>OX123184.2:74654337-75973229 GCA_944739405.2 Euclidia mi | reverse complement strand
GATACAAACCCTATACCAACCCGTTTGGCCAGCGTGGTATAGTAGGCCAATTCCTCCTTTCAAAGGAGAGGCCTAGTCCAGCAGTGGACTGTTATAGGCTGATGATGATGCAACCCCAGTGGCAAACGGGCTACCTACCGAATAGCGAACGAGCGATAGACAAGGATTTTGGTGGTAGAATTGGGAAGGTAACATGGAAACAATTAGAATTTTTTTTTTTTTTTTAATTTATTTTTACGGAGTTTAGTCAAGCATGACTATAATACTCCATTGGACATTCATAACTTAGCTACTACATAAACACAGTGCAATACTCAATTACTGACAACGACGACGCATACCAAGTTTAACAATTTTATATAGGTACATGGCTTGCTCTGAGAGCGGAAAAGCCAAAGCGGAATTACAAACACCTACCTGGGCCTCAAGTCTGTTATTACAATAGTGCCAAAATGGTCAATCACTGACTTCATAATTGTTGATTTTGACAAGTTTGGTAGTCTACTGTTACAATGGTGCCATTATGATTTTCCGATGGTCAACCACTGACACTCCATTGAAAGACATGGCATAGATTGGTAGTCTCGTACATAATGACAAATCGATGACTGACGTATGCGGTAGTCTGGTAATATTTTGACAGTTCTTTTGATCAGTGACCTACCATCGTAACGCCATCGTGCAATCATTGCTTTTGTCTAGTGTTTGCTTGTGAAACATAGTGATAGACAATCAAAAAGTTTAATGTACTACAAAAAAGAGATAATGTATTAACTGCGAACTAATATTCTCGAGCTAACTAACAAGCCAGTCGCTTATCGAGGATGACTACAAACAGGCCCTAAGGGCCTGTTCACGAGATCGGTCTAAGCGGCGAGCGGCGCGGCAGGGGCGATGTGCATGGCGCGTTTATTCTCGCGGCGCGCGGCCGCAATGGAGTAACGCGCGCTATGTACATCGAAAACGCTCGCCGCTGCCGCCCGCCGCTGTAGGTCGTGACAGGGCCGGCCGTTACGGATATTCCCGAGGCGAAATTTGTAAAAACGTTTCATCTTAGAGAGGAAAGGATTCAGTAAGGGAGTTATTTCAAAAACTCATTCCCCTTAAGGCCAGACCGCGTCAAAACGATAGCGTATCGGCAGAAATAAAGGTGAGAAAACTGAAGTTAATATTGATTTATTATTCTATTCCTATAAAGAAGAAATTTATTAATTAATGTTATATTTTTATTGCTGATTCTGGTAGCACTCATTTTACGCATCAGGATCTTACCAGACCTTGATTGGACAGGGTGCCCTCCATGACATTTCGCCAATTACTGTGTCGCAGCCCACTTAAGAAGTTACAGAGGCATTATATAAAATATACCATCAATGTATTAAATGGAAAGGAATATCATAGTTCGCCTAGTTCAGTTTGTGGTTTTCCAAATTTGATGTTCAAGTGTCTACTTGAACATCAAATTATACATGTACATTCTGCCTTCCGAAATATACAAGAGCATCAAAGCTAAATACTCATATTCCAAACATAAGAAACAGGAAATTAAATAATATTTTCAAACGTTGTAGCTGTGCTTTTAACCCAACTATGGCAGAGCTCAGATGAACTTAGTTCATCTGAGTGACGGAGCTAAAAAGAAAGAGTAATGTTTTTACACATTGGGAATGGAAGTGTTAGTAGTAGATAATGATATGACTATAGATAGTGACCAGCAGTGGTTTGGTACTTAAATAAATGATAATGTCATACCTATGTGATAGTTTGAAGTATTAGTACAATAAGATCTTCCTGATCTCTTTTTAATATTGTCATATCTAAATGACAGGAACAGTTATGTTAATGATGCTTTATATAATGTTCCTAATTTATCAATATATTCTACCTACATTTTATGGAGTCCTGTAAAGAATTTAGGTACCTACATAATTCAATTAAATAATGTCTGAATTATGATGAAAAGTGTTTTTAAATTAATTGCATAGTATAGAAGATCTTAGTATAAAAGAATATGATGTAATGAGTGGTGTGTTTATAAATATTTACTTATCTCTCTTACAGATACAAAGTTCAAGCAAACAGGCAACTTCTTTATGAGTTTTGTGACCACTCATATCCATCTGTTTGAGACATACATATATGTGAGGATTCCGCAAAGCCAGTATGAAGAAAGTTGCTTTGCTAGTAGATGCAAAAGTGAAGATTTGTGATAGTTAGTATATGAGAATAGTGTTCAATTTTTGTGTCTATAATTGGAACCAATAATTCTTAATAAATTCATGTACAGAAATTACTTATCTTTAATAAAACAACATTGTTAATAACAACACATAATTATGAGTTTTATTTTCCTTCTTGATACAGTTTACAACACATGAAACACAAATAATATTTTAATTGTAATAGGAATGTATCTATGATCTAACTCAATCTTCAATATTTTATGTTTTGGTTATGCCAATTCTTCTTCGAATATAAACACCTTTAGTAGTTAACTCGCTATCTTTAATTATAGTATTTACTCCTGTCGATATAATCACTTTTCTTTGAGGTGTGAACTGCATAACCTTGCTGTATCATTTCCTTTGGAATTTGTTATCCATAGAGCATTTTCCATTGATATCTTCGTTTTGGCTCTAAGAGACACATACGAGCTACTCGGTACTAAACAATTCAACGCAGTGCATTGAGATTATTGAGAAATATAACAAACTAAACTAGGACTTTGTTTACAAAAAGGTATGAGTTTTGAACTTTTGACAGTTCTTACTTACTTCAAAACATGATTTGACTTTGACAGCTAAACAGAACAAATATTATTGAGTTGAATGGTTAATTTCATTGTTTTTTTTGCTATTTACGAACTTTAATACAACTTTAGAGTGCTTATAACACTAGCAATGAATATTTAAATAATATATAAATGAAATCTGGCATGAAAAATAATCAAATTTCATGGTAGTTTTTCAAAAATCATTTCTTCTAATGGTTTTTTTTATCTATGGCAATACAACAATGCCATTCTGCCACCATTCAATTACGATTTCACTGATCGATCACTGAACTATCATAATGAATTACCAGACTACGAACTTTTGTCAAAATGACAATGGGATCGTGTTGGAATGACGAATGTGTTTAAAATAGCAGACTTGAGGCCCTGGTTAAAATCTATGGACTGATTTATTATGGTATTGGTCCTAATATCTTCGTTCCGAACGCATTCCATCATAATATGCAGGACGTCTTCTATTACTCCACACTCTGTACAAAGAGGAGAGGTAACTTTTTTCATAAGAAATGCGAATTTATTTAATGGAATGTGTCCCGAACGAAGTCTAAAAGCAATAATTAACATATTCCGAGACAATTTGCTGTTCTCAAACCACGGAGATTTCCAAGGTTCATTCTGTATGGTTTTGTACCAAATTCCTTTCTCCAAAGATCTCTCGTCAAAATGTACCCTCCACAAATCGTAGCAATGCTTTTTAATTAAATAGACGCAATCTGTGTAGTAAGGTCTAATATCTATTTGTAAGCCATCACTTGACGCTTCTTTAGCAGCCCTATCAACAAGTTCATTCTCAACTAGCCCAATGTGTGAAGGGATCCACTGAAGGATGACTTCGACTGATTTATTTTTTAATTTGGAAATTGCATTAATAATGCTATAGGCTATCGGAGTTCCTCTTAGGCAAGAGGTACACCGAGCCAAGTGCTGTAGAGAACTTCTTGAATCGGTTAGGACAACGAATTTGTCAATGAGTTCGATAGATTCTATATAAGCTAGGGCTTCAAAGATGGCAATTAATTCTATATACATAATTGACATATTGTGACCAATTTTGAATTTAATGGTTTGACAAATTTGTGGGTCAAATACTGCTAAACCTATACTAGAGCTACTGTCCTTAGAGCCGTCGGTGAATATTTTGTAAAATGATGCATACTCTTTTTCTAAATATTGTGTGCATTTGTTTCTTAGGTTTGAAATCTCGTATTCTTTTTTCCCTTTAGTTAGATCTCCTATCCGGTATTTTAGAACACTATTTAGGTCATATCTATTCATCCAAAAATCTAATCTAAACATATCTAAATTTTCCTTTGTGTCTATGTTAACATCTTTAAATTTTAAATACATTTGAACCATGCTAGGTATCTTTTTGCGCCTCCAATATCTACTAGAAATATGTAGCGACAATTCTTTAATAGCATCTACCGTGTTGTTGTTAGATTGTGACATCAATTTAAACCAGAACTTTCCAGCAAGATAACTCCGACGTATTTGTAAGGGTTGTAACACCAGTTCACATTCCATCACGTGGATGGGAGTGCTTTTCACGAAACCGCCAATGATACGCATTGCTTCATTTTGGACCTTATCTAATTTATATAAATTAGATTGACTACTACTATCAAAGAGAAAGCTGCCATAATCCAAACGACTTCTGATGATAGAAATATAAAGTTGTCTTAAATGGCTAGGGTGAATACCCCACCCAGAGCCTGATAGAACTTTAAAAATATTTAAAAACTTACGAGTTTTGTGACATATTTCGTTTATGTGTTTGGACCACCGCAACGCTGAATCCAACCACATACCCAGATATCTTACGTGAGCCACTTGTTGCAATGGCGTATCATTGACAGTTATACAAACGTTATCATTTTTTCTACCCTTAGAAAATAAACAAGTTTTACTTTTTGTGGAGGATACACTAAGACCTAAATGTTCTAATAACTGCAGTACCATATTTAATGAACCCTGAAGAAAATCACGTGTATTACATACGCTTTTATCTGTTACATACAGTGTGAAATCATCAGCATACTGGGAAATGAATACATTGTTGACACTGTTGCAAATTTTATAGGTAGCGATATTAAATAACAGAGGCGACATAGGGTCGCCTTGTGCGATGCCCTGACCAGTACACTGACTTATATAATAGTCTTCAATTCTAATATTTAAACTCCTTAAACTAAGAAAATTCCAGAGGTAATTACATATATTAGAACCAACACCAATCTCGTCTAAAATTCTAAGTAATGAACTAATATTTATATTATTGTACGCGTTATCAATATCAAGAAAGCATGCCAAGGTGACCTTGTTTTGTGAAAATCCTGATTGGATCCTTGTTACTAAGCTAGTCAGACTATTTAGACATGATTTAGATTTTCTAAAACCCACCATCTCTTGTGAGAAAATGCCTTTTCTTTCACAAAACCATTCCAATCTCCGGTTAATGATCACATGAAATATTTTACATACGCAGGAGATTAGGCTAATAGGGCGAAGAGACGAAATTAAGGACGGATCTCGACCAGGTTTGGGAATCAGTACTATGCATATATCTCGCCATTGAATAGGTGTAAACCCAGAAGCTAAGAACTGATTAAATAGTGTTGCTAAAATATATTTGCCATTATTCGGTAATTGTTTTAACATAGAAAATGATACGAGGTCCATTCCTGGTGCAGTATCAGTATTTTTAATACATGTATCTAATTCATTAATAGAAATGGGCAACTCTAAATGGTGGTTCGATGACATAAAATTGGGTTTAGCAGGGGTTACGTATGCGGGACATAAATGATTTAAAACTGATTCAGCTTTTGCTTTACTAATGAATGAATTTTGAATTTTGTTGCCCTTTAACCATTTCATCTTTCTCCACATTTCCCCAGCTGATGTTACCTCATTTAGAGACTGACAAAACATGTGCCAACTGTTCGACGCGGCCTTCCTAATAAGTTTTTGAGTCTCCTTAATGCAAGCCTTAAGATTTGATAAGTTAGATGGAGTTGGGTTTCTTCTAAACTTAGATAGAGCTAATCTTCTTTTCGCAACCGATTGGGATAAGCTAGGAGTCCAGTAAGGTTTTGGCGAAAATTTACTTGCTGGGTTTAAATTTATTTTAATGAAAGGTATATTTTCATCTGCTGCGTTATTAACGTGGTACATAAACTTATTGTAATCATGTTGTGGATCTCCTGTAAAATTAAAGTTCGCAAATACATTTTCAAGATGGTCTTTGTAAGTGGTCCAATTAGCTTGCTTAAAGTTACGTTTTTTAATAAAGTTTGGTTTATATGTGACAGCAGAAGAGATATTAATTATAAGGTGGTCACTTCCAAGACTCTCATTTGAAACATGCCAGTTAAAAAAACATGCAATATCGGATGTGGCTAAAGATATATCTGGGGAGCTCTGTTGCAAATTATTAGCTACCAATCTTATGCGGGTATGGCTGCCGTCGTTCAGGGACACAAAGGAGCTATCATTTATAGAATTGTAAATTTGTAATCCTCTAGTATCTGTTTTATATGACCAAGACAGATGATGACCATTCACATCCCCTAAAACTAGCGTTTTGCTATCAAATTGTTCGAATAAAACATCCCAATCATTTTGATTGGTATGTACCCATTGAGGGCAGTAAACACCGATAATATTAACGTATACTGTTTGTATATCTTGGTTATGATGTACTAAACCGCATAGCTCGGATTTGATGGATTTGTGAGTAAAAATGGCAACGCCACCATAGTTGTCTACTCGGTCCGTTCTGTATATACAATAGTTATTTAATTTAAGCGAATACTCAGGATCCAGCCAGGTCTCACTAACTACGGCAACGTGTATTTTATTTTGAAGCAAAAATTGTTCGAATGTCAAAAGTTTAGGCTTAATACTTTGTGCGTTCCATTGCGCGATATTGATAACGATCGTGTTAAGAGTATTACTACTGGCCATTGAAAGACTTAATAATAGTATCTAATACATTTTTGCAAATAGAATCATCTGAAAAATGGTTCATAATAGTTGTTATACCCCACTCCACAATTAGACCAATAATTTTCCTAGATTTTTCTGACCAATTATCATTGTTAGAACAAATAATGTGCGCAAATTTCTTCAACATAGAATCAAATGTTCGGTCATCAACACACGATTGCGATGTAGACTGGTTTGCGCGTTCATTCATAAGCAAGTTATTATTATCTACGTCTATATGGCTATCGACATGGCTTCGCCGGCGAGGGCGGCGCCGGCTCGAGCGCGAGCGACGACTAGGGCTGCGTTGGCTGCGATGCGTTGTCTCCGCGGCCACTTCAGTACTTGTGTGTTCGCCGGCGCATGCACGCGTCTCGTCTTCCTCCGTATGTGACTCCGATGACGACTCCGACGATGTTGAGTTTAGTTCATAGGCAATTTGTTCCGTAGAATTCCGTTGCTTCCTCTTCGTAGGTGTATCTTTGGGCACGTTTGAAGTGTTGTGTTGATTTGCTAATACAGCTGCATATGACATAGGGCTTGATGTAATGTGATTTAACGGCGCCGGCGACTTGTTTTTATCGTAGCTAGTTGGCATCGCTGTTTCATTGGATCTCGGGGAAAATGGAGGTACATACATCGTTAGTGCCTTACGATATGTGCAGTTAAAATCGGACATTATAGCTCTTATTTTCTTTTCTTTGATGTACGCTGGGCACGATTTTACCAACGACATGTGATTGCCGTTGCAGTTGACACATTTAAATTGGGTGGACTCGCAGTTAGCGTGATTTTTACCGCACTTAGGGCATACTATTTTTAATGATGGGCAAAGTTTTACCTTGTGTCCAAAACGCCAGCATCGAGAACATTGCGTTACTGGGAACACATAGGGTTCAACGTTAACTATCAAGTTAAATAACTTAATATATCGAGGGACTGAACTTCCTTTAAAACATAATCGCACTGTTTCAGATGGGGTCCACCCAGACTCAGAATTTTTGCGGTTTAGTCTCTTGGCAGATATTATTTCACATTCATTGCTATTTTTTAAACATTCTAGCAGGTCAGGTTCAGTTAAATCGATATCTATGTCTCTTATAATACCGTATGACGCATTAACGACCCAGCCCCTTTGTATTCTCCATTCTTTATCTATCAGTGTTTGACATGTGATTAACTTTTCTGCATTTAATTCGTTATCGAAACTGACTATGACTTTATAGGCATTAACAAACTTAACACGCTGTATTCCTGGTATATTTTCGCTCGAAAATAATTTAGCTAGTGCGAATTGCTTTGGTAATTTCTCTTTGTTAGAAACACAGACATCAATGCTTTCCTTTTTCCTTCTTTTATCATCACCCACTACTCTCCAGTGCCCATCTTCTTCCACACCGCCATCGTCTAAATTGTGTAAGTTCTCCTCATTGTTGTATATATTTTCATCCTGTGTAAATGCCTCATCCATGCCACTTCCCTCCATACTTATGTTGTCCTCAGCTCCCTTATCATTCTGCATAATATCTTGACTCATACCGACTGCACTGTCTGTTACCGCGCTGCGCTGGTAACAGCGCGCTATAGCGCGCTGTTCTTTGCCGGTAAGTTTTGTAGAGAACGAAACGAGAATATTTGCACATAAACCGAACACGAAACACGTCCTACCCACTCATAGAGAGAATAGACACTCAACAATTAGAATTATACGACAGCCTGGGACATCGACCTATACTCAAACACAAATACAACATACCTCAAAATCCTAAAAGCATCTTTCTCACACCGGTAGAACCAACTGAAGTTTGGAATATAATAAAAAAAATAAAAAATACTAATTCAACTGGATATGATGAAATTAATACAAAAATACTAAAAACATGCGCGTTAAGTTTAACAAAGCCACTCACCCATGTCATAAATCTATCACCACAGTCAAATAATCCATACAGTCGTTCGACGAACGCGTCTAGACGGGTCAATCGTGCGGGGGACAAGAGGTGAGACGCGGGAAGAGCGGTACCTACTTACGTATATCGCCTTAGTTCCTAACTAGGTACATGTTTTTGGGGGCTGGCGCGTGCTTGTTTTTTGTTCGTTACTTATTTATTTGCTTATGAATATGAATTAAGATGGTGCATACGACTTGTGCTGTGAGACATTGCGATTCTTCATGCTGCTTAAAGATTAAAAAAATAAGGATTTAAAAAATCTGCGATTTCATCAATTTACTTACACCAAAAATGAAAACTTTCATTAATTACCTATAATTATTTATATTATTTTGAAACGTATGTACCTATAACCACTTAAAATAATGTGCACGTTCCTACTAATCTACTAACTTTTTACAATATCTCATGTCTGGCCAAATCACAGAATAACGTAGTACGTAAACAAAATGGCAGACGTAAGAAAATAAGCGTTGTAAGGTAATATTCGATGCAAGCGTGATTTTAATTTCATGCAATAAGTACTTAACATAGAAGTACCTTCGTATTCGTTTCGTGTCAGTTCGTGTGTTTTTGTGACCAAATAAATTTTTCATTCATTCATTCATATTAGGTAAGTAGGTACCTATCAAATATTAATATGTATCTTGGTAACGGCGCGTCCTAGCTAAAAAATAACCATATTTTTGGCCCCCTTTCATAAACCCCCGTTCTCAGTAATCTCATAGCCAGGTCACCCATCCATAAAATGACCTTGATGTATATTGCTTTACCTTAACGTAGTTTGCTCGAAAATAGATCTGCAAAATTCTTCATATCGATAACATAGGCTCTGCAAGCTGATCCCATGGTTGCCAATCCATTAAACGACCGCTATGTCAATCGCTTTATTTTAACTTGGTTTGTACGATAACGACCTAGTATATCTGAAAAAAAAAATGCTTCATATCCTTAACCGCCTCCCACGACACCTGCGGGATGAAATAGGTGCTGACTGACACTTTGTATGCAAAGCTGTCACCGCACGAAAAAATGCAAACTGTTTTATAATTATTATTTATCGTTAATTATTGTAACATAATAAATAAGTGATTTACACTATAATATTCATGTAGCGTAGAAATTGTAATATTTTTCTAAAATAAAAAGACGGTGTTTGAATAAGTATTGTTTACCTATACCTATTGTTTAAATGTGGCAGCCCTAGCCTCCTTACCCTTGTCTAGACGTTGTCGGCTTTTTCTACGAGATCAAAGGCGTTAAACTACTGTATGTCTTTATACTGTGCTATCACTATCCGTAGGGATCTTCCCAGAACGCCTTAAAATTTCCATTATTAAACCATTGTTTAAAAAAGGTACCAAAAACGATATGAATAATTACCGTCCAATAACTTTAATCCCAGTGCTATCAAAGATACTCGAGAAAGTGATGTACACAAAAATTGATAATTTTCTGACTTCTTGTGACATATTTAAGAAAGAACAATTTGGATTCCGGAAAAACAGTTCCACCACATTGGCTTGTTTTTCACTGATTAAACAGATAACAGAAAGTTTAAATAATAGATCCCTTATCGCATGTGCCTTTCTTGATATGACAAAGGCGTTTGATTTTGTTTGTCACGAAACTCTATTGTCCAAACTGTCCTGTTATGGAATACGTGGCAATGCAAATGACTGGATAAAGAGCTATCTCACAAATCGACGTCAAAGGGTTGAACTAACAAAGCTATGCAAAAGTCAACTAATGTCATTTACTTCAAATTATAAAATAAACAATCACGGTACCCCTCAGGGGAGCATTCTACATACATACATAAACTCACGCCTTTTTCCCGTCGGGGTAGGCAGAGACAACGGAACGCCACTTGCATCTATCCTTACAAACCTCACGCGCTTCCTCTACATTCATTACTCTGTTCATACATGCTCGCCGGTTCCGGGTGCTTAGGACCTTCCCGTTTTTCAGAACGTCACCAATTTGGTCGACGAATGTCCTACGAGGTCGGCCGCGACCGGCTTGCCCATACACGTTAGCCTCATATATTTGGTGCGTCATTCTTTCTTCACTCATTCGCTCCACGTGCCCAAACCATTTCAGCATTCCTTTCTCAATCCTTGTCACGACATCTTCTTTCAGGCCACATCGCTCTCGTATTACTGCATTCGGAATTCTATCAATCAGTCTTACCCCACACATACTACGCAGTGACCGCATCTCAACTGCGTTAATTCTGCTTTCATGCTTTTTCTGCCACACCCAACACTCACTACCGTACATTAACGTGGGCACAAGCACTCCATTATGAACCGCCAGCCGCGCCTGTTTTGGCACATTCTGGCCGTTCATAAAGGCATGCAGCGCTCCATTTACACAGTTTCCCGCAGTCACTCTCCTTTCAATATCTCCTTCACATCTTCCATCTCTTGTAAACATGCTACCCAAATATACAAATTCTGTCACTTGTTCAATGTTTTCTTCTCCAATCGCAATATTACACTCAATCACATTTTCATCCTTCTCAAACACCATCACTTTCGTCTTTTTTGCATTCAATTTAATACCTTTCGATTCAAAGCTCTCATTCATGCAGTTCATCATTTGTTGTAACTCAGTCGCCGACGACGCCAGAATGACTTGATCATCGGCGTACAAGAGGCAGTTAGCACGCAATCCTGCCATATCGATCCCGCATTCCATTTCCCTCATATCTTTCATGCAGCTATCCATGAATAGGTTGAACAACCAGGGCGAGGCTGCACACCCCTGTCTGACACCTATAGAGATATCAAACCAGTCTGTATAGGCACCGTTAACCCGGACACAGGCTCTGGAACCCCTATACAGAGATTTCAGAGCCCTAATTATAAAATTGTCCACCCCATACATAGATAGCACCTTCCATAATTCCTTTCTATTCACTCTATCATAAGCCTTTTCCAGGTCTATGAACGCGCAATATACCTTCTGGTTTTTTGCCAGACACTTTTCGGTTACGCAGCGTAAGGAAAAGACCTGATCCGTACATCCCATTCCCTTCCGAAATCCCGCTTGCACATCCCATATCTTCTCATTAGTCACATTTACTACCCTGTCAATCAATATTCTGGCATACATTTGGGAGAGCATTCTAGCTCCTTTATTATTTTTAATATACATAAATGATCTGCCAGACGCTATTGGAACCGAATGTATATTATTTGCCGATGATACAACACTTATTATAAATTTATAAGTGACAATGCGAACAACTTAGAAAATGCAATAAATTTGACTCTTGACAACACAAATAAGTGGCTAGACCATAATAATTTAAAATTAAATATAGCGAAAACGAACATTGTGCAATTTCAGACATATAATTCTAACCACAACAACATTAACGTAAGATTTCAGGAATCTCAGATAACAGGTGTAAACGAATGTGTATTTTTAGGTATAACTGTTGACAAATTCTGTAACTGGAAATCACAAATTGACAAGGTAATAAAAAAACTTGACCGTTTTGTATTCGTGTTAAGGAAAATAAAACTAACAGTAAATCTTAAAGCAGCAATGATGGCATATAATTCTTATGTATCATCAATTCTTAGGTACGGTCTTATAATCTGGGGAAATTCCGTAGAATTTGACAGAGTATTTAAAACTCAAAAAAGGTGTGTGCGTGCGATATGTGGGGCGGAGCCCTTTGACAGTTGTAAACCACTTTTTAAAAGGCTAAAAATTTTACCACTGCCATGCTTATATATCTTAGACATATGTACATTTGTTAAGAAACATCCAGAATTGTTTCAAAGGTTTGGCGACTATCCAAATAGTAGAACCCGACGCAAGGACAAGTTATGTCTGCCCAAAATCAGATTAGAACTATTAAAGAAAAATGTGTACTATATGTGTATAAAACTATATAATAAATTGCCTGACCATATTATAAATTTACCTTTATGTTCATTTAAGAGATCACTAATTGACATGTTAGATGATAAATTGTATTATAATATTAATGATTTCTTAAACGATAAAGACATAAAATATAATGTGAAATGCAACCAATTAATGTAATTAAATGTAATAAAGTTGTATTCAAATTAAATTAAATGTAATGAAATTAAATATAAATAAAATAAAATGTAATTAAATGGAATACAAATGAAAATAAATGTTATCAGTTATTCAATGGAAGTCTCCTTAATTATAATATGAATTTACATAATCTAAATAATATATTAATTAAATGTCACTACACAATAATTATAATAACAAGAATAAAATTGTATAATTAATAGAAATATTGACTTCAATGTATTTGCACGCCACTGTGTGGTAGAAAATGCATGAACATTTTATCTATGCTTTATAAAAACTATTGTCACCATATTCGAGCAAATAAAGATTTATTATTATTATTATTACAACGTGCGTGAGAAACCTGTTACACGAAATGTCAACCGAATGTACCAATAATAAAGCAGCATGCTTGCAAGCTAACGGCCATGGCAGTTATACCTACGATACGAATGGTTCATCCGAAATGAAAGTAGCTAAGCCGTACATAACGCTGAGAAAATGTGAGGTAGGACCCAACTAGCTCTGGTGGCCGATTAGGAGTAGGTCTCGGCTCCGGGAAGATAGCAGCCTTACCATAGATCATAGATAAGCTGCATAAGCATTGTAGCCTCCCCTCCCAGATAGCAACAAACTTGCAGCAAGTTTAAATCAAACTTGCTAGTTTCACTGTGACAAACTTGCATCAAACTTGAAGCACGAAGTTTGTTTTCCAAAGGATTTGGATGACGACGAGCACAGGTTGGTGGTCGGTCGACCTCCTAGATACAGCAGGAGCTGCTCGACGACCAGCTGTTGTCGGACCACAAGTTTGATTTAAACTTGCTGCAAGTTTGATTTAAGTTTGTATTGTTATCTGGGTTGGGATTGGTTCGGGTTATGTAATGGGAGAAAGACTGGACGAGTGGACGGCTCCTATACCCTGTCTTTTTCCCATAGGGGGACTTTGGTCGGCAGTCGGAGGGGTTTTTAGCGGTAACAATACATGCTTTATATCTTAGGACGTAGAGCTGAAGATCCGAAGGAACTTACCATCTCGTAAAAAAACCTGCCTAAGTAGAAAATCTGCATTAAAAGAGACCATTCCTACAACGGTCGAAATGTCTTGCGTCGAAATTGACACACATAAATCATGTTATTTTCAACGTGGCGGAAAGAGTCATTGAATTGCGTAGACCCAACCGAATCATTGTTTGACGACGCATCTGTCGGAATGGTAGGATACCTTCTTGGTCCTCAGTACTCGACCTCAAGGCCAACTGAGTCTAAAACCGAGTTAGTCTGGAAGTTAGACCCTTGTATGGATCAGCATCAACCCATCAGCGCCACATTAGAAAAAAGGAAGGTTTATTCGCTATTAGTATAGACACAGCTGGACTGGACAAGTTTTTGATGAGATGGCCGAGTAGGTCACATACAAATTGTATTTAATAATTTTATTATGAGATCACCCACACCACATACTAAATTTGATACAATACTTACCTAACTCAATGCAATCTGCTAGTTGACATTATCGGTCATATTATCGTTACCTACAGTAGTTGCATCCACAAATTTAGCTTTCGAGCCCACAGCCTAAGATTTACAATAGAAGCACATTTCCTTGGGCGCTCTTTAGACAAACTTTCTGCGATCCAAATTGTCACTTGGCGGCGTGGCAGTCGTTCCCCCAGTGTAAGAGCAAGACGGACGTTCCCTCAGTGTATCTTAAAACTACGAGAGCAAGAGAGACGGAGAAACGACGCCAGCGCCGTTAACTAGGTACGAACTAAACTGGGGGAGACCTCGTTTGGAATCGGCACACGAAACCTGCCCGTCTGCAGTTCTAAGTACAATAGTTGGCAGGGACCTTGAGCGCTGACCTTCGCCTGCGCAAAAGTGACCCTTTGGTGGTATGAAGTGAGGCGTGGGAGCGGGGTAAACCATCACGTCATACAGTGGTTGGGCCGTCGCGCGTCGCGTCATAGCCGCCATTCCCGAGTGGCGGCTATGACACGATTAGTCACACATTAGTCGTGATTCGTTCTTTACTCTAATCGCCAACAAATGGTTGTGCGTTTTATTTTGTCATAAGTGTACGATGCGCAAAGCGATCCCCACTCGACCGCTGAGCGCTCAAGATCCATGCCGGTATCTGTACCTAAATCTGAGTTCTTTGCCTAGAAGGAACTTAGGAGGGAGGCAAGGAGTTAAGGCTTGTATTTGCTAATAAAGCTTTCAATTCAAGTGAACCGTAGGTACCGAATATTAGACACAAAAAAACGAAAAGCAATGAAAATAATTCTATATAAAAATACCTATGTCTGTTAATTTAAAAGCTTATATTTTATTAGGTACATGCTTTATGGGTGATTAAAGAGAAAATGAATAAAAAAATGCCGCATTCGTTCACCCGGATGAATCAATTCCAAGGTGAACAAGCTGCCGCGCCTGCCGCTTATATCGAATTATTGAACCTGGAAGATATCACCTAGATGAGATTCTTCCTAGGTGAAATGAGGAACCCAAAGAGTAGATATCACCCAGGTGAACAAGTGGAACAAAACATGGCGTGCGACGTGGGCTATTGTGATCTGCTGAGATCACAATAGCCCACGTCGCCAGATTTGACTGCTGAGTCATCTCAGTAAATACGACTGTAGCATTTCCCAGAGTCAAAATTTGTAAGCGTTACTATGCTATCCTATTCGTCATTTGCGCAATACAGCAAAAATTTACATTTTTTTGCCAGTACATTCCAATTAAATGAAAAAAAATAGAACGACATTTGAATGATGTTGTGAAGCGCCAAGTTACTTAAACGGAACTAAATTTATCGGAGTGGGACAACTGGCACATAACTGTCGCGTAGGTATGTGAAGTAAAAGAACTATTGACTTATTACCACTATTTATTCTACAAAATTCACAAGGAAACAAAAACAAAACAACATCTACAACACTACAATTTTAGCTCTTGAACTTAGTAGAGGCTATCTTCATTTCTTTTTGCTTGACCATTCAGTCCAGCTTCCCAAGTACGTCTTGGAGCTGAAATAGTTCATATAAATATTATTTCCTTTACCTACTGCGACAAATATGCAGCCATAGCCTAGTGGAGATACAGAGAGTATCGGGTTCGAATCCAGGGTGCTCACCACCGTCTTTTCAAAAAGTAATTTATCTCTTGCCCCGTGACTCGGCGAGCACCTTAAGTCGTCTATCCTAGCGTTCATGAATGTCTTTAAAAGTCTGTACCCTCTAATAAACTGATACTCGTCCAAACCAATCAAATATATCAGGCGGCAGTCGCTCTGTGAAAAAGCTGATAGGTATCATAGCCCAAGAAGACAGGCCTGCTCGATTTGTCAAAATTCCTGGCAATTTTTGCCAAGGGTACGTCATCGGGAAAGTATGATGGTTCTCAAACTTTTCGTATCACAATTTACCAACAAGTTTGTGGGTAATTTGTGAATTGACAAAGTTGTTTCAATTATCATAATATATAAAGGTATGTACCTATTCGAAATAAAAAGTAAAGGCATATTATAAAAGAAAATAAATAAAATAAAAAAGGAAAATATATCAGTAAAATCAATGTAGGTAAATAGGAGCTTCTAAAAATCGATATTAATTAGGTGGTATAGCTTTCTTTTTTTATTATGCGTAATTATGCTTCTATTTAGCTTTCGTAATCGTATATAAGTACGCCTTACCGCCTCGTTGGTCTCGCGGCATAAATGTACGCGTGGGATTAGGAGGTCTCTGGTTCGATTCCCGGGTCAGGCAAAGTGCTATTGGGTTTTTCTGTTAGGAAATTCTCAGTAGCAGCCCAGAGTCTGGTGATGTGCCCGGTAACGGCAATAGGCTCGCCCCCTATTACGTGTGACCTAAAAATTCATAGCGAAATGTGGGTGTAATATTACACCTCTGCCTACCCCTTTGTGGATATTGGCGCGAGTCTATAAATAAAATAAAAAAATAAAAGTACGTAGTCTTGACATCGATTTTATAATGTCATAGTTAATTTGTGGGAAGCGCTCTTTTGTGTCTTGATAGAAGACATTTGCCACAAAACACAATGAGTTTTCGTGGTACTCAATTTTTTTTTTATCCAATATTTTAAAAACGTCCAACAGTTCTTTACTTGGATATATTAAGTTGCCCGATATATTAAGTTAACCCATTTACTTTTACAATTCTTGTATATAACACATCACCATGATGATAGAAAAGTTTGGGAATATCAGTTAAAAATGAGTAAACGAGTGAACACGAGCGACTTTTTAATGTGTTGGAAAGAGAAACGTTTTCAATAGCTGAGTACTTTGTATCTGTCAATGCTGTCACCGGAGAAATGTTGCCAGTTTATTCATGGACATGTCGAAGGCTTTCGACCATGTCAGTCATGAAATACTTTTAAACAAACTGGAAAGATACGGAATTAGAGGCAACGCACTAAAACTTGTTCAATCATATCTTACCAATCGTAAACAATATACCTGCATCAATAGAATCTGCTCTCGCACAAAAACTGAACAAATATATACTTCCAGCCAGAAAAATTGTGTATATGGAGTACCACAGGGCAGCGTACTTGCTCCATTATTATTTAATATATATATTAATGACATGCCCAAAATTATTGAAAATCCCATGATCCTATTCGCTGACGACATTACAATATTATTTAAATGCAAACATATTGAGACACTTGAAAAAGAAATAAATGACAATTTAAAGGATATAATAACCTGGCTAATAGCGAACAATCTAAGAATAAATCTAGATAAAACCAACTTCATTTCTTTTGAGCAAAAAACAAACAACAAAAAGCTAGATATTAGATATAACAACAAACCCATCCAGGAAACTCATAGCACAAAATTTTTAGGCGTCTGGATTGATAAAAATATGAATTGGAAAGTACACATAGAAAATATATGCAAACAACTCTGTCAATGTTCTTACGCTCTCTATAATCTTAGAAAAGTAACAACCCAAAGTACACTGATAACGGCATATCACGGACAAGTTTCGTCAACCCTACGTTACGGAATTATCTTTTGGGGGAACTGCCCGGATAGAGAGGCAGCATTCAAAGCGCAGAAGAAATGCATCAGGGCAATATGTGGTATACCAAGCACTGAAAGCTGCAAACCATATTTTCAAAAACTTCAGCTACTTACCCTCCCATGTATTTACCTTTACGAGATCTGTTACTATGTAAAAGAAAACCTACATCTATACACCCACTTAAAAAGTGAACGCCATAAAAATAAAGTCTGCATGAAATCTCACAAAAAGGACATTTTCAATAAAAACATTACAGGCATGGCACCCAAAATTTATAACCACCTACCAAAACACATATTAGACATTAAGAATATTAACAAATTTAAAAAACTCTTAAAGGCATACCTACTTATGAAATGCTATTATACGGTTACTGATTACTTAAATGATAAATCTTAAATCATTACCTTTCTTATATATCCGATTAACTATACTAGAAATACTATTCTGTCTGTATTTTTTTCTATTTTTTTGAATTAGATGAAATTATTGACATTATTATTTAAATTGGGTTATAATTTTATATAATTTTATTACTATTTAATTTATGAATAAATTATATTACTATTTACAAATTATATTAGTTTATTGAAATTGTAATTATCAAATTTGACATAATTACTCAGATCGGCATGTCTTTTGACTCAATTTTATTTTTGAAATTGCAACATTGTGATAATCTATGCTTTCTCAGGTGGCAATATTTGTTCTGACATTAATATTTTGACATATCTTTATTTTATTATGATGCTGAAGAGTTAATTGACATTTCCTTATTTTATTATTATCTTTAATTTTATCATAATATGTTTTAACAAGGGTTGACATTAACAGGTAGGTATCATTGAATTGTCAAATTAGCCTAATCAGTATTAATTCTGAATATTAAACTATGATACCTAATTGATGTTACCTAATTGTATTGTAAGAAGGAGTACAAGGCATGTTTTTTAGAGTTGTTATAAGACAAAATATTTGTACGCCACATGGCAAACATAGCGAAACCTTATATAAATGTACCATCTCTTACTACCTATGTTTACAAATAAAAGTATTCTATTCTATTCTATCCAGTACTGTAAATATATTGTACTCATTTAAATCGATAGGTTATTTGTATAAAAATATTAGGCCAGTAAGAGTAGCATTGCTGAGCTCAAAATGTTATTAAATCGTAACAAATAACTATGAGATATGGACTTGTATGGTATTTTGTTCTTAAAAGATCTCCAATTAGATAATATTTACCCTAAACAGCTTTTTTCAAAAAGTGGCAATGAAATGAAATGTGACGTCATTTTGACGTCATTTCGCCGACCCACGGCACGCTGTCACCGAAGTGAGCAGGCCTGTCTTCTTGGGCTATGATAGGTATTCTGTGTCATAGCTCTGTCATTTCTGGTTGGACTAGTAAGCGGACCCTAGGCTCGGAGGCGTGTAAGTCTTGGATGCAAATGGGATAACGCTATACGCTAGGGCTATGAATACTAGCGTAACATAAATTACCTAGAGTATTTCAATCGATTTTATTTTTAGTTGAATGTTACTCGAGAAACCCGAAAGCAATGGCAATTGCTCCACCAACAAGAACTCGGCTCATAAATGAAAGAAGAAGTAAAAACATACGTACTTGTTATACCCTAATTTCAATGCCTGGTCCAAGGCTTCAGTAGAGCGCTTGCCCGATCTACAGTAAAATATGAGTTCGTCTTCAGCAGTAGGCTTGCTGCGTTTGTACACCTTTTGAAATTCATCATGTGACATGTAATCCAAAGCTTGCTTTACATTTGACACTGGAAATAAAATAAATATACGAATCATTATAATATGTTGAAATAATTTGGAGTTAGGGCATAAATAACATATACCTACGAGGTACGAGGACTTTACAAGCATACAACTAACGGACACAAAGTACACCCAAACTCGAAACAATAGTTTTATGGACAACACAAAGTGTTGTCTCGTGTGGGGTCGAACCCACAATACTCGGCGCAGTGGCACGTGGCGAGGCGGCCGCTCAAACCACTACGTCAACCAAGAGCGGATCCAGCTTTGGCGCCAGGAGGGGGTCACATAGTCGTGGTCAAGTGAAAAACTTATAATTTAATTTCAATAACAATAGGTACAAGTAACAAGTAGGTATTTAATTAATGTACGTAACAGACCAGTGCACATACGCTAGAAAACGGCTAAAAGAAAATAAAGTTACAGTAGGATGAGACCCATTGGAGAAGGAAGAGAATATAGCGATCATTAAAGGAAAATTAAATTACGGGCGATCTGAGGTCGGGAAGTGGATGGGGTTGCGATTTTAAGGGTAAAATGGGTTTATCTCGATTGCTAGCAAAACTACAAGTCCTATGGAAAAAACGTCAATGGCAAAGTTGTAGGTAATAAAAAGATTTATAACTTTCGTATTTACATTTTATTCACACAACATCATAATTTATGTGAAAAATTCAAATAACCAAGTTATTGGTTTTTAGGGTTTCGTAGTCCACAAGGAACCCTTATAGTTTCGTCATGTCCGTCAGTCTCTCCGTCCGCAGCCTAGCTCAAAGACGCCTGGTGCTAGAAAGCTGATATTTGACATGAATATAGACATACGATATTGCAACAAAACTGTAGAATAAAATTTAGGAAAATATTTTTTTTCAGGGTATCTCCCCTAAATATATAGTGGGGTTGAATTTTTTTTTGTTGAGTACCCCATTGTGTGGGGTATCATTGGATAGGTTTTAAAAAAATATTATTAGTTTGCTCAAATCATTTTTCGATCAAGTGATTGGTTTGTCAAATATCAAGCATTGAAGTGAAAAAAATTTTTAGACTCAAGTGCCCCCCCCCCCCCCCCCTCTGCCGGCTAAACTATTAATTTGGAAGAGGTGAAAAAAATCACAGATGTAGTACACACATAACGAATTTATAAGGAAAACTATCACGCGCTGGCTTGATCTTAAAGATGCCCGTTTTTAGTCCCATGTGAAACAGAAGTTATTATCAATAATGGCCATTATGGGCAACTACGACACGCACTTGGCCGGTTTTTTATTTTTAAATTTGACAATAGTATTTTCTTTTACACGAAATTTGGTGAAAACTTGCCTTTTTATGTTTCAAACACACTGTTTATGTTTTTTATTTAAAGTATTTATTTTTGCGCCTTATTTTGACTTAATATCGAAATAAAACCCTAATTTTCAATTGAAAATTTGGGTTTTATTTCGATAGTAAGTCAAAATAAGGTGTAAGAATAAATATTTTAAATAAAAAACATAAACAGTGTGTTTGGAACATAAAAAGGCAAGTTTTCACCAAATTCCGTGTAAAAGAAAAAACTATTGTAAAAGTTAAAAATAAAAAACCAAAAACTTGGTTATTTGAATTTTTCACATAAATTGAGACGTTGTGTGAATAAAGTATAAATACAAAAGTTGATTATTATTTTATTACCTACAACTTTGCCATTTACGTTTTTCCCGTAGGACTTGAAGTTTTGCTGGCAATCGAGATAAACCCTTTTTTACCCTTAAAATCGCAACTCCATCCACTTCCCGACCTCAGATCATGACCCCGATGACCCCCCCCCCTGGATCCGCCCTTGACGTCAACCGTGCAGATTCAATGGTTTGAAATTAAAAAAAGCAACATACAAAAACAAACTAACCTGAAAGCAAAGGC
The DNA here is from genome assembly GCA_944739405.2 of Euclidia mi. Classification (NCBI taxonomy): domain Eukaryota; kingdom Metazoa; phylum Arthropoda; class Insecta; order Lepidoptera; family Erebidae; genus Euclidia; species Euclidia mi. The sequence goes on along the minus strand of OX123184.2, from coordinate 75,951,687 downwards.
ATAATAATTAAGTAGGTAGATATGCTCATATTGGAGCATTTGTGAGCCACTGTTTGAAGGGTAACAGCGGCTCATAAATGCTCAGGGTAAAAGCGCCGTATTTCATGGTTGAGACGATATTGTTCGGTTTCCTTACAACACACTCTTGAATAATATCTTTACATGATATATTAAAATCCAATATAATCACTTGTTGCAACATAACAAATTAAAATAATTACGCGGTATATTGATACTCGACGGTATCATTCCAGTGGTGTGCACTTCATCAGGGTTTCGGACATCTATGATTACCTTCTTGGGCTCATTTATCACCTTCAACATATCCTCATAGCTCATAACTCTCTTTGGATCCACCATTATTTTTGTTTTTTCTGAATTAGTTGTAAATAATTTGGGTGATGTCTTGTAAGTTTTCACCGTTTGACGCGCTGTAATGGTTAAAATAAGTAAATAGGTACGGTAAGGATACCTAACAGGAGAATCCAGCTACTTTAAATTGGTACAAGCAAGGCCAATGTTAGAATATTATATAGGTACATATACGATGGTTAGTTATTTTAGAGGATTAAAAGTTTAAACTAAATTTTGAATTACACATCTTTCGTTACCTACTTTATATTGCACCCACTACTAAACGATAAGCATAATAATTTGTAGTTCTCTTATTTGTCTAATTCTTAGCGTCAGAATGTTTGGTAGCCCAATAATTTTGGATTCAAGGTCACAAGAAAACCTAAACCTAATATCGATCTTAACGTGCACAAGCGTGCATTCGAATTATGGTGAGTCGCAGTGCAGTTTTGTCTCACAATCGTTAATCCCACTTACATTTCTCGAGCTCAAGTGGCACAATCGTTGCCTACAGCAAAACTCTCGGAAAGCATATTTGAGATCAGAATGCAGATCCCAGAAATTCTAAAAGTTATTTATATTAATAATGAAGCAATTAGTAATATTTCAGTAATATTCACGAAATTTAGATAGAAAATATGTGTAGATTTTATTAAAATTTGTGCGAATGTAAAAAATGTCGCTTGTTCGAATTATTAGGTACATAGATACGGGATTGTACTTGAAATACCTAATAATACGAACAGGCGACATTTATTTCCTTACTTTATTATACTTTGCTTGCAACAGTGCCTAAATATCAGTTACTCAAAACAAAGGTACGTGGTATATATCCCGTAGGAACAATAAAAAGTAACGATAGTGACCACGAAAGTTTAAATATCTATATTAGGTACTTCATCTAATAAATTATTCGAAAAAGCGACTTTATTCAGCGGCTTGGTCGAATCATGCAGAATTGCAGACGTTAACAATTACGCTCTTTGGATGATTAATATTCTGATTTTTGCCGTTATAATTAATAGCTACCCCAGATAAATCGAAATATACATAGGTACATTCATAGTTTAACCAAATTTGTTAGAACAGAAAAAAACACAGAGCGACTGCCGTCTGACTTCCGCAACCAAAAGGATTAGCGTCATTCCATGTCTTATACCAGTATCAGTCTATTTGAGGGTACTGGCGCCCCTTGACGACTATCAAAGTTCTTTACGACTTTAACGTGCTCTTCGAGGGACAGGGCAAGCGATAATTAACAATTGAATACGCACATAATTTCTACAAGTCTATGATGCGCGCCATGGATTCAAACCCGAGACCCTCTACATGGCAATCTGTAAGTACATTTACTAGGCTATCACTGCCTAGATCTTGGTAACTTACTTGGTAAAAATGTAATTAACGATTAGCACTTGAGAAATCTTCGATATTGCGAAATCATAGACAAGCACTTAAATATTTCTATTCTATATACTTTTTATATTTTCTTTATACCATAGTCATGAACCTAGATAAAGGTTACCAGTACTGTGCGGTGTACACGGATTTAACGAAAGCGTTCGACTACATTGACCATAAAATAGCAGTAGTTAGATAAATTATCGGTAGGTACTCGTAAGGCATGAAAGGTAACACATTAATAAACTCACACCTCTCTGATAAATTGCAAACAACCTAAATTACAAGAATTTCGAATACAATAAAGTTATGTTCGGCGTAACACAAGGGTGTGTACTAGGTCCATATTTATTAATTCTTTACATCAATTATCTGCCTAAAGCACACATGACAAGTGAGTATTGCTTGCCGATAATGGCGACGATTATAAAGTAACGGATACCCTATTGTTACCAGAGACAAATAATTACACAAGGAAATCAATTGTACCTTAACTAATATTATTGAATGGTGACAATCATATTAATATTATTTGATAATTAATATAAGTTTGGTAAAACCTGTGTCATTTAGAATAGAAGTAAAGGACACTTGCATCAGCAGTGGTCTACAAATATAATAAGATTCTCTGTGAACAAAATGCAGACCATTTTCATATACTCTTTATTGCTTTATAAAAAGCAGCTAATTCATGACAACCATTCTAATGGCATCACACTATGGTAAGAAGTATTGTGTTATATTCTGGGCCAATTCAAGACTTTTGTCTTGGTGCCTATGATCCGCTTACTAGCCTAACCAGATGTGACAGCATATTAGCTTTTCTACCAAGCAACTACCGTCTGACTTCGGCAACTCAAAGGGATAGGCATTCCATGATGGAGACTAGTGTTATTTTATTCAGGGATAGTTGTTTGTTAATTGTGTGAGTGTGTGGCCAACTCCGCTGTCAGAGTTTTCAGGCCGCCTGTAGGTCCCCCACATGGCCTAACGATCCTTATCCTTAGACAAGAACCGGGACCAACAGCTTTACGTGCCGTCCAAAGCACGGTGAAGGGTCTCCTCCTCCAAAGGACGGTCACCCATCTAAGTTGTGACCTGTGCAAGCCAAGTGTTGCTATGAGCGCTACAAGGAATACTGATTCCATTCAATTCAGGGATACTATAACAATTATCAGAGATCTTTATATGCACCCTATAGTGCATAATTATGCAAGTTACTAACAAACAATATGACTTTGTTGAATAACGGCATATTAAGTATGTTTATAGTTTAAGCATAAGTTAATAATACTGCTACTTATTGAGGATATTACTCTGTAAAAAAATACAAAATAAAAAGAACTCTAGCCAGGTTGCAACTGTACATTCTGCACTATCTCTTCTGCCTTATTCAGAGGTGTTCAACGGTTAAACTAGTAGTAATTCATTAAAAAACAAATAAGTTTTAATATTATAGTTTGTTCTCTGTGAGATAAGTGGTTAGTATTCATCAGTATTTAATAGTAATTTCATAATTTTATTAGCCTTGATGATGAAGCACATGTACATAATATAGAATAAATGGAAATTTACTTGCCAAAAGCAGCTGAAGCCAGTTAACACAATGAAACATAGAAAATGCAATAAAAAAATTGTGGTGACAATATTATATTTAGTTACTAACATTTTTGAGTCTTGGTACTTGAATAAGTGAATTTATTATTATTATATAATATTCACAAGACTACAAACACAAACGAGGATTGAACTAACACTGAGACAAACACATTATTAGTTCCTTCAATAAATAGCTAACAATGAACTATTTACTTTATCAATAAATCAGAGGGCAGTAATGCGGTAAATAGCCCTTTGTTTTCGAGCACTTTCTAAGCAATAACAAAAGCACTTATGATAAATGAATAGGAAATAACCCATTTAGAGAGTTCTTATGAGTGCAGTACGTACATAACTCTGGCCTGATGACCGCACTCTTAGATAAAACAATCCCTCGCCGTAAAATAAACATATTGGATGAACATGAACAAGAAATAACACACTAATAAAATAAAATAGGTGAGCAGCGATATGTACACCGCAAAACAACACAAAAATGTTGAAGCACAAAACTAGAAGGCTCATTAACTAATACGTAATAATATAGTATGTATTAATATAAGAACAGTACTTCAAACGGATTGTTTTATAGGTATCCAACTCCCAGTAAAAATGCAAAAAATTTCAATAAAAAACAGTAACTTCGAAATTTTGAATTATGATTATTGAGATCAGTGAATAAGTGATAAGTGATAAGAATTAGTGGTGTGCGGAATCGATAATTGATTATCACAATTATTGTTTCCAGTCGATTACTATTTAGTAAAACAATAAAATTATAACCGATTATTGATAGAAAACCATTTATAATAATTATGAGGTAGGTACCTACCTAATTTTATTTGCATAATATAGAATTCCCGTCACTGGTAACAGTTCATAGTTACACAGTCAGCAAAATCATTGATCTGGGATAAATTTAAGCAAAACATAGACGAAACAAAAAGAAATTTCATCTGAGAAGCATAATAAATCAAATTAAGACTTGAAAATTGAAATTAATGACTAATACCTATTTATATTAGTCCTGGTATATTCAGGACAATCAGGACTAGGAGGTCAAAAATCAGGTGTCATATGCACAAATCTAAAGAGGTACCGTCTAAACCCAAAGCATATAGATAATATAAGTAAATAACATTCTTTTATTTTAATGCTAATTGGAAATTGATTTATTTGATGTTCAAATATATATTTGTGAAACAACAGCTTGTTTTATATTTTTTAATTTTTATGATCGTTATTCGTGGTAAGTAATTTAAAGACATTTATTTTTTATTATAGACTTATAATCGAATAAAATCAACAAAATAGAATAAAGATCGATAACATCAGATCGCATTATCGTTTAGTCAAATAATCGAATCATGGTTTAAACATAAGGATAACATTAATGACAGTGACAGTTACTCTATCTATGGCATACGCCTGTCATAACCATAGATATATTAGCATAACCATAGATGTGTGAATAACATGGATTGGACGTACCTACGAAGTTAGCGTGCATACCTACGAAACGTATGCAAATAAAATGGCGTCCATTAGGGTTGGGCGCATATTAGGCAACGCAAAGCATATATCGACAAGTTTTTTTGTTATCGAGAAAGTATAGCACCTTTAGGCATCATACGCACGAGGATTTAAAAAACGATTGCGTTGAACTCTGGCGTAAGCACTTTTAAAAGCTTGCGATGAGAGCGTTCATACCAGCACTAAAATCACTGTTGTCTCGGTTCAGTAAGAAGTCGAAATTATTGAAGCTAACGTACTAGCGAATGCGATTTGTGTTGCTAAAAGATGAAAAAGAAAACTATATTTTTTAAGTTTTTGAAGGGTTCTTACTTTTTCTAGTAATAAACCACAGATCTGTGAATAACATGGATTGGACGTACCTACGAAATTAGCGCGCATACCTACGAAGTTATGTGGAAAATAAAATGACTGCCGTTGGGTTAGACCATAGAGATATTAAGAATAGAGTGGCAGAGTGGGGCCTATTCGTGTCCGCCGGTGGGAGAGAGAACGCAACATTAAAGGCCCCCTGCATTTCTCTCTAACAATACATGCACAACATCAACATTACGCAGTGGCGTGCTACCTGTAACTATTATTAAAATCAGTTTATTAGTAGGTAATCCATAGTTTAAAATTTTTTTTATTGATACACGAAGATAGTTTGAAGTGACAAAAAAGTTTATATATTTTTAAACTATTGATTACTGATAAACTGATAGAAATAATAGTTACAGGTAGCATGCCATTGCGCAATGTTGATGTTGTGCATGTACTGTTAGAGAGAGATGCAGTGGGCCTTTAACCTGTAGCATTCTCTCTCGCACCGACGGACACGACACAGTATTGAGTTAGGTACTGTTCTGCCACTCTATCCTTTACATCTCTATGGGTTGGACTCCAAAATATAATCGATATCGACATTGAGCCGGTTAGAGGTAAATAATACATTACTGTAGATTTAGAAAAAAAATAAATTGATATTTTGTAGTAAGTTACTTTAGATTTTTTGCCAAATTAGTTTATTCCATAATGCAAATGCGGGCGAACATGGTAAAGCGGAAAATGTCCCTTGTATCATATAACAAAATATTCTCTGGTAGCCAATATCGATACTGTGTCGCTGTGAATGAAAGTACCGGACATGAATGGCACCATACATCATCATCATCATCATATCAGCCAAACGACGTCCACTGCTGGACATAGGCCTCCCCCAAGGTTCTCCACACAGACCGGTCTTGAACCGCCCGTATCCAACTGCCTCCCGCGATCTTGACTAGATCTTCGGTCCACCTTGCGGGAGGCCTACCTCTGCTGCGTCGTCCGGTACGAGGCCGCCATTCCAGAACCTTTCTGCCCAACGGCCATCGCTTCTTCGAGCTATGTCCTCTGGCCACTGCCTCTTCAGCTTGGCTATCCGGATAGCTAATGGCCGGCGCCAACTGACGGCATGGCATGGCACGGCGCGGAACGTGTTTCGTTAGCCCGAAAGACGCTTCGGCACCTCGCAGCATGCCGCGTCATACCGAGGCGTCCAATTGACTGGAATTTAGTATCAATAGCACTTCTTGCTGAAGATGAAGAACGACAAATACAAACTGATCTGTCGAAGAGAAAACAATTCTGGATACATTATTTATGAGAACAAGATTTACTAACGGTGAATTCAGGAACTTATTTACCTACTGATTACGTCGTGGCACACTGCAAGACGCCATGGCATGCCGCGGCGTCCAAGTGTGCCGCCGATGCCGCGACGTGCCGCGACGCGCCCCAAACGTCCCGCGGCATGCCACGGCGGGCTGCGATATGATTGTATCGAAATAAAGTAATATGAATTCTAAACTCATTGAAATAAGAATGAAAATGACTTGATCAGTAATAAAATCCTTTGCCATGCCGCGACGTCAGTGCGCGCCGGCCTTATGTCGGCGATTTCTGATTTGCACCATACATACCGTAATGAAACACACAGCTACACTGAAATATCATAAGGGGGTAAGAAAAATCATAATTGATTAATACATGTTATTTATTTGTTTTTTATCTGTATAATATATAAAATCGTTGCGTTACTGATTGCCTGACAGATAATCTACAGCCAAAATTATAAGGTGCAGGAAGCTGAAATTTGGCATGAATGTTCTTTGGGGATCGCAGGAGTGCACTAAGGACTTTCTTGAAATGCCTACGGGATCGGACAGAAACAGTTGAAAAAATGTGCAGATGTAGCAGCGGGCGTCCTCTTGTTTATAAATAAAATTATTTTCTTCAACGTTTTATTGCTAGGAATTCTCGCATACAGTTGCTGTTCATGATATCTGTTGGCAAAAAACATAATATAATTATTTTAACTGCTTATTTTCCTCAACATAGAGCAGGATGCAGCGGTTTTGGGTTTTATGTAATCAGGTCTAAGTAAAGTAAGTTTGTCAAATATCGCTTTTCCTTTACTAGGTACAGACAAAATTGGTTCAATGTTTAATTTATTTCCATTTACAGACACGAGATAGTTTTAACAATGTTATCGTTTGTGGAAGTCTCTATACATTATCTATATATCGATAACCCATATCGACATTAGCAGTAACATCACTACTAACCTCTAATACGTAAATATGGAAAATTCCAAACTACGAAAATAACAACATTTAGGCCATAACGAAGCTAAAACCTGTTAATTTAACTATAAAAAGAACCTCTTGTGACAATATTTTGTACAAATACTAATCCTTTTCAACAATATAAATCATGACTTGTTACTTACTTGTGAAGAGTACATTTGTGTTGATTATAGCTTTATCTTGCACTGCACAGTTTAAATCAACACTTAGGCATGATTTTACGATCTCTAGGAAAGCCTGAAGCACTGATTCATCTGGTTTTTAGACATATTTATGCACAAAATCAAAATTATTATGTTCGATACACAACGATTTGACAGCAGATGTACCAAAAACAATTGGCAAGCAATATGGCGACACTGGCACGATTGACATTTCTGATAAAAAATCACTATGATCAGTGTATTCAGTAACCTATGGCTATCTCTTTTTTCTAACAGAGATATCGCTAAGTAAAAACGAGACAACACTATATTTGGTGGCTTTATGTCGATTTCATATATATTTCTATAACGTAAAGTATCCATATGTATTATTTGTCCACTCCATATTATATTCTTTTCTCAAAGAGCATAACCATGTCATAACCACAGATCTGTGAATAACATGTCATGGATTGGACGTACCTACGAAATTAGCTGATACCTACGAAATGATGTGGAAAATAAAATGGCTGCCGTTGGGTTGGACTTCAGAATATAATCGATATCGACATTGAGCCGGTTAGAGGTAAATAATACATTACTGTAGATTTAGAAAAAATATGTAAATTGATATTTGTAGTAAGTTACTTTAGATCTTTTGGCAAATTCGTTAATTCCATAATGCAAATGCGGGCAAACATGGTAAACAAAATATTCTCTGGTAGCCAATATCGATACTGTGTCGCTGTGAAAGTACCGGACATGAATTGCACCATACATACCGTAATGAAACACACAGTTACACTTGAATACCATAAGGGGTAAGAAAAATCATAATTGATTAATAAATTTTATTTATTTTATTTTATCTGTATAATATACAAATTCTTGCGTTACTCACTGCCTGACAGATAAGCTACAGCCAAAATTATAAGATGCAGGAATCTGAAATTTTTCATGTATGTTCTTTGGGGATCGCAGGAGTGCACTAAGAAGGAGTTTCTTGACATTCCCACGGGATCGCACAGAAACAGTAAAAAAAATGTACAGGTGTAGCTGCGGGCGTCCTGCTGTTTATAAATACAATTATTTTCATCAACGTTTCTCGCATATAGTTATGCGAGAATTCCTAGCAATTAAACGTTGCTGTTCATGTTATCTGTTGGCAAAAAAACAATATAATTATTTTAACTGCTTATTTTCCTCAACATAGAGCAGGATGCAGCGGTTTTGAGTTTTATGTAATCAGAGCTAAGTAAAGTAAGTTAGTCAAATGTCGCTTTTCCTTTACTAGATACAGCCAAAATTGGTGGAATGTTTCATTTATTTGCGTTTTCAGACACGAGATATTTTTAACAATGTTATCGTTTGTCGAAGTATCTATACATTACAGATATATCGATAACCCATATCGACATTAGCAGTAACATCACTACTAACCTCTAATAGGTACGTAAATATGGAAAATTCCAAATTACGAAAATAACAACATTTAGGCCATAACGAAGCTAAAAACTGTTAAATTAACTATAAAAAGAACCTCTTGTAACAATATTTTGTACAAATACTAATCCTATTCAACAATATAAATCATGACTTGTAACTCACTTGTGAAGAGTACATTTGTGTTGATTATAGATTTATCTTGCACTGCACAGTTCAAATCAACACTTAGGCATGATTTTACGATCCCTAGCAAAGCCTGAGGCACTGATTCATCTGGTTTTTAGACATATTTATGCACAAAAACAAAATTATTATGTTCGATACACAACGATTTGACAGCAGAGGTACCACACAACTACGTCGTAGTTGTGTGGTACCTCTGCTTAATTGCTGTTAAAAGTACTCATATCTGATCAGTACCTATGTCAAAGTCAATAATTCATTTTAGCATTAATTATGAAAATATTTATTTTGAACGCATCCATTTTTCGGTTGTTATTTTTTAGTCTTAGTTTTTTGTACTTGGCAAGCTTGTTTGTCTATGCCCACCCGAAAAAAAGTGATTATTCCCGGTGTCCACCCCCTGCTTGTCCACCGCGGGTGGACAGAGACACAAATATTTAAAAAAATTCTCGCTGTGCACCCCTGGGGGACAGCGAGAATTAATTTTAAATTATTTTCGCTGGCCACCCCGGGTGGACAAAGACACGAGTTTTTTCATCACTTCTGATTCGGGTAGATAGGTTATGTTAGGTTCTCTTTTGACCCTTAACCCAAAAATAGAAGCCCTGCGAAGCAGGGCTCCGTCAACTTAGTTTATTAAAAATCAAATATTTAAAAAAATTCTCGCTGTCCCCCAGGGGTGCACAGCGAGAATTTTTTTAAATATTTGTGTCTCTGTCCACCCGCGGTGGACAAGCAGGGGGTGGACACCGGGAATAATCGAAAAAAAGCGGTAAGCCAGCCAGCGCCAGCGCTGCCGCCGCCATATTTTGTCGTCACGTCAGAGTCATTCATTGTTTTGTGATTATTTTCGTTTGTTCGTCCCGACCGTGTTTTAACCTAACTTTTAACAGCAGATATTGATTGTTTTCTGTTTTAAGTATTTAATTTTTTTAAGTTACTGACAAACTAACCCATTGGAGGAATGGGAAGATTTAAAGCCCGTATTCCCAGCTTTATTTAAACAAGCACGCATTTATTTAAACATAGTAGGTTCCTCTGTACCTTGCGAAAGGCTCTTTTCCAAAGCTGGCGCGACAATAACTGCCTCAAGAAATCACCTAACAGGCAAACATTTAGAAAAGTTGATATTTTTAGGAAGCACTACAAAATCAGACTTCTTCTAAAAATATATTTTTTCACAAAAAATATATTTGGAACGGCAAGCTACATGACACATATCACAGAGCCATCTACGCATAGTATACGCATAGTAGTCTGTCTTAGTAGTTCCGTCGTAATTGGGTAGATGGCGTTGTGATATGTGTTATGTAGCTTGCCGCTCCAAATATATTTTTTGTGAAAAAATATATTTTACACTTTTATTCTTGTATTAATACCCAAAATAATATTCCTACAGTCTTTTGGGACAATGTAGTGTACTCACACGCATTCATGCGTATGAATAATGGCCGCACGCTCGCACTCACAGGGAAAGTTCCATGGTGTCTGGCTAGACGAATGGCCTTTCGGATTGGTCTGGCTGCTTAGGAAGGGTCTTAAAATAGTATCTAAAGTAACATATATCAAATTTAGCTTTGCTAAAATGACGTAGTTTACATAATTTTTTAGGAACTTTTAAGGCCGATTCACACATATCAGTGAAGTCACAGTTCCGTCACAGTACCGGCACCGTGATAATTATTCTTTCATACATTTTCTATGAGAGTACTGAGAGTACTGTGTCGTCACTGACACTGACAGGTGTGGATATGTTCATAGAAAATGTATGAAAGAATAATTATCACGGTGCCGGTACTGTGACGGAACTGTAACTTCACTGATATGTGTGAATCGGCCTTTAAGGCGTCTGGCAGAAGTAATGGCCCACGGAAAGTGTCTGGCAATAATGAATTTCAATTTTAGACAGTATTTTTAAACACATATTTGAATACCAGCCAGGGGCGTAGCTACCGCCGTATTTGCCGTATCAATTATACGGGGCCCCCGGGCCACGGGGGCCCCCAAAGTGTGTAAGGAAAAAGAATAAAAACTTTCTAATTTATTTTATTTTACAAATGACAAAATTCTATAAAGCAATTCCTTTTTTTCCCGCCTTAAGCGTGCGTTCAAAAGTTGGCAACACTACATCGTTATGGCGGGCTGCGGGACTTCCCCGTTTTACTTACTTCATCTTCAACTCAGCGGGGAATCCCCGGGAATCCTTCATCGATATCGCGATGTACGTGTACGTTGTTGTACTTTGCATTGGATGTTAAACCACGGAGTGCAGTGCACTGTTTATTTACGCGCTTTATATAAATGTGCATTACATTGTAATTCAGCACAAACAATATTGTTCTTCTGGTTTAGCAGTATTAGTAACGATTTGTAAAAGAAATGAGTGAAAGGAAAAGAGATTATCCCAGCGGCGCTGAGAAAAGAAAAATTAAACAGAAAAGGGACGAGGTTATAAAAAAAGTGCCCAAAATTTCTTCATTTTTTCAGAGACAAGATACTGTGAGTGATTTAGATTGGAAAGGTAAGTACTACACTACTACCCAACCCATTTATTAGGGGCCCGTAGTGATAAACAAGGAAATCTTTTAATTTCGGTCTGTCTATCTGTCCGTCACAAAAAGTTGTCTCCCCCCTCGATTTTCACAATTATACTGTTTTTAGGGTTCCGTGCCTTGATTAAAAAAAACAAAATTCTAACTTATCTATAGGATCGATTTGTTTTGTTGTTTGTTTATCAGTCTGTATCGTATCGTTAATTGCGTGTTGAGAACTTCAGATGTGCAGACTCGCTTTCGGGTTCTCGTTTTGTATGGCCACTACACTACGCGCTGCGTTTAAATAGCACGCAGGTGTATAGTAATGCACGGACGGGCTGCAGGTGATTTTGTATCTACTAATAGGTACGAGCACAATCCGCGTAGAATCTGTGTGCGTCTGAACTGAACACTCTCTAACTGTGACCCTTAGTAACGTTATTTATTTATATATAACTCTTTTTAGTTTAGTATCAAAGCATTCGTATTTATTTTTTAGCAATTACTCGTTTATTTTTAGATTCTTCTGAAGCATGTTCTTCGTCACATATCCATCCGGAAATAGAAGAAAGCCAAGCACATACTTTATCGGATGTCCATCCAGAAATCGAGGAACCCCAAGTCAACGATTCTGATATATCTGCAGATAATGCAGATTGTAATATAATTTCATCAGATAGAGGAAATTTTGGTGACAATTTAACTGAATGCGAACGAAAAATAATTTTTAAATTGGGTCCATTTAAACCACAAGGACCATTTCCAAAAGTTTCAGAAAATAACCGACCTTTTTCAGCTTATTATTATTCATATTTCAATCAGGCAGGCATAAAAATTATAAGACCATGGTTATGTTATTCTAACGTTTTAAACAAACCGTACTGTCACTTCTGTTGGTTATTAGCAGATCGTCAAAACAAATCGTACTCCTCTGCTTGGGTTAACGGTGTTTCGGTTAGAAGCAATTTCACACAAACTATTCTTGACCATGAAAAGTCACAGCAGCATATTAGTGCCTCACTCTCTTATAATAATTGGTTGCAAGGAAATACCATCGATACTCTATTGAAAAGTGAAATCGATAGTAAAATTACATTCTGGAGAGATGTACTGCATCGTATAATTAATGTTATAATTACTTTAGTATCTTGTAATCTACCTTTGAGGGGGCATGATTCTGATTCTGGCAATTTTATGGCAATTTCACGTCTGCTATCTAACTATGATGCAACTTTAAAAGAACTTTTTCTAAAACCGAAAGGTGAAATAAATTATTTAAGCCCTACGATTCAAAACGAAATTATTAGTTTGCTTGGTACTAACGTTAGGAACAGTATTATCTCAGAAATTAAAAAAGCTCAATTTCTGACAATAATTCTGGATACAACACAAGACTTGTCAAAAATTGACCAACTATCTGTAGTTTATCGATATATCTCGGTTACAGAAAATGATGATAATGTGCCGAAAGAAATAAAAATCTGTGAGTCCTTTTTAGGATTCATAGCAGTAACCGATTGCAGTGCTGCAGGTCTGAAAACTGTCATTTTAAATTTGACTAAAGAATATGGAATTGATTTGACTAAATGTAGAGGACAGGGATACGATGGAGCAAATGTTATGTCGGGTGTGTATGGAGGATTACAAACTCTAATAAAAGAGCATGCTCCAAATGCCGATTATGTTCATTGTGCTGCGCACGCTTTAAACTTGGTTTTGAACGATGCTGCGAGACATGTTCGTGAAGTATCGACTTTTTTCGATAATTTAGAAAAAATATATACTTTTTTTGGCAATAGTATAAAACGCTGGGCTATGCTAAGTGACGATTTATCTGAAAAATATTTGATTACCCTTAAAAAGGTATGTCCTACCAGATGGTCTTCTAGGAACGACGCTTTATTAGCAGTAAAGAAAAATTTTTTACTAATCATGAAAACTTTGTACCAACTAAATTTAATTTCAAATAAAAAAGATGAACGTGAAGAATGTAAAAGTATAATTAATATTTTAGAGAGTTTTGATTTCTTAGTGCTCGTTACATTTTTTTCTTCACTATTTGAAATTATTAATCCTGTTTCTAAAGCTCTACAGCATGAAAATAATGACTTACAGAAATCTAGTATTTTATTAAGTAATCTTTTAAATAGACTGTGCCAATTAAGAAATCAGAATTCATTTAATAGTTTGATAAATGAATCCAAAGATTTAGCAAAAAAGTGGGGGGTAACAACTGTTTTTAAAAACAGTAGGCGAAAGATAACGAAGCGTTTTTTTGATGAGTTATCACAAGATGAGAGAATTTCCGACCCGGAATCCTATTTCAAAGTCAATGTATACTATTGCTGTTTAGATATATTAATTTCTCAAACTAAAGAAAGATTTCAGAGCCTTTGCAACCTGAGTAGTATATTCGAAATATTACAACCGGAGAAACTCTTATCTTCTTCAAGCGAAGAGATATTAAACGCTTCCGGAAAACTGTCTGCTAAATACAGTAAAGACATCTCACTTAATCTTTGTGACCAATTAAAGGCTCTAAAAACATGCTTAAATTCTGAAATTAAAAAAAAATATTCCATTAAAGAACTCATTGAATTATTGCTAGTAAAATTCAATAGTCTTGCATCCAGTTTTCCCGAGGTAATCACAGCATGCTTTTTATTCTTGACCCTTCCAGTTACAACCGCAACGGCAGAAAGAAGTTTTTCAAAATTAAAACTAATAAAAAATTACTTAAGAACTTCGATGGGACAAGAACGGCTGTCAGACATCTCACTATTGTCCATAGAGGCAGAAACTTTAGAAAAACTAAAATCATCATCAGCCATAAATGATTTAATAAATCAGTTTTCCGATAAAAAGGCAAGGAGAGTGAATATTTAAAATTCGATTTTTATTTGTAAAATGGGTAAATTATGTGATAAATAAATATTACTTCTCACAATATTTTTTTTCTTTCGTGAAAAATCTTTACCTCCATATAAGGGCCTCCAAAAAAATTTTTATACGGGGCCCCGACAAGGCACGCTACGCCACTGATACCAGCTTTGATACTTTAACGTAAGTAAGTATGTTTTTTTGGTACCTTTACTTCGCGCTACCTGTGAAATGGCCCAGCATTCAAGTTAGTGGGTCGGCATACCTCTTAACAAGATTGTATACTAATAATCCTCAAAAGTTCAGCTTTGATAAAACGACGTAGGTCTGGCGGCTCTGGGATCTTGGACTATTACGGCATATCTTCGCGTCCGATATCCCGCAGTGTCACAAGACGAAAGTCTTTGACCAGTGTGTGTTGCCAGTGATGATCTACGGCGCTGAGACGTGGTGGCTAATTAAGGGCCTTATCCGAAAGCTCAGGGTTACTCAGAGGGCTATGGAGCAGTGGCGTAGCGTGCCTTGTCGGGGCCCCGTATAAAAATTTTTTTGGAGGCCCTTATATGGAGGTAAAGATTTTTCACGAAAGAAAAAAAATATTGTGAGAAGTAATATTTATTTATCACATAATTTACCCATTTTACAAATAAAAATCGAATTTTAAATATTCACTCTCCTTGCCTTTTTATCGGAAAACTGATTTATTAAATCATTTATGGCTGATGATGATTTTAGTTTTTCTAAAGTTTCTGCCTCTATGGACAATAGTGAGATGTCTGACAGCCGTTCTTGTCCCATCGAAGTTCTTAAGTAATTTTTTATTAGTTTTAATTTTGAAAAACTTCTTTCTGCCGTTGCGGTTGTAACTGGAAGGGTCAAGAATAAAAAGCATGCTGTGATTACCTCGGGAAAACTGGATGCAAGACTATTGAATTTTACTAGCTTTTCAATGAGTTCTTTAATGGAATATTTTTTTTTAATTTCAGAATTTAAGCATGTTTTTAGAGCCTTTAATTGGTCACAAAGATTAAGTGAGATGTCTTTACTGTATTTAGCAGACAGTTTTCCGGAAGCGTTTAATATCTCTTCGCTTGAAGAAGATAAGAGTTTCTCCGGTTGTAATATTTCGAATATACTACTCAGGTTGCAAAGGCTCTGAAATCTTTCTTTAGTTTGAGAAATTAATATATCTAAACAGCAATAGTATACATTGACTTTGAAATAGGATTCCGGGTCGGAAATTCTCTCATCTTGTGATAACTCATCAAAAAAACGCTTCGTTATCTTTCGCCTACTGTTTTTAAAAACAGTTGTTACCCCCCACTTTTTTGCTAAATCTTTGGATTCATTTATCAAACTATTAAATGAATTCTGATTTCTTAATTGGCACAGTCTATTTAAAAGATTACTTAATAAAATACTAGATTTCTGTAAGTCATTATTTTCATGCTGTAGAGCTTTAGAAACAGGATTAATAATTTCAAATAGTGAAGAAAAAAATGTAACGAGCACTAAGAAATCAAAACTCTCTAAAATATTAATTATACTTTTACATTCTTCACGTTCATCTTTTTTATTTGAAATTAAATTTAGTTGGTACAAAGTTTTCATGATTAGTAAAAAATTTTTCTTTACTGCTAATAAAGCGTCGTTCCTAGAAGACCATCTGGTAGGACATACCTTTTTAAGGGTAATCAAATATTTTTCAGATAAATCGTCACTTAGCATAGCCCAGCGTTTTATACTATTGCCAAAAAAAGTATATATTTTTTCTAAATTATCGAAAAAAGTCGATACTTCACGAACATGTCTCGCAGCATCGTTCAAAACCAAGTTTAAAGCGTGCGCAGCACAATGAACATAATCGGCATTTGGAGCATGCTCTTTTATTAGAGTTTGTAATCCTCCATACACACCCGACATAACATTTGCTCCATCGTATCCCTGTCCTCTACATTTAGTCAAATCAATTCCATATTCTTTAGTCAAATTTAAAATGACAGTTTTCAGACCTGCAGCACTGCAATCGGTTACTGCTATGAATCCTAAAAAGGACTCACAGATTTTTATTTCTTTCGGCACATTATCATCATTTTCTGTAACCGAGATATATCGATAAACTACAGATAGTTGGTCAATTTTTGACAAGTCTTGTGTTGTATCCAGAATTATTGTCAGAAATTGAGCTTTTTTAATTTCTGAGATAATACTGTTCCTAACGTTAGTACCAAGCAAACTAATAATTTCGTTTTGAATCGTAGGGCTTAAATAATTTATTTCACCTTTCGGTTTTAGAAAAAGTTCTTTTAAAGTTGCATCATAGTTAGATAGCAGACGTGAAATTGCCATAAAATTGCCAGAATCAGAATCATGCCCCCTCAAAGGTAGATTACAAGATACTAAAGTAATTATAACATTAATTATACGATGCAGTACATCTCTCCAGAATGTAATTTTACTATCGATTTCACTTTTCAATAGAGTATCGATGGTATTTCCTTGCAACCAATTATTATAAGAGAGTGAGGCACTAATATGCTGCTGTGACTTTTCATGGTCAAGAATAGTTTGTGTGAAATTGCTTCTAACCGAAACACCGTTAACCCAAGCAGAGGAGTACGATTTGTTTTGACGATCTGCTAATAACCAACAGAAGTGACAGTACGGTTTGTTTAAAACGTTAGAATAACATAACCATGGTCTTATAATTTTTATGCCTGCCTGATTGAAATATGAATAATAATAAGCTGAAAAAGGTCGGTTATTTTCTGAAACTTTTGGAAATGGTCCTTGTGGTTTAAATGGACCCAATTTAAAAATTATTTTTCGTTCGCATTCAGTTAAATTGTCACCAAAATTTCCTCTATCTGATGAAATTATATTACAATCTGCATTATCTGCAGATATATCAGAATCGTTGACTTGGGGTTCCTCGATTTCTGGATGGACATCCGATAAAGTATGTGCTTGGCTTTCTTCTATTTCCGGATGGATATGTGACGAAGAACATGCTTCAGAAGAATCTAAAAATAAACGAGTAATTGCTAAAAAATAAATACGAATGCTTTGATACTAAACTAAAAAGAGTTATATATAAATAAATAACGTTACTAAGGGTCACAGTTAGAGAGTGTTCAGTTCAGACGCACACAGATTCTACGCGGATTGTGCTCGTACCTATTAGTAGATACAAAATCACCTGCAGCCCGTCCGTGCATTACTATACACCTGCGTGCTATTTAAACGCAGCGCGTAGTGTAGTGGCCATACAAAACGAGAACCCGAAAGCGAGTCTGCACATCTGAAGTTCTCAACACGCAATTAACGATACGATACAGACTGATAAACAAACAACAAAACAAATCGATCCTATAGATAAGTTAGAATTTTGTTTTTTTTAATCAAGGCACGGAACCCTAAAAACAGTATAATTGTGAAAATCGAGGGGGGAGACAACTTTTTGTGACGGACAGATAGACAGACCGAAATTAAAAGATTTCCTTGTTTATCACTACGGGCCCCTAATAAATGGGTTGGGTAGTAGTGTAGTACTTACCTTTCCAATCTAAATCACTCACAGTATCTTGTCTCTGAAAAAATGAAGAAATTTTGGGCACTTTTTTTATAACCTCGTCCCTTTTCTGTTTAATTTTTCTTTTCTCAGCGCCGCTGGGATAATCTCTTTTCCTTTCACTCATTTCTTTTACAAATCGTTACTAATACTGCTAAACCAGAAGAACAATATTGTTTGTGCTGAATTACAATGTAATGCACATTTATATAAAGCGCGTAAATAAACAGTGCACTGCACTCCGTGGTTTAACATCCAATGCAAAGTACAACAACGTACACGTACATCGCGATATCGATGAAGGATTCCCGGGGATTCCCCGCTGAGTTGAAGATGAAGTAAGTAAAACGGGGAAGTCCCGCAGCCCGCCATAACGATGTAGTGTTGCCAACTTTTGAACGCACGCTTAAGGCGGGAAAAAAAGGAATTGCTTTATAGAATTTTGTCATTTGTAAAATAAAATAAATTAGAAAGTTTTTATTCTTTTTCCTTACACACTTTGGGGGCCCCCGTGGCCCGGGGGCCCCGTATAATTGATACGGCAAATACGGCGGTAGCTACGCCCCTGCTATGGAGAGAGTTATGCTCGGAGTTTCCCTGCGAGATCGAACCAGAAATGAGGAGATTCGCAGGCGAACCAAAGTCACCGACATAGCTCTCCGAATAGCCAGGCTGAAGTGGCAATGGGCAGGGCAAATAGCGCGAAGAACCGATGGCCGTTGGAGCAGGCGGGTTCTGGAGTGGCGACCACGTATCGGACGACGCAGCAGGGGTAGGCCTCCCGCAAGGTGGACCGACGATCTGGTTAAGATCGCGGGAAGCGGTTGAATGCGGGCGGCTAAAAATCGGTCTATGTGCAGAAACTTGTGGGCAGCCTATGTCCAGTAGTGGACGTATGTAGGCTGACATGATGATGATGAAGTATAAACTAAAAACATTTCGACCAATTTAAGTCAGTAATATTTGCTTACACACTCGAATCGATGTTTGAAACACTCGTTATACCAATGTGTTTACTCTCTTAACTTTAGATATAATTAAAATTACGTATATCTACGTACTTTCTGAGTTAAGAAGTACGTAGATCCGTAGATCTACGTACTTTTTAACTCCGATCTACGTATTTTTGAAAATCAGAGTTGGCAACACTGCGCCAACGTGTATAGAACTCATTTGGCGTAGCTTGTCACAACTTGCGGTCGCGCGCGACCACTTGCCGCACTTCGGAGCGCTGTCGGTTTTTCTGCACAAATCAAAGGCGTTCGCGCGCACTCGGCCAATAGTGTCCACATGTTTGTCAGCGCGCCATTACGCCCTTGTTCTATTTTTGTGAATACTCTACATCCACCACCTTCTTTTTCATCTTTTCTTTTTCTCAACTTTAGTGCGGTATACACTGACATAATAATTATAAGCGCTCATTAAATAAAAGCAGCAGCTGCAATAACTTCTGCGTCGTCGTCATCCATCTTGTTTCAATTCACAATGTGATTAACAATACAAACTGACGGAGCCCAACGTAAGGGCATCTCTTCAAAATTCGTCTGTATTGGCCATTTGCATTGGTTTTCGATATACTTGCCGAACGTGTAGGCAGTAACACTTGCCTTGTATTAATTTGCATACGCTCGCGTTGGCCGAGCGTAGCCAAGTGAACGCCAATCGTCATCCATCTTGTTTCAATTCACAATCTATACATATAATAAAATGGTAGGAAAGTCAAAACTGTACATTGGATTTTTTTTTTAAAGAATAATTGGGGTGTAATCTACTATCGATACCGAGGCCAAAAATATAGTTTTTAGAATTTTTGTCTGTTTGTCTGTTTATCTGTTTGTCCTTATATCCGGGATAAAGTAAAAAAGTACTGCATGGATTTACTTAAAATTTGGCACAAATATTATTAAAAAGTCGGGTCACCACATAGGCTACATATTATCACGCTATGACCTACAGGGAACGAGCAGAGAATCTTTATTTCTTCAACACATTCTGCAACAACGTGTAATGTAACAATGCATATTTGAATGTTGTTATTATGTTAACTATGCTATAAGCTAGCTTCACACAATAAAAATCACGCAATATAAGTAACTTAGGCTGATAAACATAATTAATTGAATATATAGAATGAAGACAATTTTATTGCAGCGCCATCTAAGAGAGTTTAAAAACATCAAGTCGAATTACATGTGTAAGCCCTTTTTGGATATAAATAATTTAAATTTGAACATGTTGGCGACGTTAATAGTTGTTTTCAAAAGTCATAGATGGAGTTGTACATTTTCTTCTTAAAAATTGTATTTTTAATTCGTTTCAGAGATGAGCAAGACTATTAGTTGAAGTTATTTAATTAATTAACTACACCATCGCCACACTTGATTGCTTACATCATTTCTGTCAGAATAAATAGTAATAGAGTTAGTACAAAATAAACATTTTGGTCACATTGGTGTAATTATTGCTTCTTAATTAATATATTTTCATGTCGCATGTAAACTTACTTTAAATTGTCTTCCGGGATATACATATAGCACGTACCTTTGTTTGGATTAACTGTATATAAACGTTAGTGAGATGTGGAACTAGCTAGATTATTTTTACTCACACACAGCCATTTATTTATTGTTACGTCTGAAGCGGTTTGGCGGATACTGGTGTTCTCTAGATACATGAGAAGCATCCTACCGTAATGCATTTACACGACCACCTAAAGAACGGCCAGCGCATATATTTTGATCCCGACAGCGCATATATTGCTGAGCACTTGGAAAATCCGCGTCAAACAACTCTCTTGGCATTTTTCAGGCTCTGTAAAATCGATCAGTTTGGGAGGTCCCTTACGTATGACGAGATGCCTTCATATTACACGTACGACAAGCAAAAGGGTGTATTTAACCGACGTTGACGAGCAGGTGCTGTGGAAGGTTTTCCGGGAAGTTTCAAGGACACCGCATTTTGTAGAGTTTATACCGTACTTTTATATTATTTGTGTAATAATGTCGAATGCTATTTTCTGCGGTTGTTACTTCACACGGTCCGAGGCCCAACGTCTTTCGCCTTTCTGAGGACATTTGATGGCTTAGAGTATCCCACGTATTGACAATATACCTACACTAGTATTTAAAATTGCTAAAGACAGTTTGATTTTTCCGCTCACCTAT
The DNA here is from genome assembly GCA_944739405.2 of Euclidia mi. Taxonomy (NCBI): domain Eukaryota; kingdom Metazoa; phylum Arthropoda; class Insecta; order Lepidoptera; family Erebidae; genus Euclidia; species Euclidia mi. The sequence continues at coordinate 75,930,270 of OX123184.2, read as the reverse complement.
TTGTGTAACTTATCTTTTAAGACAGGCATTTTTCCGGATATTTTAAAAAAGGCCTTGGTACACCCTGTTCACAAAGGAGGTGAAAAGACTAATATTGGAAATTACAGGCCGATATCGGTGCTGACTATAATGTCCAAAATTCTTGAAAAAATACTAAATACTAGACTTACAAGATTCTTGACTCAGCATAACATAATAGCAAAAAACCAGTATGGGTTCCTCAAAGGTAAATCTACGGAGGATGCCGCCTTAAATCTAACCGAAAGTATTGTAAAGCGACTTGATAACTCAAAGAAAGTAATAGGTGTATTCCTTGATATTTCAAAAGCTTTCGATTCAGTTTCTGTCCCCTTACTAATTGAAAAACTAGAATCAATAGGTATTCGTGGAATTGCACTTGATATCTTTCGCTCATACCTGACAAATCGTTCTCAGTGTGTTAAAGTAGGCAACTGTACCAGTTGTCATGTACCTCTTACCTTTGGAGTTCCTCAAGGTAGCGTTTTAGGTCCCACACTCTTCTTAATATATGTTAATTCTTTGTGTACTAAGCAAATAAATAACTGTAATATTATCACCTATGCGGATGATACGGCTCTTATTGTACATGGAAGTAACTGGGAAGAAACAAAGTATTATACCGAAAAGGCGCTTACCGAGGTCATGAATTGGCTTCATGATAATATTTTAACCTTGAACGTTAAAAAAACGAAATATATAACTTTCGCTCATCGCACGAATGCCCAACCACCTAATGAATTTCTAGTGAGAGCTTGTACTTGTGCTGTACCAGCCCAATGTGACTGCCCTAATCTAGAACGTAGTACCTCCTTAAAATATCTTGGTCTTATAATAGATAGCACGTTAAATTGGTCAGAACATATAAATTCCTTAACGGGAAAAATCAGAAACTTAATAACGGTCTTTAGAAAACTTAGAAATTCGGCAGAAATATCAACGTTGTTATGTGTCTACTATGCGCTGGCACAGAGTCTTATACAGTACTGTATCGTAGTGTGGGGTGGAACTGCCAAAACTATTATGCTTCCTCTGGAACGTGCCCAGAGGGGTATTCTAAAGATCATGCTTGGCAAGCCTCGAAGGTACGATACTCATGCAATATATACAGAATGTTCTGTTTTAACAGTTCGACAGCTTTTTGTGCGGTCAGCCATACTCCGGAAGCACATGACTACTGAATTTAAACCCATAACTAAGCGTAACAAAACGAGGATATGTCCCGTCACGTCACACAAAACTGCACTTGCTAGAGCTCAATATTACGTAATTAGCCATCATTTGTACAACATATGTAATAAACAAAATAATATTTACCACCTACCATCACATAAATGTAAGTTAATTATAAACCAATGGCTCCAAAAATTCAATTACGTAGAAACAGAGGAAATCCTTACGAGTCACACATTTTCATACAATCACATGCCTACACAATCACACACACTCCCACAAGCACACACACAGTCACACACATTCTCACACACACCAATTACACAAACACACAGTCTGAGTGTTGTTTAAGAACTTCTATATGTATTAATTTATTATATTAATTATATTGATTTGTTAGTAAGTTTATTTATATAGCCACTTAAACAAAACAAAACAGATTGTGAAAATTGAACCATTATTTTCTGAATTGTTTTTCATAGGGTGGAAGGTGCTGACGGACTGTAATACAGTTTACACTAGTACAGCCGTCAAAGGTGACCTCTTTTAGTCTAACACATTTATATGTCATACTTATATACTTACATATGTATAAAATAAGAGCAATTTGTAAAGAATTCAATGAGAAATAAACTTACTTACTAAAACTTACCGCACAGTCTGTGTAGTACGTCACTTTCTCGACGGTGACCAATACTGGGATGACAAACTCGCGGAGGCGAGCGTCAGTGACAGTCCCAGCCGCATGCGTTATCTGTTTGACGTCATCTTGGTGTTTTGTGGAGTCGCGAACGCGGTAGCTTTCTGGGAGAAGTATCGCCATCATCTGTCTGAACATTTTCTACGAGCTTTAAGGCGTGTTACTAGAGATGAAGTCGAAGTAACTGATGACCGCGTGCTGAACACCTGTCTCAGTTCACTTCAAGACGTGGTCATTTCTATCAGCGGCAATCCACTGGTCAAATATTTGTTACCAGCTTCCCAATCATCACCGCATGAAGACCGTGAAAATTGGGAGTATTATAGTAATATATATATGTACGCTACTATACAGAGTATGTGACAATTTGAAATGACCACCTTACGAATTTTACGACACCGTCCTTGAAAGCGTTGGGCAAAGCCAGGCTAAAATGTTTTTCTTGGATGCTCCTGGTGGAACAGGAAAAACATTTGTTACTACTGGCATACTTGCAGAGGTCAGGAGGCAAGGCAAAATTGTCATTGCTGTAGCGTCGCCGGCAATCGCTGCCACACTGCTTCTGGGTGGCAAGACAGCACATACCATGTTTAAATTTCGCAGCGATTTAGAGAGCGCCGTAACACCCGTTTGTGGTGTGTCACGTAACAGTGATAAGGGACACGTGCACAAGGATTGCTCTCTGATCGTATGGGATGAGCGTATGATGGTCGATAGGAAGGCAGTTCAGGCCATGGACAGAACCCTGCAGGACGTCCGCAGGGACGAGCATTTAATGGGTGGTCAAAATTCTGTTCAGTGACGATTGCCGACAAACGCTTCCCGTGGTGACGCGGGGTTCGAGGGCTGACGAGGTGAGTCATCATCATCATCATCATCAGCCTTTAACAGTCCACTGCTGGACTAGGCCTCTCCTTTGAAAGGAGGAATTGGCCTACTATACCTCGCTGGCCAAACGGGTTGGTATAGGGTTTGTATCATGTTTTCCTTCTCTTACAGTGCTGTTCTTGCTCCCTCTGTCTGCTCTTATGACACCCATGGGATGATATGGGGTGGTGACATTCCGTATTCTTAATCCGTCACCACACGGACAAGGTGAGTGCTTCGTTGAAATTATCTTTGTTGTGGTCACGAGTTCGTATACTGCGCCTGACCATTAATATGAGAGCTCAGCTTGGCGTCAATGCACGTGCTCAAAAATTCTAAGATGTCTTTCTATGTCTTGGCGAAGACACTCTACTAGAGGAGAGAGGTGGACAGGTGGTGCTTCCAGAGTCTCTCAGTAGAGTTGTATCCAGCTTAGAATTAGGTATACAGCTGTATACCGTAATAGCAGAATTCGTGAATGTGTGAGTGGCCTACTTTGACGCCCAAAAATGATCAGGCTGTAGCAATTACCGAATGCATTCTCTCGGAAATTGAGAGAAATGAAGTGGTCTACACCTCTATAAACACTTTCGTCGAGCAAGAAAACGCCACACATTATCCCGTGGAATTTCTGAACTCCCAGTCAGCAAGTGAACTTCCAGCGCATAGCATCAAGCTGAAGGTCGGTGTCCCGATTATGCTTCTTTGGAACCTATCTCCTCCGAAGTTGTGTAACGTGACCCGCCTGAAAGTCATCTCGCTCCACAGACACACCATTTAGGAAATTCTTACGGGTTGTGGCGTCAGCGAGGTAGTATTTATACCACGCCTTCCTCCCATACCTCATAATTCAAGCGCATACAGTTCCCCGTGAGTGTGTGCTTCGCGATGACCATCAATAAGTCGCAGAGGCAGACATTGAGGGCAGCGGGTGTCCTGTATGTCGCTTGCTCCTGCGTAACCAGTCCTGACTCTCTTTACATTTTGGCTGCGGAGAGCCAAACCACTAATGTTGTATATCGAGAAGTCCTATAAGTATGTATTTTACCCTATTATGTATTCCTTATTTTCTCCATCTGCTTCAGTCACAACTTATGACTTAAGACAGCAGAATCGACATAAAGTCATTTATTCAAAGCAGGCTGAAAATCAGCACTTTTTAAAGGTCAATTTTACAAAAGACAGTCTCCCTCTGTTACTACACTTTCTGCAGGTATGAAATATAAAGAAGCAACGGGTAAATGAATGTTATTTTAAAAGGTATATCTTCTCTTATCTTCACGCCTTTTATCCCCGAAGGGGTAGGCAGAGGTGTATTACACACCCACACTTCGCCAGATATGTTTCGGTCCCAATGTAATAGGGGGCGAGCCTATTGCCTTCTACCGGGCACATTGTTAAGCGAGCGATAATTAATTAATATTTTTTAATACACACATAACTTCGAAAAGTCATAGGTGTTTGCCAGGGGTAGCTGGGGATCGAACCCAAGACCATCGTCTCGGCAGTCCGTTACATACACCACTAGGCTATCGCCGCGGCGTACTTTTTAAAAGGTATAATCGTAGGTATTTATTTAATAGTTAGGTGCTGTATAGCGTTCACGCAGACGACGTCGCGGGCAGCAGCTAGTATATTATATTGTCTGTGACATGGAGGTCGGTGACACGATCGATGAGTTTTCTTTGGTGAAGGTCGACTAGTAGCTTGTGTTTTGATAAGAAATCTGCGCCCAGGATGGAAGTCTTAACGTCGGCAACAATAAATGTCCATTTGTAACTTCTACGTAAACCTAGGTTGAGCTCGAGTGTACGCTCTCCGTAGGTATGTATTTCTGTGCCGTTCGCAGCGAATAGTTTGCAACTGTTCTCGGTAGGTTTCAATTGATTCTTGTTTCTTACAGCAAGGACTGAGATATCGGCTCCCGTGTCGACTAGAAATTTTTCTCTGTTGTTGATATCAACGACGCATAGGCGGTGGCTTGGTTGGTTAACATCGACGCCCGCCACAGTCGATGTACGTTCTAGTTTTCCCGCTTCGATTTTGAACACGGCGACTCGCAGTGACGAGCTTCATCGCCGTATCTGTAGTGGTACTTGCATAGCCAATCGGAATCGCCCGGCTTGGGCGCAGTCATGAAGTTATAGATAAACATGGAGACCGCACTCCGAATACCTACTTGAAGCTCAAATGATGTATCGCTATCTCGCTCACTGTGGTCATACCATCTCTTTTCAACCAACCACTGCCATATTGACAAGATTTACTTGACATATGGTGGCCAATGTTGCCACATTACCAAATCCTTAGGAAATGGGATTATAATTCACTGTCTCGCCAACCATGATTATAAAGCGTTCGAGACCTACAATATTGGGAGTTTTAACAAGTGATTGGATTTCAACTCTTGATTTAAATACACATTAATTGACCGTGTAAACTTCTGATTTGCTTAATATGTCGGCTCTTTTTAAGAGCTTACTCGGAGATTTTAATAAGAAGATAGCAATACTAAATCCACGCTAATAGCCGTAACACACGCTCGAACTTGTCCGGCGGACAAAACCCGTTGGTCCGGCGGACCAAATCCGCTCTCGCTACAGACGACCGGATCGGACAGTTGCTTCACGTAAGCCATATCCGACCCGACCGATCTGCAAACTAGCGGACCGAGGCGGACTCAATTAATAATAATTATGTTCGCCGGACTACTCTACAGACGGGCAGATTTGGTCGGGAGGCGGAGCAAATCCGTGGTCTGTTCGGACCAAGTTCGAGCGTGTGTTAGTGCCATAAAATGAGAGGTCAGACCACAGAGAGTGAGATAGAGAAATGTAGGTATTTGACTCAAGGCTTTGTTCCAGCTGTGGCCTCCATGTTTATCTATACCTTCATGGGCGCAGTGCGGGGTCGTGATCTTGAGCGTGACCTTGAGTTTTGACGCGGATTGTAGTTATGCGTACTTACCTACAATCCGCGGTGGTACCACCACAGTATATAAAGACATACAGTAGTTTGACGCCTTTGATCTCGAAGAAAAAGCCGACAACGTCTAGACAAGGGTAAGAAGGCTAGGGCTGCCACATTTAAACAATACCTACTTATTCAAACACCGTCTATTTATTTTAGAAAAATATGACAATTGCTACGCTACATGAATATTATAGTGTAAATCACTTATTTATTATATGAAAATAATTAACGATGAATAATTATTATAAAACAGTTTGCATTTAGTTTGCACTTGCGGTGACAGCTTTGCGTACAAAGTGTCAGTCAGCACCTATTTCATACCGCAAGTGTCGTAGGAGGCAGTTAAGGATATGAAGCATTTTTTCAGATATACTAGGTGGTTATCGTACAAACCAAGTTAAAATAAAGCGATTGATATAACGGTCCTTTAATGGATGGGCAACCATGGGATCAGCTTGCAGAGCCTATGTTATCGATATGAAATATTTTGTAGATCTATTTTCGAGCAAACTACGTTAAGGTAAAGCAATAGACATCAAGGTCATTTTATGGATGGGTGACCGGGCTATGAGATTACTGAGAACATGTGTGGGGCTTGTAAAAGGGGGCCAAAAAATGGTTATTTTTTAGCTAGGACGCGCCGTTACCAAGATACATATTAATATTTGATAGGTACACTTACCTAATACGAAGGTACTAGGTTAGGTACTTATTGCATGAAATTAAAATCACGCTTGAATCGAATATTATCTTACAACGCTTATTTTCTTACGTCTGCCATGTTGTTTACGTACAGTAATTACTACTTTATTCTGTGACAAGAGGATGCTCGCGGTTACACCCGCGTTATTTAAGGCTACTGCTCCGCTGCCGTCGCTCATAGCATGATGTTATGTAACCTATAGCCTTCCCCGATAAATGGGCTATCTAACACTGAAAGAATTTTTCAAATCAAGCCAGTAGTTCCTGAGATTAGCGCGATCAACCAAACAAACAAACAACCAAACTATTCAGTTTTATATATTAGTATTAGATTTGGCCAGACATGAGATATTGTAAAAAGTTAGTAGATTTGTGGGTACGTGCACATTATTCTAAGTGGTTACAGAAAAATTTAAAATAAAAATTAATGAAATTTTAATTTTTTGTGTAAGTAAATTGATGAAATCGCTGATTTTTTAAATGCTTATTTTTAAAATCCTTAAGCAGCATTAAGAATTGCAATATCTCACAGCACAAGTCGTATGTACCATCTTAATTAATATTCATAAGCAAATAAATAAGTAACGAACAAAAAACAAGCACGCGCCAGCCCCCACAAACATGTACCTAGTTAGGAACTAAGGTGATATACGTAAGTAGGTACCGCTCTTCCCGCGTCTCACCTCTTGTCCCCCGCACGATTGACCCGTCTAGACGCGTTCGTCGAACGACTGTATGGATTATTTGACTGTGGTACCACGATGCGTAGACTGTTGCGTTCGGAGTTCGGCGATTTCAAGTGATAGTTTTTCTATCTGTCTTGATAATAGGTCGAACTGTAGACTTTCGATGGTTGTAGTGCAGCACGGCAAATTCGATTGCGTTGGTGGTACAGTGGTTGTGGTAGACACGGCGGCGACGGTAACGGGTTCGAAATGCTCGATCATTTTGTCTGCCATTGCGGATAGAACTTCTAGCGATGATTCGGTGTTTACTGAGAGCACGGCGCGTACTTGTGTGAGCAGTTGGTTGAGCCACATCACTTTAGCGCTTCGTCGGTGAGTATTAACTTGCCGCTCAAATCTCGCATTTTTCGTAACAGCTGACTTGGTTTCATGTCGCCGAGTTCTAGGCCACTGAGTAGTTTTTGCAGCTGGCGATGGTCGGATTCTTGGTATGTCGATATGAGCCTGGTTTTGAGCGCAACGTACTTCCCCGTGGCTGGTGGGTTTAGTACGATGTCTGCTATCTGCTCGAGATCGCTGCAGCCCAATAGCGGAACGACCAGGTTAAATTTTTGTTCCTCGCCGATCTTACTAGCTGCGACGGCGGCTTCGAACTGGGTGAACCATAGCCTGGGGTTCTGACGCCAGAATGGTGGAAGGCGTGCTGGCAGCGATATGGTTGCCACGTCGCTCTTTACCGTGGTTACGGCCTCGTTGTGGTCATCGATCTTCTCCATAGTGTACGATAGGTATGTTTCAGCTTTCGGCGTAAGTATAATTTCGGGGTCGAGGGTCACCAATTTCCTGAATGGTAGGATAGAAGGATACTTGGTTTTACTGGGTTACTGGGTACTGGCAGAGTGACGAGGTACTTGTTCAGACTGACGACGTGACGAGTATAATAAAACTATTCTTGAAGTTCGGTATCGGTAAGTGGTAATAATTTATTTATAAATAGTGGCAAGCTATATACAAAAATTTACGTTCAGAGAGGTTACTGGCGGCGATGAGCACAATATCGATATTGACCAATAAAAGGAGACTTACAACTAACGGTTCTTACATGAAGTACATATTATAACTAGCTATAAACACAATTTGATTTACATCGGTCATCTCACTCTAACTAGCGCTCTGTCCTTCACGCACACTTTATAATAAAGTGGCACACTGAACAAAACTCGGTGGCCGCGATGTTCGTCGCCAGTCAGATGTAATGCGTTGGCGAGGCAGGTGGACGGCGCGCTCGCGTATGCGACGCGACGAAGCGTTATCAGCTCTTATCAGTTATCAGCTATCACACTTATCTGTTGATTACGCTGCGTAGGGTTGTGCGTACTGTGCAAGTAGGTATGTGCACGTAGTACGCCACAAGAATTTTCATTCTTACAATAAATGTCTTTAAATCGTATTAAGTATATTACAGAAATAAAACATAAAATAAAAAAATAAAGAACAACTTTGAGATCAATTAGCCGAGATTTACTTATTCTTATAACTATTCGTAAGGTATGACATCATAAAAAGCATGGAAATCAACTTCCATAACCATTTTTAACTGTTGTAGATGTTCAAACTTGGTCTGCCAGATTGTAAATACATGGTTAGAAATTCTTTGTAACTTTTTTTGTCATGCGGTCTTAAACAATTTTCACATTAATGAAAGTAATTTAATGTAACTATCGTGGTTTATTACCTTAAAATACATAAAATATTAAATGAGTACTTACTTGTTGGTTATTACACTTTTTACGAACATTTTGAGATAAAACTGAGGTGCGATCCATATGACATGTCGAGCAGTACTTACCTACTAAGCAGGGGGAGATACGTGGTTAGCTTTTAACAAAATGGCGGCCTCGAGTTACGAGGTTTTCTTTTTAGACTTTTGAGGTGAACGCAGACTTGGCCGCACCGCAGTCTCCGCAGTCCCCGCAGTCATCGCTTTTTGTTAATGGCCTCGCACATCTATCCGCACCGCAGTCACTGCAGTCGTTCCCGTCGCCGCACGCATCGCACTTGATTTCTTTCATTCAGTGGGTTGCGGCTTGGGGAGTTCGGTCGTTTCAGGGACTGCGGCGACTGCGACGCTGGGTATGCGAGATTGCATAGAACTTCATACAAAGAATTCGAATGCGAATACTGCGGCGCGTGCGGTGCGGCCAAGTCTGCGTTCACCTTTAAACTGTATGTTTTAGCGTCTTTGCGAGTTTTTCTATTAGATGCGTTCAGAAATTCTCTATCTAATGGTATCAAAAAGTTGATATAGGAAAAAAATGGAGTTAGGAGCTTTGCGACGCCGACGATATGTCCATAGACTAATACACGCTGATTTTTTATTGGTTTTGGAAAAAGAAACCTCATGTCCGAAATAAAATCCTCTATTCATATTCAAAATCAAAAAGCACCTAGCACCTAAAACAAAAAAGTTATAAAAGTCAGTAACTGTTGGAAATACGTAGTAACGTACGATTATTTCGAGTTGTGTTCTCGAGCGCCGCGCGGTCATGACCTCGCCGCGCGCGCCGTCAGCTGTTACCTACAGCGGTTGTAGGCAGTTAGTGCGGACCGATAGTGATACGTAATTTACTTAGAAAACACGATTTAGGTAATTACGATGTCAACAATTTTAAACACATTTTTTTTCTTCTTTTTTTTTAAGAAACCCTCCCGCACCAACGCCAACCATGAAGTGCAGTAATAAATAATTAGAAAAATAAACGTATGTAACTAAATAGCTGTACCTATTCAATATTTCCTTCGTACATTACTCGGACTTAGAATCAAAAATCGCCGAAATAAGCTGTCGGTTCACGAAATCATAATGAACTTGTAGAAGAAAAACGATAAACTAAGAATTAGTTGATTGAATCAGGCGTTACTTGGCGGAACTCCATTGTAACCTAATGGAAGGAATGAGGAATGAGGAGGAGAATTATTAGTTACGTTATTAGTAAACATCGTTATCGGGCGGGTAAAAATGGTGGCAGTCGGCAGCACGACAATAGGGTTGTCATACGTATGCGTCACGTAGGTGCATACATTTAATAAGCTTTTTCGATTATGTTATATCGTACAATACCTTTATTTAATTAAAATATATTATAGTTTTAAATGTTTTTTTAAAAGTATAGCTATATAATATTGTAATTTTTTTCGTATTGTAATAACTTTTTCACTAATTACTCTTTACTACTTCAATGTAATTTGAAAGTTAAGGCGAAATTATTTTCAAAAATATTAAATTATTATTTCGCAGTCGTCATATATTGGATCAAATTTTTACAAACATCTATGTTAAAAATATGTTTTAATCCATTCTTTACTTTCATATTTTTGTTGTAATGTTAAAAAGTATTAACATATTTTTAAAATTGGCAACACTAACATTATATGAAAAATTAACAATATAAACTTTTCAAATTATTTCACAAGTTTAAAATAAATACGTCTTTGTTATCTCAAATGAAGTCGAAAGATAATTTTCTTACTTAAAATGTTTTTTTTTTCAGCAGACATCTTAAACTAACAGAAAGCAGTATAAATAAGTTGTTGGTTATTTATTCCAAGTAGACCTAAATATCTTCAAGGAATATTTTAACAAAAAATATTCAATAAAAAGTAATTGTAAAATATTTATGTGTTTTATTTCAACATTATTTCTAACGAAAAACCTACATTAATTATTTTGTATTGACTTAGTTACGAGTGATTATTAAAATATAATTTAATTTTGATATTTTAATAAGATACACAAGGACAAATTGAAATATAGATTCTTAATTACATAAAGATATCAAGTAATAACATTTAACTATTATTTAAAAAAATGTGCATGCTATATGGGTACGCGCGGCAACCCTAGCGTCGAATGCCACGACCTTCACCCGTTGGATAACGATGTTTAGTTATTAGTCATAGGTTACATTAACTTTTGAATAACATATACAAAGATTTTAATAATAAAAAAGTTTAGTACTTGCGTATTTCTAACGTATTTATAAGAATGTAATCTCAGTAGGTATTCAATAATGAATAAACCAAATCATTTACCTTTGCTGTCTGCTGGCTGCATCACAATCAATTTACACCTTTCACACATTGTCTTTTAGTTTCACTTATGTGTTTCTTTCACCTTATCACCTATGTATTTTACGCTACACTTCGGACACGTCGCTTCTTAACTCGCACCCACCATAGACGCGAATTCAATATTGCAATATTTATAATAGCGATCCATTACGAAGCGCGCGCGACCACAGATTACTAAATAGTTACTTCGTTCGTGGCGCGACGTAACACGGGTACAGTAACGGGATGGAATATGACGTACGGGCGGTCCCGTTGACCTAATTTTGCAAGACTAAAGGCTGTCGAAGTGACGAGCGACAAATTGCAACCAACCCCCGCCTCCAACCCTGTCACCCCGCGTTGCGATGCGCGCACGCTGGGGGCGGGGTCTGTACCTACAGTGTAATGTTTATCTGTGTGTGTCGTATGTTTAATATCTGTGTGTGTGTGGTACGATCGAACATACATCGGCGCGCGCGATTTCTTTCATAAGAGTGATGAACTGCGAACTCTCGAACCAATAACTTATTATTTTTGTTACGATTTTTATAGCTTAGATTTCAAATTTTATTAGCTGCTTAGGTTCCATTAACCATTAGTATACAGATAGCTTTCGCTCCAAAACCAATTAAAAATCAGCGTGTATATTATATTATAACCACAGAGTACCTTTGTATTATAACTGGAAACATATGACACATAACACAAACAGAAATAAATAAAAGCAAAGCAAAAGCAATTGGAAGATACAAAGACAACAAATGATTGTGATAAAAATAATAGAAATAGTGTGTCTAAAGGCTAGCAGCTCAGCATGTGCTATGGTTCAGATGGGTGACCACTGACCAAAGCGCTGGTTTTCAGCTGAAGCCCACCGGTGACTCACGGACACAGGAACAGTATCAATTCTAAAACAAATATGTATAAGCGTAAAATAGGTATATATACATATATGTAGGCCTGGGTCATGGATTGGTAGGGGAATTTGTCTATTGATTAACAGGGTGCAACCCGCCCATTCCATCCATCCTGTCTGTCATCAGGGTCATCGCAAAAACGGCGGGCTTGTAACGGTTAATCAAGTAGATGTTATCGTGCTTATTACGCCTAATGCTTCTACAATTTCATTGAAGGACTTGGAGATCCATTAGGACTATTGTTTCGGGGTATGACGGAAAGTAGTTGTTCAATAAGAACAGAGACATTGTCCGGTATTGAGTCTGAGAATTTGGAGAGCATATTAATCAAGGAACATAGCAATAGCTCGAGCAAGTTATCGTTGGGAGTAGGAGGAGAATTATCAATATGGGTAAAAAAAGCACACCTATTGGGTTGTGAAGAAGATGGAGTCGAAATTATAGCCTGATGAGCCTGGGTATCATAGGATTTGCTAAGTTCGGATGTAGGAAGGAAAAGAAAGACAGTTTTCCTGTACGAAGTTGTGGGTGAAGCAATAGGAGAAGCGGTAAGAGGAATAGGAAGATTTTGGGACTGAGAAAATAGAGAGGGGATTGAGCTCGGCGACAACATCAACATATGAACGCTTGCTATGAGGGACCCTTACCAAAGCTTCCAGGTAACTAACGTTCTCCTCGGACATAATTATTTTTATTGATTTTTGTCGGGAGTGTTCTGGGCACTTGTTATCTAGCGCAGTGTGCTTGCCTCCATGGCAGAAAAAGCATAACACCTCAGTTTCGGGTTCTGTACAGCTATCGCCAGAGTGGGGTTGGGAGCACTTATAGCAGCGCAGTTGTGATCTGCATTGGTTGGCAATATGGCCAAACTGGTAACATTTCCGACACTGTATAGTGGGGAGTTGGTATGTGGAGACTGGGAGGGCAGCGTTGTAGCAAAATACTTTCTCGGGGAGGGTTTAACCTAAGAAAGTAAGCACTAATTAGACGGAATCCAGGTGACTTTGTCTTCTTTTTTGGATTTAACATTGAGTCGCCTAGCTCTGATAACTTGACCACAGTTAATATGAATGTTCTCTATTAGCTGTTGAAGAGACCATTCAGTCGGGATATCTCGGACAACACCCATACGGCAAACTTGGAATTTAGGAATGTGCGCTGAGTACTTGTTAGTCCTCAGTAGGTTTAGGTCTAAGAATGGCCCCAGGCGTCACAATTATGAGGGCGGCAAAAGCCGCTGCGAAAATTAAAATAAAAAACAAACAAATTTTATTTTTAAATACTTGGCGCGCGCACTGACACGGTCCCAGAAGGACCGCGCGGCGGCGCGAGTGCAGTAGCAAGAACAACAATCGAAAACAAATCATCCTTATTGACATTACGTGAAGACTTAAATTGCTTGTGTCCGTAGTCCGGGTTTATTAGTTCTCAAATAGGATGCAATATTCCGGTGATCTGCGAGCCTGTTATGATTAATTTATTAATCCATATATCAGGGCCGAGTCACCCTTGTGTGTGATGTGTGCCGCCCCTATTGCCGTGGCGCACTGGTGCACATCCACATAGGCACCAGGGCAATACGGGCGCCGCCGCCGGTCAGATGAAATGCCACCGTAATTATTGAAATTATTTTTGATAGCTGTGCCCCCAGCTTCGCCCGCGTGGAAGTTGGTATCCTTTAAATACAGTGGCGTAGCTAGCTTGGGTGGTACCCGGGGCGGATTTTAGTGGTGTCACCCCACCGCGGGTGTATTGCGGCTCATTGCCCTCTCCAAGGCATCTGAGTCCTCCCATGGCTTTTGAATGATTATCCTAGGACAACCAGGATCAAGCTAGCGATCCAGGGTCGAGCCGACCCTAGACAGCGCCTGTGAGCGAAATCTATGAAGCACCTTTTTTGTTCTCCTGTTTCGACAATATTTTTTTTTAGGTATTAAACTTTTGACTGAAAATATTCCTGAAGAGATGGTACATGTTGTTTTGGTTTCCTCCGGTGAACAAAACAAAAAAATTTGAAAATGTGGGTGTAAGGTTCACCCTAAAATGCCAAATATCGGTGAAGGGCAGCAATGTCACTGGTGCGAAAGCTACGCCTGACATATTTTGGGAAGTTCGCAGCGAGACGTAGAATACCATTACCCTAGATTCTAGCCATCCTATGTACTTAGAGAGGAACACCAGCTATCCCAAGACGGAGCCGGATTCTTGGTATATAAAGTCTTCTCTGGCAACGATATAGCAGTTTCCAGTGTGTCGGCAAGAGTATTAACTTGAAAATAGTCCAAGTATATACACCTACTTTGATATACTCGAATGATTAAGTGGGGGAAATTTATTTTGACTATTCTAGTCTATGTCTTACATAACACTCAAAAGGCCCACTTCAATCTTGTCATGGAGAACTAAACGCCAAAGTGGGAGGGCATATCTACCAATTGTAGTGGGATCGCACGGCTTTGGTAGGAGAAGTTGGTCACATCTGATGGAAATTCGTCACAATATATCTCTTCATGTCGGCAGCATGCTGTACTCACCTCTACTCGGAGGATCCCCGAACTACCTTAACGGAACTTCACGGACGAGTTACCAGAAGTCAGCCAAGAGCTTAAACGTGGAAAATCTCCTGTAGAAGTCGAAACAATGGGCAGCTCCAATGTATATTTAAATCTAGCCTCTTCTCGTGGAGTGGCGGACAAAACCCTTTTTAAGTGCTATCGACACGTCACTCTCTTCAGCAACGTATTAAAACTGTTTTCCAGTGTCATCAGTCACCACCAACCGTTTCGCGTCTCGCTTGACGAGTTTTACACCTCCAAATATCGGTCCGGTTCTCGAGGTTGACGTGGCACAAAAGATGACATTCACATTACGGCAGATTATGCATGAGACAGAAGAGTAAGTATAATCATCCCCTGTGCTTATAGCATTTATGGACTATGAAAGAGCTTTGACTTTATTGCAACCTAGTCTATTCTGGAGTTCGTGTAACGGTACCGTTTGCTCAGAGGTATGTCGAATTTCTGCGTCGGGCAAAACTTGCAGTTGGGTAGAGACAATTTCGAGAAGACTCGCAAAAGAATACAGCTTAACTGGGCAGCGTATGGGGAATCACGCCGCTTTTCGTCACGCTTACGGCAAAGATTTAAGACGAAGTGTGTTCTACCCGTGACTTACAGAACGTGGACATTGACGGTACGACTGGTCCACCAATTTGAGTTCGCTTAACAAGCTATGGAGAGGGCTACGCTCGGTTTTTCTCTGAAGAATCGAATTTGAAATAAGTTATCTGACAGAGAATCAAAGTAAGCGACCCTAAAATCAAAATAAAATCGAATAAAACGAAGAAATTATCTGATTAGATATCAGGAGTGGACTGCGAAAGGCTGAAGATGATGATACCTATATTATATTTATATTCTTTAACAATTGATAATTTTTGTACAAAATGCTATAGATTAAAAAAGTCAGTTATCTTAAATATAGTAGGTATTGTGCTTAAGTTTTGCAGTATTTCCCAACTGGTAGCGAACTTCACGTAATTAGGTAAATAGCCTAGGTAAATAAAATATATAAATAAAACTGGAGAACATAATTATTTCAGACAAATAAAATGAAATAGAATGTCGAAATAGAACAACAAAAAGCGCTTCATAGGTTTCGCATACAGGCGCCGTCTTGTTATAATGAAATGAAGTCCCCTTTTCATTCTGTCTGTATGAACTCGATAAACTCAAAAACAACAAAACGGATTTTTTACGCTTTTCACCAATAAATAAATAATTAGTGTGATTTCTGAGGAACTTTAAGGTATGGGTAAGTAAAATTAACGCGGACGGGACGAAGGCTTATATTTACTCGATACTAGAGGGTGTCCGTTTCGATGGCGCGGCCATGACGTTGTTTTTTTAAATATGATGACAAGATTTTGTAACAATTTGTAAAAGTAGACTCCCAAAACCATAAATTTGTCAAAGCTATGGTTAAAAAGTTATAAGGGTTTGAACCGCATGAGTAGATAAACGGAACAGAGACACAGCTTCATACAACAGCGCGAATTGGTTGCACTACTACGAGCACGCGGCTTATGTGTGTGTGACCACTGGCCGCTTGTCGTGTACGCGGCGAGAGTGGAAAGAACCGGTTTATGTAGGCACAGGCAGTTGACAATTTTAGGGTTATTACGACGCACGTTGTTTGTTTTGTACGTTGCAAGTTTTAATATTTTGATGTAAAAAAAGTGGTGTTTTATTATTAATAATGGTTATTTATTGTACTGTGTGTATGAATAATACTAGATGAAATAATTAAATCATTATGAAGATGTTAACAATGGTAACATACAATTGGGTTTTTAATTAGGTATAACTCCTGATAATTTTGTCGCATTTGTTGAATTGCTCGAGCAAAAGTTTCGCGAATATTTTGATCTTGAAATAAATATTGTCAATGTTGGCAACGAAATACTTAACAACTCATTAGTTGTGAAATTGTGTAAAAGCAATTCATGTTTACAAAACCAATGACTATCAGAAAGTGATCAGCCATCGATAGGGATTATAAAAAACAGGTGCATGCGATTTTCGACCTTATTGACGTAACTCAGAATTTATAATTTTAATAACGTATCAATTTCAGAAAGCAAAAAAATACCAAAAAAAAGTCTGAATTGTCAATAAGGTCGAAAATCGCATGCACCTGTTTTTTGTAAGCCCTATCGATGGTTGATCATTTTATAGTCATTTGTTTTGTAGACGTTCATTTGTCTTACACAATTTCTTTTTAAACTTATTTTAGATACCTATCCCCGTGGTAAAACTAGTGGCCATAATAGCTAAAGGAGATTCCTATGTTTATTAGCAAAATAGATCATATTACCAGAAAATATTCAACACTATTAGTGGTATAGTTGGGAATGTCAAATAAATCACGTCGTCACGTCGTGTCTTTGGTAACAAATGTATATTTTTATTCCGTGCTTTTAAAAGTTTCAGGTGCATGCCTTTTTTGGTTCCACTCGCTATTTTATTTACAACTGTACTTCTGCCGTATAGCGAATTCGTCGAGTCCAAGAATCTGCCCAATCCACGAATCTGTCGAGTTGGGAATCTGCCAAATCGCGAATCTGTCCAATCCAGAATCTGTCGTATACCGAACAAGCGATTTGTCTTAACCTATTGTGACAACCCTACCAAAATAGGTAACAAATTTACAAGCTCTTAAGAAGCTGTCTCTCTGTTCGGTTTATTTACTCATGTGGTTTGAACGTGGCCGCGCCATTGAAACGCTCCGAACTGCGCGGACACGGAGATCTTTAAAACTAAGCATTGCAGAGACCTGAAATTTTGGTAAGTAACAGATTGAATTTGTAAAAAAGTTTAAAAAATATAGAAAAAAATCCTTAGCTTATACTTTAGGAGCTGTAACACTAGGGGAAGTCAGCTCAAAGCGGCCACAGGAGGCAAAGTGGCCACGCCTTATTTTTCACTTATTTGTAATTATAGCGTGGCGTTGTCTTTCTGTCCGCATTTCCAATCTCCCGCCCTACACCGATCAGCCATTCGGTAGCGTAAGGACCGAGCGCGTGGTTGCAGTGACGAAATATAATATTTTGGGTGTTTTGTTAAAAAAATGCCAGGTAAGTTCTACCTGCTTTGGTCAAAGTTCGTTATATTTCAATGAGTTTATTACATGTTTACTGTTGCTCATCTATTTAGCTATGTTTGTGTTCTGTTCTCTTTGAAAGATAATAAATAATGTGATAATAGTTAGTTATTGAAACAAAATGGCCGAAAAAGGCAAAGCGGCTCGGGTAAAGCGGCCAACTGACCGCTTTACCCTAAGATAAATTATTGTAATTTGTTAGATAGTGCTTAATTATTTTGTTAGGTGGTTAACAACTAGAAAAACTACCCAGGTATCATGGGAAGAAAATGTGACGGCTCGGGCAATTAAAGAGGTACCTAAATGAAAAACGCGGCTCGATTAAATGTATCGCAATCAAATAGGTACGGTATCCCTCGCACAAATCTCTCTCTTTACAACAGTATTTAACAGGAAGAAGAACTCTTAGAGTACTTGTTTCACATGGACAACCTCTTTTTTGGCCTCACGAAGGAAGATTTCCTACAGCTCGTGTTTCAATATGCCGAATCAAATAACTTTCCATTCTCAAGACTGATTGTGATTCAAATAAATTAAGAAAGCCCAAAAGGTTGATAATTTTATTAAAAAAAAAATTACTTATATTTTTGGTATTTTTATTACGGTACGATACTTTCCCAATACTTTCATGTGTACTTAGGGGTGGCCACATTGCCCTTACCCCCATGGCCGCTTTGGGCGACCATTCGGGCAAAGCGGTTTTTGGACAAGTTTTCGTAATTCACATATCACATAGTCATTTTTAAATTTTCACGAATTTGAGTTTCGCATCATAAAACTTTAATAAATTTTCTGGCTATTAGTATTAAATTATCTTCAAAAGTCTATCGTTTGATAGATTTTTTTTAAACTTAAAGTTAATGGTGAAACGTAAAACGGTGGCCGCTTTGAGCTGACCTCCCCTAATACGCCATGGCCGCGCCATTGAAACGGTGAAAAACACAATTTCGCTGATACCTCGATGAAAAAGCAACGAGAGAGAATGGCGCGGCCATGGCGTATTAGTCTTATATTTCCAGAAATATAAACCTAAGATTATTTGTTTTAATTTTACTAGTTTTGACAAATTTAAATCCAGGTTTTACAAAAAACTTCAGAAGTCTGCGTTGCTTTTTCAGCGAGATATCAGTGAAAATGTGTTTTTCACCGTTTCAATGGCGCGGGCATGGCGTATTAGTCTTATAGCTCCAAAAATAGAAACCTAGGATATTTTTTTTTATTTTTACTGGTTTTGACAAATTCAAATCTGGGTTTTACAAAAAACTTCAGACGTCTGCGTTGCTTTTTCAGTGAGATATTGGTAAAAACGTGTTTTTCACAGTTTCAATGGCGCGGCCATATGGCGTATTAGTCTTATAGCTCCAGAAATATTAACCTAGGATTTTATGTTTTATTTTTACTGGTTTTGACAAATTCAAATCTGGGTTTTACAAAAAACTTTATACGTCTGCATTGCTTTTTCAGCGAGATATCGGCGAAAATGTGTTTTTCATCGTTTCAATGGCGCGGCCATGGCTTATTTAGTCTTACAGCTCCTCAAATATAAGCTCAGGATTTTTTCTATATTTTTACAATTTTTTTACAAATTCAATCTGTTACTTACAAAAATTTCAGGTCTCTGCAATGCTTACTTTTAAAGATCTCCGTGGCCGTGCGGTTCGGAGCGTTTCAATGGCGCGGGCACGTTCAAACCCTTATAACTTTTTAACGATGGCTTTGACAAATATATGGTTTTGGGAGTCTACTTTTACAAATTTTTACAAAATCTTGTCACAATTAAAAAAAAAAAAAAACGTCATGGCCGCGCCATCGGAACGGACACACTAGAGGCTACTACAGCTACGCCAAGCCATTTTATTTTAACTGAACCGTTTCTCCCCAATCGCGCGATCCCGTGAGAATATCTTGAAATCCGTTCTTAGTGCACCCCTACGGTGTTAGTCAGCCAGTAACGCATTTTTTCTAAATCCATCTGTAACATTACACATCTGAGTAATGTGCCCGGGTGTCACCCCAAAAATGGTGTCACCCGGGGCGGACCGAAAGCTACGCCACTGTTTAAATATCCTTGATAATGTACTTAAAATAACATAACATAATGATCGGTTGATGAAACTTACACTCATATATGTTTCTTACTTACTGTATTAGAAAAGTAGTAACCTGTACCTGCCACCTAAATTCTTAGCTCTTTCTTTTTTTAATAAATACTATCTGGCCGGTTTACATAATTATTAGTTAATTTGAATCTTTGCACTCAAAAAGTAACACTCCAATAGTAAGCCTACGATGCTCTACTATATATAATTTAAGCTGTAATGTGCAAAATAATAATTTTAAGTAATGCCCGTAGATGGTACCACAGGCAAAATTAAAAGTCGGTGTTAAGATCCAGCGCTGATAATATAAATAATAGAAAATAAGTCAAATAAATTTTTGCCCAAATAAAGTCCAAATAACCGATGCGGATAATGTATATTTTAAATTGCGATAACTTTTGATAGAATAAACGGATTCTGATAAACTAAAGATACAAACAATTTACTTTTAGTGTGCTGTGAGCAAGTCAGCAAAAGTACAGCTGAAACAATAATTTTAAGTAATACCCCTAGATGGCACCACTGGCAAAATTAAAAGTCAGTGTTAAGATCCAGCGCTGACAATATAAATATTAGAAAAGAAGTTTAAACGAGCTTTTGCCCAAATTGAGTCCGAATTACTCTATAACCAATACCGATATAATATGTATATTTTAAATTGCGATAACTTTTGATAGAATAAACGGATTCTGCTAAACTAAACACTAAATGTTAACCAAAGACATAAACTATGCGTTTGTCACTATCTCGATACAAACAATTTAGTGTGTTGCTTGAATTCAAGTCTATTACATTTATTGAATGACACTGCTAGGCTCCCATAGGTGATAGCGTGATGATTGTTGTCCAAGATTGTAATCGGGTCTTCAGGCAATATATTGGTGAAAACCGCATCAAAATCCGTCCACTGGTTAATGCGTGATGATTGAGCAAACATACTGACAGACAGACAGACAATAATTCCAAAAAAAATTGTTTTGTGTTCTATATCGATAACATACGAGGGTCAAACTGAAAGTTCTTAGAACTGGCCACTTACAAACAATATAATAAAAAAAATATTCTAAAATTTGAAAATAGAACTCTTTGCCAATATTACTGAGTATATATTTCATTCATTTGTCATATGTTTTACGATTTGGCGGCAAATTGAAAATTGTCTGTGTCACGTCAACATGAATTTAACACGAGAAAATTTTCGTGCAATGATTTTTTATGACTTTCGATGTCATTTAAGTCAACAAGAAAGTTATGATAGACTACGATTGGCCTTTCACGATGAAGCCCCATCTCGTGCGACTGTTTACAACTGGTTTAATGAGTTTAAACGTGGTCGCACTAATCTCACTGATGATGTACGTGAGGGACGGCCTTCTACGGCGACGACTGAAAATAACATCTGTGTTGTGCGGCGTATGATAGAGACTGACAAAAGAGTGACCTATCAGCAGATTCGGACAAGCTTAGGCATCGGTATGAGTCAAGTGCACAAAATCCTCCACGAACATTTAGCGGTCAGGAAGCTTTGCGCCCGGTGGATACCTCATAATTTGACTAAGGCTCAAAAACTCCATCGTGTGGATTGGTGCCGTAAAATGATTGAAAGATTTAACGGAGGTGACTCAAATGCTGTGTTCGACATACTAACAGGTGACGAAAGCTGGATTTACTGTTATGATCCTGAAACCAAAAGACAATCTGCTCAGTGGGTGTTTCCTTTCGAGGAGTTGCCAACTAAAGTGAAGAGAGATCGAAGTGCGGGAAAAAAAATGGTGGCCTCGTTCTTTGGAAGGATAGGTCATTTCGCAACAATTGTGTTAGAGGATCAAAAAACAGTTTCTGCAGAATGGTACACTACCAATTGTTTGCCACTTGTCTTGGAAAAAGTTCGAGAGAAACGACCTCGCAGTAGGATCCTCCTTCACCACGACAACGCCTCGTCGCACACCGCCAAGCGAACGATCGACTATTTGGCGACATCAAACGTTGAATTACTGGGTCACCCGCCGTATAGCCCCGACCTCGCGCCTTGTGATTTTTATTTATTTCCAAAAATTAAAGAAAAACTTAAAGGAAAGCGGTTTATGAATGCTGAAGAAGCGGTGGCTGCGTATCGCGATGCCATTGAAGAGACCCCTAAGGACGAGTGGGCAAAGTGCTTTTCCCAGTGGTTCCATCGCATGCAGCGGTTTATTGACGTCAATGGACAATATTTTGAAAAGATATAATAAAACTAATAACTGGCTAATGTAATCAGTTTTTGATTTTCTAAGAACTTTCAGTTTGACCCTCGTACCACAATCCAATTGAAATTTTGCAAAAATATTCAATGTACAGACAAAGTGCTCTTTGAGTTTTATTATACCTACCTATAGATTAGCTTCAAAATACAATATAATCTTATTAATCTTATAGTTTAATAAGGAAGAAAACAGGTACAGGTCTCCTAAGACAAGTCACACCTGCGGTTTAACTATATGATAATAATTGAACTTTAACCCTAATATTTAGGGGAGAGGGTGGCAAGATGGGGTACTTAAGCTTTAAAGGTCAATAATATAAAATAATTACATAGTTAAACAATTATATTTATTTTTTTACTAACAACTTATTATTACTTTTCTAATATTTGGTGTCACTAGGCACTTTTAGTTACACATTTAAGAGAAAAAATAAAAATTAAAAAATGGTATTTTGCCCCGTCTTGCCCCCGGTGGTAAGATGGGGCACCCCCCTGAGGTAAGATGGGGTGATGAGAATGATTACAGATAAAGATGATTATTTGGGCCGGCAGAACTCGCAGATATGGATGACTTTGTAGCTATCCTATACCTAGCAGTCCCTACAGTGACTTTTGTGATGTCTAAATAGAAACATGGATACACACAGCCCTGAAAAGGACTTAAGTGCTTAAATAGAAACAGTGATAATAGTCCTGACAAGGACTGTTCAAGGACTTTTGTTGTTGTTCTGAAAAGAACAGTTTTATAGACTTTTGCAACGTTAAATAGAAACAAGAAGAGTTCTCTTGCGAACTCGAAGATACACACGCTGACGACTTCAAGAAATCTTCGCTCTGCAAATATTATTACGTCGACGCACGCCGTGCCCGCTGACGCGCGAAAGTACGACATCTTCGCTCGACGAGTGACCGGCAAATGGAGCCGCCGTTTTTTTTTTTTCTTTTTTTATAGGTGGACTAGTTGTTGGCCGCTGATGGCCTTGACAACTTTACGCGGACTATGGGTGAGCGCAGAAGGCTCCCAACCCGTTTAAGTATACTAGACAGCGTTTTGACTCCCCAAGGGTGGAACATGGAGCCGCCGCGCTTATGCCACCAGTATAAGTATGTTCCCGTTTGCGCGGGAAAACGCTCGCGCGACTTATGAACCACCTGGCGGATTACTTACGTAAACTCAACTCAAATATTATTGGCCGATTGTACTTTAAATTAATTGGTTGATTGTTTTGATCATTTTACATTTCTATTTATCTGCATTTAGATTGGCTCAGCCTAGTTGTACATTTTGTATTTAAACAGCACTAAATTACAAATAAATTATTCTGAATCCTGGAGTCAAGAATATCATTTCTACATACCATACCTTCATTCTCCAAAGTTCTCCAAAACTTCGTCATCATCATCATCATCTATTCCCGCGCAGCTATTATGAGACCTTCTTCCACATAGTAAGCATGATATACCCTTCAATGGAAACGAAATATACTTCCTGACAAAACATACATGGCGTGTCCCTGTTAGTGGTGCGTTTGTAGCCACGAACCATTCTAAAAAGAAAAACTGTAATAAGCACACAAAAACAAAAGCATTTTTACGAAAATCAAGCAAAAACTAATTTTTACTCATTGGGAGGCTAGAAAGACTACCAGTTACCCCATCTTGCCTGCAGAGCCATTTTCTAGTAATAAAAACAAAACAAAAAAAAACAGTTAACAATCTTAAGGAAACAAAATGCTTACCTTATATACCTATTTGAGTAAAAGCCTGAACGTTTCAAACCACTCAATAAATGTTCAAATCGTTGAAGAATTAAAAATTGAATTGGATAGCTTGAAAGCAAATTTGGGAAGTACACAGAATGAACTAGAAAATGTTATTTGCGAAAATAACAATTTGAAAACAGTTATTAGTAAACTGCACCAAGAAATCGATACTCTCAAATCACTTTGCAGAAGCCCAATAACATCTCTGAGAAAAAGCCCAAAATCAAAACGCAGAGTTAGCTCAAAACGTCGCATATCTGATAATTTTGGCAATACCCAAACGATAACACCAATAAGGCCGAAATCGCCAAATAAAACCAAAACCCCTGAAATCACAACGGCTCCAGAATCTCCAAAAGAGAACCTTGTAGTAATTGGTTCGAACCCACTAGTACTAGATGGCGTTACTGAAACAAGCTCATGAAACAAGAACCTAAGTTAAGCTCATATACACCAGCAAAGCCTGACGACAGGCACAATATATATATATTTGGGGACCAGCAAGCTCTAGGACTAGCCAGGAACATACTAAAAACAAGATCGAACAAATGGAATGATAGATATCGCGTATCTTCTATGATTAACAGTACGCAACCAGTGAACAGATCCTGAACAGCTGCAATGATGATTTTTTAAGAAAGCTTACCCAGGACGACATCATAATCATAATAACAGGATCAAACGACAAATACCCATATAAGTTAATGTCAGACCTATGTAATGTATTATGTATGCTACGCAATCAAACTGTATTCTTAACTAATATTCAAAACAATGCTTTTCTTAACGTGAATATGTTAAACAGTAATATAGAACTAATCGTGAATAACTACAAAAACTGCAAGTATTTAAAATGTCACAATAATGATGACTTTTATTACCATTATGACTCTCATAACTATTTAAACACTTTATGTAAAAAACTAAATATGGAAATAGACCACAGTTACTACCAGCGTGAAATCCTAAATAAAATTAAGTACCAACTCAACATGCAGAAAGTATCAGCAACCACTAACGTAAAATCTAACGGGACGGTAAAAAAAACGTACCAATCAAAAATTACATCATACTTTAATAATTAAAACAATAATCAACAACCAGCACCCAAAATGATTTTTTTTCGAGAATAATTATATTGACATTACTCTATTTCACCAAAACATAGCTGGGCTGTTAAACAAACAAGACCTACTTGAAATAGCAATAAATAATCTAAACAGTAACAATACTAATATTGACATTATCTGCCTAAGTGAAACATTCATTAAACGTGGAAATGAAAAAAATATCAAATTAAATAACTACAAGTTAGCATCATACTTTTCTCGACCAAACCAACGTAGAGGTGGTACATGTATACTAATACGAAAAAACTTAGAATTTAAAGAAATAGGTAACTTAATACTACCAATTCCTCTCCATTTCGAATGCTGTGCTGTTGAAATCTCAAACCTAAACCTCATTGTGGTGTGTATCTATAGAACCCCTACGTCGAATGTAAACATTTTTTTAGAGATGTTGCAGCATCTGGCTGCCGTACTTAGCAAAAAGACCAACAAAAAGACGATACTATGCGGTGATTGTAACATTGACTTGCTCACACCTAACAAATCATGTAGAGAACTTGACTCGATTCTCAGCAACAATGGCTTAATAAATCACATTAAAGTGCCTACCAGGAAAAAAGCATGTTTAGATTTAATTGCGAGCAATATACCAGGCAGTAGTTCAAAACTTCATCACCTAGCTCTTTCAGATCATGAAACTGGACAATCAGTAACAGTTAACTTGTCCTTCACTGGAAAGCTAAAAAGTGGTATCAACGTTTGGTTTCAGAACATAAGGGACCTTAGCAGTGAGAATATTTCAAGATATGGTTATTACATATCGTGTTTGCCCTTCTCAGAGGTATATGAATCACAAGATACGAACAGGCGTTCGATTACTTCCACGATACAGTAAAACTCTTTTATAATTTATGTTTTCCGTATAAAAGAATCAAACGTGTGAACAAACCTACAAAAAATCTATGGCTAACTAAAGTTATTAAACATTGCTGTTTTAAAAAAAGAGTTCTCTATCTGAAATACCATCTATATAAAATACAATAAAACACAAAGTAATAAAAATTATAAACAATATTCGAAAATCCTCTAAAATGTATACACCAAGCGCAACGAATTAATAACCGACACTACAGTGCAAAATCAAAAAGCAAAGGTAAAGCAGCATGGAACATTATCAAATAACACACAAATAGCGCAACCAAAAATACCGAAATTAACACAATTAAATTCGAAAACAAAGTGTATAACGACCCAAACCAGATCTGTGAACTGTTCAATCAATATTACATTTCCTTAACAAACATCCCTAACCCCAAAATTAAAGCAACACCCGATATTTGTGCATGTATTCCGCAGAGTAATGACAGCATTTTCTTAACACCCGTAGACGAGCCTGAGGTATACGAAACTATAATGGCGTTAAAAAACACGAATGCTACTGGGTATGACGGTATAAACACCAAAGTGATCAAACACTGCGCAATGTACTTAGCCTTTCCGTTGACACATATCATAAATCTATCACTATCACAAGGAGTCTTCCCAGATAGCTTAAATCGTAAAACCCCTTTACAAAAAAGGCGACAAATTACAAATGAGTAATTACAGACCCATCACACTAATACCGGTTATCGCTAAAATTTTCGAGAAAATTATGTATGATAAACTAAATAAATTCATTACGACGGCCAGTACCCTTAAGAATGAGCAATATGGCTTCCGCAAGCAAAAATGTACCTCTCTTGCAGCTTTCTCCCTGATGAAACATATAACACAAAGCCTAAATGACAAGACGGTAATAGCGTGTGCGTTTCTAGATATGTCTAAAGCGTTCGACTTTGTCTGCCATAAAACCCTACTTTCGAAGCTTTATAACTATGGCATACGCGGAACAGCGAACACTTGGCTTCAAAGCTACCTGTCAAGTAGAGTACAGTGTGTAGAAATAACGAGCATCGACAAATTCCAACAAAATATATTTCGTTCAACGTACGGCGAAATAAACTACGGTGTCCCACAAGGGAGTTTATTATCTCCTCTCTTGTTTTTAATATACATTAATGACCTGCCAGATGCCATAAATGAAGAATGTATACTATTCGCCGACGATACCACACTAATAATAAAAAGTGAAGATGAAACGATGAAACGATATACTTAACACCCTACAAACAACTGTGACGTGGCTAGAAAGTAATAATCTAAAATTAAACATGGCTAAAACAAATATCATCAAATTTCAAACGTACAACACAATAACGAAGAATTTAAATATTAATTTTAACAATAAACCTTTAACATTTACTAATGAATGTGTATTTTTAGGAATGACTATAGACCAAAACTGTAACTGGAAATCACATATTGATAAAATAGCTACTAAAATTGATCGATACGTCTATGTTTTAAGAAGGGTTAGGCAAATAGTAGACCTTCATACTGCAATGATGGTATATCATGCATATGTGGCGCCTATTTTGCGATACGGGATTATTGTATGGGGTAATTCAGTGGATACAGATATTTTATTCCGAGCTCAAAAAAAGTGTATTAGGTCGATGTGTGGAGCCAATTATCTGGATAGTTGTAAACCACTGTTTGAGAAATACAAAATCTTACCATTACCATGTCTGTACATCTTTGAATTATGCAAATTTGTAAAACATCATCCCGAACTGTTTGTTAAACTTGGCGAAAACGAAGGGAGTAGAACTAGACACAAGGATAGATTACAGTTACCACACATAAGAATTGAGGTATTCAGGCGAAATGCCTTTTGTATGGCCATAAAATTATTCAACCATTTACCTAAAGAGCTCATCAAGTTACCCCAATCCACGTAAATACAGATTATTTAAAATATTATTAGAGAAAAAATATTACTCCATAAATGAATATCTTACAGATAAAATTATTATAATTTAATTTAATTGACATGAAACAATTATTACATTTTGACATGATTTTTTTTTTGACATGAATATGATATGTATTACCACTTAAATTGACATAATTCATACATTTTGCCCTATTATATTATATTATTACTTAAGCTAATAATTTGATTTTGTGTTTTACTATTAATTTGAATGTTCTTTGTTTGTAAGTATACCGAATTTCATTACCTACACAAATAACGTTATTATGTAATTGCAAAAATAATTTGCACGCCACATGTGGCAGAATATGCTGTATTAAACTTAAAACCACCACCTGTATATGACCATGTTCTGGCAAAGAAACTTATCTTATCTTATCTTATCTACCTTATTATAGGTTAGTTTAAGCGTCAATTACAGAAACACCTCACCAGTTAGCGTTATTTAACAAACGGCAATCACGTGTCAAACTAGAAGAAAATGTGAGAAACAACTCGCAGTAATAGTTATTTGTGCAACAAGAGAGCAAAGTTGTTTTTTGTTTCGAGTGCTGATTTTGAGTCCCGAGCAGGCGAAGGATTCTATTACCTAGTTTACACTCTCGCCTCGCGTCTCGCCTCGTACCTCGGCTCGCAGCTCGCGTGTTGTTGCGAGCTAGCGAGTGCCTGTTTACACTCTCGCGATGCGTTCAGTTTGCGTTGAGCCAGCAACGATGGAAGACGTCGAAATAATAGCGGCATAAGCTCTAGCCTTAACAAGTTTTTACCATCTTAAAAAGAAAAAAAATTTTTTTTACCTTGAATAGAACTCTGCTAGCGGTCTTCACATAACCTCAGAAAATCTTTGCCTCGCATCATTTACTTTTTGGGTATTTTTATGCATCTTATGTTTTGGATCCCAAATTATTCGCGCAGCCTGATAGAGTTCCAAGAACTGCAGCGTTTCTTTTTGGAACCAGTCCATTTTTAATTGAAATCGAAGAACACAACCTGCACGGAAGGGCGCCGTAAACAAACTGAAACGAGAGCGCGAGTGTAAACACAACGCTCGCGTCTCTCGCGAGGCCCTTTGACTCGTGCCTAAAAAACCGCCTCCGACGCGAGCGCCACGAGTGGCGAGGCGAGCTACGAGCGAGCGTTTACACTCGCGCACCTCGTCGCTCGCCTCGCCACTCGCGCGAGAGTGTAAACTAGACATATGATTGATTCACGAGCGTAGCGAGTGAATCAAAGTTAGAATCCTGAGCGTAGTGAGGGTCTCAACAGCACGAGATACAAAAAACTTTGCTCTCGTGTAGCACACATAACTTTTCACCACAGCAGTGAGAACACATATTACTTAGGAGACATAGAAATGAACAGAAATAGACAGTGGCGGCGCTAGGCGTCGGCGACGTCGGCGACCGCCGACGGCCTCGCGCCTGAGGGGGCCTCTCAACCTTAAAACTTTTGGATTCGCCACTCAGCCTGGTTGAGGTAGCCGACCCCGAACATTTCGGAAAAAACTAAGCAGATGGTAATGCCTTTTATAATTTTCGAACACATTCGTGATGGTAGTGAGTAGTAATTTCGCCTATTTGGCCTATTCGAGGAGCACGATGAGCCAAGACAGACTATCTAAGCTTAAATAGCGGCTAATCTTAGCTACGACAAAATCCTGAAAAAAAAACAGTGAGGCTAAAAGCAGAAAAGATCTCCCCGCACAGAGGAGAAACAAGGAGTCTAAACTTTAAGGCGAGACTCTCGAACTAAAGATGAAAAGACGCGAGATGCCATCCTGTCAGCTGTCTTCACCTGACAGAAGAGCCGTAAACCAAAAAATACGGCAGCTAATGCGTTGTGACATCGTACGCTTTAATACTCGCACAATAGAGGCTGCGATCGAGGAAAACCGGGGTCAAAAGTTTTCACTAAGCAGTTGAGGCAGCCCCAACTGACGAAACTAAGAACTGCGAATGGCCACACCGTCAACTCAAAGTTCGAGATTCTCGAGGACTTTGAAAGTTTCTATCGACACTTGTATACCTCGCGGGTAGACAGACAAACTGGACCTAGCATTGACTACCGCAGTCCCATTGACGCGCCACTTTACCGAAGACATCCCAGATGTCGACCAGAGCGAGGTAAGGGCTGCCCTTGAGCAACTTAGGAAGAAGAAAGCGCTTTTTGATGTCGGTATCACTGCAGAATTCCTCAGAGCACGTGGAGACACAATCAAGAGAGAGCTAGCAATTCTCCTCAATGCCGTCATCCACGAAACTTCAACACACAGAGCATGGAGCGGGCGTGTGGTGGCTGTTTTCTTAAAAAAAGGCGACAAAATTTTATTGAAGAATTACAGATCTGTTTCACTCCTGAGCCATATCTACAAGTTATTCTCGAAGAGTTTTTACAAACCGTGTCGCTTGAAGACTCGATGACTTTTAGCCATCAGAGCAACCCGGGTTTCGAAAAGGCTACAACACCGGTGAACCATATCACTGTTCGGCAGATTGTCAGCCGCTGTGTATGGCATTCGTGGATTACGAGAAAGGTTTCGACTCTATCGAAACCTGGGCAGTTCTTGACAGCAAACCGCGACTATTACCAAGACAGAATGACAACCACCATAGATTTGCGTAGGGGAGTCCGGCAAGGGGCCCAGCAGTTCACCAAATCACTTGAGGATGTCTCCAAGACCCTGAATATCAACGGCGAGTACATCTCACACCATCGGTTTGCTGACGACATTGTCCTAATAGCAGAGATGTCGGAAGAGTTTAGCAAAATGCTGTACGACCTTTATGAAGCCTACCGGCCGATTGGTTTCGGCATGAACCTGTATAAAACGAAGGTCATGTTTAATGAACACGTCGTGACGAGAGCGATCTGATTTGACGGTTCCTTGCTCGAACTTGTGCAACAGTATGTCTGCCTGGGGCAAGTAATACAGTTGGGTAGACACAGCTTCGAGAAGGAAATCGAAAGAAGGATTCATTTAAAATGGGCAGCATTCGGTAAGTTACGTCGGGTCTTTATGTCGCTTATTCCGCGAAGCTTCAAGACAAAAGTTTTCGACCAATGCGTACTACCAGTAATCACATACGGTGACGAAACCTGGACACTGACGGTCGGGCTGTTCCATAGGTTTAAAGTCCCCCAGCGTGCCGAACGTGAACGAAAAAAAAACCGAGAAGTAAAGAAGGGGAGGAGGGGGGGGCCTGAGTAAGTAGTAAGTAAAAGGGGCCTCGCAAACTTGATGTCGCCGACGTCCACATATGGTCTAGCGCCGCCACTGGAAATAGATTGAATTCTGTATTCATCACTTGTTGATTTAACTCTTCTGGTGTTAAAGTACAGTCTTCATCGCTAGTTTCACTCATTTTTAGATTATTTTATATAGGTATTAATATAATTTAACACGTTACGCTATACTGTATCAGCATCAGCGAAATTTTTATTCCCGCTACTTTTTTAAATCACGTTTCAATACCGCGTCCATGATGTTTATTTTTCAATTAATGTATCATTGTTGTAATTCCAAATAAAAATGTATAGGTTAAATACCAATTTTATACTATTAATTAGACTTATTTTTATTTAAATCCAATAATAAATTTAACATATAAACAATAACATTTAAAAAAAGTAAGTAATTTCTTTTTTACAATTATCTTTTTTTATTTGCGTTTCCGAAGGTGTTTTCTTTGAGGTCGAATTCCAAAATCGAATTTCGAATTCGAAGGGGTTTATTTTTCACTCTCTTTTTATATGCATGTGAAAGAGACAGAGCACAGTAAAATTCGAATGTTTCTTTATGGCTGAACAATGTCAATTCGTGGCACTGAAGATTGAAAAATTAAAAAGTTACTTTGCCTCACGCTCGAATCAAAATCGCGTTTTGTTCACTGTTGTCTCGCAGCAAAAGCGGCATGTTTGAGCTGCTGTGGTGAAAAAAAACTTTTTTTGAATTTTTTCGACATGTGTGCACTTGCGCACCATTAACCACCGGGTGACTGACAAACGAACGATGAATGAACGAGCGTGATAGGTCAGTTTGAACTGTGAATTTAACTGGGTACCCCGTCTTACCCGCTGCCCCGTCTTACCTCCTTCTCCCCTATGTTACTTGCGTTAAAATCAAAGCCGATTATTTCACATACCCACTACAAACGGTTTCTGCTAATTTTTGGGCGCAACCTCGTGGGTCGAGACGCAGGATTTGTCTATTAACTTACAGATTTCGCCTCTCAACTCTTTATTTTTGCGAGAACAAGGTGTGGTAAATGCCGTATACCGGTGACGGGCAGCAACGTCACCGGTGCGAGAAGCTACGCCCTTAATAACGCACACGAACTGCTGCTTTTATCTCTGACTACGGACTGCTATGGTCTATCCCTCCAAAATTAATCGGCATAAAATAAGGCCTTCAGTTCCCGGCAGCTACGTTTTTCCTGGCCAAGGACGCAGTGGCGGTAACGGCGATGCATGGGGTCTGTAACGTCACCGGGCTACGACAGGCTACCAATTCTAATCAATTATACCTCGCGACCTACAACGAACGCAGTCTACGTCTACGACTAAACGAATAGAAGCCTCGCCAAGTCCGAGGTAGAATTAAGTCTCATACTGGTGTTATCAGAAGACCGAGACAGGAGGAGAACATGGTAAGTAACCCTAGAGGCAGGTGACTTGTTCTACCTTCAGGAAGGCGACCTTCACTCTTGGGTGGTGTCGGGGACCTGGTCAGAAGGCAACTTGTCAACAACGTTGTGGAAGTCGGTATATAGTGTGTCGACCCGGGTAGCGTAAGTACCACGTACTTTACTCAGCAATAGGCGTTGCCTTAAGGTGATACCTACAGGTATACCTATGCGCCGACCTCAACTCACACTGACGAGATAGCTGAGGCAATGTACGAGTGCATTGCTAAGGCAACACAGTACGACCAAAGCTCAGTACAATTTGTGATGAGGGACTTCAATGCCAAAGTGGAAGAAGGACGCAGTGAAAAGAAAATCGGAGAATACGGTATGGGGGCATAAACTGGGATCCAACGAAAATAAATTCACAAGAATCGTACGAGTCAAATGCTAGTTATTTTCCTTGAAGCAGGCGCTCTTTTTAATTAAATACTTTTTCAAGAAGAAGGCCTCACAGGCAGAGGACCGAAAACTCATAGAGACATCTCGGTGATCAATAGGTTAAACGTCGGATGCGTTCACCAACTAGTACGAGGCTCTCTAAAAGCTTATTATTTTGCAAGTGACTAATAACTTAAAAGATCACTAGGTACCTAAATGTTTGCAACTAATAAAATAACTTGCTAGCGATTAAATATTTTCGCGACTATTATCTTAATATATAAAATCCTTGCGTTACTGACTGACTGACAGACACGCTGCAGCCGAAACTATTGGGCGCAGGAAGCTGAAATTTGGCATGTATGTTCCTTGGGGACCGTAGGGGTGCACTAAGAAGGGATTTCCCGAAATTCCCACGGGATCGGCGAAACGAGTAAATTAAAAAAAATGCAGGTGTAGCTGCTGGCGTCCTCTTGTATTCAATAAGATTCAAAACTAAGTGTTATAAAAACTAAAAACTAGCAGCTGCGTTTAGGTAGCAAATAAACTATACAAGTCAATTGAAATATTAGCCGGGGAGCTATAAATAATGACTTGGCGACTAATAATGTTAGTAGTAGGTTATGTTAGGTTTTCTTGTGACCCTGTACCCAAAAATAGGAGACCTGCGAAGCAGGGCTCCGTCAACTTGGCTTAAAAACACTTCATTTAAGACAAAATACGGCTCAGTATTAATAAATCATTTGCCAAATATTGAAATTTGTATTATTTATGAATGGCCATTTTCTATTTTTTATTAATCATAAAGTTTCCGCTTAGATACTAATTCAGTTCCCAAAAAAAAAATGACTGCTTGTTTAAATTAAAACGAAGCTTATAACTGACATATTAATATGCTACTTTTTATTACGATACTGCTTATTAGTTGCCAACCCATTATAATATGGTACCCACTCTCATTATTTTTGAAACTTGTATTCGTATTAGGTACTTAGATGCTGCATTAAATACAAGCCCTATATCAAAATTAAAACTAAAAGAGCCCAGTTAATGAAGTCTACACTGCAGTTCCAGCTAGAACTGCAGAATCCTTTCAATCAGTTAGAAACCACTGACAGCATTACTCAGAAGTCAGACACAGTGGTCACGCTACTAGGAAATCAGTCACAAAATGTCCTCCCTCTTCAAAAAAACAAGGAGCGTTAACTTTCAGCCGAGACTCTCGGACTTATGAGGAAAGGACGCGAGTTGCCATCCTGTCAGCTGTCCTTGCCGGATGGGAGGGCCGTAAAGCAACAAACACGGAAGCAAATGCGACGTGACTTTCAACACTAACACCCGCACCATTGAGGCTGGGATCGAGGAAAACCGAGGATCATAAGTATTCGCTCTGCGGTTGAGGCGGCCTGATCTAACGAAACTAAGAACTGCGAATGGCCGCACCCTCAACTCAAAGTTCGAAATTATCGAGGAGGTTGAAAGTTTTTATCCACAATTGTATACCTCGCGCGAAAACAGACCAATTGAGCCTTGTCCTCACGACCACAGAGCCTCACTGATGCGCCACTACACCGAAGACATCCCGGATGTCGACCAGAGCGAGGCCAGGCGGGACCATAGGACTTTAAACATCCTTGGTCATTACGATAGTTTTTACATTTCACTTTGGATATATTATTTTACCACGAACCTTTTGTTTTGAGTAACCGACATTTCGGCACTGCTACAAGCTGTTCACGGATGTAGTTAAGTACTCTACAAACTCTACAAAAGTACATGGTATATTATATCCCGTGGAAGAATGTAAAAATAAGACAAAGCACTCGGTGATGATGGATCTGTTTAAAGATTATTGATTACAACCCATAAAAATTTTATTTACGATCGAAAATCCTACAAGCCGTCAAAACTTGGACTAAGCTATAGATATATTGCAGCCGAGAAACAGCCGCGACCCTGCGTGACATATAAATACCTACCGCTCAGAGCCGCCAGATTTCTCCCTTAAAAATATTATACCCGATGCTTTATGATATTACAATTAAGATTAATCAAATAATAATTTGTTTAAATCCATCAAGCTGTTTGGGGTGTAAAGCCAAACTAGTGAACATACAAACATACCCGAAAAACGTTACACTTCTGGCAGATGTAAAGGGTTACCTAAAAGAAGAGGGGGCGGCAAATTGCCGATCGACCCCGGGCGGCGAAAACCCACGCTACGTAGGTACGCTACTGAATCTACCTACCACCGAGACCACATAAAAAACACACACTCAGCCACAAATAAAAACAATCCGCGTGTTGGTAAGAAAGATACCTAACGTGTTTTAAAGTCACTTTTCGACCACCAAGTCCATTTTGTTGGTTACAGCCTGTTACAGCAGGTAAGTACAAACTAAAGTTTAAACACTATATAGTATTACTAGATGACCCGCGGTTACTCCTGCGTTATTTTAGGCTACTGCTCCGCTCCCGTCGCTCATAGCGCGATGTTATATAGCCTATAGCCTTCCTTGATATCGGCTATCTAACACTGAAAGAATTTTTCAAATCGGACCAGTAGCTCCTGAGTTTAGCGCGTTCAACCAAACAAACAAACTCTTCAGCTTTATAAAAGATATTATCTGTGACCACAGATCTGTGTATAATCTGTGACAATAAAACTTTTTCTTTTTTTTTCAAAAGTTTTATGACCGATTTTTGACAGTAGATAGGTATTAGGGGTCGCAATATCGGGCCATTTTCTCAATATCGGTATTTTCGATATTCAACATTTTGTAATTCCGGAATTCGATATTTTCGATATTTCCGATACTAGAAATCAGACTAATGAAAAGTCATGAAAAATGGGAAATAGGGTCTAAAAATTTAATTAAATAGAAATATTGAGATCAAATAAGTAAATTTTAATATATTTTTAATAATTATTTTAATTTTAATAACACGCAAAGTAAACTCTTGCTCAAGACTCGAACTACGACGGATGGAAGAAACCTAAACCGGAAGATCCGGAAGCTGGTGCGACGTGACCTCCGATGTTTTGTTTTTGAATCGAGGCACCAAAGTCTTCGCTCGCCAGCTTGGTAGAATTCATCTGTCGAAACTCAATACTGCGGATGGCCGAAAACCGTAACCTGCAAGTTCGAGATTCGCGCTGAAATTGAGTTTCCACAAGGACTTATACGTATCACGGATGCCTAAACCCACGAGACCCGGCGATGTCCACAGAGCCCAACTCACGCGCCATTACACGGAAGACTTTCCTGATGACAACCAGAGTGAGGTAAGAGTGGCTCTCAAGCAGCTTGAACAACAAGTTTCCAGGGGATGATGGAATCACCACAGAGCTCTTAAAAGCAGGTGGGACAGCAGTTCTGAAAGAGCTGGAGCCTTTTTAATTCCGTTTTCCACCAAGGCCTAACACATTAGGCGTGGACGAGAGTGCGGTGGTTCTGTTTTTCAAACAAGGTGACAAAACCCTGCTGAAACTTTACTCCTCCTGACCACTCCTGAGCCACGTCTACCAGTTGTTCTCGAGAGTCCTAACAAACCGCCTCGCCAGAAAACTCGACGATTTCCAGCCACCGGAACAAACCGGGTTTCGAAAAGGCTACAGCATCGTAGACCACATCCATACTGTTCGGCAGATTGTACAGAAGACCAACGAGCGTAACGAAACGAAACCACGAAAGCCTTCGACTCCATCGAAACCTGGGCGGTTTCGTATCGATTGGCGCTACATCGAGGTGTTGAGATGCTTGACACGGCCACTATGACCGTCCAACTCCAGGAGAGTAAAATCAGCCCCATCGAGTTGTGAAGAGGGGTGAGGCAGGAGGATGTAATATCCCCTAAGCTCTTCACCAACGCACTCGAAGACGTCTTCAAGACGCTGGACTGGACTGGACGGGGCATAAACATTAATGGCGAGTACATAATATCCCACCTTCGGTTTGCCGACGGTATCATCATCGTGACAGAGAGCCTGGAAGAGCTGAGCGAGATGCTGCACAGCTTGAATGGAGCCTCTCGACGGGTCGGCCTCAGCATGAACTTGGATAAAACCAAGATTATGTTCAACGAACACATTGTGCCGGGACCGGTTTATGTCGACGGATCGATGTTCGAAGTTGTTCAAGAGTATGTCTACCTTGGGCAAGTAGTCCAGCTTGGTAGAAATAACTTCGAGAAAGAAATCGACCGCAGGATCCAGTTGGGTTGGGCAGCGATTTGCAAGCTACGTCGAGTTTTCTCTTCCCCCCCCACCGCAATGCCTGAAGACCAAAGTCTTCAACCAATGCGTCCTACGTGTTATGGTACGTACGGTGCCTAGATGTGGACACTCACAGTGGGACTAGTCCACAAACTAAAAGTCACGCAGCCAGCTATGGAACGGGCTATGCTTGGCGTCTCTTTGAAGTATAAAATCCGAAATGAAGTTATTCGACAAAGAGCCAAAATTACCGACATAGCTCACAGAATCAGTAAGCTCAAGTGGCAGTGAGCTGGCCATATCTGTAGAAAGACTGATTGCCGATGGAGCAATCCTAGAGTGGAGACCACGCCTCGGCAAGCGTAATGTAGGGCGGCCCCCGGCTAGATGGGCCTACGACCTGAAAAAGGTGGCTGGGACAGACTGGATGCGGAAGGCTGAGGACCGTGTACTGTGGCGCTTGTTGGGAGATGCCTATGTCCAGCAGTGATAGGCTGATTGATTGATTGATTGAAGTAAATTTTAATTCACTGCTTTAGTGACAAAAATGAGTGGCCTATTACAAACTGGTGTAATTAAGCAATTCGAGTGCAAATGGAACAACTTGAAAAATAAATTAGTTAGACTAATATTACCTATATTGATTTGCCCATTGCTAGGATATTTGAAGGTACTAACTTTCCTTCATGACAGACGTAAATGTTCAACTGGGACCGATATATTAACGTGCTCTCCGAGGTATGAGACAAGCTATAATTAACTATTAATTACGCACATAGGTTCTATAACAATTTTAAATGAATTTCCAAAAGTCATTGATGATCGCAAGGATTCATACCCGAGACCTTCCGAATTGCAGTCTGTTAGTCCTGCCACTGGGCTATCAGAGCCTTGTAGAAATGACTGAGATATTATCACTAAAACTTATTGAACATGAATAAAGAGTTATAAATATACATTTTGGCAGCTAGGTAATTATTTTATAACAGGTAGGTAAATCAAGAAGGCCTGTTAATCATGAAATGAAATAAAACTATGTAACAAAAACTACTAGATACGGATCAATATCGGTAGTCAATTACTGGTAAAATGGTAACGACGAATACTCGCAATATTACCATATTTGGCGCGCTAGACGCACTCAACGCAATACCGCAGACTTATTATTATTTATTGTTCTTAATACTCACATGCACGGGTAATAGCGCGCATCGAGTTATCGATTTTGAAAAAGTAATATAAATTAAATTCATTGGTAATTTTATTACTTGAAGCAATGTCGTAAATATCGAAAATCCCGGTATTTACAAATCTAATATCGATATTTTCTGGCACAATATTTTGTCCGATATTCCGATATTTTCGATATTCGATATTCCGATATTCATGCCCTAATAGGTATGTAATGAAAAGACTTTTTTGACATTAGGCATGTACTATAACTATTCTATCAATTTATCAAAAAAAATTTAATCGATTATTGGATTCAATCGAATTAATTGAATATATTTTTTCGCAATTAATGAAGTTTTGATAATCACAGTCATGAAACACTTTCCCTAGCAAAGACATAGTATTTTTACTGGTAATGTTCAGTAAAAAACTATCTCTTTGCTATAATTTATTTTATTTACTTCATAGGTGTTTCTTAGGGTTCCGTAGCCAAAAATGGCAAATAACGGAAGCCTTATATATTCGCCATGTCTGTCAGCCTGTCTGTCCGTATGTCACAACCACTTTATGCGGAAACTATAGAAACTACAGATTTGAAAAATGGGTATGTTTGGTGAATACCTCTCCTAAGAAACCCTTGATTGGCGACTCGGTCTTGATTTAATTATTTTATCATGGATTTTTATAAAATTATTGCTTTACTGACTGACAGTCAACACACAGTAGAAATTATTGGCCGCAAAAAGCTGAAATTTGGCATGTATGTTCCTTGGCGAGTGTAGAGTTGCACTAAGAAGGCATTTCCTGAATTTCCCACAGGATTGGGCAGAAGCGCTTGATGTTTGTTGAAATAAATATCTGAAGGAAACATAATTAAAACGAATGTGCTTTGTTTTACTTCATTTATTAAGAAAATCTTTAAAATTATAAAGTGTTACAAAAATAAACTGTCACATTAAATCCTGACACTGCACTTAAAATAAGTACTTTTGAGTCTTGTGGTTACGTTACTAGTAATAAATCAGTTTTTAATTTCATTTATCAGTCTTGTTATAAGTGATGTAAAATTATACATTGTTGATTAATTTAGACCTTAAAACTAATACTTTTTTTTTGTATCGTATATAATATTGTGATGTACTTGTTTTTCATACCCACCGTGGAACAGTTGACGGATTTAGCTTTTCATTTAATAAATTGACATTACTACATAATAGGTAATGACTTAATGAGTATTTTAAATTGCTTCTAGGAATGTCTTTTCATTTGTAGTAATTGGGACTAAGACATTAACTGCTGTTCTTGCTGCGTGTTCTTAACATCCAATTGTCAGGTTTTTCCGCTGGTATTCACTGCACAAGTGAAGAGTGTGGGTCGATATTAATAATACCGTAAGTGAATCGGCTGAATGATGAGCACGATTGATTTGATTTGATATGATTTGTTTAGTAACTGAATGTGATTTTTCTTTTCAATAGACATATTTAGAAACAATTAGATAATGGTTATCATTGTCTCAGATTGCCAGTAGTCGACTGTAATGCCAAGCCAGGCAAAACCGTGTTTTGCCTGGCTTGGAATCAGATGTCCGTGAATGGGTGGTGCCGAGATATTTTTATGTTATAGCTATTATCATATCAAAATCACTACACTGGCCATTAATAAAAAATATATGAGTACATATTTTATAACCACTAGATTTTCTTAAGTTCAATAATAATAATAATATAATTACGTAATTAATTCAGGAATGCAGAGTTAAGTTATTTTATTAAAAATGCAGTTCTACTGATTTGATGTGATATTTGAAATACGTTATCAACTACTTATTAACACCTTATCAGTTTTGAGTTACTTTTTCGAAGTACTTCTTCTTTTCATTAGGGTTCGGTATGATCTGTAATTGGATAAAAATACGATAAAATAACATGATATCGAAGTAAAATATAAAGATTAAAATTTAATTAGACCAGTGTTATCTCAAGTTATCAATTAACGATATATTATACTCACTGTATCTTGACCCGGTTTCCAGCCCGCTGGACAAACTTCGCCATGCTGATCTGTATACTGGAAAGCTTGTACAAGCCTAAGGGTTTCGTCTACCGATCGGCCCACAGGTAAATCATTCATTGTGATCTGTCTAAGGATACCTTTGTCGTCAATGATAAATAGTCCTCTC
Organism: Euclidia mi; assembly: GCA_944739405.2. Classification (NCBI taxonomy): domain Eukaryota; kingdom Metazoa; phylum Arthropoda; class Insecta; order Lepidoptera; family Erebidae; genus Euclidia; species Euclidia mi. The sequence goes on along the minus strand of OX123184.2, from coordinate 75,889,777 downwards.
AATGTATGGCCCAAATCTTCCAAATAAACACCATAATCCTTAGCAATAGAATGTGTAAGGTCACTCAATAATGGAATATTAATTTTGCCCAAGCCGCCTTCTTTGCGTGGAGTATTGATCCAAGCCAGATGGGTAAAGTGAGAATCAACAGAGCAAGCCACAACTTCTGTATTAATTTTTGTGAATTCGTCAATTCTTTCAGAAAACGCTAAGATTTCAGTAGGACAGACAAATGTACTGTAACAAAAAAACAAACATGAGTTATGGAAAAGTTACCGTGGTCGGCGAAAAAAGAAAAGATCTGCTATGCTCACAATATTTTACATTTATATTTTATACATGCCTTGACTGTACTACATGAGCTCGTCGAATGGAAATTCGAGTTTTATTGCCCGTTCTTTTTCGTGGTTCAACCTATTGCATTGCAAACGTGGCAGTAAATGTAGAATAATCTAGTAATTAACATTTTTTTTTTATGTTCATAGCGTCACTTTGTGGCCTAAATGAATAAATGATTTTTACTTTGATTTTAAATTACGCTTGTACAACAAAACTGGTTTGCGTCTCGCCATTGTCGAAATGCACGTTTGTGGACAAAATGAAGCTCGATATCATGCTGCTGCGAGATGAAGTGATTGATTTGTTTTACAAATAATTACTTGATCAAATTTGATTTTAGCTCACCATCAGGTTTTGGGATTTGGTTTTGATTTGGCATTGGGATTGGGCTGCTATTATTACGAGCAGGGTCAAAAGAAACTCTAATCTAACCTAATGTCGAGCTTCAGTTGCATTCGAACTATACTGAGTCGCATATTGTCCGACAAGCATTGGTCGCACTTCCAATCGTCAAGCTTAAGTAGTACATCCTGCCTTGTCGACCACGTCAGGTCCTGACTACTGTGAGAATTCTAAAAGACAGTGCCTTTAAAAGTCTTGTCAGTGTTCTAAACAATACCAATTAATTTTATTATTTCATTATATACTTTAGACGTGTCAATATAAATACGGCAACTTATACAAAAATTACTTACAAGTCGAGAGGGTAGAAAAAGAATACTAAATATTTGCCATTAAAGCTAGACAATGATAGCTGTGTGATCTCTCCGTTTACTATTGCTGTTGCTTCCCATTCTGGTGCAGGCTTTGAAACTGCAAATAAAAAAGGACAAGTGAAGTGATATTAGCTCTTCTACACTGCTTATAAAGTTTCTCTTCTATTAAATTATATATTAGGTATTAGACATGTATGTATGCCAGTCATCAAATCATCGTAGTAATTTTATGACTTTAGTACGAAAACATGCCTACTAATGTTTACAAACTTCCATAAGCTAGTACAATACGTTCTATTGATGATTAGCTGATACTGCAAATCGGGTATATGCCATGAAGTAAAAACACATACTTAATATGTACTTAACCAAAAATGCATTCTTATTTTTTGCCACACTTAAAGTGTACTCATTATATTATGTCTCGTGATCCAATCCGAGTTCGGTGTCTAAGTTAAGAATTTTAATAAACCCAATTTGGTGAAGCTATTTTGTTGGCGGTATGAAGTTCAAAAATGTGTCTGACAGACAAAATAGTATCTATACCATAATGATCACAAATATAGGAGGGGGCGTACTTCTGCCTCCTTAAAATTTCAGCCAGCTGATGACAAAAGATTTAACCCTGATTATGAGATAAATATTTGTAAAGACTTTAAGAGATAGGATACCTTCAGTCTCTTCTATATAATTTGAGATAATACATTTGTTTATATTTTACTGGCGATTGGCATAATTTTTCTGACCAGCTGATTAAATCATTACTATCAGTTATATAAGTTTTCGTAGTTAATTAATATCTTAATTAATATTTATATTATAAAATCAACTTACTCATCGCTTTTGTAAATTGTAATTTGTGTTCAATCTTTCTCGCACCACCGGGGAAAACATTGCCGCTTCCAAATGAATAACAAGAATCGCTTTCAAATAGCGAGGATTTACATGTACTTCCTAATGTTAATACTAGTATAACTGAAACTATGTTATATTTCATGATTTATGAATAGATTTTACGGTAAAAGCTATAATAATAATATTATGTACTAGTCAATGACTTCTTTGAGTTTGATTTGACACGTTTCGCTGCCGTATATCTACAGACGCTATCACCAACCGATAGAAGTAGGTACATGTGTTATCTATGTCTATGTGATTGAAAACAAATTGCCAACACGTAAGCTAGCCTACGTTCCGTTTCACTATACTATTACACATGGTAGTAAATAATATTTTAACGTATACTGATCGTCATATAATATGAATTATAATTCTATTATCACACATAATTAAGTTTATATGATATACAATAATTTCACGCAATAAAAGTACAAGAATGAATCGATGACAATCGATTAAATTTACTACTGAATGATGTCGAATGAACTGTGAATAGGGTTTGTCACATCACTATTATGCGCTTCGTTTCGTTCGCGTTACAGCGAGTCGTATAATTTTTCTGTTTTTGTGTTTTCAATGTAATATAAAATATTAAAATGATTTTATTATCAAAGTTTAGTTTTGTTTTCTAAATTTGACAAGTGTAAAGTCCATCGCGACGCATTGCGGTAAGTTTGGAAGTTAACTTTGGGTTACACTTGTCGTTCATTATGGCGGTCTCATTACTTTGATTCGATGCTAGTTGTAAATAATTTCGTCATAACCACAAACTTTAGTGCAGTGAAGTGTATTCTGGATATAATTCGTTGGCTGTATGTTTTAGATGGACGTACAGGACGAGAATGTTTTGGACGTTGATTTGTTAGCTGACGATGGATCTGAAGAAGAAGGCGAAGCCCCGCCGTCGTCAGGTACGAACTATTACAAGTTATAACTCCATCGCAACCGTGTAGACTCAGTGAACCCTACAATCTTACTTACATACTAGTGTCTAGCCACATCTGACTTTAGTTGTTGTGTATGTTCATATTGATGAAGATAGTATGAATTTGATGTTATATCAGTGTTTGTCCATATTCTGTGTACCATATATGATATAAGTCACATTCTTCCTCTGTGAAACTAAACAGAAAAGCTACCACATTAAAATTAGGGTGAACTGGGAAAGCTTACATTATATCTATTTGTATATGAAGTTTACCCATGTTAAAAACAAATGTTTCCTTTTAGAGTTCTACACTGGGCCAGGGTCTACTCCAACATCTTGTGCATCATCCCCACGGGGTGAGGAACCTGCCTCTCCTCATGGCGTTGTTTCACAGCCTTCCTTTTTCCACCATCAATCCTACACTAGGCCATTTTTCACATCTGGCCGTAGGGGGCCAGGTAGACCAAGGAAGGAGGGACCAAAGCTAGTACGAGAAGGCAAAATTGTTAGAAGGTATGTTTACAATTTTAATATTATTTACAAAATATGTTAAACACATTAGTTTTGGTTATGTTACCTACTTGCTTATGAAATAATAACCTTGTAATAGAGAATTATGATAATCTCTCTCTGAGAATAAAATAATTCTGGGACTATTGACATGACCTTGAGATCCCAAACTAGGCAAAGCTTGTTTTATGGTAGCCAGACGATAGTAAATTCCATCAAAGTTTATTGAATTTTATATTACTTGTAATGATGAGTGTCCGCATACTATAAAAATTATTTATTATTCTGCATTGTGATAAAGAAAGTCATGAAAACACATTTTTAGTGGAATAAAATAAGTATCAAGTATTTTTTTACACCTCTTGAATGCCACAATACCACACACAATAGAAAATCTGTTATGTCTCGCACTGATCAGTGCATTGGCACTCAACATCCACAAATACTTAATATTAAGTATTTTTTCTCATTGCTTGTAACATTCTTATTTTAGTCTGAATAGTTACTGACATTATTCCAAAATCTCAAAAGAATGGATTAGTTTATAGCCTTAACTAACATGAAGGTATTAAATTCAATTTAATGCAGAATCTAAACAACATGTCATGTTGGCTCACTCAGTATTTTTTTCTTTTGTAATGCCTTTATTAATTGCTGACATGCTTGTTGGTAAGTCATCAACAACAAATACAAATCATTTATTTGCCTGAATATGGGTTCATATGAGAGTTCTTATTCCATATTCTACCTTACAAGGCATGCAAATGTTTAGTTATTATATCATTTGACAGAATTATATAATCCCCATATTTGATTCTGTTAATTGAATCTTTGAGAAGTCATTGTGACACAGGACTTAGCAAGTTAGCACTTAGTGTGCAATTTTTGCTTTATAAAATTTAAATTTACTTTATTTCTTTGTACAGATATAGAGGAGGTGCAGGTTCTGTGCGAGGGGCTAAGAGACACCGCGGCAGTCGTGATGATGCACTAGATGACATGATAGATGAAGATGACTTCCCAATACCACCACTGCCTGAGGAACCGCCATATATGCCAGAGAAATGGTATGATTTTATTTTTTAATATAAATGTGCTTAATATTCAACATTACATCTATCACAATATACACAGTGTCAAAAGACCAATCACCAAGTTGAAGTTTACTCATTTTGCACATCGTGCCAAGTCATATTTAATTATTTTTAATGTAATACATTCCTATGTAACATATGACATTTATTTTATTGAATAAAAAATGTTTAATATTTATTATTATTAAAAATACTAAGCAAAAATATTACCCGAGCAACAAACATTTTTCTTTGCGGCTTATAAACTTTTGTTAAATGTAAAGGGTGTGCAATACCTGTGGTAAATGCTATTAAATGGGTACACCATACTATTGAATGGGTGCATAGGACAAATTGGCGCAATAAATGCATCGATTTTGTAATGGTTAGAAAAATGTATGGTGCAGTTGCTCTGTGGAAAAGCTAATTATCATCTGCCTAGCATTATCCTGGTTTCGTCCAAGGTTTACACGCCTTGGAGCCCGAGGTCCGCTTTCTGGTCTAACCAGATATGACAGAATATCAACTCTTCCACAGAGCGACTGCCGCCTGACCTCCGCAACCCAAAGGGATAGTGATATTCCATGGTTTAGACCAGTATGAGTTTATTTGAGGGTACTGACTCCTCGTAACAACTGTCAAAGATCAGGGCCTCAAGTCTGCTATTTTAAACACATTCGTCATTCCAACACGATCCCATTGTCATTTTGACAAAAGTTCGTAGTCTGGTAATTCATCATGATAGTTCAGTGATCGATCAGTGGTCTCGTAATTGGATGGTGGCAGAATGGCATTGTTGTATTGCCATAGATAAAAAAAACCATTAGAAGAAATGATTTTTGAAAAACTACCATGAAATTTGATCATTTTTCATGCCAGATTTCATTTATATATTTTTTAAATATTCATTACTAGTGTTATAAGCACTCTAAAGTTGTATTAAAGTTCGTAAATAGCAAAAAAACAATGAATTTAACCATTCAACTCAATAATATTTGTTCTGTTTAGCTGTCAGTCAAATCATGTTTTGACGTAAGAACTGTCAAAAGTTCAAAACTCATACATTTTTGTAAACAAGTCCTAGTTTGTTATATTTCTCAATAATCTCAATGCACTGCGTTGAATTGTTAAATACCGAGTAGCTCGTATGTTTCTCTTAGAGCCAAAACGAAGATATCAATAGAAAATGCTCTATGGATAACAAATTCCAAAGGAAATGATACAGCAAGGTTATGCAGTTCACACCTCAAAGAAAAGTGATTATATCGACAGGAGTAAATACTATAATTAAAGATAGCGAGTTAACTACTAAAGGTGTTTATATTCGAAGAAGAATTGGCATAACCAAAACATAAAATATTGAAGATTGAGTTAGATCATAGATACAATTAAAATATTCTTTGTGTTTCATGTGTTGTAACTGTATCAAGAAGGAAAATAAAACTCATAATTATGTGTTATTATTAACAATGTTGTTTTATTAAAGATAAATAATTTCTGTAGGTACATGAATTTATTAAGAATTATTGGTTCCAATTATAGACACAAAAATTGAACACTATTCTCATATACTAACTATCATAAATCTTCACTTTTGCATCTACTAGCAAAGCAACTTTCTTCATACTGGCTTTGCAGAATCCTCACATATATGTATGTCTCAAACAGATGGATATGAGCGGTCACAAAACTCATAAAGAAGTTGCCCGTTTGCTTGAATTTTGTATCTGTAAGAGAGATAAGTAAATATTTATAAACACACCATTCATTACATCATATTCTTTTATACTAAGATCTTCTATACTATGCAATTAATTTAAAAACACTTTTAATCATAATTCAGACATTATTTAATTGAATTATGTAGGTACTTAAATTCTTTACATTTTATGGAGTCTTTACAAGACTCCATAAAATGTAGGTAGAATATATTGATAAATTAGGAACATTATATAAAGCCTGGTCACTATCTAGTCATCATTAACATAACTGTTCCTGTCAGGTAGCTATGGCAATATTAAAAAGCAGGAAGATCTTATTGTACTAATACTTCAAACTATCACATAGGTAAGACATTATCATTTATTTAAGTACCAAACCACTGCTGGTCACTATCTATATTCATATCATTATCTACTACTAACACTTCCATTCCCCATGTGTAAAAACATTACTCTTTCTTTTTAGCTCCGTCACTCAGATGAACTAAGTTCATCTGAGCTCTGCCATAGTTGGGTTAAAAGCACAGCTACAACGTTTGAAAATATTATTAAATTTCCTGTTTCTTATGTTTGGAATATGAGTATTTAGCTTTGACGTCCTTGTATATTTTGGAAGGCAGAATGTACATGTATAATTTGATGTTCAAGTAGACACTTGAACATCAAATTTGGAAATCCACAAACTGAACTAGGCGAACTATGATATTCCTTTCCATTTAATATATTGATGGTATATTTTATATAATGCCTCTGTAACTTCGTTAATGGACCGCAACACAGCAATTGGCGAAATGTCATGGCAGGCACCCTGCCCAATCAAGGTCTGGTAAGATCCTGATGCGTAAAATGAGTGCTACCAGAATCAGCAATAAAAATATAACATTAATTAATCAATTTCTTCTTTATAGGAATAGAATAATAAATCAATATTAACTTTAGTTTTCTCACCTTTATTTCTGCCGATACGCTATCGTTTTGACGCGGTCTGGCCTTAAGGGGAATGAGTTTTTTAATTAACTCCCTTACTGAATCCTTTCTAAAGTGAAACGTTTTTACAAATTTCGCCTCGGGAATATCCGTAAAAGGGTTTGTAGTCATCCTCGTTAAGCGACGGGCTCGTTAGTTAGCTCGAGAATATTAGTTCGCAGTGAATACATTGTCTCCTTCTCATAGTACATCAAACCTTTGATTGTCTGTCACTATGTTTCACAAGCAAACACTCGTCAAAAGCAATGATTGCACGATGGCGTCACGATGATAGGTCACTGATCAAAAGAACTGTCAAAATATTACCAGACTACCGCATACGTCAGTCATTGATTTGTCATTATGTACGAGACTACCAATCTATGCCATGTCTTTCAATGGAGTGTCAGTGATTGACCATCGGAAAATCATAATGAAACCATTGTAACAGTAGACTACCAAACTTGTCAAAATCAACAATTATGAAGTCAGTGATCGACCATTTTGGCACTATTGTAATACCAGACTTGAGGCCCAGCATGACAGCCGGGACCGACGGTTCAACGTGCTCTCCGAGGCACGGGGCAAGCGATAATTAACAATTTAATACGCACTTAACTTCGAAAAGTCATTGGTGCGCGCCGTGGATTCGAACCCGATACCGGTTTACTATTGTTTAACAAAAAACTTATGACAAAAGATCATTTTACAAACAACGTTTGAAAAACTAATCATTTGATAAACTTTCATTTCGCAAACATATTACTTTAAAAATAATAATTTGACATAATACACGGTTTCGCAAATGTTTTACTTAGAAAATAATTAAAATGTTAAATAATTATTTTAAAAATAATCATTTGACTAAATAATTCGTTTGCCAAATTGGTGATTGTACAAAAAGTTAGAAGATAAATTATTAGTTTTTAAAAATAACTAATTTCTAACTAATACTTACGCGAAATTTTGATAATATTTAATTTGCATGGTTGCAATTTTATTTTCATCTTGGACAGATTATTTATAGGCAAATAATAATTTTGTATTAATTCATTTAAAATAGAGAGAGGCGTCAAACAGGGTGACCCGTTGTCTCCTAAACTTTTAATAGTGTCCTGCAACAGGTTTTCGGCAGTCTGACGAATTTGTGGCAATCCAGAGGCATTGTGGTCGGCGGCAAAAGATTAACAAATCTTCGGTTCGCCGACGACATTGTTCTCTTTTCCTCATCAGCCTCGGAACTCGAGCTAATGCTTAAAGACCTCAGCTCTGCAAGTCTTCAAGTTGGACTTCAGATGAACCGGGCCAAAACTCAAGTAATGACCAACAGCACAAAACGTAGGGTCACGGTAGACGGGCAGACTATACATTATGTCGACGAGTATATATACTTGGGCCAGATTGTCTCTTTCAGCAACAGGCAAGACAAAGAATTAGGACGGCGAGTCGAAAATGCCTGGAAGAGCTTCTGGTCAATGAAAGAGCTACTTAAGGGCAACCTTCCACTGACACTCAAGCGAAAGCTCGTCGATATGTGTATATTGCCCGTCCTAACCTACGGTGCACAAACATGGTCCTTGACGGAAATCCAGAAGTCCAAACTGAAGATTTGCCAAAGGGCTATGGAACGTAGCATTCTCGGGGTAAAAAGGACCGACCGTGTCCGGAACACCACACTACGTTCCCAAACACGCATAGCCGATGTTGGTTTAAAATCTGCCAGGCTGAAGTGGGACTGAGCTGGTCACCTTTGCCGTATGCACCCAGAAAGGTGGGCTTATTTAATAACCAGTTGGGTGCCTCATGATAGTCGACGACGACGTGGCAGACCTAAACGGAGATGGCGGGACGACTTAGATGCATTCGACAGCGACTGGCCGAATATAGCACAGGACAGGGATGAATGGCGGTCCAAAGGAGAGGCCTTTGCCCAGCAGTGGGACACATGAACAGGCTAAATAAAAAAATAAAAAAACTAATTCCATAGAAATTTAAGTAAAGACTTAAAAAAAAATACACTGCCTGAATTAAGCGAAATCAGTAGAATTCTGTTCTGGCACTCGCCGGCCGCTGCCGCTCGCTTCGCTCGCTCGGCTCGTGCGTTGTGGTCGCAGTTTTAACCTAACCTAACCAGCCAATGTTTCAGTTGACCCTAAACAAAGATTGTTGTATTAACGTAGATTTTGGTTAGTAAAATATTTACCAAGCAATGCATTTTAATGCATTAACACTTATTATTTTTTTAAAACATGTTATTTGGCAAAACAATTGCCAAATAACATGTTTATAAAAATAATCAATTTGTAAATTAATGTTTTAGCATAATAACTTTTTTATAGTAAATATATTGTCTAATGAGTAGTTTATTAAACAATAGTTTGTAAAATAATAAATGTATCAAGTATAATATTGCTAAAAGGTTATTTGTCAAATGAAAATTTTTCATTTGTTTTTTGTCAAATGATTGGACACCCCCGATACCCTCTGTCCATGGCATGCCATGTGGCAGTCCGTTGGTATCTCCAATAGGCTATCGCTGCCTTTTTACTGTGAAAAAGCTAATATTCCGTCAAATCCGGATAGACTACAAAACTGACCCTGGGTTCTAAATGGGATAACTATAGGATGATGATGAAGGCTCTATTAATAAAATACATGGTGTGCCATGTATTTTATTATAAAAAGCATCATGTAATACTACTAAATTCTAGTTGCTTTATCTTATTGGTATAAGGAACTTAAATCTGGCTGGTAATGTTAGATTACAATAGGCACTTATAATGTTATAAAAGCATGTTTTTAAGTCACTACTTAAAATCAGTAGGTATTAAGGTACACAAAAATGTTAAATCATATGATTGTGACTGATGTAAAACAGCCTAAAGTTCAGTAAAAGCCTTACCAGAGAAATCTATAAATAGTTGTGTAAAACTTAGCTTATAAGACAGTTAATTTTACTCAATTGGTTCAGTTTCACCACTTAAACATGGTTTTTCTTGCAACAGGCCTGGCAAAGTATGCGCTCTATGCAACCTTAGCGAGCGCAGTCAGCTGGGTCAAGGAGAGATGCGTCAGATCTCTTGCAAGTTGAATGAAGGCGATGGTAGTACTACTCCTGCGCTCAACTCGGGGAACGCCACGCCTACAAATGCAGCTACGCCATCAAGCACTCCCAGTACACCGGTGACTCCAGGACTAGTGTCACCACCACCAGAGTTGGTTGATCCCAATCAACACCCATTGGCGCTGCCGCTCAGTAGACGACAGAAGGCTTTCAATAAATGCAAGTAAGTGAAATGTGCAGGCAATTTGACAATGGTATTAAACACTACCATTATAGTTCAGTTTGGATCAGACATTGTGCAAAACCACTCTTAGACTCAATGTTTATATCAAATTACACTAAGAAAACAAGCTTTATAAAGTAACTTTAATTTGATTTAGATTTGTATGTCATTATTACCATAGTGTTCAAGTAATATTCCACATTATATCTTATTGATTTCCTACAGGACACCTCTCTACAACATGGAACATACAGACGAACTCTCCATCATTGGCCACATAGAAATCTTGGAGATAGCTGGTGTAGCATCTTCAGGCGCCTTGTACGTTCACCGATGTTGCCTGGAGTTCAGTCCACCATTCCAGGACCAAGTGGCGGCAGCGTCCAACTCTGAAGAGGATAAGGAGCAGTTAGAAGAAGCGAGGGTTAAAGGGATTGTGTCCACTGCCTTGGGGAGGAAATGTGCCTTCTGCACCAGACATGGTGCAAGCATACCTTGTAAAGTAAGTATTACATTTATAGATATCCACATATAAAATTGGTGGTGGCCAGTTAAATATATTTACATTAGTATTGTTAAAATTGAACCTACTATTTGTCCACAGCATGCAAAGATTACAGTGTATGCCATTTTTGTTACAGATGAGTTGCAGCAAATACTTTCATCTCCCATGTGTTCTAGCATCTGGAGGCTTCATGGATTTCCAAACAAAGTCTTCCTTTTGCAAAGACCATCTTTACCAAGTGGCTCTTATTTGTAAGTATTGCGAGAATTCTTAAGTGTAGTAAATATTGTAAATTTTTATAATCACGAATACAGCTGCCATAATCATCTCTTGAGTCACCTAAAGGTTAATTGAGAGAAAATCAGAAAATGCCTTAATGCCATAGCAAATTATGCAGGTACACCAACCCAGCGATTATCTTGTAACTTACATAATTTATACAACGGCCTATAATCTTTTTTTATTTTTATTTTTGACAACGTCAATGTAAAATGTTAACGTTGGGTGCTTGCGTCTAACAACTCAGAGATAGCACAGTGCTGCATGCAGCTGCGCTGTTACAGTGCCGGTAGTACACACTGTTCTACCACGACCTTAAACTGCGTTAAAGCGTTAAGTTAGCCTTGCAGGATTTGAAGTAAAATATAATGTATTTTTTGTTGCCAGGTACTGCAGATATAGATTGTAGGACGTGTAGAACTATCGGCGACATCGCAAACTTGATGACGTGTGTGATCTGCGGCGGCCATTACCACGGCACCTGCGTTGGGCTCGCACAGCTACCCGGTAACTATCTTTCACTTTATTATTACTTATACACATACACCCTTTTTTCTAGGTAGGCAATGTTCTGTTTATAATAGCATTTGTATTTGGTATCCTCATGCGGTAAGCTTTTTTATTATTTGATGCAGTCTGTATTTGGAGTAAAGGATATTTTTGTTTAATGGGACCTGGGAGAGGAGATCTTGAAATACTTGTAAAGTTGTATTAGTGACAACTGCTCGTAGCTTATGGGGCATAGTTTGCTATGGAAGTTTCTTCGTTCATCAAGGGCAACACTAAAAAGTTACTTTTCACCACAGCAGCTCAAACATGCCGCTTTTGCTGTGAGACAACAGTGAACAAAACGCGATTTTGATTCGAGCGTGAGGCAAAGTAGCTTTTTAATTTTTCAATCTTCAGTGCCACGAATTGACATTGTTCAGCCATAAATTTGAAACATTCGAATTTTACTGTGCTCTGTCTCTTTCACATGCATAAAAAAAGTGAGTGAAAAAACAAACCCCTTCGAATTCGAAATTCGATTTTGGAATTCGACCTCAAAGAAAACACCTACGGCAACGCAAAAAAAAAGATATTTGTAATAAAGAAATTACTTTTTTTTATATGTTATTGTTTACATGTTTAATTTATTATTGGATTTTAATAAAAATAAGTCTAATTAATAGTATAAAATTAGTATTTAACCAATACATTTTTATTTAGAATTACAACAATGATACATTTGAAAAATAAACATCAGGGAAGCGGTATTAAAACGAGATTTAAAAAAGTAGCGGGAATAAAAATTTCGCTGATGGTGATACAGTAGGTATAGCGTAACGTGTTAAATTATATTAATAATTATATAAAATAATCTAAAAAGATGAGTGAAACTAGCGATGATGACTGTACTTTAACACTAGAAGAGTTAAATCAACAAGTGATTATGCAGAATTCAATCTATGCCTGTTCATTTCTATGTCTCCTAAGTAATATGTGTTCTCACTGCTCATCACTGCTGTGGTGAAAAGTTATGTGTGCTACACGAGAGCAAAGTTTTTTGTATCTCGTGCTGTTGAGTTCCTCACCACGCTCAGGATTCTAACTTTGATTCACTCGCTACGCTCGTGAATCAATCATAGAATCCTTTGCTTGCTCGGGACTCAAAATCAGCACTCGAAACAAAAAACAACTTTGCTCTCTTGTTGCACAAATAACTATTTCTTTCTTTAGAACATAATTTTTGCTAGAGGCTCTTAGCCTCTTCATGTTTACCTCACTGGAATTACCCGAGCGCTGAGACATAGGTTGTAATGAGTATGTGTGTGGCAGGTGTCCGTTCGGGTTGGTCGTGCCGGTCGTGCCGCGTGTGCCAGGTGTGCCGCGGCGACGCGGCGCCCGCCAGCGACGCGCGCGCCGTCAGCTGCGAGCACTGCGACAAGCTGTACCACGCCACCTGCCTGCGCCCCGTCATGGCCACCGTGCCTAAGTACGGCTGGAAGTGTAAAGTGAGTTACCTTCACACAGTTGTCTTCAAAGGCTTCGCCAAAAGGCGTCAAGGAAAGGCAGTTGCCCCCGTAGAGATTCTAGAAACCATTTTCCATTGCAACTTGCCAATCGGCATCGGCTGGCGACACCCTTGCTTGTCTTTAGGTTCCCTTAAGTAGCTTGAGAAGCTCACCCATGGCAGCACGTGCAGACAAAGAAGAAATTCTAGTTACTTACGAGAGAGAAATAATTATCACACCACTTTGAAGTATCACGATTCAATGCGAACTGTCGAAAACGAACCACAAACCCGATTTTAACTTGATCCCAAACACGACCGCGCGGTTGGGTATGTGTTACGTAGCCACGGAATTTTAGAGACCAATGCGACTTGAGCTACTCGTCAACGGTTGCCGCAGCGATGCGCGGTGCCATGTGTAAACCGCCTTTAAGTAGCGTACACTATTTCGATTTCACTGCTCTTTTCATCTTCCCACAGTGCATGAAATCGCGGATTAATTTATCATGCACGCCCGACTTTAACGGTGCACGTAGGCCTGTGTGCGTCTTGGAATTCCAAGTCGTTCTTCGCGCCGATAGCGATGCGTCTGCACTATAGCCGACGCTTGTCTTCGTACGGTGTATGGTGCGCGTTGTTGCGCGCCCGGCTGCAAAATCACGGGCCGTTGGAAGCCAGTTTTATTCGCCTGATTCCCTGATAAACGTTAAATTGGGTGGGGTTATAAGTTGGTTAGGATGTTTGGGATATAATTGAATGCTTGGTGTTGCAGTGTTGCCGCGTGTGCTCGGACTGCGGGTCGCGGTCGCCGGGCGCGGGCCCGTCGTCGCGCTGGCACGCGCACTACACGGTGTGCGACTCGTGCTACCAACAGCGCAACAAGGGCTCCTGCTGCCCGCTGTGCCGCCGCGCCTACCGCGCCGCCGCCTACCGCGACATGATCCGCTGCGTGCTCTGCAAGAGGTAACAGATACAAACCTGAAAGCTGAGTCTCCATCAAAGAAAATTTACCAACTTTTGTGTTGACAACACGAAAATTAGGACTTGTCCAGATCTGACGAATACGCAGTTCGCGTGACGACAACGCGCTGCTCCCGCGCCGTTTGTGCCCGCTCTATTCCCCGCGCTGCTCCTTCGGCGTTAGTGCCCCAACTATACCCCGCGCTGCTCCTGCGGCGTTATTGCCCCAACTATACTCAGCGCTGCGTCTGCGGCGTTAGTGCCCCAACTATACCCCGCGCTGCTCCTGCGGCGTTAGTGCCCCAACTATACCCCGCGCTGCTCCTGCGGCGTTAGTGCCCCAACTATACCCCGCGCTGCTCCTGCGGCGTTATTGCCCCAACTATACTCAGCGCTGCTCCTGCGGCGTTAGTGCCCCAACTATACCCCGCGCTGCTCCTGCGGCGTTAGTGCTCCAACTATACACCGCGCTGCTCCTGCGGCGTTAGTGCCCCAACTATACCCCGCGCTGCTCCTGCGGCGTTATTGCCCCAACTATACTCAGCGCTGCTCCTGCGGCGTTAGTGCCCCAACTATACCCCGCGCTGCTCCTGCGGCGTTAGTGCCCCAACTATACCCCGCGCTGCTCCTGCGGCGTTAGTGCCCCAACTATACCCCGCGCTGCTCCTGCGGCGTTATTGCCCCAACTATACTCAGCGCTGCTCCTGCGGCGTTAGTGCCCCAACTATACCCCGCGCTGCTCCTGCGGCGTTAGTGCCCCAACTATACCCCGCGCTGCTCCTGCGGCGTTAGTGCCCCAACTATACCCCGCGCTGCTCCTGCGGCGTTATTGCCCCAACTATACTCAGCGCTGCTCCTGCGGCGTTAGTGCCCCAACTATACCCCGCGCTGCTCCTGCGGCGTTAGTGCCCCAACTATACCCCGCGCTGCTCCTGCGGCGTTAGTGCCCCAACTATACCCCGCGCTGCTCCTGCGGCGTTAGTGCCCCAACTATACCCCGCGCTGCTCCTGCGGCGTTAGTGCCCCAACTATACCCCGCGCTGCTCCTACAGAAGCGCGCGTGCAACTCGCCCTACAGCAATCGTATCACTTCACTAAGTATACTGGGTGTAAGAAATAGCATACCGAAAACTTATACGAGTGATTCAACATGAACGTGGCGCGTTTACTCTGACGCGACATCGGCCGCGGCGGAGGAAGCGCGCCATGTACATCGTAATTCGCGGCCAGTGCCTCTCGCTGCTCTAGGGCCGTAACAGCCAATTGTGCGATTTGCGCGTTCCTATTTACATTGCAGTTTTTTTATAAATTATTTAATTCTTAAATATTTTCGGCCGACTTTGGTACCAAAGTAAGGAGACTTAACGACGTTTGATGTTAAAAAAGAAACGATAATTTTTTATATGTCACAAATGGCACATTATTTTATTTGAACAGGACATGTGCGTTACAAACAATACCCTCATACTCATACTTATATTTTCATTTGCTGAAGCCAGACTAGACTGATCATGTACGGATGAACAGATATTTACAGCGACGGTAATTTAAAAGCTGTAGAAATTACACTGAGTTCGTCGCCCATATATTCTTGAAACGGACTTACCATTGCGCCGCTAAAACATTTATTTATATATTTTAAATTTTCTTCTTTTAGGTACGTACACGGGCTGTGCGACCCAGACGCTGAGCCGACGCAATACAGACTGAGGAAAGAACAGAATCCTTCTTATGAATACAACTGTCCAATATGTAAGACGCAGATGCAGATTACTGGCTCGAAATCTGGATGTAAGTATTACTATTTATTCAACTATTTGTTACTACAAATCAATTTATATGTGTTAACCCTTTTCTTGGCAATGTATCTTTAGAGATACATCAAAGTTTGAAAAATTCTAAACCCAAAGAGTATACAAATACTACGTAAGAAGAGGCGGATGTGCCATAGATCATGCGAGACTTTCAGCTTTGTATGAAACGTGCAGGGAGAACTCGTACCAACATAAAGATACTAATTGACATCGTTTTTATGTTGTCAGCATTGTCATATTTGTCAATATAGGGATGTACCCTCTAGTGATTAACGAAATATCGATATCGATAATATTCGGTAAGAAATAATTATAATTATGTTTCGACTAGAATTATACTTTACCAACACAAATAAAAGATGTATTTAATATTTATGTGTTTATTCAAACAAATTAGCCTATTCTATAAATCTATTCTAGATTAGCGAAGAAAAATACACAGAACTAAAAGATATATGTATGTACATATAATGGAAAGGTTTTCAACATTTCTTCTGTAATAGTATTTAAAGAAATGTCTATAGATACAAGGCACAGCTGTTTTTCTGACTTGAGTTCCCTTTTTTTTAAGTCATTCGGCTTAAAATGCTTGCCATACACATAGTTCAACTGATGTAATTTTTCAATGGGCACATAAATCAAGTCTTGGTTTCCAGTTGCAGCTACCCATTTTTACATCTAAAAAGAAAAAAAGAATATAATTTTTAGTCCTTGTGCCAATTTCTAATAACGGATTATATATACGATAACTGACAGGCAGCACTATTGTTTACCTACAAAGTACTGGGATATGAAACTTTAGAATATTTCCTTATTTTTTACGTTTCATTGAAATATATCACATTATATAACATTATAAATATTCATTGATCTTTATCCAGGGACATTTTGCCATAAATACCTACCCTTTTTTCATTGCTTGACAACGGTCAAACGTAATACGTAACGTTGGCAAATAACGATTTGCCAACGTTATTTTGCTTGTTTTCATTGGGCTCCTTTCAATGCTAATCAAATAAATATAGTAACACTAACACTAGAAGTGTAAAATCACATTTATTTGGTATACACAAAGCACTTTTACAGTATGTTTTTTACGTTTTATAAACAAACTACATAACGAGGCAAAGTTCAATCTGGATAATAATGTGACAGTTGTGACATTTGACACTATTGACAGCCAAGGCGGTGATGTACGTATAACCCGTTTAACTTTGAAAGAATACTGTTCCAAGGGTACATAGTGAAGGATGCTATCTTCACGTTTTATACATATAATAGTAGCCATTAAAAAGATAGCACGTTTCATACATTCGGTTTTTTCTTAGGAACTTGCGCCAGGCTGTCTAAACCGAACTTTTCTTTGTTAAAACAGAATAAATTTATGTAAACGTTTACTTTAGTTCTTTGTTTTCGAACACGCGATTTTTTTCTCAAATTGTCGGCACTGGTGAGCTGTCTCAATTATTTCATTATCGATCGACGCCATGCTCCCGCGCATACAGGTAAGTGATATGCATAAAATAATGTTTTTTGTATGTATTTCATGCATTTATTTCTAAAATTATAAATTATTATTGTTTTTCTACTAAAATAATCAATTTGGAGTACAAAAAATTGTCTGGTGGAGGGCTTTATTGGATTTTTAACTGCATGTAGGTATCTCTCCGTGCACACCTCCAAGTACCCAACAGTTTTATGTTTACTAGGGATGTATCCCATGGTGCATACTGCCAAGCCTATTACACTTCCAAAAGTTTACCGTTTTTTCTGTTATTTATAGGTAAAAAAGCTCCATGTGCTTTCGAGAGCTAGACAAATTCTTGCTTTGGTGCCAGAACCCAAAATCAATCATCAAATGGTGAAGAAAGTTCGGAGTCTGATTGTCAATTTGTTGATATTACTTTTCAAAAGCATTTTAATAACGCATCTTCACCGATTCCTCGCTTCCCTCTTCACATGAAAATCTTCACGTACTTTCTGATAACGAGTGTAACCTTGTCGCGCAAACAAGAACAGGTTCCTGTCCTTCGGAATCAGCACAACTAACTACTGAAACCTATTCCAAGGACTCTTCTGCTCAAGATTCTCTACTTTCATCTATTCCACCGTCGCACATCGCCTGTACTTCAATTTTTATCACAGCAAGAAACCTATCATACTCCTTACTTATATTTCATATCCTTGCATTTTAAGTGATAAAATGTTATTAATTTGAAAACAAAAAGTGTAACCATTATTAAAAAAAATTAAGCTTTCAGTTCTCACTTGCTCGCCACCTAATGTGAGCCATGTAGAAAATATCACTATAATTTTTTGATGTAAGTACTTACTTTATGTACTTAAGACGTACGATTCCACATTTGAATTTGCCCGATTGCTTACGAGCATATAAATTCAGCGATAAAATAAATCATCAATTTGGCGGTACCAATGTTTTAACCACCCAACTTTACTATGGCACTTCCAATTGTATTGAACATTGAGTATAAACACGTACATAATGTAGTACTAATCCTTGGGGTGTGAATTGCCTGGCCTTGTGAAGCGATTTTAGATCGTCCTGCCAGTTTGACAGCCAAAGTCGCGGGTCCAGGGACATCTTGAAGTATTTTAATCACATTCAGAGGTATAAATGTCTCGTTACAAACCCGGTGTTGAGCTAAATTTTAAATCGGGGACTTGACACTCGAATAATTGCAAGTAACTGAACCTGAAAAGATTCCGTTACCATAATTATATGGTTACGGAACAAGGGCCGCTATATTCTGGGAGGTTGCAACCAATAAATAAATCAAATTCTATGCCACCAGTACCAAAGAAAACGATACCTTTTACTGGCAGGCCGACTACAGATGTTAGATTTGATGGATATAGTTATTTCACTTCATTTGGCTCCAAAAGTCGATGCAAGCTTTGCGTACTAGATCAGACCACAGTCACGTGTATGAAATGCGGTTCAAACTATGCTTACTGCCAGGTAGAAATTGTTTTTACAATATTATAACACACATACCTAAGAAGATTTTGTTATTTTTGTTACGAAAGAAGTTCTATTCATGTTAGTCAACTTATATTTTAATAAAATATACTGTTTTTATATGAAAATGCATCTTTTATTCCTTTTTGTTATAATATATGATTCTACAGCAAAGTTATATCAAACTTGGCAGTGTATCTTTAGAGATACATTGAAATCATTAAATATTTTTAAGGCCTCTTGACAATGTATCCCACAAGATACGTGTGGTTTTTTTAAACTACCTGCATAAGATTTCTTTTTTCTATTTTCTAGTCATCTGTGGGTTATAAATATTATGTTATTTTGATACTCAATATTTTTTTCTCTGCCAAGTTAAGGGTTAAATACATATTATATACAAATGGAAAATACTAGTCTCACTTTGTGGACATTTATCTTAAAGACAAGGCACCAATTGGATTAAGCTTTACCAATCAGAAAAAGAAAAAGAAGAAATAAGATATGATTTAAGTAACTTGAATGTTACCAAATTACAATTAACTTTGTGTGCTTATTATCCTGACAGCTTTTGACGAGGACACCGTAGCATCAACATCCCAAGATTCGTCATTTGGTGACGAAAATTCACAGCAAGAACAAGATCCTCTTGCAATTGAGCCAAAGGTGAGTTACTTCTTATAATTTACTAAAGGGTTAAATAAAAAAACTATAATATATTTTTATAAATGTCTTCGTGTTGACGTGTTGCATTCTATTCTATTTTCATAATATATAATCTATAATTCCTAAATTTGTAGCCCGATGTCGGACTTGGGAAAGGCAAGCCCTTTTCTGTATCATCGAAAGTGGCGAAGAAAAAGATCAGTGGTTACAAGCTGAAGGGCGGGTTCCCTCCGGCGGGTAAAGTAGGCTTCTCGAAGCGTCAGCGGAATATGCTCGACTTTGGCCGGAAACGAGGGTCCAAGCCTAAGATGAGGGGAGTGTTTGGAGTACCTGGGTTAGGCCTCCAGAGGCCACAAGCCCCAGATAATAAAACTACTGAAGATGACCCAGGTAAAACCTTGATTTTGACTCATATATTTTTTATATTTTTGGCTAAATGGAATTGAACCTTTGGGCCAGGTGGAGATAGTTAAAAATACATGGTGTACTTTTGTTTCTAGGTGTGGAAAATAAACTAGTTCTCTGTTCGAGTAAGGACAAATTCGTTTTGACGCAAGACCTGTGCGTGATGTGCGGTGCGATCGGAACAGATTCTGAAGGTTGTCTCATAGCCTGCGCGCAATGCGGACAGACATATCACCCTTACTGTGTTAATATCAAGGTGAGTTTTACAATTTTGTGTAACAACTTAATAATGTAGACAACTTTTTTAATGGCTGGCAATAGTGATGGCAATTAATGCGATTTCGCATTAATTTCATTAGCATGCGAATTCGTGACTCTTAACATGCTAAATGCTATTGCTATGCTATTTGCTAATTATAACGATGATTAATAATAATGTTGTATGTGAAGTGTGAAATTTATTAATATGCGAATTAAAAAGCGCGTTCGCTTAAGAAAGACTCTTGCATATGTATGTTTGTATTTTATGTAGGTACCTAAGTAAGATAATGATAATTAAAATTCAAGAATAATATAAACATAACAACATTAACAACTTTAAGGACCTTCTGTCATACTTACTAATTAACTACTTGTATCTATAGAAACTGGTGTATTATTTAGTAGGTAGGTACCTATATTATTTACAGGTACTAATATAATTAGTTCATATTACTATCAATTATAAGTACAACAATAAAAATTAGACGAAAGAAAGTTTATCAAATACGTAAACAAAACTCACTATTATACTATGTGCCAATTCATACTAAACTTTGACATAATACGAACACGAAGCGCGCCAAACGCGTGTTACACAGATTATTATTACCTAAACAAACATTCACACGCATTCACTCAATATACAAACTTAAATACGAGTAAATCAAAGATAATAATATAATAATTGCTTAACATCATCCTTCGCATTCGCACCATTTGCTAATAATTTCACTTGTCGTGTCAGGTGAAACGGATATATTGAGTATGCCCGTGGACGAGACAGAGAACGCGTTTCCCGCGTTAGCAAAAAAATATAAACGAACCGAATCGCGCACGAAACGATGAATTCACAATTCACGAAATTTCGCAACAATATTTCATATGCTAAATGCTAAATGAAAATTCACATGCTAAAATTAATGTGAATGCTAATATATCCATCACTAGCTGGCAATGAGAGATTACATGTAGGGCATGATGCCCACTCTTATTAAAACCATGACGCATGGTTATATTGCAGTCATCACATTACATTCTTGCAGTTGCAAAAAGAAAAACGTCTCTCAAAATGAATGTGTAGAATTTAGGATATACAATTTGTCTTTGGCGGTTTTCTGAAATATCTTGAAGATATGAGAATCAATGATCCCGTGTACCTACTGAATTGGCCGCCTAAACGTTCGGCAAATGCAGATGCTTCTAACGTTTTCGAATGGGTACTTTCTTTGTCCTAATTTCAGAAATGTTTTAGCTGACTTTGTCTGCAAGAGTAGTTACATACTTAAATACATACATACATATCGTCACGCCTTTTATCCCCGAAGGGGTAGGCAGAGGTGTATTTCTACACCCACTTTTCGCCAGATATACTTTAGTCCCACGTAATAAGGGGCGAGCCTATTGCCGTACCGGGCGCATTGCCAGATTCCGTGCTGCTACTAAGAATTTCGTGACAGAAAAACCCAATAACACCGCCCGACCCAGGAATCGAACCCGGGACCTCCCGATCCCACGCACACATTTATGCCGCGAGACCAACGAGGCAGTAGTTATTTCCAAAGAGTATACAAATACTACGTAAGAAGAGGCGGATGTGCCATAGATCATGCGAGACTTTCAGCTTTGTATGAAACGTGCAGGGAGAACTCGTACCAACATAAAGATACTAATTGACATCGTTTTTATGTTGTCAGCATTGTCATATTCGTCAATATAGGGATGTACCCTCTAGTGATTAACGAAATATCGATATCGATAATATTCGGTAAGAAATAATTATAATTATGTTTCGACTAGAATTATACTTTTCCAACTCAAATAAAAGATGTATTTAATATTTATGTGTTTATTCAAACAAATTAGCCTATTCTATAAATCTACTCTAGATTAGCGAAGAAAAATACGCAGAACTAAAAGATATATGTATGTACATCTAATAGAAAGGTTTTCAACATTTCTTCTGTAATATGATTTAAAGAAATGTCTATAGATACAAGGCACAGCTGTTTTTCTGACTTGAGTTCCCTTTTTTTAAGTCTTTCGGCTTAAAATGCTTGCCACACACATAGTTCAAATGGTGTAATTATTCAATGGGCACATAAATCAAGTCTTGGTTTCCAGTTGCAGCTACCCATTTTTACATCTAAAAAGAAAAAAAAGAATAGAATTTTTAGTCCTTGTGCCAATTTCTAATAACGGATTATCGATAACTGACAGGCAGCACTATTGTTTACCTACAAAGTACTAGGATATGAAACTTTAGAATATTTCCTTATTTTTTATGTTTCATTGAAATATATCACATTATATAACATTATAAATATTCACTGATCTTTATATAGGGACATTTTGCCATAAATACCTACACTTTTTTCATTGCTTGACCGGCATGTTGTTGTATGCCATATTTCGCACGTTATTTTGCTTGTTTTCATTGCGCTCCTTTCAATGCTAATCAAATAAACATAGTAACACTAACACAAGAAGTGTAAAATCACATTTATTTGGTATACACAAAGCACTTTTACAGTATGTTTTTTACGTTTTATATACAAACTACATAACGCGGCAAAGTTCAATCTGGATAATAATGTGATAGTTGTGACATTTGACACTATTGACAGCCAAGGCGGTGATGTACGTATAACCCGTCTAACTTTGAAAGAATACTGTTCCAAGGGTACATAGTGAAGGATGCTATCTTCACGTTTTATACATATAATAGTAGCCATTAAAAAGATAGCACGTTTCATACATTCGGTTTTTCTTAGGAACTTGCGCCAGGCTGGTTATTTCTGTATAATTGATTTACAGTGTATGACAAAGGTTTCCCCCAGGGTACGTTACAAGCTCCGCTTGCTGTTCGCCCGTTTGCACCATCTAGTAACCACCAGCTTGTCTTCTAATGCTATTTTCTATTTTTAAGTAAAAAAAGGAATGCTTAAATAAGACGTGGCCTCTATTCCAGAATCTGCTCTCTCTCTAATGACCATTGGTTCTATAACAAATGAGGCCAACCCACTGCCACTTCGGTTTGATACTTTTCTGAACCATGTCAGTTACTTAGGGCTTCTACAAAAGCCTATTGCTTTGAGAGTAGTAGTTTTAAGAATCGTACATCGATCTGGTCCACCCCATATTTGAAATTACAATGTTAAGAGTGTATACAGAGTTCTAATCGGTTGCAACAGCGCCAGCGAGTGGATCACGCAAGAGAAACATGCACAGCCCGCATGTCGGATTGCCTGTCACTGAACCTGCAATACGGCCCTGAAGCGTCAGTGATGTCTAATGTTGTTGTTTTCAACAGGTGTCGCAAGTGATAGTAACGCTCGGCTGGCGTTGCCTGGACTGCACCGTGTGCGAGGGGTGTGGCGCGCGCGGCGACGAAACGTTACTGCTGCTGTGCGACGACTGCGACACAACTTGGCACACGTACTGTGCGCGTCCGCCGTTGGCTGACGTGCCGCGCGGCGCCTGGCGATGCGAGCGGTGCCGCCGGTGTCTGACCTGTGGCACGCGCGACACGCCTGCTTGGTGTGACAACTACACAGGTACGAGCGACCACAAGCCCTACGCTGCCGAGTGCTGCTAAAGCCGGGTCTCCACTAGGCAACAATTGACACGCGCAACATGTTGCGCAGCAAGTTGCCCTACATGAAAGTCAGCGTGGAACTTTTGTTGAACAACATTGTCTGTCTACACATCTACTATATTACGTTAGTCGTCGACAACATGGCGCCAGAGGAACTTGTGTTGATTTCAGCGGCAGTGGTTATAATTTTATCGAAAAATGCATCAAAAAGAAAAAAAAAACACGGTGGGTTAGAAAATACCTACAAAATAACAATCAGAATCAACAACAATTGATGCTCAACTAACGATGCTCTTTAACAAACAACAAGCCGCGCGGCATGTTGCGTGCCAGCTGGCAACGTTGCGCGCTGTTGTGCAACGTTGCCGTACATGTTGAGCGTCATGTGTTGCGCTCCAAATGTTGCCTAGTGGAGATCCGGCTTAACTAAATAGGTGCCTGCGTGTTGCTACTGCTGCTGCACGTGCGTGTGCTCTCTCCTAGAAAACTATGCTACAAAACAACGTGATCGGTGCAGTTTGCGTGCGCGTCACAAACTTGCATGCTTACTTCTCTCGTTCCCGCAGCTTCTACATTCGCGCCCACGTGTGCTGTGTTACACGTTCTGCTCGTTGCCCTCTTCTGTCTGTATACAAAAATATGTGTGTGTGTGTGTGTGTGACTGCCTCCGTGGTTCAGTGGATAGCGTATGCGACTGCTGATCGGAGGTCCCGGGTTCGATTCCTGGGTCGGGCAAAAGCGTTACTGGGTTTTTCCGAATTCTCAGTAGCAGCACGGAGTCAGGTGATGTGCCCGGTAATGTCAATAGGCTTGCCCTCTATTACGTGGGACCTAAAAATGTGTGCCGAAATGTGGGTGTAATATCATACCTCTGCCTACCTCTTCGGGGATACAGGCGTGAGTCTATAGATAGATACAAAAATATGTGCTATAATGGGGGTTCTGCTTTTACGTATGCGTGCCTATAGAGTACTGGTCACGCGTCAGAGAGGCACGTTTGATAGTGGCAGTCCTTAACCTCTCGTATGTCATGAACGAAAACATAGTGTATTCCTTTGTGTGTCTGACATTTCGAAGCGCGCGCGGCGCGATGCGCTATGTTTATATATTTTGAAATATTTCATGATTATGTTAACACAAACTGAATATTGCGATTGTTATAGAAAACCAGATAACTAAAGAGCATCTCCAACTATTTATTTTACTATGATTGTATTTTGTTTTTATTTGGCAGGCCTACAAAATGTGACATTCCCGAAAGTTTTACCTACCTAATAAAATTATCTTTATTTATATGGATTTTGTTTACTTTCCCACTAAATATTGTTATTGTCATACAGATAAATAACCGATATATCATCTGATATAAACAAAATAAGCTCCTCATAAGAAAAATAATATAAAATAGCAGTTTGAAAACTGCCAAAATATTGTCAAAATCTCAGTTCATTGGCAAAAATTTTCAACATTCGTTTATCAATCATAACAAAGTTACTTACCCTAAGCTGTTTATTGTTATTTATTTTGATACATACAACATTCATTTAGTGATAAACACTGTAAACTCACCAGGTTTAGTGGATAAAAGCATATATTTTTACGCAAATATGTAAAATGTCCTAGAAGTTGACAGTGTTCAGTTGCGCGCACGTTTTGGCATGTTTGGTTGAAAATGAATGAACGTTCTCTATGCTACCACAGAGTAAATAAACAGGGCAATTCAATAACATAACAGAGTACTATACCATAGAGACAAAATAAATCTAAACATCTGTCGAGAATGCCTGCCACAGCATTTTTTATCGCGAGCTGAGGCGTATGCATGTGTGCGTGAATTGCATTGTCGCTCGTATGTTTAGTCAAGGATCAGTGTCGTGACGTCACCGCGTAAACTTCGCTCATCTGTCTTTGTCAAGGATCCTTGACAACATACAGTATGTTCTGTTTGGCAATATATTGTGATGTTTGAGGTAATAAAAACGAGATTCTTATTTTTATTATTTTATTGAGAATACTATGTAAATGAATATTTATTATTTTATGACTTTACGTCCTTGGCCGTAAATTCGTAAAATAATAGAAAAATATTGAATAGCGAACAAATTTATAGAAACTTGTGGAAGTGGTTGGGACTATTATTTATTTAAATAAAACTAACGTATTCATATTAATATATATTTATATAACAATTAAAATGTAAAATTAAAAAAATATATGAATATAAAAAAATATATATATTAAAAAATACAATTCTTCTAGGGTATGGTACATTTTCTTGCTTTTTGGACGTGTGTTCTGCCTGTATGTCCTTTTGCGCTGAAAAAATATAAAAATGTATATATGGCATACAACAAACTACTCAAAAATCAAATTGAAGACAAAAAAGTATTCACAGCCTGTATCACAACAAAAACAATATGGCCGCCGCCGTGTACATGTACACGACCGACCGGCACTTGAAATTGCGTATGTGTGTGTGACCCTTGAGATATACATGAAAAAACTACATTTATAAAAACATCTCGATATTGTTGCATATAACTTGTAATACTTTTAGAAATAAGATAAGTTTGCACTCATAATGATATAAAAACCTCAAATACGTGTAAACATGTTTTGAAAGAAAATTGTTATACAAAATACGTTAACTATCGGCCAGTGTGACGTCAAACTTTTGGAGACGAAATTATTACCTATTTCTATGTATTTTGAATATCTCTTTGGCTAAACATGTTCTAAACTGAATAAATATCAATATACAATAGTATTCACTTACCTTATCAGCGTAAATTACTCAAAATATTGAACAGTTTCAAGTTTCAACTCGGTTTCAAGGTCAACTTCGGTTCAACATTTTTGAACTGATGTATTGGCGGGGTTTTAGGACTAATAAGATAGGTAACTGTTGTCTTTGGTTCATTTGTTAGTTCAGAATCGATTCAAACAAATAACAATCATAAGTAAAACGCATAGAATTTAATTTTGAACAATAATTCACAAGTTTTCGTCGTGTCAAGGATCCTTGACTAAACAGTTGACGCACCCTGTCAAGGATCCTTGACAAAACACACGAGAGGTTAAAAAGAAATACTTTAAAATGACATCTTTCTGTTAGAATGCGCTCCATGCGCTTCACTGGTGATGTGCTGTGTGTGTTCGGAGCCGTACTCGGACGGGGAGCTGATCATACAGTGCGAGGGGTGCCGGCGCTGGCTGCACGCCTCCTGCGACAACATACGGAGCGAAAACGACGCCGAAGTGTGCTGTCGAGCCGGGTAACAAATAAATATTTTTTTATTAATGTCTTCTGTCCCATTCTTGGACAATGTTCTCTTTTAAACACTTGGTAGCTTATTTGTCTTGTGCCAAAATAAGACAGTTCCTGACGAAGTCATTCAGTACATTTGTCATTCGGAGGCACAGTTCATGGTCCCATTTTTTCTGATGTTTTGTGTTTTGGTTAATTATACTTCTGGCGCTGACACTAAGAGCACGCAACGTGTTATAAACTCGTCTGACACTGATCACTCAAAAGTATGTAACGCGTGAAATAAATAATGACACGTGGTATAGGTACAAGTGCGTGCTATGCCGCGGGCGCGAGCTGCCGCCGCCACACCTGGCGCGCGCCATCGAGGCGGGCGGCGGGGCGGCCAGCGGCACGGGTACAGTGTCCTCGAGCGCCCCGTCCGTCCCCGCGCCGCGCCCCGCCCCGCGCCCCACGCCGCAGTCGCTGGGGCTGGCGGGCGAGTACTACGTGGACGACGTGTGCCTGTCCCAGCGCGGCGCGCACCACATGAAGCAGCTCGAGGCGGAGATGGGCATCACGCACACGCGCCGCAAGAGACGCTTCAAGAATGACAACACTGACAAGGACGCAGGTGATTGTTGCTCTTATATATATACTAGATCTATGCACGTACGCTTTATTGTAGAAATTATATATATATATAAATATCATCTATAAATTACGTTACACAGTTTTTGACACTCGTCTCGTCTTTGTCACAGCCAATGAACAGATTTACATAAAAGCGCAGTTCTTAGGGATTTCGTGTGCCGATTCCAAGTGGAGACTGTCTCCAGTTTAGTTCGTAGTTGGCGCCGTTGGCGTCGTTCTCCGTCTCTTGCTCGCGTAGTTAAGATACACAGAACGAACGTTAGTCTCTCTTGCTCTCGTAGAGACAGCTATCCCAGCGCGATTGCCACGCTGCCAAGCGGCAATTTGGGTCACAGAAAGTTTGTATTCAGAACGCCCATAAGAAATACGCCTCTATGTAAATATCTGAGCTCTTTGTCACAGTTACAGCCGGTTGCAGAAAGCTTCAAATTAATTCTTTATTACTTAAAGGGAGATTATCGCTAATGTGTGTCATAATTTAATGGCGTTGCACAAACACATTTTACGCTTGATTAAACATCATTTAACTAATAAAGAACTAATGTCTACAAGTGAACGAAAAGAGTATGTAAACATATTTCCGTTTAGTTATATGCACAATAATCTATGAAATGTACTATGAGTAAAAATTTCATTAAACAAAACGTAATGGTCACATATATCAAAGAGGTGTAATTCTAAATAAACATATTTAGTAAATCTGTGGTCAAGACTATCAAAACTTTTGTCAAAAATTGACATGTTTATGTTATTGTTGTATTGAATCATTTTTACGATTTTAATTTAAATTGTTACGTTTTGAGCTGAAAAGCCGAGAAAATTCATACAAAGAGGGAGCCTGGCGCTTATTATAATGATTGACCATATAATGCAGTTAATACCATTCATGAATGATGATTTTTCTATAACCTGAATACATACACTACTATTGTATTTTGTATTAACATAAAATCAAATATGAAAATGCCCAGTTATTTCATTTATGTGGAAGTCACAAAATGAGAAAAGAGAGAAGGAAATAAGCTGTTATACTATTCAAGACATATTGGTTAAATTGCATACGATAAAGAAATATTTTTGTATATTTTGTTTGTAATGTGTTTTGTTGTGATAATTCAATTAGATAGAATAAAGACAATTATTTTTACACTTATGGAGAAGTATCTCTTCTTGCACTGGTATCTATAGCTTGGATGACGACCTCCTCTGCTAATAGGTAATAATGTTAACATGAGTACAATCCAAAGCGCCTACGACACGTGGACATCCATCAATTTCTAGCTGCAACTCGCCGTAGATCTTAAATGTAGACGTAGAACTTTCCTGTTTGGCAATTTAATACATTTTGAGCTTAATTTTGCTAGGGCTTGAGAACTCTTTGCACTAATCTACACACTGGATTTGTGTTTATTTGATAATCACCCAAGACCTGTTCAGTTGATAAGCTCCTGTGGCAAAAACCCTCAAACAAATTAAAAACTGTGTCTGACCATCAACATAATTATTTATTTCTTTGAGACATGGGTTCCTTCTTTTATAGTAATAGGCGGAAAACGAGCAGACGGATTACCTGAAGGTAAGCAATTACCACCGCCCATCGACACAACCAACACCACAGGAGTCACAAGTCCGTTGCCACCCCTTAGGGTTGGGAAAAGGTATAGGATAAGGAGTTGGATAGGGGAGAAGGAATAGGGGCTAAGGTATTCATTGTAAACCACTTCAATACCGTAAAACACTACAATGCATTGAAATATATTATTTAATAGAGCTATATTTGGCAACAAACACTTCAATGTACAATAAGATATTATGGAACAGAGATAAATTCAACAACAATAGAGCTTTAATACCTCACTGAGCTCACATTAGATTTTAAAATTCACATCTGTCATATTTAAAATTCTCACGTGTCAATTCACGCTAATGGCTGTTTGTGCAACGTAAAACGCGCTTTAATGAAGGCTTTGACTCTTCTTAAATTAAATTTAATAAAGGATTAAATTTTACAAGAATTTGGCTTTGTGCAACGACTTAATAATAGATTAGGGTTTAATCTCGTTTTAAAATTTTAAATATCGTTTCTGCAACCGGCTGTTAGTCTCACACATGACATTCATCATACAATGTCACACGTTATCGATTCCCTAATCTCCACCCCTCTCTATGTATGACATAATTTGTAGATGGAATTAGCCTTTTATATGAATTATGGTTCGTATTTATGTAAAATATTTAAGTAGATTATACTCTTTTTGTGAACAGAAAATGATGACAATATTTGGTAAGCCATTAAATTAGTGTCAGCATTTTCTGTCACCAATTTTATATAGGTGTTATTTATTTATTTTAACTGGGGTTACACATGCCACATCCATTGCCATGTAGATGTAGATTATTTATTTTTATATATTGTAAAAAATCTTAAGAACCAATATGACATTTAATATAATTAGAATCCCAATTTCCACCCATCCAGTAAATCCTCTCAATCAATATGTACATATAATTATAATATTGGCAAAATAATATTTAAGTAATAGTATTTATGTATGTAAGATGTGTATCTAACATGAGTTTTTGTTGTTCGACGCTGGCATTGTGGATTAGAAATAATGGCATCTATTGAAACAGTGGTTCAGAATGCAGACGTCGAGATGGCAGACGACTCCAAGCCTGACAGCACGGCAGAAGTCAAAGAAGAACCCGGTGAGAACTACTTAGAAACACAAGCTTTAGTCTAGTTAGAGAATACATTCAAACATATAGCACAGTAAAATGCAGTATAACATATACAGTAAGTTACTCAGGCCTGACAGTAAAGACCGAATATTAATACTGTTCATTGCTGTAGACCTCCATAAACAGTAGCGATTAGCGACTTTGGTCTTACCTATTTAATAAATGCCTATAACCGTAGCTATGCAGATTTATGTTTTCTTGGTAGAAATAGAAATTGATTTATAGAAATTAATTTGAGTGTGATTAAACTCCGATGCCGATATGTACTATAACAGAATGCTAACGAAAATAATTTGCTGTTACAGCTCTTTTAATTTATTTTGTTACCCACTAGGCACTGGCATTTTCGGATTTTTACGCAAACCGATAAAAATCCGATTTCAAATTTTTAAATCAATTTCAAAAACCGATTTTAGAAATCGATTTCAGTAGCGGATGTTGAAGCGTAGCGTACGACAAACGTAAACAATCGAAATATTTTTGTATTTTAGGCATGAGATCAAGTCAAATAAAACTCTCCAAATATAAATTCCAAATAACTATTTGCAATTTTCAAAATAAACATAAAATAGTTACAATCTGAATTAGATAATACGCCTCGATATTTAGGTTTATTTTTCTACTCAATCTGCAATTTATAAAACTGCCAAAATCCAAAACGATTCACTCGTCGCAAAGCACAATTCGCTTCATCTCTTTCGCTCTTTCAACGGATCACTAAGTTAGAAAGAAAAGGAAATGAAATTCGCTCTCTCTCATTGTAACTAATCGTTTGGTTGTATGAAAGAGAACGAATGAATATGAAAACTATCGGAAACGTAAGCTTTAGATTTACTTTGTAGTTTGGTTGCGCTTGCACCGTTTGGTTCGGATTCGTGTAGTTTGCGTCACCGGGGTATTGTTTTACGTTTTCTAAAATCGTTTTTTTCGCATTGGAATATCGATACGATACGATTTTTGTCTGCAATCGGATTTCAGATTCGTTTTGATATATCGGTCTCATGCCTATTACCCACACTTTTCGTTTGGTAGTACTTCGATAGGCTAATTACACACGACCATCTAATGAGATGCTCGTAGGACAATGACATCACCAGCATCATTTTAACTTCTCAATATAATAGAAGCTTTCATCGAAGTTTATAATAATGTAGAATATAGTAGTACAACACACAAGATATTGGTTTCTTGGCTCTTCACATGATTATCGCTGCAGTCTTTTTCAATGTGTCCTTATTTTTATTTTCAACGATGCATTTGTGCCGCTACGCAAGTAATTTCGTCCGCTGATTTAGTAAATAGATTTTGATTAGCAGCTTAACTTTTTGAACGCCACTGTCATGTATAAGTAGATGACAATTGTGACAAACTAAAATAAGGCTAACACATAGTGTGATTAGGTTAATTTTAGCTTGTAATCATGGATACGGTTAAAAGGTAGGACAGCTTTTAGTAATCCTAGAGAAATCTCGTCATAGGCGACTTTGAATCGCATAGATTTTCTTATTATAAATATTATAATTCAGTAAAGTAGTCGCCTTTAGTTTAAACATAGTGTACAACATAATTGATTATTTTCTATAGGTGTATCTTCAAACACGAATTTCAAAGAAGGCATTCTTTGGAATGTAGCAAACGACGGCCCGCCCCCAGAAGGCTTTACAATATATACTACAGACTCAGGGCTTACCGTGTTACGTAGAAAGAGACAGAGGAACTTGAACAAGTTGGGCATTGGAGGGTTCATTGTGAGACAGAGACAGACTACCGCTAAGGCGCAGGCGGACGATGATAAAGATGGAGATGGGACACAGGCTTCTGGAGGTAAGATATGCAATATTTTTTATTCTTAGTAAGTTAAGAGAGCTCAAGTAGGAAAGTAAGGTGGTTAAGCACAATGATATTGATATAATTAAGTTTAAATTTAAAATATTCGTGGGCATTGTCTCCCTCGTACATCGAAAATGCCAATAAAACAATCAGTAATCAATTGCAAATCCATCCGCTGCCTGTTACAAAAACTGTGTAGTAAGACTTATTTCTATAATTTATTATTTGTGCTCATTGTTCCAAACGCAGAGTCGCCAAGTAACAAACGCAAGCCTCGCCGCAAGCCACGATCTAAGCTGATGGAGCAGTTCCCTTCGTATATGCAGGAAGCGTTCTTTGGGAAAGATCTACTAGAACCCAGCAAAGCTGTCACTTCCACAGGTATAGACTTAGCAATTTTAGTGGTTATACATATGTATTCATTCAAACTTTTTGTCTGGGTGAATTTGTTAACAGTGCATTGTTGATATTTCGTCAAGTAGTTGTATACAGTGCTGTAAACTATGTTTGGATCGGTTTATTTATAATTTGGTTTAGTGCCTTAAATTCGGTCTTCCTAACTTTTTATTACGTTTTTACCTTAGCAAATCCAGCAGAGAGTCCGGGTGGGACCCTCCGACCTGCCACTCCCGAGGGTTACCGTGAACTGCGTGACTTCAAGTGGGACGCCGAAAATTCCGACAGCGACGGCGAGGATGTGCTCGCCGCGCTCACCAGCTTCAATGATCACGACACCTCTGTTGTGATATCACTTAATAATGTACGTATCTTTTTTTTTGTACTTTAATGTGTTAGCATCGAAACGCTGCTGTGTGTTCCTTAAATTCAAGCCTAACAAACTTAACAAGTAATAAATCACTACATGACAAAAAATTACCGTAAATCTTCTATTTGAGTATCAAATATTTGTTAAAACTAGCATAATATCTTAAGAGGCGTGTGCATAAAATATAACATTTCAGTGTTATATTTTGCAAGTACGAAATGTTGTAAGAGAGCCGTTATAAAATTGGTGCGCACTTGAGAAATTTTCGATACAAAGTTACAAACTTTTGCACGACCACGCAAGTTAGCAACATGTACTTTTTCGCAATTTACAAATTAACACGTGTTTACGCCTAATTTTATTCCGCAAACAAGATTTCCTTTTAAATATTCTCGAATCTTCCCTAGGATGAACTGGAAATCCTTAACTCACTGAAACCAAAGGACGAAAAAGAAGAGGCATCTTCAACCACCAATCCGGATGGATCTGTCAAAATTAAAACTGAAGCGGACGAGTGTCATCTCAAACATACAGAAGACTCTACAGCATTGAAGAATGCGATCTTAGGCCCGCAGCCGGCGGAGTCAGAGCAACCACCTACTATCGCTACGGAGAGCATACCCACCGTGCATAGTACCAAGACTGAGCCTATTAGCAGTGGTAAGTGTTGCCTTTATTCAGATCCTATAAACGATACATCACCTTCATAGGAACCTAATTTGCTTCAGATCGTAATATTTGCCCGGTGCTTAGGTGCTTTACTCTAAAGTTTTGCCAGCTTTTTATGTGTAAGTACGACGTAATATTGAGCATATTATGTCGCCTATTTTATGTCTCCGTCAATCATACGGCTAACGAAAATAGACATTGCTTTACGAAGGTGGTACAGTAAAATGTTATGAATACTTAGCCACAAGGTTATAACAAGGCGTTTATATAAGAAGCGTCCAACAAAACGTGTCGAACGTTTTTATTTCGGTTTTAGGAGATTATCAGTCTCACAAGCTCCTTTATAATTGTTACAGAAACAGGTGGGTCGTCGCAAGCGTCAACGATATCTCCTAAGGACGATCTATCGTTGTTGGGAGTGAACTTGGACGCGATGGTGCGTGACGGTCTGCCCGACATGGACAGCAATGACGTCGATGAGATATTCAAAGGGTTCACTGACGATTCACAGGTCAGTCTCCTTCCCCTTACTATTTTATAGTAGATTCTACTAAAAATCACTTCGAAGAAAAATTACTGCAAAAAGACGCCTATCAGAGCTACGTCGACCGTCTACGGGATGTAACGAAAATGAAATCGGTCGGTTTTTTTTGTCCACTCGCGTAGATCTGAACTCACTAGCCTTTATTTGAATGTTTTGTCGTCTGTTGAGCACGTTTGCAGTTCTAAGCCAAAATATTAAACTCGTTTTTTTTTTTAAAGACTACTCCCGTAGTAGGACCAAATCCTGTGTCGCGGGGGACTTTACAAACATACAAATAACGGACACAATGTACACCCAGACTCGAAACAACACTTTATGAATCACACAAAGTGTTATTACGAATACGAATACAATGAGTAAAATGTGTAATTTATTGAATCAGGAGTCGCAAGAGTCATCGGTGTCGTACGTGAATTCGATGGCGAGCACGCCTTACTCGCAACAACGGCAGCAGCTTCAAAGTCCCATGGAATACCAGTCGCCTTACACTGAGTTTGGAGGCAGCAGGTTGGTTTACAGTATTTATATGCATGTATAGTATATTGTTTAACTTAGGACTCAGTGGGTATAAATAGTCAAGCTAAAAATAGTGTGTGTGTGTTTTTTTTTATATTTTAGGGAATACATTTTCTGTAAGACGATAAACATAAAGACATTTATTTCTGAATCTTGGTTGTTTGCAACACTTATACAAGTCAAAACCCTATTCTAGATGATGCCGGCTTTTTCTAGGTAAATGACAATTCTTGACAAGAAAGGCCGAAAGAAACTCAGAAACAAAAATAACGCCTATAGATGTCGTAATAATACAACTTCCATTGCGTGTCGCTTATCATCCTTTAATGCTCGCTCTGGAGTTAGCGTGGTATACTAGATTCTTACATTGATTATGGTTTGCGACATAATTATAAAAGAATTAATATATCATTATTTGGCAACACATTTTGTATCATTATCTTAGGTATTGTGTCAAATCTGAACTGAGAAGCAAAATTTGAACTCGTACACATGTGAGGTTGGTTTTTCACTGGTAAGAAAAGGACTCATAAGGCGAAATATGGGTGTGATATTACACTACTGCCTACCCCTTCGGGGAAACAGGCGTGAGTCTGTAATAAAAAAACGACTATACAACCTATAGAAATGCGTAAAACCGCGGTAGTTTTACACGTTTTTGGTTGGCCGGCCTAAAGCCTCCACTACTATTATATTATTCGCGAAGTTGCTTCGAGGAAATCCAAGGTAGGTACGTAACTAAACACTCTTTCGTCGTCGCAAGGAGCTCAATTGCGAAGAGCTAGAATTCAGACCCAAGCAGAAGTCGCCGCCGCCATGTTATATAAAGGGCGCCGAAGTATCATATTTACATTATACCCCTCGACCGACGTCATACAGCTTCGCAAGTAGTGTGGTGTCTGTGAGTGGACGCTTTGGTTACTTTTCTCTCCACCTCCAATGGTCTTACCAACCTTTCGGTTATAAGGAACCGAATCTCGGGAGATGCGCACCCTGCGGTTTCAGGTGCGCATTTCTTAGACTTGTGCGCGTGATGACGTGTGTGTTGTGTGTGCGCAGCAGCAACAGCGCGATGAGCCCGCTGTTCTCGGAGTGCGGCGCGGGGGGTGCGGGGGGCGCGGGCGGCGCCGCGTGGCCCGACGCCGCCGCCGCCCCTCCGCCCTCCTACAACCAGCGCAGCGCTGACAAGATGCGCGCCGACGAGAGTGAGTACAGCTTACAACTATATATGTTTTACTGTTCGATGTATTCGCCTTCAAATGCGATCATCACAGCGCGTTCCAAACTTTGGGGCAGATTTGTCCTGGGTCTCAAAATAAGCAGCATTGAATTCTTCGGTTCGAGCTAAAGCTTAAAGCCTTGCCAAACAAGACGCGTACTAAGCGCGCGTCAAGATTCTAACCTGACACCGCGCTATAGCGCCGTGTTTTATTGTACTGCCACGGTACTACTCTGTTAAACAGAGTTATGAACGCGCCCTGTTTGACGAAGCCTTTATTATGTGATCTCTCTTTACTATCTAAAGTAAAAGTTTCTTATAAAATGATGTAGATTTTTTCGATTATTCTCATCAGCCTTATTTATAATCTGCCTCATTACTGTGCACAGGCCTCTTATCATCATGACAACTATTAGGCTATTATCCACCATGCTGACCAAGTGTGGATTAACAAAATTCACATGTCTGTAGTCATGAAACCGATATATCAAAACGAAACTGAAATCCGATTGCAGTCAGAAATCGTATCGTATCGATATTCCAATATGAGAAAACCGATTTTAGAAAACGCACCACGATAACACAAACAATCTAATCCAAACCAAACGGAAACGGCGCAAGCGCAACCAAACTACAAAGTAAATCTAAAACTTACGTTTTTGATAGTTTTCATATTAATTCGTTCTCTTTCACTCTACCCAACGACTACTAAGTTAGAATGAGAGAGGGCGAATTTCATATCCTTTTCTTTCTTACTTAGTGATCCGTTTAAAGAGCAAAAGAGATGAAGCGAATCGATCGTTGCCAAGCAAGCCAGTCGTAGTCTGCGTTATGGATTTTGGCAGTTTTATGAATTGCAGATTGAATAGAAAAAATAAAACTTAAACGTCGAGGCGATAAGATCCAATTCAGATTGCAGCTATTTAATGTTTGTTTTGAAAATTGAAAATAATTTTAATAGTTATTAGGGATTTATGTTTGGAGAGTTTTGACTTGATCAATGTTTATTTGTTCACTTGACCTAGGTGACACGTGCAGTGCGGTGCGCGCGTAATAATAATTAAGTACCTATATTTGGTTTTCGTGAAAGTTATAATATTAGGATTTAAAAAGTTTTATTGTTAAAGTGTAAATAAATAGAAACAATTCGTGTTGTGTAATTTTAGTTTGTTTGGCGACTGAGTTTTTTAACAATTAGTTTTAGGTAGTTAGTTGGTTAGGATTGTAAAGTGTAAATAAATAGAAACAATTCGTATTGTGTAATTTTAGTTTGTTTGGCGACTGAGTTTTTTAACACTTAGTTTTAGGTAGTTAGTAGGTTTTCTTTTTAATATGTCACGCAAACCAAGCGAAATATGGACGCATTGTATGGTGCAGAGAGTCGAGGTTGTTTGAAGTTGAAGTTAGAGTTATGGGTTGAGTTGACACAAACCACAGATTACACTTAAATCACAGTTTATTTCTAAAGTTATTGTTAGTATTACACTTGTTACGATTTAGATGCTAATCCGCGGCGATCGATATATCAACTAACTATACTTATTATTAGGTACACGTTATAAAGAAAAGTAATGTAGGTCGCGCATGTAAGCAAAATGCGTACGGAAGCTAAACGTCTGTACGTTAACCGTACATGCTCCCGAGGGAAAAGTGGATGAGCATCTATTACAAATATTATAAGTTATTATAAAATTATGTTAGTAAAATTAATAAAATAAGTAGTATACACAGTTATTAAATCTTAACTAGACATATTAAAATCGAAGCGACGTTCCGGCTGTACCACGCTGTTGGCGGGTTCCGATGTCGACGGCAGGTGGCGCATCTCTCGCATCTCGATGTCCACTGCAGCATTAGTCTCTCCTTCGGCCTTCTTTCTGCTTGAGACTCTTTTCAGCTCAGAGTTTTTAAGGCATCGTTTTCTGACGATACTGTAGCCAAATAAGGACGCGATACCTCCCAGCAGCAAGGACGTCACCGAGTATAAATATATATCGTGACTGGACATCGTGGATGTATATGACGTCACAGGTAAGTTCTCGTGTTCCTTTTGATAGGATATCTGTTGTTGTATGTTCGTCAATTCAACTGCAGTAGATATTGCAGGCTCCGTAATATTCAAAAGTGCATTTTTCCAACCAAGGTCAAAAATGTTGTTTATAGTTGAATTTATTGTTGGCACGTTGATATTTGATTCCATGTAATATTTACTTCCTAATTGGTTGTAAGTAAATATTGTAGCATCCTTTTTCTGTAGTATGCATTTAGGTTTCAATGCTAAGACACCAGTTCCGTCAATGACCGCCGGTGTAACTTGATCGCTGCACGTGACGCGCATCAATTGTTTATCGCATAACGTAAACAGCCACAGGTTAGGTTGGTGTAGTTTGACCCAGGTCTCCCTGCAAGTTACATCATCGATGACGCATGACAATGATGTTTGTTGGCTAAAAACTTTAGCTTCACAAGGTGCGTTTTTGTCATGTAAGCTGTATACAGGCTGCCTCGAAATGCATATATACCTGTCTTCTCCGTACGAGTTACATTGGTGCATGTCCTGCTCTTCCATTGTTATGTAGCAGTTTTTCATGAAGTTAATGGCTATGAATTTTGATTCAGGTCTTACTATTCTCAAATGTCCTTCGCTTTGGAATGGTATGGGTATTACACGGTATATGTTGTAGTCTCCGTCACTTAACAAAGGAATGTGTAATTCGAATAGTATGTAATTGGTTGTCAATCGCGCCTTCACATAAATCAAGTCAAAAATCTGCTTGTAATCCTTTTGGATATCTTGAACTGGTAAAGAAACTCCTTGTGGTAGTTTTCCGGATATGATATTGAGCTGTTCAATCAATTGAGATGCTGAAAACAGATGTGTATCCAAATGCCCCTTGTAGATGTTGCCGAGAGCGTTCATAAGCATTTCTTGTATTCGGTTCAAGTTGTTCAATATCAATGTTGACGTCACGGCAGCAGAGTTGATATCATTTGCCGTGAATAGCATTTGTGCCTTGTTGTCTATTTTTGAGATAATATTACTCGTTTTGTTCATGTAGGCATGCATAATATCCAGTTGTCTATTCATGAATTCGGTATTACTTTTAATAACATTGTTTTCGGATTCTGTTATAAGTGTCTGATTCCTCATTAATTGGAGCAAATAATTATCGTTATCGTGTAGATTTTGAATGTCCTTTTCATATTTTTTGGCAAAGTCTTGTTCTAGGACACCGAATAGTGTTCTCGCTAGACTGCCAACGCCGTCGAAATAGCCTCTTCTTTGCCTCGAATGCTGCGATAAAAGCATGGTGTTGTATTCGGTTAGATGCCGCATTTCGTTTTGCAAGTGGTTGACAACAGCTTCGCAAGCTGTATATTCGTAGGATATCCTGCTACAAAGCTTATCTATTTGTTCGATGTGGTAGTTGATTTTATTTGTTGCATGCCAGTATGATGTTAAATTGTAGTATACCACAAGAGTCCACTCATCATGTATTAGTTGGAGTTTTCCAGCGTCATCAAAGTATATAGGGTGATCATTTTGTATCTGTGTCACTACAAAGTTTGGTGCGACAGGTGCAGTTTCAATTGAGTTTATCCCCGTCATTGCTATCATAGTCATAAGTACAAGTGAGAGTACGCCAAACTTCTTCGGTTTTATACACCTTGTCGTTTTATGATCAGTTCGAATGTTCTTCTCTTTCTCTCTCTTATTGCCGTAACTTTGTTTTACAGATTCGATGTCGGTTCTCTGCGGTAACGGCGAAAGTTTTATAACAGGGCGTTTCAATTGACCACTTTTAGTTTTTAGCGTAACCACCCGGACGCTCCCGTCGGCACCAGGATGAAGTTCTGTTACTCTTCCGAGAGCCCATCTACTCGCTGGTAAGTTTTCCTCTTTGATCAACACTAAACTGCCTTCCTTAAGATTTTCTTTAGGATGTTGCCACTTGCTTCTCACTTGCAGTTGGTGTAAATATTCGCTCGACCAACGCCTCCAGAAATGTAGATTCATTTGTTCTATTAGTCTCCATCTGTTCCTTAAGTCATACTCGTTAAAATTTACCTCTATGTGTGGTCGGGATAGCAAAGGACCGCCGATGAGAAAATGACCAGGTGTCAGGTATTCCAGATCGTCCACGTCTTCCGATAACGAACACAACGGTCGTGAGTTTAAGCAAGCTTCGATCTGTGTAAGTAAAGTACTGAATTGTTCAAAAGTTAGTTTTTGTTCTCCTAGGACTCGTTTTAAATGGTATTTCATCGCTTTAACGGCAGCTTCCCACAGTCCACCAGCCGACGGCCAGAGAGGTGCGTTAAAATGCCACTGGATTTGTAAATAGCTCATTTCATCGAGAAATTCTGTGCTTTGGAAAGTTTTGTTTTGTTTAAAGTCTGCCTGAAGTTGTTTCGCGGCACCTACAAAGTTTGTGCCATTGTCTGAAAACACATTCTTTGGTGTACCTCGCCGAGCACACATTCTTCTAAATGCTGCAAGGAATGTTTGTGTTGTAAGATCGGATACCAATTCCAGATGTACTGCTTTGGTTACCATGCAAATAAAAATGGCAATGTACGCCTTACACGTTTTTACTCCTCGCCCCTTGTTGATTTTGACATCTACGTGTCCCGTAAAGTCCACACCGGTATTCGTGAAGGGTCTCGTTGGTGTCACACGTTCCTTCGGCAAGTCAGCCATCAGCTGCGTATTACGATGGGGCTTAAAACGATGGCATCTTACGCACAAGCGTAATTCCCTTTTGACAGTTCTACTCCCTCCAATGATCCAGAACTTTAAGCGTAAGTGGGCTAAGGTTAGTCTAGCGCCGCCATGTAGAGTGATGCGATGTGCTTCCTGTATGAGCAGTTCAGTTAATCTCCCTCTAGCGGGCAGAATGATAGGATGTTTTGTCTCGGGCGGTAGTAAAGACTGCGCGATTCTACCCCTCACTCGTAATAACCCATTGTCGTCGAGAAATGGAGTTAATTTGAGTAAAGGACTTCTGCTAGATATTGCCATTTGTTTCTTCAAACATTCGATTTCTTCTCCAAAATGTTCTCTTTGAACAGTTTTGACTATCAGATCCGTGGCCATGGTTATTTCATACGATGTTAAATAATAGTCAGTTTTGTTATTGTGCGAGTTCATTGGTTTCATTTTGTGCACTACTCGTAGAATCCAAGCAAGTACTCGTATTACACGTTTGATATTACTGTGTTTATTTAATAATACCGTAATTATTTCACACTTGTTATAAACTGCTACGCAGCATTTTGTTTGTATTGGGTCAGTGTGTTTCAGGTCAATGTTTGTTACGTACGTCAGTTCACTTCCCTGTTCAGTTTTATAGTTATATATACCACTGGGGCCCTTGCCACCAAAGGTTAAACGTTAAAAGTTGTTTAGGCGACAATCCTCGCGTTGCGCAATCCGCAGAGTTTTCCTCCGACCTAACATAGTCCCACTGGCTGGCAGGAATACAGTTGTTTATTTGTGCTACTCTATGAGCAACAAATCTCTCCCATCTGTGTACGTCACCTTTCAACCATGCCAACACTACTTTTGAATCGCTCCAACATCGTATATGTAGCCTTTTAGTTGAAAGCGTAATTTTGATCTTTTCGATAAGTTTAACGAGCAATAGCGCGCCACAGAGTTCCAAGCGAGGTAACGAAATCTTTTTACTGAGCGGGGCCACCTTGGTCTTAGCGGCAATTATAGTTGTTATGTAATCACCGTGATAATTCGTTACTCTGCTGTAGACAACACAGGCATAGGCCTTTTCACTCGCGTCACAGAACCCGTGTATCTCAATAGATTCGTTGGTACACTGCAACCACCGTGGGACAGAAATGTTATTGATGAAAGGAAGATCTTTTCTTATCATTTCCCATTCGTGAACTATCTCCGTAGGCAGGCGTTCATCCCACTCGACCTTGCTGACCCATACTTTCTGGAACAGTAGTTTAGCCTTTATTGTTGTAGGCGAGAGGAACCCAAGTGGGTCGTATAATTTACTAATTTCTCCTAGCAGTATGCGTTTTGTTACGTTCTTTCTTGCAGGCAAATGCCAATTATAAACAAAGTTATCGTTGATTTGGTTCCAACTCATGCCTAACGTTTTGTTTATTTGTGTTGAGTTCGTTGTTTGTCCCGGTGTGAAGTTTATGTTCTGCTTGTCATGCTTTTGATCCGCGTCTAGATTTTCTAAGATACGAACATCATTACTAGTCCATTTCCTTAAATTGAAACCTCCTTTTCTCAGTAGCTCAACCATTTCCTGAACTAATTTTTTCGCTGACTCCAAGCTGTCTTGGCCATAGACTAAGTCATCCATAAAGAAATAGTTCTGTAAAGTCTTTGCAGCCACCGGGTAATTACCCTTTTCGTCGTTTGCGAGTTGATGTAGTGTGCGCATCGCGAGGTAGGGGGCGCTTTTCATACCGTATGTTACTGTACAAAGTTCCCATTCCTGTAAAGGTTCCATCTGAGAAGATCTCCATATTATAGTTTGTAAGTTTCTTTGTTCTTCAGCCAGCCATATATTTCTGTACATCTTCGCTATATCAGACGTAAAGACGTATTTGAAAATTCTCCAATTTGTTAACAGGGTAAAAATATCCTTTTGCAAATTTGGGCCTGAGTACATCATGTCATTGAGACTGCTGTTAGTTTTCGTTTTGTATGAAGCGTTGAAAACAACCCTCAGTTTGGTTGTCGTTGACTCTGCTCTCAACACCCCGTGATGAGGTAAGTAGACGTGATCTTTGTTCCTGCCCTCAGCAGGGACACGTCTCATGTGACCCAAGGCAATATAGTCATCCATGAAGCGCTTATATTCGTCGTTGAGGCTCTTGTTTGTTAGCATTTTTCGCTCAAGCTGTAGAAACTGGGCTGTTGCTTGAGGTCTTGTAGCACCTAAATTAAAGTTACCAGACTGTTTCATAGGCATCTTGACAACATATTCGCCAGTGTCTAATCTCTTAGTTGTTGATTTGTAAAATTGTTCACAGTATTGTTCCTCGCTAGTTAATGTTGTAGTTTCAGCAATGTCTTCACTCTCCCAGAAACGTGACATATCCTCTATGTTATTGAGCGTAATGAAACACTTGAATGTTTTTACGTTGCCGCATAAGATCCATCCTATTCTGGTTTGTTGCGCCACAGGGACGTTGTTGTCACTCCTCATAACTCCGTTCAGTATTAGTTCCGAGTAGACGTCGGCACCCAAAAGTAGATCGATTGGGCCTGACACATTGAAGCGAGGATCGGCTAATTTCAAGCTTTGTAAATAATCCCAGTTTTCAATGGTAAAGGTTGTAGTTGGCAAATTGCTCATTAGCTTTCTCATTACCAAAGTTTCTACGTTAAAGTTGTAATCTGAATGAATGGATGTGCATTCCAAATTAATAGAACCTCTGCTATTCCCGGAAAGTGACCCAATACCGGACACTACCGCGCTGAGTTTCTTCCGTGGCAATCTAAGACGCTGAGCTGCATCTTCCGATATCAAACTAACTTGGGATCCTTGGTCCAGCAAGCCCCTTAAGGTAATGTAATCCCCGTCAATGGTTTTGACTTTCAGAAGTACTGTCGGTAACAAGACTTCTTTCATTTCGTTAGTTAGATTGTTAACTACATGGGAATTCGTGGATGATGGCGAAGTGTTTGGAGATGATGGCGAAG
Organism: Euclidia mi; assembly: GCA_944739405.2. Classification (NCBI taxonomy): domain Eukaryota; kingdom Metazoa; phylum Arthropoda; class Insecta; order Lepidoptera; family Erebidae; genus Euclidia; species Euclidia mi. The sequence continues at coordinate 75,846,002 of OX123184.2, read as the reverse complement.
TGTTTGGAGTTGACGCCGATGTTGCTCGACGGTTTTCAGTTTCATGCATTAGAGTATGGTGCGCTTTGTTGCATAATTTACATCTCTTTCGTGACATACATTGCTGTTCACCATGACTAAACAAACAGTTTTTGCATAAATGCAAGTTACGAACTGTGTCATGACGCGCCTGTGTGTTCATGTTTAGGAATTTGTCGCATTGCATTAACACATGATCGGTTTTGCAGATTGGACAATATTTGGCTGTAGTGAAGAAGGTTTTTTGCGCTAATTGTGGCTTGTTAAAGTACGCTGACCTCGAAGCGTTATTCAATTTATAATTATTGTTACGGACTTGCGATGTATTATTCGATTGTTTGTAAGGAATTACAGTTTTGTTCGAATGGGACATTTTCTGCTGGTTATTCTCTTGTAATGCCTCTAATGCCATAAATTTGGATTCCAAGAATTTTGTGAATTCGTCTAAATCGGGCAGTCCTCTGGGCTCCTTCAGGTCTTTAACATATTCATTATAGGAAACATGGTCTAGCTTCTGTACCAAAAGATGAACAATAATTGGATCCCATTTTGATATATCTACCCCAATGTTAATGAGCCCATTTAGACATTCCCGCATGACATCGTGCAGTTTTCTTACGGACGCTGCACTCGCGTGTTGAATTATAGGATGATTCAGCATGGTATTCATGTAAGATGTAAAGAGAAGACGCTTATTGTCATAGCGGTGTGATATTATGTCCCAACAGGAAGAGTAGTTGTCGGCACTGATGCCTAGATGTTGCACAAGTTTTTCCGCCTCCCCTTTGAGCTTTGTTTTCAGATGCTGCATTTTCTGAGCCTTCGAGAGCGACGGGTTGTTATGGACACTCTCCATGAAGCGGTCTTTAAATGTCAGCCACTGGTTGTAATTACCATAAAAATCTGGTATAACGATTTTCGGTGTTGCCTTCTCGTAGTGCGCGTTATTCCATATTTTATGTTGCAATTGCTTGCGTAAAGTGTCGTAAATGTTTTCTATACCCAAAAATTTCTGTTTGTATACTACGTTTTCTTCTTGTAAGATATAATCTAGTTCCCAGTTCGCCTTTTCTATGTGTTCCCATTTAGTTTTCAGAGTATTCAAGCTATCTTCTAGCTCCCACTTTTCCATTGACGTATCAAAGGTCATCTTTTCCACGGTACGTTCAAACGCTCTAAAATTACAATATTGCTGTCGTAGAAGATCCTGTTGCTTTTCAGATGTTTCTTTGGCATCCCGAGGTGGCACATGGAAGTCAATGTCACTGAAAGTAAACCGAGAGGGTTTGTTTTCATTTTCCTTCTTTGGTGTAGTAGGAGGCAAATCTTTGCTTGAGCTGTTACCAGGCAATTCCGCCTTCCGTTTCAACATATCGTGCAAAACGTTTTCATACATCTTCTTTGTTTCATTAAAAACGTTTTCCGTAAAGTATGAGATGTCTGTTACGCCAGATTCTTCTAAAAGTTGATGGTTGTGAACAAACTTCTCCCATAGACTATTAAGCCGAGAAAGACGTTCTTCCAAGTACGCTAAGGTTTTCCTATCAGAGCTATCCTTTTTATAGTTAATGCATAGTTGTTTCAGGTTGTTGAAGATAATTTCTTGTTGGTTGATAAGTTCCTCGACGCTCTTTCCCATTGTTGTTTGATGTATGTATTAAGTTGAAGTTGACGTAAATGTTATAGTTGGAGCACACGTAGAGCTGTGTAGCCGCAGGTACTAGTCCAGTTGTTTAGCTAGATATCAATAAGTATCTTAATGCACTTACCGAATCCCACCTAATTACCTTACGAAGGACCACGCTGTATGGTGCAGAGAGTCGAGGTTGTTTGAAGTTGAAGTTAGAGTTATGGGTTGAGTTGACACAAACCACAGATTACACTTAAATCACAGTTTATTTCTAAAGTTATTGTTAGTATTACACTTGTTACGATTTAGATGCTAATCCGCGGCGATCGATATATCAACTAACTATACTTATTATTAGGTACACGTTATAAAGAAAAGTAATGTAGGTCGCGCATGTAAGCAAAATGCGTACGGAAGCTAAACGTCTGTACGTTAACCGTACACGCATGACATGACAATACAATAAGAATTCGATTGTTTGCGTTTGTCTACGCAACTAGTAACTACGCTCGTCGCTCCGACATCCGCTACAGAAATCGATTTCTAAAATCGGTTTTTGAAATCGATTTCAGTATCTGAAATCGAATTTGTATCGGTTTGCGGAAAAATCGAAAAACGCCCATGCCTACATGTCTGTCGAAAACATTACGGAAATCTTTTAGACATACAGCTTTCCTCACAATGTTTTCTTATACCGTTTAGCAAGCGAACTGCGAAATTCAACAACTTAGTTAACATGCACCTACTTTCAAAAACTTTGCGGTGCTCACCGTGACCTTGGAGCCGAGACCCCTTGCGTAGCAGTCTGTTAGATACTCCACTGAACTATTGCCGCTCTTAAAATTAAAAAAAAATTAATTATTTATTATTTCATCTAGAAATTTTACTAATCAACATATCTGACTTGATTCCTGTAGGCTTAGGCTCGGCAGCTACAATATCAGCCGTACTGTACGCTAACACGAACCACCCGGAATGGAAGACCGAATTCCCCAACTGGGTGGACCGTTGTAAGCAAATCCTCAAGAAATGGCGGGCGTTGCCGTCAGACCAAAAAGCGCCTTACTTACAACGTGCGAGGGACAACAGGAGCGCCATAAGAATGAAGAAAGCTCAGCAGGTATGTTCGCTTGTGTGTCGTTAGATGTGGTGTGTGCTAACCCAACTCACTTACCACCGTGTTCATAACGTGTGTCTCCCACACTACTGGTATAGGCCATATTAAACGAAATACTATATAGTACAGCCATTTGCAGTGATGACGTTCTCATAAAATATTGATATAACGATTGTTTTGTTGTAATTTCAAATGGCACTAGTATAGCCGTTTAGTATCGGTCTGCTTGGACCTATAAGTATCTACTTCACCGAAACACGTGTTTCAATATATACAGTTCATTCACGTTGTGTCGCTCACGATCGCCAGGACGGTACATTGTTGTCGTACGATTGCTGTAGATTCTGTCGCCTGTCTCAACGCTAGCACAAGTGTATATACCGCCGCTGTAGGATACACATAGCACCATTTATGTTTTGTTCTGTATAAATATCAACATTTGATGTTACATCTGCGGCAGTTGAACGTTTAAGTGAGAGGATCTACAGAATCTGTTACAATCTGGGTTCCGATTAACTCATCTGGGGTAGCTTAAGATCATTCAATAATCATGAGTTTGCAAACAGATTTTTATAAGAATTTGGGTTTTCAGAGTAAACTTATTATAAAGAATCTAAATTTCTGTTATATGGGCTCAAATGATTTTCTTTCGAATTTAAATCTTGATTGGGGTGTATCTTATTACCTACTAATTAGACAACTGTTAGTAATTTAGCGCAATACATGTTAAGTAGTTGTGTATAATAGCATTCGCATATCCCATCTAGTGTGTGGGCTAGGGTGCCAGTAGCTATATCGGATCAGGGTTTCCATGTCACGCCACGTCGATCACTATCGTATCGCTAGTAAGGCCGGCAGGAGGCACTGTCATTTAGCACTCGAGAGTAGGGACGAGAGCAGGTCGGCGAGCGTCGTCGCACGTAGCACCTCGTACGGTCTGTCGGTGGTCGGCGGCGTGACGTCGGCGCGGAGCCGCGCACTGATGTGTTACTAAGGAGTGGTTGGGCGCGACAGAGCTCGAGCGCGACGAGCGACGCGGACAGCGGCGCCGCGGCCGGCGGGGCCAGCCCCGCGCCCGCGCCCGCGCCCGTGTCCGCGCCCGCGCCCGCACCCGCACCCGCGCCCAGCAGCGCACCGGCCACACCCAGCGCCAGCGTCACGCTCCCGGCGAGTGCGGCGGCGGCGAGTGCAGCGCCGGGCCCGGCGGGGGGCGGGGTGCGCGCGCCCAACGTCACGGTGACGGCGGGCGGGCTCCTGGAGGCCGACGCGCACATCCGCGTGCTCACCCCCTCCGAGATCATGCGCACGCTGCCGCGCCTCGCGCACGCGCACACGCGCACACACACGGTATCCCACCGCGGCCGCGACTACGTCATACTCTCGCATACGCACACCGCGACCACACACACACTCCCGTACACTATACACTATAATACTACACTACACCTCAAACACTACGCTATTATACTCACTCATACTTTGCGTTATTACACATTCAAAAACTAATATTAATCGAATGTTTGAAATTTCACAAACTGTAACTACGATTCCGCTCAGTACTATAAAGTATAAATAAAAATTATACAATGTCCAAATCGTGTGATTACAGATCATTAGTCACTTACACAATCACATATTCGACGTATACACGCCGCGTCAGACACAGAGCGTGCGTGTGTGTATGCGAGGTACGTTTCGTTCATTTGTTGGGTGATCGCGCGACTCTCACCACGCGGTCCTGAGCACATCCTTTCGAGTTAATCTAAATTCTTGTTATCACCCAACAATAAACTTTTGGCTGTTCAATGGCGTTGTACGCTGTGTGATTATTTTGGTTAACAGTTTTCTTTGAGCTTTTTATTTTGAATACGAGACCGTTACCCTCCCATCGTTTCCCGAAGAGCCTCCGGGACTCGTGTCCTCTGTTTCCGTAATGTTGATTTTATTATTTCCGCTTTGCCTTGGTAGTGTTGGCTTTAACATTGGACGCTGTTGGTGGCTGGTTATGGTGTGCTAACAATTCTAACACAGTTCGATGTAGTTCACAGTTTATTTGCGTCATTCTGCTCTTGTATAAAGCTTTGTGATGTAGTTTGTAAGTTCACAGGTATTCATATTATATTGTAACTCTATACTGTGCAACTGTTCTATTAGATATAAGATTTCTCTACTTATGATGTAGCCAAGAAATTGTATACATATTGTAGTTATATTTTTGGTATACTGTCAAGTAAAAATATTAACCATAAGTAACATAACATGTTTTATGAGATCACATTGTATTATACATTAAGTTTATAGAGTGGTAACATGACTCTTCATATATCAATCGTCCGCTTTATACTTATTTATTTAAACTTAATGCATATTATCTATGTATCTCATAGTCAGGTCTTATACTGATTAACATCAGCATGATATTTTTTTGACGTGACAACGTCTTATAAATTGGTTTGCCGGGTGACACTTCAAGAAACTGCGTTACGCTCCGGTCACGTTATGCGCTCACAATGAGAGCGAGTGAGAGGCACGCGTCCTGCCTAAGAGCGAGAGAGACAGACATAAAAAGTGAAAGGCACGCGTCTTTCATCCTTCTTCCTACTATACGAATGAATATTCACATTAAAATTATTTTACCACTCAAAGTCGTTGTCACGTAAAACTTTCGCCCGTATACCGACTTTACAGGCAACCAATTTTTTTAATAAAACGGTTTACACACTAATAGATCAGTATGTAGCAGAAGTATTTGAAAAGTACTGAGGTTTAGATCTACAACTAATTGCTGTGAAAAGTATTAGATGTTACATGATCAGTTTTGGATTGCAGTCTAATAATTTAATTATTAATAATAGGACATAGAATATGTAAATATAATATAGGATTTTAATTGAAACTATGGACAGTAATGTACTTAAGTAGAATGATAATAAAATTGCCTGCGTAGTTACAGCATGTTACTGAAAGTTAATTTAAATACACGGATCTGGTTTAGTCATTGTATGGCGACAGCGGTTTTATTTAATAAATTCATGGCTCAGGCTATACTTCCCTTTGATATAGATTGTGGTTCTCAAATGTACATGACTTATTTAATGCTAAAGATCATCAACATTTACTTTGTTTTATAATTTTAATTCAGCTGTGTATGTTTTCAATATTAACTAAATTGTTATTGTTTATTTTATATTATTATTTATCGGTAAACTTACAGCTAAACAAAATGGTAAACAAGATTATAACATTCAATAAGGCCAATTACAAGTTCTCGCTCATATCAAATTTAGATCTGTATAAGACAAATCGTTTGATTGTAAACTGTTGATGTTAGGCCGAGTTAATATCTCTATCTACTAATAATACGTTATGGCAAAGCGACTATTACTGTCAGAGTAATTTCATGGCTTTACTTGGCTTTTGTCGAGCGTAGCTCTAATTTATATTCATTTGATGATAAAACCTAATATGCCATACACTATGCATAAAGCAAGCTCGTAGGCATTTTATTTGAATATTTAATATTAGTGATACAATGGAATTAATGTTTTTTTTCAATAAAAAGAAGCACCTTGAAGCAATGGTAGGCTGATTAAAGTATATATAAAATTCATCCTTGTTTAGAATTTGTTTGAAAGTGAGGCAGATACTAAAATGTTAATGATGGATGTTCCTTTATTCAAATCTATAGTTTAGACGAGTATTTGTGTGGCTGATATCTATTAAAGTGAAGAAAGCCGGAAACGCCGTTTAAGAATATAAAATCAAATTGTGTTATTCTTTCCTAAAGTTAAATAGATTATACTAAAATTGTTTTATTTTTTATAGATCTTAGACATCGATCGAGTAATATTTTCCTTGATGGTCTTTAGCATTAAGAAATATAGTTAGTATAAATCTATGTCCACGTTTTAATTATACTTAAAGCAGGTCCTTGCCGAGTCCTGCAGGGATCATAGCTGAGCATTCGGACACCTCAATTCTGTTCGGAGTGAAGTGTTACCCCAGCCTAATACATAGTTCTCTCTTAGGAGCTGCACAAACCGAGCGCGGATTGGCGCGATGGTGCTATGCAGAAACAGTTGGATGACGCGATACATATGGCTTTGGACTCCGTGCGTTAAATCTTACATACATTTATGCTAAACTTAAATACTTATCTAATTGATAAATAATTTATTATTTTTTAAATTTTTGCTACGTAAAGAATTTTTGGATAAAGTAAAGTATGAGTCTGTCGCTGGGCAATGACGCGCAGTCCGTGTGTAGCGTGCGTGCGTGTCGTGTGATGACGTGTGCGTGTGTGGTGTGTGCAGGAGCAGGAGCGCGCGTGCAGCCAGCAGCGCAGCGCGCGCGAGGCCGAGCAGGAGCGCCAGTGGAAGCACCTGCAGCAGCAGCGCCAGCAGCAGACGCAGCAGCAGCAGCAGATCATACACGACCAGCGCATGCAAGGTACCTACCCAACCACCACCACTACGCAATACAAGGCGTGGCCGTCGGCGGCACGAAAGGCCAAACCAATAAAAGCCGCCGACAAAATGTCGACTCATGTCGGCGGGTCGGCGGCTTGCAAGTAGACTTCATTACGTCATACGTGTACCATTTTAATACGAGCATAGAATTTGTTATTATTTACATTTTGACAACACATCTTTATAAAAATGTAAATATCAAAGACACGCCCTAACCATGCCCACTTGTAACCTGAAAGCAGCGATGCAGCGCCTTCGCGCGCCGGACGGCAGCTCGCCGCCGGCGGGCGCGGGCCCGGCGGGACCCGGCACCCCGATAGGGCCTGTGCCACCGGTGGGCGCCGGGCCGCTAGCAGGCGCCGCGCCGCCGCCCTCCCCCGCCCCTACAGAGGCACCACGCAGCGCCTTCCCCGCGCAACGCTTCCCGCTGCACTACGGCAACAGTGAGGACATCAACCGGCAGCTCAGAGACCTGCTGCAGAGGAATACTGACAAGATATGGTCGCCGCGTAAGTCTCGTTTTATTGTTCAATAGCCGTTACCCTCCACTACAAAGTGAAGAATAGGTTAAAATTGTTGTGCATTTCACGTTGATCCTTTAATTAAATAAATCACCATAAAAGTATCATAAATTACTTCATAAAAATCAATGTACTGGTAGAAATCCAGTCAAACCTATCCAATCATTTCAGATTCATAAATTAGGAATAAAACCATTGGTTTCAATAACAAAAATAGAACGAATATGTTATGAACCGTATAATAGTCATCAGAAGACAACCAATCCATTATACAATTCATAACAAAAATTGGATGAATTCTATATTGGTCTATTTCACAATTTTTGTCACCAGAAGACAACCAGTCTGTGGCGGGAAGCGTGGGCGAGGGTCAACCCTTCCGGCAGCCGCTGCCGGTGACACTCCGCGCGAGGGCGCCACTCATGCACCCGCAGCGACCTGACCAACACCGTAAGTATAAACTAGAATATGCCAAACATTCATGAGATAAAAATGCACATACACACGGGTAAACATCAGACGAGACACGTTGTACTACTCTTATGGCTTAGAAAATAAGTGTCAAAATCGCACTGCAACTATTAAGCTTCCCTTGACGCTGTTTGTACCATCAGATTGCGATACTTCTCCAATGACAAATGTGAAAAATCACATGTGACTTCTCAATTTCTGCGATTAACCTGATAAACATTATTCGCTATGTTAACAAATGGTGGTAAGCCACACTCATAGAGTATGAGTGTGATCAACTTACGTTTTGTTTCGATCCGATTGGCATTCTGCTCACCCTTTGGTTCGCTTCGAGATTGAAAAACAATTTGAGCATCTGTGCGCCAAACGCCACCGGTCAAATCGAATTGAGACTCAATATTACAAAACTTAAACTAGACTCCATCATCATCAGCCTTTAACAGTCCACTGCTACTACACTAGGCCTCTCCTTTGAAAGGAGGAATTGGCCTACTATACCACGCTGGCCCAACGGGTTGGTATAGGGTTTGTATCAAGTTTTCCTTCTCTTACAGTGCTGTTCTCTGCATAATATGCTCCCTCTGTCGGCTCTTACGACACCCATGGGATGATATGAGGTGGTGACAATACGTATTCTTAATCCGTCACCACACGGACATGTTACTACTACACTAGACTCCATGTTAGGTTCTAATCCATGATAGAGGCTAAAGTCGTCTCCATACGATCAGTACTTGTGTGCTCACGTTATATCGCTTGTTACAGTGATTATGCAGCAGCGCAATGAACAACAAATGCAGCAATCTGTGCCCAACGCGCAGACACAGCAAGTCGTCGATCAGAAACCTAACATTGTACAGTCCAATGGTAAATATCATAACAGTGTAAATTCCAGCACTAAATGCTTCTATTGCTTCTATATGTCTGAATTGTCATATTGTTCGACTGTAGCAGTAAGAATGTAAAACATTTCTAAAAAAAATTGGTTGCCTGTAAAGTCGGTATACGGGCGAAAGTTTTACGTGACAACGACTTTGAGTGGTAAAATAATTTTAATGTGAATATTCATTCGTATAGAAGAAGGATGAAAGACGCGTGCCTTTCACTTTTTATGTCTGTCTCTCTCGCTCTTAGGCGGGACGCGTGCCTCTCACTCGCTCTCATTGTGAGCGCATAACGTGAGCGGAGCGTAACGCAGTTTCTTGAAGTGTCACCCGGCAAACCAATTTATAAGACGTTGTCACGTCAAAAATATTAACATAATTTTTTTTTTATTTTATCTCCATACTCGTTCTGCAAGTTGACACGAGACATTAATCAACTTGTTTTTATGGTGGAGTACATTATTTGGTCAATTGCGTTGTATCAAAACCTTTGCCTGCCTTTCTGGATTCCTTTGGCACTGGTTTTAGCACAATTACCTACATTTTAACAATAGGAAAATGTTCCCCTTCCCATAAGTCAGTTATAAGAATGTTGGAAAATAAAAGATTATTTTTGTAGCTCAAGGAGGTGAGACTAAACAAGAGTCTGGTCAAGACCAAGGCACAGATGAGATGGATATGGGAGACATGGACAAGCTTGAACAAGATTCCGCAAATATTGGAGAGGTAATGTAACCAATAGCACATTTGGTACTTCGTTTTTTCATGGAAGGGCTGCTCGCTGTAGAGCGCGTGCGTCCATCCCACGTATCTTGAAACACGTAGTCTATGAAGGTGTGGATTCTTATCAATTCAGGAACACATATTACAGACCTTCTAAAATACTATTCAAGAAATATTCCTATTCAACTTTTAAAGTCGATACCTAACGGTCCTAACACGAACTACTCAGTTGCTATCCCAGTTGTATCCCAGTTGCTAGTAAGCGGACCTCTGGAGTTAGCTTACTAGTCCAACTAGATTTGACTGAATATTAACTTTCCACACCAAACTAAAGTATCTACGTTTATTCTAGAAAGTACTTTATTTATATCAGGTTGGAGATATCCTCACCGGTCTAGGCGGCGAGGATGACGAGGAATTATTCGAGACGTTGACAGAGATAGGCGAGCAGTTCAACATACTGGAGTACGCGGACCCCGAGCTCGCGGCGCTCAACGATGCGGAACACATCTTAGACGGACTTGAGCTCGCCGACGATGGCATGCCTGAGAGACACGCCAAGAGAGAACCAGAGTAAGTGTTTCATCATCATCATCAGCCTTGCATACTATCTGTCTCACTGCTTGGCACGGCCTCTTCTCATTATGAGGGTATGGCCGTATTTACGCGGGCCAAGTGCGGGTTGGCAAACTTCGCTTGTGTTTTGAAAACTCAAATATCTCAGACATTGCTAAAATTTCTTGGTATAAAGACACAGATAGAGAAGCCATGCAGATTTCTTCACGATATTTACGTTCACCGTTTAGTAAACGATAATAATTAACAATTTAATCCGCGGGGAAATTCGAAAAGTTATTGATGCGCCACGTAGATTCGGTCCTGAAGCCCTCTGCGTAGCAGTCTAACGGTATCTCCACTAGGCTGTCGCAATATTTTTTGTGCAGTTATGTTGACCAGTATTAACTTTTACTGCTTCGTCTTCAGTTTCTTAATTTTATGGCTATGACATTTGTGCGCTTATTAACATCATTTTAACTTTAATAACTTGATGATGGACAAAACTTTTATAACAAAATGCGCCAATTATAAATCACAGATAACACGAATCTACAAAAACACTCCTAATATTAGAAAATGTTTCATAATCTTCTTAATATATAAAATCCTTGCGTTACTGACTGACTGACAGACACGCTACAGCCGAAACTATTGGGCGCAGGAAGCTGAAATTTTGCATGTATGTTCCTTGGGGACCGTAGGGGTGCACTAAGAAGGGATTTCCCGAAATTCCCACGGGATCGGCCAAAACGGGTAAAGTTAAAAAAAAATGCAGGCGTAGCTGCTGGCTTCCTCTAGTTGTTAATAAAGTCTGCAATTGACGGCCGTTCAGATACAGAATTGATTAAACTAAGAAACGTTTAACATGTTTGTTTATATACAATTTTAGGGACGAAGCCGAGCAAGTCCAAGACAACAAGATGTACAACGACCTGCAGAAGGCGGTAAAGAACATAGAATCTAAGCCAGAGGTGAAGTCTGAGATAGAAGATGCCAAGCCGGAGAGCCACGAGATCAAGAGCGAGCCGCCGGCCACGCCCGCGCCCCCGCACATGTTCGGCGACGCCGTGCAGCGGGTCATCACGCAGAACCAGCAGATGGCGCTACAGGTACGAAATAGTGTGCACGTGCACGGTTCATTGTGTTGTAAATATGAGAGTCGGTAAACCGCTAGCGCCACGTCTTTTGCGTAACGTAGCTGGTTTATATTAGCCTTTACTAGACTTCACTACATTATAAAGTTAAGCAACGCTAGCACAGATGCCACTTGGATGGGTGACCGTGTGTGGCATTTTCACCAGAGCGCTACCGTGCTTCGTAGGTCACGTAAAGCAGTCGGTCCCGGTTCTTGTTTCAGGACAAGAATCTTTAGGCCATGTCGGAGGCCTTCGGGCGGTCTGAAAACTCCGCCAACATAGTGGGCCACACACTCACACAAGAAAGAAAGACGAATAACGAATTGAATAATTCCACAAGCATTACTAGTCTGATAATATTTAAAGTACCAGATGAATAAAATCTGTTTTATGTCGTACCAAACAGAACACAATGCAAGCTATAAAGTCGGAGGTGAAACTGGAAAGCGAGGAGAAGCCACAGCAGCGGCCGGTATTCTCACAGATGTTCGCTAATGCGCCGCGGCTACAGTTACACCATCAGGTAAATTATCATCTATCAACCAAGCTCACTATATTAGGGGCCATCAACACCATCTCATCTATATTAATATAATAAAGCTGCGAAGTTTATTTCAGTAAATATGAGGATCAAATCGTATTATTATCCGGTCCGGTCTGGATAATTATTTTTGCGTTGGATAGCCGATTTATCGAGGAAGGCTATAGGCTATATATAACATATTCTATCAGCCTTAGATGCGGAGCAGTAGCCGTAAATAAAGCGTGTGTACGTGTAGTTTATTATACAACAATGTCACACTTCATCCACATATTCGTGATATTCTACGTGATTTTTTTCATTTTCTTAGGCACAGCGTCCGACACAGTTCAGCCAGGGTGGTCAACCACAAGTGATGAGTCAACAAGTCGTACAAAGACCGCAGGTGCAATTCACTGCGGGGCAACATATGCATTTCCAACAGGTACGCCAGTATATAAAGGTGAGGCAAAAAATAGGAAGACCAATAAGAAATACACCACTATTTTTTAATTAGTACAAAACATTTAACGGGGCACTAAGTATTTTACATTACATATTGGTGGTACAAAACGGTAGCAAAATTCATTCCCCACATCCCTTGATAGTCCAAACTGATCATATTTGTGTAGGTAAAAAATCAAAACACAAAGTCCCAAAACTGTCCACAAAATACGTAATAATTGATAAATGCATAACTAAATCAATGACCGGTTAGAAGTACCCTTAACCGAAGAGCATGCATGAGAAATTTGATGGGAGTGAGTGAAGCAAGAGAGATATGTCAGGATCGTTGCAAATGGCGTTCCCTAGTCTCTGCCTACCCCTCCGGGAAACAGGCGTGAGTCTATGTATGTATGTAAATCAATGACCGACCCGTGTCCTATGTGTAGTAGTATGAGTAGCTATTTTCTATTGGCTTGCGTACCCACGCGGCACTGCTCCATAGATAAATTCGAAGCTCGCCACCCCCTGTACCTCTGCGCTCGCGCCGCGCCCCGATGCGACAAACGGTGCTAAATGGTTAGCGGAAGTGAGCGCATCTTTTTTTCGCCGCCACAGTTGATTGTTTGTTTACGTTTGCCCGACGCAATGGCTTATCAGTTCACATCACGGGAGTATGTAGCTATGCTTCGTGCGTACTATTTGAGTGGAGGAAACGCGAGTGCAGCTGCGCGTTTGTACAGGGAAGAGTTTGGAAGCCAGTGGATCGGTCGAGGCGGGCCTATAGCTTGGCCTCCATGCTCACCTGACCTCACGCCCATGTACTTCTTTTTGTGGGTGTACAAAAGTGAGCCGGTTAGTGTTGAACAATTAAAACAGCGCATATTGGACGCTTTTGACAAAGTGAAAAGACAGAAGCGTACTTCTCTCGTTAGCAAACAATTTAATAAAACGTGCCCGTCTGTGTATTTACAATGGTCGTGGACATTTCGAAGGACAATGGAAATACTTGTAAGTTTAGTAAATAATACCTTCTTTTATTTTGATATTTGTTTGCTTTCTAATTACATACGTATTTAATTACTTGTAAAAAGGTAATTTTTTGTCCTAAGCCCGGATGAAGCATGAAGGAGAGGTTAGAATAAAAAATACCTGTTAGGTATTTAGAAAATTAACTAAAGTAAGTAACTACATCACTTATACTTTGGTTCATTTTATTTTCTAAGGTTATCTACATCATAAGTGCGACAGAGAGACTGCGAATGAACACGATGGAATAATATCAATGAATTACCGAACAGATTGTAAAATATGTCTATGATTTAAGTGAGATTTCTACAATAAACAAATGATAATGCTACTTATCCGCTCCGTCGTTTCGCGTAGGTACCTAAAAAATCCCAAGTGCTTACGGCTCAACGCGTCGCGAGCACTTGACGGGCGAGCTCAATAAATCAGTCATTGTTTATTCGTTTGTACCGTGAGGGTGTTGAAGTTGTGTTTTTGTTCAAGTAAATGAATTATTCTTTCATATGATCCCAAATACACTACGTTTGAATGAAGTGTTTACTTTATGCGAGGGGCCGAACCGGATGCTATGTAAATAATTACGACTTAGTCGAAAAAAATGCTTATCGTGATAACAATACGAGTTTTACCTTGGTTCCTTTTGCTTTGTTATATACCTGGTAATATTATCTTAACAAATATATAAAATAATAGCAATACTTGCTTGAAAAATTATTTAGATATAAGCATGTGAAAAAAAAAATAATTTCGCTGACTTTGCATTTTGCGCGCGGGGCGTAATTATGGATTAAAAACATCATTGTAAACAAATATTATAATTATATAAGATACTTTTATGTTTTTATTGTGAATAATCTAATTAATTATGAAGTTAAAGCAAAAAAAATAATAAATATTGTGTATTACTTTAATTTAAGAGATTTTTACAAACAATAGGGTATTACACCATTTTTTGAAAAGTGTCTCAAGATGATCCTATGACTTTAAGAAAGTAATAGAAAAATTACAAAAAATATATTCAGTTGATAAGTAGTTTTTAAACAACTTTTAAATTTACATTTTAAATGTTCGCGGTTTATCAGACAAAAACGTTGGAAGCCATCTTGCTTACGCAACATAATGAGTAAACAACGTATAATGCTTGCATTTTTGACAGTCACGTGGTTTAGTTGTTTAAAATTCTACTAAGTTTATGACGTCATTTGACGTTAATGACATTCGTCATGGCGGCTGCCGTTTTGCGTGATTAAATCACAGATACTAAAACGGAATTCTTTAAAATGGTTTTAAAATTCTATTTATTCATTTTATGAGCTGTAACTAATATATTCCGTATGTTTTCCGGTAATACTATCTTAAATATACGTTATTATATTTTTTTTTACATGGGGTAAAATGTCGAAAAAAACGGCATTTCTTTTTTATTGAATGTAAATACATATGTATGTTGATAAGGTTACACTTATGCTCTGTGTTATTTTTTTTATTATGAGTATATATATAAACCTACCATATGATGTATAATACTCATATTATTCATGAGATATTGATTATCGAAAAATTTTGCGGATATTCAGGTTATTTTTAGCGGGAAAAAGTAAACAACTGTGCACATTTCAGTTAGAGTAATTCTTATCGGATTCTTATCGGAAATGGTTCTTTTGCTTGGAAATCTAATTCGTAAGAAACTTATGTAGGTTTGAATCAAATATATAACATAAAAAGGTATTTTAAAAAATAAAATACGGAAATAGGCGGCAATTAACAATCAATTCTTTGTTTTATTTATTTATGTTTAAAATTAAAATGTTTCTTTTGATTGTATTTATTTCCTCTAAAATTAAATTAAATAACCTTTCTAACCGTGTATAATACTTATATACCTCCCTTAATAAAAAACGACGAGAAAAAGGAATATGTCAGAAATATAAAATCGCGCTCAAAATGGCGGGAAAATATTTCTAATTTTCACTTTATACTGCTCTTGCGTGGACTACATGTATATTATTTGGTGTTATTTGGTATCATTCGAAAGCTCATTTCATTACGCGTCTATTGATATATAATATAGCGCAATCCGTAAAGTTTTAATAAAACGAACATTAGTTACTTGTGCGCAGTCTACGGCTTCAGAAAAAAAAGGGACTTTTGTCCCTTGGAGCAAGCAACGAATTTGGAAAAAAGGGTGTTTTGTCCCTTGAAACAACGGAGCGGTTATAGATATTATGAAATTCTTACGTCACGTGTATGATACTAATGTCTTCGCTAATCTGTATTTAAAGTGTTTGTACTAATTAAAAAATGAGGGTGTATACGTGTCGGTCGTGTCGGAATATTTTATTTGTTAATAAGTACATGTTTTTAAAAATGACTTCACTTGTTATATACGTTTAGTATTTTTTTTTATTTGAGCTAAAATATAGTGTTGCAGATTATATTCTAGAGGCTATAGAAAATAAGGCGAATGATGCGTGTTTGGCATACTAATAATAGCCTTACACAGAGGCAGTCTTGCCAGACTAATATTTATGTAACGGGTTGATATTGCGTAATAATAATTTGAAAGATATTGGTGAAATATATTTTTAACCGACTTCAAAAAAAGGAGGTTCTCAGTTTGACCTGTATGTATGTATGTTTGTCCGCGATTATTTCGTGTTTGGCTGAACCGATTTTGATGCGGTTTTCAGAAAAGTATTTTTTACACTTAGGATAAGGTTTTAGGCCCTTAAGCAACTTCAAAAAAAGAAGGTTCTGAGTTTGACCCGTATATATGTAAGTTTGCCCACGATTAACTCGAGTTAGGCTGAAAAGTATTTGTTACACTTAGGAGAAAGTTTTATTATCTTAACCGACTTCAAAAAAAGAAGGTTCTCAGTTTGACCCGTATACATAGGTATATTGGTTCTTAGTATGTTTGTATGTATTATGTGTGTGTGTTTGTACGTGTGTGCGCGCGCGCGCTAGTTTGTGTATTTGTATGTGTACGTGTGTGTGTGTGTGTACAAGTGTGTGTGTGTGTGTTTACGCGTCTATGTCTCTGCGATTAAAAACAAAGAAAGTCGGTGAAAGAATTAAGGCTCTGTTGTCGTGGGGATGGTTGAGTAATTTGTTCTAGACAATATCACTTAAAGCCATGCCTTTTAGGGATTTACCCGACTCAAGGCAACATAGCATTGTCCTTTAGCAAAGATTTTAGGCCCTAGGTCGATTACCGCGGCACTGAGTGTACATCCTAGCAACTTGTATACCGTCACAACCCAACTCAATATGACTGGCAACATCCACCTCTCGATATCACCATAACCGCGATTGCCTTGATAGGTCACTGTCACTGGAGCTATGTAAATGTATCCATCATCATCTTTAAGACGCAATGCAATAGCATTGCGTCATCAATAGATGGATCATCAAATAATATCAAAATGGCATCAGGCAGTTCACCAGGCTCAAGTTGATCTCTTCTTAGTGCCGGACATTTAAATCCTTTAGGAACACCTATAGCCCCATTCGCTAAGCCATCTGTTATTGACATATTTCTCCGGAGCATAATACGAGAGCTCTAGCCAATTCAATAGTATGTACAAGTCCGCCGCATTTGTTTGGATCAGCCGGAGCAGCATTTGCGGAGGGCGTCCTTCCGTATGTGGCTGATTCCCTAGACTCATCTCTCTCTTGCAGCATCAAGCCTAAGCCCATAGGCACACAGAATAAAAGTAGGTACCTATGTCAAAGTCATGATTACAGCAGTCTGTAATAAGTTTTCTGCTGGTATCAGTATACCAGCAGAAAACTTAACACTAAAATAATTGAAGAATCTATCTATAAACAAACTATTAATTAGCCCAAAACTTAAAGTAAATGGAGTACCTATCACTAAAAAGTATGAAATAAATAAAAAAGTAGTTAACACAAAACCTGAAGTAAGCGAACGAAGTACCTAACACTAAAAAGTATGAAATAAAAATAATAAGAAAAAAAATAAAACGAAAATGAAAACTTAAAAATCGCAACAAAAATGTTAACTAAGTACGTATTTAGTTTCTTTTTTAAAAAAAGAGAACCGCCTTCAAAAAATCGACCCACTGAAAAGTGCGAAATAATTTTTACATACGCTATCCTCTCAAATTTCCTTTCGAATTTCTGCCAAAAACTAATTACTAAATTAAACTAAATACTTAGTTTTTGAAGTCGGTGCCAAACCTACAAAAACAAAAAGAATACTGGCAAACAGAGAAAATAATACGACGAATGTATCAAATCAATAAAGCCTCAAAAAATGCGCTGGTTTGGAAAGGATTTTAGAGGGATTTGGTTTGGCACCGACTTCAAAAACTAAGTATTTAGTTTAATTTAGTAATTAGTTTTTGGCAGAAATTCGAAAGGAAATTTGAGAGGATTAGGGGTAGCGTATGTAAAAATTATTTCGCACTTTTCAGTGGGTCGATTTTTTGAAGGCGGTTCTCTCTTTTAAAAAAAGAAACTAAATACGTACTTAGTTAACATTTTGTTGCGATTTTTAAGTTTTCATTTTCGTTTTATTTTTTTCTAGCTCTGATCATGTCGTTCCAAGTTGCGAACATTGAAAAGTATTGTGTTCGCCGTACCTCGGCCGGACTAGTTTACTTTTAATTTGTACTTGAGAAACTTAAACCAAGATTAACAAAAAACAATAACACTTTATATTTATTATTCAAATCCTTAAATTGCTCATACCGTAAAGTACAGGTTACATTTACGGTTACGTGCACATTTTAAGTCATTTTTCATTGTTCATTTTGTTGTTCACATCTCAAAAATCCGACCCGAACCCGACGCGGTGTACACATATTACATTTATAACGTGTTTCGATTTATCCGAGCCGTAGCCGGAAAACAAAATCTATCGCCATTTCGACGCCGTCCCCTGGCCGTGGCTCAGCTCAGTGGTCGCATGGTGCACTGTGATGCTTTAATGTTCGTCACGTGTTTGTTCAGCAGCAGCAACAGGGTGGCGTGTCGGGCTCGGCAGCAAGCAGCGCGGCGGCGGCCAGCATCGTGCACGCCATGACGGCGCAGGTGAACGCGGCGCTGGCGGCGGGGCGCAGCATCGCGGCCGGCACGCGCCTCGTCGCCGCCGACGGCTCCGTGGGCGTCGTGCGGCCCGACCGCACCGTGGCGCTCGCGCACCTGCCCTACAACGGTACGTACACACGAGCCTAGCTCTACTATCTACATCGTGCACGCCATGACGGCGCAGGTGAACGCGGCGCTGGCGGCGGGGCGCAGCATCGCGGCCGGCACGCGCCTCGTCGCCGCCGACGGCTCCGTGGGCGTCGTGCGGCCCGACCGCACCGTGGCGCTCGCGCACCTGCCCTACAACGGTACGTACACACGAGCCTAGCTCTACTATCTACATCGTGCACGCCATGACGGCGCAGGTGAACGCGGCGCTGGCGGCGGGGCGCAGCATCGCGGCCGGCACGCGCCTCGTCGCCGCCGACGGCTCCGTGGGCGTCGTGCGGCCCGACCGCACCGTGGCGCTCGCGCACCTGCCCTACAACGGTACGTACACACGAGCCTAGCTCTACTATCTACATCGTGCACGCCATGACGGCGCAGGTGAACGCGGCGCTGGCGGCGGGGCGCAGCATCGCGGCCGGCACGCGCCTCGTCGCCGCCGACGGCTCCGTGGGCGTCGTGCGGCCCGACCGCACCGTGGCGCTCGCGCACCTGCCCTACAACGGTACGTACACACGAGCCTAGCTCTACTATCTACATCGTGCACGCCATGACGGCGCAGGTGAACGCGGCGCTGGCGGCGGGGCGCAGCATCGCGGCCGGCACGCGCCTCGTCGCCGCCGACGGCTCCGTGGGCGTCGTGCGGCCCGACCGCACCGTGGCGCTCGCGCACCTGCCCTACAACGGTACGTACACACGAGCCTAGCTCTACTATCTACATCGTGCACGCCATGACGGCGCAGGTGAACGCGGCGCTGGCGGCGGGGCGCAGCATCGCGGCCGGCACGCGCCTCGTCGCCGCCGACGGCTCCGTGGGCGTCGTGCGGCCCGACCGCACCGTGGCGCTCGCGCACCTGCCCTACAACGGTACGTACACACGAGCCTAGCTCTACTATCTACATCGTGCACGCCATGACGGCGCAGGTGAACGCGGCGCTGGCGGCGGGGCGCAGCATCGCGGCCGGCACGCGCCTCGTCGCCGCCGACGGCTCCGTGGGCGTCGTGCGGCCCGACCGCACCGTGGCGCTCGCGCACCTGCCCTACAACGGTACGTACACACGAGCCTAGCTCTACTATCTACATCGTGCACGCCATGACGGCGCAGGTGAACGCGGCGCTGGCGGCGGGGCGCACCGTGGCGCTCGCGCACCTGCCCTACAACGGTACGTACATTCATAAAAGTCGGCGCTGTACTAGTTTGAAAAAAAAAAATCCCTTGGCTCGCTCATAAACTCGAGGCACATTAGAAACTGGTTTTGTATACGAGTATCAATGTCCGTGTAAAGTCGCACTGGAAGCGACGATGTTTTGATGAGCGATTCTCGCCCTTATGGTGGTCTAGCAGGAAGTTGTTCGACTGTACATACTCGCCTTTACTATAAACGTCTACAGGCCGAACATTGCTACAGTATACTACACGGATCCGGCAGCTCGCCGGCATACTTAGATGAGTAAAGCGATTTGTGCTATACTGGCACCGATTGCGGTCAGAGATGGAGCGTGAAGAGCAAGCATTACAACTAACTGCCCAGCGACGGCGAAGTGCCGTTTGTGCCCTTGCACTACCTCAGAATGCGCCATCTGATACATGATAGAAGAGTCGCTACAAAAATTGTAGAAAGTCAAGAAAGTACGCATCTGGAAGCCTGGAGCCTATGCATGTGTGGCAAAAGAAAGGTGTGGTGTTCCTCCAACTAGAGAGAGGCGCCTCTAACCAAGCTGGGTGGTCGTGCTTGGTGGCCTGCAGGCCAACGGAAATACTTTAGAAGTAGTATACTTCCGCTTGGCTTACGAAAGTTGCTTGCGCGATTCAGGATTTTTGAATTTGGCGTGTCAGCTTCGATTCGTGTCGTAGAAGTTTTTTTTATGGTATTAGGCGGCAAACGAGCAGACGGATCGCCTGATGGTAAGCAATTACCGCCGGCCATGGACACAAGTAAGGGTTGAGCTACACCTATCAGCACCGCATTGCACTTTTATATGCTTCTATCCTTTTTTGTCATTTAGGATCGTCATTTACTAGAGCGAGAAAGAGAGACGGAACGCTTCAGCACGCTGCGGAATCGAAAAGGCGATCGTGTTCCCTCTCTCTTTCTGTCTAACACTACAGGGGTTACAAGTGCGTTGCCGCCCCTTGGGGTTGGGAAAAAGGAATAGGATGGGGAGTGGGATGAGGGCGAAGGAATAGGGGATAGAGCCTCCGGCACTCTCACTCACCGAACGAAACGCAACAGTTTAGGTACTGTTACTTTACGTCGATTTTCTGTGAGAGGGTAGTACTTCCCCGGTCGAGCCTGCCCATTCATGCTGAAATCAGCAAGGCTCTACTACCCTAATGGAAGGCAGAAGTTCCGTCGGCATTGGGTAGATGACGCTTGACGATGTTGTCGTCTTATGTAGCTGGTCGCTACATGCTCCCGATATTTGGTCCTTTATAAACGGAAGATTGGCAGAATCATGAGAGGCAAACAAGAGCAAAACACGACGATGAGCATAATGCGGTTGCACACGCCTCGCAATTTTTGTATCCGCCTCCAAAACTTCAGTCGTCCTTGAGAAAGTAAACACGTGCTGTTATTTTCTATTCTAGCACAAGTCCCCGGCGTGGGTGGCGTGGGAGGCGTGGGCGGCGTGAGCCGAGCGCCGCCGCCGCCGCCGTACCCCGGCACCCTGCGCCAGCCGCAGCCGCCGCCGCCGCCCTACCCGCAGGTACGTGCCTACGTGCGCCACACACCTACACCTACACCACACTACACCGCCGCGCCGCCTATACCACTCAGACACTTGACGTCACTACTTATTGCCAACGAACTATTAATACTGATCTGAGGAACTAGCCAAATGCCATAAACGCTACATTCAATAGAATACTATAAGGGTCGGCGCAAACGGGCCACCGACCACAGCCACTGGTGGCCAGCGACAGCCACTTAACACACCAGTGGCCATAAGCGTACAACGCATCCCATACATTGATTTTCGTATTCTATTCTATTAGTCTAGCGTTTATGCCATTAGACTAGGCTTTCAGTTATATTTGTCTGAGACTAGTGTCTGACAGATTTCGACACTATTTGTCACTATAAACCAAAAGGAACTCATTCTGTTTAATTGCAACATCAAGGTATCATAAATTTTATTCTTAGAGTTTCATATCTTAAATTTCTTTCGTCTTTCAAGACGTAGTTGGTACATGCACGCCTTTAACTATGAATGTCGCAGAGCAAAAAAAAATTTGATCTATAATTTGGAATATTTACAATTTAAATTGACAGCTACAAAGTCCAGAAGAATATTTTACAATCCTATGTAATAATGTAAGTTAGTGACGTCAAGAAGTCTCAATACAAATTACTCATCTAAACTAAAATTTATTAAATGGATACTCACAAAACTGAATGAAAATTAAATAAGTAATCTTACTAATAATTAAG
This sequence comes from Euclidia mi, assembly GCA_944739405.2. Taxonomy (NCBI): domain Eukaryota; kingdom Metazoa; phylum Arthropoda; class Insecta; order Lepidoptera; family Erebidae; genus Euclidia; species Euclidia mi. The sequence goes on along the minus strand of OX123184.2, from coordinate 75,823,828 downwards.
TAATTTGATAGTCTTGGAGGATTTTTGGATACATTGTCGTGCATGCAGTAATATTTTTTTTAATTTACATGTTTTTGTATGAATTTGTTTCGACATACGAATGTCGAGAGGAATTCATCGGCTTTAAATGTATGCAGTAAGCTTGTTGGGTTCACATTTTCGAGTCATTGTTGATATTACACCTTTTCACGAGATACGTTATAAATGTGAACCGTTTAAATTTGTTCATCAGCTTATGATATTTGATCGCATTGCAGACAATGTGAAGTTGGATGTGCCATATCCATAGCAATATTAATTTATCTACGCGTTGGTGGCGGTCTCTCGACTGTAAATATATATTCATTGCGGAGACGACGCTTGTTCCATTCATGACAAGCTTAGAAGACTAATATTGCATGGGTATATCAAATATATCGCTTACATTTCATACGACTTTCAATGTTCCTACTTAACTTAGACAATCAATTTATGCTGAGGTGTCCCATCTAAAATAGATGTGGCAATGATAAGGCCTGCTTAGAATTATGTGGTACGATATTAATTTTGCGAGACCAATGTCAAGTGAATAATTTTCATGTTTCATCAAAAATAAGTTTTAAATATTATTCTTGTAATAGGACGATTATGAGCTTAGATGTGTCTCACGAAAATGCTGATTGATTTTCGATAGAAGCGCTTGAAGGTTAGTTAGTATATTATGATGATATAAAGTCGTATGTAGTGTGAGCGTATATGGAGAGCGTAGGTTGTATGTGTACATGCGGCCGGCAGTACATGCGTGTTGTTTGCATGTCGGTGATTGATGGTTGTTGGCGCGGGCAGGGCTATGAGCCGCCGGAGTGGGGCGACTGGCTGCACCGCCGCCCGCTGCTGCTGCAGGTCAGACCCCACCCTCACGTAGTACCTGCACCCGACCACCCGACCACCCCATACCACCCTATACCCCCCCATACAACTCTATACCCCCCCGACCCGATACACTCACACCTATACCTTACGACCCGCGCAATTCTATCTCGGCCGGGCTGACGTTAGTCACTAACGGCTGTGCAATGCACGTTTTTGGATCTCTATGGTATCTGGAGAGTCTGTAAGCGCATGCGCGAAGTGACTAACTTCAGTGCGGACATCATAGAATGCGTGTGAAGTGCCTAATTTCCAACTACTCACCTACCACTCAACTGCTCTACAGTGGAGTCACTACAAACATGTCTCTTCTATCTTACATGTTACTTAACTATAAAACAAGTTTCTCAATTTTACTCTTCAAATTTTCTTCAGACCTTAATCTTGATTTTTAATCTAAATGTCAGTAAATCGTTGGACTACGTAACAAAATAAAAAATATTGTTTTAATACTTTTGCATTTTTAATCACAAAAATAAACAATTGTGAAAAAAAAGAACTTTAGAAATATGACTGACTCTTGACACTGCAAAGATTTCCGGATGTTTCTAGTACTTCGGACTATGAACATACTAAGTCTTCCTTCCTGTCCTATTCTTAGTGTTCCTCTCCTTAGTCTAGAAGGTCCACAGCGGACGTTGGAGGGCCTTGTCACCGCTAACCACCTGTTCGTGTATTAACGCTTTTTACTTGCTTGCTCGTCGCACGCATGCGTACTTACTACTAACCTTTGTACCTTTTCAGCATCCTTCCTAACACAACACTAACGTTCTATAACAAAACAACTAGCACTTTTATATAGTGAAACTTATAAATCATTTATTGTAAACTTATTGTATGAAGACTAGACTAGGTTACCTGTCTCATCTAGTACTTACTTATCGTTCAGAGGTGATGGATATTCATATAGATGCTGTTGGTTGCGGGCGTGTGTCACTGAGAAAAAGGAACAATAATATGTCATTATCAATTTAGAAGCATATAAAAGAAAATATACATTTGTAATAAAATCTTAGAATTGAATACAATACCAAGTGACTAGTTCGGTATGTGTCCATTCGCGATACGCTATCACCTATCCAGGTTGAAAATAGACGATCTTATTCGTCCAGCACTGGGTTCGATTCCCAAGCATATCTCACTAGCTGGTCTAGAGTCTGTAAATTTATTTTGTATACGATTTACACAAGAAGTAACTACCCGTGCCGCTGGCCAGATCTGAGTAGATTGCACCGGTGTCAGATATTTAAACATGAGACTAAGTATGTATCTAGTTTTTTATGATGGGTTTAAAGTAAAACTTGGCTTTTAATATTCGAAAGAAAACATTTGTAGTAATTTGTAGTAATTTTTGTATTAAATACAAACTATAAAATTAGTTTTATGAATTGGATGTTTAAAGATAATATTAATTACAAATAAAGCTTGAAGAATTTATATTCATTAAAATATCTAGCTCAGAAATCATAAATGTATTTTGAATAACAAAAAACGGTACATTGAATAACAAAAATTGTTTTAGAAATAATTTTTAAGTAATATTGTAAGCATACCATTCTACAATATTGAATATGCATACTTAGCCTAGAAACAGTATCTGTGTACACTACAGTCTTGGGGTACCGAACAATTTTAGTAGTGCAATGCAGCTGAAGAAATAATAAACATGGCAACTCCATTAAAACTAACATGTGAACACAAACAATTACATTTTCATATTTCTTAGTTAACAATAGTAAACTTTGGTTAATTAGATTGTAATTTTTTTGCTGTTATATTATAAAGTACAATTTATAAATGTACTTAGACTTTAGCACTGCATTGTAATCACACATTTTATTTGTAAAATCTCGATTAGTCGCACTAAACTATTAGTTGAACTATCTACTATTAAGTCACAACTTTTAGACAAAATATTTTAGGACTTCACAAGTATTTATATTGTTCTCTACTTCCTATATCGTAGTTACTATTTGTTGAGCCGACTGAAAGTTGTATAGTGTTGCTTACTTTATTACTGTAGTCTAAAAATCTCCAAGAATATTTCCAATATGTCGTGTACACTATGTCGTATTTTGTTACAAGATTTTAAATACGTTCAATCGGCTCATAATTCAAGATGAGACGGGTAAAAGGGGTCAAGAGGAACAAATATATTTGGCCAATTTCTGTACTCAAAATTGCTAGACGGTGTAGGGCGAGAGAATAGGTAGCTAAGGCTAATACTGATGTATGTATCGCATCGTGACCGGCGACGGTGGCGGGCGACGGCGCAGGCCGGTCGTCTACAGGCTAACTTTAACCGTCAGAACGTAAACCAGGAGCAACCGTTGCTTCTCGAGGAGCTCCTGGAGCAGGAGAAGCGCGAGCAGGAGCGCGACGGCGGCGAGTGGGGCGGCGGCGCGGCGGCGGGGGTGCCGGCGCCGGCGCCGCCGCCGCCCGCCGCGCCCGCGCCGCCCGCCGTGCCGCTGTACGGCGGTGTGGCGCCGGTGGCGCCGCCCGCGCCGCCGGACCGCGCACCCGGCGCCGGCGCCGGCGAGCCCGACCACCACGCGCGCCTGCTGTACGAGCAGTGGCTGAAGCAGTACAACGCCTTCGCCGCCGACCAGCAGCGCTACTACGAGGTCGAAGTGCAAAAGCTTCGCAAGATCCGCAAGGTGAGCAGTAGTGCGCTTTCGTGTTCGTGAGCTTAGTAGCGCGCGCCGTCCTCCCGGCCGCCTTAGATATTTCAGGTGTTCTCTCCGGCGGTGTCGTAACCGAACGATCCTGTGACTAACTCGGGCCTTAGCGTGGCGACCTTTCGCCTCGATGTTACACTGTCGATTTTGACTTTGCAGTCGCTGAACAGTAAACAGCGTCAGTTGCGCAAGTCCGGCAACGAGCTGCTGCCGAACGATGCAGCCGAGCTGCAGCGAGTCTCCACCGAGCAGCAGGCGCTACAGAAGCATCTGGAGGCCGCCAGGAAACAGGCTCGCCAGCACAGCATGCTCATGCAGGTATGTTGCACGAATTAATATCTACCAGAAGCAGTTTATTTGTATTATTTATTTAATACACCGGCAAAATTACTATCATATTCTTATAAGCTACAACTCTCTAAACTCTCTTGTATTACCATACGCGACCAGAAACGATAGCCAACAAATACATTTATTTTCTATTCAGGAATACGAGACGAAGCAACGTCAACAGAATCCACAACTAGCTCAACAGACTGTTATAAATCAGCAACAAATTACCACCAATCAGACAGTGTTCGCGCAGAACCAAAATATCAATCAGGGACAACAAGTGCAACAGCAGACCACTATAAATCGACCGATGCAACTTGGCTTGCAAGGCGCTACATTACAACAGCAACAAACACTTATAAGGACACAGCAGACGGTCATCGGTGCTGACGGACAGTCGATATCGCAGCAACGAATAGGCCTTGTGACGTCACCGCTCAATGCTCAAGGAAGATTGCTCCAGAGCCGGACTCTCGTCATCGAACAGGCAGGAGCGCCACAGCAACAGCTCGTTAGGCAACTGTCGGGCGTACAGGAGAGACCACAATCAGTAGGAGGAATGGTGCAATTTGGTCAACAGCAGTTGGCCGGCGTAAGAGGCTCAATGCAGCCAGGATCTCAAACGCCGAGAGCACCGGGCTCAAGGCCAGCAATGTCCCCACTACACGTTCAGTCTCCTCATTCCCAATCGCCCTTACATTCGCTAGCGCCGCAATCGCCCCTGCATCATCTGACGTCACCGATGCAGTCACCGCTACACTCTCAGCAGTCGCCCTTGCATCATACGTCACAGTCGCCTTTGCATCCGTCAACTCAGTCGCCGCTGCACGCGCAGCAATCTCCGTTGCATTCGCAACAATCACCGATGCACGTGCAGCAGACGAATCTATCACAACAATCGCCGATGCATCCGCAACAATCGCCAATGCATCCGCAGCAGTCACCGATGCATCCGCAGCAGAGTCCTATGCACCCGCAGCAATCGCCGATGCACCCGCAACAGTCTCCCATGCATCAGTCGCCGCTACACGCGCAGCAGTCTCAGATGTCTGCGCAACATTCCCCAATGCCTCAGCAGTCGCCGATGCATTCGCAACAGTCGCCGATGCATTTGCAGCAGTCGCCAATGCATACACAACAGTCACCGATGCAGACTTCGATGTCGCCGCAGCACTTCTTGCAACAGTTGCAAGCTCAGAGAACAAGTCCTCAGTTGCCTACGCCTAGTCGAAGTCCACAGGTAAGCCTAGCATTTATTTCTACAATGTTTGTTGTTTTTTATTTCCACAAAAATTATTAATAATATTTTGTGCCCAATTTGGGTTTTATACACCACTATTTTTTAATTAGTACAAAAAATTTAACGGGGCACTAAGTATATTTAACTGATCATATTTATGTAGTTAAAAATAAAAACACTAAGTCCCAAAACTGTCTCAAAACTGTCCACAAAAATACGTAATAATTGGTTAATGCATAACTAAGACTACGACCGACTCGCGTACTATTTGTAGTAACTACTCCATTGATAAATTCCCCCTGTCCCTTTGCGCCCGCGCCGCGCCGATGCGACAAACAGTGCTAAATTGCTAGTGGACGTGAATGCAACGATTGTTTTCGCTGCAACAGATAATTGATTGTCTTCGTTTGCCCTACGCGATGGCTTATGATTTCACATCACGGGAGTACGTAGCTATGCTTCTTGCTTACTTTTTGAGTGGAAGAATCGCGAGTGCACCTGTGTACCCATGGACATCATTTTGTGAGTGTACAAAAGTAAGCTGGTTAGTGTCGAACTATTATAACAGCGCATATTGGACGCTTTTGACGAAGTGGAAAGACTGTGATCTGTGTATTGACAATGGTGGCGGACATTTCGAAGGACAATGGAAATACTTGTAAGTTTAAATAAAATAATACCTACTTAAGTAAATAATAATTTGAGGCGGGCGGCTCAAAATCGGTCTGTGTGGAGAACTTTGAGGGAGGCATTGGTCCAGCAGTGGTCGTCTCTAGGCTGACATGATGATGATAAAATAATATTTGTAAATAGCAGATGACTCAAACTTCATAAATACGCCAAAGTTACTCTTTTCTTTTATTACAGAATACCTTATTTTATTTTGATGTGTTTGCTTTCTAATTACATACCTCCGTATTTAATTACTTGTAAAACGGTAAATTTTGCCGGTCCTAAGCCTGGATAAACTATGAAGGAGAGGGTAGAACTAAGAAAATTAAAAAGTAACTACCTACACTGATTATTTTGCTTCATTTCATTGTCTAAGGCTACCTACATTATAAGTGCGACGGAGAGAATGCGTAAGAGTAGGACGGAAAGTAAGTACTATCAATGAAGTAGTGAATGGATTGTAAAACATGTCTATGATTTAGGTGAGATTTTCTAAAAAAACAAATGATTATAACTTTGCGATTTATTGATATTATGAAATTCTTACGTCACATATATGATAATAATGTCTTCGCTAATATGTCCTTAAAGATTTTGTACTAATAAAAAAATAGTGGTGTATAATCCGTCGTTATGTTATGTTTCTGTTGTGTTCGCTCGCTCATACAATCAACATAGGTAACAAAGTAGCAGCAGAGAAGTGGCTAGATATTGTTTAAACAAGTTAACTTTGATTTAAAACAGATACTTAAAAGACAGTACACATCAAATTACACATAAAGTTGTGTCCACTTTATAATATATGTAACTTGATCAATATAGGAATTTAAACTTTCGTGGTCATTTAAACTTGCTTTAAATTGTCTTTCGGGATATATACCACGTACCTTTGTTTGGAGTAACCGATATTTCGGCACTGTTGCAAGCGCCATGTTCACGGATGTACTGAGGGTATTGCGGGTGGATGAATGTTACGAGCAAGTATAACGGTCTACCCGCTTTCTTACTCGTTTTTTGCGTACAACACCACTGCCACTGTTTTCACTATCGCACTGTACCCGATCACGACATACTACACTCACTACGTCAGCTCGCGGTTTGAATTTTTCCGTTTCACGGGTTTTACATAGACGCACCACTGGATGCCAGATACTCGACAGTTGAAACCCATCCTCTCTATTGAAATTATTAAACTTTTTGATTTCAATAGCCTCCCTAACCATTCGAGGTATGTAGTGGCGTTCTGTCGAAAGCACCTGAGGGTTGTGTAACTCAATCCAGTGGTCGGTACCCGAGTCTAAAAGGTGTTGAGCTATGGCTGACTTATGTGGCTCGTTATTTTTGACTGCCCTGATGTGTTCCTTTATCCGGCAAGAGATGGTGCGTTTCGTTTGTCCTATATAGGAACTGCCACAGCTGCAGTCAACTTTGTATACACCTGGCTTTTCTAATGGAAGACTGTCTTTCGGCGTTCTTATATATTGAGACAGTTTCTTAAAAAGAGTGAAAATAGTCTTTACTGAAACTTTGTTAAGAATATTGGCGATCTTATCTGTCACTCCTTTGACGTACGGTAAGTACGCTGCTGGGTGTCGTTCAACCTTGAAGTCCAGGTGTTTTTTAGTATGTTTGGGTGGTCTGATTCGCCTACTGTATCCGTTTTTGTGTAGACGTATCTGGCATCCAGTGGTGCGTCTATGTAAAACCCGTGAAACGGAAAAACTCAAACCGCGAGCTGACGTAGTGAGTGTAGTATGTCGTGATCGGGTACAGTGCGATAGTGAAAACAGTGGCAGTGGTGTTGTACGCAAAAAACGAGTAAGAAAGCGGGTAGACCGTTATACTTGCTCGTAACATTCATCCACCCGCAATACCCTCAGTACATCCGTGAACATGGCGCTTGCAACAGTGCCGAAATATCGGTTACTCCAAACAAAGGTACGTGGTATATATCCCGAAAGACAATTTAAAGCAAGTAACTTGATCAGTTCAGTTAAACAAGACCGTTAGTTAAATTTCTCAATAACACTATTCCTTCTTACAGATATATCAGCAGTCTCAAATACAAAGCCCGGTGGCATCGCATTCACCGCAGCTACAAAATGTAAGAACATTGGCATTTAGTGAAAAACTTTTATTATTTACTTTTTATATATTTACCTACGTGTTTTCTTGTTTTTATAGTCGGATTACTCGACCGGTAGATTCTCTCGTCCGGCCCCTGGGTGCTCTCCCTTGCCGACTCGGTTCGCCAGGCCGCCACATCATCAACAAGGTAATTTTTATACCACAGATTTATTGTGCACAATTCGACAAAACACATAACTAACTGATTCATTGGCTTTGTTAGGTATGAGGGTCGGAGTGCCTTTTGGTGGTCGACAACAGACTTCACCGCTTGGAAGCCCACAGCCACTGCCTTCACCCGGCAACCCAGCTAATGAGATGGCAGTAAGTTTATACGTTGTTTTTGTTTTATTTTATGACACTATGGCCCAGTTTTACTTTTCCAATCTTTGGATAGACCTAATATTCAGGATTATTTAAAAATATGAAAGTTTTCTTTTTTGAGTTCTCTTCCAAACTAATTTAATCAGACAGCATCAGACCAAAATGATAATAATGCGTTTGCCACGTAAACGACACGTCATGCACTAACTGACATTTACATTCTTATATAATTTCGTGCATTTTTAAAATTCAGTTCTTTATTTAGATAATGAACAACGCTGTATTTCCTTGCAGCGGCAGCAAATGCTCCAACGTCAACAATACAGTCCGATGGGCGGCGCGCCGTCATCGCCGTCGATGCGGTCGCCGCACGTGGCGCGCACGCCGACCCCGTCCGCGTCGCCGGCGGCCTCGCCCGCGCCCACGCACGAGCACGGCGGCGGCATGCACGGGCCGCACGCGCCCCTCCCCGCCGGCTACCGCTACTTCAAGCCCGGCCTGTTCGGCGGAGCGCCGCCCTGGCCCCCGCGCGATGACGACAGGCGACGCCCCGCGCATCTCACTAAAGTCTCCATACTAAAGAGACGGACCCCCCCGCGCCCTCGCCCGATACAATCACATCACGATGAAGCGGAGGCGCCGCCCACTTCGACCGACGCGCGCCAGTTCGTATTGTACGCGCAGGATACCTTGGACTACTCTCACGAGGAACACGCTGACGACTCCCGGGAACACGACGATGATGACGTAGAAGAATTGGTCGAGCATTTGGATGATGATGACATCGTTCTAGTCGAACCGGACGCGATCTCACCCGAGGAACGCATAGCTACCGAGGAAGATTTTGAGGAGTTGATAGACAGTGGAAAACCGGAGGACGAGCAGGACGAGGATACTGTCCCGGCCCAGACGCGCACGGAGACTACCACCAAAACTGTAGCGGTTATAAGTCTTTCTACTGGGAAGCAACCCTCGGCCAACGTTCAACAATATAAAATAGTTAACCCGGCGTCCGGCTCGCCTTTGGCCCGCTTACCTGTACTTAACGCAAAAATGTTGTCGCCCCATTCTAACACTAAAATACTCGATGAAGTATCGCAAGCAACGGTCGCTTCCGTCTCTATCGCAAACCAGACGATCTCTGTCCCTGTATTGAAAAATCTGTCGATGCCGATCTCTAGTATGGCAGGACATGGTGGAGTATCGAAACCTCAGATTAAGAAAGTGCCTTTAAATTTAACTAATCCTCCGCTCACGATAAATATGTCGACCCCAGCACTTTCGAAACCGAACAGTTCAGTAATAAGCGTAATATCTTCTAATGTACCAAAAGTAACCAATATAAGCCAACCGCGGGTTCCGGTTTCGATATTAACGCAACATCAAGTCAAACAAAAAATAGTAAAGACTATTGAAAAGCCTATGATGCTGGCATTATCTAATACAAAATTATCAAGTTTGTCTGTAACACATGATGCCACGTTGCCAGCTAAAATATTCCAGGATGATGCTGCGTCGCCAGACAGTACTGTCACATCAGAAAATACTCAAGAAAAAGATCAAAGTCAAGTAATGACTTCCACCTCTCAACAACTTTCAAGTATAACATCTATGGGATCGTCACAGATGGACCAGCGACCGGGATCAATATTCAAAGAGCCGAATAAAGATATTGATATAGAAACTGAGATAAGTCAACAAACTGAATTGCCACATACATTATGTCTCACGGATCGGACCCCGTTGCTTTTGGGCAAAGCAGATATAAAAAGTCCAGATCCCATACCAGAAAAGATTCCCGACAATATAATGGAGGGCGACGACGAGGATAAACCTGAAGACAATATTCAAAATAATTTGTTATTATCATATAATAAAAGTATATCTGAACCACCTCCTCCAAATCCACCAGTTCCTGAACCTAAACCCGATGAAAATGTTGTCAAGACGATAAAAGCCATCGTTAACCAGAGGAAAGAAATGGTCATAGATTCCAATATGCAAATAACATCCGACATGGCGCAGGAATCTGTCCAAATATCTATCCCATCGCCAACACCTTCTCAGGAGCGATATTTGAATGATATTACAATGCAAGAACATTCTGAAACTACTGAAGGCAACACTAAGCACGTTGAAACCTTTGAGGATATGCTCTGTATATTTGAGAACATCTCTGATGATAATAAAACATATGGAGTAAAACATCCACCGAAACCCGCGAATCCTCCACAAAATCAAAATGTCAGTGCCCCAAAACCAGAGCCGAAAGAAACTCAAGAGCAGCAAACGACATTTGTTAAACGTGAACCAGAGAGACTCGCATTGCAATCAGCCACTGTGCCGCAGCTATCACCATTGTCTCAGCCTTCCGAGTTGACGTCTAATATGGCTAACGTATCTCAACAACTGCGCACGATCATGTCCTCGCTAAATACCAACACGTCTAAGGTAGAGACGCAAAATATTATGAGGAAAAATAGCGATGCTGCGACTCCAACACAAGTTAACTTTGAAAATCTACTACCTTCGTCTAAAGTCGAAGTCGCTGCATCGCGCCCGTCGCCAATTCAGAGAATAGAAAAACCGACAACATCAATACCGAGTTCAGAGAGCATACCCATGAGTGCAGCTCAAGCCCTTGGATCCAGGGTCAATACTTTGTCCTCAATGGGACAAATCAGGAAATCTCCAACAGTATCACCCATCAATTCACCAGTTAGCCTACAAAATTCTTTAATGAAATCTCCGGCGCAGTCGCCACTTATCTCAAATCAACAGCAATATTCGTCTATGGAAGATACCGGGCCTACTTCCTTACCTTCTCAAATAATACAAATGCCCGCCCTCTCTAAAATACATAGTTCCACTACTCCTACCAATTTAATGCACTCGAATAATACGATCACTACTAGTATAAGTAATTTTCAACAGAAGAATCCATCGTTACCGACGAGTATTTTAGGACATACTTTGTTACAACCGTCGAGGCAAATTAATACCAGCAATTTGCCATTTAATCAGCAAAGCATGCAGAGCATTAGTTCTAGTCAGCCGCCGGCCCTAGTCATGACTTCAAGACCAATGATGGGTAATAAGGAACCTCCACCGAATGTTACTGTGCGAACACATAGTATAGTCAGCTCGGGAATAAACCAAATGCAAGCTAAACCACCGGCGCAAGGACCTCTAAATTTCATTACCTCGTCAAAATTACTGCATACTCAATTGACTTCGCCCTTAAAAAGATCCAAATCTACTGACGAACCTAAGACAGAAGTTATCGTAGGGCATATTCAACCTACGAAAAGACACAGCGTTGAAGCAGTAGTGGTTAAGTCAGAACCAATGGAAACTGACGAACCAAACACATCGACAGTTTCTGCTGATACTACAAATAAGCACCCAAGTATGCAGCAATCGACAGCTAATCAGAAAAATGACGAGTCTCAAAATGTTTTGCTGAAGCAGCTTTTACAGACTACCACGACATCTGCTACTGTAGTGCCAACTAGAACTATGACTATACAAAGAACTGCTCCTGCTTTGGGCACTATACCTTCTTTAGAAGCTCAACTTGCTAGACCTTCGATTCCACCACCAACTCTAGCGTTGACTCAAGAAGTAGAAATACCTAAAAATTCGCCTAGGCATAACATAACAACGGTCAACTCTCCATTTACTACTCGTCCCATTACCCATCAGACATCGATCCCAACCTCTGCAATTTCACCTTTGACTCAAACTTCCACGCAATCATTAATGGATGTGCGCAAGCCGCCAGTTAAGATACTTAACAAAGAAGAGACTACGCCTATGCCAGAAAGTTCGCCTACAATGAAATCGATGCAAATGTATCCCATGAATATAGAAAATCAGCAGATACACCAAACTATAAAGAAAGAAATCGCGCCACCACAACAAAGTCCTGTCAATAGATTTTCACCTTTAGAGGTAAAGAGAGAATTGCTCGATGAGAGTTCACAGCAGTCTGCAACTTCGGGCGTCTCTACCGCTTCAGACCAAGGCAAACTAGATCAGCCAATGAAGGAAGAATTCCCTGAAAGTGTGAACATGGACGTCCCTTCAGAGGCGACGCCTGAAACGCCCTCAGAGGCCAAAAAGCGTAAGCGGCGAGAATATCAGCAGAAAAAACGAAAGATACAAATGAATATGAAACAAGCCGCTGAGAATAACTTAAATGCTGCAAATGCTAAAAAGAGACCGCGTAAAGGATCTAGATACGAAGAGGATTATGATACATTTATTGATAACTTGATGACACAGCTACGTTCAATGCCAGCTATGCAAATTCAAGAACCTGCTTTGACTACTAATTTCGCTGTCTGTCCACTTTTCGGCTCTGGAGATCTCACTAAATTGAAAAATAAGGACTATGACATTCTTAAAGGTGATTTGACGGGCGAGTTTGGTAACGCAAAAATACCAAATGTGGCGGATTATTATAATACAAAACCATTCGGCGAAGAAGAACCATTGCCTGAGAAACCTGCGGCATCCACTCAGAGAGGATTTTATGATCAAGAGTTTCCGCCTATTGTTTTCGACGAAGACCCAGAAGATAAGAAATTGGACTTCATTTGTAAAGAGCGTGACACTGACACGCCTGATAGTATTGTTAGCTGTTCTAGTCCCGAATGCCTTGAAATAGAGCCTCCTAATAGATTCCCTGGACTTAAACTGATCGATGACGAAGATGAGGATGAAGATAGTGATTCTGCATCCGGACGAATATCGCCTGCGATCCCCATTATTGCGCCTGTTCCAATCAGAATAAAGCCCGTCTCACTGTATCAAATAAAGGAAGAAGAAGAGAATCAAAAAGCACTGAAGCCCTTCGACGCAGATACTGCCAAATCTAAGGGCTTGGATTCGCCTGGTGGTTCGGAAACAAATGAAAATGTTACGGTTACTCTTACGCTAACATCTGGTGCAGCTGAGGACATTCTTGGCGTTCTGAAAGAGCTCGCTGGTATTCTACACATTCCGCCACCGACTTCGTATCAAATTATAGAGAGAACTGCAACGCCTCCTTCTCATAAACTAGGATTGTACAGATCTAAAGGTAAAGATGGTAAAGAAGGAACACCGATTGACATTCAAAGTATATTAAATGGCGCAGCCAAGTTTTGTCGACATTGTGATGTTGTTATCCTGGATTCAGTGGTCAGGGCGAAAGCCTCTGAATTCCCATTACTGTCAGCTAACAAAGGCAACGCAGAAGAAATCCTTTGTGACAGCGATTCTGAATTATACTTCTGCAGTACTCAGTGTTATGAGAGCTTTGCATGGCGTCCTACCAACATAATACTCGATGGTAAAGCAAAGGCAACGGTCAAAGAAGATAAATCCGATGTCGATACCAACTTATCGAAGGATCGAGATGATTTCGATACTGCATCCACTGAGAGCATGGAAACCGATGACTTAGACATGAAGCCTGACATTAAAGACGAGAAAATGGACTTATCGTTTATGGATTCGCTCGACAACGATGAGCTAATGAAAGAAGTCGGTGATGACGTCAGTGCTTTAGATGAGGATCTAAAGAGCGAACAAGATGAAAAAAGCAATCAAGGCACATTAGAAAGGGAGAAATATAGAGGTATTCGTTACAAAGCTTGGTCGCCGGGTTGCATTGGGCCGCCTGTCAAATATAAACGTCCGACTGATAGGGAGCTGACTGAGTTAGTGTTCCGTACTGGTGTAGCTATAATGCCGGTGACTAATGAAGATACAAGGAAATGTGAACTGTGTGGCATCCAAGGAGATGGCGTCGCCGACGGAGTGTCCAGACTTCTGAATTGTGATGTGAATCGTTGGGTGCACTTGAATTGCGCGCTATGGTCGGAGGGGGTGTACGAAACTGTAAGCGGTGCGTTAATGAATGTGGAGACAGCACTAGCGGCGGGCTCTAACGCGACGTGCGCCGTGTGTCGCAGACTGGGCGCCACAGTCCGGTGCTTCAAGGTGCGGTGCGGCAGCGTGTACCATCTCGGCTGTGCTGTCAAGGATAGCTGTGTCTTTTATAAGAACAAAACGGCGTTCTGCGCCTCACATGCTCCGAAGGTCAGTTTGTAAAATGTTTTCTGCCAAAATTTTAATAAGTAGAAGGCTTGTCAGAATCATTATATTTAGTAATTGAAATGTTTTTAAGCTCTTCTAATTTACCTAAAACTAATCTTATTTTTTTGGCCATTGAGTAAATTCGGGTATTATGTTATTCATAGAACGAGAAAGACAACGAGCTGACCACGCTGAGCGTGCAACGGCGCGTGTACATAGCTCGCGACGAGCAACGCCAGGTGGCGTCAGTGATGCTGCACTCGGACACTAATCATCTCATCAGGGTCGGGGGACTGATCTTCCTCAGCCCGGGACACCTACTGCCGCACCAGCTCGCCGCCTTCCACACGCCCAATTATATCTACCCTATTGGGTATAAGATTGTGAGTATTTATTTATTTTTTATTTATTATCTTAGGAAAACCAACAGCTTTACAAACATGATAGATAATGATTTCTCAAAATACGGATAGCCATTAATAGGTTTTCGCCAATGGTTACAATATACATATAAAAAAAGTAATGAGCATGAGAAAAACAACGCATTTCTACTTAATTTCTCGCACACGCATACCTCAGCAACAAAATGAAGAAGATAATAGTGGTAGAGTAAAGAAAAACCGCATAACTAATGTCAAAGCCTACATAATATGTACTTTAACAATAAAACTTGACAATCTATATACTTACTGACTAAGCAACCGCCTTGCCGACGCAACGCTAGTGTTAAATAGATCTATATCAAAATTAATAAGAATTTTATTGAACCCATTACTCGCCCGCCGAATAAATGCATTCTGCCCGTAATTAGTGGATGCGTGCGGAAGGCTTAGTAGTGGTCCCTTTCGCAAGCCCATCATCGGCACCTTCAAGGATATTTGGGACAGCAAATCTGGACAATCCAATAAACCGCTTGCAACTTTCATTAAAAACAATATATCTGCAATATTGCGACGTTTGACCAGTGACAGGAGGTGGTGTTTATTACATATGTCGATATAACGGTCGGAGTGGTATTCAACCTTAGTCCTGAAGCATAAATATCTGACAAACTTGCGCTGGACTCTCTTAATGCGGGAGATGTATGTCTCATATCTTGGGTTCCATACTTGCGAGGCGTATTCCAAGTGACTCCGAACAAAAGTACAATACAAGATTTTAAGCGTTTTTGCGTGTTCGAAGTCCTTGGAGGCACGCATAATAAACCCAAGAGATTTATATGCCCTTGCAACTATAGTATCGACATGAGTGTCAAATAGTAATTTGGAGTCGTGAAAGATGCCAAGATCACGAACACATGATACCCTCTGCAAAACATGGCTGTTAAGTGTGTAATCGAACAGTATCATATTGCGTTTTCTCCCATAGGTCATAACGTTACATTTGGATGGATTAAGTTCCATATGATTAATAATACAATAGTCCTCGAGACGTTTGAGGTCCATTTGCATGGCGACAGCATCCTGCATATCGGTGACGACAGAAAAGATTTTCATGTCGTCAGCGAAAGACAAGACACGTGCAGAATGGAAACACCTGTCAATGTCATTTACACAGACCACAAACAGCAAAGGCCCTAGTAAAGATCCCTGCGGGACGCCGCTGGGAATGTCAATCCAGCTAGATACGTAGTTGTTAATAGCAACAGCCTGAGAACGATTTTTTATATATGAATCTAACCATCTTAACAGATCCCCACTAATACCGATACTTTGCAGCTTAATCAAGAGCAGATTATGGCTGATACGATCAAAAGCTTTACTGTAGTCTGTGTAAACGACATCGACCTGCTGACCTTTGTCCATAGCTTGGGTCAAAAAATCGTTGAAAAGTATTAAGTTGCTAACAGTCGAACGACCCTTTAGAAAACCATGCTGGTACGGAGAGAAAGTGTGAAGTAAGGCACGATATAATTGATTAAAAGCAATTTTTTCAAGCAGTTTGGAAACAGTACAGAGCTTAGATATTGGCCTGTAGTTGGCAACTTCTGTGCGTGAGCCCTTTTTATAGATTGGTGTAATATAAGCCCGTTTCCAAATAGCAGGCACTTCACCCTCAGATAGAGACATCCTAAATAGCAGAGATATTGGTAAAGCAATAGATTTTGAACATTTTTTAAGAAAGAAAGCAGGTAGATCATCTGGTCCTGGAGACTTGTGTACGTCTAACTCAGAAATAAGGCGCTGAGCATATTCCGTAGAAATATAAATTGAAGATATGTTAGCTACTGGGTAATTATGAGAATCAAGTAAAGTGGATACAGGGCGATTTATAGGGAGACTAGAGGACGCCAGCAGCTACGCCTGCATTTTTTTAATTTACCCGTTTTGGCCGATCCCGTGGGCATTTCGGGAAATCCCTTCTTAGTGCACCCTTACGGTCCCCAAGGAACATACATGCCAAATTTCAGCTTCCTGCGCCCAATAGTTTCGGCTGTAGCGTGTCTGTCAGTCAGTCAGTAACGCAAGGATTTTATATATTAAGATTATTAGGAGAGTTTAAAAAATTTGAGCGAAAGTGGTCTGAAAATGCATTACATCATGCCCAGTGTCTACAATTGAATTTTTCCAAGTTAAGCTATTGGGCATAGAATTTTGACTAAATTTGGATTTTACATAAGACCAAAAATACTTGGGGTTTTTCTCAATAGACGTTTCAACAGAATTTACATACTTAAGGTAGCATGATGTTAGTAACTGTTTACTACGGTCTCGGAGCATCTTATATGTTTCTTCGTCACACCGGTTACCGTATGTTTTGAATTTTTTAAAGAATTTATATTTTTCTTTAATTACTTTTTTAAGAGCCGGAGTAAACCAACGGGGAAAATTATAATTATACAATTAACATAATAAAATTAACAATTAACAAAATTATAATTATAGTAATTATACAGATATTATGTGCTGAAAAGTTTACTATTGCAGCCTTTGTATCACCAAAGTGTCCACCAGTTATTTATAGTTGATGAACATAATGTGTTGAATGGATGGATGCACTGGACTTATTGATTGTGACACGACTGGTTTCTACTCACTCTTAAGAATTGCCTTCCGTAACGAGCGGCACGCTACGTCGTAGCGCCCGACCGCACTTCAGTATTACCCGACCGCATATTGCCAATGACGTTCACAAAAACGTCAGATATGCTATAGAACACTCGGAACCAATAGAAATATGGCGCTGCCGTGTGTTGCTGTCGTCTGCAGTTTGAGTTCGAAATCATAACTACATCGACATAAGGCGGCGACACATGTCGTTTGTTGTTGAGCTTTGCGGTCGGCTAGGCACTGGTACCTTAATGGTTTATATGTTTGTGTGATTTCTTACAATACGAAACATTTTTGTATTTTTTTTTTGCTTTATTACACTTTTAAATTGTCAAGGGATTTATTAATGGTCTTTATGTTACCGCAATGATAAAAAAATACTTCCAAACCTTATTGAATTTTCAGTATGATTATTATGTGACAAGAACACTCGATACCTTATATATCTGTATCTCGTACCTTGAGCGCTTACGGGAGCTAGATGTAGCTGCTAGTAAGCTTGTGTGTTTTATAGTTAAAGTGACATTGTTGTGCGTGTGACGTGTGCAGGTGCGGTTCTACTGGTCGATGTCCCGCGCCAACACGCGGTGCCGCTACCTGTGCTGGATCTCGGAGGCGGAGGGGCGGCCGCGCTTCCACGTGCGCGCGCAGGACGAGCCGCGGGCCGAGCGCGCCGCGCCCACGCCGAGAGCCGCCTGGGCCAATGTATGTCACATAATCACATCACACTCCACCACTCTCTACATACTCACTTCCACGTGCGCGCGCAGGACGAGCCGCGGGCCGAGCGCGCCGCGCCCACGCCGAGAGCCGCCTGGGCCAATGTATGTCACATAATCACATCACACTCCACCACTCTCTACATACTCACTTCCACGTGCGCGCGCAGGACGAGCCGCGGGCCGAGCGCGCCGCGCCCACGCCGAGAGCCGCCTGGGCCAATGTATGTCACATAATCACATCACACTCCACCACTCTCTACATACTCACTTCCACGTGCGCGCGCAGGACGAGCCGCGGGCCGAGCGCGCCGCGCCCACGCCGAGAGCCGCCTGGGCCAATGTATGTCACATAATCACATCACACTCCACCACTCTCTACATACTCACTTCCACGTGCGCGCGCAGGACGAGCCGCGGGCCGAGCGCGCCGCGCCCACGCCGAGAGCCACCTGGGCCAATGTATGTCACATAATCACATCACACTCCACCACTCTCTACATACTCACTTCCACGTGCGCGCGCAGGACGAGCCGCGGGCCGAGCGCGCCGCGCCCACGCCGAGAGCCGCCTGGGCCAATGTATGTCACATAATCACATCACACTCCACCACTCTCTACATACTCACTTCCACGTGCGCGCGCAGGACGAGCCGCGGGCCGAGCGCGCCGCGCCCACGCCGAGAGCCACCTGGGCCAATGTATGTCACATAATCACATCACACTCCACCACTCTCTACATACTCACTTCCACGTGCGCGCGCAGGACGAGCCGCGGGCCGAGCGCGCCGCGCCCACGCCGAGAGCCGCCTGGGCCAATGTATGTCACATAATCACATCACACTCCACCACTCTCTACATACTCACTTCCACGTGCGCGCGCAGGACGAGCCGCGGGCCGAGCGCGCCGCGCCCACGCCGAGAGCCGCCTGGGCCAATGTATGTCACATAATCACATCACACTCCACCACTCTCTACATACTCATTTTCACTGATCCGCTGATTTCGCTAAACCTATAGATTTAACCTAGAGGTAATCGTTAGCCTATAGTTTCATAGTTTTTCTATGTCATTAACGCGTAGCAATCATAGCGCAACTTGGTTTGCCGTTAATAATGGATCAGCAAAGTTAAGCAACGTTCGAACACGTCTCCACTTGGATGACCGCGTGTGACATTTACATCAGAACACTACCGTGTTTCGAATAATAAGTAAAGCTTTTGGTCCCGATTCTTGTCTCATCACACGAATAATCGTTAAGCCACGTCGAAAACTTTCGAATGGTCTAAAAAACTATAGGATACCCTTGCGAATAAAAAAAAAGACTACATCATTTGTCCATACCTCGTATTGGTATTAGATTAATGGCGATTACAAAATTCTTGTCTGTACCCTGAGATACGCAGCAAAAATCTATACATTACTAAGTACGTATCGCTTACTGTAGTATTGTCAAGTTATGATCATGTTTTGTAATGTGGTGTCATCAGGTGTTGGACGCAGTGGCAGCCCTGCGCGAGGGTCGCAGTGAGGACGGCGTGCTGAAGCTGTGGCCCAACTACGTCACCGGTGAGGATCTGTTCGGTCTCACCGAGCCCGCCGTCGTCAGAGTGCTTGAGAGTTTACCTGGTGAGTAGCGTTTAAGTAGACGTGGATTTAGAATTGCATGCAACCATGCACATTTGCCGAGTCGAGTCGATAGACTAATAATAAGACATGTATTGAGGGAATTAGGAGGTTGATGACATGTGATTCTGTATGTAGAATGAGATGATAATTAAAATGCATTTTCTCCGGTAGTGTCCAGCCATTTTGAGGATGTAACGTTTATAAGATCCTAGGTTATAAAACTTTAATTTTCTCGCGTTTGGTATAATTATATGACGTAAATTTTAAACCGTATACAGTTCAGAAGTTACTCTATATGAGGATTATATTAAAATAGCTTACCTTTAACCTTTTCATGTCATAAAAAATTTATAAATGCAGGTCAATTTGTTTTTCCTTACACCATGTGAAACATTTTTCCAAAATACACATAAATTATTCACGAAATTCCCTTTCTCACTACATTTATATTGACACGGGTAGACGACGCGACGGTTATATACATTAATTTAACACAGTTCACCGATATTACTTCACAATAACTGTTAATTCATAGCAGCGAAAATATTTGCGCCATTTTGACGATCCGACGGAAAACATTTCTCACTCACAAAACATTTTTATACCTATTTATAGCAAAAACAATATAAAATGTCTTATTCACAATGGATTCTACGGCAATTTTATGAGAAACTTCTATATTTTAGTAATTAATAAATACTTACATGTAATCATTTAAAATATGGAGGACGGCTAGCGGCCAACGCCCGAAAATTGCATCACAAAAGTTACTAACACTTTCTTTGTAAATGTTTTTATAACTGGCTAAAAAAATATTTAAAACATATACTTCACTAAATTGTCAATAATTTAATATACACCGCTATTTTTTAATTAGTACAAAAAATTTAACACAGCACTAAGTATCTTTAACTGATCATATTTATGTAGTTAAAAAATAAAATACTCAAAACTGTCCACAAAAATACGTGATAATTGGTAAATGCAATACTAATACTATGACCGACCCGAGTACTACGAGTATCATAGTAAAATGAACCATTGATAAATTCCCTTCCCCCCCGCCCCTCTGCGCCTGCGCCACGCCCCGACGATGCGACAAACAGTACTAAATTGCTAGCAAAAGTGAGCGTATCTAATTTCGTTGCAAAAGTTAATTGTTTGTCTACGTTTGCCCGACGCGATGGCTTATCATATCAGTTCATATCACGGGAGCTATGCTGAGTGGAAAAATCGCGAGTGCAGCTATGTACCCATGGACATCTTATTGTGAGTGTAAAAAAGTGATCCGGTCAGTGTCAAACAATTAAAACAGTGCATATCGGATGCTTTTGACAACGGTGGTGGACATTTCGAAGGACAATGGAAATACTTGTAAGTTTAGTAAATAATACGTACTCAAGTAAATAATAATTTGATGCGGGTGGCTCAAAATCGGTCTGTGTTCTCCACACACCTTGAGGAAGGCCTATGTCCAGCAGTGGACGTCTCTAGGCTGCCATGATGATGATAAAATAATATTTGTAAATAGCAGATGATTCTAACTTCATAAATACGCCAAAATGACTCTTTTCTTTTAGTCCAGAACACCTTCTTTTATTTTGATATTTGTTTGCTTTCTAATTACATACCTCCGTATTTAATTACTTGTTAAACGATAAATTTTACCGGTCCTAAGCCCGAATGAAGTATGAAGGAGAGGGTAGAATTAACAAAATTAAAAAATAACTACCTACATTTATTATTTTTCTTTATTTTATTTTCTATGGCTACCTACATCATAAGTGCGACAGAGAGAATGCGAATGAGCAGGATGGAATATTATCAAAGAATTAGTGAATGTATTATGTAATGAAAAATATGACTATGATTTAAGTGAGATTTTCTACAATAAACAAATGATAATAACTTTGCTCTTTATGGATATTATGAAATTCTTACGTCACATATATGATAATAATATCTTCGCTAATCTGTCCTTAAAGTTTTTGTACTAATTAAAAAATAGCGGTGTATAATACTATTACAATCACTTAACGTTTGCGGTAAGAACACATTTAAAAAAAATCACAAATTAAACTTAGTTGATCGCCACAGCGCAATATGGCGGCACGGAGAAAACTGAGCATCGAAATCAGCAATTTTGTTGTTTCTCGGTTGCAAGCTTGGAAATATGGTAAAAATTGATGGTGTTATGTTGGTTTACCTGTAACTAGTCGATGTACGTTTTTATTATTGTAACTAATCACACAACACACAAGTTAACACAAATTCGTGAGTCAAGGCACACCGTGCCCGTAGGACACTACCGGCCTATTTCTCTTACGGGCACACCGTGCCCGTAGGACACTCAAGGGGTTAACGGAATCAACTGTGATAAATATGAAGGTGATAATAAAAAAAACATTGAGATATATTTCGGAGATTTTATCGTTACTCCTGCAGGGACGGTAAAAGAAACAAAAGTCGTGTTGTCTAATCGATGGATGGTCTGAATTAGAATACAAAGCAAATCTCCGGAAATTGTCGTTGTTGTTACGTGTCATGTTTTGTGTGTGTGTAGGCATCGAGACGCTGACGGACTACCGCTTCAAGTTCGGTCGGTCGGCGCTGCTGGAGGGCGGGCTGTGCGTGAACCCGTCGGGCTGCGCGCGCTGCGAGCCGCGCGCCCGCGCGTCCTGGCGGCGCGCCACCCGCTCGCTGCTGCCCGCCGCGCCC
Source organism: Euclidia mi (assembly GCA_944739405.2). NCBI lineage: Eukaryota > Metazoa > Arthropoda > Insecta > Lepidoptera > Erebidae > Euclidia > Euclidia mi. Next base: position 75,801,343 of record OX123184.2, on the reverse strand, counting down.
GCGCCGCCGCCCGCGCCCGACCACCCCGCCTGCCCCTACTCCAAGCAGTTCGTGCACACCAAGAGCTCGCAGTACAAGAAGATGAAGAACGAGTGGCGGAACAACGTCTACCTCGCCAGGTCACCACACACCACCTACACTACACTACACTACGCTACACTACACACCGCGCATATCTGTAGATATAAAATCCTAGCGTTACTGACTGACTGACTGACAGACACACTACAGCCGAAACTACTGAGCGCAGGTAGGTGAAATTTGGCATATATATGTTCCTTGAGGTGTGTAGGGGCGCACTAAAAGAGGATTTTTGGAAATTCCTCCCCTAAGGGGGTTAAACACGTCAAAGTTTGTATGAAACTTTTTATCCCTTTAATGGATTAACTTCAAACTTTGTATATTGGTTCCTCAAATGAAGTTTGTGGAACACTAAGAAAGTCTTTTTGGAAATTCTTATCCTAAAAAAGGGAGTCAGAATTTGTATAGAACCTTCAAGGGATTAACTTCATACTTAGTTTATTATGACGTTAGCGAACAAAAAGACAGTTATTTTGGAAACTCTTCCCCTAAGAGGTAAGAAAAGAGAGCACAAGTTTCTATAAAAGCTTTTATTTTTCAATCGCATCGCTTTCATAAGTATAGGTATATAAAATCCTTGCGTTACTGACTGACTGGCAGACACGCTAGAGCCGAAACTACTGAGCGCAAATAGGTGAAATCTGGCATGTATGTTCCTTGACGAGTGTAGGGGAGTTTGTACGAAACATTTTATCTAAGCGAAATTTACGCGAGCGAAGCAGCGGGCTAGTACCATCTAAACTACATTCACTGCTGCTCAGAACTAAGCCAACTGAAAAGCGCTAATACTATTTAGCATTTACAAAAAACTACTTTTTCCGCTAATTGGAAGCCATCTAACTTGCACTCGATATGATTCTTGATGACCCTAAAAACAGCTTATAGACGCGGCTATGCATTCATCAAAGTGAACGTCTATAACTATCCATAGAGCTTTTTTATACACTCTGTTACTATATCGTTACTGACCTATGTTAATGTAAAAAAAAAATACTTTTAAAGTTATCGTTATATATTTATTTTGTACAAATCTGTACAAAATGTTGCCGTATCGGGTGTTTGATTCCGTTGTGATCTCAGATAGGTACAATTAATTATTTATTTGCACAGCGTCAGGATTGAGGAGCCACATACATTTGTATTTTTTACAAATTCCCTTGATCTTACAAGTCTATAATGTTAATACAAATTTGATTACAACTACTACAAAATGACCATAAACTGAAAACATAATTCGAATGACTACTTTCACGGAATTCACACTCGCATGGCGTATGGATTGAGGAGCCACACTTAAAGTATAATATCTTCCTGAATATCAAAGATACAATCCTCAGATTTTTTGTAGATGCTGTTCACAGTTAGTACAAAATGATACAAAATGTTCATAAATATTCATTCAATACTTTTCGAGTTCTACGGTGGCTCCTCAGTTCCGACGTATGTACTGAGGAGCCACCTTTACATTGATATAACTTTTTAAATACTTTAGTACAAATTTCAACATTTGGCCTACAAAATTATTTCTCTTCGTACTAAATAACGGACCAAGCTTCGTTGTAAAATCTGAAGTGGCTCCTTAATCCATACGGACACAATATTATTCATCGTTCTCAACATTAGCACAATACAATCAATCTTAACATCTCAAATTCAGATAGAAAGTATAATAATACGTATTAAAACTATATTTCAGGTCTAAAATCCAAGGACTAGGTCTGTACGCCGCACGGGATCTAGAGAAACACACCATGGTCATTGAATATATCGGGGAAATCATTCGCTCCGAACTGTCTGAAATACGTGAGAAACAATATGAAGCTAAGGTAAGATTAATAACTAAACATATAGAAATATTAAATTAATCTCACTATAGCGACTTACAAAAACATTGTGGCAATAATTCAAACTAATAACACTATAAAGATTATAATACTAATATTAAAACCAAGAGCTGATATATCTAAGACTAGATGATGCCCGTGGTTAGACCCGCGTTATTTAAGGCTACTGCTCCGCTCCCGTGGCTCATAGCGTGATGTTATATAGCCTATAGCCTTCCAGCTATCTAACACTGAAGGAATTTTTCAAATCGGACCAGTAGTTTCTGAGATTAGCGCGTTCCACCAAACAAACAAACAACTCTTCAGCTATATATATATTAGTATAAGATATAATCATATTAGCCCTAAAATTTTCTATAGTTCAAAATTAGGCAATTTCAAAATACATAACTGTATCATTCATGGATGCAGTTCACAATAAAAGTCAGTAGAAGAGACAGCTATCAATATTACTCGGCTTCAAATATTGTTTTTAACATAAATGCAAATTAATACTGTGATGTGATATACAGGGTGTCACAAGACCCAACACCAAGCCAAAGTCTACTCGTTGTGAACATCATGCCAAGTCATACTAACCAAAAATAATACCTGGGAAACGATTTTTTTTTAAGTTTTCACATTTTTTAAACCGCAATTTAAAGCGCGCGCGTGCAATGCTCGAACTACCTACTTATCCATGGGGTCAAAGGGCATCTAAAGAACATATTGGCGGGGTAAATGCATCGATTTTGTACCTTCCCAGGTATGATGCTGAAGAAAAAATGTTCGTAGTGATTGGTATAACATGGGATTTCAGTTTTCGGGTCTTTTTACAGGTTCCATATCCATTTGCATAAAATTTTAAGACCTAATATAACTTAGCATAATTTTGCTTGGCATAATTATATTTTCGCATAATATAATTACACATAACAGCTTATGCATAATTTTTTTAAACATAATTTCTCTAACCATAATAATGATTAAGCATAATATTCTAAAGCATAAATTTATTAAGCATAAAGTTCTAAAGCATAACTTTTTTAAGCATAATATCCTAAAGCATAAATTTATTTACGCATAATGATTACAATACAATACAAATTGGATATAATAACTTTGGCAATTTGTGTTGATTGCCGAGAGTGCTCCTGAGGTCCAGGGCAGACTGACAAAGTGGTGGCAAAGGCTGGAGTGTGTCGGCCTGAAAGTCAGTATACACACAACTGAGTATATGTTTTGCGACTTCGGTGGTCTCTCCAGTCCCGCGCCCATATCCCTTGGTGGAGAGCCCATATCGGTCTGCTCCGACTTCCGGTACCTCGGGTCACTTATTCAAGGGGACGGGGAAATAGACCGCGACGTCACGCACCGGATCAACTCAGGTTGGATGAAATGGCGACAGGTCACAGGAACAACTTGTGACCCACGGATGCCCCTTAGGTTAAAGGGCAAAATCTACAAATCCGTAATAAGGCCTGTCGCTCTGTATGGTTCGGAATGCTGGGCCTTGAAGAAGACGGATGAAAGATTGCATGTAGCAGAGATGAGGATGTTGAGATGGATGTGTGGGGTGACAAGGATGGATAAAATTAGAAATGAGTTTATTAAGGGAAGTCTAAAAGTTGCACCGGTGCAAGAAAAGCTGAAAGGAAATCGTCTATCGTGGTATGGGCATGTGATGAGGAGGGATAAAAATCATGTGACTAGAAAGGTGATGAAGATGAGAATTGAGATATATAAGGCAAGAGGAAGACCAAAGAAAAGATGGATGGATTGTGTGAAGGGTGACATGAATGAAAAGGGAGTGAATGATGAGATGACGTCTGATAGGAGAGGATGGAAGAGAAAAGCATTCTGCGCCGACCCCAAGTAATATGGGAACAGGGCAGGCAGAAGAAGAAGAACTTTGGCAATGTATCTTTGGCATATTTTTCGCTGTAGGAAGCATGAAGCATGCAAGCGAGCATATAGCATGCAAGCAAGCATGCAACATGCAAGCAAGCATGCAGCATGCAAGCAAGCATGCAGCATGCAAGCAAGCATGCAGCATGCAAGCAAGCATGCATCATGCAAGCAAGCATGCATCATGCAAGCATGCAGCATTCAAGCGAGCATGCAACATGCAGCAAGCAGGGTTTCTGTCACGGCTCCGGCGCTGCAGGCCTCCGGCGGCCCCACGCGCCTACGCGATTTTAAATAACACTCTAGGGGTAGGACAAACAAGACTACGTGGAGTCGGTTTTGCAGCAATTCCGTTCTGTCACAAATTTTTGTTGCACAGCATATAAAATTTTTACAAGCTAAATATATATAAATATTATGCTAATAGTCACTAGGCCTACTAACGTTATGCTAATAGTCATTAGGCCTACTAACGTTATGCGAATCAAATTTATGCCAAAATAAATTAGTCTTTAAGTTAATTATGCCAACATAAAATGTATGCCTAAAAAATTATGCCGAAGTATTATTATGCCAAAACAAATTGTGCCAAAATCGTTATGTCGAAGTATATTAGGACAAAGAACATTTTGAGAAAAGAAGGGATCCCCTTTTTTACATCTTGTATATAAGACATTTTGCATCTTCTATTTGACAACTTGTTTTAATTATACAGATTTGAAAATAAACTAAGAAGTAAGAATTTGCCAAATAGATAAAAGTAAATTACTTGAAGATGTTAAGAAGGTATGTTTGTTTCTATATTTATGATTAGAAACAGATCGTATCGTAGTTTGTTGGTGTAACGACTTTAGTTGTTGCCCCTTAAAGTCTTCGGTAGTATTAGTTTGAGACCATACTACTTACATGTGAATATAGTTTTGTTATATAATATGAAAATTGAGTGAGACATAGAATAAAACAAATAGTTATAGTCTGCGCGGAAAGAGAATGGGCATGGCGAAAATTGCAACTAACAGGTTCGAGTTCCTTTAGTAATTTTGAACTTATGGACGTACGATTGAAAACCCTTCTGTCTGTCTGAGTAACACAGGCTCAACAGATCAAGATTTTTAGTCGCACTATAATAAATTAACAATGTTGCCAACTTGAGAAATACGGTAAGTACGTATTGTTGCGCCCTCAAATCAAAAGTCTGTTCTCTTTCCGCACAGACTCTAGTTTGATGACACTGGAAGTATTGTCAAAACTGGTAGAGCCTTTTGTTTGGTGACCGTACATGTGACTGTACGTGCATATGTGTGCGTGTGTGTGTGACAGAACCGCGGCATCTACATGTTCCGGCTGGACGAGCGGCGCGTGGTGGACGCCACGCTGTCGGGCGGGCTGGCGCGCTACATCAACCACTCGTGCCAGCCCAACTGCGTGGCCGAGACCGTCGAGGTCGACCGCCACCTGCGCATCATCATCTTCGCCAAGAGGCGCATCGCGCGCGGGGAGGAGGTACACACATACACACATACGTACAACTCGCGCACTTTTACTTGGCCGCCCTGTTTTGGTAACGGGGCCGGAAGGCGGGTGTACTGTCCTGTATATACGCGAACTTAACATTGTGACTAACTTCGGGCCGGCCAACATAGAATGCACGAGGTGTACTATTTATTGCAATAAACAGTGACGGTACAATAAATAGTAGGACTATTTATTGTACCTACCTTTTTAAAGTGACTTCTGTCCACGATCTGTGTATAATCGGTAGCTTTGTCACCGAAGGTAATTTTTTCCAAGCAACCTTGTGGTACCACATATCCTGCTATTGACTCTGATATTAATCGAACACTTCTTCCCACTTTTTATATCAGAAACTTTTATTTTACGGATTGAGCCGTATTAAAAGTCACTTAGCGAGTGTGGTGAATCTATCCCCAGATTTGACATAATTGTGTAATCAACAAATCTTTGTTCCGAAGCAGGCTGTCATTTGCTACCATTCAGGAGAATGGCAAGTACCTACTATATCTAAAAAGTATCCTGCTGAGCACTACGATAACACGGTAACACTAACAACCGCTTCGTATCTATAAAATTTTAACAAAACATTTGCTTTTAATTCTGAAGATTTTTAAGTTTATTTTTTAATTATTTTCAATAGATTACAATCGCCAGCAATGTCAGTGAACATAACTTTCAAGGAACAGAAAGTGAAACAATGGAAGTGGCATATGGCTGCCACGCGCGTGCCACAACGATCACCAACTCGATTGAGAGCTGATACAAATGGACTACATGTACATAGTATATTATTATCAAAAATACAAAATACTAAAATAGGCTATCTGACTGTTAAAACGCGCCACATCGAAACCTTGACTGGTGCAATCGATCATGACGACATCTCTGTAAATATATTTATTTTTTGTAATTTTTTTCTCCTGGTGTCATAAAAACCTGCAGCATTACAACATATGTGTCTGATTTTTATTTTTGTAAAGAAAATAGCACCTTTTGATTATAGTTTTGTGGGTTTATACATAACCCAACAAATTAGTTGATATTCCTTGTAGAAATAAGTCAAATAGCCCATTTCTAGCTTTCATACTGACAAGCTTCATTTCCTTAAAATGTTAATAACATGGTTGCCCTGTCTCGAGGAAAATTTATCCAAGGCTTCTAACAAAAATGGTTTCAATTGGAATTTGCTATTGCGGTGCACTTTTAGCGACACTGACTTCTGTACTCATGAACATGAATGCCGCAGCCTTCGGGTTGGTAACGCCATTCCAACACTGCGTGTATTAATCTGGATTGTTTTGTTGCAGTTGGCTTACGACTACAAATTCGACATAGAGGACGACGCTCACAAGATAATGTGCATGTGCGGCGCGCCTAACTGTCGCAAGTGGATGAACTAAACATGAAGCGAGACATTTAATGTCTTCTAACTGCGGCAGTTTGTTTCATTTTACAATTAACAAACAGATGGTTTTATAAATGGTTGTATTCTTAAGATGAAACATCTTATTTTGTCTCGTGAATCGGTCGAGAATCAGTTTCAACTTAAGAATACAAGCACTATTGAGACATTTAGTTTGTAATGTTTGCGACGTTTAAATACATGGAATTTTAAACCGTCGTTTCGACGAAGTAAAAGCACCGAGCGTGGGAGCTCAGCAGCGCAATAATTTGTATTTGTTTATGTCATAAACTTTGACTGAAAACATTGTTCGCTGTTCTCGGTTTTCATATTAGCGTAGGAAAGGCTATGATAACTAGTTTTATGTACCAAAGTGATTGTACTATCTGTAAGTAAATGAATCATAAATTAGACTTATTTAATGGTTTTACTCTCATAAAGCTGACGTGTGATCATCTACGAATAAGACAATATATCAACAGAGTTTTACCTACTAACTACTGTTTTATAACTGTATTTAGCTGACACGGAAAACAATCGGATACTTTTTTTGTAAATAATATTAAATCGATATAAAAAGTTGTTATTGAATTTAAATGTTTTAGATGTGAACGTTTTACGATAATGTGTAGAGTAAGTTTATAATTTTATTATTTTTAGTGTATTTTATGAATGTTTTGTGTCGACGTTACGATGACATGTTAATCAACTTTTATTTAGATGTATGACAAGTCCTTACAGTTCGCGTATACAGGTGTATACTTTATCTCAGCAGTGATTAATAGTTAGGTTAAGTTACCAAATAGACGAGTCTGCATTTAGTATGCATAGAGCACAATTTATTTAGCGATGTATATTACCTCTTTATTAGAAATTATTTGTGGCCACCAGCGCGCACCGGTACAGGTACAGAGTAGGGACCGGGGGGCGCAGTGACGCTGTAATTTCTAATGGAGCGGCACGAGACGCCACGATGTGCCTGACACCCTTGTTGTTGTACGAGCGTGACCACACTGTGACTGTGCGTGTGTACTTGTTTGTGTGTGTGTGTGTGTATCAGTGTTCACTACCCAACACACTATTTTATTCACATGGTTTATCACGCACCATCACCGATATTGGATATCTTTTAGAGTGATACTACGACATTTAGTGATGAACATTTAATAATATTTACTCGATAGGAACGCGTTATGTTAAATAGTTCACCATTTCAAATAAAGGGTGTGAATAAAGTAACTTGCATATATTAGTTAGTGTAATTATTTATGTAATTATAATAAATAGTCCCAAATGTGATATTACCTCACATAATTTCGCGTGACTTCACTTAGTAGTGGCCATTGTAACGTTATCGGTTAGCTTGTTTACTAGCTCGCATGCACCACGCGTCGTGTTGCGTACGCGTACTGGGTACTTGATCAAATCTATACCATCCTTAAACCTGACCAAATCTATACCATCAATCAATTTTATTGTAAGTTACAACAATTACAATGGTACAGACTTATTTATAGCAAGCCAGTAGTGCTATCAATAAACAGTATACTTACATTTTTATAAATTAATCATTTTATAAAGAATAAAAAGTGGCGAAAAGTGGGCGTTTAATATGCCTCTGCCTACCCCTTCGGGGAAACAGGCGTGAGTCTATGTATGTATGTATAAAGAATAACTATAAGTTTTGTTTTTTATAGCTCGACAATGGATATATTAAATAAATAGACTATATTTTTAGTATTGATATATAAAAGAGCAATCAAGTACCCTATTGATGCGTTCAAGTGGAGCTTGTAAGATCTGGTTATAGAGGAAAGTATAATATAGATGTATGTAGCACAAGGAATTATTGTAACGCAGGCTGCCGTCTACCAATGTTATAAATTCATGCAATGTAATTTTAAGTGTTGAATGTGCAATATGATATGTCAAGTACACTTTGTAAATATGTGCGCGCGGCGATTGCCTCATGTAATCATGGAGTAGGTACGTTTAAGCGTTATTTGTAATCAGTTATACACTCTCATTCAACTTCGATCGTTTGTATTTAAAGCATTCCCATACATTTTGCACTAAAGTTGACGCAATTTATTATTTTATGAGAGATCAGTTTTGAAAGTTGTAAAATTATGTACTTTAGTAATATTCTATACATTAGTATTTTTATTGCATTATTTTCCTATAATTAAAATTTTAATTAGTATAAAGCTGAATTTCATTGTACACCTCCCTTGCCCTAAGCATAGAGCATAGATATTTACATAGAGGCGCATTTCTTATGGGCGCTCTGTAGACAAACTTTCTGTGACCCATATTGCCGCTTGGCTGGTGGCAGTCGCGCTGTGACAGCTGTCTCTACGAGTGCAAGAGAGATGAACGTTTCTCCTGTGTATCTTAACTACGAGAGCAAGAGAGATGGAGAACGACGCCAGCGCCGCCAACGGCGCCAACTACGAACTACACTGACGACAGTCGCCAACTCGCCACTTGGAATCGGCACACGAAATCCTTAAGAAATGCGCTTCTTTATGTAAATCTGTATTCAATGCCCTAAGATATTAATGCCATAGACGTTGACATGTGTTAATGCAATGTTTTATAAAATGTCGTGGAACCGTTTTTACAAAAGCAACACTTATATTTTGATTGCTTTATAATACAGCGATATGAGCTCGCTAAAGCCAAGCCGTGATGAGCGATAGGTTACTATGCCTCGTGCGACGTTCACTTACGTCTATGCACCCACCGCATGAGCTTGAAGTATTTATCAGCATTATCAGATTAACCCGTTCAGTAATTACGAGAAACCTTAGTCATAAAAGTCAAGAAGTCTTAGTTCACAAAAAAATGTGTACACCTTACATACATAATTATCATGGATGTTTATAGAACCTATGGTCCTTGGATTAGGTTGCTCACTAACTACTAGGGCCACCAACAGGGTAGTCGATTATGGATCTTCGTGCCAATTATTTATTACACTTCTAAGAAGATTTGGTATAAATGGACTGAACTGTTTCGTGAACTTCACACTGCATAGTACGATTCAAACTCATCTTCGAACATTTAGAGCATGACTAAACATTGTGAAATGATTTCTTTGGCTTTGATATCGGATTTGCTTAGCCCGCGGTTACACCCGCGTTATTTAAGACTACTGCTCCGCTCCCGTGGCTCATATAGTGATGTTATAAAGCCTATAGCCTTCCTCGATAAATGCGCTATCTAACACTGAAATAATTTTGCTAATCGGACCAGTAGTTCCTGAGATTAGCGCGTTCAAGCAAACAAACAAACTCTTCAGCTTTATATATTAGTATTAGATAATCTCTAGCATAAAAAAAATATTTGATTATTTTTTGGCATTTTTTTATATTTTAAACATTGTTCTTAATTTTAGTATTCCTTAGGCAGCGATTGCTTCCGAAATCACGTAAGCATCTTAGAATAGCTCACTAGTAGTCTACAGTCCACGCATCCTGTTTTGAACACCCAAGACAGGCTTGTGGCAATCAATGCAATTGTAGGTACTAAGTACAGGCCTTGGAGCTTGATGGACAAATTTTACAAGATTTCTAGCTAGGCATTATGTCAGGTTCCGGAGGCTTATTGGGACCCAGTACGCGTGGAATTGTCAATCGCAATTCTATCGACAATTGACTTTTGTTCACTCAACGTTTCAGGTGCGGTAAAACTAAAGATGAACGCACACTTATCCGAGTCGAACGAAACAAATTTTAGAATTCTGTATGCAATGTACCTACACTATCGATTCGACGCTGGCAAGTGTGCGTTCACCTTAAATCGTAAGCAGGGTTCAGAAGAAACTGTGCTCTAGGAGGAACAGCAGTGCAGGCTTGTACAGAGCATAGGCGTTGACTCCACTCAATTCCAAGACTAAAAAAATGCGAGAGGCCAACGGCTGGTTATAAGACTTGATGAATAATTGGAACATTTTTCGTCTATTTCATCAACACCCTCTTGTTTCATTATGGTCTATTATTATTTCCGGCTTTTTGGACAGTGAATCCAATTTGTGTGGTCTTCTGACTGCTCCGAATGCGTTTCATGATCAGATTGTAATTAGAAATCTAGGTCTGCCTGATCATAGTGATCATCGTCAACGTCGCTAAAATCGCCTTCAACTTCAGTTTCTAACCAACACTAGGTTATTTTCGAAGTTCTCATTAGTAAGGAAAAGGTATATGAGGAGAAGTGGGATGAAGGAGAAGGAATAGGACGAGGTCTCCAGTACTCTAACTCATTGACCACGAAACGTCGGAACAGTATAGGTAAACACTTATTTTATGTCTTTTTTTTTTGTGAGAGAGTAGTACTTCCCCGTTAAGCCGTCCCATTCATGCTGAAATCAGCGTAGCATAACTACTATCTATCTATATCGTCACGCCTGTCTCCCATTGGGGTAGGCAGAGGCTATGGAACGCCACATGCTTCGGTTCAAACATACCTCTTTCGCTTCCTCGAGATTCATTAACCTCATGCATGCGCGTGGGTTTTGGGTACTTTTAGTTTGGCCGTTTGTCAGAACGTCACCTATTTGGTCGGCGTACGACCGCCTAGGGCGTAGGGATACCGACATTTCAATTCATTCTTGCACGATTCACTCCTTTCGTATACCTAACTACATTGCACCAAATTGCATTCTAATCTTTTATGGCAAGTAAGTATTAAAAAATGGCACTAAAATGTTATTACCTATAGAAGGTCAAAACCTACCTATTAACCAGATTTTATCAACTCCGATTTCATTTCTGCCGGTCGATACTTTCGAGTTCTAGCACCTAATGACAGAGATGTGACCAAATTATCGCAATCGCAAGCCCATTGAAAGAATTTGTTGATTTCTAAGTAGTCATTGAAAAGTTACATTTGGGGTTGACTGGCATTTATCAGAGAACGCAATTTTATTTAAGAGCTAGCGTAAAGCTTGATTCAAATGTGTGGGATTGTAGCTCTTGTCCATCGGCCGCCATCTTAGGTATATATCAGGTATCCCCAGAATATTTAGGCACTGCAGACCAAATTGCTGTATCCTCTGGCTGGGCAAACTATCAACTTCAGATGAGCAGGAATTCTTGTAATCTGTGGAACAGGTACAGAGTTTGTCTTTTTTATTTCAAACCCAGTTCTTAGGTTCGTTGTAGTCAGTGAAAATTGGACCTAATGGTCCAACTTGAGTCTATAGTAGAGACTCAATTTGGAACACTGGCCTTGGGTTGTAACTTGTAAGTTGTAAAGGCAAATAAATGAAATCAAAATGTATTCTTTATTACTGACGACGTAAAAATTATAACACATTGAATAGAAAATTAGTGCAAATTCCATTCGATTTTCGTTGGTAACTTTCTAACTTTATTTTTCATTTTACGACTAAATAGTACGGGACCAAAGTTGTAAAGAATTTAATTTGCAACTAAACATGTTTTCCAATATTTGTTTACCTTGGTGAGAGGGCTAATCCTTGACTAGTGCAGTTATGAAGTTCCTCGATAGGTGACCCCATCACATTCTAGATTAAAACTCTCAATGAGCTACTGCACGTTGTACCTCCGACGTCTCCCAATGGACGGGTATTGTTCTAACGGATAAAGCTAGAATAATTTAATTTATAAGTAGTATTTTCTTGGCACAAGCCGTGTGGTTGACGGCATATAATACAAGTGTCACCACCCCCTATCTTCCCGTGGATGTCGTAAGAGGCGACTAAGGGATAACACGATGCAAATACCATCATTGCGTAGAGACGGAAAACTCGACATCAAACCCTATACGACTGCCTCGTTGGTCTCGCGGCATAAATGTGCGGGTGGGATCGGGAGGTCCCGGGTTTGATTCCTGGGTCGGGCAGTGTTATTGGGTTTTTCTGTCACGAAATTCTCAGTAGCAGCACGAAGTCTGGAAATGTGCCCGGTACGGCAATAGGCTCGCCCCTTATTACGTGGGACTAAAGTATATCTGGCGAAAAGTGGGTGTAGAAATACACCTCTGCCTACCTCTTCGGGGTTATAGGCGTGAGCCTATGTATGTATTTTCTTGGGCTTACGCGAATGTTGAAATTAAACTACAGTTTACGGCTTTTATCGCAATAAATATGTATTGGTTTGATTGTGATTACATTTTAACCGAATGATATATATGTACATTATTTATTATTATACATTTTGGTTTCTTTACAGGAATAGTGGTCACGTAAGACTGGAAGTGTCATTTGTGTCAGTGCATTAATTGTCTTGAATGTAGTAATCTCAAAGTACACAATCATTTATTTATTTCATTATTTTGCACTACTAATGCACGGTGTGACACGCGGTGCTAACTGAATAAATTGACGCTAATCTAAAGCATAAAATATCGGCTATCCTTTTAGATTTGAGAGGCCAGACAGGCAGTAGCTCTGTGAAACAGCTAATATTCAGTAAAATCCGGTTAGACTAGTATGCGGATCTCTGGTTGCAACTGGGATAACGCTAGGAGCAAAGGCTAGGAGGGTGATCACAGATATAGATCTACATAGATAACGCAATTATCACGATTTGTATTGAAACCAAGCGTGCCGACTTTTTAATACCTACTGTACGAACTGTACCGAAGCGATGCGCGACAGTATCGCTTGTGTGATATTCATCGTCTCCTAACACACAACGTCAGATCAAACGTCCAAAGCAAACGCGGCAACGTAATGTGAATAAAGTTTACTTAACGGTAATTTATAGTTAGGTATATTCTGGAACGAAACGCAGCTTGGAATACTTAAAAACAGTTTTAATATGAATTTACGCATATAATTTTAAAATAACTTACCTGTGATAGGAAATATGTTCCTGCCTTTGGGTGCTCGAAATTTTTGGGCTATTGCAGTTAATTATCACGCAACGAGGCATTTTTTTAGTTTTTTGCGGACGTTCGGCTGCAACAACGGACGCGCGGGGACTAAAGTTAGCGGCGACAAACCTCGACGCTTGGTCGGGGTTCAGTCACGCGAAGTGCATGCATTTGCGTTATCTATGTAGATCTATGTCTGTGAGGGTGATGGATGAGGACAGCCAAAACTCGGTATCTATACCAGACTCTAGGCTTCTTAGCGTTAGCCTTTATGCTGCGCGTGACTGCATGATAATGATCATCATGAAAGATTTTTGATTATCATTATTATGACATCGACAAAAATCAAATTATATTATAGAAACCTCTCTCTCTCAAGAAACCTCGAAGATCTTTGTGGGACGTATCAAAGGAAATAAAACATCGGGTTATTTCATATAAATTTTATTACAAACTTTTTTTTACTTAAACTGCAAATAATATACCGAAGAACATTGTCTAAGTAAAGCTGGAGACATCCAGCGCACGTTGATCGCAACAGAGTTAAGAATGGAAACGGCTTGTCGAGCGAGGCCGCGCGAGACCGCTGCTCCGTAACACAAGCGGGTTCTGTGCAACACGTTGACTAAACACATCAGAAAACTTTAAACAGTATCGTTTTGATCAAAACTTTCATGTGATGATTGCAATCTGAACAAAGTACTCATGTATTATAAACAGAATTGATTGTGCTCGTTAACTAAACCATTATTCAAATACTGTTTGGATACGTCTTGCTGCACCGTCAATAACTATTAATGGAAGATAATTGTATACTATTACCTTAACAGAATAAGTATTAAAATTCATTTCCAGACTCATCTACCACTAATGTAGACTAGCCGTTTCTTTACAATGTCTATTTAAACAATCCGAGGAAATCAAAATATGATTGAAATAATTTACAAAAATATAACATTCGTCACTTTAACACATACAACACAATGAGCTTTATTGATAAATACATAGTCGAGTCAAAATGATCACTCAAGTTGGAATGAGAATAAGAAAATAAATATTAAAATTTGAATTAAAATTGCATGTTACAGTCTGACTCGAAGCTGAGACTGAGGATGTGCCCGCAACACTATATATTTAATTATAAGTTATACAGCGGGGCGAGGGCCGAGTCGCCGGCGCTCCGACCTCGCCCCGCTTTCAACATATATTTGGCGAAGAAATGATACATAATACCAAAATAATCATGCTTTGCACCATTACCTTACTTATATAGACACAAATTTATACGGTTTCACAAACCTAAACAATGCTGAGGAATCCCCTGGCGTGATCGTTTAGACTTACGTAAAATTATAATTGTTTTAGTATTTTACAGCCAAACAAAAATCTCTGAACGATACAGGTAGCAGCTATGTGGAGCCGAGACAGATAGGACCGCGTCACACACCGCTCACTAGTAGTGCTGGACGCTTACGATTTGTACTTTAACACTAGTGTCGCTAGTAACTAAGTACTTGAGTAGTTGCTACCACAATGGAAGCGGCAGCTCTACACTCTGCCTCTCACACAACATTCATGTACAGAGCTGTTTACCCACACTGGGTCTGCCGATTTAGTTACTTAACCTAGAAAAAAGAGACAGAATAATAAATATTATTATATTTTATTGCCATATTGTGATCCTTACAATATAAAGGAGTCGATAATATGCCTAGTCTCGACATAGATACGATGTTACAAACATTATGAAGCATTAATAGTGAGCGATAGTTAGGCTGCTTACAAACGGGCGCCGTTCGAACATATATACATCTTGGAAACGTAGCCGCGCACTTAAACATGTACTTGTCTTTGTATGATAACCCTCGCTAATACTGGCTGTTTAAAGCGACCTTTCTCTCGGGTTGTCAGGAGATTTAAAATTTAAAACATGGCATGATAAGCAATTATTAATAAGACATTTTATATTTAATAGTTGAGAGAAAGTGTAATCCCCAGTTTTTGAAACAACGCCAGTAGTAGCTAACAAATATGTAACTGAGCTGAACAGAACAGAATAAGTAAAGCTGTGTTACAATGTTAAATTATATTGAAAGTTGGGTTGAGTAAGCAGTAGTTGTGTGGCGGCTATGTTGGACATTTATATGAGAAGCATACGCGAGTATAAGCGAGCCGGTCGCGCGGGCGGGGTGCGTGACGTCAGCGCTCAGTCGATGTACTGCGCGAGCCAGCGGAAGCCCTCGCCGTAGCCCTGGCGCTTCAGCACCGAGCACATGAACAGCTCCAGAGGCCGGCCCGGCAGCTCTGACCGCGATACTTTGCCCTGCAACAACACACACAATCTAGGTTAGTACTCATCATAATCAGCTGGTCCATTAATAACATTTATAAAATATATATTTTCAAAAAGTCAATGAGCTTTTAAAGATCTTTAGGTCTCTTTAAAAAGTTTCATTTATTTAATAAACTTTTGAATTTCTATAGTTATTTTCAGATAGTTATCAAAAGTCATACAAACTGTCTATAAAAACCTATAATGCCAAAAGAATCGTTTG
Source organism: Euclidia mi (assembly GCA_944739405.2). Classification (NCBI taxonomy): domain Eukaryota; kingdom Metazoa; phylum Arthropoda; class Insecta; order Lepidoptera; family Erebidae; genus Euclidia; species Euclidia mi. Next base: position 75,785,216 of record OX123184.2, on the reverse strand, counting down.
AAATTAAGTGGCAAAAGTGGCATTCTTACAAAGGCAAATTCTTAAAAAGGTAAATAATGGCTAAATTGCTTTAACATAATTCCATTTATTGTAGATTACTCAATTACTATTCATTGATACAAATGATATACTGAAACTGATATTAACGTCGTCAGTATTAGTATAAATATGCATATTGGAGTAGTGTTGGAATCAACTATCAATGTAAGTATAAGGCAGCAACTTGTATATATTTTTGCATAAATAAATAAAATTTATCCTTGCCAATTGCGCAAAGCATACTCGTGCAATGCACATGCATAGATATTGACAAACAATTAAACATAAAGTACCTAGACTTATATTACTTCATTCTTACATAGTCTTATAAACACTTTACTCTCATACAAACTAATATACTCAATATTTTATTGCACTCCATAAGTTACATAAAGTTGTTACATATCACAGTTAGAGATACATTATGGACCCTATCGGGCACTAGGCATGGCCGTTTTCGGATTTTTATGCAAACCGATAAAAATCCGATTTCAGATTTTCAAATCGATTTCAAAAACCGATTTTAGAAATCGATTTCAGTAGCGGGTGTTGGAGCCTAGCGTCAAGTCAAATAAAACTCTCCAAAAACCGCCAAAATCCAAAACGATTCGCTTGCTTGGCGACAATTCGCTTCATCTCGTACGCTCTTTCAACGGATCAAGAAAAATAAATGAAATTCGAAAATCTCTCTTTTTCTAACTAACTAGTCGTTTGGTAGAGTGAAAGAGAACGAATGAATATAAAAACTATCGAAAACGTAAGCTTTAGATTTACTTTGTAGTTTGGTTGCGCTTGCACCGTTTGGCTCAGATTAGATTGTTTGCGTTATTATGGTATTGTTTTGCGTTTCTAAAATCGGTTTTCTCATATTGGAATATCGATACGATACGATTTCTGACTGCAATCTGATTTCAGGTTCGTTTTGATATATCGGTATCATGCCTATCGGGCACGGCAACATATAATAATGTAGAAGAGAGGAGGATGTTACTTGATATGGATGATAGTAATGTCTACAAGAGTTCTTAGTAGTAGTACAGAAGGATCACTTCTCAAACCAATTTATTGAAATTGCGACTCTTGCTACATACATACATACATATCGTCACGCCTTTTATCCCCGAAGGGGTAGGCAGAGGTGTATTTCTACACCCACTTTTCACCAGATATACTTTAGTCCCACGTAATAAGGGGCGAGCCTATTGCCGTACCGTGCACATTGCCAGACTCCGTGCTGCTACTGAGAATTTCGTGGCAGAAAAACCCAATAGCCTTGCCCGACCCAGGAATCGAACCCGGGACCTCCCGATCCCACGCGCACATTTATGCCGCGAGACCAACGAGGCAGTCGTATAGGGTTTGATGTCGAGTTTTCCGTCTCTACGTAAAGATGGTATTTGCATCGTGTTATCCCTTAGTCGCCTTTTACGACACCCACGGGAAGATAGGGGGTGGTGACACTTGTATTCTATGCCGTCAACCACACGGCAAACGACTCTTGCTACTAAGCAACAAAGTGCAGTTCAGCTCGCATAAGCACTCAGTGCCTAATGCGATATTCACCTAACCGTTCCCGCTTTTTTCTAACACATAACGCTGTCGCTGTCTGGCGCGGAGTGTCGCGCTAGGGTTGTCGACTTGCCGCTGCTACTATAATATTTATTCATCGTCTATCTACCTACTTGACCACGTACCTAATAATAAATCATTATCCTATAAGTATCCTACTCCACTATTTGAGCTCGTAGAAAAAAAACCACAAACATTCTGGTCGTTTACATTTTCACTATACTAATTCTTAGTTAGTTCCTAAACGCGTGGACCGATTTACATGATTCAAACAGATAAAATGGTTTTTGAACTAGATCTATAATTTGACACCATACTCGTTGGGATATCTCAACAAACAAAAAATAAAATTTTCAAGTTGCTCTCGTAAAATAAATAAAATCAAACTTTCGACACACCTCCGTTAAATGAGCAATAGGTACTTAGCATCATACTTGTGATGATACATTTTTGTTGTTAAAGGCGTTTATATAATTTGAACAATGTTCGAACACGGCGCGTGAGAATACGGAGCGGTCGCACTCGCAAGTTCGTTGCGCGACGTCTGATGAGAGCGGCGCGCGACAACCCACTAGGCACTAGCCCACTAATCCAACCATGTAGTCATGGGCGTTGTAAGTTTGTACCTAAAATGCGAAGTGCACCAGGCCTGACTGTAGTATTATGGTGAACGCACACTTATCCGAGCCGAACGCGTCGAACGAGTCGAACGAAACGAATTTTAGAATTCTGTATATGAAATCTCATGAAACCTCGCACACTTGCCCGCGTCGAATCGTCCGAATCGATAGTGTGCATTGCATACAGAATTCTAAAATTCGTTTCGTTCGACTCGGATAAGTGTGCGTTCACCTTTAAACAGTTTTGTAACCAATTTTAACCTAAGCTGGACTTGTGTTTTTATTGCATAATTTGTGTCATGATTTGTGCAATTCAGCGGAGTGTGGCAACCTTTTGTGACAGATCTATAAACCTAAGGGGCGGAACATACCTGACCGAAGATGCGTCGAACGTATCTTCGGTCGCGTCTATTCCGTCAAATGAATCGGTACACATCTGACGGAAAATGCGTCGAGCGTATCTGCACACATTCGCTGAAAGCGTGGCTATTATGCACACATATAAGTTTGTTCGTGCAGGGCCGTACTCAGGGCAGCTCAATATTTTACTGTCATATTCTTTTACCTAATCATTTTTCGTGTTCCCTGATGTTATGTAGTCACTGAAGTTCTGTAGTTATTTTTATTGCAATTCGAGTTTGACTATTAAAAATATGTCGGACTTCGAAGATTTTTTATAGTAGCCAACAAGCGTTATTCGAATATATATCCTATTTAGGTATGGAGGTTCAAAAATAAAAGACTATAATACGATTTGGTTACGGTTTTTCACAAAACTTATACAAATGATATAGAAGGGGTTACAGACTACAGTTGCAGAGCAAGACACAAAATGTTTTCTCTATAGGTATGTATGGAAATTGTTCCCGTGGACCTTAAGCACCTCATACCCAAAAATTGGCCCTCGATCCAAGCTAGCAAATATGCGTACACTCATAGCACATAGTACTAACACTACATTATTCTACATATTTCGTTTCTGAAAAAATAAGTAAGGTCTGGCGGCCCTGGAATCTTACGATCTTAAAATCACCGATCTGGGAATGACATGGATATGGTATGTCCAATACCTACGAATTTAGCGTGCACACCTACGAAATTAGCGTGCACACCTACGAAACGTTGGGCAAATAAAATGGCTTTGCATTTGGGTTGTTCTCCAGAATGTAATCGATATCGATATGGAGCCGGTTAGAGGAGAATAATACATTTTTGTAGTGAGTTACCTTTGTTAGTTTAAATCTTTTGCCAGATTAGTTTGTTTTAGTTTGCAAATGTGGGCGAACATGGCAAGGCGAAAGACGACGCTTGTATGAAACATGTAACAAAATATTCTCTGAGAGCCAATATCGGAATTTTAGATATATTTATGCACAAAAACAAAATTATTGTGTTCGATAGACAACGATTTCACAGCAGATGTACCACAAACCTTAGCGAAAAATATAGCGATAGTGGCACGAATGACATTTCTAATAAAATATCGCCATGATCAATTTATTCAGTAAACTATGGCTATCTCTTTTTTTGACAGAGATATCCCTAAGACAAAACGAAACAACACTATGTTTGGTGGCTTTATGTCGGTTACGTATATATGTGTATAACCACATCATGGCGAAATGTGGGTGTAATATTACACCTCTGCCTACCCCTCCGGGGATACAGCCGCGAGTCTATACAAATATAAAATATAATAATATATTATGTGAATAATGTAATTTTTCTATATGTACCTACTATTTGCCCTCTCCATTTATATTCCTTACTCAAAGGTCAAAATTCACGTGGTGCGTGGTGCGCGCGACGTCGACGGATAATCCGTTAGTACGCTCGACGTACTAACGGATTATCGGTCAGGTGTGAATGGTTGAACGTTTTTCTATACATTTGTATATATTGGCGTTACGCGACCGATAAAACGCGACGGATCTTCCGTCAGATATGTTCCGGCCCTTATTCACTGAATTCACTCAGTTTCATGGAATATCCAAACTGTTAAGGTTGTTTAACATCAGTTACACTTCGTGGATGGAAGACTTCAATTTCTCCACAATAGATTGCAAAATATTTGGTATGTATAATGTAATTATTAGAGTTTTAAATATATGTGAAAAGGGCTGATAAAAATACTCGATAGACTATCTATAGTCTATCCAGACTATATATAGTCTCTATTTATTATGAATAATAGGCTCTCTTCCCAATATGGGGGTCTAAAAACATATTTGGCAACTCAAATGTAGAGGTATAAAACAGACTTCTGCACTCTTTTCTATTATTTATACTGTATAAATAATGCAAAAGGCATACTATATTTGACTGTCTCCATCTAGGTCTCACGACGTTATTGTACTGAATATAAGACGGTTTAAATCACGTATGATTTAGTTAGATTAATAAATTGGGCAGTCACGAGTCTTGCTTTGTGGCCTAAATTATTCAATGTAATTGTATGAAAATATTCAACTAAGTATACTAGGATTCTTACGATTTTCGTAATCAACAATAGAAAATGATCTATTACCGGAATTCGTGATTTGTTACAGGGAAAAAGCATGACAATATCATATATGCAACGGTTTGTATGTCTCTGTTATGCTTTATCTGCTATACGAAATAAGCACGAATACAAAATTATCTATCACATCAGGACAGCCCATGGACCCCAGAGGAGTCCGCGGATGTAGTATTTGTAGTCGATAAACAGTTAGAAATACTGCTCGACGTCAATAAAAAAGCTCAGAAATCTTGCTCGCAACTGGAGGACAATCACTTGTAGCAACTTGAGGAGAAAAATAAATCCCTGCTAGCTCCTATAGCGGCTATGCCATCTTTTATAAGTGTTCAACTACGAAGTTTTATTTAACAACTGACTGTATTTGTATAATTTATTAGCTTCTTACTGTGTAATGTTTGATATACTTATAACTTAAGGCGCTGTCCTAAGCGACTGTTTTGGTAAATGAGGGGGTGAAGCAGGGGAGGTGAAGGGAGCTTAGCTCCGTCTACTGCGGGGCGCCCCCCTTCATTCTCGTCGCGTGCGGCCGTTTTCTAGCGACATCCGTATTCCAATATTTCAAAATCGCAAGCAAAACGTTTTAGCATATTGAATTGAGATACTGATATTAAAATTTATATTACGTACATCAATCTGTTTGTACAATATAGACATAGCGCAATTTTTGTTCTCAGTGCAGCCATGAGCAAAATTGGTTTACATTAGACGTTATAGGTATTAATAGTTGACCAAAGTAGGTAAATACCTACGTGCCGTAAGATGATAAAAATAATTAAGTCAGTTCCATATATGGAGAGGCCATTATTATTTTTGTATAAAAATAGTGAAGCAGTTCATAGAATACCTACATCTTATTCCATTCCTGCCAGTTTTCAAATCTGTTTTGCAATAAATTGGTTGTGACATACGGGCGGACAGACAGACAGACATGGCGAATCTATAAGGGTTCCGTTTTTTAAATTTTTGGCTACGGTACCCTAAAAACCACAATACTGCCCTACTAAGCGCAAAAGCCGTATCTCAACTAAAGCGAGTTACGAGATAATGGTAAAGGTTTCGAAATACGTCGCCGTTTTTAGGGGTTGTGAGTGATTGGGGGGGAAGGGGGTGTGGTCTCGAAACCCCCACTAACCATTTTCACTTGCCGGAAATACTTGGATTCCTCTGAAAAAAAAATGTCTCCAAACATCGGTGTGTATGGCACTGCCAACTTCCACATCCATCACACTAGTTTAATAAACTAAGGTTGACGGAGCCCTGCGAAGGGCTCCTATTTTCGGATTAAGGGTCAAAAGAAAACCTAACATAACCTATTTAGTTACTTATTACAGTCGCACCTAACCCTAGGCACTCGAAAGCAATGACGCACAAATTTGACATTAGCTGTCAATATGATCATTCCAAGATGGCGGTTTTGCGTTTCGTTCCACGTTTTTCACATAAAACCTAAAAATGACATTTGTAAAACATAAAGTATAAAAACTACGTTCCGTTTTACATAATTGCCGAAGTATTTATGAAATTTTGGTAATTGTTTTAAAATATTTAGACGCAACTCCGGCAGCCAAAATTACTTTTAAGGGATTAAAACGAATCCCTTAAGCCCCCTACACTACCAATACCCTCAAATTCAGGCGACTCGTTTCGAAACCCAACCCATTATTATTTTTCAAAATAGATGAAATATCAAAAATATATGTGGATATACCTTATTCATGAGATACTGCTATGTCGCTTAGAAAATTATAGAATTAGAATTTGAGTTACTGCCTTTTCGTTAGCTCTCCTCATACATGTTTGTATGGAAAAATAAAAAAAAAATCTTTCGCATCAAATATGTGTTGTTTCAAAGAAAATAAATATTAAAAGATATGTATTTATATTCATTTATCATTTATTAACGAAATACAGAGTTTACAGCTCATCAAAAGTTAGCTGTGTGCTACAACCCGGCAGGTTTTCTTTATTCTCATCGAAAGTTAAAGGCAGTGTGTGAGGTGATAAGGCTTCAATACTTATTATTTGCTGTTGATCACGAGGCACAGGTTCATTTACTTTCCTTTTACGGCTTGGTATTGTAGAAATTTCAAGCACTGATGAAACATTTGCCTCTCCGTGATCTCGCAATGCCATCCCTTGAGCTTGACGAGAATCAACAATTTCATGCAACTGCCAATTCATATAAAACGCCACAAGCTTTTCTTTCATTTTCTTCTCCCAGAAAACATCATCTCTTTCTATAATTTCTATTTTTAGTGGTATACTTTCGCCACTCCACACAGCAAATAAACACTTTTGTTTGCGTGTAAGGTGGCGTTGCCCCTGAATTTGGTAATAACAATTACAATATTTGTTTAGACTAGTCAGTTCACTTTTTTATCATTTTTCCATATTTGTCTTTTATTTGCTCTTATACTATTCTCCAGGCCATTCTTATAGGCAACTATAGAACATTACATTTCCACAATCGTGTTTAGACCTATTAATCCATCTGGCGTGGCACCAATAAACGGATAATCCACATGGCTCGATTGTTACATTGTCTTGCTTCGCCAGTTGTTGCAAAGCCAGTTGTTCATTTTAGACTCCATGCGCAACTGCTTTTACATTGCAAATATTTTATTTGAACAAAATAATTTTAACTAACTTGGCTTTACTGTTGTTATCTCTTCTTTTTACCACTATACCAAAATTTCAATCTGTCAACATATTCTTACGCAATTCGAACCAGTCACTGCTATCCCTCTTGTAATTTTTGCTTATCACTACGGAATTTGAGTCAAATTTGTAAAAAAATTGTTTGGCATTTCTTGGCTAGCTCTTGAACAAATCATGTTAGGAATGACTGCAGTCAAATGTGTGTATGACGTTGCAGAACTGTTATCTTTAACTTCACTGTAGTTACAATAAAGATAATTAGTTAGGTACTTTATTATTAAAAAAAATACTATATCTTGTGTTATAGCTTATAGCAAACAGAGAAGTCACTTTCTTACTTATAAATGATTGATTTTAGAAATTAAAAAGATATTAGATGTACTGATACATACCTAATAGTTTATGAATAATCAAAGTTTTACCCGATGTACCTAAATAGGTTTATGTTCACAACACAATAATACAACATTCGTTACCGCTTGTGTGCGGATTGCGGAGCGTCATAGTTGGAGTTTAGTTGGAGTCATAGCGGAGCGTCATATTAGTGCTGTTTATTGTTCGCCGTGGCGGCATCTTAGCGCTCCAGGCGCTCTGACAAGCTAATGAATTTGGAATATAAGTATTTCGATTTTATGTTATTACTCTTTCAAAAATTGAAAACTGTGGCAGCTATGTATTGTGAGAATAATTTATATAATTATATTATGCATTATCGATAATCTATAACATAGTCAGTCATATAAGACTCTTATGAAAATAATTTGTGTAAAAATGTTACATATTTCATAATCACTTGGCCATGGATGAATTTCTATTTTATTACGACGCTTTCTTGAACAAATCATTCTTAGAACTTTATTTCTCTAACTGTCCATATTTTATTCTTCTAATTATATATTTATAAGCACAGAAACAATAACACATTAAACGCAACAAGAGTATAAACTTAGGTCCTAATTATATGTGCCCATAGTTACATGAAAAGCCTATTTGATTCAAAGTATTCAGTCTATAACATAAAACATGAAATTACGAACTCAAATCGGCGTATTACAATAACAAACAGGTTTACGTAAAATTTCGTGCAGCGGAGACGCAAGCGACATGACCTATCTCTCACAGGGCTCATAGCCGAATGATGAGGTCTGGGCGGGGCGTAAACTAGCAACTGACACTCAGTACAACGCTTATGCTATTAAGGTTTAAATTGCTGAAGCGTTTGATATTGATGGGATCTACCGAGCGTCAAAATCATAGACGTTTGGCAGATTTTATTTAATTTTACAAAATATACACGTATAATATGAAAATAAATTAGGTAATTCATTAGTTCATTAGGTTTCCTACAATATTATTAAAAAACATATGTCAGCTTACGATCAAAATATTGCAAACAGTGAGACGAAAGATTATTTTCTGCCTCGATTTTGTGATTTTTTTTCCGTGATTCTATTTTACATACATGAAAAATTCTTTCAAAAGTCTTTTGTTCACCCTTTTGACTTTAAGCTCTATTTTTTGCTAGTTTGTAATATGTACCGTTATGGCTAGATGCGCGACGAAAAATTAGGTGTTTCACGGCTTCTGAGGTATAACAGCGCCTTAAAGGTGGACGCACACCTATCCGAGCCGAACGCGTCGAACGAATCGAAGTCAAGGAGGCCTCGCACATTAGCAAGAATCGACCGCGCCGAAAGAATCGAGCGCATCGAACAAATGGTTTCCATTTCCTTTACGCCTGTCGCACTGCTATTACATGTGAATTGTGATGGATCATGACGAGGTTTTTATTTGTCAGTGCTTTATTAATGGAAGATGAAGAAACAATGCGGAAATAGTACTCGCGCGTTGCTCTGTCATACCCAACTGATAGAATGCGAGCGCATCGGACGAATCGACCGCACTAACCGCGCCGAATCTGATGACGTCATTCGAATTCTTCTACGATTTCTGAGGTTCTTCCAGATTCGGACGATTCGACGCGGACAAGTGTGCGAGGTTTCATGAGATTTCATATAAAGAATTCTAAAATTCGTTTCGTTCGACGCGTTCGGCTCGGATAAGTGTGCGTCCACCATAATATAACCGACGAAACTGTACTGTCGTGTTAATTCAAGCACGCTCGTAGATAAGGTATTTGTATAGTTAAAGTCGATATTTTAATTAACATGCACAGCTAGTTTACAATTAAAAGTCTATCACTCAATGAAATTATATTTGTTTTACTTGGTTCGAGGCATCATATCTCCAAATAGTAAAGGACTATTGGATCCTATGCACCTTGGCAATATCGAGATTTATTGCTGATATACCTATACCATACCATAAGTAATTCTAAGTAATAAAAGATTAAGACGACCTCATCAGGCACATACAGGGAATCCTTCATTACCATGGAATCATTGACACAGAAATTACTTATGCTGATTCATCTCTAGGTGATATAATTGAATCATAAGTATTTGTATGGGAGTCAAGTTGTATGCCATGCAATTGGAGAGGCACAAGAAACAAATGTTAAGGCCAATATCTCATTAGCTATTTAGTATGAAATTTGTACATATAAAATTCACGCGTTACTGAGTGACTGACAGGCAACGCAGAGCCGAAACTATTAGGCGCAAAAACCTGAAATTAGGCATGTATGTTCCTCGAGGACCAAAGGGTGCACAAAAGATGGGTACCTACATATTGCCGAAATTTCACCAGGATCGAGCAGAAACCGTTAAATTCAATGAAATTGTACGGGCGTCGCTGCTGGCGTCCTCTAGTTCTATAGAAAACTTGAGCTAACCACAACTAATATCAGCAAACGGTGACGTGGTTAATTATATACATCCAAGATCATTTGCATAAAGACGCGTCATTGGACTATTTCCCGTACTTCAGTATCGAGTTCACGTAGGTACAGCTAACTATCTACTTACACAGTAAACGCTTATCAACGGAGCTGTGACATTAAAACATATGCGATAATTTGTGCTTATTCCAGTTAGAACGAGTGTCACGGTCCATGCACGACTTTAAACCGACTGATAAAAATATATACATAATGTGTATAGTCATAAGTTATGTATATAAACTAGCCGTTTGCACACTGCTCTCTCGCTCGCGTGAATGTCACTTTCTTTCACTCTAATGTATCTTTTTCACAAATCTCATACAATCTCTTGATTCCCTTTTTATGCTCTTGAAAGGGAAGGCAGAATTCAAAAACCCTTGCCTAGTGTTCCCCAGACTCCCCATGGAACATACACGCCAAATGTTGACTTCGTGCGCCCGATATTCCGGCGTTGCGTTGTCTATCAGTCAATAACGGAAGAGTTTTATATGTAAATACAGAATGATAAATATTATGTATGTAGTTAGTTTGTACACGTCGGTGCACTTGTGACGCGTTAGCAAACACCAATAAGTGCAGATAAGTAACGTGAGCCATATGTCGGCTACCGTGGCGAACCGACGCCAAGGATGTTATCACTGCGCAATCATCGAGCTATCTAACATAATTATGTAAAAGTTCACAGATACAATATACATCATCTACTTAGTATCGCACGGGTGAGGTTACCTAAGCGTTTTATATAAAAAATTCCAAGTAGCGGAAGATTTCAAATGTTTTGATGACTGTTTAGGTGCTGTCTTTTATGAGATTCAATATTCAAATCGAGTTCAAATAATGATACCTATAGAAAAATAGTGCTGTGCTTTGCTGAATGTGCTAAACACACAGTCAAATTCTAGTATGATGACAAGCAGTTTTCACTTATGCTGAACTGAACTGAAATTTTGGAAGTAGCTTATCACTGTTTTCCTCGATTTCACACGGTACGCATGACTCGTCAGATTTGATAATTAGTGGTACGTAAGTCCTGAGATTGAATAGATCGAATTTTGTAAAGAGAACATAGTTGCCTAATATACCCAGACTGTGGTATTACAGGCATCGTTTACCTAACTCTCATAAAGTCAAACCACGACGTCACGTACCACTATAAATTATATTTTGACTGCCTGATTGTACGGTTTAAACAAAAATATTGCGGTTAAAACGTTGATAGTCGCGCTTATTACTAAGGGATATACCGTGAAATTATTGCCAGAAATGTTAATTATTAACTCCAATATTATTTCAAGTCACTCGTAATGATAACAGCGTAAAAAATAGGTCATACGAATACGAACGTAGAGAGTTACTGTGTCAGGGTGATGTTATTAAATTATTCAACGTAATGGGTGTGTTAAATGTTAATTTCATTGATATTAGTTCGATAGACCAGTTCAAAGCGATTAAAACCGTTTTACCTGAACCTAACGACTTCAACGATAAAACTCGCACTTTTTATTGATGACATAATTTCCTATCCATTATTATGAAATTAGTGACGCATTCAACTTTTTAGAGAAACATTAGATTGCATGTTTATTGCAAATTCTTCTGGTAGAAACCGGTTTGGCGCCAATCATAATCGGAAAGACGGCAATCGAACTAGATGATCAACTACCTACTCTCATTTCTGTCAATTGTTACAATAAAATTGTAAGTAGAACAATTTTCTGAGTTAAGTATTTTTGTGTTAGTTGATTGAGTGTTAGTTGGTTGAAAACATACCTAATATAAAACATATTTTTTTGTTACTATTCACACCAGAAAGGGTGCTTATTTGAAGAATAGTGATAGTCTTTATATTTGCACACATAGGTATTAAATTCGAGTACCATTGTAACAACTAATGTAACAACTTTCACTGTGGTAGTAAATGTAAGTCTTCCACTTGATACCACTATTATCCATGTGATAAGTTAACTGTGTCGAACGGTATATGTATAATATAATTAGGTTAGGTTGTCTAATTAAGTAATTCTTATCTGGATTAGTTTAAAATTGCTTTTCGGGATGTTTAATATATCATCCCATGTGTGCTCATGGAGCTCGCAACAGTACCGAAATATTGCCTACGCGATAAAAAGGTTTATGTGATTTATATCCTTAAAAGCAGTTTAATTAAAACTTATGAGACGACTAGGGATGGCATCAAGTCAGGGCTGGTGATGAATATTGTGTATTGCTTACCTTTCCCGTGGTCTGCTGGTACAAGTTGAAGAACTGTCTGAGCTCGTCCTCGCTGGCGGCGCCGGGCTTGTCGATCTTGTTGCCGAGGATGAGCACGGGGCAGTTGCTTAGCGTCTCGTCGGTGAGCAGCGAGTCCAGCTCGGCCTTGGACTCGGGCAAACGCGCGCGGTCGCACGCGTCTACCAGGAACACGATCGCGTCAACCGCCGGGAAGTAGTCGCGCCACACGCGCCGCGCCTGCTGATGCCCGCCCAGGTCGAACGTCGTGAAGCGCATACTGCCTATTGACAGCTCCTCCGATGCTACAAACACACGTTGGAACACATTATTATGTACTCAATACGATATTTTTTTTTATGAAATAGGGTGCAAAAGAGTAGACGGAACGCCTGATGACAAATGATTACCGCCGCCCACAGATACCAGCAACACTAGAAGTGTCACAAGTGCGTTGTCACCCTTTAGGTTGAGATGAAGAAAGGGATAGAAGGACTGGGATGAAGGAGTAGGAATGAAAGGTGGTGCCTCTGGCACTCTCACTTACTAAATGAAACGCAACAGCATAGGTAGGTGCTGTTACTGTGCGTTGATTTTCTATGAAACAGTGACATTTTGACGGTCGAGCCGGTCCTTTCATGCTGAAATCAGCAAGGCTCTACTACCTATAAGTTATAATGATTTGCCGTTCGTAACAGGTCAGCAATTTAAAGCTTTTTTACAGATACAGCCTTTCACAGTCCACAGGTCATAGTCCTCTCTGAGTTGGACTCACAATAACATAGTGAGTCAATACGAGAATTTGGCCTACTTATACAATGTTGGCTAGTCGAATTTTATATGATTTGATGTCAAGTTTTCCTGTCCGTTTTCGTCAAAAATTTGCGTGCGTGAATGTGGATGTTTTTCTTGGTCAGGTTGTTTTTATAGTATGTATGTATAATTACATTTATTACAAAGAAAAAGAATGTAGGTATGTATATTTATCCATTGTCTAGTAACCATAGAACAAGCTCTGCTTTGTTTGCGCCTAGCTGGTGTTGTGTGTAGGTGGTAAAACATTATTATTAAGTATCATTGAGCCATGCCGGAGATCTTCTGGCGATCTATAAACTCCGACACCAACGCCAGACACACACACACTTTTCATGTAAAAGGAAGAAAAGTAAATATGAATAGCTGTAATTAACCAGCTGTATTGATTTTAAGATAAATAACTTGAACTATAAATATTAACATAGACATGCCAAGGATTTTTGAATACACTTTACTTGGTAAACTCGACGACTCGACTCGACTGCCTAGTTGGTCTCGCGGCATAAATGTGCGCGTGGGATTGGGAGGTCTCCGGGTCGGGCAAAGTGCTATGGACTTTTTCTGTTAGAAAATTTTCAGTAGCAGCACGGAGTCTGGTAATGTGCCCGGTACGGCAATAGGCTCTCCCCCTATTACGTGGGACCTTAAAATTCATGGCGAAATGCCTCTGCCTACCCCTTCGGGGATAAAGGCGTGAGTCTATAAAAAAAACCTTTACTTCGTAATATAAAATCGGTGCGATTTTCAAATAACGCTTATAGACAAAATGCAGTAGGAATAATCTCTTATAATCGGAATTGGTTTGAAAGTTCAACGTAATGTGTATTTTCGGCGTAGGCATCGACTTACGCGTTATGATTACGTCTAATAAATAATCAATTAATAATAAGGACAAACATATGCATTCATTACAGAATACCCAGACAAAGATTACGTCACAGGGAATCGCCGAACTGGATAACACACGCGTCATAATGAGGAATGAGTAATGAATACTGCTTTACGTCAGAATTCGAGTCTTGTAAACAATTAGTGGGAAATAAATGTTGAACAAGAAATATAATAGTTTAACGTTAAGGACGACGACAATGAATTAATTATTCATTTCTTAATTTTTCATTGAAAATGAATCATATTATGGCATAAGAAATCATCAAAATAAACTACAATTTCATCACAACTACATAGTTTTAAATATTTAGATGTTTGTCTATTAGCTTCTACCTGTGTGGTATGTGGATAAAGAGATGTGTTAAATCAGATAATAAATTATTTCATGCAGAATTACATTCATATACATTCAGCTATGTTTGTTTAACAGATAGAAACTTTGACATTTATAAGATTAGTAGGATTGCCTGGTAAGTTACCTTCTGTTGAATATTAGAGCTATGTGAATTCAGGTAATGTATGAATCATTGTTACAATGAGAGCTATACTCTGTATAATTATTATTGTACTACACAGAACAATATAAGAAAATTGGCACAATGCATTTTAAGTACTTACTTCATTATCTTAAATATTTGTTATACAAATAAATGTTATATCAACCAGGAAATAAGACTGCCTCGCTATAATGACCTTAATTATAATCATGTTCAACCTCATCATTGCTGTTGGCAATTTAGAACAAGTTTTGGTAATAATGAATTGTTAATAATACAATTATGTGTGAAAATCAGTGGCTTCTTTTTATTTACTCACTGTTATTCTGATATTGCAGAGAGACATTACAGTTTATTTCTTTGAATAGATATACAAATTGATTGTTTTATCATCAAAAATTATTTTTTTAAGGCTGTGGTAATAAGTTCATAAGTAATTGTGACTATGCTTTCTGTATTTGGTGTAGGTTGATTCTACATACCATATAATATGTATATTACCATATAATATATTCACATACACCACTTTCAAATTCACCCTTTACTTTTCAGAAACTCTGACATGTTTGAGTGTTAAAAATCAGGTATTTTGATTTAAAACACAGACTATATTTTTTAATATTCAGGTTTTTAACATTATGTAAAGCCCTGTAGTTAATAGTCCCAAATAAGCAGCTTTTAAAAAGGGAATATTTATTTTGAGGATTCCAAATAATTATAATTTGAGCTTCATAAAAAAAAAATATTTATAGACTCACGCCTGTATCCCTGAAGGGGTAGGCAGAGGTGTGATATAACACCCACATTTCACCATGAATTTTTAGGTCCCACCTAATAGGGGCGAGCCTATTGCCGTACCGGGCACATTACCCGACTCCGAGCTGCTACTGAGAATTTCCTAACGAAAAAACCCAATAACACTTTGCCCGACCCGGGAATCGAACCCGAGACCTCCCAATTCCACGCGCACATTTATGTCGTGAGATCAACGAGGCAGTCAAAAAAATTTTTGAATGGAGACTAAATGGCTGAAGATCAGTTTGTGTGGAGAGAGATTGGTCGGTCTTGGGGTAGGCCAATGTCCAGCAGTGGACATCTACAGGGTGATACAAATATCCTTGTATTCCCTGAGAATACAAATATCATGTTAGAAAAATTTGTACAAATACTTACTGGGATGCAATGTGGGTACATGCTGTGCTAATTTGTCATCTTTCAGCATATGGAGTAGTGTGGTCTTGCCCGCATTGTCCAGACCCAGGAACAATAGTTTGCCTGACTTCTTCCACAAACCTGAGTAATAATAAGACATTAGTAATTAATAGATTCAACAATGAACAGTGGAATACAAGGTGTAATCATACATTCCATGTCAAATTACTATTAATTTCAAAGTTATCCTACATGATTTACTTCACAAATAATTAAGAAAATACTGTTTTCAAGAAATATGTAAATAAATTTCAAAAGACTCATAAACTGTTTATTCACACACATTTTTAACAGCAGTTCCTTTCACCGAGATTGGTTAAATGTGCAAATACAATAAAAATGGTTTCACTATTTATTTACACTTGAAATTAATGTAAATTAGTGAAACCATATTTTTCTTTGACTGCATGAAACACAATATGTCTACCAAAAGGCTAAGGTTAGTGGGTCAGTGTTCCAAGCTTAGTTAGTAACAACCTTCATGGTTCATTTTTAAATTAACATTGTAATACTATTTGTACAAACATTCTTCAAAAGATCAATAGTATTTCCTGTGTTTGTACTGAGAATCAGTGTTTTATCTACTTACTGGCACTTTTTATATTTATTTATTTATTTTATTTTATATATTTAGGGAAACTCCAGTTTTTGTTCCTCAAAATCTTTTAAGAGATGCATAAACATAGATTAAAAAAAAGGGATGCACACATTGACATTGTTATATTACAAACATTTTGTTTTGTTTAGACATCAATGGAAAACAAAAGAGTCATTAGCAAAATGGCTTATATTGAAACCAATATAAATTTTTACTAAAATCATTTAATTTATTTTAAACTAGCTGGTACCCGCGGCTTCGCACGCGGTAAAAAGTTACGATTTGAAAATGTTCTCTGCCAAATCTAATTTTTACACAGCCGGCGATTTTCCCGATATTATTATGACTGACCCTTTGCTTTTATATAAAATTATACAAAAATTAGTGTCATGACAACAGCGCTACTTATCGGGTCAAATTGTAGCTTATATGTAGCGCTATGAAGTACTCTACTTTTCAGTTAATGTCTCATTTGAATCGGTTCAGCTGTTCCAGATTTCCCCGAAAAACAGATAGACAGACAGACAGACAATATAATGTTAAAAAGGGTTGTTTTGGACTAATAATCGTGTAACTAACTTTATGCACTTGAAAAGTAGAACAGTAGCCTATATGTAGCGCTATAAGGTCCTCTACGTTGCAGTGAAAGTTTTATTTGAATCGGTTCAGCCGTTCCAGAGATTACCCCGGACAAACGGAAAGACAGACAGACAAAAATGTTAAAAAGGGTAGTTTTGGACTTAGAATCGTGTAACTAACTATATGCACTTGAAAACACATAGTTATTTTAAAATCACAGACAGACACTTCAATTTTATTTATATGTATAGATGAGTCGAAGAAATAAAGACTTGTTATGGCGACAACAGCGCCAACTACCGGGTCAAATTGTAGCCTATATGTAGCGCTATAAAGTCCTCTTCCTTGCAGTGAAAGTCTCATTTGAATCTGTTCAGCCGTTCCAGAGATTACCCCGGACAAACAGAAAGACAGACAGACAGACAGACAGACCGACAGACAGACAGACAAAAATGTTAAAAAGGGTTGTTTTGGACTTGGAATCGTGTAACTAACTATATGCACTTGAAAAAACATAGTTATTTTGAAATCACAGACAGACACTTCAATTTTATTTATATGTATAGATGAGTTGAAGAAATAAAGACTTGTTATGGCGACAACAGCGCCAACTACCGGGTCAAATTGTAGCCTATATGTAGCGCTATAAAGTCCTCTTCCTTGCAGTGAAAGTCTCATTTGAATCTGTTCAGCCGTTCCAGAGATTACCCCGGACAAACAGAAAGACAGACAGACAGACAGACAGACCGACAGACAGACAGACAGACAAAAATGTTAAAAAGGGTTGTTTTGGACTTGGAATCGTGTAACTAACTATATGCACTTGAAAAAACATAGTTATTTTGAAATCACAGACAGACACTTCAATTTTATTTATATGTATAGATGTATAGATGAGTCGAAGAAATAAAGACTTGTTATGGCGACAACAGCGCCAACTACCGGGTCAAATTGTAGCCTATATGTAGCGCTATAAAGTCCTCTTCCTTGCAGTGAAAGTCTCATTTGAATCTGTTCAGCCGTTCCAGAGATTACCCCGGACAAACAGAAAGACAGACAGACAGACAGACCGACAGACAGACAGACAGACAGACAAAAATGTTAAAAAGGGTTGTTTTGGACTTGGAATCGTGTAACTAACTATATGCACTTGAAAAAACATAGTTATTTTGAAATCACAGACAGACACTTCAATTTTATTTATATGTATAGATGTATAGATGAGTCGAAGAAATAAAGACTTGTTATGGCGACAACAGCGCCAACTACCGGATCAAATTGTAGCCTATATGTAGCGCTATAAAGTCCTCTTCCTTGCAGTGAAAGTCTCATTTGAATCTGTTCAGCCGTTCCAGAGATTACCCCGGACAAACAGAAAGACAGACAGACAGACAGACCGACAGACAGACAGACAGACAGACAAAAATGTTAAAAAGGGTTGTTTTGGACTTGGAATCGTGTAACTAACTATATGCACTTGAAAAAACATAGTTATTTTGAAATCACAGACAGACACTTCAATTTTATTTATATGTATAGATGTATAGATGAGTCGAAGAAATAAAGACTTGTTATGGCGACAACAGCGCCAACTACCGGGTCAAATTGTAGCCTATATGTAGCGCTATAAAGTCCTCTTCCTTGCAGTGAAACTCTCATTTGAATCTGTTCAGCCGTTCCAGAGATTACCCCGGACAAACAGAAAGACAGACAGACAGACAGACCGACAGACAGACAGACAAAAATGTTAAAAAGGGTTGTTTTGGACTTGGAATCGTGTAACTAACTATATGCACTTGAAAAAACATAGTTATTTTGAAATCACAGACAGACACTTCAATTTTATTTATATGTGTAGATGAGTCGAAGAAATAAAGACTTGTTATGGCGACAACAGCGCCAACTACCGGGTCAAATTGTAGCCTATATGTAGCGCTATAAAGTCCTCTTCCTTGCAGTGAAAGTCTCATTTGAATCTGTTCAGCCGTTCCAGAGATTACCCCGGACAAACAGAAAGACAGACAGACAGACAGACAGACCGACAGACAGACAGACAGACAAAAATGTTAAAAAGGGTTGTTTTGGACTTGGAATCGTGTAACTAACTATATGCACTTGAAAAAACATAGTTATTTTGAAATCACAGACAGACACTACAATTTGATTTATATGTATAGATGAGTCGAAGAAATAAAGACTTGTTATGGCGACAACAGCGCCAACTACCGGGTCAAATTGTAGCCTATATGTAGCGCTATAAAGTCCTCTTCCTTGCAGTGAAAGTCTCATTTGAATCTGTTCAGCCGTTCCAGAGATTACCCCGGACAAACAGAAAGACAGACAGACAGACAGACAGACCGACAGACAGACAGACAGACAAAAATGTTAAAAAGGGTTGTTTTGGACTTGGAATCGTGTAACTAACTATATGCACTTGAAAAAACATAGTTATTTTGAAATCACAGACAGACACTTCAATTTTATTTATATGTATAGATGTATAGATGAGTCGAAGAAATAAAGACTTGTTATGGCGACAACAGCGCCAACTACCGGGTCAAATTGTAGCCTATATGTAGCGCTATAAAGTCCTCTTCCTTGCAGTGAAACTCTCATTTGAATCTGTTCAGCCGTTCCAGAGATTACCCCGGACAAACAGAAAGACAGACAGACAGACAGACCGACAGACAGACAGACAGACAGACAAAAATGTTAAAAAGGGTTGTTTTGGACTTGGAATCGTGTAACTAACTATATGCACTTGAAAAAACATAGTTATTTTGAAATCACAGACAGACACTTCAATTTTATTTATATGTATAGATGTATAGATGAGTCGAAGAAATAAAGACTTGTTATGGCGACAACAGCGCCAACTACCGGGTCAAATTGTAGCCTATATGTAGCGCTATAAAGTCCTCTTCCTTGCAGTGAAAGTCTCATTTGAATCTGTTCAGCCGTTCCAGAGATTACCCCGGACAAACAGAAAGACAGACAGACAGACAGACAGACCGACAGACAGACAGACAGACAAAAATGTTAAAAAGGGTTGTTTTGGACTTGGAATCGTGTAACTAACTATATGCACTTGAAAAAACATAGTTATTTTGAAATCACAGACAGACACTTCAATTTTATTTATATGTATAGATGAGTCGAAGAAATAAAGACTTGTTATGGCGACAACAGCGCCAACTACCGGGTCAAATTGTAGCCTATATGTAGCGCTATAAAGTCCTCTTCCTTGCAGTGAAAGTCTCATTTGAATCTGTTCAGCCGTTCCAGAGATTACCCCGGACAAACAGAAAGACAGACAGACAGACAGACAGACCGACAGACAGACAGACAGACAAAAATGTTAAAAAGGGTTGTTTTGGACTTGGAATCGTGTAACTAACTATATGCACTTGAAAAAACATAGTTATTTTGAAATCACAGACAGACACTTCAATTTTATTTATATGTATAGATGAGTCGAAGAAATAAAGACTTGTTATGGCGACAACAGCGCCAACTACCGGGTCAAATTGTAGCCTATATGTAGCGCTATAAAGTCCTCTTCCTTGCAGTGAAACTCTCATTTGAATCTGTTCAGCCGTTCCAGAGATTACCCCGGACAAACAGAAAGACAGACAGACAGACAGACCGACAGACAGACAGACAAAAATGTTAAAAAGGGTTGTTTTGGACTTGGAATCGTGTAACTAACTATATGCACTTGAAAAAACATAGTTATTTTGAAATCACAGACAGACACTTCAATTTTATTTATATGTATAGATGAGTCGAAGAAATAAAGACTTGTTATGGCGACAACAGCGCCAACTACCGGGTCAAATTGTAGCCTATATGTAGCGCTATAAAGTCCTCTTCCTTGCAGTGAAAGTCTCATTTGAATCTGTTCAGCCGTTCCAGAGATTACCCCGGACAAACAGAAAGACAGACAGACAGACAGACAGACCGACAGACAGACAGACAGACAAAAATGTTAAAAAGGGTTGTTTTGGACTTGGAATCGTGTAACTAACTATATGCACTTGAAAAAACATAGTTATTTTGAAATCACAGACAGACACTACAATTTGATTTATATGTATAGATGAGTCGAAGAAATAAAGACTTGTTATGGCGACAACAGCGCCAACTACCGGGTCAAATTGTAGCCTATATGTAGCGCTATAAAGTCCTCTTCCTTGCAGTGAAAGTCTCATTTGAATCTGTTCAGCCGTTCCAGAGATTACCCCGGACAAACAGAAAGACAGACAGACAGACAGACAGACCGACAGACAGACAGACAGACAAAAATGTTAAAAAGGGTTGTTTTGGACTTGGAATCGTGTAACTAACTATATGCACTTGAAAAAACATAGTTATTTTGAAATCACAGACAGACACTTCAATTTTATTTATATGTATAGATGTATAGATGAGTCGAAGAAATAAAGACTTGTTATGGCGACAACAGCGCCAACTACCGGGTCAAATTGTAGCCTATATGTAGCGCTATAAAGTCCTCTTCCTTGCAGTGAAACTCTCATTTGAATCTGTTCAGCCGTTCCAGAGATTACCCCGGACAAACAGAAAGACAGACAGACAGACAGACCGACAGACAGACAG
Source organism: Euclidia mi (assembly GCA_944739405.2). Lineage (NCBI taxonomy): Eukaryota > Metazoa > Arthropoda > Insecta > Lepidoptera > Erebidae > Euclidia > Euclidia mi. The sequence continues at coordinate 75,763,528 of OX123184.2, read as the reverse complement.
ACAAAAATGTTAAAAAGGGTTGTTTTGGACTTGGAATCGTGTAACTAACTATATGCACTTGAAAAAACATAGTTATTTTGAAATCACAGACAGACACTTCAATTTTATTTATATGTATAGATGTATAGATGAGTCGAAGAAATAAAGACTTGTTATGGCGACAACAGCGCCAACTACCGGGTCAAATTGTAGCCTATATGTAGCGCTATAAAGTCCTCTTCCTTGCAGTGAAAGTCTCATTTGAATCTGTTCAGCCGTTCCAGAGATTACCCCGGACAAACAGAAAGACAGACAGACAGACAGACAGACCGACAGACAGACAGACAGACAAAAATGTTAAAAAGGGTTGTTTTGGACTTGGAATCGTGTAACTAACTATATGCACTTGAAAAAACATAGTTATTTTGAAATCACAGACAGACACTTCAATTTTATTTATATGTATAGATGAGTCGAAGAAATAAAGACTTGTTATGGCGACAACAGCGCCAACTACTGGGTCAAATTGTAGCCTATATGTAGCGCTATAAAGTCCTCTTCCTTGCAGTGAAAGTCTCATTTGAATCTGTTCAGCCGTTCCAGAGATTACCCCGGACAAACAGAAAGACAGACAGACAGACAGACCGACAGACAGACAGACAGACAGACAAAAATGTTAAAAAGGGTTGTTTTGGACTTGGAATCGTGTAACTAACTATATGCACTTGAAAAAACATAGTTATTTTGAAATCACAGACAGACACTTCAATTTTATTTATATGTATAGAGCCTATATGTAGCGCTATAAAGTCCTCTTCCTTGCAGTGAAAGTCTCATTTGAATCTGTTCAGCCGTTCCAGAGATTACCCCGTACAAACAGAAAGACAGACAGACAGACAGACAGACCGACAGACAGACAGACAGACAAAAATGTTAAAAAGGGTTGTTTTGGACTTGGAATCGTGTAACTAACTATATGCACTTGAAAAAACATAGTTATTTTGAAATCACAGACAGACACTTCAATTTTATTTATATGTATAGATTGACGAACAACAACCCTTAAATTGAAATATTAAAAGCTACATAAAATATTTTAAAAGAGTAAATACTGCCTAAATATTAATTTAAGAATTCACTATTAAAATTACAATCCATATTGACGAGTTAGCCATTTACCTTGAATCTTTATTAGAATTAATGTAATTAGGTATATAATAACTGGACAAGAAGATTCTATTGACCATACATAATGTATTTCATGTTAGAACAATCATAGCACTTTTAAAGACTTTCATCATTGTTAGATGCTATTGTAAGTTAGAAGATTGCATCAAAACTCTTCAAGCCTTATAAGAAATTAAGTGAACTGTTCATTCTGATGAAATAGAGTTAGGAAATTAGTAACTTTAAGTTAGCATAACAACTATAGTTCAAGGTTTTACTCAAGTTATGAACTTGTAAATTGCCATTATTAGCATGTTTGCTAACAGCACTAAAATCTAATAAGATTTAAAATCTAATAACTCACCAAGGAATCCAAGGACGCCAGTGAACCAATCCAAGATAAACATTTTGAATCTGGAACGTACAGAATTATATTACTTCAGGATTTTTCCACCTTCATCAATTCATCACAAAGAACAACGTATGGGATGAGTAATGACTTGCAAATCTTTTTGTTATCAATTACGTCTTATTCGCTGGCAGCGGAATATCACCGAGCAACGCCACGGACTATCCTCATGCCTCAAACTTGTTGAGACATCGAAAACGTAATAGGAATACAATATTGAATTGAGTAACATAGATGACAGTACGTCAATCGCGTACTTGAAACTTCGAACTTGAATTGCACTTTAACGCGAATATAATACTCACTTATTAAAATTGAACTAGTTTAACTAATGCTAAAAGGAAGTTTATCACAATAATTCACACTTATTTGCAATATGTTACGTCGCTAAAACCGACGATTTTTCTCAGCAACGAATATGCGATGGAAATATGAATCTGTTGGCAATGACGTACGCTACTTCCGGATGTTGTCACATTGCTTTATGGACGCGTTCATAAATATTTTTTATTAGTAGTATTATTTTTGGTTTTGGCAAATATTGTTTGTAGGGATCTGAGGTAGTAAATATAATCTTACTAATAAAAATTAACCCATTGTTATCTTTTAGCAGTCTGACGCAGTTCTTACTTATTTCTTATATATTTATTTTTCTTGATCTCAGTAAAATGAGTAAATAGCAAACAAATAATTACTCAACTTTATAAGATGGCTTTATTATTCAACATTTCAGCGAATGCCTCAGACGAACTATGCTTGGTCTGCTTTTCTATAGACGTGAGACGTCTGTGACTTGGTAATATCTATGCCCAGTTTTACCACCTCTAGATAGGTCTCATCTTCCAAATAATAAAAAAAGGATGAAAATATGTGACTGGACTTCACCCGTGCGTGGCTCTCTCGTCATCGTGTGGGTGGCTATTCAACCCCCGTAAGAAGGGAATTTAAAAAAATTCGTTCATAATACTCTTCTATACTCTCGAAGTAATATGAGTGCCAAATTTCAGTTTGTTAGGCCCAATAGTTTCGGCTATACGTTGTCTGTCACATAAAAGAATGCAGACAAACAAAAGATGCTATCCCCCGCTTGAACAAGCGACTCTCGCACAAGCTGCTGCATTCTAACAGAAAAACTCTTAAGCATCTGACAGGCATAATAACCGGCCACTGTCCACTCAACAAGCACCTATTCAACATAGGCGTTACGGACAGCCCACTGTGCAGGGGCTGCATGGAAACCGAAGAAACACCCGCTCACGTCATTCTGCACTGCACAAGCGTGAGCGATCAACGGGCAAAGCTGCTGAACAACCCCAGAACCATGTGTGAGGCTTTGAACGGCATCAGGCAACTAATGGCTTTCTGGAAGGAGTTAAGGTGGTATGAGTAGTCGGCGTCAATCAAGTCGCCACTTACGCACAATGGCCCAAATAAGGGGCTAAGTGCGGAAAACCCACGTCCAACTAAACTAACTAAACTAAACGTTGTCTGTCAGTCAGTAACACAAGAATAATAGGTATATAAAATATTCAGTCAGATATCTATGTATAATGTATCTAAATCTATATCTATACACATTATTAAAGAATGAAGCCCCCTCCGTGGACTGTCTGTCTGTAGAACGCGATAAACTCAGAAGTCAGTGCATGCATTCATACCATAATAGTAAAGCTTCGCGCAGGTGAGCTACCGGCTACCACAGACTATAGGCCGGCTACAACCATTTGTGGCTGGCGACAAGCTGTTAACATGATTGTTTAGTACATTTTGCAAGAATCGCCACAGATCCGTGCAGACGTGTGGCGTTGTCGGGGCCACTTGTCGCTTGGCACCTGTTATGAGTGTCCGCTACACGCTACCGGTCGCGGACACTCCGCGTGCACGACAAGCCACCGGTCGCAACCACTCGCCAGTCGATGTCATGTAGGGGCAGGTGGGGCAGATCATGACACTATTTGTGTAATATAAATATCTTACTTATTTGCTACCTGTAAGTTTAGTAAAGATTGATAAAATAAAGTACAATTGAGTACCTACCTTATTTATTTGTTGTAGTGTTAAGTGCTGGTATCATTATATTTGTATAATCTATGAGTAATGGTAAAAGCTGGCAACATTAGCGTCAGATTTTCTTTCTAGTTTTTGACAGCTTTCAAAGCTCAAGGTATCCTCGAGATTTTTAATAAAAATGTTATAAATTTACCGATTATTAATGAAATAATACAAAGCGTTACTAGTTTAAACCCACCTTCGATATATTGTTGCCTTTCTGTGTTAAATAGTGTGTGGATTACAAAGATATTTAAGGTTACAAAAGTGGTTCTGAAGTGTTGTTATTTTCAGGCTAAGCCATGGCACCGAGGAAAAACAAAGTAGCAAAAGAAGAGGTCCAGGTGACCCTCGGCCCACAGCACTTGGTGGGAGAGACAGTGTTCGGTGTCGCACACATTTTTGCCTCTTTCAATGACACATTCGTACACGTTACCGACTTGTCTGGTCGGGAAACCATCGCTCGTGTCACCGGCGGTATGAAGGTGAAGGCCGATCGTGATGAGGCTTCGCCCTACGCCGCTATGTTGGCCGCTCAGGTTTGTTTACCACATTTGCTCTTACTGATAAAACATTAAGTTATATTCATACTTTTGAGGTTATGTGTCCGTACATTAGTTGTTTGGGTTCCGTTAATTGTTAAGTTTCATATTCAGGTTGTTTTATTTATTTTTTACTGTTACTAAATAAAAACCACCTCACCATGCATGTCATATTTTCTATGTTTTGTTTGTAAACATATTCTGGACCCTAGATACATTCATCATGCATGAACTGAAGTAGTTTATGATGTGTGGTTCAGGTACAAATACCGCCAAGAATTGTACTAGCAGGATTTGTGCTAATTTCAATTAATATTTCTGTGTTCTGGAGGACGACTGCAGCCATGCTCCCCATTTTTTTTTAATTTATCTAATACTGCTCAAACCCTTCTTAGTGCATCCCTATGCTAGCCTAGTGCTACAACACAAATTTCTTGTGCCTAGTAGTATCGGCTGTGCATTGTCAGTCATTCAGTTTTGAAACAATATGATTGGCAGTTTACACTGTGTCACAATTAAAGTTTTAAACTTCTGCGACTTGCACACAGTAATATTTGTTTGTATTTCACTCTTAAGGTTTACAGAAGGCTGTATTACATAAATATTTCTGTGTCATTTGTCTGGTGTCAGTGAAGACATTTTCTTTTGTTACTGAAAGCAAATCAAGTTATCCATGTCTCTATTGAATTTAAAAAGTGCCTACTAAAACCTTGATAATGATACCATGTGGTGACTGTTTTGCTTTATCTTATTTTTACTCATTTACTTGCGTTAATGTTTCAGGATGTTGCTGAGAAATGCAAGACCCTTGGCATCACTGCCCTGCACATCAAGCTCCGAGCCACTGGTGGCAACAAGACAAAGACCCCAGGACCTGGTGCACAGTCTGCTCTGCGTGCACTCGCTCGTTCCAGCATGAAGATTGGCCGCATTGAGGATGTTACTCCAGTGCCCTCAGACTCGACCCGTAGGAAGGGTGGTCGACGAGGACGCAGGTTGTAATCTGTTAGTTTAAGCTCACTGTGGACTTTGAATAAAGAAGTTTACGGTATTCTTGGTTTCATTTGATATTTGCCTTTAGTTATATCTTATTTTGAAGCTGTTTATTAAATTGGGATCACTAAAGATTTGAATCAAAAGGCTGATATTAGGCCTCAAAACATATTTGTTGTTGTTACACAAGTCTATGTGTGACTGTTGGTATAAGCAGTTCTTTAGCTTATTTTAAGTGAATTCTTGCTTTGCCAGGATTTTTTAAAATGCTTATTTTAATATAATGTGAACAGGTTGACCAAAAATTGCCCTGTCATATTTGCTTTTTATAATAGTTCCAACAAGTATAAATGCCCATGCAAACATAAAACATTATATAGGAACCACTGATTACAAGAAATACATAGATGGAGGTCATCTGTCATATTTTTTTATGCAAAGTGTGTCTGTCACACTGCGCGAAATTACTAATATTGTAAAGAAAAAATAAGTAGTAGTTTGATGTTTCAACAGTTTAGGAGTTGTTGTTTGCCTTCACTTTGACAATGATGGCTCCTTCCAGTTTACTTAACAATTCTGTGATGGAAATTTAAATTCACTTAAGCCTTGTATAAATAAAATATACTCCAGGCTGTGCACCTGTTTAGTGTAAATCATACATAAAGCAATAAAGTGCTGTTATAAACAGAAAAAAAAATTAATAACAACTTGATAAATTCCAAAGATCTATAATGTCATCAGCCTGCTCTAGTCCACTGCTGGACGTACCTACGTCTATTGCAGGGTACTAGCCGAAATATGAATTGGTTGGTAGGTAGGAACCACAGAGTACCTTTGTACATGTAGGTACCACTGCAGTATCAATTATTATGCCACTAAGTAGTAACATACAAATGTGTAGTGGTCCAGTTTGAATGGTTATTTAGCTAGAGAAAGTACTGGGCATTAGAAGACTTATCCCTTTAACATTCTCAAATCAAGGTAATCAGTGGCTTTGCAATCCTTGGCCAATTTTTATGGGCGGCGGTTACCGGTACCTACAGCTGGCCCCTCGGCTCGTCTGCCACCTTACTGCCATTAAAAAATAACATACATTACATAACTTCACGCCTTTTATCACCGAAGGAGTAGACATTTCGACAGTTATGTTTAGGTCCCAATGTAATTGGGGGCGAGTCTATAGTCGAGGCATAATTATACCGGGCACATTATTTATCAAAACGTGGCTACGTGAGAGAACCGCACATGAACACGAAAAACAGTGGGCAAACATAAAAGAATGCAGACAAACAAAAGATGCCATCCCCTGCTTGAACAAGCGACTCTCACACAAGCTGCTGCATTCTAATAGGAAAACACTAAAGCATCTGACGGGCATAATAACCGGCCACTGTCCACTCAACAAGCACCTATTCAACATAGGCGTTACGGACAGCCCACTGTGCAGGGGCTGTATGGAAACCGAAGAAACACCCGCTCACGTCATTCTGCACTGTGAAAGTGTGAGCGATCGACGGGCAAAGCTGCTGAACAACCCCAGAACCATGAGTGAAGCTTTAAACGACACCAGCCAACTAATGGCTTTCTGGAAGGAACTAAGGTGGTATGAGTAGTCGGCGTCAATGAAGTCGCCACATACGCACAATGGCCCAAATAAGTGGCTAAGTGCGGAAAACCCACGACCAACTATAACTATAACCGGGCACATTATTAAGCTAGCGATGATTAACATTTTTAATACACATATAACTCGGAAAAGTCAATAAGTCAGAGGTGTGTGCTCAGTGTACCTGGGGATCGAACCCGAGACTATCGTCACGACAGTCCGTTACGTACACCACAAGGCTATCGTCACTGTCTTTATTAAAAAATATACAAATGTTATTATGACACAATATATAAGTTAAATAAATAAACATTGCGCTCATGCATTATGTGATTACTCGTTAGTGAACAACTGCAGGCTATCTTAGGTTCTCAGTCAGGTTGTTCTTTACAAAGCAATCCTAGTCATGAAGAGGCAATATCTTCATTGGTGGTTGATGTGACCCTCCTCAATGATTTGCATCTTTCTTTGCTAAGACCTTAGAATGGGCCATTAACGGTGTTTTACAAATAACCCTGTATATCCTGTTTAGTACAAATATTTCTGTGATTTAGATATAATATCAAACCTGAGAGATTTGTGTTTTGTTTGTAATATGTCCAGTAACTTAAATTTTTACTGGTGAAGACAAAAATAGTTGAAAGGCTATAGGTAACTGTAACACAGTACTTTTGGTCCAGTGAGAATGTACAAAACACACATTTGTATGGAACATTTTAGCTGATTAGTTCAGCTAAAATGTTCCATACAAATGTGTGTTTTGTACAGTTTTAAGAAACACTTTAAATTTAAGTTTGTGATTTGTTTATTACGATAAAGACAAAGTAAGTCTATACTATGTTGTGGCATTTTCGATGGCCCCTGGGAATACGTCTTAAGGCCGGCGCGCACTGACGTCGTGGCATGGCAAAGGATTTTATTACTGATCAAGTCATTTTTATTCTTATATCTATGAGTTTAGAAATTATATTACTTTATTTCGATACAATCGTACCGCGGCCCGCCATGGCACGTCATGGCATACCGCGGGACGTCGCGGCATACTTCGGGACGCCACGGTATGCCACGGCGTCCTGCAGTGTGCCACGACGTAGTAAATCTTGTTCTCCATAAATAATGTATCCAGAATTGTTTTCTCTTCGACCTATCAGTTTGTATTTGTCGTCCTTCATCTTCAGCAAGAAGTGCTATTGATGCTAAATGCCAGTCATTTGGACGCCTCGGTATGCCGCGGCACGTCGCGCCATGCCGCGTCATGCCGAAGCGTCCTTCGGGCTACCGAAACATGCCGTGCCGCCAGTCGGCGCCGGCCTTTATGAAGCTATGTATATTTTAATGTCATATTTTTACCACATACATTATGTCAATTTATTATAATTAGAAATTATTGACCCATTTAAAAAATAAATAGTCATGATAAAAAAATTGTGTATTTTTATTCACATTGTTGTATTCACGAAGTCACAGCAATAATATTTTATGTAAAGATTAATCTGTGGTCGCAGGATGTCTATTTGACCACATACTAGTACCCAAATCGTCAGGTTTCATTAAAATCTACAATTCTAATTCTAATACAATTTTGTTACGACAAACTTGCCCTACATGTGCTACGGCAATAATAATAATTTTCCTAGGTTAAAATTGCTAAAATGAAACCTTTAACATTTTGGAAATTTTAACCTAGGAAAATTATTATTACTGCCGTAGCACATGTAGGGCAAGTTTGTCGTAACAAAATTGTAGGTAGTATGACAAAACAAACCTTAAGCAAGTTTGTTATATCAAGTTTGCACAACCTTTGCAAAAACAAACTTCATGCAAGTTTGTTATATCAAGTTTACACAACCTTTGCAAAAACAAACTTCATGCAAGTTTGTTATATCAAGTTTGCACAACCTTTGCAAAAACAAACTTCATGCAAGTTTGTTATATCAAGTTTGCACAACCTTTGCAAAAACAAACTTCATGCAAGTTTGTCACCGTGAAACTAGCAAGTTTGATTTAAACTTGTTGCAAGTTTGCAAACTTGCCATGTCAAACTTGATGCAAGCTTGCTTTTTTGATGTATCAAACTTGTTGCAAGTTTGAAACAAGTTTATATTGCTGTCTGGGTAGATAACGCAAATGCATGCACTTCGCGTGTCTGAACCCCGACCAAGCGTCGAGGTTGGTCGCCGCTAACTTCAGTCCCCGCGCGTCCGTTGTTGCAGCCGAACGTCCGCAAAAAACTAAAAAAATGCGGGTTATTCCTCTTGTCCCCCTGCTCTTCGGCCCCACTGGGGGGTCAATGAGAATTTTTTTTCCTGTTGTCCCCCAGCGGGGACAATAAAAAGGATTTTTCCTTTTGTCCCCGAGATTCAGCTCCGCGGCGGGCTACTGGGCCTTTTTTTTTCCTGTTTATTAATTATGTCAAAAGCGTTAGCACCAAAGCTACAACTTGGTGTGCTTTCCGCCATGACGCGGTATGTACTACTGATAACATGCACGCTTTACCTTTTTGTGTCACGGGAAGGGGTAAACAATATATTACTACCTGCTCGAGATATTTTAGATGCAGGTAATACAGTTTAAAGGCGCTATTGAATAATTATGAGTCTCATGACAACATAAAAAGTAAATGATTTAACAAACGTCAACTACCGATATCAAGACGATATTTAAAATAATATTTTATTGGGGGCCGACAGGAAATTATGATTCCGTTTGGCCCCGTTAAATTGTAGTGGGGGACAACAGTACAAAAATTCCTTTTGGCCCCCAGTGGGGCCGAAGAGCTGGGGGACAAGAGGAATAACCCAAAAATGCCTCGTTGCGTGATAATTAACTGCAATAGCCCAAAAATTTCGAGCACCCAAAGGCAGGAACATACTTCCTATCACAGGTAAGTTATTTTAAAATTATATTATGCGTGAATTCATATTAAAACTGTTTTTAAGTATTCCAAGCTGCGTGTCGTTCCAGAATATACCTAACTATAAATTACCGTTAAGTAAACTTTATTCACATACAACGTAGGTAACGTTGCCGCGTTTGCTTTGGACGTTTGGTCTGACGTTGTGTGTTAGGAGACGATGAATATCGCACAAGCGATACTGTCGCGCATCGCTTCGACTTCGTGATACAGGCAATTTGTCAGTAGGTATTAAAAAGTCGGCACGCTTGGTTTCAATACAAATCGTGATAGGTAATTGCGTTATCTATGTAGATCTATGTCTTTGGATGATGATTATAGATGATTCCACGTTCGGAATGCAATAGGTAGAACCACGAGAAAGAACGGGCAATAAAACTCGTGGCCACTCTTTTTAACTGCCAGTATTATGGTTTTACATGTTATCTTTTTAAGGAGCTGCAACTGTTTCACACCGTGAGCCATCTACCAATGCAAAATCCAATAGTTACCGGTATCATACACAAGCAATAAATCATGTTCATTTGGTATGAGTCGTTCCTTGATCCAATATTCTTCCATTGGTATATTTTCTAAAAGCGTCCCTGGCGGTTAGTACCGTTAGTACCGCGTACACTTTGTAACGGTTAGTAGGGGCCGCCATGTTTCCCTGCTGCTACTTGCAGGCAAGCTCAAGCAGTATAAAGCAATGAAACTAGCAGGCTATAAATAAAACAATTCACTGTGAGAACATTGTATGTTATTTAACCATATATTAATATTTCAGATAAATAAATAGTTACTGTTTTAAAATATACACACTATGCATTTCTACCGTAAACACTTTACAATACATACTCAGAAACTTAGAATTTTGAAATGTTATTTGTGTATCTATTACAATATTGTATATAAAAACGATGGTACATTTGTTTTACTATAAAATTATTGCACTAAGTTGGTTTGGCGGTCAGCCCGCAAGGAAGCAGTTGCTCCTTATACTATGTGTGAAGACAAGAATCATATTAATACATACATTAATCTAAAAATCCCTCTGAACTCAAGTAGCTGCCGTATATCACACAAACACTTTGTTTCTTTTACTATTTCTGTTTCCATTTTTTTAAGTTTTAAAGCTAAAACATGGTGTACCTAAAACGATGCTAGACAGAAATATTTTATTAATATTTTGTGATTGAAATGATATGAGCACGCTTGAATACAGCCCCTGCTAAATTTCAAAATGAGATCAATAGTATATTACATAATATTAGCACAATTTGAAAATAACGCTCCAAGAGCACACGACTCACCTAGGGCTTGGGATCGTTTTTACAATTCACCACTAAACATTTATATTTTTTGTCTTTATATAAAACTTATAATAAAACTTTATATCATTTTAGATAAATAAAACTTTAATCCTTTGAATCTGGATTTTAAAACACTAAACAGACTTCGAATCAGAATTATAAACAATAATAAATTTACACGTAAAAACATTATGCTACAGAACTTACAAATGAAGTTCTTTCAGTCAAACAAATCACGGACCATAAGGTTACAACGGCAACGAAAATTTAATGTAACAACACTAACTCACATTCATATATCTCATGCCATTAAAAATATATCTAAGAATAAACTATCATTAAAACATTAGTGTAACAGAAACGGTTATAACCGCTATATCGTGTTATATCTGGCGCAACGTCGCCAGAACCGATACAGACCCTACACACAACAAGACGAAAGTACCCTACCAATAAAATAAAGCTAACCGAGAACAGTAATAAGATCACACGAAATTTTTAATGGCATAAGTTACCGGTAGATGTTCGATTGATTGACTCACACACGATTCGTCATAGCTAAAGTTAGTAAATAACTATTAACGGTTGGCAGTGGATGAGTTGCCAGTTGGCCAGCTACCACCAAACAACAAACGTTTAATACATTCGAATATTAAAATACATAACATATCAAACACGTGCCGTTTATGGCAAAAGGCTATCGACCAATGCACACGATTTTATCTTGGTTCCTACGAGCCCTCGATAACTATCATCACAAAGTTTCAACAGGTAGAGATGCCACGGACTTACAAAAAAAGAATGGTTTTCAAAATAGAATTTATCTACTGACAAAGTTTCTTGCTGCAAAACTATCGTATGCCAACAACGGCGTCTATACGAATGCGGATTATGCACCTAATACATAATATCAACGCCTAATGTTCTTATAATGCAGTTGATTATATAATAGTGGTGTTGATAGTCGTCACGGGCGTATGTAGGTGGTACATCAGTGTGTGTGCTGTGGGTTGGCGCGGGCCCGCAGCTTGCGCTACATGGCGGTCTTGAGGCGGATCTTCTTGAGGTGTGAAGGTGGCGGGTTGGGGAAGGGCCGGCGCCTGCCCCCCAGCGCGTCGTGCGGGGCGGCGGGCGCGGTGGGGGCGGGGGGCTGCGCGCCCAGCACCGTGCCGCCCGCCACGTCCTCCCAGTTGCCGCCGAGCATGTCGTCCGACGACGACGACGCCATCGCGCGGCACCGGTTGCTAGTGCGCGAACCCCGGGCGATCGACCGCGAGAAACTTCGCTTGCTCAGCTTCTGACCGACTACAGGAGCGCGCGGATTCTCCGTGTCGTCCACCGACCGCCTGCTCACCTTCGCTTTAACAACCCCACCTACCGTCGTCTTACTAGAGTTAGGTTTCCGAATGGCCAGGATGTTCCTCCGCTTGGTGGAGAGCGTCTTGGGTTTAGGCTCGTTTTCGGTGAGGTAGCGGGTGCGCGAGGCGGTGTTGGCGGGCTCGTTCTTCTTGGCGAACTTCATGTTGACGTTGATGATGTCGTGTCCCGAGCGCGGCGCCAGTACGGGCGGGCTGCGCTTGCGCTCGCTGTCGCTCTTGGCGCCAACATACGTGTTCTCTTTGCGCTCCTCCGTCACTTTACCCTTTGAGCGCGCGTATAGCGGCACGCGGGGCGGAGACGTTGTCTTAGGTCTCAGACGGGACATAGTCAACTGAAATAAACACATTTTTGTAAATTCTATAAACCAACAGCAGACTTAATGGCGATAAAACAATATGCAGCTAAAACCACTCCTATAGTGTTTAGTATTATACATTCTAGTGTATGTTTGTATGTTAATGATAGAACGACACACTCCCACTCCCACAATCATATTCTTACCGCGACTATACAAGCCGTTGTGGGTTATTTAGTAGTTTAACACTGAAAATTAAAGGTTATATGTTACCAACAGAGAAAACACTTTGTTCAATGTTCAATATGTGATGTTTGTGTTTCAAGCTCCGACACAAGTGTTATTGTCAAAATATGTGTGCTGTTCTACTTGCAAAAAACGGTGAAACTGTGAGTTTGTTGTGTAAGAAAATAATGATATGTAGCTAAGCATAAAAAAGGAAACTGAAATGACTGTGCCCTAAATGAGACTTATTCAAGTTCAAAAGGTTCGTCGTCATTTTGGCGTTTTGAAGAAAAGGTTGCGAAGTTTATTACTTTACGAGTCTTATTTTATACTAACGAACAACAAAAGTTAGTCCAATAAAAGTACAAGTCGGTACATAACGTAACTGCTATATCATGCGCAGTAACGGGTAGGACAGTTTAAAAAAAAATATTTTCTACATAACAAACAAAACCTGGCAGCATTTACTTCAAATATTATGATTCCAAAATATTCTTTGGTAAAATCATGTAACTGTTGATATCAAAGGATAAAAGGACTTCAATTTTGATAATAATAATAATAAAATGGCCATGCCACATTGTACTGGGATCGATCTATCATCACGGACAGGACTGTTGTAGCCAACAAGCCTGATATCGTGTTGATAGATCGATCAGAGCGCCTCGCAATAATTGTTGATGTCACTATTCCTCATGACGAGAATCTCGTGAAAGCCGAAAAGGAAAAACAGATTAAATATCAGGACTTGGCTCACGAGATTGTCGACATGTGGGATGTGAACTCAGCAATTATTGTGCCGATAGTCGTGACCGTTAATGGTCTAATAGCCAAGAGCCTCGACCGTCACCTTAAGAGGCTCGCGTTGGGTGCTTGGGTCAAGGGCCTGATGCAGAAGGCAGTACTTCTGGACACGGCACGTATTGTGAGGAAGTTCCTGTCTCTGGAGCCCTAACCAACGGCAGATTGGACCCTGTGCCCGATGCTGGTGAGACCCCACGGTTAATTTTATATTTTTAAATGTGTATTTTTGAGTGAATTATATATTTAAAAATGTAATTTTAATTTGAAAAATAAGAAATAAAGGAGATAATAATAATAAAGCTTTATTTCAGATTAATATCCATAGCTACACAATAGGCTAGTTGACAAAATTTTTTTTATAAGTCCGTCCTTTAGATTATTCAAAAATAAGCGATATGTATTTTTTTATTTGTAAATTAAACCAAAAATGACCAAGATATAGCTCATTAAAGTTACATATAACGTCACGCCGTGCTGCATTTTTTAGCACTAGATGACGTCACACGTAACTTTAATGGGCTATATCTTTGTTATTTTTTATTTAATCGAAAAAAGAAAAAATACGTGTCCAATATTTTTTTATAATCTAAAATACGGACTAAATAAAATGTAGTTATTTTGACCCTGGAAACTACCCTATTAAATAATCAAAAAAATAATCACAATTATACACACAGCGCAATAATAAAATAAATTACAATTAATCATCACACATTACAGTTACCTACTAAAATTTTGTTCAGATATAATTAATACGAGACTGATATTTTTGCCTATTCTACGCGCGCCATTCTGTATGACAGCACTGGTGTGCAAACAAGGCCATCACTAGCATAGCTGGACATCGTTAATCAAATAATTAACTTCGTTAATCGCTAATCTGTTACTAAAAAAGTTAACTCTGTTAAACGTTAAAGCGCTACCTTTGGGACAATTTAACGCAAGTTAACGTTAATTGTTAATCCGATAACACATGATAAAAAATCCTTTTGGATGGAGTAAAACCAACAGTTCTTATAAGTAGATCTTTCACGCAGCTATACAGCTGCGTGAAAGATCTACTTATAAGAACTGTTGGTTTTAGTCCATTGAAAAGTTACATTTATCAGAGGACGCAATTTCATTTTACAGATGTGTAGGGAGAGCTGATTTTAGCCTAGGTCCAAATTTGTGGGGTCGTACCTTTTTTCAATCGGCGGCTATCTTGGGAAGAGTGCAGGTGCAGATAGTTTTTCTTGATTATCTGGTAAACTATTGGCCGCACAAGGAATATGCAAATGAGTTTTTTGTTGCAAATAAATTCCGGTATTATATTTTTGATGAAGAACTTTGGAGGAAAGTCGCATTTTTCTGATATCTCTAATAACTGCTATGCAGTTGTTTCCCGAAAATTAAGGCACTGCAGAACAAATTGCAGTATGCTCTGGCTGGGCAGCCTATCAACTAGATGCCCCGAGATAGAGTTAACTTATTGTTTCGACCCCAGTTTTCAGGGTCCTTGTAATGAGTGAAAATTGGAATTTATGGTACTGCAGAGCCCGAATTTGGCAGACTGGGTCTTGTTTTGGAAGAAGTTAAGACATATTCAATGAACTTTTTATTACTGACGACGAAAACTTATAATAAATTGAAACAAGTGTGCCTCTGTGGTCCAGTGGGTAGCGCATGCAACTGCTGATCGGAGGTTCCGGGTTCGATTCCTGCGTCGGGCAAAAGTGTTACTGGGTTTTTCCGAATTATCAGCACCGCGGAGTCTGGTGATGTGCCCGGTAACAACAATAGGCTCGCCCCCTATTACGTGGGACCTAAAATTCATGGCGAAATGTGGGTGTAATTACACCTCTGCCTATTTCTTCGGGGATACAGGCGTGAATCTATTAAAAAAAATTGAAACAAATTGTTTCAAATTTCATTCGATTTTCGTTTGTAACGTTTTTCTTTTTCATTTTACGACTAAATGCTACGGGACTATAGTTTTAGACAGTTAAATTTGCTACCAGACGTGTTTTGTGATTTTTCTGTACGGCCAATAGTTTTCCAGATGAACTAGAAAACTCATTTGTACCACTCTTTTCAAGATGGCCGCCGCAGGACTCCGACCCCACAAACTTGGATTGCAATTTACTACTGTAAATTCAAACCCCTTCTTGAAAATAAAATTCCTTCCTCTGACAAATGCACGCCAAGCCCAAAAAAAAATACATTTCAATGGACTATTTAGGTTCTTAGGAAATCGCCGTGCCACTCTTGTCGACAGAACCGAACAAACATGTCAAAACGCGTTTTTCACGGCGACACTGCACGGTGCGGTAAATAGTGGGTATCGGAATAACGGACTTGGAAAATTTTTACGGAAGTTAACAAGTCCGTTAACATTTTTAAGTTAACTTGAAAGTTAATCCGTTAACGGAAATGTTAACTTCGTTAATTAACGATTAACGAGTTAATGCCCAGCTATGATCAACTAGTACTGTCATTTTAAATAAATAAACTTACTATAAAACTTTCACTGACCATTGACGTGGCAACCTAGAGCCTGATCGAGGTATGAGTTTTAATAGCTGAGTTGTGTGCTTATTGTAAAATTTGTGTTGATAACAGTGAAATAAGCAAAGTGTAAGACTGCCTGTCCATCGAAGCGAGGCAGTGTTAACACAACCAATAACAACGCACTTCTAATTGGTTGGTTCTTGGCTTCTCACTGGTTGCATTGACCCAGCTCTGCTCCGGTGAACAGGCAGAATAAAGAATCATGTTTAGTGTATAAGTCACGTTAGCACATAGCCAGTGCACACGAAACCAACCCTTATGCTAGTTACCTGAGGTCTCATAGTCCTGGTGTGCGCCCGCAGCCAATCTCGGACGGCCGATAGGTTGCGATGCTCAGAGCACGGGATGCGCGAGTTTGGATGCTGGCCCGTCAGATCCAAGATAGACGCGCCAAGGGAACGACCCACCTGGAGATTATATTGACTGGTTAATATCACCTGAAAGTCTTATTAAGTCTGTATGATGAGCAGATAATGTTATTATGTGAATTACTTCTACACCCTGACGTTCTTTGATATGTCCCTGAAATTGAGTAAATAGATAAGTGTGAGAGACGAGGGTTTGTTTGGATATATTGAAGTATGTCGTTGTCGGTCTTCGTGTACATTTGTCTATAGTTTTACAACAAGTAGTTTTCAAATGGCTGGCGCAAATCGGTGTCTGTTTTTGGGTCAGTTGGGTACAGAAAACCTTGTCTGAGCTAGTAGTCAACAATTTTCAATGGTAGTGTACGGCGCGCTGTGCCTTATATATATGTTTATGTAAACGATTATATAGGCGTCGTACACTACACAATCAGAAATTGATGTTGAGTTATCAATGCTATCATTGAACTCGGATTTAGCTAACATGCTTTTGATCGTCTAAATTGCAAGGTATGAGCTCTAGCAATAGCCCATATAATACGAACCTATCTTATCTCCTTGCTTTAGCGATTTTTTCTACCTACTAGGTGGGTCTATAGTGCTGAAAAACTTTCTTACCATAAAATATAATGTTTAAAGTGTGTATGTGTTTGTGCTTTATAAGCAGCATGTGACTGCTACTAAATCTGGAGATTTTTGAAGAGATTCATACAAAGCTTATTAGAAGCAATATTCTATACTACCAAACACTACAGATCAGATACATACGGGCGTATATTATACAGCTCTGTAACGTCAATTGTTATATTAATTTACAAAATATATAATGTGCCGCCTCTGGTGTGTAACATGTGTACATTTAGGTGCTTAAAAACTTGACGAAACTTCACTCCACATTATTTTTATGATAAGAAGATAATTGATTATTTTGGGCGACTCATAGGTACTGGGTGTAAGGGACGGTGTACCGAAAACTGATACCAGTGATTCAGTACATTATACTGAGACCCTTGGCGGTCGAATTTTCCGGGGAAAAACGAAGAACTCGACAATTTTCCAACAAAATGCGATGTGAATAGAAACACACAAACTCGCACTATCAGCTGTTACGGCCCTACAGCGGCGGATGGTAGCGGCAGTGATTTGATTACGATGTATTGGTGCGCTTACTGTGCTGCGATGTCACGTCAGAGTAAACGCGCCATGTACCTACATGTTTAATTCAATACAAAAATATAAATTATGTATAAACTGAACAATTTTAATTTGACTTTTCGTAAGCACTTTAAAAAAGTTTACACGATAAATAAATAATCATTTCATTTCAGAATTTTACAAAAATATTAATGCGGGACGACTATAGTTACTATTTCATTGCATTATATGCCAAAAAGGCAAAAGAAAAATCGGAAAATTCATGAAAATTTTCCGGAATATTCGACCGCCAATGGCCTCAGTGTCATCTACTGAATCACTGGTATCGGTTTTCGGTACACCGTCCCTTACACCCCGTATGTATAACTGAATAAAGTCAAGAATAAAGTACGATTCCATGCGAATTAAATAAGTGGTCTAAATGATTTGACAGAATTATGATGATACTTATTTTACCATCCACAAACAAAATTAATTAGCATAGGAAATGTATAAATTATAAATAGCGAGATCTTCTATAGAATTCCTTTTATTTGTATTCAGATTAAACACCAGACGCGAACGTATCTGATATAGTTTATCTAGCGAATAGTTCACGGACAAACCTCCGAAGGGTCTATCTCTTCATAAACCTCCAGATTATGGAACCTTGGGCGACCCTGTCTTACCTGAACAGTGTTTTACCATTTTCTAAAAAACCGTGTAAAGTGCTGTGTATTTTGATAACATTACAATGACGCGATAAAGATGGTACCAACATACATGAACTTGACGACCGACACTGCGAGAATGCATTCAAGTATATTAAAAATTAATATAAAGCGCTGTGGAATACCTATTCTTATTACTTTTTTAGGCGAGGATTTATATTTAATTTTAATACAACGACGATGCTTTATAGAATTAGATCTTTGTAATTAATTTTATTGAACGTGTTATGTTACAAAATTAATGGTTTCTGATACGAGAAGCAAATGTGAAAGATCATGTGTTAATATTTCATCAGCCATCATTTATTAATACAACAAAAGTTTATAACATGTCAACATTTTGTGAGTGGTAATTCCGCTAAGTGAATTATAAATTTGGGATAAGTTCGTCACACAAGCCTAGCAACTATTTCAATAGTAATTTTGAAGATCACGGTTTCATTACATACTTATCGTTTAATCGGCCTGTTGGGTATGTGGTCAGAGTTTTATACAAAAAGACCTGGGTAAAGAAGTGGGTAGGTGGAAGGAGCATTTTGTACCTCTGCTTAAGGAGGTGTTTTCGTTTTTTAATTCTATTTTTATTAAGGGGTTTTTGTCTTTAAAGACATGTCAACCCCATTGTGATCTTCCATTAAGCTTAACACCGAAAGAAGTCATTGCGGAAACACGGAAGCGGCTAAGCATAAATGTATGGTTGTATTATTTATTGGTGGCGATAAAATAAGGAAGTGTTGCATCTCGCAGTGTAAGTCATGTACTCTCGAACTACGTACATTCGCTCGGCTCACAAACCTGAAACGGGTTTACCTCTTCGAATATGTGCGGGGTGTACTTAGGCGGGGGCGGGGCGCCGGTGGTGTGCTGGGCGCCGGGTCCTTCGCGCACGGTGGGCGGGAGCACGTTGACGAGGCGCCCCGTGTTGTAGTTGCACTCGAGCGTGTACGAACGTACCAGCCCCGTCGCCTTGAACACGGCCACGCGCCCCGAGCCCTCGCGGGACATGCCGTCGCGACGGTCTCTGCGCCATCATTAATAGGGTAGTTTCCAGGGTCAAAATAATTACATTTTATTTAGTCCGTATTTTAGATTATAAAAAAATATTGGACACGTATTTTTTCTTTTTTCGATTAAATAAAAAATAACAAAGATATAGCCCATTAAAGTTACTTGTGACGTCATCTAGTGCGGAAAAATGCAGCACGGCGTGACGTTATACGTAACTTTAATGAGCTATATCTTGGTAATTTTTGGTTTAAATAACAAATAAAAAATACGTATCGCTTATTTTTGAATAATCTAAAGGACGGACTTGAAAATTTTTTTTTGTCAACTAGCCTATTATAATATAGTCATCATCGTCATCGTCCCAGCGTTGTCCTGTTTCCTTCCAAGACTTACACCTTGCAGTTTGGAGTCCGCTTAAAATATCGTCATTCTGTATTTAACTTTTGGCCTCAGTAAAGTTTCTGGCCCATTTCAGTTGAATCGTATGTAAGAATAAGGCAAAATTGGGTAATACCCGTTTTTGTGGGATAAATTCAAAGTAGGCGGCTATAGTTACAGTTTTCTATTGTATAGAAACGGCTAAAACAATTGAATGTTTTTGTGATTTTCAACATTTTAGAATTTGGTTTTCCATAATATGCAAAATCCACGTATTTATGAGTTATAGGTTGCCACAACTCGCAATACAAAGTATACTAACTTGAGATACATATTCCGTTCAGTAAAGTTGCAGGATGAGAAGTGAAAGTGCAGGTTGTTGAGCGACATGATACGAGGTAACAGCATACACTCCACGCAGCTCTCTAGGTCATCGAAGTGGTTGCCGTACATGAAGATACCTGCACACCGCAAATAATACACCCTGTAATGGCGCGTTCACGACTAGCAATGAGAAATAATTAGGAGGCACAATTGACCCAACATAGACTCACGCCTGTTTCCACGAAGGGGTTGGCAGAGGCATATTAAACGCCTTCTTTTCGCCAGAGTTTTGATCCCACGTAATAGGCCTATTGCCGCTTATCGGGATATTTTGTTTGCCAGAGCCTCGTCCGTTGATCGGCAGGTGCACTACTTGCAGGTGAGTTTGGCTTGGGACCCTAAGTTCTTGGTGGGAGCCCTATGCACCCAAGGACAATTGATCCAAAATTACCAAAAAAAGGGTTTGGCCAGTTTTTTGTATCAAATACCCGTATGTGCAGCGTTTTTAATGTTCATGGCGCTTTTACTCTGACGCGACATCGACCGCGGCGGAGTAAATCGCGCCATGGGAATAAAAGTTGCTGCTGCTACCGCCCGCCGCTACTAGTTTGTGAGAACGGCCGAAATGCGTCCGGTGTCTGCTATCTACGGCAAAGGGACACGTTGTCTACGTGTACCTTACCTTTAACAGCCTCACAAATGCTTTGGAATCGGATGCCCATGTGTGAGTTGACGTGTCTGTCAGTCAGTCAGTAACGCAAACATTTTATATATAGAGCTGTCGTTACATTTACTTACCTTTCTTAGAGGCGTGACCGTGCAAGTCTATGTACAGGAAAAGGCCGGACTCTGGTTCCTTGGGCGTGTACGCGCACTTGGGTATAGTGGTGGAAGTGTTGGTGCCAGAAGGGTTACTTTTCTTCTTGTTCTGTTTGTCAGGGCGAGACGGTGCTGATCTGGGCTTCTCTTCTTTGGTCTTAGGTGTTTTCTAGAAGTGAAAAAAAAATGCAAGTTGAGTTTACATTCTTGATTTAGTGGACTTTGCCCGCGGCTCCAACCGCGTGAAATTGTGACTGAAAACTGTATCAAAATCCGTTTTGAAGTTTGTGAGTACTAGTCGACCAAGCCAACTAGACGAATGTCAACGTGACAAAATTCAACATAATTCAACAATTATAATCCAGAAATTATTTATCGTAACGTGCGAACGCGGCGTGTGCACGTACAATGCGCCTGCTATCGGTACTAGGAATTTCTGGATTATAATTATTGAATTATGTTGAATTTTGTCACGTTGACATTCGTCTAGTTGGCTTGGTCGACTAGTAGATCGCGTTCTGAAAGAGCGAATAATTTTTTAATTTCTTTTCATTTTCATTTTCAAGACAGACTGGACGCGGCAGGACTTCATATGATAATACCACATCACTCAGAAAGTATTACGAGAAAAAGTTTTTATGTATGTGAGACTGGCCAGTTACTGCCATGATATGATAGACAAATTTGAAGCAGGCTCGTCTCGGCGTGTTTACGACATCGTTACAAGTGATGAATCCTGGATTTATCAATACGATCCAGAAACAAAGCGCCAGTCGACGGTTTGGGTGTTTCAAAACGAATCAACGCCTACCAAAGTAAAGCTACCTAGAAGCGGGGAGAAGATTTTGATCGTGAGCTTTTTCAATTTGACTGGTTACTTAGTATCAATTCCTTTACGAAAACAAAGAAGCATTAACGCTGAATGGTGTACTACCAAATGCTTGGCAGAAGTTTTCTCTGTTGTGAGCAACAAGCGACCAAGCACAGGGCTCCGCGGGCTACTGTTCCACCACGATAATGCGCCCGCCCACACCGCAATCAAAACGAGGGACTTCCTAGACAGCACACCAGTCACACTCCAGGGTCATCCTCTTTACAGCCCAGACCTAGCACCGTATGACTTCTTCTTATTCCCAAAAATAAAAAATCAGCTCAAACGGATACAGTATTCGTCGCCGGATGATGCGCTCTCAGCGTTCGAGCAGGCTGTAAACGAGGTGTCTGCGGCGGACTGGAAAAAGTGTTTCGAAAACTGGTTCAGACGCATGAAACTTTGTATAGAGGCTGGTGGAGAGTACTTTGAAAAGATGTAATAAAAATATATTTACTTATAGAACATTTTTTTTAGTGTCACAAAACTTTCTGAGTGTCCCACGTTTAACGTCATGCCCTTTGGATTGTGCAACGCTCCGGCTACTTTTGAGAGACTGATGGAGCGAGTGCTTATGGGACTGATTGGAGACGCCTGCCTGGTCTACTTGGATGACATTATCATCGTGGGGCGCACCTTCCAGGATCACCTTCGAAACTTGGAGCAAGTGCTGTCAAAGATACGAGGAGCTAATTTGAAGCTGAGTCCGAAGAAATGCGCGTTATTCAGACGGCAAGTGAACTTTCTAGGACATGTGGTCGCGGAGAACGGTATTCAAACCGACCCGGATAAGATCATTGCCGTGAAGGAATGGCCAGTTCCAGTGAACAAAACGCAGGTCAGAGCATTCCTCGGATTATGCTCCTACTATCGACGGTTTGTGAAGAACTTTGCTGACATTGCTCGACCTCTTCGTAAGCTCACCGAAGACAGAGTACAGTTCTGTTGGAATGAAAGCTGTGACGTTGCATTCCAGAAGCTCAAGGAACATCTGTGTACTGCACCTATTCTAGGCTACTCTGACAATGAGCATGAATTCATAGTTGACACAGATGCCAGTAACACTGGAATTGGCGGCGTGCTGTCACAAAAGAAAGGTGATCAAGAAGTTGTTATAGCATACTTCAGCAACGCCTTATCCAAACCCGAAAGAAACTACTGCGTCACCCGGCGGGAACTCTTGGCTGTAGTTAAGACATTGCAGCATTTCAACAAATATTTGTTGGGACGTAAATTCCACCTGCGAACCGACCACGCTGCGCTGAAATGGCTACTTCAATTTAAGGACCCAGAAGGACAAGTATCTAGATGGATTGAACTACTGCAAGAGTTTGATTTTGTAATACAACATCGCAGCGGTAAGTCTCATGGTAACGCAGATGCCCTATCGCGTAGGCCGTGCCCCGACCAGTGCTAGCACTGTAGCCGACAGGAAGCAAAGCAGGCAGCGCTAGTGGGGATGTTAAAGACGGATCTAAGCGACGAATGGAGAGAAGCTTTGCAGAGTGCTCAGCAAGATGACAAGGATGTACAGCCGATTCTTGAATGGAAGAAATCAGATGCGCCTAGGCCCAAATGGAGTGATATCGCAGCAATGAGCCCCATCACCAAGAGTTATTGAGCACAGTCGGAAAGCTTGGTCGTCCAGGATGGAGTTCTGTGGCGCAAATGGGAAAACGCTCGCGGTAACCAGTGCCATTTGCAAATGGTAGTGCCCAAAACTAAGGTGCCGGAAGTTTTGCAGCTCTATCACAATGGTGCTTCGGGAGGTCACATGGGAGTTAAGAAGACCCTTACTAAGATCCGGGAGCGGTTTTATTGGCTCCACTGTCGGGATGACGTCAAGGATTGGTGCCGCAAATGCACAAGTTGTGCGGCTGTCAAGGGGCCACATACTCGAAGCAGAGGTGCATTAAAGGTGTACAATGTGGGAGCCCCATATATGGGAGCGCATAGCCTGGATGTCGCTGGGCCGTTTCCCGAGAGCCAGGATGGAAACAAATACTTCTTGGTTGTGATGGATTACTTCACGAAGTGGCCTGAAGTGTTTGCAATCCCAAATCAAGAAGCTACCACAGTGGCCGACAAGCTGGTGCATGAAGTCTTTTGTCGATTCGGGGTACCCTTAGAAATCCACAGCGATCAAGGCCGGAACTTCGAATCCGAGGTGTTCAAGGAGACTTGTCGCGTGATGGGTGCACATAAAACCAGGACCACGGCTTATCACCCGCAATCAGATGGCATGGTTGAACGATTTAACCAATCACTGGAAAGGTACCTGGCGAAGGTCGTGGAGAGCAAACAAAGAGATTGGGACAAGCACATCCAACCATTCCTTCTGTCATATCGCAGTGCGGTTCACGAAACCACAGGAATAACACCAGCATTTGCCAATTTTGGAAGAGAACTCCGTTTACCAGCAGACTTAATCACCGGTGTTCCACCAGAATCTCCACGCAATATAACGGATTACGCGACCGAGCTACGCAACAAGATGAACGATGTATATGAGCACATCAGGGAGTCAGGACAACAGATTCTGAGAAGATGAAGACTCGCTACGACCGGAAGGCGAACAGCAAAGGTAAATCGCCTAAGTTGCAAGCCAGGTGGGACGGGCCATATCGCATAATTACCAGGATGAACGACCTCACCTATCGAATCCAGAAGGGGTCACGAGGTGCACCGAAGATAGTTCATGTGGACCGGTTGGCTCGTTACTATGGGTCCAACGATGTTCGAGACGAACACGTTTAAGAGGGAGGCCGTGTTACGAATTGAAAATAACGCCATCTATCAGTGAATGGGAGAACTAGATGAGATTAGATGTATCGGTTGTTTAAAGCTGTTTCATCTATCCTCTAATAGATGGCGTTGGTGTAAAAAGAACAATTACACAAATCTAGAAACACGTTACCAGAAATTTCGTGAGTCGTCTCGAAAAGGCTAGTTATGTGTTCCGGCCGGTATAAATACCGCGTAAACGCGCGACACAGATATAGTAACAATTGAATATCGGAGCGATAATCATCAAGCGAAGGGAAGTTAGTCGGAAGTGTTTAGTGGTGTTTCTAGTAGTGTGAAATAAGTGTGTTTTATTAGTGCTCACGCCGGAACATGACCTTCCTGAAGCCTATCCCGGAGAGACGCCAGAATGTTCAAACATGAACATGACATTCTTGGCATTTAACTTATCACATCCAACTTATCACCGAGGAAGATGCGTGATATTTTAAGATCATGTAATTTATCACGTACGGCGGTCGGCTCAGACATGCTGCATCGGCACAATACACCGACGGCACACAACTAAATACGTGTATATGTGTACATAGAATAAGTTTAGTATATAAGATTATAGTTTTAAGAAATAAACCAGTCATTAGCTCACTCCCGGCTTTGACTCATACCCTACCCCTCACCTCTCACTGCGGCCAAGACACCCTTAGCCGTCACCATGATCGGTCTTGTGAGTCTGCTCGACCGGCAGTGAGAAAACCCACTTCACTACACCCTAATCCTACCCACTTTCCGTCTGTCGCCTTAGGTCTCCCAGCGACAGATATCCCGGCCTAGGGATCCCAGGGACTGCTAGGGAACTAGGGATTAGGGTTGTATACGCGACAGTCTGTGTGACCACAGTGTACACGGCCTCGCTATACAATATACCTAACAGGGGTAGGGTAGCACTAGGGAGATAGGGAATAGGTGGACTTGGTTACTGCGACGGTAGCCAAGTTGAGGGATACTACTACAACAAGGGAATAGGAGGACTTGGTTACTGCGACGGTAGCCAAGTTGAGGGAAACTACTACTACTACAAGGGAATAGGTGGACTTGGATACTGCGATTGTACCAAGTTGAGGAAAACTAATACTACTACAAGGGAATAGGTGGACTTGGATACTGCGATGGTACCAAGTTAAGGAAAACTACTACTAAAACAAGGGAATAGGAGGACTTGGATACTGCGACGCTACCAAGTTGAGGGAAACTACTACTACAACAAGGGAATAGGTGGACTTGGATACTGCGACGGTACCAAGTTGAGGGAAACTAATACTACAACAAAGGAATAGGAGGACTGGGTTACTGCGACGGTAGCCAAGTTGAGAGAAACTACTTTTACAATTGCTACTACTACAACTAATACTACTGTTAGATAAGGGAAGGAATATAATTTCTGGAGGGGTGAAGAACATGCAATTGTATAACAAAAAATGATTACAATTGCGTGTTGACTAAATATATATATATTTTTTTTTTTATACATATGTACCTACCGATTAAGTTCTTAACATTTCCCCCGCAACGATCGCCTTAAGACTCTACAGCATGCAACGAGGTCAACTGTCGCTGCCAGGGTTGCATCGCACGTGGCCTACAGCCAGCCAATCGAAGCCGTCAAGAAAACAACTCACCAGTGAACAACCAACTACCGATGCAGATGAAGTTGAGCTGAAGCCTACGCCAGACACCCGCCAGAATGTTCACGCCTGAACATAAGAACTTTCTAGAGCCTGCCCCGGAGAGACGCTAGAATGTTCACGCCGAAACATGACCTTCCTAAAGCCTATCCCGGAGAGACGCCAGAATGTTCAAACATGAACATGACATTCTTGGCATTCCAACACACATCCAACTTATCACCGAGGAAGATGCGTGATATTTTAAGATCAACTAACTTATCACGTACGGCGGTCGGCTCAAAGATGCTGCATCGGCGCAATACACCGACGGCACACAACTAAATACGTGTGTATGTGTATATAGAATAAGTTTAGTATATAAGACAATAATTTTAAGAAATAAATCAGTCATTGTTCACTCCTGACTTTGACTCATTACCCTTCCCAAACCTCTCACTGCGGCCAAGACACCTTTAGCCGTCACCCTGATCGGTCTTGTGAGTCTGCTCGACCGGCAGTGAGAAAACCATTTCCACCACCCCTAAATCCTACCCAATTCCATCTGTCGCCTTAGGTCTCCCGGTGGCAGATATCCTGGACTATTATATATAAGTATTTATAAAATACGATATAGTAGGGCTAGGGGGATAGGGACATTAGGGTTTAGGGACCACAACAACGACGCCTTTGTAGGAATTAGATAGGTTGTAGGAATAGTTCATAGGACACCTAGGTTTACGACATAATACGTAGGATAGGTGTTAGATTAGATCTAAAATAGGGATAGGTTTATCGTAGGTAGGTTAGGCTAGATATAGGAACCAGTAGGCTTAAATTAGGATAAGTCTAGGTTTAGGTACGTGCAAGCTTAGGGCTATACTTAAGAGCTATCGAAGGTTAGGCATTGTACAAGTTAGGGCCTAACCTTCGATAGCTCTTAAGTAATAGCCCTAAGCTTGCACGTACCTAAACCTAGACTTATCCTAATTTAAGCCTACTGGTTCCTATATCTAGCCTACCCTACCTACGATAAACCTATCCCTATTTTAGATCTAACTCTAACCTAACTCCCTAGTCTACCCTAGCCCTGTTAGGTATATTGTATAGCGAGGCCGTGTACACTGTGGTCACACAGACTGTCGCGTATACAACCCTAATCCCTAGTTCCCTAGCAGTCCCTGGGATCCCTAGGCCGGGATATCTGTCGCCGGGAGACCTAAGGCGACAGACGGAAAGTGGGTAGGATTAGGGTGTAGTGAAGTGGGTTTTCTCACTGCCGGTCGAGCAGACTCACAAGACCGATCATGGTGACGGCTAAGGGTGTCTTGGCCGCAGTGAGAGGTGAGGGGTAGGGTATGAGTCAAAGCCTGGAGTGAGCTAATGACTGGTTTATTTCTTAAAACTATAATCTTATATACTAAACTTATTCTATGTACACATATACACGTATTTAGTTGTGTGCCGTCGGTGTATTGTGCCGATGCAGCATGTCTGAGCCGACCGCCGTACGTGATAAATTACATGATCTTAAAATATCACGCATCTTCCTCGGTGATAAGTTGGATGTGTGTTGGAATGCCAAGAATGTCATGTTCATGTTTGAACAAGTGCTGAGAAATAAGTGTGTATAGTTGTAGTTTGTGTTAGTAAATAAAGTTCAGTTTTAGTGGCATAGTGTATATAATTTATCGTCGAAACCCAGCTCGTAACAGTATGTAGAATAGTTTATTGTAATGGTTCTGCAGAAAGCTTTCGTTAAGTTAATGAGAATGTAGCCGATTCTCAGACTCGTCTAGGGAGTCTGAGAAAACCTCAGCGCAATGATGTCTGATCTTGATGTCTTTTAATAAGAATGGCAAAATGGCGACAGACTTGAAGTGTGGAGGAGCCAAACCGGAGATATTGAGTTCAAACTGTGAGATTTTAGGCTAAAGTGAATTAAAATGTCTCCGCTCAGACCGACATCTCGTGCCGTCCGTCGCCTCTGTCGCCCGCCGACGCCGCCACCTCGTGCCGTCGTGTGGTCGTGTCGTGTGTCGGTACCCCAAGTAACACAGGAAGCATTTTAACAAACGAATAGTTAACTTATATAGAACTTAGGACCGTATTAACACTTTATATAAGTTCACCGAGCATCTTGACGCCTTATGCTGGCATTTTAAAACTATTATAATGCTTAATATTGTATGAGGGTTGGATAATGGCATACCAAAACGTTTTTGTAAAGCCTGTAGTTTTAGTGTAGCAAACCACAAAGCAGCTGTACAGCTTTCAGCTATTTTTAGGGCCTTAGGGTCTACAATAGCATTTTTAAGTAATAAGATGATGCCTAATGCTGCTGAATAGCATAAACTTGTGCCATTATAATGCACCGTAAATCTGTTATACAGCTTTAAGCTGTTTTTAATGCCCTTTGCTATGTAGTGGCTTTTTAAGTGGTAAGTAGCAGCCTCGAGCTGCTGTTCACATTAACGTGAATCATTATAATGCTTGCATTTTTAAACATCAATTGAGTTCTATTGTACAGCTACCAGCTCTCACGTGACTTATTATAATGCGTAAAACTGTATATACATATATGTTATTATATTTGTAAAGCCATTTGTCGGCCATATTGGAGACAGGTATATTTCTTTTGACAGTACCTAATCATTTTAATAAGCCACGCGCAGGAATAGTTATGTAGGCAATGCGTTCAGAAAGTATTTTTATCAACTCTTGGCAAACGGATTAAGGCTGTACAAAAAAATTAAAGTGGGTTTTATTTTTGGCTCAAGGATTCCCAAAATTGCGTTCAAGTTATGACATTATTTCAGTTTCGACTAAGTCTACTGGTATACCGGTGAACTCATATAGAACTGCTTTATAGACAATGCCATTACAATGGTTCATAAAACGTCTTCTCTCTGGTGTCTGGCTTAATAGTTGTTCACGTGTGAGTATTTATACTGCTGGTGGCATTAATTAGCCTTTTGAAACTATCACCAGGCTGCTATTAGACCGACACCATTTTGTAAATATTTTATAACAAAAAAATATTATCATCTGTACCTATTTATAACAGCGAATACCTATAAAATAATGATATAGCAAAATTTAATACTGCCCAACCAATTCTAATATGTTAATTATGTAAAATTAATTCTATACTAGGAATACATAATGCTTTTGTTTATTTCACACATATCTTTATATAACATTTTATATTAAAAACACAAAATATCAAAGGCGCGTGAAATTTTTTTATGAAATATATGTATACATTTACGGTAAACTGCATTGCGCCGTAATATTTGATGGCATGACATAGCAAAAGGTCAAAAACGTATCCAGTATTATAAACTTTGTTTTGATGAAAAGAAATATGGTTTCACTCACACATTTGTTCGTCATTAATATTACGTGACAAATATACTTATTACAACGTCCATTGTATTATGACATTTAAACCGTGGTATTAGAGATGTTTTTGCAATGATGTAAGGTTTTTTAAGTTCTAACTGTGAACATTTAAATAGCTCCAATAATTCTTTTACTACAAGATAATGCTAGTCTAATACCTTTGTAATGCATTTAACATCTTCATTACAACTTTATTGACCGTAATAATTCTTCTTTAATGCGATTGGCAACTGCATTGACCACAATAATGCTTCTTTAATGCAATTGATACTTTCTTTGACCAGAATAATGCTTATATAATGCGCCTGCAAAGCAATCAAACAACTATTGTAAAGCCTATTTAGGATCTTAAGCCGTATAATTTATGCCCAAATAAGCACTACAGTAGCCGTATAAACGTTTGTAATGCTACTATAGAACCAGTTCAAAATGCGAAAACGATACAAAAATGCTATAAGTCGGCCGTTATACAACTTTGATGTGTTACTTGGGTACGTAACGTATACTAACAGGCAGCAGCAGCACGTCGCCTGTGCTGCCGGCGAGGCGCGACTGTGTGCCGAGCGCGCCGCGCACGTCGCCGCTGTCGCCCGCCGACACCGCCACCTCGTGCCGTCGTGTGGTCGTGTCGTGTCGTGTGTCGGTACGTAACGTATACTAACAGGCAGCAGCAGCACGTCGCCGGTGCTGCCGGCGAGGCGCGACTGTGTGCCGAGCGCGCCGCGCACGTCGCCGCTGTCGCCCGCCGACACCGCCACCTCGTGCCGTCGTGTGGTCGTGTCGTGTCGTGTGTCGGTACGTAACGTATACTAACAGGCAGCAGCAGCACGTCGCCTGTGCTGCCGGCGAGGCGCGACTGTGTGCCGAGCGCGCCGCGCACGTCGCCGCTGTCGCCCGCCGACACCGCCACCTCGTGCCGTCGTGTGGTCGTGTCGTGTCGTGTGTCGGTACGTAACGTATACTAACAGGCAGCAGCAGCACGTCGCCGGTGCTGCCGGCGAGGCGCGACTGTGTGCCGAGCGCGCCGCGCACGTCGCCGCTGTCGCCCGCCGACACCGCCACCTCGTGCCGTCGTGTGGTCGTGTCGTGTGTCGTGTGTCGGTACGTAACGTATACTAACAGGCAGCAGCAGCACGTCGCCGGTGCTGCCGGCGAGGCGCGACTGTGTGCCGAGCGCGCCACGCACGTCACCGCTGTCGCCCGCCGACACCGCCACCTCGTGCCGTCGTGTGGTCGTGTCGTGTCGTGTGTCGGTACGTAACGTATACTAACAGGCAGCAGCAGCACGTCGCCGGTGCTGCCGGCGAGGCGCGACTGTGTGCCGAGCGCGCCGCGCACGTCGCCGCTGTCGCCCGCCGACACCGCCACCTCGTGCCGTCGTGTGGTCGTGTCGTGTCGTGTGTCGGTACGTAACGTATACTAACAGGCAGCAGCAGCACGTCGCCGGTGCTGCCGGCGAGGCGCGACTGTGTGCCGAGCGCGCCGCGCACGTCGCCGCTGTCGCCCGCCGACACCGCCACCTCGTGCCGTCGTGTGGTCGTGTCGTGTGTCGTGTGTCGGTACGTAACGTATACTAACAGGCAGCAGCAGCACGTCGCCGGTGCTGCCGGCGAGGCGCGACTGTGTGCCGAGCGCGCCACGCACGTCACCGCTGTCGCCCGCCGACACCGCCACCTCGTGCCGTCGTGTGGTCGTGTCGTGTCGTGTGTCGGTACGTAACGTATACTAACAGGCAGCAGCAGCACGTCGCCGGTGCTGCCGGCGAGGCGCGACTGTGTGCCGAGCGCGCCGCGCACGTCGCCGCTGTCGCCCGCCGACACCGCCACCTCGTGCCGTCGTGTGGTCGTGTCGTGTCGTGTGTCGGTACGTAACGTATACTAACAGGCAGCAGCAGCACGTCGCCGGTGCTGCCGGCGAGGCGCGACTGTGTGCCGAGCGCGCCGCGCACGTCGCCGCTGTCGCCCGCCGACACCGCCACCTCGTGCCGTCGTGTGGTCGTGTCGTGTGTCGGTACGTAACGTATACTAACAGGCAGCAGCAGCACGTCGCCGGTGCTGCCGGCGAGGCGCGACTGTGTGCCGAGCGCGCCGCGCACGTCGCCGCTGTCGCCCGCCGACACCGCCACCTCGTGCCGTCGTGTGGTCGTGTCGTGTGTCGGTACGTAACGTATACTAACAGGCAGCAGCAGCACGTCGCCTGTGCTGCCGGCGAGGCGCGACTGTGTGCCGAGCGCGCCGCGCACGTCGCCGCTGTCGCCCGCCGACACCGCCACCTCGTGCCGTCGTGTGGTCGTGTCGTGTGTCGGTACGTAACGTATACTAACAGGCAGCAGCAGCACGTCGCCGGTGCTGCCGGCGAGGCGCGACTGTGTGCCGAGCGCGTCGCGCACGTCGCCGCTGTCGCCCGCCGACACCGCCACCTCGTGCCGTCGTGTGGTCGTGTCGTGTGTCGGTACGTAACGTATACTAACAGGCAGCAGCAGCACGTCGCCGGTGCTGCCGGCGAGGCGCGACTGTGTGCCGAGCGCGTCGCGCACGTCGCCGCTGTCGCCCGCCGACACCGCCACCTCGTGCCGTCGTGTGGTCGTGTCGTGTGTCGGTACGTAACGTATACTAACAGGCAGCAGCAGCACGTCGCCGGTGCTGCCGGCGAGGCGCGACTGTGTGCCGAGCGCGCCGCGCACGTCGCCGCTGTCGCCCGCCGACACCGCCACCTCGTGCCGTCGTGTGGTCGTGTCGTGTGTCGGTACGTAACGTATACTAACAGGCAGCAGCAGCACGTCGCCGGTGCTGCCGGCGAGGCGCGACTGTGTGCCGAGCGCGCCGCGCACGTCGCCGCTGTCGCCCGCCGACACCGCCACCTCGTGCCGTCGTGTGGTCGTGTCGTGTGTCGTGTGTCGGTACGTAACGTATACTAACAGGCAGCAGCAGCACGTCGCCGGTGCTGCCGGCGAGGCGCGACTGTGTGCCGAGCGCGCCGCGCACGTCGCCGCTGTCGCCCGCCGACACCGCCACCTCGTGCCGTCGTGTGGTCGTGTCGTGTGTCGTGTGTCGGTACGTAACGTATACTAACAGGCAGCAGCAGCACGTCGCCGGTGCTGCCGGCGAGGCGCGACTGTGTGCCGAGCGCGCCGCGCACGTCGCCGCTGTCGCCCGCCGACACCGCCACCTCGTGCCGTCGTGTGGTCGTGTCGTGTGTCGGTACGTAACGTATACTAACAGGCAGCAGCAGCACGTCGCCTATGCTGCCGGCGAGGCGCGACTGTGTGCCGAGCGCGCCGCGCACGTCGCCGCTGTCGCCCGCCGACACCGCCACCTCGTGCCGTCGTGTGGTCGTGTCGTGTGTCGGTACGTAACGTATACTAACAGGCAGCAGCAGCACGTCGCCGGTGCTGCCGGCGAGGCGCGACTGTGTGCCGAGCGCGTCGCGCACGTCGCCGCTGTCGCCCGCCGACACCGCCACCTCGTGCCGTCGTGTGGTCGTGTCGTGTGTCGGTACGTAACGTATACTAACAGGCAGCAGCAGCACGTCGCCGGTGCTGCCGGCGAGGCGCGACTGTGTGCCGAGCGCGTCGCGCACGTCGCCGCTGTCGCCCGCCGACACCGCCACCTCGTGCCGTCGTGTGGTCGTGTCGTGTGTCGGTACGTAACGTATACTAACAGGCAGCAGCAGCACGTCGCCGGTGCTGCCGGCGAGGCGCGACTGTGTGCCGAGCGCGCCGCGCACGTCGCCGCTGTCGCCCGCCGACACCGCCACCTCGTGCCGTCGTGTGGTCGTGTCGTGTGTCGTGTGTCGGTACGTAACGTATACTAACAGGCAGCAGCAGCACGTCGCCGGTGCTGCCGGCGAGGCGCGACTGTGTGCCGAGCGCGCCGCGCACGTCGCCGCTGTCGCCCGCCGACACCGCCACCTCGTGCCGTCGTGTGGTCGTGTCGTGTGTCGGTACGTAACGTATACTAACAGGCAGCAGCAGCACGTCGCCTGTGCTGCCGGCGAGGCGCGACTGTGTGCCGAGCGCGCCGCGCACGTCGCCGCTGTCGCCCGCCGACACCGCCACCTCGTGCCGTCGTGTGGTCGTGTCGTGTGTCGGTACGTAACGTATACTAACAGGCAGCAGCAGCACGTCGCCGGTGCTGCCGGCGAGGCGCGACTGTGTGCCGAGCGCGTCGCGCACGTCGCCGCTGTCGCCCGCCGACACCGCCACCTCGTGCCGTCGTGTGGTCGTGTCGTGTGTCGGTACGTAACGTATACTAACAGGCAGCAGCAGCACGTCGCCGGTGCTGCCGGCGAGGCGCGACTGTGTGCCGAGCGCGTCGCGCACGTCGCCGCTGTCGCCCGCCGACACCGCCACCTCGTGCCGTCGTGTGGTCGTGTCGTGTGTCGGTACGTAACGTATACTAACAGGCAGCAGCAGCACGTCGCCGGTGCTGCCGGCGAGGCGCGACTGTGTGCCGAGCGCGCCGCGCACGTCGCCGCTGTCGCCCGCCGACACCGCCACCTCGTGCCGTCGTGTGGTCGTGTCGTGTGTCGGTACGTAACGTATACTAACAGGCAGCAGCAGCACGTCGCCGGTGCTGCCGGCGAGGCGCGACTGTGTGCCGAGCGCGCCGCGCACGTCGCCGCTGTCGCCCGCCGACACCGCCACCTCGTGCCGTCGTGTGGTCGTGTCGTGTGTCGGTACGTAACGTATACTAACAGGCAGCAGCAGCACGTCGCCTGTGCTGCCGGCGAGGCGCGACTGTGTGCCGAGCGCGCCGCGCACGTCGCCGCTGTCGCCCGCCGACACCGCCACCTCGTGCCGTCGTGTGGTCGTGTCGTGTGTCGGTACGTAACGTATACTAACAGGCAGCAGCAGCACGTCGCCGGTGCTGCCGGCGAGGCGCGACTGTGTGCCGAGCGCGCCGCGCACGTCGCCGCTGTCGCCCGCCGACACCGCCACCTCGTGCCGTCGTGTGGTCGTGTCGTGTGTCGGTACGTAACGTATACTAACAGGCAGCAGCAGCACGTCGCCGGTGCTGCCGGCGAGGCGCGACTGTGTGCCGAGCGCGCCGCGCACGTCGCCGCTGTCGCCCGCCGACACCGCCACCTCGTGCCGTCGTGTGGTCGTGTCGTGTGTCGGTACGTAACGTATACTAACAGGCAGCAGCAGCACGTCGCCTGTGCTGCCGGCGAGGCGCGACTGTGTGCCGAGCGCGCCGCGCACGTCGCCGCTGTCGCCCGCCGACACCGCCACCTCGTGCCGTCGTGTGGTCGTGTCGTGTGTCGGTACGTAACGTATACTAACAGGCAGCAGCAGCACGTCGCCGGTGCTGCCGGCGAGGCGCGACTGTGTGCCGAGCGCGCCGCGCACGTCGCCGCTGTCGCCCGCCGACACCGCCGACACCGCTACCGACGCCGTCGACACCGTCTCACACACGTTCTGTTGGACAAATAATGCTTTTAGCTATCAAGCATATAATATAAACAATCAACAATGTGGTACCCGTACGCGATATTTGAGACCTGATCGCAGTGATTGATGACACGGAGTACATTGTGAGTTGTCTCCAAACAAAATGTCATTGCCTACAGTACAACGCGACGGCTTGCGGTCTCAACTTACCGCACACGTATAGTTCAAAGTATAAAGTTAGAAACTTACAATTTCCTCGTCAGATTCGGTTATGATATATCTCTTGAAACAATTCGTGCACAGGTATAAATTGTCTTCTTTGGGAGGCTCTTGAGCTTGACCAGCAGACTGTTGAAAGATAATACGCAAACATTAGCTGTTAATACTATATATAGCACATTAAGTAAAGCTTCTTTCAGTTACTGAGCAACTGGGCATAATTTTGGATCTACAGTCACTAATGGAAGGAACAAGAGAACCACCATTTTCTGACCAAGGTGGTCAATCTGAAGGTTCGTGGTGAGTTCATCTTTGCCTTCCATTAGTATACAATTAAGTTCCGCCAATTAACGCCTGATGCAATCATCTTATGTTCACTATAAATTAATACAGAATTATGACAGTATTTGATTACCGATTGCAATTTTTAACAGTGACTATATAATATATTAAATATACAGAGTGTTTGGTAATTCGACCAATTCCTTGAAAGAGGTTATATTTGAGGTCATCCTCCTAGCGTTATCCCAGTTTCAACCCGGAGTCCGCTTACTAGTCTAACCGGATTTGGCTGAATATTAGCTGTTCCACAGACCGACTGCCTGTCTGACCTCCGCAACCCGAAGGTATAGCGATATGCCATGGTTTAGATTAGTGTCAGTTTATTTCAGAGGTACTGACGCCCTATAACGACTGTCAAAGATTTACATGACAGCCGGGACCGAGGACGGCTTAACGTGCTCTCCCAGGCACGGACAAGCGATAACTAATAATTTAAATTTCTGCTTTTGTTAACAATTCGTATTTTTTTCACTGTAGTGTAGTTAAAAGTGGACTGTAATTGTACCATTATCGAAAGATCAAGGTAATGAACCCTTGATCTTTTTTAATCAATTTGTACGTCAAGTCGTACGTATTTTTTTAATAAATTCCCATTTTAATTTTCAGAAAATCATCCAAATATATAAAACTTCGTCACTTAGGATCCTTTATTTTGAAAATCTTTAGATATGCTCACCGTTTTTTTTTGTTTAGATCAATTCAATTGCTAGTTAACAAGCTTTCCAAAAAATTACTACTTAGAGCCAAAAAGTAAGTGCATAGATTTTTTTAATTTCGATTATTTAGATAAGGTGGAAAATTTCAAAAAATCTTTAAGTCTCGATATCTCAGAAACCGTGAATTTTGGAACTTTAGTTGCCGTGGGTCAATTTGTTGCAAATGAACTCAAGGGTGCTTGTACACGGCGCATGTAGCTTGAGCATGTTGAGGCACTTGCGCGGGTTACATGCACCGTAAATATATCGTTTAAAAAAATGTGCGGGTCCAGCGACTCGAGCATGTACCAATGCGAGCCACCCGCGCAAGTAACTCGCGTGCTCTGCGGCGCGCGCGGGTCACTCGCGCATGTTACTTGTTAAAATTACATTTTTAACATATGATTTTAAAGAATTTTCGTTCACCGAGATATTTTGACGCGATTCAAGTCATAAAGCTACCGCGCGAATAGCATGCACATGTACCTAGCTCTTGACCACGAACAAATAACTTGTACACACAGCTTGCGCAAGTAGCCCGCGTCTTTACTTGCTCCAGTTATTTGCACCACGTACAAGTACAAACGAGTAACTTGAACAAGTAGCTTGCGCATATTACTCACGCGTGTAACCCGCACCTTTACTTGCTCCAGCTACATGCACCGTGTAGAAGCACCCCAAATATGAACTCCTTCAAGGAATTGGTCGAATTACCAAACATCCTGTATACATAGGTAGGTATTCATTATATTATAAACATAAGTTACAGTCTGTCCTTTCTGTTGATGCTGTTCGAATTTCTCTCTCTGGTGTTCTCTGTACTCTTGAATGGTGTGGTATTTGCGGTTTTCTCCTCGGTTCTGGATACGCATTAAGGAATAGGTTAGGGTTAGGAAAGGAAGGATAAGATGAGACATTAGGATAAAATCAACACTTCGGGCAAAAACAGGGGCCTTACTCTTGAATTTAATTCCGATCTATCGACATTGGGATTGTCAGTAATTGTCACAATTCCTACTCTTGAACACGACACTAGCGCCAAATTGCATTTAAATTGGGCGATTTCTTGAGGAACTAAATAGGATCGGGATCGGCATTTGAAAAGCTACTCCCGAGCATATTTTGACAGTTGCGTATTGCGTCAAGATTGGTTTGTTTATTGAGTTAAATCCAATAACGAAAGAGTAACTTTTTGTAAATTGTTTTCCTATTTTATAAGTTTTTATCCATTGTATACTTTTCAAAGTATTGGAGTAAGTTTCTATTATGGCAAGGATAGTGTTAATGCATGATATCTTGAATAAATCTAAGTGAAAAGAGTTTAATAGAAGACGAGGCGAACGTCGTATGATGCGCTACATGGAAAAAGCGTTTTCTATGCATGAAACCGAATTTAAGGCAAATTACCGGGTCATTAAGGATTTTTTTAAGGAAATATATGCAAATATAAAGCCTTATGTTAAATAGCCTATGTTGAATTTGCCACTTAGGTACCTAGGTAAGTACCTTGTATACTTATTCGGCAAGTAATATTTTGTACATATTCAAAATAAGAATTCTGTAACTGTGGGTTCTGTAAGTTGGTATGGGTGCATAGGGTTACGGCAATAGACTCACCACCTATTACGTGGGGATCAAAACAATGGCTTAAAGTGGGCGTTTTATATGCCTCTGCCGACCCCTTCGGGGAAACAGGCGTGAGTTTTTGTATGTAATTCTGTAAAATGTTTAAATAATTAATTATATTTTTTTATTTGTAGGTGATTCAGGATATGCTCAAAGAGAGTACCAGATGGCACCTATAATTAATGCTGCTGCAGCTTCCCCAGAGTAGTATTAAACCAAAGTGCACTGCTCAGCATGCAATGTAGTGGAGCGTACTATAGCTGTCCTCAAAATAGATGGCTGTGCCTACTGAGGCACAGGGTG
Source organism: Euclidia mi (assembly GCA_944739405.2). Taxonomy (NCBI): domain Eukaryota; kingdom Metazoa; phylum Arthropoda; class Insecta; order Lepidoptera; family Erebidae; genus Euclidia; species Euclidia mi. Next base: position 75,725,305 of record OX123184.2, on the reverse strand, counting down.
CTACATTACCATCCCACCGTAGCATCCAAAATAATTAATACATATTGTATCTTGCACAACATGTGCATTAATTTACCTGAACTCAACCTTGAAGAGGAAATAGAATATGATGACCACTATAACCCTGATCCCATTCCACAAGAACCAAGTGAGACAGCCAGAACAACAGCAGCTGCTAAATTAGGTTGGGGCCTTCAAAAAAGTGCTGCTTTAGTACAGCAATTATGGTTGACTAGAAGGTAGACAATTATATTACCAGAATGGTTTAATTTTTATGTAATGGATGATAGTAAAGTCTTGTTAAACTTATAAATACTTTTATTTATCAAAATATAAGAATCAACAATAAGATAAAATATAACAGAATCAACTATATAGCAGTAGAATCAACATTGAGGTCATAATATATCACAATAATTAAGAATGAGATCCAAATATAAAACTAAAATCAACTTAAATAATAGCATAAGAATAAATAATTTCTAGCTATTTCAGCAATGCCTTGAGCTGTTGCCTCTTCTGCTTGAACCCTGCACTCTTTAATTGCCACAAGCGAACTCAATATGTTTGAGAATTGAGCCAATGCTTGGGCTGTAGTTCTCTCTGCTTCTACATGTCATTTGTCTATCATTGCAAACCGCTCCATTTCTGGAGTAATTGGTCTCTGAATGATTGAAGAACGACGTTGCCGCCGCCTGGGTGTAATATCCTGATATGGTGCCGCAGCTTTTTTTTTCTCAGTTGCTCAGAAAACTGCGTGGCTGGTAGTGGCTCTGAAGATGGTGTAGTTTGCAGTGGCATTGAAGACAGAGGGGCTGATGGTGGCACTGAAATGAGATATACAAGGATAAGATTCAGGGCCCTATGAGGAAAAAAATGCCAGGGATTTCAGTCTTAAATTATTATTTCTTTCAAAGGCCTTCATTATTTTCTATTAACTCAGTTTATTGCCTGTGCTCTCAAGATTAATAATAATTTAGGTCAGTAATGTAATAGGTAGGATTTTAATCCACAAATTCTCGGTGACAAGTCCCATAGCTTTAGCATAGGGTTAGGGCTGCAATGCTGCTACAATATTCATATAATTTGTGTTCTTACCAAATATAGCCTTTGATAAAAATACTAAGATTTGTGATGAGATTTTTTTTCCTAAACTAATTTTAACAACCGTTAAAATCAGTGGTAAACAATTTGAATGAACACTTACCTATAGGAGTCGCTTGATAATGTGAGGTGCTAGGAATGGAGAATGTGTCCATTTGGTCTAAAAGCTCTGCTAATACTGGCACAGAATCTACTGTAGGTGAGACAGCTGGTGCAGACTGTAAAAATAAAGTGATTAAGTACCTATTAAGTTTTTTACTATTACTTTACCACATTTCTTCTCTGCCCAGTACTAAAAACAAATTTATTTTAATAAAAGACATAACTATACATACAGAATAAATTACATAATTATTAATAGGTATCTACTTATTGTGAAAAATCTTACCTTGGCCCATCCTTGAATTCCTTGACCATTCTTATTAGCTCCTCCAAGAGCATTTAAAGAGGTAGCCAAATTCACCCATTTCCTCTTAGTTTCTTGCTAGGCTTGGGTGGTGCGAAGCAAACACTTGGCTATGCCTGGATTTTCTTCAAGAAACTCCACCGAAGCTTTTAACTGGGCATAGCTAGGACGATAAGCCATTATAACTGAAAATGCATAAGTTTTTTAGTACCTATATACCTACTAGTAGGTATATAGGTACCCGCAGTTTAGGAAACATTGATCGAGTTAATGTTTATAATGTAATCTTGGTAGTTTTTACTTACCGCTTCTATAAACTTCGTAACGTAACATGTGCAACGTAACATAAATATGTACAACGGAACCAAAATTATCAATTATTATAGTCGTATTCTTACTGGAAAACTTAAAATAAAACTTTTTTCACTTTATTCGAGCGTAATTTGAAATTGAAGAACTTTGATAAGTTTGTTTATGTTTTGTTTGGCAGCTTGGTTAACTTTTTTGTGGCGGCAACGACACTCCCACATACAGCCAAAAATGGCATATTTATGATATTAGCAGTTTTTTCGGGCTCATTTGACTTATAAACGATAAAATCATATAGTTAAACCATTAGCTACATTCTATTTATTTATTTACCTTGTTATTTATAAAATACAGACATTCAAAGTCATAATGTTGGTTTATAGTAACATTTTGAACAACACTAGTCCTCCCAATCGCAGGGCGATCCCAATTTCAATCCAATGTTGACAACATTGATTTCAAGAGTACGAAACCACGTGACCATGAAATTGACATTGGAATTGTATTGGTTTTAAATTGAGATTGGCATTATTTTGGAGAGTAAGGCCCCAGATAACATTGGTAGACACTCTACCTTTAATAAATTACCTAGTTACATAACAGTACACTAGAAATCTTACACAATATAAAACAATTACACAATTACACGACAAAACGATTTACGATCTGGAAAAATGTCAATAACACAAAAATGTCTCTCACTGCGGTCTCTTACAGCCGCAGTTGTAATTGCTTGTAGTGTTACGGCCAGTATTAGCTTATTTTATAAAAAAAATAGAACGTGCCAGGACTCAAATCCATATATCCAGCCTGGCGCAAGTTCCTAAGAAAAACCGAATGTATGAAACGTGTTATCTTTTTAATGGCTACTATTATATGTATAAAACGTGAAGATAGCATCCTTCACTATGTACCCTTTGCACAGTATTCTTTCAAAGTTAGACGGGTTATACGTACATCAACGCCTTGGCTGTCAATAGAGTCAAATGTCACAACTGTCACATTATTATCCAGATTGAACTTTGCCGCGTTAAGTAGTTTGTTTATAAAACGTAAAAAACATACTGTAAAAGTGCTTTGTGTATACCAAATAAATGTGATTTTACACTTGTAGTGTAAGTACTATATTTAATTGATTAGCATTGAAAGGAGCGCAATGAAAACAAGCAAAATAACGTGCGAAATATGACATACAACAACATGCCGGTCAGGCAATGAAAAAAGGGTTGGTATTTATGGCAAAATGTCCCTAGATAAAGATCATCTAGATGAATATTTATAATGTTATATAATGTGATATATTTCAATGAAACATAAAAAATAAGGAAATATTCTAAAGTTTCATATCCTAGTACTTTGTACGTAAACAATAGTGCTGCCTGTCAGTTATCGATAATCCGTTATTAGAAATTGGCACAAGGACTAAAAATTCTATTCTTTTTTTTCTTTTTAGATGTAAAAAAGGGTAGCTGCAACTGGAAACCAAGACTTCATTTTTGTGCCCATTGAAAAATTACATCAGTTAAATCAGTTGACTTAAAAAAAGGGAACTCAAGTCAGAAAAACAGCTGAGCCTTGTATCTATAGACATTTCTTTAAATCCTATTACAGAAGAAATGTTGAAAACCTTTCCATTACATGTACATACATATATCTTTTAGTTCTGCGTATTTTTCTTCGCTAATCTAGAATAGATTTATAGAATAGGCTACTTTGTTTGAATAAACACATAAATATTAAATACATATTTTATTTGTTTTGGAAAAGTATAATTCTAGTCGAAACATAATTATAATTATTTCTTACCGAATATTATCGATATCGATATTTCGTTAATCACTAGAGGGTACATCCCTATATTGACAAATATGACAATGCGGACAACATAAAAACGATGTCAATTAGTATCTTTATGTTGGTACGAGTTCTCCCTGCACGTTTCATACAAAGCTGAAAGTCTCGCATGATCTATGGCACATCCGCCTCTTCTTACGTAGTATTTGTACACTCTTTGCATATATCAATCAATATACATGGTTGGAAAAGGGTATACGATCAAACTACTGGGCATAGCTAGCAGTAACATAATATACTGACCATAGTAGCGCTGTACCCTGGCACCATATCAGTGATCCCAGGCATGGTGTCTTCAAGTTTGGACACAGCCTGGCTGCAATCTGAGCACCAACCCATCTTCACGTTCGACTGCCGGGAATCCTTGGTGTCTAAATTGCCGTCACTGTACAAAAAATATATAAATTGCACAAGTATCGCATAAGCTTGTGAGCTAAGCTATTAATTCAAATTAGCATACTTATTTGGTTTGTGAGCTAAGCTACTTATTCAAATTAGCTTATTTAAGGTAAGTAGAATCACTGTGAAGGATAAGTAACTCTAACCGCCCACTGCGTTAGTGAGAATTAAATGAGACGTAGTTTAAAATTAAGTGCCTCCATACCTATGTATCTTTGTTGTGAAAGACAAAAGCTGTACTTTAACCTACCCCAATACCCTTTCAGAAACCAACGTATGTTTGTAACTATTTGAGAATACACAAGTACATTCAGTCAAAAAAGTATCAGGAATGGATTATTTGTTTATGGTGCTAAATTCTAATTTTTGTTTTTTTGTTCGACTTTATCAAAAACTCGTGCTTATGAGTAGTACAAATCGTTCAAAAGCGGTCGAGATGTGATGAAAGATTTGTCTCGCTCTGGGAGGCCATCCACGTCTGCAACTGAAGTTAACATCGCAAAAGTGAAGGAAACAGTGACTGAAAATCCTCATTCAACTTTGAGAGAGATAGCCGCCGAACTTTCTGTATCTCTAGAGTGGATCCGTACGATTTTAAATAATCATATTAAACATGTTGCCGCTCGGCTAGTCCCAAAATAATTTTGCACCACCATAATGCGCCTTCGCAGAAGGCCATCATTGTGAACGAATTATTGACCAAACACTCAACAAATACCATCGAGCAACCACCATATTCACCAGAAATGGCTCCAGCCGACTTCTTTCTTTTACTTAAACTCAAATTACCACTTCGTGGCACCCGTTTTCAATCAGTAGAAGACATTAAGGAGAAATCGCGACGAGAACTGAACTCGATTCCGGAAACAGCGCTTTAAAATGTTTTGATTATTGGATTATTCGTTGGCTAAGTGTATCGTTTCTGAAGGAGCATTCTTTGAAGGTGATAAAATAAATTTGGATGAATAACAAACAGTTGGTGTATTATTGATCTTTTCCCGGTACTTTCTTGACAGAGTAGTACTTCTGCCTACCGTTTCAGATATAGGCATAAGTTTATACTCACTTAGCGATAGACGACGAGGTCTCCATGAGCAAGCTGATGCTGTTCTTGAGCGTATCCCTCAGCGGTCGCAGTGGGTTCGGAGAGCCCTGGAAGTTGAGTTCCTCACTAGTGCTGAGATGCACGGTAGACCCGAGACACGTCCGTAGCACATTCTCGGTCAGTAATGATGAACTCTCGTTGATGTTCGTCTCGGACTTTGAAGATGTTTCGCTTGTTTGTACCGGCATCTCTTGAAGTTTCATGTCGTATACCTGAGGAAATTATTATTGTAAGGCTAAAGATTGAATTTTATTTTGGGTAAGTTGTAATATAACGAAGCGAAGCGGCGATAGCCCAGTGGACGGACTGCCGAGACGATGATCTCGGGTTCGATGCAACCCGGGCACACACCATTGACTTTTCGAAGTTATGTTATGTGTATTAAAAATGATAATTATCGCTCGCTTAATAATGTGCCCGGTAGATGGCAATAGGCTCGCCTATTACATTAGGACCGAAACATAACTGGCGAAGTGTGGGTGTGTAATACAACTCTGCCTACTCCTTTGGGAATAAACGTTATGTTTAGTAATTTTAAGACACTGGAACGCATGTTAACTTTAGTTGAAAAGAAAGAAGAGTTTTGTTGGAGGAATCTTAAAATATATGATACATTTAAAATTTATGTGAACATTGGGATTTACTGGCATACCGAGATAAACTATAAATGTAGGATCAGTGGTTTATGATTATAAACACCATCATATAACGAGATAGCTGATAGATTGGCAAAACTTGGCAGCACTGAAGGTAAAGAAATTTCTGTAATACCTTATTATACAGAAATTTTGCCAAAATATAAAAAACACTGTTTTTATATATGGAAACAACATTTTGATAAAAGATCACTAGAAAAAGGCATATGGTATAAAACCATCCAATCTGAGCCGCCCCGTATACCTTGGAATGTTAATAGCAGTTTAAACAGGAAACTTAGGCCTCGCCCGCACTAGCGATTAAAGTTGGCCGATAGTTTGATCGGTCAGTCGGATCAGTACAGAGTTATATGGCAGTGCGCGCACTTGAAGATGTGATTTTTGTTTGATTTTTCGATTGCGACTGAACTATCGGCCAACTTTAATCGATAGTGCGCGCGAGGCCTTACTGTAATAGCCCATAGAATTAGAACCGGACACATTCCATCAAGAAAATTTGCATTTTTAATGGGTAAAATCTTATCTCCGAATTGTGAGAATTGTGGGGGTGTTAGATGATGTACATCATATGTTGATGGAATGTGTTCGGTGGCAAGATGAAAGAAACGATTTTTTCATAAAATTAGGCTTGAACAGGACACAAATGGGCGTGTTTGTTAATATTTTGTCAAATCCTAATAGTGAGGAAGCATGTGTCTTATTCAGGCTCCTAGATTCTCAATTAGACATAAGAGAGTAGTAATTGTTATTTTGTAATAATCGGACTCACATGTACGTTGTCGTACAGAAGTCCTTAATAAATAGAATAAAAAAAAAAAGACACCATCATCTTGCTAGGTTAGGACCTAGCAAGATGATGGTGTCAGGTTGAAACTGGGATAATGCTAGGGCATTATCCCAGTTTCAACCTGGGGTCCGCTTACTAGTCTAACCGGATTTGGCTGAATATTAGCTTTTCCACAGAGCGACTGCCTGTCTGACATCCGCAACCCGAAGGATAGCGATATTCCATGGTTTAGACTAGTGCCAGTTTATTTAGAAAGTACTGAGGCCCTATATCGACTGTCAAAGATCTTCATGACGACCGGGACCGACGGCTTAACGTGCTCTCCGAGGCACGGGGCAAGCGATAATAAACAATTCAATACGCAAGTCATTCGTGCGCGCCGTGGATTCGAACCCGATGCCCTCTGCGTGCAGTCTGGCGGTATCTCCAGTAGGCTATGGCTGCCTATTCTAAACACCTTTTTTTTATTCCCTCACACAAATACTAAGCCTTTCTACTAGAAATGGCAAGTATAGATAGTATTTCAATCAATACTTTAATCCCAAAGCATCAAACACGAAACGAATCACTAGTTTAATTAAATCCCTAGTGACATAGCAGGTGAAAAAAATAACAAATTCATTATACGTCTTTGTACAAGCTTATTATAAACGAAATACGGATCAGTGCCGCATGGTTGACTTGGTTTGATATTACCTCGATAAGCCACGTTATAAATAGCTTAAGCCTACACTGCCCTTAACATGTGCTACGGATAGCTGCCTGCGAAATTCAATTATGAAAGGTTTTATGCCACAACTAAGTTTTAGTTATACATATCAGTAAGAAATCAAAAAAGAAAATGAATCGTTAGCTCAAATAACTATTTGCATATACGTTTTCGAGGTAAAATCATCAAAAGCATCGTTAGTTGAGCGTCAATTGTTGTTGATTCTGATTGTTATTTTGTAGGTATTTTCTAACCCACCAACGTGGTTTTTTCCTTTTTGCTGCATTTTTCGATAAAATTATAACCACTGCCGCTAGAGCCTGCTGGCCTTCCTCGAAGAGCTGGGGTGGCTCGAATGACGAGACCATTCCCACCCGTACGCAAAATACACGCCAAGACGTGGAGTTGCGGAAAACAGCCCGTGCCATCAAGTGTAACAGTGTAACCTATCTGTCAGTATCAAGTAACCACTGCCGCTGAAATCAACACAAGTTTCTCTGGCGACATGTTGTCGACGACTGACGTGAAGTAGTAGATGCGTAGACAGACAACGTTGTTCAAAAAAAGTTCCGCGCTGACTTTCAACTTGTTGGGCAACATGTTGCGCGTCAATTGTTGCCTAGTGGAAACGCAGCCTTAGTGTCATCTTGTTTGCATCAAAAACTTTCGGTCCGCTTTCTAGCCATACCAGATTTTACAGAATATAAACTTTTCCTCAGAACGACTGGTGTCTGACAGTCGCGCCCCGTCCCAAAGGGATGAAGATATTCAATGCCCTAGACCAGTTTCACTATATTCAATGGTACTGATTCCCTATAACGACTGTCATCAATCGTCATAGCCGGTACTGCCGGTAGGTATGGCTCAACGTGCGATACGATGCACGAGGAAAGCGATAAGTGATTAACAATTTAAAACATATTCTTTATTTTATTTTTATTTATAGACTCACTTGTATCCCCGAAGGGATAGGCAGAAGTGTAATATTACACCCACATTTCACAACAAATTAAAAAAAAAACTTTAATAAAAAGAAAGAATAAAAAAATATGCAAGTAAAAAATGCTTATTGACGGTAAGTCGCCTTTTATGTACGAATAAATACCTGGCGAACCAAAATACATATTATTGACGATGAAATAAAAAGCAAAAACTTAGGTGAATGGCACGGGCAGTCTAGTTGAGTGATTCTTAAACTTTAAAGGCCACCAAAAGGCCCTGTTTTAGACTTTTTATTGTAGCACCCAACATTTAACAAACTTGCATGAGCCAGAATAAAATACTTGAGTGTGTCTTAGCCACGGCACACAGTTTAGGAATCTCTGTTCTAGTTATTTGCACCCTATATTGTGACTAAAACATCATAAGTGTGTAAATATAAAACTACAATTATAAAAATAACTGTTAAAAAATATTTTTTAGCATTGAGAGTTTAGACTAAATAAAAGTTAGAGCTGTATAAATTCCGGATCTGTTAAGCCATCATTTCATGTAGCAGTAATTCTAACAACAATCGGACGGTTCAGCCGTTGCGCGTTGGTACCACTCACAGGCGTGGCACAAAATTTTCAATGTGTACACAAAGATATAAACTTTCAATAATGTCGGCATAATTATTATAGAAGAGCAAATCGTCACGCGACCAAAACATTTGCGTCACTTTGACGACGGGTTGATAAGTGCCTTGCGCCGAATATTTGCATCAAACATTCAAAGTTCCAAACTTTGAATGTTTGATGCAAATATTCCGAAACTTTGTACAACTTTTCTGAAACAGTTTGTTGCCTACTTTTGGAAGTAGGTTAAAGTGTGATATGATATAGCAATACGCATGTGAAGCATGTCACCAGATATGTTAATTGAAAACTGTATGATATATGACAAAATTGCAAACTGGAGTGCCTACATTACGAACTATATTTCAAAGCGCATATATTAAAATAGTTAAAGAATATGAGTGAAAAGAGACCGTCAAAGTAGACATAGAAGGCGTGTAATGCCTGCGGCTTGCAAAGCACACAGAGAACTACAAGCCATTGAAGGCATATTATTTTATAGTTTGGTAAACGGTCCTAAATTTCGGTAAGGCTTTCATTCATTCATTGAATCAATACTGCACGGCAGCATATTAGCGTCAATAATCAATAATACAATTTGGCGCTAATAAACTTGAACATTCACTTGTAATGAGCACTCTTGTGAATCTTATACTAATATATAAAGCTGAAGAGTTTGTTTGGTTGAACGCGCTAATCTCAGGAACTACTGGTCCGATTTGAAAAATTATTTCAGTTAGATAGCCCATTTATCGAGGAAGGCTATAGGCTATATAACATCGCGCTACGAGCGACGGGAGCGGAGCAGTAGCCTTAAATAACGCGGGTGTAACCGCGGGCATCGTCTAGTGAAACAAAAAAAAAAATAAACGAGTGAGTTTGAGTTTAATAAACGAGTCATTATTTCGAGCATTCTAGCGAAACTGACGTGACGTGACTGCCAATGTGATATCTTCGTGAAGAACATTATTTTGACTACCATCGACTAGAGTTAGAGCGTTCGCTAGAAATATCTTGAAAATGTCCGTAGCATTGTTTGGCTCTTTATTTGGCTCTGTTCAAAAACGGCTAATGCTCGATGTCCTGTTACAAGTGAATACTCAAGTGTATCAGCGCCATTATATTAAATAGAAGTATGTCACAGACCTGTTCAGCCAAGTGGGCCGCTTCTCCGCTGAGAGGCCTGACCTCTTTCTTATAGGATGTATTGTCGGATGTAGAGGATGCTGGTTTGATGGTGATAGACGATTTGGAGGGCGAGCCTTTTGATGACTTCGTCTGCTTGTAATATTCTGTGCCTTTGTATAGATTGTTCATGCCTTTCGTCTTTTTTTTAGGCTCAGTCGTCTGTGGGTCAAAATATGACGTCTATAATATGTAGGTAAGTCAAATTTATTGCAAATAATAGGCCTGTGTCCACTAAGAATAAATCGGTTTGATTGTAGTATCTATAGATTCATTATGATTTCAAGATGTCAATAAAGTTTATTATTTATTATAAAAAGGTAAGATTAAAGTTATTTTTTGGATTCTAAAACTAGAAATAATGTATTTATTCTTGTGACAGTGAACACCAATCAGAGAGCATTACGTCAAACAGTACGTCCGCCATTCATGTTGTTGACGTTTTAGTAGTAAATACAACTAAAACGTCAAACTTTCTACCTGTCAAATCGAATATAACAAAATAAAAGTGGGTACATCAGAACAGACTTCATTAATTATTGTTTTGTTTTGCACTTTGTGATATCACTCAACCGCCATGATGGTTTACAGCGTGATCATGGCAAATTCAAAAAGTTTTTTAAAAAGCCGTAATTAGTAATGTTGCTGATCGATTTTTGAAGAAAAAGCCAGGTATTTCAGTTTTCGCTAATTACTTTTTAGGACACAAGCCTATTAACGTTATTGGACGGACTTACGGCCATTTTCAATATTCGAACTATAGATAGATCTGTAGATTTTAGATTCGTGTTTGACAAATTTTGTATGGAGCTTATGTCAAAAACTGTCAAAAACGAATCTAAAATCTACAGATCTATAGTTCGAATATTGAAAATGGCCGTTAGTCCTTCTACCCGTCAATGAGAAACTCGTAAACACAATTTTGAGCCTTTGTAGTGGTATACGCAAACATGAGCGGTTGGTACTTTCAAGATTATGCAGGCTAACAGGCTTCCGCAATCATACTTGCTGGCCTACTCATGCTTGCGTACTTACGTATGCTTCTGTTTTACTAACTGTATTTTAGCAAATCTTTGGGCAAGTATGCGCATGTGGCAGGACCACAGTACACAGTCATAAAAAAGCATACTTTTTAAAATGAGAGTGAAGTTCAAATAAATAATTGTGATTGTTTACCTCAGTGCTTTCACTGATGTTCTGAATACTGCGCGATGTGAAGCTCTTAGTATCATCTAATATATCTTCCTTTTCACAGCCATAATGGTAATACCTGTAATCACGGGATTTATGTAACAAAATCGCGTACATTAGACTTGAGCAAGGACTTCGTTCCGCAATACCTATACAGCCTACACGAGAGTTCTTAGGGTTGAGCTACATCTATCAGCACCGCATCGTACTTTCCTATGCTTCTGTCTACACTAATATTATAAAGAGGAAAAATGTGTATTTTTGTTTGTTTGTAATGGATAAACTCAAAAACTACTGGACCGATTTTAAAACTTCTTTTACCATTAGAAAGCTACGTTATCTGCGAGTAACACAGGTTATATTTTATTTTAGAAAAAATAGGGGTCTGTAAGATATTTGGGTTTTTCGGGTACGCGAAGTAGTTCCCTCAGGACGCGGGTGAAACCGCGGGATACGGTTAGTACTATATAGAAAGAGAGAGGGAACGCGTCAGCACGATCGATTCCGCGGCGTGCTGACGCGTTCCCTCTCTCTTTCTCGCTCTAGTAAATGACGTCCCTAAGGGACAGAAAAGGATAGAAGCATAGGAAAGTGCGATGCAGTGCTGACAGGTGTAGCTCAACCCTAACGCGACTCTGGATTTCGCCAATAGATTGTGCGATTCCTGAGGAAGGTTTAGTCTTTTACCTACTCAGGATTCGCATTATCTATTGTTAAAAGTTGTACAAGAATCCGTTATTGGAGTTTATTGCGTTCATACAGACAGACAAGCGGTAAATGTATAGATCTGACTGCATCGATGGTGTCACTGTTTGACATGGTGCTAAGTGGTGAGTTCGATCTCCACTAGGAACAACACTTACGGCACGGCCACAGCGGCGGGCGGCAGCGGCGAGCGTTTTCGATGTACATAGCGCGTTTACTGTGACGCGGCGCGCGGCAGCCTCAGAGTAAATGCGCCATGTACATCGCCCCTGCCGCACCGCTCGTCGCTTAGACCGATCTCGTGACCAGGTCCTTTGTGTGGATCAAAAAACCGTAGGTTCGAACGTCTTCTTTTTGTCCGCTGGTGGCATTTCTGTAGTCTGCCGCAATACAGGATTTATTCCTCCTACACAAAACATTTAAAAAACGCTTGCACTTACCTAATTAGTGCTCTCGACGCATACACAGTGGGATGCAACGCAAGCGAAGGATTCAAATATACTCTATTGAGGTTCACCCCTCTCGTGTCCGTCCTATAATGGCCTCGAGCGACCCCATCGGGGTTTAAGAACGGGATCATTTTGAACACGTAGAGTTTCCGCAGTTGGATGGCTATGGGGTCGTTCCGGGTCAGCAGTAGGTTTAGGAAACCGTTGAAGACGAAACTTGAAGGTGTCTCTCCCGGGTGCACTCTGGCTGATACGAAAACCACCTGTAAAGAATAAATCGTATATTTATATAGAAATCGTATAGTCACACAAAGAACAATAGCAGAATTTGGTCTGGGTTTGTTGTGGCGACCTTAAACTTCATATGAACAAAACAAATTGTTTCTTTTCTACGATTTTTAATATTTTCACTTTGTCTCGTTAAAGCTGGAGTATTTTATGATGATAAAAAGCATTCCAATTGATAACGAATACTTTATTATTTGATTGTTGCCATAGGCAGGAATAGACGTGAGTGCTATATCCGTATCGATTATTAAATAAGTAATCGATACGATCGACCTTTATAGAGTTGGTTTGGTTTAAAATGCAGTTATTTAATATTTAATCAACATTATATCAATAAGCTAATATCTTTGAAGCAAAACAACGTTTAAATCAAATAAAAACGTCACAGCATCGTTTTCATGTTGTATCGATTTCACATAAAATCGATTTAAAATGTGCAGCTCTGCTTTTGTCTTTGGCTGTGACAGTTAGATGCTATAGTCCGTTCACAGTTATTTTACCTCTAGCTGTTAGATTGGCCAACCTGGGCGTTGTGTTGCCATATTTGGTATATAATACTCCCATTTTAAATATACATAATTGCTAAAAATGTACTTATTTTTTTATTACCTAAGCGATCGTATTAAATATTTGGAAGTAATTTTTGTAAGAAAACCTCTTGATATTGACATGGCTATATGCATGTACATTTATTTTCTTACGAAATAACTAATTTCCTATGAAGATATGTAGTTATAATAAAAATGTTGTCTATTTAATATACAAAGGTAAAAGCACCATAATTACGCCAACGTGAGGTTCTAATTATCAAATACAAAAATTGAAAATTTAATTTTCATATTTATTTTGAATAATAATGATGTGGGTGTAATTTTACACCTCTGCCTACCCCTGCATGGAAACAGGCGTGAGTCTATAAGAATGATTCATGTGGACTGCCAATGTTATGATGATTCGTAACTGCTGTCAGATTCTGTATCAGACTCAGAATTTAATTTTATTATGAACCTGTTCATTTCAGCACCCGTAGACCCATCTGTGTCACGAAGCTTGTCTTCAATGTGGCGCTCATGTTTGCATTGTTTTTGTCAGCCTTCTGCAGTGATAGATTGAAAAGCTTCTTCAGCTAAATTCACAATATTGGTTGCCTCTTGTCCTAAATTTTTGCTTGTTACTCGCCTTTTAATGAGACTCCACATAAGTTCAATTGCGTTTAGCTCGCAGTAGTATTGCGGTAATCTAACCACTTTGCGGCCATGAGCTTCAAGCGTTTGAATTTTTGAAGCATTTCCACTAATATTGGGTAAAATGTTATGCACGGGTAATCCTATTTTACATTGCTGTCATCACAGAGTACAATTCCAACATAAAGAAAATAAACACCGACATCTGTCAGAGGTAAAATAACTGTGAACGGACTGTACAAAATACTTCCGCGTTTTGATGTCAATCTGACATAATTATGTCATTTGAGAATTCAAACGTACCTACCTACATTGTTTAACTTTCATACTATAACTTTCCTTTTACCTACATTGTTCATTCTTAACTAAAAATTCAAACACCGATATCTTCTTTTTCCACCTTTCCTGAGTGAAAATAGAATCATTTATAGACTCTGTTACTTACGCCAAATTTTTTTATATATTTTTTATTACTGTACGCTTCAATTTAATTTCAGACATTTTGATGTATGGAGATCTGCCATTGTCCTTTCCTAGGTGTAAATGTATTAACAAAAAGAAAAATTGTGTAAATATACGACTACCTAAGTACATAATATCTAAATAAAAGATAAATTCAACAGTGGAACGATTTTTGTCATTTTGTCTGGCAATTAATTTTAACTAGAAAAATCGTACAGTGGTGAAAATTGACCCATCATTTTTAAATAAGTAATATCTTATTAATAATAATTTTAAAAAATCATGACCTTTATTTTGCAAATGAAAGCGATATATTTTATAATTATGTAGACAGGCATGTAAAAATCTTTTTCGACAATATTAGTAAGTAATAATTTTCATTAATTTTTATAATGGCCACGTCAAAACCTAAATTGTCCCTGTTGTCAACTTTTAAAACATTGGGCAAGTGCGAGTCGGCCTCGCGCACGAAGGGTTCCGTACCATCATCTATAAAACAAAATCACGTTCGTTGTACGTATACTTAAATACTTTTTGAGTTTCTACCTGTTTATTAAGATCGAGTAACAAATTGCTCAAAAATTACGTTTGTTGTATGGGAGCCCCCTTTATTATTTACTTTTTTTATTTCATTATTTATTTTGAAAGGTAATATACAACTACATATTCTATGAAAATTTTAAGCGTCTATCTGTTACAGTTAGTAATTTTGAGCAAAAAATACGAAAAGAAACACGTTTTTAGGGTTCCGTACCTTACAAGGTAAAAAAAAGGAACCCTTATAAGATCACTTTCTTGTCCGTCTGTCTGTCTGTCTGTCTGTCTGTCTGTCCGTCTGTCTGTCTGTCTGTCCGTGTGTCACCACCGATTTTCTCAGGAACGGGTGGACCTAGCAAATTGAAATTTATACCAGATACTAAGGTCTATGATTCCTATTAGTTGTATAAAAATCAGGGTCCTGGGTCAACCCGGTAAAAAGATATGGTCAAAATTAGATTTTTGCGAAAACTTGTAAGTACCAAAATTAAACTTAATTTTCAACTTTTTTTTATTTTCGGAATTTTTCCTTTACTTGTGCTGTAAGACCTTGGTTTCGACCAAAATTGACAATTCTAGGTCAACCGTAAGTACCCTATAGGTTTTGGGTCGAAAACCTATATGGTAGTTCCCGTTGAACTAGAATCACGAAATTTGGCCAAAAGCATGGTCTTACAGCACAAATAAAGGAAAAATTAAAAAAATAAAAAGAAGTGGAAAATTTAAGGGTGTCCCCATACACACATAGTAGACTCCATTTAAGATAGTCCTCTAAGTTGTATTGGCGCTCATACAGATTTAGAGAACTAGCGTAATTAGCACCAACCACAAAATTAAATAAGGTAAAATGCGTACGGAACCCTCGGTGCGCGGGTCAGACTCGCACTTGCCCGAATTTTTTTGTATGGGACCCCACCTTAATATTTAATTTTTTTTTATTTTTAGTATTTGTTGTTATAGCGGCAACCGAAATACATAATTTGTGAAAATTTCAGCTTTCTAGCTATCACAGTTTATGAGATACAGCCTGGTGACAGACAGACAGACGGACAGACAGCGGAGGCTTAGTAATAGGGTTCCGTTTTTTACCTTTTAGGTACGGAAACCTAAAAACATGTTTGAAATGATTGGCTTTTGAGTTTTGATGTGCTTCGTATTCTCTCAGCTCGTAAGTTGCAAGTTTCGGTGAAATCAGGTCATTATTAAGGGAAATTTTCATATTTTCTGCACACGAATAATAACTTTTCTCAGCTACCTATATTAACGTTAGATTAGAGACAACGAATCTTTGCGGCAAATAATTTTGGATAAAATTGGCATCAGACAGGGTTGGAATTATTATAATTGCCCGGCGTCATGCGCTGGGCATTTTTATGACTTCTGCATAATCGTGTGATTCAATATTGCAGGGCAATAAACCTTTTGGGATATTCAGGAGATGGTTTATTGCAATTTTAAGACAAAATAATATTAAATATTTGTAAGGTTACGGAACATTTAGTCTTAAGTTTAGAGCATTTGTCTTTTTGTACTACAACATGCTATCGGGGTGTAAATGTTTCTTAAAAAATAACTATATAACCCTTGGCGAAAACTGCATTATAATCTGCCGCGTAATTTAGAGGACTTATAGGCGGCAATACAGACATAGAAAGCGACTTTGTTTTATACATTTGTGTATTAATGACAGGTTAATATAAGTAGTATAAGTTTGGGTAGCATGTTTACAAGAGATGGAAGATGTGAAGGAGATATTGAAAGGAGAGTGACTGCGGGAAACTGTGTAAATGGAGCGCTGCATGCCTTTATGAACGGTCAGACTGTGCCGAAAGAGGCGCGACTGGCGGTTCATAATGGTGTACTTGTGCCCACGCTGATGTATGGTAGTGAGTGTTGGGTATGGCAAAAAAAGCATGAAAGCAGAATTAACGCAATTGAGATGCAATCACTGCGTAGTATGTGTGGGGTGAGATTGATTGATAGAATTCCGAATGCAGTAATACGAGAGCGATGTGGCCTGAAAGAAGATGTTGTGACAAGAATTGAGAAAGGAATGCTGAGATGGTTTGGACACGTGGAGCGAATGAGTGAAGAAAGAATGACGCACCAAATATATGAGGCAAACGTGTATGGGCAAGCCGGTCGCGGCCGACCTCGTAGGACATTCGTCGACCAAATTGGTGACGTTCTGAAAAACGGCAAGGTCCGAAGCACCCGCAACCGGCGAGCATGTATGAAAAGAGTAATGAATGTAAAGGAAGCGCGTGAGGTTTGTAAGGATAGAAGCAAGTGGCGTTCCGTTGTCTCTGCCTACCCCGACGGGAAAAAGGCGTGAGTATATGTATGTATGTATGTAATATAAGTAAAAAGTCAATAAAAAGTTTAATCATTTAAAGTGACTTAAATTCTAAAGTGTATACAACTTGACTTACTTTTTTATTCAAGAATTTGTGAGGTCTCTCATGGTTGTCAGGGAACAAGTTCTTCAGCCTGTCCTCTCGTTCCGTCCTGATGCCGTGGTGTGACGTGATGGTGAGAAGATCTACTCGTCTCCCTGTGTATATAAGATTATTTTTTGCATGAATTAGTAGCTGTGGTGATCTATACGCTGAGAATTATTATCATAATACGATATTTAGACTCCGAATCATAATACTGACATTTGCTTAGTTTCAATACTATAAACTTGAGCATGCGTCCTCTGCTTTTCGACTCCGTTTTATCAAATTTTTACTTTAAATAAATAATAAATATTCTAACTACATTCACACAACACCATCTAGTTCCAAACTAAGCAGAGCTATGGGTACTAGATAATGGATAAACATACATATATACTTTTGTTTTGTAAATACATACATATTATACATAGAAACACCCAGACAAAGACAAAAATCCATGTTCATGCATACAAATGTTTGACTTGAGCGGGAATCGAACCCGCGACCTTCGGCGTAGCAGTCGCTTACACTCCCGCTTCGCCAACCGGTCGTCGTTGGTTTCCCTTGCTGTATTGTTGGCTTCGTTTTTGCCTATCTTCTATATTATTATGATGGCTACCACCATCTTTCAATAGCTGATTGCAAGTAGGTACTCATTTAAAAGACAGATGGTGATTAAGTACCTATATTCACCTGATCACTGATAACTGGGTTTAAAAATTATTAATTGACATTAAATTATGAATTGACATTATGAATTTTGACATTTTGAAATTAGTGACATAATATTTTTATTTACATTTGTAGAATAAAGATTCAAGAAATTGAAGTGACAAAAAAAGCAATGACTCTGAGTTTGTTTCGGCTTTTCTTCTCAAGAAGTCATTTAGCTAGGAAAAGCCGGCATCATCTAGAATAGGGTTTTGACATGTATAAGTGTTGTAAATAACCAAAATGCAGAAATAAATATGTCTTTAACAATTGATCACTATTTAGCAGCGTGCATCACTGCCATTGACTTTTTAATTAATAATGTTATACCTAAATTTAAAAAATACCATGTAGCTCTACTGTTTACGTATGCGATATTTACCATAGCTACTAAAATAAAATAATATTCAGAGTACCTAGTGAAACTTACCTTCAAGTGAGTAAATAAGGCATTCTCTAAAATAGTAGATGTCATCTGGCGTTTGGGCTGGAGGCAGCGGAAGCATCTTCAAGTCTATAGAGTTGAGGGCTATCTGAAGTTCAGCGAATGAGAATGGGTAGGTGAACGCGAAGAATGTAGTCGCTTTCAAGTTCTCTGATGTTCTGTACTTGAAACTTAGCGTGAATGTGTTGTCGTCCGTCTGTAACAAATCATCACATTAATTTTCGGAACAGTGGCGGTTCTAAGGGTAATCCCTTAGAACCGCCACTGTGGCGGCGCCCAAGCCATCCCTCAAAATAATCTGTTTTCTTCCAAAGACAAATGGGTTTACCGCTTCTCTTCAAAAAGTCTTTGCTTGCCAGGTTTAAGACTACAAATCAAAATAAAACGCCTCCAAATCTAACTCCTGGAACTGTTTCTCGATATCTAACTTGTGCCCTTGCTTCCTAGCATTAAAGACAAAGACTAGTAAGCAGATTTGACTGAATATTAACTTTTCCGCAGAGCTACTGCATGTCTATTCTCCGCAACCTAAAGGGGTAGCGATATTTAATTGTTTAGACTAGTATCAGTTTATACAGTGGTACTGACTCCGGACCACTTCGTTGCAGTCGCTCGCCGAACTTGGACTAGATTGCTACAAGATCGAGGGAAATGGTAAGAATAAAGAGAGGCCTATGTTCGGCAGTGGGCACAGTCGGGCTGTGGATGATGATGATGAAGACTGACTCTCTATAACTTCTGTCAAAGATCTTCATGACAGCCGGCACCGACGGCATAACCTGCTCTTCGAGGCAAAAGATATTTAACATTTCAATAGTTGCCTATAATAATATCTCAGAAAACTTAGTGGTGCGTGCCGTGGTTTCTAACCCGATACCCTATGCATGGCAGTCTGTTGGTATCTCTCTCTATCTAACTATACTATCGCAACTTGTTAAAATCACTATACTATCGTATCTTATTAAAATAAGTAATTACTAAAACTATTATATTCGTAAAAATGTGGTTAGCCTGCTTCATTAGAAGATAGCAGGATTGCAATATGCTTAATGCTTTTAGTACTTAAGAATTGAAATGAAATTAAATACTTCTTTATTCCGTATAAACTTGGCAAGTACTTACGAAACGTCATAAAAAAAAACATTTTATACAGTTATTTTTGTGTGTCCCATTAGAACAGCTCAGTCCCAAGTCCCAAGTCCCAGTCCCGTTTTGGTCGTCTTTATATTCAGATATTTTATAATAATTATGCTTTTGAACACAATTTCGCTTTTACAATAATGTTGAACTTATTTATAGATAGGTTTCTTATATTATAAGGGAGCTTGTTATAAAAGCGTATACATTGCCCCATAAAACAGCTACTTATTTTGTGGAGACGAGTGCTATGAACTATGAGATTATTCCTGTGTCTTGTATTTACAGAAGGTATATCACATTGTTTACTTAATTTGTCAATATTTTTATGTACAGATTTTCATAAATATATTCTGATACAAACGTTAGAATGTTTGTTTCTTTGAATTTTTCTCTTAGAGTAACTCTTGGACCGAGGTTATAAATTCCCCTTACAGCTCTTTTCTGCAGAACGAATATTGTATTTAGGTCTGCAGCATTCCCCCAGAGAAGAAACCCATACGACATTAAGCTATAAAAGTAACTGAAATAAACCATTCTAGCTGTTTCTAAATCTGTGAGGCGTCTAATTGTCTTAACTGCATTAGCTACAGAACTGAGTATGCCCGATAGCCTTTCAATATGTGGACCCCATTGTAGTTTGGTGTAGAGCATAATACCTAAAAACACGGTTGTCTTGACAGGCTCAATCCTAGATTCATTAAGTTGCACATTGGTTTCCATTTGTTTAACGTTTTCTTATTTACATCAAACCAATTAACAACTTTAGAGAGTGCATTGTTTACTTCGTCAAAATTAATCTGTTGTCGTTTAATGTTAAAAATCAAAGATATACCTATCACCCGCGGACAACACAATCTCATGATTGTTCTTTACATAATTAGGTAAATCGTTAATATATATCAAGGATAGAAATGGGCCGAGAATTGAACCCTGCGGGATGCCCATTTTAAAGCCGAACCTGGAGATGTCTTACCATTAACTTCGACCTTCTGGATTCTGTTGCCCAAATAAGACGTCAGGAGATCTAGAGCTTTGTTCCTAATGCCGTAGTGATTTAATTTCCTGATAAGAGTATCATGATGTACACAATCAAAGGCTTTTGACAAGTCGCAAAATATACCTAACGCATCTAGCGACTTCTCATATACTTTTCAGTAACTCTGTTTCTTGTGAAGAAGATTATGTCTATTAAAATGATTATTATCATAAGACATCAAAACACCTGACTCTAATGCTTATCAGGTATTTTAAAAATGTGTGGAGTTCACATCAGTATGTCTCAGATTTGTATATGTGTTTAAAACATTCTGTCCAAGGCAAAAAATATATCTTGACATTAAGCTACAGGGGTTTAAGATAAGGAGGGATAGTTGAGTTAGAAAATTGGTTATTTTTAAAATTCCTCCCCTTTACCCTTTTAACATTCATAACCTCGTTGGTCTCGCGGCATAAATGTGCGCGTGGGATTGGGAGGTCTCGGGTTCGATTCCCAGGTCGGGCAAAGTGTTATTGGGTTTTTCCATTAGGAAATTCTCAGTAGCAGTCAGACGGAGTCTATAGGAGTACTATTAGGGAGGACCTAAAAATTCATGGCGAAATGTGGGTGTAATATTACACCTCTGCTTACCCCTTCGGGGATATAGGCGTGAGTTTATAAAATAAAAATAAAAAAATATTTTTTCAATTCAAATACTAGAAGTAGATGAAAATAGAGACCCTGAATTAACCCCAGCACGTTAAAGTTTATATTGCTGACCAGGCACATAAAAACACCCAAGAAAACATTATAAAAGGGTTGAATAGTCTGCACTGACCTAAAGCTTGGTGTGTAGTGTAATTTTAAAATATAAGATATGGGTCTGAGTTTTTAAAACCACTTACTGAATGTACAGGGCGATCCCTTATCCTCTCCCACTGAGGTTTGCCGGGCAGAGTTCTTGTGACCGGTGCCATGCCTTGGTTGTACATCTTCCCTTGTTTATTCAAGTTTATTAGATTTAGCCGTACCTGTCAAACCAATCAATAACTCTAAAAAATCATTATTAATTGTATCATTACAGAAAGCACACCATAATAGTTGGTTCTCTTGCTAACAGACATAATGCTTCAAAATGTATTGTTACCTACATTATGATTAATGGTCCCTGTGAGAGAGTATCTTTAAATTCGATACATAGTGGTGATATTATTTCTTTTGTATTTTTAACATTATTCTGTCTTTAGGCTTACTTAATATGCTGCAACGGCGGCTTAGCCCGCGTCAATTATACATATAAACCTTTAATCTTTCTGTCTATTAAAAAAACCATATCAAAATCCGTTGTGTCGTTTTTAAGATTTAAGCATACATAGACAGACAGAAGATAGACTGTGTTTTATTCTATGTAGTGATTTGAAAGTCTTTCTCTATGTAGCACTAACTTTTTTTATTGCATGGAATCTTAATAATGTTCTCTTTCAGCATGGAATATCAATTTTCTAAACAGCCTTAGTTATTAGTGAAGTCATCAGCTATCTATCAATGTAAGATCCATAAAAATAGGCAGCACCATGTTGGAGGTACAAAAAGAACCCTTAATATATTTTTTAATATTGCTATTATTTACTTGCAAATACATTTTAAATTTATTTTTACAGAAAATTATGTAAAGTAAATGTTATGTAAAAAAATATTTATATTTACCAAGACACCTGGCTCGCTGGCTTGCACTCCAAAGTAAAACCATGTGCGATTTCCATTCTCAAATTCAGTGCCGGCACAATCTGGCCGAGTCCACATATTGAACTCATAGTCTGGAGTTTCCGAAATATTTGTCTTTGCATTCACACTCGGAGCTACAAGGATAAATATTATGTCTGAGTTACCTATATATCAAATAAACTATGAAAACCACAGAACAGTTTGTAGGTATTATTGGATTGGATCATTAAAAAAAGAGAAAGCACATCTGTCTATTTTAGTTTCAACTGTAAACAATTTATATTTGAACTGATGAAGTAAACTGTCAGATGGTTTTATATAAAAACGAAAGGTCCCCTTGAATACAGTTGTTAGCTAGTTATTTTAGGAATACATAAAACCAGTTATATGCTTAAATATTCCATTGGACTCAATATCATCATGTGCTGTGCTGTCAGGATGTCATAACTATGTCACCCAAATTTTAGGCACATATTGTTGCAGTACATAAAGAATTAAGATAAAATTTGTTCAATTCTATTTTGAGCACACGACAATAACAAAAAGTCCGTGAAAAGGGCATGAAATTGGCAACTACACACGAAATTCTAACAAGGCTTTGGACTTTGCAATTTCACGGTAATTACACAAATTGTCGCTTACCTATTAGCTCCGTCGGCACACGTTCTACATGTCCAAGATTTCCAGAGTCAAAATTATGAATAAAATAAAATCCACCGCACTCAAATAAATTGTTTGGATCCATAATTCAAATTATTATTTTGGACTACATTATACAAAAAACCACAAAGTCGTGAATGTTGTGAGCCGTTAGGTACACATCTACTTATTCAATTTGTCCATTGAAACATTTGATCGAATCTTCATGTTTGATTAATTCAAAATGACACTCAAAAACGGAGGCTGCACTGTTTTTCTAAACAAAATTATGTAATTTTGTTGACATCGATTGACGGATAACAGCTGATTTGTTTTATTGGTGATCTTTTTAATTTAGTAATGTATGTAAATCCGATTGTAAATAAAGTAATATAATTTATAAATAAACAAAATGTTTATGGTGACTTTTAATTATTTATTCGATATCTATATTTGCTATCACTTGATATTTGGAAAGACACATGCCATTATGAGATTTGGTTCAAGATGGCGGACATTTGCTGCATTTGCCCAAGTACAAAGGAAGTGTGGCAAATGCCAGTGTGAAAAATACTAAAGGGCCCAGTACACAATGGTCCATGATGGGCCACTGCAGGCCATCGTCCGCCATTGTGTGAACATGCATCGCCATTACCGTACGCAATGGCGATATTGGCGATGGCCTGCAGTGGCCTATGATGGGCCACTGCAGGCCATCGCCACGATCACTTGGTGTTCACACAACGGCGCATGGTTCATTCATTGCTGCCTGGCGAATCAGTTGCGATGGACGTGGAAGTAATTGCGGCCACGGCTATCTAATCTTGCGATTAATCTCAAAAAAATCTTTCTCTATTAGATAGCCCATTTATCGAAGGAGGCTATCTAATAGACTATATAACATCACGCTATGAGCCACGAGAGCGGACAAATACTTTAAGTTCCACATCAGATGTTCGAGATCTTCAAATTTTAATCGCTTATCAAAAAATGCTCATCATGTGAAATGTTTTTTGCCACACCGCAATTTTTAGGTCTTATAGTTACGCTGGGCTGTTGTGGTTCTACATCAGATGTTCCACTTTCCAAAATCAATTTTAGCCTATAGGTATGTAGCCTGACCCAATAGCAATATAATAAAAATAGTTTCCTTCAAATCCGTCCAGTAACTTCCGAGATTAGCGTGTATAAACAGGCAGAATTATTTTTTTAGATTTTTGCTCCATTACTGATTCATAGCATAACTATATAATTATTTTGTAAATATATTCAATATTGAATATACAGTTTCTTTTACTGCCTTCTATTTCTATATACATAAAACAAAAAGTGCACCATCCCGGTCTGCGGTCGGTGACGAACTAAACAATGGGCCATTGTGTGAACACCACAGGCCACGCTACGCCACGATTCCTTTGAAGTGTGCCCGAAAAACCGACAACATCCCGATTGCGCGCCACGATTGACAATTGCCCGCCACTGTATACCATCACCCCGTGTACACAATGGTCAATGATGGGCCACTGCAGGCCATCGTCGTACCCCGTGTACACACGGCTACGCATCAAGTTAAACAAAACCAGTTTATCATGGTCTCGCTTTGTGTTATCTTTCCGCACATTAAACGATCAGTTTATACTGGTTTAGCATAGTTTGGTGTGTAGGCGTGTGTATACAACGGCGATGGCCTGCAGTGGCCCATCATGGACCATTGTGTACTGGAGCCTTAACAAAAAATGTTTTGTTTGTTTTCATCTCCTGAGGTTTTCCTGTAAGCGACTACACTACGTGTAAAATATTACTCAGAAAAATAACGTATAGTAGGTTCAGCAAGTAATATTATGTTAAGGTGGTTAAGTCCTTATCTAATCAGTAGAGGTAAGTTTTATAGGCTTTTGTTACTAGTGAAGTCAAAAAAGGAAGTCCTCCAAGTAAAATATATGCCCATTGCTATGCAGTCACACTGAGAGTCACACACATTCATCAAAAGAACTATTGATGCACAGAAACAGCTTGGAAGTATGATATCAAATCTTTTTGGCGATATGTCAACACCAAGAAGTGCACAAATGATATTCCATTAACCATGAAGTACGGTAACCAAACTTCTTCAAGTCTGGTAGGCACATGCAATTTATTTTCTGATTATTTTAGTTCGGTTTATGACCCACCAGTCCCTGCAGAATATTTAGCTTTCTTTTCTGGTGGTAATTTTATTAGAACACTGCACTCAATAAACATTACTATATACGACGTCTACAGTAAGATTTGTCATTTAAATAGCAACAAGGGTGCTGGACCTGATGGAATTCCACCATCTTTTATTAAAATGTGAAGAGATGAGTTGTGTGAGCCTTTATCAATCATATTTGCTAATTCTCTTCACTCTGGTGTGTTTCCTACCATATGGAAAGTTGCACATATAGTTCCAATTTACAAAACTGGTGACAAATTTTCCTGTGAAAATTATAGGCCCATTAGTATTTTGTCCTGCATGGCTAAACTCCTTAAATCAGCTGTATACGACTCACTGTACTATCATCTTAGGTCATCAATCTCACCTAATCAGCACGGTTTCATGAAAAATAGACCAACCCTTTCTAACCTTTTGCTTTATAAAAAATATTTATACCGTGCTTTCGGAAAAAGGCAGCAAGTCGATACTATCTTCACTGACTTCTCCAAAGCATTCGATAAGGTAAACTATTCGCTGCTTTGCGCCAAGCTCTCACACTATGGCATACATGGTAATTTGCTTCGTTGGGTTGAGTCCTACTTAATTAGAAGAAGTCAGTTGGTATCGGTCAAAGGTAATGTTTCATCACCAGTCACTGCCACTTCGGGGGTGCCTCAAGGTTCCCATTTAGGTCCATTGTTCTTCATAATATTTATAAATGACTTGATAGCGAGATTGAGAAACCCATGTCTGTTATACGCTGACGATCTGAAGATATATTGCGTGGTTAATAGTACTAATGACGCCTTAAGTCTTCAGCAGGATCTTCAAATTGTTCATCAGTGGTGTCAGCTCAACTACATGCATCTAAACTTAAATAAATGTTGTGTGATATCTTTTGCTTGTAAAGTACAAAAAATACTTTTTCATTATAATTTAGATGGCTTCTACCTCGACAGGAAGCATGTTGTTAAGGATCTTGGGGTTATGTTTAACGAAAAGTTAACATTTCACGCACATTATGACTACATTATTAATAAAAGCATCAGTTTACTTAGATTTATACTTAGATTTACTAAGGACTTTAAACATCCTTGTAGTCTCGTTTACCTTTTTATTACTTTGGTTCGCACTATCCTGGAGTACAACTCACCTATTTGGTCGCCTTTTTACGCTGTTTAAATTTATAGAATTGAGCGAGTTAAAAAAAATGTCTCAGGATATTATGCTACAGATATGAGCGTCACCAAGATTTACACTGCTATAGAGATAGGTTAAATAATAATAAGATACTTTCCCTCGCCTGAGTCTCGCCGCAAAAGTACTGATCTTTTGTATTACAAAATTATTCACGGTGCGATAGACTGTCCAAATTTAGTGTCTCTTATTAACTTTAATACTAAGTTTAGGTCGCGACATCCTCATTTAAAAAGTATCATTTTAAATGTGCACCTGAATAATACGTCATTTTATAACCCCATTGTAAGGATGTGTCGACTAACCTAAACACAGTTCCAAATTGGATATATTTAAAAATAAATTCATAACTTTTAAGAACGATGTTCAACATATTATGTCTGAATGACTACTAACCAACTACTAACACTTGTCACATAAACGTAACGTATGTTACACAGTAGGTACCTACCTAAGTTTATTTCTTTCCTTTTATTATTATAATTTTTCACTCTCCTATTTTTACAGATCATGATGTATACGCATATTTAGGAACCTATAATAGTTAAGTTTATAATACTATTGCTTATAGTTTGCCACAAATGTACTAGATTCTGTCATGTGTGATTAAATAAATAAATAAAATAAATAAATAAAAGAAAGCTGTTACTAATTAGTTGTTAGGACCTTTACATGAGGCACTACTGGCAGGCCTCCTTCACTCGGCCGTACCTACAGCGATAAGTGCCTACACTTTCGCGCGGCTTCCAAGCCGCCAAGTTAGTCGGTTGATACGTAGTATCTCTAAGGGCCTGTGCAAACCACGTTTTTAAACGCGCCGTCGACGCGCGTTTTAAAAACGCGCGTCGACGGCGCGCTTTTACCCTACAGAGCAGTTTGTTGTCGTTTGTATCGATACAAACGCGCCGCACCGGCGCGTCTGTATCGATACACACGCGCGTTAGTATAGCGTTTGCTCAGATTATTAGAACAAAAGGCAGATGGAGCGCATTCATCAAAGTGAGGCACGTTGACAGCTATGTGTGCGTGACATTAATTTGGCGACTGCACTGTACGGACACGAGTGTCTATGTGCGTGTAAAGTTGCCAGATTATGAATAATCTCCCACTCATCATCATCAGCCTTTAACAGTCCTCAGCTGGACTAAGACTCTCCTTTGAAAGGCGGAATTCGCCTACTATACCACGCTGGCCAAACGGGTTGGTATGGGGTTTGTATCAAGTTTTCCTTCTCTTACAGTGCTGTTCTCTGCATAATATGCTCCCTCCGTCGGCTCTTACGACACCCATGGGATGATATGGGGTGGTGACATTCCGTATTCTTAATCCGTCACCCAATCTCCCACTATTTTGCTCATAGTTTTGTAATGTTTTTATGGAAGTTATATACTGAGACTAGCTTTTGCCCGCGGCTTCGCTCACGTTAAATTCAGGGTAACACAAAACTCATTCATCATTCGATAGTAATTTTCGTTTTAATTCTGTTCATAGGGACTAATAAGAAATATAACCGCAAGAAGTAGGTATTTAAAACATTTCTGTAAACAGTAATTTTAAAGTTCCGTAGTCAAAAATAGCTAAACACGGAATCCTTATAGACGCACTATGTCTGTCAGTCTATCCATATATCATAGCCACTTTATGGCGAAATTATTCAGTTTACACATTTGAAAATTGGTAGGTAGATGTATAATGTGAACCGCTTTACGATGTTATAGAAAATAAAAAATATTGAATATTAAGGATCTCTTCATACATTTGATGTGGAAAATGGGTTGTTAAAAATTACTTTGAGGTTCCTAAAACCATTGTTTCTCAAAGTCAATCGTTTGAAAGATATACGGTTCCAAAGTGGTAAAATGGGTGTGTGTGTGTCCCTCTAACTTTTAAAGTAAGAGAGTGACGAATCTAAAAAAAAATATATGCTGTAGATCGTTATCAAAACTTCCAACGAAAATTGGTTTGAACGATATGTAGTCAGCAGCTTATGAAATAAAGCACATCTTAAAAACCGCAAATATAGCTTTGTCGTTAATACAAATACTGTTAATAGTTAGTCGAAGATAATGGCTATGGTAAGTGGATACCTCCACTATGGAACCCTTCATCGCGAATAGCTTTTATAATGTTTCGTCCTAGGTGTTACTTGTAGCCGTTTGCCATAACAAAGCTTTGGTGCATTCCGCAGATAAGATTCGGCATTAACAGGACTGGAACACTAACGTTCAGTCTCAAGTTGTGTGAAGGTACTCCTGATAATTGTGAGGATTTCAGAAACTCTATAGGGTATGAAGAAATTGGTCAGTATTCATGACATTATTTACCGTAAGGTGCTCAACAACATCACTAAGCATACAGTCAAATGTCAAAGCCATGGTCCGATATATCTCTATACACACTTTCGCATTTATGAGTAGAGAATATTAGTTCAGCCGGTTTAGCGTGAAATTGGTACATACATACATACACATTTTCGCATTTATACCTAATTTTAGTAAAGATTAGCCAAGGCTGTTACAATAATTATTAGTACATATAATTAAGCGCAAGAAGTAATGATAGTGCACCATATGACAATGTATAATGTGACAGTACTGACAGATAGCACATGCGCAGCACTCAATTCTTACAGCGCATGCGCCCTTGCTGTCAATAGGTAGAAGGTTTGTCCCTACCATAGAGATATTAAGAATAGAGTGGCAGAGTGGGGCCTATTCGTGTCCGCCGGTGGGAGAGAGAACGCAACAGTTGAAGGCCCCCTGCATCACTCTCTAACAATACATGCACAACATCAACATTACGCAGTGGCGTGCTACCTGTAACTATTATTTAAATCAGTTTATTAGTAATCAACAAAGAAATATAACCTAAGGCATAGAAGTAACACTAATTAACAACAGCGGTTGCTATGATTGATATCTTCTTTCTAATGGCACATGCAGTATGATAGAAAGAGCTGTCGATAGGTTTAGCAGCACGCTCTTATAGCAGCCGCGTGGTAGGCAAACAGTAGACAAAACATAGAGTGAGGAAACCGAGTGTTGTTTGTAACAGTGATGATTTATCGATAAATATTTTTGGTCAAATTTCTGACTTTAGTATGTGTCGATATATTTAAGCCGTAGAAGTAAACAACTAAAATATTGAAATTGTAGTTTTTGCTGTCGACGCAGGACAGTGCTTTGCAAAGACTTGCCAGACAGACAGTACTAAAATAATTCACATGTTTAATTGTTCGTTTTAGCCATAAAATCTATTGACAAAAAGTTTTCATAAACTAATGAGCGATGCGTTGCGATGAGATGCTAAGAAACTGTCACTTAGATTATGTATTGTACGAATTATACCAGATTGGCTAATGCGGCACGGCAGGCTTTGGCAATTTGTTTGCGTCGCATCATATCACGTTGCTTGCTATCGCTAACGTTGGACACTGCTCGATTTTTTTAGAGTTGTAGGTAATCCGACTGCCACGCCAAAGCTTGCGGGTTTGATTCCCGCTCAAGTCAAACATTTGTGTGCATGAATATGGATGTTTGTCTTGGTCTGGATGGTACTATGTATAATATGTAATATATTTACAGAAAAGTATATATGCATGTTTATCGATTGTCTAGTACTCGCAGTACAAGATATGCTTAGTTTGGGACCAGATAATGTTGTGTGAATGTGAAAGAATATTATATTTTATGGTAGAATATTATGCAGCGGACTACAAGGCAAGACGTCTTTGATCAGTCAGGATAGCACTAATATGATAAATAATGTAGAAGTAGGTAGATTAATTAAAATCGTTGTAATTATTATATTTTATTAATATGTTCAAACTAAAATTACACACTTTTTGTTTAGCTTTGGATAAATAATTCTACCGGGTGTGCAATGTCCGGGCATAAATGTAATGTAGGCAGAGCTTTCGGTTTTAAACGACGCCAGGTGCTTTCTGTCTTTAAAAACAGTCTTTCTCAAAATGACGTGAACAAATACGGTGGTACTTCTGCTAAATCAAACTAGGCCGTCCAACGGCATTTATCCAAAGTTTTCTTGTGACGTCATTAATAGGCAACCTGTAATAAAAAACACCTTCTTAATAATAAAAAATGCTACTCACATCCCTAATCCATCTACTATTTTATAGATGCAAAAATGTAAGCCTACACACACGCGCTTTCACTGGAACACTTGGCTTTAGGTTAATAGACGCTACTTTTAAGGTAGGTATCTAAGTAAATTATGTACATTAAACTGCGCTTACTATCAAACGCGCGATAGAAAATTAGACCGCTGGACGTCTTTGTTTATTGCCAACTTAGCAAACGCGGCTACCCGCTGTCGCTTCCAGCGACAGTTTTACATTCATGTCCGATAGTTAGTTTCCGTATTTATCCCTCATTGAAAAAACATCGATATCTCCTTTCACTGTCAAATCCCATCACTAAGGCTATTAAATCAATAAATGTACAAAATAACAATTTGTGAGTTAAATTCATAACACATACGTATGCAAGCTGTTCCTTTGATTTGCAATACAATAATATTGTGTAAACTTAACACTCATTATTGCATTAATACGAGAAAAGTAAATAAATTTGTTGGAAAATGCCGACTCACTGCTAGAAGATAAAGTTTCTCCTGTTATTTCCGTTCCGAGAATAGCGGCATCCACATCCCGGTATCACATACTCGATGTGTATTAATTAATGAGTACACTATTTAATTATTATAAGCTTACTTACTATTTAAATGCAAAAAAGTTATTAAAAATGTAAACACAAACGTCTAACAAATTTTACACTGATGACAGACCACAGCACGGCTATTTAGAGAATGTAGTCAAAGATATGAGTATGTAAAGAGTCTATGCCTCTTTAAATGAGACGCGTAATTTGACGTTATGATTAACCAACTAAGACCAACTGACATTACATGTTGCACGTTCGGTATAAGGAAATTTATAGGGCATGTTCTCTCTAGTCTAAACGTCCAACCTCTTTGGTAATCAATAGTTTATACGCCATTGCGCAATGTTGATGTTGTGCATGTACTGTTAGAGAGAGATGCAGGGGGCCTTTAACCTATAGCGTTCTCTCTCGCACCGACGGACACGAGACAGTATTGAGTTAGGTACTGTTCTGCCACTCTATCCTTTATATCTCTATGGTCCCTACAAACTTCGACCCTCTCTTAAATCCCTCCCAGATTATTTTTTGCATTTTATTGTATCCTATATGTTTTTCCTGGTCCTGAGCTACCACCCCACCAATTTTCAGCCAAAACGGTTCAGCCGTTCTTGAGTTATAAATAGTGTAGGTAACTAACACGACTTTCTTTTATATATTATAATTATATAGATTAGTTTGCGGTCTTGAATAATTTACTGCATAACTGTAATAGATTTCATTACGTATAATATTCATGCACCGGAGACAGTGAACATTAATGAAAGCAACGTACACTATACAGGTGAATATAGATCAATTCTCTCAGCCTTGTAAAGGTATTCATAAACGCGAAATTATGTCAAGTACACAATAAAGTATAAATATTATGATTTGTAGACAAAACTAATTTTACTCTTTAAAAAAATATAAATATTAGAAGCGCAAACTCATGGATATGATTGTTTATTCTGACCATTCCAACGTACGGTTCTCAAATCTGGTCACCTACCCAGCTTCACAGGTCACGCCTAGGGGTCTGCCAAAGAGCCATAGAGCGCTGCATCCTGGATCTTAAACTTAAAGACAGGATACGGAACACCGAGCTGCGTTCTAGAACAGGCATCAAAGACGTGGGAAGAAAGGCTGCCAGTCTCAAATGGAACTGGGCGAGCAGCGTCAGCCGTATGTACGAGGCTCGTTGCGCCTACCACAAGAGCTGGCTTGAGATTACGTGCGACAAGCATACCTGGAAAGATTTGGAGGAAGCCTTTGCCCAGAAGTGGGACAACGTAAGCTATTAAAAAAAATGAATGCCGGCAATCAATTATTTCTGTTTCTACAGATTAAGTACATGAATATTTAGATCGTATAGGGATCGAACCCAAAACAATGTATACATATTGGAAAGTCTATAACAATATTTGCTAACAAAGATATATCTAAAATATACTTTTTTATTATGTTAATATTATATTTTTCATTAACATGACAATTCTTATTACATACTAGAGGATGCCAGCAGCTAATATTTATAAATGACTTGATAGCGAGATTGAGAAACCCATGTCTGTTATACGCTGACGATCTGAAGATATATTGCGTGGTTAATAGTACTAATGACGCCTTAAGTCTTCAGCAGGATCTTCAAATTGTTCATCAGTGGTGTCAGCTCAACTACATGCATCTAAACTTAAATAAATGTTGTGTGATATCTTTTGCTTGTAAAGTACAAAAAATACTTTTTCATTATAATTTAGATGGCTTCTACCTCGACAGGAAGCATGTTGATAAGGATCTTGGGGTTATGTTTAACGAAAAGTTAACATTTCACGCACATTATGACTACATTATTAATAAAAGCATCAGTTTACTTAGATTTATACTTAGATTTACTAAGGACTTTAAACATCCTTGTAGTCTCGTTTACCTTTTTATTACTTTGGTTCGCACTATCCTGGAGTACAACTCACCTATTTGGTCGCCTTTTTACGCTGTTTAAATTTATAGAATTGAGCGAGTTAAAAAAAATGTCTCAGGATATTATGCTACAGATATGAGCGTCACCAAGATTTACACTGCTATAGAGATAGGTTAAATAATAATAAGATACTTTCCCTCGCCTGAGTCTCGCCGCAAAAGTACTGATCTTTTGTATCTTCACAAAATTATTCACGGTGCGATAGACTGTCCAAATTTAGTGTCTCTTATTAACTCTAATACTAAGTTTAGGTCGCGACATCCTCATTTAAAAAGTTTCATTTTAAATGTGCACCTGAATAATACGTCATTTTATAACCCCATTGTAAGGATGTGTCGACTAACCTAAACACAGTTCCAAATTGGATATATTTAAAAATAAATTCATAACTTTTAAGAACGATGTTCAACATATTATGTCTGAATGACTCAGAGAGGTTGGACGTTTAGACTAGAGAGAACATGGCCGCCATATTTCCTTATACCGAACGTGCAACATGTAATGTCAGTTGGTCTTAGTTGGTTAATCATAACGTCAAATTACGCGTCTCATTTAAAGAGGCATAGACTCCTTACAGACTCATATCTTTGACTGCATTCTCTAAATAGCCGTGCTGTCAAATCCCATCATTAAGGAGTGATGGGATTTGACAGTGAAAGGAGATATCGATGTTTTTTGAATGAGGGATAAATACGGAAACAAACTATCGGACATGAATATAAAAATGAATCGTACCCGCAAGCTTCGGCGTGGCAGTCGGTTGCACTCACGCCAACTGGGTTGTCCAAGTAGTTCACTGCTGTACTAATATTTACATAAAGGCGAATCATTTGTGCTGGCGGATCACAAATCGGATTACCTACAACTCTAAAAAAATCAAGCAGTGTCCAACGTAAGCGATAGCAAGCAACGTGATATGATGCGACGCACACAAATTGCCAAAGCCTGCCGCATTAGCCAATCTGGTATAATTCGTACAATACATAATCTAATTGACAGTTTCTTAGCATCTCATCGCAACGCATCGCTCATTAGTTCATGAATACTTTTTGCCAATAGATTTTATGGCTAAAACCAACAATTAAACACGTGAATTTTTTTAGTACTAGGGTAGACCGAGGCGAATCGGATCAGGGGGTGAATCGGATCAAAATAAGAAATTTGTGAATATTTTTAATACAGCGTTGACAAGGAATGCCAGGTTCTGACGTCTCACAAGTCACTTCCACCCCGCACCTCCTGCCATCGGTGGCGTTTCGATCCGACCAGTACATGAGCGTCAGCGCCGCTCGCCAAAGAATAACTTTTTGCGTGCGTTACAATTTTTACGCTCATCTAAAGTACTTACATGCTTACTATTTGTTGGTGTTAATGTAAGAATTTGTGTTAAAACTTTGAGTTATATAGCTTAAACGGTTTGGGAATAGGTCTATTTTAGAATACATTTTAATTCTTAAGCACAGTATTATAGGTTTATATGTGAAATGTTTATTTCAAAAGTCTTCAAGATGGGGTGATTCGGATCGCGTCTTCGGGGGCGAATCGGATCACTTATTTAAAATGATTTATTTTACTTTTGAGACTAGTTAAGTATGTTTATTCAATTAAAGATGGTTCACACATATAAAAGACAAACAATAAGGAGAACAAGCAGGAAAATGGTCCCCAAACAAAAATTATAGCCCCAAGTGAAGTACTGGCCTAAGAATTAATCTTGAGTCGGGCCGCTGAGATTAAAAAAATTCGATACACAATTTTACAAAGAACAGTTTTCTCTCCAATAATGTCATTAAGACACGTGGTAGACAATAAAACCAATATAGCATTTAGCTCCACCTCAGTGTAAGACTAATCTTGACGAAGGAGATGCTAAGAAGAAACTTAAAACTGCTGAAAAAGCTGTGAAAAAGGAGAAACAGGCTGATACCAAAGAAAATATTAAGACGAAGAATAATAAAACAACACCTTGAATAAGAATCGAATGCGAAGCACAAAGATTGGCTTTGTATTTACTGATAAAAAAAATATTCATCCACCATCACGTACAGAATGGTGCCATGAAAAAGTGCTGGTCTGAGTGGGAAAGAAGACTCGTATCCATGTGATTTATGCTTTAGTAAATAATATTGTCCTGATTATTTATTATTTTAATATTGCCATTGATGCAAAAGCTTATAATGTTGAGAAAACCTTAATTTTATGGATGATCCTATTCGCCCCGATAATTGGGGCGATTCGGATATTTCTCTCTTTTTTAATTTTGATTAATATTTTGCTCAATTTGTGAGTTATTTTAGTTTTGAAAAGTTTAATATGTAGCTAAATAATTACTGCTTACCGATATGGCAAATTAAGTTACTTAAATTACACTTTATTATGATTTTTATGTCCTCAAATAAAAAGTGATCCGATTCGCCTCGGTCTACCCTATCTGTCTGGCAAGTCTTTGCAAAGCACTGTCCGGCGTCAACAGCAAAAACTACAATTTCAATATTTTAGTTGTTTACTTCTACGGCTTAAATATCGACACATACTAAAGTTAGACATTTGACCAAAAATATTTATCGATAAATCATCACTGTTACGAACAACACTCGGTTTCCTAACTCTATGTTTTGTCTACTGTTTGCCTACCACGAGGCTGCTATAAGAGCGTGCTGCTAAACCTATCGACAGCTCTTTCTATCATACTGCATGTGCCATTAGAAAGAAGATATCAATCATAGCAACCGCTGTTGTTATTTAGTGTTACTTCTATGCCTTAAGGTTTTATTTCTTTGGAATGACTACTAACCAAAGAGATTGGATAATATACATAGAGACCGTCCTAGTACTCCCAAATTGAACACAGTCAACTGACGTGTTAGATACAATTTAGACAATATTATGCCATCAAATTATATAACCCTAGTGAATTTTCTTTTATAACAGTTATATCATGATTTTGAATTTAGCCGTGTAATATTTATATCGACTTTTCAAGTGTTGTAAAAAATCTTATCGATATGTCTATCCACCGTATATTTTTACCTCGTTATTTTTTAGATTCTATGTGCACGTGATAAAGATTTATAAAATAAGTGGATTGCTGCAGTATGTCGTGGAGAAAATTGGCTGCCTAGAAAGCACCACAGAATTTGTTCCAAGCATTTTACTGCGGAATGTTTTTATAGTAATGACAGATGGCTCCTCCCTTCTAAACATAACAGTGTGAGTGTTTAAATAATTACATGCTAATAATTAAACTATCAGCAACAGTAGTGAATTCCGAAGCTTGTTAGAATCCATCATATTACAAAAAAATTAATGCACCTATAGAAAAAATCTGATCATTCTCTACAAAGACAGTAATATTTAAAGGACAGTAATTTGAAGGTTTGATAAGAACTGTCTACTTTAATAGTCACGACTACTGAGTGGTTATGCATCAAAATAAGGGAATCTTCGTTTGAAAGAAATTTTGTTAAATGTCATCTACCCAGAGACCAAAACTTGGTTGTTCTTGTTCGACTAGTGGACTAATAATGTGCCGACCCCAAGATAAAATCGAAGGGCTAGTCTAGCCACATTTTTTTTCTCTCTAAATATTCTGTGTGTCACATGTATGATCGAAAATTGTCCGATCCCGCACATACATTTTTTACACATAGATTTGTATTACCTACACTATGTAATGAGAAAATGTCAATAAAAAGTGATTATTGTTAATAACAAACTTTTGGGGACTATTGAAGATTTTCACTAAATTATTTATTTTAACTTTAATTTTATTTGAGGTTCCTAAAACCATTGTTTCTCAAAGTCAATCGTTTGAAAGATATACGGTTCCAAAGTGGTAAAATGGTTGTGTGTGTGTCCCTCTAACTTTTAAAGTAAGAGAGTGACGAATCTAAAAATAAATATATGCTGTAGATCGTTATCAAAACTTCCAACGCAAATTGGTTTGAACGATATGTAGTCAGCAGCTTATGAAATAAAGCACATCTTAAAAACCGCAAATATAGCTTTGTCGTTAATACAAATACTGTTAATAGTTAGTCGAAGATAATGGCTATGGTAAGTGGATACCTCCACTATGGAACCCTTCATCGCGAATAGCTTTTATAATGTTTCGTCCTAGGTGTTACTTGTAGCCGTTTGCCATAACAAAGCTTTGGTGCATTCCGCAGATAAGATTCGGCATTAACAGGACTGGAACACTAACGTTCAGTCTCAAGTTGTGTGAAGGTACTCCTGATAATTGTGAGGATTTCAGAAACTCTATAGGGTATGAAGAAATTGGTCAGTATTCATGACATTATTTACCGTAAGGTGCTCAACAACATCACTAAGCATACAGTCAAATGTCAAAGCCATGGTCGGATATATCTCTATACACACTTTCGCATTTATGAGTAGAGAATATTAGTTCAGCCGGTTTAGCGTGAAATTGGTACATACATACATACACATTTTCGCATTTATACCTAATTTTAGTAAAGATTAGCCAAGGCTGTTACAATAATTATTAGTACATATAATTAAGCGCAAGAAGTAATGATAGTGCACCATATGACAATGTATAATGTGACAGTACTGACAGATAGCACATGCGCAGCACTCAATTCTTACAGCGCATGCGCCCTTGCTGTCAATAGGTAGAAGGTTTGTCCCTACCATAGAGATATTAAGAATAGAGTGGCAGAGTGGGGCCTATTCGTGTCCGCCGGTGGGAGAGAGAACGCAACAGTTGAAGGCCCCCTGCATCACTCTCTAACAATACATGCACAACATCAACATTACGCAGTGGCGTGCTACCTGTAACTATTATTTAAATCAGTTTATTAGTAATCAATAGTTTATACGCCATTGCGCAATGTTGATGTTGTGCATGTACTGTTAGAGAGAGATGCAGGGGGCCTTTAACCTATAGCGTTCTCTCTCGCACCGACGGACACGAGACAGTATTGAGTTAGGTACTGTTCTGCCACTCTATCCTTTATATCTCTATGGTCCCTACAAACTTCGACCCTCTCTTAAATCCCTCCCAGATTATTTTTTGCATTTTATTGTATCCTATATGTTTTTCCTGGTCCTGAGCTACCACCCCACCAATTTTCAGCCAAAACGGTTCAGCCGTTCTTGAGTTATAAATAGTGTAGGTAACTAACACGACTTTCTTTTATATATTATAATTATATAGATTAGTTTGCGGTCTTGAATAATTTACTGCATAACTGTAATAGATTTCATTACGTATAATATTCATGCACCGGAGACAGTGAACATTAAGAGCGTATACGCCTCGAGCGGCTGCTCGAGTTTAGGTTTTTATAGTACCGCGGTCGCCCGCGCATAGCGGATGCGAGACCCGGCGCACTATGACGGTGTCGCGTGGAATAATAATCTTGATCCTTCTTGCCATACATGAACAGTATTCGTTTATTTAATACGTCGATTATGATATGAAAGTATTCAAATTAATTACTTTCAATGCACATGCATTTAAAGGTATCAAATAAAGATAGATATTACATATTTGTTTAGTAGGATGATGTTCCTCAGGATAACAACGACTATTTATAATAATTTGGCGCAGTTTTATTATATGATAGAAATAGAAATAATTTATAACTGTCATCTACATAATTGTCACATTTCAAATATAGGTACATCTATTTCGTTATTAATGCATGAAAACCCACGAATGACACTAAATACAAAACCAAAAGAGTCGGGTAAAAGAAAATACTTAATTAATTAAAAGAAAGAAAAAAATATACAATATGTTGAATGCATTTACAAAATATTGTAATTATACAATATATATTCACCTAAAATTATTTCACACAGTGTGCGATGATATAAATCCCTCTTTTTATAAAATTTTACATAGATAGTAAATAAGGCCAATTCTTGTATTTTATATGACATTGAAATTATATTTTGAACGAAATGAGATTAGATTTCAAATTGACTCAGAATTGGTATTCTTCTAGTTTAAATGTCATTATCATCTACAGTCCGTGCCACGAGAACATAGACTTTTTGTAAACAAAGAATTTTTACTAAGTGACTTAGAGATAGCTCTGTCAAAAACAAATAATTTCAAATCCAATGAGCGCAACGGTACATAGATTACGTGTCATTGGAAACTAATATGTCAATGGATCGGGTTTTTATCGATATTATGCGCTGCAAACAGGTTCTTTTAATGTTTTGAGGTACTGACGCGTAGAGTGTCAACATGTGGCGTTAGGTCATTGAAATGATACATTCTTGGGCTTAACATCTTTTTATCAGATGACAAAATTAAATTTTTAGTTATCAAGAAGGGGTTGGTGTAAAGTTAAATTCAAGTTTATAGGATCGCAACGCTCTTCCCGCTGCCGGCATCTCGAAAAAGTGCGTGCAGAATATCAGATGGCAGAAAATTATTTATACCTAAAAAAGAAATTGCGTTTTCAGACTACCGTAACGTTTAATGGTTTTTCTTTAAGTTCATTCTGACGATTTCATTCACAGACAACGTAAAATCTCTATGCCTAGAAATGTTTATGCAATGTATTAGCTAGTTATCTGTTATATTATTCATTGTTGGTCAATAATTTAATATTTTAGAATAGATATGCTACTTTGAGCAAAATTATTTATTGCGTATTGATTTTTAAAAAATCGTGTCAATAATAAAGTAACATGTATGTACTCTATAATTAACAAACATGGTACTCTACTTTTCATCAATTTACAGATTATTACGTGTAAAGCAACAAAAAAATCGGAAATTTTATGAACATTCGACCATTAAAACACAAAATCAAATATTTTTATTTCAGTAAAATTTAACAATATAAATTTAAAAACATAGTGGCATAATTAGGCATTGAAAAACAAAGATTGTTCAAAAGCATAAAATCTAAAACACAACTGTTTGATAAAAGGTTGTGAAGCCCTGAATGTTTGTTTACAAAAAGTCTATCTTCTCGTGGCACCAACTATAATTTGACTTCTATTGTTCGACGTTGACACATTGTTTAATTAACAACAGGCAGCGATAGCCTACTGGAGATACCAACGGACTGCTATGCAGAGGGTATCGGGTTCGAATCCACGGTATGCTAGAACGATGATGATGACATTGTTCAATTAACGATCTAGTCACGATAACATTCCAATATCAGTTTATTTAGGAGAATACCATTTGTGACATAAGTATGACACTGACATTAGATCGAAACTGCATTTTGAACAAATATAGTTAGAAGAATTGAGTCTCAAAATAAACTGTTAACTGGTGCAGAATAAGACTGCACGGTAGGTACGTGTGCTTGTGTGTGTTAGGTACCTGCAATGCGAGCTCGTGGGGATCAGCTGAGCTGCGGCGGTTTGTAAGATAATATTCGATTCAAGTGTGCTTTTAATTGCATTGCATAGTACGTATTAGGTAAATGCCTATTACATTGGTATCATGCTAACGGCGGCGAGTCCTAGCTTAAAAATAACCATAATTTTGCCCCCCTTAAGAATCTCATACGTGGGCTCTGTAAATTCATCGGTCGGTCATCCATCCATACTATGACCGTGATATCAGTTACTTTACCTTAACTTATGTAGTTTGTACGAAAATAAACCTGCGATATAGGCTCTGCAAGCCAATCCCATGGTCACCCATTAAAGATTAAATGCGTCTAACTACTGTACCTGTTTATACTGTATATTGCCACTTGATTTTTGCAGCAAGGTATTACATCTAACGGCCCGTTTCTGTCAGTCTCGCCCAGCCCCTAGTTGACCGCGCTACTATACTAACCACTAGACTCCAGATGTCTTGACTAACACACTAGTTTAATACGTAATACATAAAGTCGAAGTACATGCCGAGAGTGCAGCTGTTGGAGTCGCGACGCAACGTCAACTTTAAGGCGTTTGTGGTGCGGGTCCCGACGTGCTTTCTGCATGCTATTATGAAGGAGGACTTTTGGCCGAAGGGTGTGGTGTTCCGTCGCTTCCGCGGACAAGTGCCACACGAGCGCACAACAACAACGTGCAAGTGAAGCAATACTAACATAGTTTATAAGTATATTTATACTAACAATCACTGTATGTATGTTAGACTCTAAGTTATTTATCTATGCGTCTATGCCACGCGAAATAAAATGATTTATTATTATTATAAATAAAGTTAAGTACATCAACTTTACATATTTATAAAAAAAATAC
This sequence comes from Euclidia mi, assembly GCA_944739405.2. Taxonomy (NCBI): domain Eukaryota; kingdom Metazoa; phylum Arthropoda; class Insecta; order Lepidoptera; family Erebidae; genus Euclidia; species Euclidia mi. The sequence goes on along the minus strand of OX123184.2, from coordinate 75,684,131 downwards.
GTTGAGAAAAAAAAAAAGGATCAAGAGGCTTTAGCCGCGCTATAAACGTTTTGGAATGCAATATTTACGTAAAATGGCGGACGCGGACGCGAGCGACAGGTCCATCCTCTGAGAGCGCTCAGCGCTGAATGGCGGACATAGCATCACGCTTCGAGATTTATAGGTCTTTTTAAAAAAATCATATTAATTACAAACGAAAAGTTTAGATTCCAATTTTTTTATATGGCTTAAAATTAATCTTAAGGTTTCTAAATATGTATATATCTTTTTAATAATCACAGTAGTTTTTTAGATATAAATGCAAATTTGCGGGCTAAAATTAAGCAAAATGCACTGTTTTGATCTCCGATTTTCTTGTAAATTATGAATGAAAGTACAATTTCTTTTTTAAGGACTCGCTTGTATAACTTTTGCTCGTACAGATTACATTTACAGAATTATAGAACGATAAGTTTTCATAGCACTAGCGACCATTAATGCTGGCCTAAACTACAGAAATGACGAAAATGACTTTTTTAAATTCATCCGTTTTAAAATATTTACTATAGTAACCCATATATTTTTCTTCAGCACTCTCTTGATAAAGAACTAAACTTTCATATTTTCTATATCTTTTTTATTAATTGTTATTTATCCGTAACGTAATAGAACAATAAAAACCCGCAAAATCGCCTCCGACGGATTAAACGCTCTATGAAAGCAACGTACACTATACAGGTGAATATAGATCAATTCTCTCAGCCTTGTAAAGGTATTCATAAACGCGAAATTATGTCAAGTACACAATAAAGTATAAATATTATGATTTGTAGACAAAACTAATTTTACTCTTTAAAAAAATATAAATATTAGAAGCGCAAACTCATGGATATGATTGTTTATTCTGACCATTCCAACGTACGGTTCTCAAATCTGGTCACCTACCCAGCTTCACAGGTCACGCCTAGGGGTCTGCCAAAGAGCCATAGAGCGCTGCATCCTGGATCTTAAACTTAAAGACAGGATACGGAACACCGAGCTGCGTTCTAGAACAGGCATCAAAGACGTGGGAAGAAAGGCTGCCAGTCTCAAATGGAACTGGGCGAGCAGCGTCAGCCGTATGTACGAGGCTCGTTGCGCCTACCACAAGAGCTGGCTTGAGATTACGTGCGACAAGCATACCTGGAAAGATTTGGAGGAAGCCTTTGCCCAGAAATGGGACAACGTAAGCTATTAAAAAAAATGAATGCCGGCAATCAATTATTTCTGTTTCTACAGATTAAGTACATGAATATTTAGATCGTATAGGGATCGAACCCAAAACAATGTATACATATTGGAAAGCCTATAACAATATTTGCTAACAAAGATATATCTAAAATATACTTTTTTATTATGTTAATATTATATTTTTCATTAACATGACAATTCTTATTACATACTAGAGGACGCCAGCAGCTACGGCTGCATTTTTTTAAATTTACCCGTTTTGGCCGATCCCGTGGGAATTTCGGGAAATCCCTTCTTAGTGCACCCCTACGGTCCCCAAGGAACATACATGTCAAATTTCAGCTTCCTGCGCCCAATAGTTTCGGCTGTAGCGTGTCTCTCAGTCAGTCAGTAACGCAAGGATTTTATATATTAAGATTGCATAAATCAATTGACAAGTGCATTTTCCATAATACAGGGAAAACGACGTCGACGTAAACTGGCAATACTTACACATTTTTTGCAGAAATACGAATTTTATCGAAATTAAATTATGAAACAGTCAAATAATCCAAGAATAACTGTGAAAAGATATTCTATCTTTCTGTTTTTGCTTTTGGAAACAACTTTTACAATGTTTAAAAACGTATGACGGCATTTTATGAATTTAAAAGTTGAGTTGATCGGTGCGCGTGCACTGTACGATGCTTCGTTTCGCACTGAGCCGGATTTGTATTCGCTTTTTAATTTGGATTTGCTTTAGTGGCCTCACGCAACTGTTTCGCGCGCTCCATCTGATTCTTGTTCTATAATCTGAGAGCGGCTGTATCGCTACACACGCGCGTGTGCATCGTGTCTGTATCGCTACACACGCGCGTTTGAATTTATACAGGTGTGCAAAGGTTTACAGGCTGCGTGTGACTTGCGTGCGTATCGCGTCTGTATCGCTACAAACGCGCGTCGACGGCGCGTTTAAAAAACGTGGTTTGCATCATGAAGTTATAGATAAACATGGAGACCGCACTCCGAATACCTACTTGAAGCTCAAATGATGTATAGCTATCTCGCTCACTGTGGTCATACCATCTCTTTTCAACCAACCACTGCCATATTGACAAGATTTACTTGACATATGGTGGCCAATGTTGCCACATTACCAAATCCTTAGGAAATGGGATTATAATTCACGGTCTCGCCAACCATGATTATAAGCGTTCGAGACCTACAATATTGGGAGTTTTAACAAGTGATTGGATTTCAACTTTTGATTTAAATACACATTGATTGACCGTGTAAACTTCTGATTTGCTTAATATGTCGGCTCTTTTTAAGAGCTTACTCGGAGATTTTAATAAGAGGATAGCAATACTAAATCCACGCTAAAATGAGAGGTCAGACCACAGAGAGTGAGATAGAGAAATGTAGGTATTTGACTCAAGGCTTTGTTCCAGCTGTGGCCTCCATGTTTATCTATACCTTCATCATGAAGTTTACACGGTCAATTAATGTGTATTTAAATCAAGAGTTGAAATCCAATCACTTGTTAAAACTCCCAATATTGTAGGTCTCGAACGCTTATAATCATGGTTGGCGAGACAGTGAATTATAATCCCATTTTCTAAGGATTTGGTAATGTGGCAACATTGGCCACCATATGTCAAGTAAATCTTGTCAATATGGCAGTGGTTGGTTGAAAAGAGATGGTATGACCACAGTGAGCGAGATAGCGATACATCATTTGAGCTTCAAGTAGGTATTCGGAGTGCGGTCTCCATGTTTATCTATAACTTCATGGTTTGCGTAGGCCCTAAGTAGTCTGTGCCGTCTGTGGTCGGTTGTCACCGCTCGCGCGCAAAGTGTGCTAATAACGTGAATTTTAATAGTGAACAACAAAAATGTCTCATCACAAGTCTGGTGCAAAGTATTGCTCATTTAACGGGTGTGTGTCGAAAGCAACTTGAAAATTGGATTTTATTTATTTTACGAGAGCAACTTGAAAATTTGATATTTTGTTTGTTGAGATATCCCAACGATTATGGTGTCAAATTAAAGATATGGTTCAAAAACTATTTTATCTGTTTGAATCATGTAAATCGGTCCACGCGTTTAGGAAATAACTAAGAATTTGTATAGTGAAAATGTAAACGACCAGAATTTTCGTGGTTTTTGTTTTACGAGCACAAATAGTGGGATAAGATACTTATAGGATAATTATTTATCAATAGGTACGTGGTCAAGTAGGTAGATAGACGATGAATAAATATTATAGTAGCAGCGGCAAGTCGACAACCCTAGCGCGACAGCCACTCCGCGCCCGACAGCGACAGCGTTATGTGTTAGAAGAGAGCGGCAACGGTTAGGTGAATATCGCGGTAGGCACTGAGTGCTTATGCGAGCTGAATTGTACTTAGTTGCTTAGTAGCAAGAGTCGCAATTTCAATAAATTGGTTTGAGAAGTGATGCTTCTGTACGTTAGTACTATCTATTCTGTGCTACTGGAAGTTATTTTTCTGAGAAGTACTTCACGCATCCACATCACGGCCTACCCCCCGCCCCCCTACTATCACATGAGTAGATAAACGGAACAGAGACACAGCTTCATACAACAGCGCGAATCGGTTGCACTACTACAAGCACGCGGCTTATGTGTGCGTGACCACTGGCCGCTTGTCGTGCACGCGGCGAGACTGGAAAAAACCGGTTTACGTAGGCACAGGCAGTTGACAATCTTAGGGTTATTACGACGCACGCTGTTTGTTTTGTACGTTGCAAGTTTTAATATTTTAATGTAAAAACGTGGTGTTTTTATTATTAATAATGGTTGTTTATTGTACTGCGTGTATGAATAATACTAGATGAAATAATTCAGTCATTATAAAGATTTTGACGTGACAACGTCTTATAAATTGGTTTGCCGGGTGACACTTCAAGAAACTGCGTTACGCTCCGCTCACGTTATGCGCTCACAATGAGAGCGAGTGAGAGGCACGCGTCCCGCCTAAGAGCGAGAGAGACAGACATAAAAAGTGAAAGGCACGCGTCTTTCATCCTTCTTCCTACTATACGAATGAATATTCACATTAAAATTATTTTACCACTCAAAGTCGTTGTCACGTAAAACTTTCGCCCGTATACCGACTTTACAGGCAACCAATTTTTAACGATGGTAACTTACAATTGGGTTTTTTTATTAGGTATATACCTCCTGATAATTTTGTCGCATTTGTTGAATTGCTCGAGCAAAAGTTTCGCGAATATTTCGATCTTGAAATAAATATTGTCAATGTTGGCAACGAAATACTTAACATGTTTGCATGTTGTCCACCAGGATCTCCTAGCCCGATCCCCCAGAGGCCTCATGAAGTCATTAGTTGTGAAATTGTGTAAAAGCAATTAATGTATACAAAACCAATGACTATCAGAAAGTGATCACTGATCAGCCATCGATAGGGATTACAAAAAACAGGTGCGATTTTCGACCTTATTGACGTAATTCAGAATTTATAATTTTAACGTATCAATGACAACAAGCAAGAAAATACAAAAAAAAACAGGTCTGTCATGAATTGTCAATAAGGTCGAAAATCACATGCACCTGTTTTTTGTAAGCCCTATCGATGGTTGATCATTTTATAGTCATTTGTTTTGTAGACGTTCATTTGTCTTACACAATTTCTTTTTAAACTTATTTTAGATACCTATCCCCGTGGTAAAACTAGTGGCACATAATAGCTAAAGGAGATGTTGTATGTTTATTAGCAAAATAGATCATATTACCAGAAAATATTCAACACTATTAGTGGCATCGTTGAGAATGTCAAATAAATCACTACGTCACGTCGTGTCCTTGGTACCAAATGCTAAGACTACAGAACAAAACCAATTCTTGTTTGTTAAATCTGTGACCAAATGTATATTTTTTATTCCGTGCTTTTAAAAGTTTCAGGTGCATGCCTCTTTTGGTTCCACTCGCTATTTTATTTACAACTGTACTTCTGCCGTATAGCGAATCCGTCGAGTTCAAGAATCTGCCCAATCCACGAATCTGTCAAGTTGGGAATCTGCCAAATCACGAATCTGTCCAATCCAGAATCTGTCGTATACCGAACAAGCGATGTTTTAACCACAGATATAGATGCATTTGCGTTATCTATGTAGATCTATGTCTGTGGTTTTAACCTATTGTAACAACCCTACCAAAAAAGAAAAACAAAAACCCGACTGCGGGAAAAATAATTAAAAAAATACGTGAAAATATAACTTAAATAAAAACTAAAAAGAAAGAAACAAGGCCAATAGTTAAGAATTCTAATGCAGAACAGAACGACTCACAGTCGGGGCCCCTTAGGAACATTTGATTGGTAAAATTTTAATGGGCCCCGACTGTGAGTCGTTCTGTTCTGCATTAGAATTCTAAACTATTGGCCTTGTTTCTTTCTTTTTAGTTTTTATTTAAGTTATATTTTCACGTATTTTTTTAATTATTTTTCCCGCAGTCGGGTTTTTGTTTTTCTTTAAATATTTTTTTTTATTTTATACTTTTTAGTTATTCACTTTTTTGTTTGTTTATCGTTTATACTTGAAGTAAAAACTTAAATCAATAAGTAACAACATTAGCGAGAATGATTGTTTTGTTAAACAACTTTAAATCGTTATATATCCTAAACTATTATTTAAAATGAAAAATGATAAAAGAAACCTAAATATGATTTTAAAATACCTATTTAACGACACCCCACATGACATAGTTCATCGACATTTTCTTTTTTCATTTTGACAATATGGCGTCTTGTTTTCGCTGTAGTGAATTTTGATTACTGTCATGTCTTTAGTGACACTCGCAAGGTTTAGACGAATCGATTGACGTAAGAATCATTAAAATCGGCCTACGCATTTGGTCTCTAGAACGCCACATAGAAACAAACATACATACATACATACATACATAGACTGATAAACACATTACCCTCCTTTGCGTCGCGCAGTCGGGTAAAAAGGTAACTTTACAAGCTCTTATGAAGCTGTCTCTCTGTTCGGTTTATTTACTCATGTGCCTACTAGGTATATAGGCCTATGGTCAAAGTCAAAATCACAGAAGAATAACTACAATATCCAATCTCTTTGGTCAAAATCCTTTACTGACTTAAGTCACAAGGTGACGTTTTTAAAAGTCAAATTTAAAATATATTTACCAAAGAGATTGGATAATATTCTTCCATGGTATTTACCAAAGAGATTGGAATATATATATTTACCTTAGACTATATATAGTCCAACCTCTCTGATATTTACCTACTTACAACACACATTTAATGCTTTGTTCGCAAAGCAAGGGTAGTTGGTGGGTAGGCCGAGCTTTTATTGATTGATTTTTTATCAAATTTTAATCGACTTCTAATTTATTCTGAGCTCTGGCAAGGGCTTTATACTGCGAAGGATCTCTGAAGCTTTATGATCTTAAAATTAGATCAACATGTCTCTCATGAAATCAATGTTCTACAGGTGTGCTGACATGTGGTGTGTCTCGTTGCGGCCACTGGCCAAACACCGCGACACGCCACCTTTTGTACAAATTGTAGCAGCCGTTGCGGGCGGTCAACGGACAGTGCCGAACTAGAGATACATCATCCAAGGTGCCGAAGGACGTGACTCTTGACAGCCACCGTCAGGGTTGGATTTATAGACCAGGAGGCCCTGGGGCAACGTAGGTGTGAAGCCCCCAAATTATTTTCTAAGCAAAAGACAGACTACTATGCGTTATGTAGCTTGCCGCTACAAATATATTTTTTGTTGTCACAGGGAAAGTTCCATGGTGTCTTGCTAGACGAATGGCCCTTCGGATTGGTCTGGCTGCTTAGGAAGGGTCTTAAAATAGTATCTAAAGTAACATATATCAAATTTAGCTTTGCTAAAATGACGTAGATTACATAATTTTTAAGTAACTTTCAAGGCGTCTGGCAGAAGTAATGGCCCACGGAAAGTGTCTGGCAATAAAGAATTTCAATTTTAGACAGTATTTTTAAACACATATTTGAATACCAGCTTTGATACTTTAACGTAAGTAAGTATGTTTTTTTGGTACCTTTACTTCGCGCTACCTGTGAAATGGCCCAGCATTCAAGTTACTGGGTCGGCATACCTCTTAACAAGATTGTATACTAATAATCCTCAAAATTTCAGCTTTGCTAAAATGACGTAGGTCTGGCGGCTCTGGGATCTTACTTAACTCTATATCGTCACTGTGTAAAACTCGTACCTACTAGACCCTCCGAAATACGGAATCGGCATTTGATTACATTTCTCGTATGGTATCAGTATACGCTTCTGGTACTCCTTCGAACCCTAGAGCGCACCAGATGTTCAATCATGGTTCACCGTCGAAAGCCTTCTTACACGTCCAGACACAGAAGATGCAAAGGCGTATTCTTAGACGCTACAAACGAAGTTTGGATATATTTTTATCTCTTGTGTGGAAGCCCCTCTCTTGTGGAGGCCCCTCCGTTGTGGAGGGCCCTCTCTTGTGGTGGCCCCTCTCTGGTCAGCCCCATTTGCTGATGAGCAGAAAGGACTGCTTTTCAGATTCAGTCAGTTGCTCCAAGACGTCCTCAGCAAGATGCAATAATAATCGCTTGATGGTGTGATCCATTAAGCTTTGTACCCTTACTTCGGCACAGGTCTCAGTTATGCTGTGGATTTCGGGGTAACACTCTTTCTTCGACTTCTTTAGAATCGAATAGCATGGGTAAAAGCCTGGATTCGTGTCTCGAACCACTTCGTATTGGGCCTGGGTAAGCCCAGCTTCAACAAACATAAACAGGGAACAAAGGTGTACCAATTTCGTTGAAACTTCTTTTTCTTGTTCAGCTGCTTGTTCTTTTATCGCTGCTGCATATTTTTTTGCTTTCCGGGGGCTTCTGGTAAGGACCTTTATGATTTTTGATGCTTCGACTTCGCCAGTTTCTCGCAATTTCATTTGTGTTGCGTATGCCAGCACATCTAAGTCAGATGTTCGAAGATTTTCAGTTTTTCGCCTTTTATTCCTTTCACATAAGTCTGAAAACGACTTTTTACAAAAGATAAACCTTTAGTCACTGATAAAATTCCATGAAATATAATAACGTTCGAAACAAAAGAATTGTTAACGTAAATGGGTACCTGCTTTTGGTAGCGATATGGTGCCCTTGAGCCATTCTTTGTTCGCTTCTAGGAATCTGGCTTTGGTATTGCGGGCAGCTGACCATTTCTGCTTGAATTGGTGACGTATAATTGACAACTTGTGCTTTGCATCGGCAATGTTTGAGTCATCTTCAGAGTATTGACGGAGAAGTTCCAACTCCATAAATTCCAACTTTTCATTGCAATTTGAAGCATTGGAGCGTTCCATGATAGTTAGTAAATCGTTTCTAGTTAATACCCGCATCCCAGAAGAGCCTGGAAACAAAATAAACTAATTTTCATAAAAAAAAACAACACGTGGTTTTTTGAGTCTATGCAAAAAAAAATGCCAAAAATGGAGGGGTGCGTTAGGGTGGCTGTTTTACGTATTTTAGAATACTATAGAGTCTATTCTAAAACAAACCATATAAATTTTTACTTAGAAATGTTCAGAAATACTTTAAAACTCATAAAGATTTTTTAAAATGCGTATTTTATAGGACTTTTTAAGAATTAGTTACTAATGGAGCTAAAGGTACGAAAACTCCCTCTTTTCATAACAAAACTAAATAAAATAATAAGTACATACCTGGTTGTGTAAGATCCATAGTAGAAATTCAAAGGAAATTGACTTTTTCACCATAAATTTTATATTTGAAAACAATGAAATTTGAGCGTATCGAATAATTACACGACCACGGCAAGCGAACGGTAATTTCCTACTGAGCGCATGGAGCGGGGGGAAAGGCTCTAGCGCGTCGGGTTCACGCTATTGGTAAGAGGAGATACCATTGTATTTCGAGGAATAATAAAAAACGGCGTCTAACTAAAACAAAAAAAATTGATTTGGCCCGACTTTTAGGGCCAAATACCTGTCTGTGCGTGGATTCGAACCCGATACCCTCCTGCATAGCAGTCCGTTGGTATCTCCACTAGGCTATCGCTGCCTGTAACCTATTCCATTTTAATCATTAGCAATATTGCAAGTCTTTCAATCAATAGCGGAAATGTGTGCATATTATGTAAAACATGAATTTTGTACCTAATTGTTAAAACCGCGATAGGTATCTCACGAATGGTGAGTCGTACGAGAAAAGTGTCTAGACCATTTTTGTACAAAATTGTATACTTACAACTTTGTCAGACCTATTTTCACGATAAAATTCACCGTTTTCGAGAAACATTAAAAAATCTTTAATTTTGTATGTTTGATCTTGAATAAAAAATGCAGACGTAGTATCAATGGGGATTTTTGACATTGTCATGTCTATGCGAATTATTCCCCGCGTGGGATCTCCACCTTGTCGTGGTGGGGGGCTTAATGACACCCGCGGTGAAGCTAAGAGAGATCCCGGGAGTGGACGCTCCGCGTGGGCTTGGAGGGGGCCTGCGCAGGATGCGTCCAAAGGTGCGGGTGCGGGGAACAGTTCTATCTGTCCCTCGCAGTCGGGCGCGGTCGCGGGAGGAGAGGCGTGTCGGTGTTGTGTTGCCGCGCGCCCTTTCCCCCGCGACTAAATGGGGGCGCACCATTGTTGTGTCGCGGTGAGGCCGCAGAGGAAGAGGAGATGCGGTGTTGACGTGTTGTCAGGTTGCCGTCCTCCCTATCCTCTGCGGCCGCTGGGTGATTTGGCGGCGGCGCCAAACACCTTCATCCGCTGCCAAGGAGGTTGTGGCCTCCGGCGGGGTGTCAGGGTAGTATGCTAACGCGACCCCCTGGCGCCCCCAAAATGCCGTTGAAGTATGCGCTGTGGTTTTGTGGGTATTACGGCTTTGGACTCCAGCCGTCGAGTCCCACATACATGCGTAAATGCATTTCCACAGTGAAGAAAAAAAGAAAGAAACGTCTATGCGAATTATGTCTATCACCTAACACTGGTCTTACATACGAAATCAATATTCAATCTATCCGTTTTTTTGAGATTTTAGATTCGTTTTTGACATAAGCCCTATAAAAAATATTATGTCAAGCACGAATCTCAAATCTCAAAATCCATGGATGGATCGAATATTGAAACCGGCCGTTAGTCAAATGTCAATTTTGAATGGACTATCGTTCGCATCGCAGTATACGTTCGTCAGAAAAGAACTATAGGTACCTATGAGGAAACAACGGTCCACCAGTTACTTATTTATTTTATTTTATTTATAGTCTCACGCCTGTATCCCCGAAGGGGTAGGCAGAAGTGTAATATTACACCCACATTTCGCCATGAATTTTTAGGTCCCACGTAATAGGGGTCGAGCCTATTGCCGTTACCGGGCACATCACCGGACTCCGGGCTGCTACTGAGTATTCGGAAAATCCCAGTAACACTTTTGTCCGACCCGGGAATCGAACCCGAGACCTCTCAATCCTACGCGCATATTTAGGGTTGAGCTACATCTGTCAGCACCGCATCGCACTTTGCTATGCTTCTATCCTTTTCTGGCACTTAGGACCGTCATTTACTAGAGCGAGAAAGAGAGAGGGAACGCGCCAGCACACCGCGTAATCGAAAAGGCGATCGGCAACACGGAAAAAATGCTATAGCATGCTGAGAGGCGACGGAATGCTGACGCGCGCGTCGGAACGCTTACGCGCGCTATAGCATCCTTTCGCCGCCGATCGCGTGCGAACGCGCGCTGACGCACGCTGGTGCGCGCGGCGGTGTGCTGGTGCCGATTCGTATATATTTTTCAAATTCTTTTCTTTTTACTCTTGTTATTTTGCATTTCTTGCAAAATGAACGCTATTACTACTGCTCTCTCTTCAGCTGTGCTATCCATTTCGAACTTGAAACTATACTGTGACTAAAACAAATGTCAAAAGAACGCGGCGGAATGCTTCAGCACGCTATAGCACGCTGACGCGTGCGTTCGCATTCCGCAGCACACAAATACGATCGCACGCTATAGAGTGCTGCAGCACGCGTCAGCACGCTATAGCGTGCTGAAGCACAGGCGGAACAAATGCGATGCCGTGCTGACAGATGTAGCTCAACCTTTAGGTATGCCGCGAGACCAACGAGGCAGTCAGTTTCGCTTAGAAAAAAGCTCGCTTATTATAAAGAAATATATCTACAAAATACAAATAAGTTCAAAATTACTGTTAAAGCTAAATTGTGTTCAAAGGCATATAAGCAATATCTGATTTGATTATAAAGACGACTTAAACGCTGAGGATTGCGCTCGTGTAACTGTCTGAACATACTATGCCGAAGGTACGCGACCGAAGTTCGGCATGATTACGCCTACAATGTTATTCAAATTACTGACGACACGTTATACCGAAATTACGTTGCGTTACTTCGGTCGGGCGTAAGTTCAGCGGCAACTTTTCTAGTAGTACCTACTTACCTAGAGCACAAGCGTAAGTTTGGCCACTTATGGTATGCCATAAGTGGCACTGTCACAGTGGCCGAATACATCGGAACGTAAAATTAGTCGTGGTACTTCGGTCGCGTACCTTTGACATAGTGTGTTTAGACACTGCGATGCACAAACAAGTGTATAATATGCAAATTTTTTGAAAACGTTGCCAGCTCTTCTCAACATAAGTATTCGACCTGAACTGGTCATAGAGTAAAAAAGGACGTTCCGAAAGTACCTACTTAAAAAGTTTACACGAAATAAAGAACTGTTTCATTTCATCGCCTGACATAGTGTATTTCAACCAATTAACCAGCCATTAAAAGTGAAACATATGTTTATTTATCTACGGTACATAATACATAGTATCTCAAGAACTAACTGGTCCGATTTGAACAATAGGCTTGTGTTCTAAAATGTAATTAGCGATTGATTCGTTTCTTTATCAGACGTTAAACTGAAATACTTGATTTTTCTTCAAAAATCGATCAGCAACATTACTAATTACGGCTTTTTAAAAACCTTTTTGAATTTGACATGAAAACGCTGTCAACCACCGCCATCATGGCGGTTGAGTGATATCACAAAGTCCAAAACAAAACAAACCGTGAATGAAATTTGGTTTGATGTACCCACTTTTATTTTGTTATATTCGATTTGACAGGTAGAAAGTTGGACGTTTTAGTTGTATTTACTACTAAAACGTCAACAACATGAATGGCGGACGTACTGTTTGACGTAATGCTCTCTGATTGGTGTTCACTGTCACAAGAATAAATACATATATTATTTTTTAGTTTTAGAATCCTAAAAATAACATTAATCTTACCTTTTTATAATAAATAATAAACTTTATTGACATCTTAAAATCATAATGAATCTATAGATACTACAATCAAACCGATTTATTCTTAGTGGACACAAGCCTATTATGTCAGTGTTAGATAACCCATTTATCGAGGAAGGCTATAGGCTATATAACATCAGGCTATGAGTCACGGGAGCGGAGCAGTAGTCTTAAAAAACGCGGGTGTAACCACGGGCTCATTTCGTATAATACATAGGTAACGTGAGCGTGAGCCACACAGAAATTAATCTTTAATTTTTGTGGTCATGTAGGTCTCATCTTTTCTTTTTTTTGACGTATTCTCGTCTTGGCTCCTCAAACCAACACCAGAGTACTACCGACCTCCCAACTGCACGACCAATGTGAGGTCGGCCTTAGTGTAACATTGTCCCAAGTTGGGCGCCAAGAACATTTACGTTAGCGTAGATGGTACTGCCGGTGGGGTACCGCATAATTGCTATAGTATAACCGTTATCGGACTGTGGTCTGTGGTTTATTTTGACGATTTCGGTAGTAGGTATACAAGCAATTCATGTGGTTAGATAAAATACATACATATATTATGACTGTATGTATAGGTAGAAAGCATATTTTTAATAACTTGTTAAAGGGTTTCAAAGAAAATAAGTAGTATTTAACTCAAATTTGTATTTTTCATTTCATCCTTACATTTATAACAATATTAAATAAGCTTAATTTAAGTATACAATATTAATAGATAATATTATTTAGGCGTGGCACTTAACTACGGATTATAAAAAATTACATTCCATATAATTTCGAATAACTTGGCCAATAAATGCCTTCATCACAAACTTACAACTGACAACATACCTACGTTCCAATAATTACTAAATTATACAATATACGTGGACTACAACATTTTATCTACATCCTTGCTTCCTACTAAATTGTCTTTTGTGAGCACATTATATTTGAATGTGAAATCAAACAACGGTCGTACAAAGACACATGGACGCGATGAATTTGTGTATTTTGGCATCTTCCTTTTGGCTCATGCACCAAAATAATGAGCGTGAATGAAAAAAGAAAAACATGTACGCATAGAGAACAACAAAATCATTTTAAAATACATTGATCTCTAGCCACTGAACACTGACATAATTAAAAAGTATTTAATGAAAAAAATATCTTTATTTTCTGTGGTTGCAACACATACAATGAATTGAAATTGTACATACAAATTGGTAAGAGAATGTTACAAATTAAAAATATCACAATCGGAACTATAACTAGGGCACGTAATTTGTATGTACTCTTACATAATATACTTATACTAATATTACGTGTAAACGAATGTAATGGACATTTTCCTACAAATATTATAATAAGGAACGATAATCCTACTGAGCCAATACATTTCTTCTACCGCGTATATGAGTTAGGTATATTTGTTACACCAACGAAAATATAGATAGAACGATACGACTAGAATGCCGACACAATGAGCATTGAGGATAAACAGTTAACACTAACTACCTACTGCCTTACTTACGTGATACAATTCATACAATCTAAACTATAGTCAGCCTTAAGAGCGCGGACGTTCTAATTTTGAACCATTCCGAAGGTCTATGGTTCAACGAACTCTTTGGTGTTTTTTAAGCACGGTAAACATTGGTCCACATTGGCCCAGCCGCGCTGTTAAGTCTCAACTCAGTTCTCGACTTTACAAAATTATAAAGATAGTTAAACATAACTTTATACATATGAAACAAAGACAACTTTAGTAGTGTCTTTTTATGACAGTTACTCTTAAAATAGAGTATCCATTTATTAAGATACAAATAGTCATAAGTCTTGATAAAACACAGTTTCATAGACTATACTAGAGTTTACTATCTAGATTTGGTATGAAAACAGCAATAGCAAGATTTAAGCATGTGTGCTGATGGTAGAATTGGATGAGGGTGTTATTTTCAGTCACAACTAATGTTTCGTTATTTCACGTAAATAAGGCTTGTACAACCTAGTATGGATAAAATAAACAAAATGCTCTGCTCAGTTCTGTATTGGAAGCAAAGTAATATAAAGATTACACCATTCAAATGAACATTTCACACTGACATTCTTAACCAACCTCTCAAACACTTGTATGACATTTGGCGCAATATGTTGCTAAAAGATGGGTGGGCAGACGAAAGAACTTTGAAACAAGCCATGTATGTACCTAATATGAGTTATATGGCTGTAAAAATGTGTTATGTATTTATTATTCGTCGTTTATTATCGTGATGTGAGTTCACAAACTCGAATTTTATACATCTACCCCTATTTGTGTTATTACAGATAATAAATTGCATTATTATAGAACTGCACAAACGTAAATGCAGCTGAGACTTGTGTTGATCGAATTTTGATTGTGACAATTTCGAGTGTCTGGTCAAGTGAGCAGTAGCGGAAGACAAATCGTGATCGTTTGAGCAGATGTCGAAATGTTAAACAATATGTGGTTCCTTAAAACAATTTATGTACATTGTTTATCGGAGTGCGGCCATACTAGGCGTATCGAGGCCGTCCGCCACGGGCTTACGCACAACAGACTTAAATAAAAGTGAGCTTAAATTACAGGCTACACGCCCAATGTGGTCGATGCAAACCTAACGACCAATATTTCTCCAACCAGGTTTCCGATAGGGCAACACTAAGTGTCATCGGGGCATGGTAACATTACTATCGTTATTTGAATTCCGAATACACATAACATTTTCAAAGCACAGAATACCGTTCGGTAATTTAAAATATGAAAGACTTATTCTGAATTTTAAACAATGCTATCATGCCACTAGTGTGCTCAGTGTTACTCTAACGTAAGCCCAGTTCAGCAGCGCGTCCCAGCTCACTTTGAACAATATTAATTAAAAAATTATCTAAGTTGTAAGTGGATGTTAACCTTTCCCCTCGTCGGGTATTGTTATAGAAACTGTGTTGGGTCTTTGTTGCGTGTTGTCGGTGACATTGACACTAGCGCTGATAGGGGTGCGGTGTATTTCGTCTGTAGTTGTCAGTTTACATTCGACAACTCGATAGTTGCACGTTGGCGATCCACAGTCGAAGTCTGGACGTATGATCACTGCGTTCGGAATGTCCTCAAGACCTTTCGGCTCCTCTTTGTTAAATGGTGGACAGCTGTAGACAAATAAAAAAGACATTTAAAAAATCAGCTTTCACCGACGAAAACGACGCTACAACTACGGTTAAGAATCATCCTATCCCAATGCTATATGGTAGCCAGTTGGTCCACTAGGCTGCTGCTGTTCAAGATTTTTTTCTAAATAGTGTTTTTATTCTAAATCAGAAATGATTACGACCATGAAATAAATGGATATTAATTGCAAATTGTTGTCATCATGATCATTACAATAAAAATGATTATACTCAGTAATGATGATTGTACTTCTATTTAAGTAATTCCTATCATTACTGCATAGGATATGGTGATGTGGAACTTCCGCAATTTTACTGAGATCAGTGAACCGTAAGATACAACACTGAAAGTAAAATTTTCCAGTTTGATGGATATTGTCAAATCGAAAGACTTTTTATGTAAAGCTTTCCTCTGGATCCAGAAAGAATGCACGAAACATCCGAAATACCGCCCATATTTGCGTTTCACTTGTATTGAGGATTAGTATGTTCAGCAATAGATCATAAGGCAGAATTATCCAAACATGTACCGTTTACAGTGATGGATTCAGGATTGTGATATGAGGCTGGAGAGGCGAGGTTTTTTGGTTTTGACCTGATGAGGGTAGATTTGGATAAAGGAGACACTAAAAAGTCTTTTGCAATTAGGACTCAGATGTCTTTAAAGGGAGATAGGACTTGGGCTCCTTCCTTATGCCCTTTGCTTTCTCCCGTATACCTACGAGAACAAAGTAGATTGAAGTGAATGAATTACCTCAAGGGTGGCGGTGTCGGCGATCTCGACAGAGGAAAACTGGCCACTTCTCTCGATATCGCGAGAGACTTGATCGATCCGAACGTTTGCTCCGGGCTTAGGGGCGCCCCCAGTACCGACGCCATACCTCTGCAATATTAAACACACATTTAAATACACACACGTCCGTAAATAACAGGTATTTTTGCCAAATAAAAGTAATTTATGCTACTGGAAACGCTACTTAAATAATGAATGAGTTGCTATGAGTGCTGTCGGAATATTGACATGATAGGTATATGATTATGGCATAGCATCACGATTATTTAGTCTCAAAGGGATTGATATAGCTGTATCATACATTCCAGGTATATTTTACATTGCACGTAATGAAAGGTATTCCTTTTGCATGTTTACGATACATTGATGCATATTTGATTAGTAACAGTGGTTCGGAGGACACGTAAAGCCGTCAATCCCGACCGGTTCATAGCTCAGGGCAAAAAGCGTTAGGGCATGTTGGAAGGTCTTCGGACGGCCTATACGTAAACTCGGCTCGAAAATACAGCTAAATTGAGGAGTATAAGATACTTACACAACGGAATCGGAAGGTACTAAGAAAGGTAAAGGTGGCGGGCACGGTGCGTCAGCGCGCGCCGGCGACGCGGGCTCAGTGGAGCGTGGGCAGCGCGCCGCCTCGCCTTCTTCTATCAGCCCCAGCCAGCTGCGCATCCAGCGCCACATGCCTGACGGACTGCCTGGAATAACAAATAAAAAGAACCATGTTAACAAATAGGTACAATTTGCATCAACTTCAAAAAAACCTTGACTTCAATATTCATAGAGCAAAGAAACCAAGGTCATAGGTCCAATCTTTATATTTCAGTTTATGGGACAGCCTAGGTCATAATAAGATACTTATAATAATAAACAGGGGCTTATTTCAATTTTGAAGGCACTGGAGAGGATTGACGAAGGGGAAGACCTAGGCGGATGTTCTCTGACCAGATTGGAGACATTCTAAAAAAAGGACAGGCCAGAAGTACCCTAAACAGAAGAGCATGCATGAGAAACTTGATGCGAGTGAATGAAGCAAGAGAGGTATGTCAGGATCGTTGCAAATGGCGTTCCCTAGTCTCTGCATACCCCTCCGGAAAACAGGCGTGAGTCAATATAAAATTTCATATAAT
The DNA here is from genome assembly GCA_944739405.2 of Euclidia mi. Classification (NCBI taxonomy): domain Eukaryota; kingdom Metazoa; phylum Arthropoda; class Insecta; order Lepidoptera; family Erebidae; genus Euclidia; species Euclidia mi. The sequence goes on along the minus strand of OX123184.2, from coordinate 75,666,502 downwards.
AGAAAATTTCTCTTAGTGCCTTCATACATACATACATAGGTATGTATGTATGTATGAAGGCACTGAGAGAAATTTTTAAGTGTCGTTTTCAGTAAAATGCCACCGATCACGTCCTTTAACACAGTTGAACCGTAATATTGTGGATTTCTTAACACAAACAATAACAAAGACAGAGCATCCTCAACAGTCAAATTTCCTTTCCTGTGCAGACTCTACGTGTCTCTACCTAAACTCAGCAATAAATAATAGGTATTTAAACCTTGTACCTATTGTGACTTGGCAACAAGTAAGTATTAAAAACAAAATAACGGGATGATGCCTACGTGTTGAAAGTTGTATCACGTATAATAAAAAGCCGTTTAAAGGATTATTCTCGGATGATCCCTTAATCGGCTTTTTACAACAGCTAATAGCGTCGACGCAGCGCCGAGACGGAAACGATCGTCGCTCTAAACTTCCCCGATATAGCGATGCCTTTCTTATTCAATCAGCTCGGTTGAGCTCCACTTGTGACCTTAATTCTGTCACGGCCGCCACCAATGTGCGGAAGGGATTATCTTCACCTTCCTTTTTTATTGAAACGGAACGTAATCTACCGTGGATTTAAAGGATCCAGTATCATAAGCTGACGCTTACTGCGCGTTTAGTTCGTGCTCGGAATATCGACACCACAATATTTGAATATTTCATAGAACGTTTTCATATCGACAAACATTACCATCAATACAAAGGTTCTCCAATGTCAATAGCGAACTTATTTGTAGTCTGTAGCACAATATAATACCTTCCCAAATTAATATGAAAATGCCGACGCCAACAGTATTCTAATAAGGCATTGTTCCAAAAGCTTAAGTACTTACGAGAGTATTTTCTGGTGTTCTGTGGGCTCAATGGATAGAAGTCTCCATGGATGGGACAGTGGAATGCCAGCCTACGTTGTCTGCGCTGCGCTGCCCGCATTAACATACACAAGACGATACCTGGAATACAAGTTACAATCTGTTTTAATAGCGGTATTAGGAAGTATTTGGCGACTGCCCTATTATGTAAAATTTACCGTATTAATTTCATTTTAGGCTGCTGCTCGCGCCAGGTTATTTATGAATATTTGTTTGAAAGTTTGGCGTTTATCCTGTGTGACTAACAGTAGTCAACAAGACAGGATGCGATGTGACATACAATCCATAATACGAGACACACCATTGAGCAGAACAAGTGTACCATCGCATGTAGTGATTCATAACACATGCTCTCTTATTTATTCCATTATAGCCGATAGGCTCGAACTGTGAACGCGTCACAAAGTCGCTCTTTTGACATGTACTTACGACGATATTTTACATCATGCATGACGTAGGATCAGCGTTTTTTGAACATTGATTTTAAAGTCAAGTAGAACGTATGATCGCCCTAATAAATTCGAGATTGTCTGAAGTATAACACACGATCAATGTGTTTAGGGTTGTCCACTCCCAAAAGTCTTTTATCTGACCTATTACGCCTCATAGCGCATTTTCAAAAATGACATACCTACGTACCTATGTTATTAAACTTATCACGAACTAGACGACGGCAGCAGCTACGCCTGCATTTCTTTTTAATTTACCCGTTTTGGCCGATCCCGTGGGAATTTCGGGAAATCCTTTCTTAGTGCACCACTACGGTCCCCAAGGAACATACATGCCAAATTTCAGGTTCCTGCGCCTAATAGTTTCGGCTGTAGCGTGTCTGTCAGTCAGTCATCAGGATTTTATATATTAAGATTAGGTCCGTATACTAATGACTGCATCACTATCATCTAACAGAAGTAAAACGTACTGTAAAAATATAAGGCACAGGTGATTTAAGAGTGACAAAGTCTGAAGCAGCTAAATACAATAGGCTCTTAATACTTCCATGAGCCCTTTTCTCTTCTATAAGAGGAAAACCTCTAAGCTGGTAAACCTGGATGTGTCACCCTTGTATATCAACCTCATGTTAAGAGCACTCTGCTATACTTCACATAGTCAAGTTGTTCACGACACCCCTCGAAGGTCTTTTATGTAACAAACTTTCTCGGAGAAAGTTACGAGATATAGAGCATGTTTTATATTGACGTTTGTAGTGAACTGGGAGATAACTTGACAAACGTTCGGGACTTGTTAATTATGATATAGGGCAGAGACGTGACAATAATAATATTAGCTAACTGCGATTTATTACCTTAGTTTTATAATATGAAATAAGTAACATAACATATTTTCTTGTTTATTCAGCGCTTTGAGATATAGAATAAATGTTATTCAGCATTGATTTAGTTCCTTCTAAAGTAGCTTCTAATATCCTTAGGTTTATTACAAAATCTATAAATGTTGTTTGTATTTGCAGATCGCAAAATTATATTGTACTCGTATTATTGAATCAGTTCGCCGTGTTTAAATAATGCTCAATCTTTCAGATCTTCGACTCTACAGAACCTTGTTACCGAAAGTTTAGAATTAAGTAAGTAAGCCAAATAGGTTAGGTACCTACTTAGGTATATCTAGGTATATCAGAGCGCGAAAACCTTAGCCGTATCTGGGTTGTTCTTGGTAATATTTTCAAAAATATATTTTGGCCACATAACAAAATTTTAAACAAGACACATCACATACAATCTCAAAAAAACAAGTGCTGAAGTATACGTGCAGCAAAATCTCTACATCTCGTAGCTCAAGAAGGTTAACGTCTAACATAGCATTTTGAAATATCTAACACTCCTCCTATATTATCATTCCAACCTGAAATACATATATCAGTAGCAAAAGAATACTCACCAGCAATAGTCATAAGAGCGCCGGCGACGATGCACACCGGTCCCAGCACTCTCGAGTTGCCGGTGAACGCGATCCTCGCCGCGTAATGATCCGGCTCCTCATTCTCACCGCAGCCGCGGTAAGACGCCGCTGCAATTAAACAATTACCATTTATTATCTATTATTTCTACTGAGTTTAAGACTAATTCATGTTCGCACGGCACGGATGTGAGGTAATGTTCGCAAGTAACTGTTGCCAGACTGGAGCCTTTTTGTGTTCGTTTGGAAGTTCGTAAAACTTCATATGACCGGAATATTGTTACAATGTGCCGAAGAATCAACCAATTATAATATTTATTTGCCTTCTAGAATTGCATAGATCTGGAGTAAATGATTTAGAGATAAAGATTTTAACTATGGCGAATAATTTGTAAACAAACGTATACCGATTAAAGATAAGAAAAAGGTAGAGTCATATATAGATACCAAACTAAAAACATTACGGAGAACCTACTTATTAGCGGCTGGGTAATGTATATAACAGTAGATATTGAGCGGCTAATTGTTCATTAGTTTCTTTACTCTATACGAGTCTTTAGCTTTCTTAGGTTAATGCTATTATAATAACATATTATTACGAAACATGAAGCTACATCCGCATGGACGCTCGTCACGAGCTGTTTTTGTTTAGCCATTTCTTGCTTAATGTTCTGACACCTTGTTGATGTTAAACACATTTTCTTGAGAGAGTGGCGGGAAATCGAACTCAATTCATGGTAATGCTATTATTGTACAATCACGTTCCAATGCTGAAGGATTACTGTAGGTATTAATAGACACTCCACATAAGTCATGCCAGGGTCATGCCTGTCCAATTTACCTTTGATGGACAAAGTCGCATTTTTGTTGGTCTTGATTCAATGATACAGTAAACAACCTATCAGGTCAAAAACCTTCGAATGGGTGGTAAGTAATATCACTAGGTAATATCATGATTAATTTCGATGGTTTATTCGTTGTCACTGGATCTGTGGAGAACAGACACTTGACATATTTTTTCATAAAGTCTATTGTGATGTAAGGCAGTCCGAAAGTCGACTTATAAGTAGAATTCTATTTGAGTTCTTAATATGTACCGATATAGAGCTTTGTATGGATATCAAATAATGCGTAGGCAGTTTCGATTAATATTGAAATTGAATGGACGTTTACATTGATATTGTTATGTGATTATGATTGCGAGCCCGCACTTCAGGTTCACGTGGGTGGACCTTACACCCGTCATTCCGGTCCGTAATATGATTAACAGCCTAAATTAATTTGCAATTCTGCCAATATTAAAAAACGAAGTAAAATTGCGGGTCATTCTTAAAAACCGTATTATCACACACTCAAAGAGCACAAAGTACTTGACATGAGGCGAGCAACCAAAACCACCTAAACTTAATCTATCAGCTTACCTGTCAATACACATCCAACGAGCATAAATAGGAATCCGAATATAGGAAGAACGATCTGACAGTTAGCTGCGACCACGACCCCGGCGACTGCCAAGCCGCCTTCCACCTTCTCCACCCGAAGCCTCGAAATGGCTGGTGGACATCTTGGCTTGCCCACTGGTGCCCGCACTAAGGGCTCGCCGGGAGGTGACGTAGTCCTGGCAACAAGAAAAAAAAGACATAAATAAAAAGGTCTTATTCACATTGACTCTTAGGAGGATGAGCGTTGCATGTGCTTCAGAAATAAACTAAAAGCAAAAGAATAAAAATAAATTGGCATCTATGTGAACTTATCTAATGTTGCCTTATCTACTAGATTCTTAATAAAAGTAAGAAAGTTAGATATATCCAGTACGTTGATATTCTTTTATTCTATTTACATTGAGTTCGTTACCCTGCCTTATTTGATATCTTAGCCTAAGACAAGCAAATGATATTGGTATTATTAAATGAAGCGCAGATAATAGTCACAAGAGCATTATTTTGTTGCTAATTGTTGTTTAGCGTTGTAAATGTTTGTTGGCTCAGAGGGAAGTATCTAATATAATCTTGGCGCAACCTTGAAGGTTCACCGTAGTCCAGGGCCCGCGCTACCGCGCTATTTTCGTCTTTGTCGACGGCAATTGTTCTTTCATTGCTCATTACCGGTGTCGTCTCAATTTTCTTTTCGTCTGTTTTTTTATGCAATGAGTAGGTATTAGGATATTTTATCTATAAATATACAGGGTTTTAGTGTGAAGCTGTGAGAATGTTTTATTCTGTTCGATGTTTTCTTTATACTTAGGTATGTTACATGTCATCGGTCGACAAATTTTGCGGTATGATAAGTGTTTAGTTTTTATACGAGTTTCTGTTGTAACTCTTTTGGTATTTTATAAAATATAATAATTATCTAAATAACTTAAAATCGTGCAAAATCTTGATGACGGCATTTAGTAGGTGTACGAGAAAAATGCTTACAATTACGTGTCTATCTGTATTTAGCTTTACGCGTTAACGTGTAACTCGTAAACCGCTGCCCCATGCAATGAAGACATAAAATTTTTGTTAAACCTCATTAAACTCGAAACAACAGTAAGCAGCTAACGATTTCTAAAACACAAACGTGCAACTGCTGCTGAGTAATAAATATACCATAGGTTTGTCCGCAAACTGTTTTGGGGATTATTCAGTAGATCATTAAAAGTCTTTATGTCAGATTATCAATAAATTTACCCCACGGAGCATTAGAATACGCAATGCAGTAAAAACCGTGGAACCATCTATCATGAGAATCTATTGTCTAGGTAAGGATTTCGATCCTTGCTAAAGGAAAATAGGCCTACAAGAAAATTTAATAGAAAGAAGATCTTTATTAAAGAGGTCATTTCATCGAAGACTAAGAGGAGAGGAGAGAGCTCTTTCTAGTATTTAGATGTATTTAGATTAAACATGTTAGCCAAAAAATATTATTCAAGGTAAACCTTATCGTTCGCCTGTGTAAGGTTTGAAGGTTAACCAAACGGAACCAATTAATCATTCCGTTTTGCAGCAACTAATAGGCATTATGTTCGTTAATTAAACATTATGTGCTTTTTTATTATGAAACAAATCACAAGTAGTTAGTGTCAATGCGTTAATTATTTGTAACTACGAAAAATAATATTTTTTTGAATATTAAACTTTTTGTCATTTTCAATTTCGCTGGAAACATTTAATGGATAGAGGCTATCTAATATAACAGCAAATATGCGCGAAATATTAACTACAGGGCAAGGAAAAATGTTTGGCATTGCGGAAAGTTTAATAATGCCTTTCAATCTTTATAGATAAACTAGTCGACGCCAGCAGCTACGCCTGCACATTTTTTTAAATTTATCCGTTTTGACCGATCCCGTGGGTATTTCGGGAAATCCCTTCTTAGTGCACCTTTACGGTCCCCAAGGAACATATATGCCAAATTTCAGCTTCCTGCGCACAATAGTTTTGGCTGTAGCTTGTCTGTCAGTCAGTCAGTAACGCAAGGATTTTATATATTATGATTATGTTTCATAGGTTATCGTTTCATGAACACGGTAATAAAATATAAGAAGCAATCTCTCCCACGCATTCATAGGTTTAAAATTAGTAGAGTTGTTTTCCAAGAATACTTCAACACAAGCTAGGGTTATGGAAGACAATTACGATTATAAACACTGTTATCATCGGCGGCGTAATGGTGATTTAAGTGCTCCCTTTGTCTTTAAGTTTTGAAAAATAAATGCCTTAGGAATGCTTTTAGTTCTGTCGAGATTTGATAAACGTGGTCATAAACAAACAAGCTAAGTTCTTTAAGAGGTGTGAATTATGTTTGGTGTACCTACAAGTTAAGAAAGGGCTTGATTAGCTAGAATTGCGTTATTGTGTTGATTTAGATTTGCATTACAAGCAAATATGTAGAATAAATTGACAAATAAAACATCTCACACAAGTGACGTAATAGTCCTATATAATCCAGCAGTTTTCACAAGGTTCTCTTCTTAGATATCCCATCTCTTCTCTTTATGACAAGAAACAAGTTCAAAATATCACTGTTTGGGATTAGGATTGTTAATGGAATAATCAACTGTTTAAAAACATTTATGTTCCTTCGAAAACGTAGACACATTTTCGTGGGCGCTGTTGACGTTCTGTAAATCATACAGTTTTAGCATAAAAGTCCTCTTATTCACACGTGGATTAAAACGTGACGCCGACATTTAATGACGTGTGTATTTGGCACAAACTTCTTCTCGTATAATAGAGAACCATCGGCCAATATAACTACTGTACTTATCACCTATATGAAATTAGTTTGACGAATTTATTTTGCTTGGGCATTGTGATAATCTACGTTTATTTCTTCGTAGGTATCATTAAAAATGTTAATAACGTAATATATCATTATCGTACTTTAGGTACGGCCGAAGATACCTCTTGTTGCCGAGGTTTATTGTCCTAAAATTGCCCACATTTTGTATTTTACGATTATGTTAACTTGTAACTAGGGTGAGAATATTGCAGGTAGATGCTATCCAATTTTTGAGTACGTAATTGAAAGAGCAATTTAACGTAAATCAATCGCGATCTGTGCAAGTAAAGATTTTGTTCAAGGAATAGGAAAAATAATCTTAACGTTAAAATAATTCGGTCGGAAAAATGATTTCTATTTTCAATTTCACAATTTTTTTTATGGTAATAGGCGGCAAACGAGCAGACGGATTGCCTGATGGTAAGCAATTACCGCCGCCCATCGACACAAGCAACACCACAGGAGTCACAAGTGCGTTGCCGCCCCTTGGGGTTGGGAAAAGAGATATGATGAGGAGTGGGATCAGGAAGAAGGGATAGGGGATAGGGCCTCCGGCACTCTCACTCACCGAACGAAACACAACAGTTTAGGTACTATTACTTTACGTCGAGTTTCTGTGAGGAAGTACCTAGTACTTCCCCGGTCGAGCCAGCCCATTCATGCTGAAATCAGCAAGGCCCTACCACCAAAATTATTTAATCAAGAGAAATTCTTTAATTTCATAAAACAAAAGCTCAATTAACTCTTGAAATGATATGTTTGATGTTATGAACGATACGTTAGTAATGTTTAATAGCAGCGGTGATTTCAACAATAACGTACCTAGGTATATTGTTGGTACACTACTATTAACATTACCTACATCGGCAAAACGAAGTGTTTTGTAAATGAAATTGGAACTACCTACAGTTATAGCTACAGCTATACACACATTTAGGGCCATGGGCTTAGCCAGGATTCCGTTCAGGGGCCAAGCTGATGAAGCGAGTATTTTGTAAAGGTCTCAGGTGAAAGAAAACCAAGATTATACGTAGGTCTCGTGGAAGTCTGTTGGCAGGAAAGATTAAAGCGAGATGTAATGCATATACAGATGCAGTACAACTCTTCCTATAAAAACTTAATGTTCGGTCCATAAATTGCTATACCTATAGCACTCATTCCCTAGCTGTACCTCGCCAAGCCCGAGGTATACGCATTCTATAAATCACTTATTACGCCAATATGTTTTGATTTATTATTGCTTTCTAAATTGCAATGCTAATAGGAGGACGGAGTGGTCGATACTGATTTGCATACAATTAATACGTTCCAATGCTTATGTCGTTGACGCACAATACCTAACCAGATCTAAGAGGAATTTATGATTACCTACTCTACACTATTTTTACATGTTTGTAAATATGTACCAAATGGGTGAACATACTCGTACGACGTCAGTTTCTAATAAAGCAATTAGTTACAGGTGCCCGTTTTAATGGCCATAAGGTGCGGTCGTGAAATAGGTCGGTGCTGCCACAAAGAATATTTACAACTTGTTAATTAAAAAGCAGGATATATATGCACGCCGTTGTATGCAAGATCGTAATGAGTTTTGCAGGCATAATAAATTGTTCCCTTTGTCTCGCAACTGTGAGTGCCTTTGCCTTTTTGGGAACAATATTGTGTAGGAGGCTATACTCGGAATAAACGTCACTTCCGTTCTTAATATAAAAAAAATGCTAATCGCATTTTAAAAGAAGTATTCATGATTTTTAAGTAACAGAAATCTATCTGGAAGCACGTCTTGCTGTAGTTGTTGTGTTTTGTATAACGATACCTCTTACTTCGTCCTTAAAGAAATAAAATTGTCATAGAATTTCGTAAGTCAATTTTGTTATTTCGATGACATGTGGAATTATATTTCACAATACCGAATTTTTGTTTAAATTGAGTTTCATATTTCTCTTATGTTATTTGCCTGAAGCTTACGTATATCTAATTGTGTAGGTAACGTTACATCATTGGATATTATTATTTGATACTCGCCATAACGACTGTCAAACCTACGACGGCTTAAGTGGTCGCGGAGGCACGGGGCAAGCGATAAATAAAATTATAACGCACATATCTACGAAAGGCAATGATGCGCGCCGTGGATTCGAACCAGACCATCTGCACGGCAGTCTGTTATTATATCCAATCGTCTATCGCTTATTTCGATAACCTACATTTAGGTACAGGTTTCGGCCCGTTCTTTATTTGAATTCAATTGGCAGCCATGTTTGCATCATGACAACAGAAGAATAGGCGGGAATGTTAACGGTGGTTCCGGATCGACGACGACAATTAGCCGTGGTTTCCGATCCGCTGGCCGTGGACAAAACTCACTATTATGATGGATTTTGTACATGTTCATTGACAATACGTCGATGTGAGTTGATTTTTCGCTACGGTCGAGTATTTTTATTAGGTGTATCGTTGTTGAAAACTTAACCACTTGTTAAATTTTGTTTACTGGCTGGTACAAAATTACAAAAAACTGACATTTTATTTTTATGTACGAAGGCTGAAAATAAAACTATGGCGGCTTCATAAATATGACATAAAACATGCATATATACTGAAGCTCTAAAATTATATCTAGTAATAAAATAATTGTGTCAATGTGATAAATCATGTTCAATGTACATAATATACAAGTTGCGGGTGGTATTGAACTCATTAAAATGTATGTATGAAATATAACTGAATATTTATTTATACGGTAAAACAAATACATAAATGTTGAATTCATGATACAATATTTTCATAGCTAATTATTATCTAATGTTATGTTCCACGAATGGTACTACTAACTTAGATAATTATCTAATAGTAGGTAAAAATTGGGCAAGTGCGAGTCGGACTCGCGCACGAAGGGTTCCGTACCATCATCTATAAAAGAAAATCACGTTCGTTGTATGTAGATATACTTAAATACGTATTAAGTTTCTACCTGTTTATTAAGATCGAGTAACAAATTGCTTAAAAATTACGTTTGTTGTAGTATATGTACCTTTATTATTATTTTTTTTAATTTAATTATTTATCTTGAAAGGTACCTAATATACAACTACATATTCTGTGAAAATTTAAAGCGTGTTCCTGTTACAGTTAATAATTTTGAGCAAAAAATACGAAAAAAAGGCGTATTTTGTGTGGAACCATGTGTGTCAATTTTTAGTATTTGTTGTTATAGCGGCAACCAAAATACATAATTTGTGAAAATTTCAGCTTTCTAGCTATCACGGTTTATGAGATACAGCCTAGTGACAGACGGACAGACAGACAGACAGCGGAAGCGGAAGGTCCCGTTTTTTACCTTTTAGGTACGGAACCGAATAAGCGAAGTCTAAAAATATGTTAATAAATAACTAAATATATAATATTTTCTCTAGGAACAGCATTAAACTTCTGCAATCTACAAACCCCGATATTTTTCGGTAAATTGATGATTGGCAAACTAAACTAACTCTACCGATTGAAGTGTATTTCCGGCGCGATGCGAATATTTTTTTTTTGCAATTAAAACTCTGCGTAGTTTATATGTTCTAAACATTTTCGGATAAACTTCATCAGTTTACAGTTGAGATGCCTGTATAGTGCTATCTCTATTGTTTTGCCTCGTTTTACAGAACGTAGTAATCGCTTTCTAATTATTTTCAATTTAGATGGTCAGATAATAGTAATTGTACAAATGTCTATATTTCATGGTTACACGCGACGTTTATTTCTGTCAGTATATTCTGGTAGATGCGGGGGGCAATTTGGTGTCATTAACTGGTGCGAACAAAAATAGACGCACGTCCCCCACACAATGAGCGAGGACGGACGAGCATATCCTGTAGGTACGTGACCAATAGAGAGGTATAGTACGATTACTGTTTGCAAAGAATTATGGACTTTGCTGAGTTGGGATTAAAACATTTTTTGGTATAACGAGGTTACTGGAATAGCGCTAATAGTAAGATACGTGGAAAGAGGTATCCTGTCTTTTGATCTTATTTTCCCTTTGAGCCACAATGCCCTATATTTTATTGATCGAACAGCTTTCCAGTGGTTAATTTCTTCGCCATTATCAGATTGATAATTAATTAATTGTTACACAATTGTGCTAGACGGCAATATTTTACCAACAGCCGCACCGCGCCAACGGAAGACACGCCAATAGGGAATTTATAATACGCCTATAATTACAGGACGTCACTCTACGTGCTTTGGGATCTGAGTAATCCAGTAGGAAGGAAATGGATTAAAATTTACGAGTATATACTTTTAAAGTACTAAGGCAGCGATGGCCTAGTGAAATTTGTTATCCTTTCTGAATTTCGGAGCGGAGGTAATATGGCAGTCGCTCTGAGGAAAAGATTGCCAAGCCTTGATGCACTGGAGCACTAGGATGATGATGAGTACTTACCTACTTTCAAAGTTGATATTTTCAGCAATGTCAGCAAATGTTACAGCTGTCTTTTTTACGTTACTTGTGTATATCCAGCCTATAGTTAACGTTGGTGAAAAAATGCCAGAATCTGCCCAGTGACGCACTTGGCTCACAATCTTCTCACTTCTAACGAACGTTTGACTATAGTAAGTTTATTTTTACATGTACCAGATTACGTACAACAAGTCTAAAAGTGTCTTTCGTAAAACAATTCTCTTGGAATAAAACTTTACAATCGATTTTGGCATATTTTATTGTTAAACAGATCCTAAACATTCTAGGTATAATAAATGCGGTACAAATACCGCAGTTCTACTGAAATAATCGTTACGAACCGGATCCTGCAGTTCTTAAAGACAGCTAGTAAAACAGTTAGCGCGATTTTCAGAACGATAAATACACAATTTACATCAGTGAAATAGTAAAACAAGATTAAGTGCTTTTGTAAAATGCCTCTTGTATTTAACATACCTATTTATGTTCAACCATATGTTCATCATTTCATGATTCCCTTCACCTGGCTCTAAACTCAACCTTAGTGGTGTTTGGATTTGCTTGCTGATTTTTAACCACTCACCAAAAAAAACTTGCGTAAGCCGGGTTTGGATCTCATTTTATTGAAAAATAATCTATTATAGGGAAAATATGAAAAAGTATCATTTTGTATCTTGTATTGAAACTAGAAAGTAAATAAACGCGGCTGTCCATTATTAGACAATGATTGAACAGAAAGGTTTCTTTACAATATGTATAGGTAAATTCACGAAAGTTGACCACAAATGGCGGCCGTCGCGCATATGTACATTCGTGCACCAATGGCGTTGCTCCATTCTTGACGCATTTAGGGAATGCGTCAAGAACGGAGCCACGCCATTGGGACTCCACCCGCGCCTCACCCCGCACCTCCACGGGGACCTAAAAAATGATTTCTGCGCAGTGGTCATCTTTCGTGAACCGACCTATGCTGATCTCGCTGGACCACTATTCCTAGGATTGAGAATTCAAACGATTGCAATAAAAAAGGATTGAATACTTAACCGCTCTGAAAGGAAGAGGTCATGGACCGACGAGACGTAGTTCTATACAACCTGCAGTATCTTGTTTAATAGTGCATTCCATTGTGAATAAGACTGAATTTCTAACAGATTGAAATGCCGCATTATACAGTGCTATTCTAAGAATAGTGCAACCCCTTAGGGGGTAACTGAACTCGTTATTCGTCAGCATCACCAGCGTTTTATATACTGTCCTACTGCTAGGTTTTAGGCCGCTTCTCACTATGAGAAGGGTAAGACTGCAATCCACTGTGACTGAGACTGTCCAAGTGCGGGTTGGTGAACTTTACTTGTTGTCTTTCGAAAACATTATGGAGAACTCTCAAACATGAAGGTTTCTTCTTGATGTTTGCTTTCACCTTAAAGAAAGCAATATTAATATTTTTTCTTCTGAGATATGGCCGAAAAAATAAAGTCATTACCTATAGGTACTTGTTTTCAGCAAATTTTGTCGCGTTCATCGAAATGTATGTATGTACCCGTTAGAATATATGTCAATGGTCGCGGTTAAAGCGTCAACGTTCAATAAACATATTGATGTAACATGTAGGTATTGTCAATATGTATTGATCCCAAATTCATAAATATTATTCTAATTTCTTATCATGTTTATCTACCTAATCTTCTTGTCATAATTTAGCAGTGGAACGAGATTTATCGACGAAGATGGGTATTTTCATTCGTCGGCAAAAATTGCGCCACTCGTCTCCGGATTTTCAATTACTCGTAAATATATTTTATGTAAGTAGGTATATAACGATGTGTGGATATGTATTTAATCAAATATTATACTTGGAATATTTGATGTATTTATTTGCCATATCCACGACAAATTTCATCGCTTCGAGCCGCTCTGACTAATAAAATGTCGAAAAAAACGTAATTTTGCGGCGACAACAATATCTTACTTCTTTATATCCTAAAAGCCCCAGTACCGGACGCAAATCTCTATAAAATAATTCACTGTGTAAAGCCTGTTACCAGACACAATATGCCTCAAAGACTCTATTTGGGTCCTAATAAAGATGGAAGCCTTTGCTAAGGCCGGAAGATTGCGGTTTTCGCCTTAAGCTTGGACTTATTTGTTGAGCCAGAAAGAATTGACCACAAAAAATCTGTCTGCACGTAGGTACGGATTACGAAGGAAACAGGAAATATTACTTTAAATGGCGAAGTCAGAATCCCCAAAGTCACTACTTAAAAAGACAGTGAATGGCATTTAGTTGGGGTACCTACGTAATATATTTAGTTTCATATAGGGCTTGTAGTTCTGTTTATATTATAATTTTAAATTCTGATCTAAATAACATTCAGATTAAAGGTACTGAAGATATACATTGCACCAAGAGAACATAGTTTTCAACTTATATTAGTACGCAGCTCAAAAGAAAGCTAAACGATGGGGTTATCGCATAATCGAATAATCTGAAAGTTCTATTGTGTCGGTTTGCTGCTGGTGAATAAACAAATACAAGTGACTGCCTTGCATATAATATACGCCACTGAACGGCACATTTTCTTTATATACTTTCCCAGCAACCGCTTCGTCGAACAATGAACAATCCCTGAGGAATAAAGGCTAACTGTAGCCAACAGTTGTATATACACGGTTGGTTGTCGTTGTGCAGCCTACTGGAATCCTTCGGTCGGTTATTACAACATTCATGGTAAATAATAAGGGGATCAGTCTTTTGTAGACGACCACACGGCTCGCATACATGCACATGGATGCACACAAGTTGAAATAATAAAGATAACTTATACCGTGAACTATTTCTGTAGTTACTGGTTATAGAAGCGTGTTATAAGAAGGTTTTACTCAAAATTCGTGATCCGTCTTCTGGTACAATTTGAATAAGATGAGATTTCACAGCTCCGTAGCCGCGGTTAAGGGCTTTGTTAATTAAAAATTTTTGATTCATGACTGCGGACCATTTAAGAATGGTGGTTGTTGAATGTATTATTCACTCCTGCATTCTATTACTAGTAATGACGTTACTAAGTTGATATTCCAAGATTCCAAAGTCTTTTTTATTTTACCGTCAGATCAATGTAAGTACTTTTGAGATAATGATACAGAGCATAGCTACGTCTGAGACATTTGTTTGATGAATGAGGATCGAGTTTACTTCACACGGTTGGATTCATATTCTTTCACATTCACTGACATCAAAGAGTCAAATGAACTCGAACGTAACTAACGTGCCGCAGTAAAGTCGTTCTGAAGTTACGATTTCAAAAGTCGCATGTAAGGCAATTCTTTATTGCTTCCTTATAGATGTTGTTCCAGTTACGATGTCAGTATATTATCAAAATACTGAATTTTGAGTCGTTTCATCTTAAAGACAAAAGTGAGTCATGATTCACTGACGACAATTAATTGTTGTTTTTCTGCCGTTCATTTCAATTAAATGTACTGCTTCACGATTGTATCTTATTTTTATTGATCACTTCATACCCGATAACATAAAGCAAAGGCTTTAACTGCTTCAGATAACGGTCTCGGTATAACGAAGCGGAAGCAAGTGGTAATTAAACACAATCCACACTGTAAACGGTGTACATAATACTATTGTGTTACCTACAGATTTCCTTTCGTGAGCGGAACTTTCTGCGTTGTCTGAATTCAAATGAGGAACGATCGGTGTATTTGTAGGTAAGATGCGGATCGAAACGTGAACGGTTTAACAAGGAGATGAAAAAAAAAAATACTTGTTTAAAATGTTACTTTAGCCTTAAGAGGAGAACATTCAGTTGCACACGATCGTAGATAGTTGTGAATACAAAGCATAAATGCCTGAGGTTTGACAAGTAGTTCTGTGGAACTATGACTATACAGATACCAGTAAAAGCCGGTAAACACTTTTGCCCAAGAAAACAATTAATAAATAGGTCTATTTTAATGTGATGGCAGCTAAGTACTTTTGTTTTGTCTACAAAATTATCAGACGATTAGTAAGTGGTTAGTAAATTGCTTACTAATCTAAATATGTAGGTACACAAGATGATAATTCTCTTATCTTCTATTATCGTACAATAACAACGATACGCTGTATTTTGGTTCATTATGTAACTCTAACCATATTTAATCTTATCTTAGTGAGGCACTACTTTAAACTCTCGTTTGGTTAATTCCGCTGCCTGTACTATAAACCCTCTGTCTAGTTTATTATTCCCTCTGTAAGATTGTACATGTACGATAACTACCAGATGTTGGTACCACTGGTACCTATTGTAATATTTGGTTAGTCAGTTCAAATAAGGTATGAAAAATTGCCTCACAGTGAAGTAATGACATAAAACTATTGTATGGAAATTAGTCGGCGTCTTTCTGTTGACATGGCCACGTAGTAATCGTGTTAATATTGCAATACTTTGTACTACATTACTGAAGGTTTAGGGATTTAAATTAAAAATGCCCTTGACAATGTTAGCACCATTTGTTCGTATCGTGAATGTCAACGAAAAGAAGCCAAATCGGCGCAGACAAAACATCCGCCAAGTCAAATAAAAACGTTAGCAGGTTTTTTATAGTAGAGTCTTTCGTTTACGCCAGTATTTTCTTTTTCAAGCTTTTGTTACAATATTATCCCAAACATAATATTCTCTTAAACAGAATGATATGATGTGTTTCTAATAGATAGCCACGTGCAATAAAAGAGTATCAACACAATATTTTTCATAGAGTAGGTACCTAAATAGGTTCTCATTTAAATTCAGAACTCGTATCGTTGCACTAGGGATGTGAGCACTATCCCGAGATAGGTATAATATAAAATAGATCATCGTGTTTAACATGTGAACACGGCACACCGCAGTCGGAGGTGCGGAAGCAGCGAGGTGGAAACGAGACAGAGTTCAACGCCCTGTCCCGTTCTGTCCCGGCCGCACGGAACATGGCGGCCCCTGCAGTCGGCGCACACGCGACAAACTTTGTTGTAAATATTTGGTGTGCAGTTTGTTGAACAGGATACGGAATAAACAAAGTCTCCTGATGAAAGGTTTGTGAAGCTAGTTAAAAATATATAAACTTAGATAAAATATTTTGATAAACCGACATTATAATAATATCAAATACCATGAGTTTTGGTTCCAGTAATGAGAATTGTTAAAGACATTTGATATTCATTTCTCATGGAATACCCACTGTGTTTCTTAAGTGCCCTCGATCAGCAGTAAATATAGATTTTTAAGTGTTACACTTAGAATTCAAAGATACTTACACAATTATGTACCTAAGCAGTAGGTATCAGTGAACTTTATTATTTATGTAAATAAATAATATTCATCTTTAGCGTTATCTAAAGCAGGCTGTACCAAGAATTTGACGCCTTGGAACCCCTGATCAATCTATTCTGTGCCGTGATCCACTTTATAGTCTATCAAGGTTTGATAAAATATAGCTATTTTAAGGAGCCACTGCCGTTTGATGTTCGCGACCAAAAGAGGAACTTATGTTATATGATTTCTCTGATTGAGACAAGCAGATAGGGTAGAGGGTATAGGTTCTTCGTCATGAGTGTCATGACCGTTGAAAATCTTAATGTTTGCCGCGAAAGACAACAGAAGGTGCCATTGGACGCGTGACACAAGCGAAAATTTACAACGGATTTCAAACCCAATATCGTATGCGTGATAGTTTGTTATTCTCTCTTACTGAGTTTTTGCTGCTCCTCAACATTCTAAACAATGTATAGTGATTAACCGATTCATCATAAGCCCTGTATATAAACTATCTCACTGCTGGGCACGTGCCTCCTCTCTATAATGAGAAGGGGCTAATGGGAAAGCCGAAGGGTAAGGCCAGAAGTCCCCCACGCTGGCCAAGTGCGGGTTGGCACACTTTCTCATGTCTTTCGAGAACATTATGGAGAAATCTCAGACATGTAGGTTTCCTCACGATGTTTTCCTTCACCGTTTTTGCAAGCGATAATTAACAATTTAATACGCACAAAACTCTGAAAAGTCATTGGTGCGCGCTGTGGATTCGAACCCGGACCCTCTGCGTAGGAGTCTGTCGGTCTCTCCAGTAGGCTATCGCTGCTTATGCTTTATTAAAGGATTATAGTTTTATAATAGCATCAGCCAAGCTAGTTAAAGGTTACCGAAGAAGTCTATAATTATTTTGCCATTGTATTTTTCGCTTGGCAAAACAATAAAAATAAAGTATTCACAAATGTTTGCAAGAGAGGTTTTAATTATACAGTAACATGTGTTCCGTTGACATGTGGCCTACTTTTCATGATGGCTGAAACGATGTAGACAAAATAATTGTGAAAATTGGCTACAACAACATCGGTTACAATCAGCGTTTTCTTTTGAAGTAAATTTATGGTTTGAAACAAATAGCAGGTAGCCGTTCTTTTTATTTTTGTTATGTTAAATTCTTTTATAATGTAAACGGTGGCGATTTATGAGTACATGCGTGTTTTGAATGTCAAGGGTAAGCACGAAGTAGGTAAAAGGTTTTAGTAAATCTTGTAAATGGTTACGTAACTAAATTTCTTTTGCTAGTTTATTAGTTATTATTTAGGCTTTATGATTATGACCGTATTCGTAAGTATTAGAAAAGAATTTCGCCTTGCTTATGGCCATCTTATGTTTATAAACTCTTTCGTTTAATTATGATGCAGCAAATTCCTTGAAAATTCTTTCATTGTTGTGTTAAATAATTGATGATAGAGTTTGATTGACAATAATGTTGAGACTAACACTGATTCGTTTGTTTTGCTTTGCGTAGTGATTGGCGTAATGCCAAGTTTTCTTATTTTCACCAAGTCCAAGTAGATATTGCTTATTTTTTTTCTTATAGACTCACGCCTGTATCCCCGAAGGGGTAGGCAGGGGTGTAATATTACAACCACATTTTGCCATGAATTTTTAGGTCCCACGTACTAGGGGGCGAGCCTATTGCCGTTACCGGGCACATCAACAGACTCGCACGGAGTCTGTTTATGTGCTACTGAGAATTCGGAAAAACCCAGTAACACTTTTGGCCGACCCGGGAATCGAACCCGGGACCTCCGCTCAGCAGTCGCATACACTATCCACTGGACCACGGAGTAGCAGTAGATATTGCTATAGTTACATATACAATGGGATACATTTCTATATAGGATCAAAGACGTCTAAATCCCTTTGCTTAACAGTGCGGTTAATAAGGTTTACAATAGTTATACCAGTACGTAGTAACTTGCGATGTCTAGTGCTCTGCTTTGACTAGAAATCTCGCTTGACAGCATCTCTGTTACAATTTCAAAGCAGACGAGAGTCTTGGGAATGCATTGTTCTGAAATAGTTCTTTGATCTAAACTTTATCCATTTTATTCCATAAATATAATAGTAACTTCACGAAGATACCTAATAAGTTTTAAAATAGACTGTCGACCTATTATTGTCATAATTATTATTCATTGGTCCAATATGACCATGAATTAATGAATCACCAATCTACCTTTTGCTTGCATTTTTCATAACGCAAATTTCGTAAATCGGTACATTTATTTCTAAGATGAGATTTCTGAGATGAGATGTACACACGGCTACACATCAAACTATGCTAAATCAGTATAAACTGATCGTTTAATGTGCGGAAAGATCATACAAAGCGAGACTATGATAAACTGGTTTTGTATAGCTTGATGTGTAGCCGTGTGTACGTAATCTGGTAACGTTAATAATATTAAAATAGGTAGAAATAACCTTTACGAAAATATGGTTATTACACCTTGTGAAGTGTATTTACACATAAAGAATATCAAAAATAGCTTGTACAAAAAGTTGACTGCAAAAACATCTTACGCAAGTGGGTAAACATATTTCTGATATTAACGATCGCTTTCATAGGGCCTCGATTTCGATAGCTATTATTGATGGAACTTGCCGAGCAAAGAAATGTAAATAATATGAAACGAAAGGCAGGTATAAAAATATGAAGTTGGAAAAATATCTCGTTGACTGAATGATGTCTACCAAAACAATTGTTTTGTATGTTATCAATCAAGCAAACAAGAGGCGTAGACTTAAAAAGAGTCTGTTACTATGTCTTATTTGATTCTTTTTATAACATCCTGACTTGTTGAACACTTTTGTATGAACTGGTTAATGGAACAAAGCCTGTCATGTTTGCAGTGTCGAGTGTCAACTCGTATTTGTAGAGTTCACGCGTCCATGCACTGTCTATCACAAAGAGCGAATAAAACCATACCATATTTGGTTCATATAATATTTTATTCAAAATTATCGGCGGTATTCATCTAGTACGCATTCAATATTTTAAACATAACGTTTCCTATAAGGCATTTTGGAAGTAAAATGCCTTAGTTGTTCATAGTTTTTACAATAATTCTCATTTTCACAAGATTATTTCGATTTCTCTGAAAAAGGAACTGTCATTTATGCGTTTAATTAAACATGGAGATTAATAATAATAAATCAATGCTGGACATATTTAGTGAAAATACATCCGATACAGTTTAGAGCATTTGTCGCGAAGAAAAGTCTTAAGGGTTGAAAACATTTTAGAAACGGTATAACCTAAACACTTATGTTCCATCTAAGAAGGCTAAATGAAAGCTAAAATAAAGTAGCCTAGTATTATTCATACATTTTAATGCATAGAAAAATTTTCCTATCGAAAAACGATTTGAATGCGATCAATATGTTCTAAAGAAACTATGTCTACATCTACACTAATATTATAAAGAGGAAAAAATTGTATTTTTGTTTGTTTGTAATAGATAAACTCAAAAACTACTGGACCGATTCCAAAAATTCTTTCCACCACCATTAGAAAGCTACATTATCTGCGAGTAACATAGGCCATATTTTATTTTAGAAAAAATAGGGGTCCGTAAGATATTTGGGGTTTTCGGGTACGCGAAGTAAGTCCCTCAGGACGCGGGTGAAACCGCCGGAAACGGCTAGTTACGTATAAGTATCTTACAACGTGTAGCAATATTACTTTTGCAAGCATTTCCTATCTATTTATTCCTAAAACGCATTTAGTACGGTCCACCTACGTCATTCCTCCCTAATATAATGCTCACGAGCCCAAAATTCAAGGGTTTTGCTGATCATAGATGCATGACTCAGTACTAGTATTGAATGCTACTAAACGAAATAGTTGTAGGCAAAGATCATACTATATTCGGCTTGTGTGGTGATACAGAATGAATTGAACGAAACCTGTTTTATTTGGAATTGATTAAGGATAACTATCTGCGTTTTTACTTGAAACGAAATTGTCTATTGAGATAACGGTTATCTTTTGCCGGTATGTTTTTAGTTTAGCTATACCTATTAATTAAAACTAGGTAGAAAACGGAGTTTTATGGTAGATTATCTCATGTTTTACGTTTATTTCCTTAATTTTTACAATACTGACTGCCTCCGTGGTCTAGTGGATAGCGTATGCGACTGCTGATTGGAGGTCCCGGGTTCGATTCCCGGGTCGGGCAAAAACTGTTACTGGGTTTTTCCGAATTCTCAGTAGCAGCCCGGAGTCTGGTGATGTGCCCGGTTACGGCAATAGGCTTGCCCCCTATTACGTGGGACCTAAAAATTCATGGCGAAATGTGGGTGTAATAGGTATAACACCTCTGCCTACCCCTTCGGGAATACAGGCGTGAGTCTATAATAATAATAATAATTTTACAATGACTTCTTTCAATATAAGGTATTTTATAATTTGCTAGTAGGTAGCGATTTGTCGTAGAATTATATGCATCAAAATGGTTGCTGGTAACTTATTGCGACATATTATATTTATGAATACTGGGGCATGCCCGCAGCTACTAACTACTTTTATTTTTCGTAGTTCCAACTGTAAATCGTATATTCCACCCGATTCCTTGGTCATTTCGAGAAATCTCTTCTTAGTTCTAAGTGCACCTCTACGCTTCCCAAGGAACATGCCTTCAGCTCCCTAGGAATAGTTTGGGACTTGGGTTGTGTGTTGTCTGGCAGATTGTAACAGCTGAATTTTATTAATATTGATAAATAATAAGTAAAATAAATCAGTGGAACATGTGATCAATATGTGATGGATGTATTATTTAGCAGCCGTGACGCGTCTGTGACGTAGCTACGTAAAAGGTATCACGTATACTCTTGTTAAGTTTATTTTGACGTACGCCTAAAATACGTAGCGAGGATAGAATAATGATTTAAAGTGCCACTAAATTGCATGTAAATAGAAACATACATATGTCAATACATGAATCACGTGTGTTGGCTCTAGTTATAACTCGTTTTATTATGGCTGTTACCTTAACATGGCCATGTGTTTGTGTTATCGTTTATCATGGGTGATTGATGAGCCTATCTCTTACAGATGATTCTGTTCGAGGAAATGCAAAAAGTTCTAAATATTCAGCTATGATAGTACCTACTATAAAGAGTCATTTTCAGTTATCAATCCTGTCTTTATCCCTTTTTTAATGGTTTGTAGGTACTGGCGTTTAAGTAGTTATTCGTTTAATTAAACAAATATAAACAATAACGAGAAAGCCTTATCACATTCATTGTTTACGTTGTTAGGTAACTTAGAACTCATTATTACCTGCGTCAAACTGAACCGTTTCGCTGGTTTAATAAATAAATAAGTTTGGTTTCTTAACACCGTATATGTGCATTGAGTCGATTCAATACGATGTAATAAAAGCTACTGAAATAAAGATATACATTTATTAAATATTTCACGCAGTATCCATTCATTCGAACAAAAATAAAATAAATCTAGATTACTGAACAACGGCAGAATATAATCGGATTGCGTTCAGTTCAATCTCTCTGTTTTTTCGCGTGGAATCGAATGAAATAATATTCAGTTTCGAGATATTTTATGGACAAAGCTGATATGAGTTTCTGTGACTGTGTGTTGTAACTTTCAAACTATCATACAGTAAGTATATCTGCTAGAATTTCGTGCATCAATATTGTCGCCTTTTTCTAACATTTCATACTTAAACACGATAGTGAGTTAAGACTATTCACTGACACCCGATTACAATTAATATAGATTCAGTTCCTTCAGAATTTAACTTTAATACCCTACTTCAATATTGGAATATCTCTTACTGGCTACGTATAGATTCCCACTAAACAATCGTATCGAAGACTCCATAAATATTGAATCAACTGGCATAAAGTACCTACACTTGCTTCCAGGAATGCTATTTGTGTATGGTGTAACTTTATATTCAGTATTGATCGAAGTACTTTTTACCACTATCTATTTACCTAGTCATAATATTAGGTATGCTTCTTTCAACCTTATCTAAATGGCAATCACCATAACGTCTTTGATCTAATATTAATTCAAGCTTCTACTGTTGATAATAAAACTGATACCAAGTGTTCAATTATACTCCTAGCACAAGTAGGTATATGCGAACGGCAGAATCTATTAAGTGGCATAGACGAATCGCAAATGCTGAACCAATCTTGGGACTAATATTTGCTAAGCTTTATGGCCGGAATGATGGCTGGAGTAAAATGTCAATGATTGTATGGCGCCAAACGTCGGTTCTGTTCATCGATCTGACGCTCGCCGAGAAATTTCTGCAATTAAGTAATCTTAGATTTCTTGTATATTCTCAGAATTCGATAATAATGTGAGGAGCAGAAGAAGGGATGACACCATGAATATGTACACATGTTTACTTGTAAGTTATGTCTTCATAATCTGATTAATACGCTTAATTATTAATAATAACAATATGTATGCCGGAGGCGTCCGTATTAATCTCATAAGTATGATTTTAAATCAAATAGAACTTAAAAACGAATATAGCCTTGAGGACATTCTTATAAAATAAATATTGCTTATACACATGCAATAAACTGATAAATATCATGGAATAATTTATGTCTCAACAAATAATCTTAATTGATGTTTGCCTGGAAGTAAGTATTTATGTTGCCGACACATCACAAAATTCGCAGTTATTTGCAACTATGCCTTTATAGAAATGATGTGTAACCTGCTTTGTATGTTTTTGTATAACTATTTAGTTGGATAGTGGCTACATATAATTAATTACTTCTACAAAAGCACGTGATAAATTTTATTATAATTATGAACCTTGTATTCACGTCCCTTGTCGTGTCGTCAAATATTGGATCAAAACTGTCAATTAATATTATATAGTACGTACAAACTTCTAAAAGTTTGTGTAGGTAGGTATTAATTTTGACGAGGGTTGTGGCAACACTGGCAACAATGACACGCGCGCTATTTATAGCGCAGCCATCTTGAATTCTTGACGTGAATGTGTCAGATATGAACAACCTAGTTCTCCATTGTTACGGGCGTCCTAAACTTTTGAGAAAATCTCTTTGTGCATGTAACTTTAGTTAAAAATATATTTTGTCGCAGCTTTAACTTAACAATGAAGTGTAGAGTTCCACTTTTCTGTTGTTTATACGAGTAGGTGGGGCAAATTCAGCGGTCTTATACAAATTGTTGCGAACGTTTAAAATAGGTCAGGAGGCACCAAAATCGGTCAAATAAAAAATCTGATGGAGTCGTGAGTAAACGCTTGTACGAAATTTATTTCTAGTATGTACACGGAAAACTGCATCAAGTTTTTGAATATTTAAACGGTTATGAACTAGCCTGGCGCATTATGGTCCTATGGCAATTCTGCGAATTTAGTCTGCATTCTGCGTCGCAGAGCAAGGTACTTAATTAATTTCCGGGTAATAATTTTACTGCTGAAACGAATTTTACAGTTAAATAGACATTCAGGAGGCACTAAAAAAATGCGGTGCACGGTGCAACAAGCGCCACTGCTAAAATTCATTACCTACTTGTTTACTCGTTAGAGTTAACTAGTTCTATATTTACGTAGGTATCTTAGATTTGCGTATCAATAGTAAAGAGGTGAATTGCTTTACCAAAGCTTACAGTTCACATTTTAGTGATAATCTTAAA
Organism: Euclidia mi; assembly: GCA_944739405.2. NCBI lineage: Eukaryota > Metazoa > Arthropoda > Insecta > Lepidoptera > Erebidae > Euclidia > Euclidia mi. The sequence continues at coordinate 75,641,968 of OX123184.2, read as the reverse complement.
CCATGCATTGATACTCAAGTTGTGAAGTTAGTAATTCAGAAATCCAAGTCATTACGTTGAGCCTGTCTTTCTTCATTTTCGAGTTTCCAAAACAAAATAGCTTTATTAATCACTAGCAAAGTATTTGAACGCCTTTGGTGATATTTGATAGATGTTATTAGATATTCAATACGTATACAAGTGGCATTACTCACGGCTCATCCGCACGCGCACCAATGTAAATAGTCCCTTGTACCGCGTTAATAACCGCTTCCGGTTCATTAATACGGTGCTCGCTTCTGATGATTGGATGACGACTGGCTGTCTCGTTAATGTACGGTTTATATCCATTTATTGCGCAGTAGTCATGCTAAATACGTGTGTAATAAAGCCGATATCCAAACATCGTGCTATATTATAATTATTATTTGTTTATGCGGCCCTTTTAATACGAGGAGCAATTTCATAGTTTACTGTCAACATTTAATAAAATACCTAGTATTAATTTTCGAACTTCATACCTATTTCTTTTATATTTAATACCATACTCATAGATACTATAAACAGGCAGAGACATTTCTGCCCGAATTGTTTAAATTACGTGTTTGTTGTTTGCAAAACGATTTATTTACTTTTTGTGTAAATATCAAAAGAAAATGTCAAGAGGACTTCCTTGGAGGACTTTTCGTACTAAATCACTCGTTTTAGTACGGAAGCGACGTGATTGTTTATTCTTGAGTTCACAGTCTTCAAAGGTGTCTAAAAGTGCCATCAGAATTTGCCTTTTGTGCGGTACTCTGAATATTATAAAATTGGACAGAATAGATCAGAGATTTCGTGGTGATACAAAGACAGGACGGTGTCAAAAACAGAATTAGTTCGTTTACATCGGGACACAAAATTATCTGGGCCAGTTTTCGGCACTAGGAAGTCAACGTCATATTTAGTTATTCCGGCGGCGGTGTCAACGAATTTTGATACGGGATTGAATTTGGAGCCAAACAAAAAATATACCAAGCGCGGGGTAAAATTAAGACCACGCATCATCGCCTCTCTCTCTCTCTTTTACTCATATCGCGGTTAACTGAGATAAAATATGGTGTCAGATTTCAACGTCCACTTCATTGGCTATAACGTATTAGAAGTCTTTTAACCATATGTATAGCATAAAATCATACCGTTTTCGGAAACGTGAGTAAAACGTGGTTGAGCTATAATGACAGTAAATTTTGGTTGGGCCTTTTAAATCTGACGTCAAAGAAAGATCGTTAAAGTTGAAGTGTTTAACTAAATAATATTACTAGCAGTTTTACATACATATCTGGTATTTAGACATCTATGCCCATTAAGTGTGTGGCGAATGGCCTATGGCCCGTTTGATTATGAGCATTTACGGCGTTAAACGACAATACCACTAGGCAAAAGGAGAAGTAGAAACTATCCTCATCATCTTCTCCTAAAATCGCTTTTCCTCATTATCTCTCCCTTTTCCCTCAAGAAAGAGAAGTGATGTTGGGAAAGTGACTGGATCGCCAGCATCCTCACTCACCAAACGAAACGCAACATTTGGAGTACGGATACGTACCTTTAGATATTTTACGGGAGGATTGTTTTGATTATGTCAAAGTAATACATTCAGACTGTCATCAGAGCGACTCTACCACTTATAAGAAAATGTATCAATGTTAAATAAAATACATCGGTTTATATTTTACATCCCGTTTCATCCCAGAGGGAACGGAATTCAATTCCATTAAAAGCAGGTGCGCGTCAAAGTTGCCTTAAATATTTTGAACTAACATTCGAAGTGCAAATGTCACCGTCATGTCGCCGTAATTGTACTTTAGCAACTGCGTCAACAGAAAATCCTCTTTAGCTCGTCAGGCATGTTAAATAGGTAAGTGTTAAGCGTTCATTATGGGACTTAGTGAAGCCTTACCAGGGTCTTGGTCGAGGCGAGGTCGCGCGTGCACCAAGAGTGTGTGCGTGATCACGACATGAATTATGTGACGGAGGCAAACTTGAAACTATTATGTAAATATTTATAAGCGATGGAAAAATATTCATAAATATTATGTTTAGTTTTCTTTTGCAAGTTAGGTAAGAGCGATGCTCTTGACTTCAAGTAAGGCTACTCACGTTTTTATTAAACGTGTTTATGATGTCATAAGTATTTATGGTTACAGTTGCATACATTTTGTCGTAATGTTCCGTGGTCAAAATTACTTAATACCTATGTAGGTATTTTTATTTGGTAGAGTTCACAATACTGTCGTTTAATTTTGTAATATATGCTGAACAGTTCCTTATGTAGGTTGTACCTAAGTTTTCATAATGTGCAGATTCTACGACCATGGGTACCATGGCCATGGGTTCACCATCATCAAAATGTTATATATCCGAAACTGCAAACATTCCCATCTTCTTCACTTGCAAGAATTATTATCATATTATCATTAGAAAATAGCGCCTGTTACTGGCTGGCAACAATAATATTACAACTGTTTGCATGTCAAATCACATTTGTTAGCAATATTATGCATTTACGCATATTTATGAACGTAATATTTAAGAACATAGGTATTTAAAGAAACCTTCGTAGCAGAGTCAAATATTTAGACGCCATTTCTTTTATAGAACTGACGTAGTATTGTGCAGTAGCAATATCTACTATATTAATATCTCGGGCTGTCTTAATGATATTATATATAATTCTGGCATACTCCTCAGGGTTTCAAATGTAGGGCACGATGTCTATTTTAAATTAAAATTTAGAGCAAAGCCCGAAAGTGCAGTCCCGCTCGGGCAGTTTAAAACTGTTCACTTAATTTAGATGCATCTGACGTCTGAGATTCAAAAATAAAATAGGTGTTCTTTAATTGAATATAGGTAAATATGGTATTGCTAGTTATTTTTGATATTTCGTGGTTAGGCTGAATGGCTTTACTTTTGTGTAGGCGTAAGTGATGGTTCTGCGGAAAACCTTATTTTATGAACGAGACAACAATATCTATTGATTTTTAATTAAGAAGGAATGCTTTTATTCAAGTAAAATCCTGTTTTCGTAATGATTTTTACTTATTTCACGACAATAGGTTACGACAATATGAAATCTTATTTTTTTTATAGACTCACGCCTGTATCCCCGAAGGGGTAGGCAGAGGTGTAATATTACACCCACATTTCGCCAGGAATTTTGAGGTCCCACGTAATAGGGGGCGAGCATATTGCCGTACCGGGCACATTAACAGACTCCGAGCTGCTACTGAGAATTTCCTAACGGAAAACCCAATAACACTTTGCCCGACCCGGGAATCGAACCCGAGACCTCCCAATCCCACGCGCACATTTATGCCGCGAGACCAACGAGGCAGTCTTAAACCACATGTAATGTATTTTCGGAACATGTAGTTATGGAACAAGCATTAGTCGACTTATTTGTTAACCACTTTGACTATGTTTATTCACTACGTCGACAGCAAGCCGTGAATAATCGACAGACAGACGATTAATACAGACGCGTCATCATTAATAAGATTAAACTTCGTGACTTTGTGAAAGTAAATAATGATGAGTGTAATAAATCATAAAATGTTTCGGCGGACGAATCTAATGAGCTATTAATTTTAAAAGACATAAACAAATTACTAAGTAGGTACATCAAAATATAATGACAAGAATATATTGTTAGCAAGGTTTTAATACAACATGATTTTGCAAAATTCATAGCAAAAACCATCGCAAGACCAATTATTATTATGCTGGAAGATTAAAAAAATATTATTATTAATATAATACAAGTAGTTGTTCCCAGTCTGAATAAGTAGAACGTTTTCCGTTATTTCATGTATTCGAATAATAAACAACACAGATCTGAAGGAATGATTGACGATTTGATGAATATTTTGACGTCAAGACAATTTCCGTAGAGCTTTACATATAAGAAAGAAACGATGGACCAAGTAAGATAGAAAGACATTATACAGACAGCCTGCGACCGCTAGACAACAAGAAGTTTGGCGACATAAGAAGCGAAATCATACTGCTATAAATCTCAGTCTTCAGAGATATACAGGCATGGCACCTCATTGTTTTTCTGGAAGAGCAAAACCTATTGACCGAAGAAGCCATACTGTGTCATCAAATAATAAGGCGGATTACTCATTAATCTCCGTCTGTGGCCGTGGGTGTCAATCGTGCTGTATCACGTTGAACGAATCATTAGTAAAAGAAAGTTGAACGTTACGCATTCGGCAGTATAGCTCAGGGTCATGGCTATCGTGATTAGATCTTATTAAAAGTTAGACAGTAAAATTACTGAACTCATTACTATTGGTTTACGATATAGTATCGAGTTTTTAAACAAACCGGCACGTTGATCCAGTTTACATTTTAATAATAGCTCTTATTTATTACTCTTCTGGCCTGAAAGCTACAGGGAACCTCGTTTGACTCGGTTTTATTTTCTGTTATGCAAATGAAGTCGATTAAAACACTAATAAAGTTATATTTGTCAGCCATAACGGCATGCCCAACTATTGCTCCTGAAATCATGACAAGACACGCCAATGTTAGCGGCAAGAAGCAAGTTATGCAATTAGTAAATAAACTATTCGATCAGCCATAAGGATTGTTATTACATCTGCCAAAGACGCAAATACCAAATGTGTTTAAAAACATGAGGCGGTACAACAACAATATGGCCGCGTTATAAACAAGTTGACGGTTGCTATAACCCAAATTCGTCGACTGTGTACATTATTCTGGTCTCGAGAACACCGCATCTGTTAAATGTAAAGTAAATATTTATTTTATCCCCAAAGACACAAGATTCGATCGAGTTTTTGTAGTAACGGCGGTGGGTGTTTTTCGTGTTTGCAGACATAACACGGCGGGTTGCAAAGTTATGTTGTACTGTAGGAATGGTTTGGATGGCGAATCTTCTGAAATTAGTCGCTTTGTGTGAAAGCCATGACCCTAGACTTATGAAGGTCGGAACCGTGGCAGTCGGCGACGTAGCCTTTGCTCGAGCTTTACGACACAAACATAGTCTTGCTTACAACTCTCAAATGCGCTTTTGATGTTTATTTCAAATCAACATTAAATGTTATTAAACCAAGGGCTGATGCAAATGAATTACTATGCATTTAAACGATGTTTACTGGCTGCATGAATGTTTAAGCGCTGTTTACATTACCGACAAACAATTTAAACGCATTAAATGACACTCCGTGTGGTTGACGGCATAGAATACAAGTGTCACCACCCCCTATCTTCCCGTGGGTGTCGTAAGAGGCGACTAAGGGATAACACGATGCAAATACCATCTTTGCGTAGAGACGGAAAACTCGACATCAAACCCTATACGGCTGCCTCGTTGGTCTCGCGGCATAAATGTGCGCGTGGGATCGGGAGGTCCCGGGTTCGATCCCTGGGTCGGGCAGTGTTATTGGGTTTTTCTGTCACGAAATTCTTAGTAGCAGCACGGAGTCTGGAAATGTGCCCGGTACGGCAATAGGCTCGCCCCTTATTACGTGGGACTAAAGTATATCTGGCGAAAAGTGGGTGTAGAAATACACCTCTGCCTACCCCTACGAGGATAAAAGGCGTGACGATATGTATGTATGTAAATGACACTCCTCAAAAACAGACAATTCTAAAAGCATTCACCTGCTATAAAATACTGTGAAGGATATTTAGTTTTAATATTAAATGCGTTGTTGTAACTTGTACCAAATTTCTAGGGATCTAGACTGGAAGGAAAGTGGCAAATGGTGTTAATGTTAATACGCAAGTAGTAAAATAAATAGGTCGGACATTACGGTCATAACAGCGGATGCTTTCTGCAATCTCAATGCTTTTAATAGTGACCAAGTGGCTTAATAAAACCCACATTTTAACTTGTTGACGTTAGTACTATTAATTATTCTGTACTTTTTGTTTCATAGCGTGTATGATAATAATTAAATTTTATTATTGATAGCACTAGTTTTATAAGATTGTTTCTAAAACTTTATTTTTAATACTTTTTAGGTACCTATCTAAGTCTTATGTATGGTTTATTTTTTTTGCACTTCTGCAAATCACATATGTTTAAGTAATGTGTATTTTTTATCGATGTAAGTAGAATATACGAATCAAGTATTGGCCTGAAATTAGTGTTTTTAAATGCTAAATAATAATAATTGTTATTTGATTCCATATGACAGAGTATGAAAGATCGCTTTTGATCTATGAGAGGAAACGGATGTTTAATTCTATATGAACCTTTATTCGTTTGAAGATTGGGTTAATGCATTTCATATATTTATAACGGAAATGAAATGAGGAATATAAATATTATGAAGTTTAAACTTGACTAGTAAAACATTTATGATAGTGAATTTTCAAGAATGCTTTTTGAGTATTGAGGTTTGAGGAAAATTCGCTTTTTATTTCTAATAGATATTTCGAAGTATTTGCCGTTATCTTTAAATTCTTTGAGGATAACAATATAGACGGTAATGGTAATTTGTTTTAAGATTTTCCAAGAGTGTTATGATAAGCTGACTTGGAACGTCGGCAATAACGCGAAGCAGTAATAGTAAAATAAAATGTTCAAATCAAGAGAAAGCCACAATAATTGTGTCACCAAGAAATCTTAAGAAAATTGTTTTTAGCAACATAATAAACATTTGCATAGGAAATAAGCTGCATGAATTTAAAAGGTTCGGCAGAGGTACAAGCTACATGCATTGCTTGCTAAAAGGCATGTAATAACACAACAAGATACCAAAGAGGCTATATTGCTATCAAATTCAGAATATCCATCTGAGAGACAGGCATTCGATAATCGAAATTATTATAATGCAAATAACGTCTACTATTATGTCTCTAAAATAAAGTTAAACAGCGAATAGAATGTAGTACTTATACATGATCCGCAATGCGATGCTTTGTTACTGCAATGTAAAGGGCAGATTTCACTGCGTTTAGCTAACACGCGATCATTTTGTCGTTTCCACCGACGTTTTCTCGCACGCATGTTCTCAATCAGCGCATTACGTGATGTTAAATACAATGATTCACTAAATTATATGTTGACTTGTACGTCAAACACTTGTACTTACATGTTCAAGTGCCAAATATTATGTTACTTATGCATTTTGAGAGGCGTCGTTGGAAAGTTTTACTTAGCTTAGGCGTGGTTGCATTTTGTGCTCAGGACTAATGATGATGTTTCTTAAACTAAATAGAAACTTGGATTTACCTGCAAACAAAGAAAATATTACATTTAGTACATAATATAACATAATCAATAATATAGTTTGAATTGAATAGTTTTATATACTTCACATAATTAAAATTAAAATGTAATCTTTGATAGCAAATCATAATAAACAACAATAAAGTAATTTCTTTATTTCCTTCCAAACTGTTTGGATGATAAATTGACTTGCATGTTTGGACCAAACATGCAAGTCAATTTATCATCAATTATTTTGACTTAAGACAAGACAAGACGTAATTTTAATCTTAATATATAAAATCCTTGCGTTACTGACTGACTGACAGACACGCTACAGCCGAAACTATTGGGCGCAGGAAGCTGAAATTTGGCATGTATGTTCCTTGGGGACCGTAGGGGTGCACTAAGAAGGGATTTCCCGAAATTCCCACGGGATCGGCCAAAACGGGTAAATTAAAAACAAATGCAGGCGTAGCTGCTGGCGTCCTCTAGTAATAAGATAAACAGCATGTTGCCATATCTCATGTGAGATCATTCGTTAGGACAGGTTCCCTTCGCAGTGGTTACGTTTAGCCTTGAGTGCAGTGCCTTCCCGCAAAAATTTCATGGCCGCGGTGACAGGCCGTGTCGAAACTGGATGGTGTTTTTCATTTATATTCACGATATTATTCATGATTTCGGTTTAGATACATTATGCATGAGATCTACCAATTTCTGTTATCAGTCATAGCGTGTCATGACTTGATGTTCGTAACAGATCGGCTAACGGCCATTTTCAATATTCGAACTATAGATAGATCTGTAGATTTTAGATTCATGTTTGACATATTTTGTATGGAGCTTATGTCAAAAACGAATCTAAAATCTACAGATCTATCCTTAGTTCGAATATTGAATTCCGTAGTAAGTAAAACAGTGTTGCCAGAGTTTACCAGTTAGATGGGTGACCGTGTCGTGTCATGAATATATAGTTCGTCTGTTAATGTTGTGTTATAAGAAATGTCAGGTTATGTACGAGAAGTTCAGTGGGTTTAGAAACTTCTAAGTCACAGTTGGCGATATGCAGCCTACGAATTTAATACCTATAGGACCTATACCTTCATCATCATATCAGCCTTAATAGTCCACTGCTGGACTAGGCCTCTCCTTTGAAAGGAGGAATTGGCCTACTACACCACGCTGGTCAAACGGGTTAGTATAGGGTTTGTATCAAGTTTTCCTTCTCTTACAGTGCTGTTCTCTGCATACTATGCTCCCTCTGTCGGCTCTTACGACACCCATGGGATGATATGGGATGGTGACATTTCGTATTCTTAATCCGTCACCACACGGACAATAGCTATACTTATTATAGGTTAAATACATCGAATATTTAAACGATATTGAATAAAAATAAACGGAATGAAATCTCAGTATCAATCTAAGGAAATGAAAGTGTTATATAAATAACCTTAAAAGTCGCGTAGGATGATCATTTGTCAAGCCATTAAAATGGAAAGTGGAATACTTAATGGCATTATTAAAATTGTGTTGCAATATTAATCAGGTGATGTTCTTGACAACTCACTTGTATATTTTTCAAACGATAGGACAGCAGATTATTTCACTATCGTACATTCATCAAATTGGTTTTATGTGTTTACCTATCTTTTTAATTAGTGGTTCTGAGCACTTTACAATACGAGTTCTATTTTGTTCATATCGACCGAATGAAGAAATAGGAGATTGTGATAAGAGCAATAAAAACGTAACATAATATGTATTAAAGTTACATAATTTATGAATGCAAAGTCATAAATTACACAATGTTTGACAGGACTTTATTATACTTTATTTTTAGGGTTCCGTACCTAAAAGGTAAAAACCGGACCCTATAAGTAAGTCTGTCACCAGGCTGTATCTCATAAGCCGTGATAGCTAGAAAGCTGAAATTTTCACAAATTATGTATTTCGGCTGCCGCTATATAAACAAATACAAAAATTTACAAAAATATATTAAGAGCGGTCCCATACAATAAACGTGTTCTTTTTCGTATGTTTGCTAAAATTACTAACGGTAACAGGTATACGCTTAAAACTTCCACAGAATATGTAGTTGTATATGACATACCTTTATAAATAAATAATCAAAGTATACATACAACAAACGTGATTTTTTTTTATAGATGATGGTACGGAACCCTTCGTGCGCGAGTCCGACTCGCACTTGCCAAATTTTTTATTACTAAGTTGACCAGAGAAGGACAAAGTAGGGAACTCTTAATGAGATTATATGCGATAATTTGATCGTAAAGCTGGTTTATCAGAAATAATGGCGATGATCGCGTGACAGACCATAGTTTCTTGACTGTTTCCTAAACAGCATTAATGTTAATTATAAGCAATGCCATAGTCAAAATAACTAACTCGCTGATAGAAACATTGAGGGACCGAATGAAGTAGGTATTTATAATTATTAAGTTTTCACAAGATCATCTGCTAAGTAATCTATTAAAGCATCATCAGCATCTCTTTCACCGGGTTTTAATTTTTCAAAATGGTCTCAAATTAAAATGACATTTAAGTTTATGTGAAGTTATCGTGAATATTTATACTCGTTCTAAATTTAAAGAGCAGTACTGTGAGCATGCTGCCTCAACACGTAAAATAAGAATGTAGGAGAATTTAAAATTTGCTGACTTTTTGTGGGAACATAAAGAATGTTGCGTTTTTTAGAATGTCTCAACTTTTGAAATTAATATAAGAAGCTACTGATGTTGATGGTAGATAATATTGGGGATCACGTTGGTCACATGTTTTTGTTTGTTATCTGGCAATAAGCATATGATATAAGAGCACTTAATAGTTGTACTTTCATTGGCTACTACTGCCCGTGTTTATCATAATAATAATATTATACTGATTACGAATATTATGATGTACACAAGTCGAAGTATTTACATTCCACCAACGAAAACAAATAACTTATCTAGCTGTCTTCCTTCAATATCTTACATCTGCAAGCTGGAAAATTTCAGCTCCAAGTTACCTAATCTTTTCTTTTAATATTCGATATTGTAAGCCGTTACTATTTTTATCTTGGTAGTAAACAAATTGATTGATTTGTAAGTTGGTACTACTGATGAATAAGATGATAAATATATATATAAACTCGATTAATTTAAATTGTCTTTCTTATTCGGTATTTCTATGAGCACCCTTTCTCAATTAGATATGATCGAATCAAGCAAAAAATAGTACCGAGGTTGCTAGTTGCTATTATCATCAACGCCCATAAAATATTAAAATTGATGTCGCGGACCGAATTTAAAATACAGGTTTTATCATAACTAGATTATCAAACGGCCGTAGTTCATCGAACTTATAAAAATAGAAATAAGTAATACAGTCATCTAAATAACGTATATTTCGTTTAAATTTTAATAAGTGTCTGCTTGGTTCTTGATTATGTTCGTGAATAGTCGCAGACCTCTCGCCAGCTGCCGCGAAAAGAAATAAAACAAGATTTAACACAACAAAAAAATAGTTCATCGAACTTGGTTTCTGGCTGAGGAAGAGTCTATGCAATTTTATTATACTTTTTGCTCTATAGTGACCAGTTTTTCAATCAAATTAAATATTGGGTAGGTAGTTATAGTTTGTTTAGTGATTTTCAATCAATCTCGTGTTTTTATATGTTTCTCCGTTGATAAGTGGTCGAAATTCCATCGTAATTTCGACACCTACCACTTTTTCAACGCAAAAACTATAGCTATGGCTAATTTCACTCTTCTTCGTGAGCATGATGCGCTAAAAACGTTTCAAAAGTTATCTCTTTACGTTGTTCAGAACAACGGAGAGAAGTCAAGATTTTGGCTTCGTCGTATTTTCCTTTCAAAAGAATATTGAAACAAATTAATCCAGACAACTTGAGCTTTAATATCGACTGAGTTTATTTGGAATAGTGCGTAGAATATAATTTAAGTAGTTGCTTTATGTCGTTCTATTTCAATAACTGTTCCAATGAGTACTTGGAACAGGTACCGAAGGTAACTTCAGCCAAGTATGACGCAATTCTGCGACACACAAATCGGGAGCAGGTGCCTAAATAAATTGAATTTCAATTGGTTCTGTAGTAACGGGACGCCAGGTGTTGTTACCAACATTCTTTATTTACGAGCACCCTTACTCGTACCATTTTGTTGTGTATATGCTTCAATACGCTGATATTTAATTGAAGGACCTAGTCAGACAGTATTCACTCATTCGTGTATGTAATATTAAATCCAGGTCTAACTTTGTGTGGACCTGTCTATAACCCTGAATCTAATAATAAATTCAAAGACTTGTTCAATAGATTTAACAGTACTTATAGCATACCAAGAAAATATCGTATTAAGTGTTGTTACATTGCCTGAGCATTGTTAAGCTCTTACTCTGTTATCTAAAACGTAAAACGACCCAGAAATCTCAATCAACGTAGAAACGCAGTTTCGTTGGCGATTTTTACACCTCTGAAACGGTATCTCGGTTGTTGTGCCAGTGACGTGTGCAAACATTAAAGTGGTGACTAGTATTGTACAATCGAAACGGCAGCCAAATAAATATTGCGATACATCGCGGCTTACTTTCGATTACTTCCGTTGTTTGTTTAACAAAACCTCAAATGAACTTTGAACAAAATATTTATACAATTTTGTCGCTTTTATTATGTCCTTCTTAGTGAACTAGTGTAACACGTCAGTCAATTAATTTTGTCGTATGTCGTTATTTTTCTTTGACTGCTTCCGTTGTTTGATTAATAAAGTTGTCAATGAACTTTGCGCTGGATTATTTTTGCGATTGTCTCGCATCTATAGAGTACGTACGAATTATGAGTCTGTCACATGAGTCACAAATACCATTGTCTCGCCGTATAATTAGCTTGCCGACCTGAACTAATTTCTTTGTTAACATTATTTGCTTTGCTCGTTCGAATAATTAGCGTAAATAAGAGAAGAGAAACTCACTCTCATTTTAAAAAAGCTGTATATTATTTACCAGCATTTCTTTCACTTCAATTAACAGCAATTATAATCGATTTCATGGTCTATTAAATAAACCGTAGAATGCCAGAAGGCATGAAACTCGGTGACTAGTAAGTAACCCATCATCTTTTAACATTAAAGCGTGCGGTAGAAAGTCACGTGGTAAACAAAACCATGTTGTTTTTAAAACAGTGCTATAGCAGTGGCCATGAACATCGCCCACGTGAACCATACTAACATACTAGTAACACTTTCGATTCAAGTATTTTAAGACTGCCGCGGAAGGAAGATGGATGACATACTCTTTTTACTTATAACTGATTCCCACGGCAGTGGGAAGTGTGTACTCGTAACAATGTGACAGATGTTATTTATTAGTACAGAACAACACTATAGCTCATTTTCTTTTTTGTTCGTTGATATTGTTATTCAGGCTGCTGTTCTACATTTGAAATTCTCCAGACCTACATTCCTCTACCATAAATGCGATGATTTTGAATTATTTGTCTCTGGGAATAATATCCACCACTCCTAATGTTGCCAGCCTTAAGTATCCGAAGGGAAATGTGAAATGGGCTGTTTTGCTAAAATGTGTTCTGTTCCCGTTACCGGTGATAGCCTAGTTAAATGGTTTATGGGTCATAATTACACTAACGACTTGTAAGGTCACACACGAATTTTCTTGTAACACGTGTTTTTCGCAACTAACGGTAACTATGATGGGGCTAACGGTACATTTTTTGCAAGCACTTTGTAAGATTGGTCGGTGCTCATGAAGTTTCTTGCAGTGAACTGTTAGCTCTTAATGTACATAATAGGTCTTTCTATCTTCATTGCTTGATCAATTGTACTCAGTTGTATAGTCATTTAAGTAACGTTATTTATCGTCTTTTTAGCACCACTTAATGGTTTAAGAAAGATACTCAGATTTTCACATGAATTTGCATTGTTAGACATACCAATATTCAGTCTCGTCTCCATTTTTCCAAATAAAATCATTTTTGTTTCAGAATTTCTACAAATTTTATACGTCTAGGTACATATCTATAACAGAGGTTTAATTCTCCAGGGTAAATAGCGCGTGTGATGTTCCATTTTGACAAAATAATTGATAAGCTGCGTGTACAAAATATTTAGCTCATTTTGTAAGGTTACTGACCTTTTACAGAAACGGAGAAAGGCCAAAGACATTTCAGCTAAATATTAAAATCTATTGTCTTTGCCATGGAACACAGAATAATAGTCTTTGCAAGACCTACATAAATATATTTGTGTGTTTTGTTTAAATTAATTCAAAGAATTCAAAGTGAAATACAAAACAAAATAAAGAAGTAACATTACGCCGACCTCTTTTGTTTGATATGCGAACTTTTTATTTAAACATTTGAAGAAGCACCGCCTTTTTATTTTGTTCGTTTAAGTAAAAATGACATTTTTCATTAGTTATTACTATCTAATAGTAAGGATATATCTTTAGTAATAAATTGTGAAGAATGGTATAAGAATGAATTTGATAACATGGCGATTTTTTACTTTGCGTGCGAAAATTAGTCATGTGTCACATTAGGCATCCTAAGTTATTTGGCTGTCTTATCAGTTATCACTCACGGAATACAATTGATAGGATAATCAGCTTTACTAACTTTTATGGTCGCGTCTCGTAGTGACTACTTCTTACAGACTCTTCCATAACCGAGATTTCTCTTAATCTTTAAAAATATCGCAATAAGTCTTTCCGCAGTTGAAACCACGATACAATATATAAGACAGCTATCCCGCCAGACCAAAGATGCATTGTTCTCATTTCCAATATATCGAAGTCAAAGAAAATGGAGTAAGCATGATGTATCGCATTTATTTCTGACTGTTTGGTTACGAATGCACGATAGTTATACGGATCGACATAGGGATAAAGTCGTAGAATGATGTCGGTTGCGAAGTTTGTATGTTTTGATCACTTGATACAATGCGTCTCTGCTTGCTTGAATGAGTCATCCAATGTATTTATGAATATTGCATTTGCGTGTTTTTGACGTGATATAGTATTTGTAGTATATGAATTCGATTATATATTACGTAAATTATGTGTGGTTCATTCAAATGACACGATTTAAATGAAGCTGCTATCTTTTAGATTTAAGTGTTTTCTTTGGCTTTACCACTTTATGGTTAGAATGAAGAATACTAATTGGTTTAGTAATGGATGTGGGCGGCTCAAAATGTGTGGTTGGTGAACCTTGGGGGAGGCCTATGTCTAGCAGTGTACTTCTTTCGGCTGATATGATCATCATCATCCTAGCGTTATCCTGGTTGCATTCAAGACATACACACCTTGAAGGCCGAGGTCCGCTTACTGCTCTAACCAGATATGACAGAATATCAACTTTTATACAGAGCGATTGCCTGACTTCCGCAACTCAAGGCGATATTGTATGGTTTAGACCAGTATCAGTTTTTATTTGAAGGTACCAAAGGTACTGACTCCCCGTAACGAAAGTCAAAGATCTTCATGACAGCCGGGAACGACGCCGCGACGGTTTAACGTGCTCTCCGAGGCACGGGGCAAGCGATAGTTAACAATTTAATTCGGTTGACATGATGATGATGATTAAACTTGAGTGAGTGCCGAATATTAAATTTCAAGTTAAATGTCCGAATGTCTGTAGGTTGTATGTTTCTAGTAAACATATATTATATTATTTCATATGAGGAGGTATAACATCCAAATGCCATGTGGCTTATATAAACGTAACCTGACCTTCAGTGACACGAGATACAAACATGTTTAGAAGTGCGGGACTGAGAAAAAAGGAACAAGCTACCTACTATTTTGGTGATTTACCTAACAAGATTGGAATGCAATCGTTAGCAGCCTACTATTGTCGACCCTATGATGTATCGTAGGTACTGTTTTACTTAATAGAAATACCTACCTAACAGCTATTCGTTCAAGTAGGTAAGTAAAAAGACGACGTAGGAAACCTACCTGCTTTAGAAGGTTTTAATGACGTATTTTAGAAGAACAACGTTCATACTTTCCACCTTTCCACAATACCAGTAAGTATTTTGCTTTAAAATTGAGTACCTATTAATATGGTTTTAGTTATAAATACTTTAGGAATATTTAGATAATATATCAATTATGAAACAATTTGCAGAGCATCTCTTGCTACAAAGCGAAAGCTTGGATGCAACCAGGATGAAGCTAGGTCGACCTTTATCGTACGTATATAGGTACATTTGTACCAACGCAAGGCTTGAAAATATATCTCGTGAACAAGGTATATTTATTTCAGATAAAAGAAGACAAGCTTTTAATTGTTTTCAGGCGTATTTTCTCTTTGTTCTACCCAGGTATTTACTATTGGCTGCGATAAACGCACACTAATCCTAAAGGATTGTCAAAGGTATCCATGATGTCATGTTACTATTGATGTTCAGGCTTACAAACGAAGGTATTTATCAATGTCCTTTGTTTATATTTTTCTCTTATTTTAAAGGCATGTAAGTGGTATTGTAAGTCACACATACCACTCAACGAGTAGGTAGGTATGTGTTTGTAGCTTTTGTTCAAACTTTACTCAAACAATATTTTACAATATCAAAAGTGCATTAAATAAATGTTTTTCACATTCATCATAGCAGTTTGTGTAACTTTTGAATTTTTGACTATAAATTTTATTCTTAGTGCTGATCAACATTAACTTAGATGAATGGACGTTTCAAAACTTATGTTTTAGTCTCAGAGTGGTGGTATATAAAATATTATCTGACAGCTACGTTATGTGACTTAGGTTTAGTTACACAACCCCAGGATAGGCGCCATTATTTGAATAAATTTAAAATTAAGACGATATTTTTATGATGTTATCCGCCAGATATTTTAATCGCAATATACAGGAGACTGGGGGGGGGGGGGGGGTAAGAAATTGGCGATCGACATGGTTCAGGCTCGATTTGCGGTAAAGACTTTTGGTTGGACTGAACTATTTCAAGGAAAATTCGATCTGAGTTAACTGAATCTTGTGCCCATATACAATAATAGGGCCATATAATATGGCATAGGACCTAATCAAAAATCACAAAATGTAAGTGTTAATAAACACCTTGTTGTAGGTACCTATTTTTAATATGCCATTTTATGTACATTATTTAGGCGGGGATTGTCAAGGATTTTCAAGAGCAGCAGATAATGGTTATGGTTAATAAAAACTAGTTTAACTATCAGTTGAACATAAAAAAATATTCTTCATGGAATTTAATTAGGCAGGCAAATGTCATTAGAAAATTTTCATAGCACGGCCTACATACTGAACGTGATATATGTGAAGAAAAATGAACGCTTCTCCATTGACCCAGTATCGTTACATTGACCTGTATGAATAAGAAATTGTAAAGTTTAAATATATCGTGACCTGTCTTTCATTATATCAGCCTTTAACAGTCCACTGCTGCAGCAGCTGGACTAGGCCTCTTTTTTGAAAGGAGGAATTGGCCTACTATACCACGCCGGCCAAACGGGTTGGTATAGGGTTTGTATCAAGTTTTCCTTCTCTTACAGTGCTGTTCTCTGCATGATATGCTCCCTCTGTCGGCTCTTACGACACCCATGGGATGATATGGGGTGGTGACATTCCGTATTCTTAATCCGTCACCACACGGACAGACCTGTCTTTAGCATGAAAAAAAGACGAAGGACAAAGCACATTATAGAGTCAAGTAGAGAAGAACAAATGTAAGTCGAAACGCATTTTACACATTCTGAAAAAGAGCTGTAAACGCGATATTTACCGTGGTGGTTAAACATGCTCTACCACACCATGGCAGATTCGCGTAGCCCCACTACTGAGGGCACGTAGAACCCACCGCAGTAGTTTTTGTGGGTCCATATTTCTTTCGGTAGTTTCCCTGTAATTTCCACCAGTCAAGAAGTGGAGAGAAGCCCGCTACAAGGGTTTTCTGTCGCTATGCCAAAACAATACAAGGAATACCAGTTAGACAGAGATTGAGTGTACTGAGCCAAGGTATTATATACAACTAAACCATTTGTGGGTTTATTTTAAAAGATAGAGTAGATCGTGTTAACAGTCTCTTACCGGGCAAACATTGTATCTTCTATCAAATTTATTTCTAGCTTTCGTAGCTATCAAAGTTGTAGGCATCAGATCGCCAATCGATCTAGACATTACTCTATGATATCTAAATAACTGACCTGCCCATACTTCACGATACATGAAAAGACGATTGCGTCAATTGACCTAGTACTGTTACGTCGACCTCTTGAAACATCTAATTGTGAATTTCAAATAGATTGATTGTACTACTGAACTATTTCTGTCGTTAATCAATATTCAATTGTACCTAAACGAGATCAATTTACAACTAAAATTAGTTCAAATCAAGTTTGATAACACAGTTACCTAGAAACTTACTTATGGATATCATGAGTGCACTATGTAGAAGAAGATTTTGTTCTCGAAAGACGAGAAACCTGCCAACTCGTTCTTGGCCAATCCTACACAAAGAGTGAAGAGGAGGGCGCCCAGCAGTGGGTAAGTACTAAAATTATATACTTCCGTTTAATTATTTTTCATGTGTTTTATTCGCCGAGGAGATATACATCCCAGAACGGGACGAAAAAAGCAGAAGTAATTGTTTTCCTATGCAAATGTTTTACTAGTTTTGGGATGCTTACATTGTAACTACGTACTCGATTTTATTAGTAGGTATTGTTTGTTTTGTTAAGTCATATGGACAACAATCAATATTTATTTAAATAACAAAATAAATTAATATAAGGATAACACAATTATAACTACTTAAATACTACTACTAAAGTTAAAGATATTAAAGTACAATACAAATAAATAAGAAAATGTATATTATTCAAAGGGCGTCGTGAAAGTCCTCCACATCGCCGTCTATTGGGAATGTGCCCAGAAGACTGGCAGCATTGCCACGCTGTATGGCAATGCTAATACAGTATTAGCATTGCCATACAGCCTGTCGACAGCCTTGGTCACCATGGCCTATCATGCAGCAGGAGCGCAGGTCGTATTTCACGACATAGCAACCTGAATGACATTCTTCGTCGGGCTCTTGTCACCGCTGGCGTTCCAGCCCAACTTGAACCTCAGGGTTTGGCACGCAACGATGGTAAAATACCAGATGGAATGTCTCTACTGCCTTGGAAGTTGGGTAGGCCTTTGGTATGGGACGCAACGTGTGTCGATACCCTTGCGCCATCTCATCTTCCTAGCACAGCGGGTTGTGCGGGCGCCGCTGCTGCCACAGCGGAGACTCTGAAACGGCGCAAATTCGTAAATCTCGTAGGGGATTATGTATTTGAGCCGTTTGGAGTCGAAACATTGGGGTCATGGGGTCCAAGTGCTAGATCTCTCTATAGAGAGCTTGCGAAGAGACTTGTCGACGCCTCGCGTGACCAGAAGGCTGGCATATGGACTACTTTAGTAGCAAAATAGCAGAAATTCAACAGAATCACAGAGTAGGCAGATTTAATAATGTGCGTGTCATAATTTCTGATTAATTTTATTAAAATATTGGTAGTTCCTATGAAAATAGTTTCATTTGTCTAAGATTCATCTCATTCAGTCATTTCTTAGAGCGTAATATTCAATGTAATGTTTGTCACATAATCTGTTGTGAGAGACATTAGAATATCTAGAAGCAATACGAGAAATTATCAATGCAAGAATGGAACTGTTGTTTGAAATAAGTTGTACCTCAAGTTTCGCAGGGAAACTAAATCTACATGTTAACAGTTTTTCAAATAGAAGGGTTTAAAATGTTTTAGTTCAGCAATGTACCTACTGTGTCGAATTGCTTAAAATGAAAACAATCGTGTTTGTCGTCGTCACGGTAGATTTATCGCCGAACGCAGAAATCACTTCGACTAAAAGAATTCGGTCAATGCACTCTCCTTTGTTTCGCGTGAAAAGAGAACGAAAATTAAAAGAAAAATAAAATGTTATCGTATCTAAGTTTAGTTTTTATTGGTCATTGGGAGGCTGACTTTTATCTAAGGATCAGACCACAAAATAATAAGATGGCATAGTCAGCAGGATTTTATAAGCCACTCAAATTTTGACAGTTTTATGAATTTCGTTTTCGTGATTAACTTTAATCTGTCCAATGTGGCAATTGTATAAAGCTGATAGACCTTTTGAAGCAATAGGCTCAAAGAATCATAATCTAATATATAAAATTCTCGTGTCACAGTTTTCGTTCCCATACTCCTCCGAAACGGCTTGACCGATTTTGATGAAATTTTTTGTGCTTATCCGGTATCTATGAGAACCGGCCAACATCTATTTTTCAAAAAAAAAAAAATATATTTTGCAAAACAACGTTTGCCGGGTCAGCTAGTTTAATATATAATTTAACACAATTGTTTAATTTCCTTAATTTGTGCCAAAGTGCAGAGGCCTAACTATTTATATCTCTGCTAAATTATAGTGCATAGGGTGTATAGGGTTCCCACCAAGAACTTAGGGTCCCAAGCCAACCTCACCTGCAAGTGGTGCACCTGCCGATCAACGGACGAGGCTCTGGCAAACAAAATGTCCCAATAAGCGGCAATAGGCTCGCCACCTATTACGTGGGATCAAAACACTGGCGAAAAGTGGGCGTTTAATATGCCTCTGCCTACCCCTTCGGGGAAACAGGCGTGAGTCTATGTATGTATGTATGTATGTAAATTATACTTAATTTTCACTAAACTTAAAGTTTTTCTACTTACGATACTACCTCCTTATTTTTAAAAGAAGTTAAAGGTTTATCGAAAACTTGTATTAGTAAATATTGTATCGGTTTTAGCTCCTTACTGTGCAAAAATAAGAGACACTTTGTTTCAAAAGAAATACACGACTCGGCTAAGAAGTATGGTCGCGTAGAACATTGTCCTGTCAAAGCTAGGAGAAGTCACGACCAAAAAGAATTACGGCGTACTCCGAATATTACAAAGCTTCCTTATAGAATAATATACTCGTATATTATGTAAGCTATGTGTTTGTGGCATTTTCCTGCTACTAAAGAAACTAGGTTTACGATATTGTAGTATGTTGAATTTTCACTCAGTTTGTGACCATAGCGATATGGCTTTATGAAGGGCAACAAGTCCTCGCATGTACAATGTTAGGTACTCCAGCTCAGGCAATATATACCTAACCTAGTTTTCTTAGGCTGATTTTAGTCTCACGCTCACCGTCAGCGCTCATAGCTCAGCGCGTCGTTTGTCAGCGCTGAGGCTCAGGATGGCTCGTTTTAGTATCGTACTGACCGCCTTACTGTACAGTCGACGATCAAAATGCAGAGTGTATTATTGCTGCTTTGTACTATCTATCACAAAAAAATAAAAATCGGCGACGACGAAGACTCCATGTTCATCCATTGATTGAGTAGAGAGCCGTTGCAGGAGAATTTGTCTTGTTATATGGCACTTTGATGGCTGACAAAAGTAAATTATTTAATTACTTTTGAATGTCAAATAGAACTTTTGACGAATTACTGGCAAAAATACAGGATAAACTGGTCCATTGCAGCCTACGGATCGTGCCTATACCACCGATTGAACGACTCATCGATAACTCGACCTGTATCCACTTCGCAATTCGCCATGACTGTACGCGCTGATGACATCCGCTCCGCTCGACACTAAAACACTCACTGAAAGCAGAGGCGCTCGAGCGATCATCGGCGCTGACAGCTACGGAGGGCCGAAGCGCGGCGCGTACGTCTGCGTAGCTATCAGCGCTGACCACCGTGCGCGCTGATAGCTACGCGTCATTCAAAAACGCTTCCTAGAAGTTCATAAATCTCGGCCATCAGCGCTGATGGTGCGCGTGCCGTCAGCGTAAGACTAAAACCAGCCTTACAGGCAATGTACAATGTCAAAGTGACGCGTAAAGCAGACGTGTCTTTTTGTCGACGATGCCTTTTGTCGCGAAAATCTTGTCCACAATAGCCTATTGTAATTGACAATTTCAGACGTTGCTACTAAGCTTCTAAAGTAAGTTCTAAATGGAAATTCCGTTCTCCGTACTTCGCGAAAGTTAAACGAAAAATAAATTCAAGTAGCAACTAACTTATTGGTTGTACGTTGCCGATATTATGCGGAGGAATCGCAAATCTAGATGCCAAATTCATTAATTTCGCATAGAATATCCAATAGATATCCATCGGCACGTATAACCTGAAATCGATAATCGTATTGTCGTCAGCATCCCCAGTATTGCCAGACAAAGCAGTATAATGGTATGATAACAATATAATATTAGTCTTGTATCTCACTGTGAGAAAGTCAACCGCGTTTGCTTAGTGCGTGTCGGCAGATTTATTAACATGTTTTTTGAGAACCAAGCTTTTTAACGATGTTGTTTTTTAATGTTTAGCAAGCAACAATTAACAATTTAATACGCATTAAACTTCTAAAAGTCAGTGTTGCCACGAGTTGAATCTCTGCGTAGCAGAATGTAAGTTCAAATCCACTAGGCTGACGATGTCTCGGATTGGCATGCGAGTCAAATAAAGGGATGTTATTGGTGAATGTATTTTTATCCACAAAGCTCATCTGCCCCGCAATACTCTGGTGGATACGTGGCCTTAGTTTATGCGCCGATTGATGACAGCCGATGGCGTCGAGGCTCCGTCGAGCTCGCTGTGACCCCAACTTCGTTAATATTTATGCTGATAGTTATTTGCATTTAAATTTCACTTTGATAACAAAGCAGTCCGGAACGAGACAGAACTTTGTTCGGTATTACACTACTATGTAAGTTAATTGAGTGTGTTCTTTGAGTCTTAAAGTGGTAATTGGAGAGAGCTTATTAGAATATGGCAAGGCTCTTAAGACAATAAAAGTAGTGGCTCTTTATACGTTTATTCATGAAGGTTTATTACGCTTAGTTATGCATACACGCGTTTCTGTTCACCAGCTATCTTTTAGTACACAAGGTCAGAGATCATTGTCGTTTATCGGGCACAGTTCCAGATTTCGTGTCATTACGGCGAAAGGACTCATAATCCATCGGAAATACATTGTATGTGACGGCTGTAGGCGTATGTAAACAGGAGTAATCCGCCTCTACGTAACATTTCTTGGATGTAAAGCCATAATGCTAAATGTCAGTGCAAATGTGCCTACGCGACACACTGAAACATTATTCACCGCACCATCTATACTTATAATAAAACTGTAGAGAGGTCAATTCTGTACATTGAATATATATTCAAAATTAATATTGGAGGATGAATGGTGATCGATACTGATGCCAAAAATGCAATCAGTAATTTTTTTGTCTGTCTGTCTGTCTGTCTGTCTGTCTGTCTGTCTGTATGTGCACGCATGGGTCAAAAACTACTGAAGGGATTTTAACCAAACTTGGTACGATTGTAGTCCATACTCCTGGGCAGGTTATAGGCTACATAACATAACGCTAAGATATATAGGAGCTGAGCAGTGATGATAAATTTGAAGCAAGTCGGATGAAAATGCGCTTTCGAGCTCTTATCCTCGCATACGTTGATTATTCACCAAAAGTATGTATTAGAAAGATGATGGTCTTTAAAAGATCTACAAAAAAGTCCTTGATAGTATAGATCTATCTTTTATAAATTAGCCACAATAATGGGTTTAATCGTTAGGCATATCTTCAAAGTGTGTTAAATACTTTTCAAAAAGTACACTTTAAAATGTATTTTATATTTAAAAAAAATAGAAATCGGTTTATAAACACACAAGATATAGATGATATAAAACTTCCATATCTCGCCGCGCCAGTATGGGTACGGCCACAGTCAAATAATCCATATGTCTTTATACTGTGGTACGGCTATACAGTTGATTTTTGTTTAACGCGCGAAAAGGTCGTCTAAACATATAATACATCTGTAAGTGATCGATGTCCGTACATGGAAGATATTCAGAAGAAATCTGTTTTAATTAAGGGGTCTACATTAAAGAAGAAAAGGCAAAAATATAATTATTAAATTTTTTGTCTGTCTGTGCGTTTGTGCACGCTAAGCTCAGAAACGGCTAATAGAATTGGAATGCGGTTTTCACTGATGTATTGTAGTAAGCCCCACTTAACATTTGATGTTTGTTTTATACGAATCGGTTCATATATAAAAAAGTTGTGTCAAAGTAAACATTACGATGCATTTGTTTGGTTAAAATTTGTTTTATAAAAGTAATTCTTTAGTTGTATTGGTTGAAACTTAATATATTATGATCAGTCAAATGTAAAATTACGAGGGTTGAAAGACTATAAATAGGATATTTTCAAACATTTGGATCTTCCGATTTAAATTGAGCTTAAATCTCTATGATTAATTATATTAAATAGGGTTCAGCTTAGGCTGGACGTATTCGCACATGTATATGTAAACAGGTTGAAGAGTGGCGAGTCATTTTATTTTACTGTATGGGGATAAACACTGGGATGGCATTGTCTGAAGCAAGTATAAGTAAAAATCCTCATCGATGACACCATATGGGTTTGAGATGCTGCATAGTTATGGCATAATTAATATGAAGACAAATTGGCCGAGGACATTTTTAGGTTCCCACAACAATCTAATATCTAAACCATTGCTTGACAGTAGATATAGTTATATCTATCCTATTACTCAATATGAATGACCACGACGACCGATACGAACCATCATTTGCTGGTGTAAAAATGATCTCTCGAGACTTACTGAAGAAGAGCGTTTATAATTATGATCGTGTGTGTCGTAGCGTGAATAGTGATTTGAGAAAAATACTATTTGTAGATGCTCCGGGTGGAACGGCAAGACTTTTCCTACCAAGGTGATTTCGGCAAAGGAACGAAGCTAAAGTAAGATTGTGCGAATGCAAAATGACGAACCCATGGGCGGTATAACAGTACTTTTTCGTGGCGATTTTCCTTAGGCTCTGTCTGTTATATCATCACACAATATGAGACAAGAGCTGATGAAATTATAGCCTGTCTAGAGTTCATAACTATGGGATTGTATTATCGCTATGCATTTTGACATTAAATATGCGAGCACGATTATGAGGCAACGAACATGCACAGGAATTCTCTGATCTTTTACTCGCGATTGGTAACTTCGCGATGTGGACTTGCACGAACAAGTGAAAGTCATTTGAGCTATTTTTAGGACATCTACACTATTCAATATAGGTATTATATGCAACTTAAAACATTTTGGGTATCAATTCTGTAGCCCAATGAAAAGACAAATTCCGCGCGAACGGAGTCGCGGGCACAGCTAGTTAAGAATATTAATACAAAAATATGAGAATAAATCATACCGAGATTTAACCTCGTTTTTAATTTAAAATTATGAATAAGCCCCGCTGTTCTGAATGAGGTTGATGTGAAACATTATTTGTTTTTTTACTCATAGGTACATTCATATTCTTAAATTAATTTAGTTCAGGCGAGAATATAATCCACTTACTTTAACGTGTTCATTTAGTGTTTATGTTAGTGATGTTCTTTAAATTCGTGTGGTCTTTGTGATTTGGCTTACTTTGCGAAAAAGCGGGGCAAATATCACGTTAAACTATGTTATAACTGTAACCAATATTCTTTACCTAAACAACGAGTGTAAGCATAAAATTTGTGATGAATACTATATTTCCAGAACTCGACGGCTTCATTAGTATTTTGGTTCAAATAACCAATGTAGAGTCGTTGCATTCAACCATTGTTTCGTAATGATAATTAAACGCACCTACACTAAAATGAATACATGATTAATTAATAATACCTAATCATAATAAAGATAATAGTTTTTGTTTATTGTACTAGGGTAAAAAACGCTGAAAATAAAAGTATATGTAATACCGGTTGAGTATAAACAAAATTATCGGTATTCAATTCATAAAAACTCGATTTTTATAGTTTTGCGGTATATTCGCATAAACATAACAGCCTCAAATGTTTATCAGGTTCACACGTACAGCTGTTAAATATTATATTTTTTATTTTCTGCGTAATGTTGAAACAAGAACTTTCATATAGTAATGTTTGCAGACGAGTTAAATTGAACATAACCTTAACATCCGCATCGGACGTAGAACTGTTTTCTCTCAACTAAACGCATTTCTAAACGATTCGTTTTATGTCATAGCGTGTCAACGCGTCTCGAGGAAGGCACCTACTCCATTTTAAATTATACATTGCGTAACTATAGAATTTCACAAGAGCGCTGTAGTGAACAATGGACATCGTTCGCCGAAAATTTTAATGAGAGTAAGGTAGAAAAGGTCCCCATTACCTCCCCCCAGCCTGGTTCCCACTACTTGACGATGATAATTGCGTATCTCTAGGGCCTTTATAATTGCGTTTTTTGTTACAGAGAAATGTAATTTGTTCGCAAAGGGTTACGCTGTAATGAAATAAAGGTAAAAAGAATATTCGTATTATTTCATACAAAAATGGAAAGCCGTATTATTTGATGAAAAAGTTTCATTCAGGCGGTTTTAACTAATTCATAAGATACTCTTTGCTGTTCTTAAAAAAAACGTTTGAGTTAAGTGGATTATTTCTCGTTTAGATCCCTACAATAAAAAAAAACCTTTATCCAAAAAAACACAAAAGCTTGGTAATAAATAGAAGGGATTATATTTCGTAGTCTGCTGGCATAATTATGCCAAAAAAAGGCAGCGATAGCCGAGTGGATATACCTACCAACAGACTGCCAAAAGGCAGCGATAGCCGAGTGGATATACCAACAGACTGCCATGCAGAGGGTGTTGGGTTCGAACCCACGGCGCGCACCAATGACTTTTTGGAGTTATGTGCGTATTGAATTGTTAATTATCGCTTGTCCCGTGCCTCGGAGAGCACGTTAAGACGTCGGTCCCGGTTGTCATGAAGATCTTTGACAGTCGTTACTGGGCGTCAGTACCTTCTAAATAAACGGACACTAGTCTAAACCATGGAATATCGCTATCCCTTCGGGTTGCGGAGGTCAGACAGGCAGTCGCTCTGTGGAAAAGCTAATATTCAGCCAAATCCGGTAAGACTAGTAAGCGGACCCCAGATTGAAACTGGGATAACGCTAGGAGAAATAAGAGTCTGCTGCCATAATTATATCAGCTTTCATATCGTAATGATTAAGTATCCATAATACAGATTTATATCATTTAAATTGATGTCATATTATTATAATGTTTACACGTGTGCACACATATGTTATTGATTAACCTCTTTAACTCATTTATTGCTTATTATAACACGTGCTTGTGCATGTACAGCTCATAATACGCAATATGCCGAATAAAATAAAAAATATAAGAGCGTTGTCTTTCCTTCTATATAAGGTGCTTCTCTACTTTTGGATGTAGTGATTCAGAGGTTAACTCAGAGTTCATGGCAGCGTACCTACGTATACTTGCTCCTTTGGATACTAATATCGGATAATAAGATCAGACAGAAATGGGACACTCTCTGAATACATTACAGAAAACAGTTTAGAAAACATTGTGTTGCGTTTCTGAAGAATGTGGTTACAGTTAAGATTTGTATAGAATACTGTTTCTTTAATAAAAAGGAGGCTACTTTGTGGTTCATTTTGATCTTGGTAGATTAAATGCTTGTTACACAGATATTAATGTTATATAAGTTATATTGATTTAAAATCTCGCCAGCATTATCAATATAATGTTTCCTTTACAAATCTTTCAATAGTCCTAAAGACCGTTTCGTAACAATGTTACGTCCGAAAGGTATAGAACATGAAATCATTTAAGTTCTCCTTTAATTAAAACCTGAGACTCTCATCTAACATCTATTATAGTCCAACAATGACCTATTAAAACTCACAATTAGGTAATTGATTAACAAATTGCCTATAGAAAACAAATACATATTCCAATCTCCAATATAACAATATTCTACGATCAGACACATATGTTTACTGAAAGTATTTGTTTCAGATAATAGCCAATTTTGTTTAATGCGATACAGAATATTCCATTTTGCCATTATATGTACCTACATAAAGAATACTCAATACGATTTGTGTTCAAAGGAAAGTGAAAGAACATTGGCAATCGTACAAGAGTACGTCGACGTATACGAATGACCGACGATCTGTCTGCCCAACGTTTTATTTTGGCTGAAAGTACTTTTCGTTTGGTAATGCTTCGGAATATTACGGAATTACCATCACGTTACAGAATATTATTAGTTGTAGTAACCTTCATGTAATCTCTTCCGACGAGCAAGAGGTTCTTCTACATTGGATTGTCTTTCTTTTTTATCGCCATTTATTCACAAAAGGTTTAGTTAGGAAGTTAGGCTAAGGTTTTCGCCCGAAAGCAGGAGGACTTTATTGGGGAATTGTTATAATCAACAATAGGCCTAGGAGGAGATGGCACGATGAATTGGACGCCTTTAGGAAGGATTGGCAACAGCTCGCGTCTGATCGCGACAAGAGGAGGATGGAGGAGGCCTTTGCCCAGCAGTGGGACATAAATTAGGCTTCAAATAATAATAATAATAGTGAATTATTTAAATGTGTTTATATTTTACAATATCAGCAAATGCTTAGCAAAGCATACGCAGCAGTACCAGCTGACACACATATTAAAAAACGTATTGCAGATTATGTTTTACAGAGACAGTCATCATCTTCAGCCTCTATCAGTCCACTGCTGGACTAGGCCTCTCCTTTGAAAGGAGGAATTGGCCTACTATACCACGCTGGCCAAACGGGTTGGTATAGGGTTTGTTTCAAATTTTCCGTCTCTTACAGTGCTGTTCCCTGTGTAGTATGATCCCTTTGTCGGCTCTTACGACACCCACGGGATGATATGGGGTGGTGACATTCCGTATTCTTAATCCGTCATCACACGGATCACACAGACACAGTAACGCGCAAATAATAGTAAGTATAATATGATGCTATTATTTTAAAATATGCTCGACGAGGCATAGAGATAGTTACAGATATAATACAACTAGCTCAAATCAAATTTGTATAACGGTCCTCAGGTGTCTCTGAAATTGGTTTGGCATTCTACACACATAAATGTACGACAAAACATGTTTTCTGAAGCTTTGGCAGCAACTGTGTTTTTCTTGCTGTTTTTCATTTTGACGTACAGATACATGGTTATTTCATTCCGATCATTATGTTCTTTGGAATTGTGACGTCGGTATTTTTTCAGTCAAATGATTTTCGTGGAGATTTTCCCCAAATGACAATACAGCAATGTTATAAATAACCACGAAACGCAATAACGTACGCTAATCAGTTACGCCTCTTCACGTGAATTTCTTCAATCGTCACTTATATTGTTTGTTTGTAGCGCTCACAACGTGGCATAACTTGCCGTTCGTGATACATCGGTAAAGTAAAGGAAATTTGCAGTTCACCAACTGGATAGGTAATTACTTATGGAATTTACCACAGAGTACTACCTTGCTTCAGAGAGCACGTAAAGCTAGCACGTCCTGGTTCTTGTTTCAGCACAAGAATCGTCAAAAGCCTCCCTCAAATCTTTCCATACATGTTTATCATAGAAGAAGAATTGCTCGCTCCAAATATACGAATACAGTTCAAAGGCGTTTTGTGCGCAACGTAAACATCTGTGTGGAGTGTTCGGTGCGTTTATTGTGATATTTTTAATCCGCGTGACTGGTCCCACGTGTTGCTGCGGTGGATGGGCGAGCAGCGATATCCTTGTAATTGGATGGCGGACGTCACGTTTCTCTTTAATATGGATCATGTTTTCTATCCGTTTACATCTACCACCGATTATAAAGAAATTTGTTCTTAGAGTATGAGATAGCTGATTAGCTCTTAGTATACATATCCAGAACTTGAAGATGCAGTTACGCTTGCTCGTTTTATTTTGATTTCTATGTTAATCGTTTCTGCCCAATCCCGTTTTATTACGGATACTTTATATATATTATACGTTTATTATACGAATTTCGGGCAATCCATTCTTAGTGCACCACTACGGTCCCCAATGTTATATAGGTACATATGCAGACCTTAGCTTAATGCGAACTTTACACCTTAATGGTCCTTCGGGTAGCAATATTGAAAAATCCATCCATTCTTAGAGGGCATGGGGTCTGTCTTGTTTTAGTGTCCGCGGTTTACGCCATACGTTGATACAACATACGAAATAACAGTTTTACATCGGATATCTAATGTATGCCATTACTGTTCAACGGGAGATGAATCGTCAGTCTTATTTCTCCGACTCTTATGAAACTTGTTCCAGTATTTAAGTCAGAATATCATCTTGTAAGTAAAGTAGTGTAATCATGATACATACTCTGATGTATGCGTAGTGATTGCACAAACAAACATATATGAAGGCAATAAATAATTGTTTCGGATTTAAGGACCATGCTTTGTTGAAATACAGATAATATCTTTGATCACATTCATATCCTTTTTTTATCATAAAAGCATAATTTTATCCTATTTTCTGAATGAATTGTTATTGACTACTACATAGAATTCATTTTGAACCCAAATTTTGGAATAAGTTGTAGTTGGTAATAAAATGCATCATACCAAAACCATATTTATACGTGTAGGTACACCGTACCTATTATAAATTAATTGTACATTGCGGTAGCATGTTTTACTTCTGAAAACTTTCTTTTAAATGCCATTTAAATATAGCTCTGTGGCTTAATAATTAGATGTTCTTCATTATACACACCGATATTTAGTATTATATCAACAAAGGTTGACCCAATATTTCCTTAAAACTTAAGCTATATATAATCACCTCATTGTTTTACAAAGTAGAAAAATGCAAATTATAAATTCGTAAATATAAGGATAGAAGCAAGTGGCGTTCCGTTGTCTCTGCCTGGCCCGACGGGAAAAAGGCGTGAGTTTATGTATGTATGTTTGCTTTACAAAATTATATAATACTGTTACAATGACATAATTATATGACACTATTGTTATCAAGATGAAACGTAAGTATGTTCAATGTTTAATAAACTTTGGATTACAAACTGATTTATCATACGCAAGCTGAACTAAATTTGCTGTTCGTTGGTGAGGTAGGAATAGATTAAAAAGTTGTTGATTGCCGTCATAAACCCATCAAACTATAAATTGCAGCACTCTCTCTGTCCGAAAACAGATAGGTAACATTTTTTATACGATATTAGACGCTAACGAGTCTAATTCGCGTGAATAACGTGCTGGTCTAGTATAAAGAACTCAATAATAACTTGACAGGTTAAATACTTGAAATCGCGAAAGTCTAAATTGATAGATTTCATTATTTCACTAAGTGTTATAGATCTGCTTGTCCGCTGAAAAATACACAGCCTGTTACAATACATGAAGTAAAAACAGTAACGGATCTACGCTTTTTTCGAACCGGGGCAAGTCATGATAATGGCCCTCCCTCAGAACAGTTTTCCAACCAGTTCAAATGTTCTATATGATTTTGGCGCCCCCATAACGCTGGCGCCTGGGACAAGTGCCCCGGTTAACCCCCCGTAGATCCGCCACTGAGTAAAAATAAATATTTTATTCTAAATACAATTTACTTACTACGGAATTCAATATTCGATCTATAGATAGATCTGTAGATTACAGATTCGTTTTTGACATAAGCTCCAAACAAAATATGTCAAACACGAATCTCGAATCTCAAAATCCATGTATGGATCGAATATTGAAAATGGCCGTTAGCTAGCGGGTGATAGGTACAAACACTCAAGTGCGAAAGTGCTGAAGCTACGCGTACATTGAAAGTGCAAACTAATCCAGACGTGTGGTGTGTCAACATGTTCCTAAGAAAGTTTGCGTAGGCTCAAAGGCGCCGGCTAAATTCTATAGAGCACTAGTTGGATAGAATCTGTGCGGTTTGTTGGGGAATACATCGTCGTTAAGACGTTTCTAGCGTGCGTAAATGGCGCCGAGAGCTGGATCGATTGACGGGATAAAAACATAGGCAGTAGGTATTGCTAGGCGTGGGCGTTTTGTATGCTGAAGTGCCTTTGTAACCTTGTTTTTCTATTTTATAAAAGGCACTCACATCAGCAATAAAAACTTCCTAGGAAATATTTTTCAGTCTAATTGCAGGCATAAGGGGCTTAGGCACTATATAAAACCAGCCAATAAAAACCAGCTATGGATTTTTGTGTTTACTACCTAGGTATATAAAATATAAAACGATTTTAAATTGATGATGATGACATCAAGATAACAATAATGACACAAAAACACAATACTGTTTTGTGACATAACAAGTTGAAATCTCATGAAACAGTAACCCAATATTTTGTAAGCGAGAGCACTCTAAGCTACCTTCCAGCGATAACAAAGTCTTTTTATAAATCCTTATTAATTCGCATTTTAATAAGCATAGTCTTAATTGACACATTCAAATACCAGTAATGTTTCCAGGATTAACAAAATTAGTAAAGGAAAATCATTATGTTCGTTCTTTAGATCGTCTTGATTTGATTAGATATATAGATAAGTCTATTAGATTACTTGAAAGGAATGGATGAACTGGTCTAATGATATTCAATTTCTGCCCAAAAGGAGAAAGACCAAATACGGCCTGTAGCGGCCAGAAAGTTGTGAATCGTTGAAATTAAACATATAATTTTTAAAAATTTTACATCGTTTTCGTTTCTTGATAGAGTATCGGTGAAAGAATTTAGTTTTTAAAGATTAATTATTTTGAATAAGCTATGATAATAGCGGATGAATGTCTTATGTTGCCAGCATTAAAAATAAAATGAAGTATGGTAGGCAGAAATTGTTTTAAGGAAATAATATTTTTATTACTATATTAGAAAACAATATATTTTATTTACTTTATGAGTATATTTGTAAAAAGAATCAAGAAATATATAATTTATTATACATTCCATATTTATTAATCGGTAAAAATCGTTTTGTTTTTTAATCGATAGTAGAAATATTTTTTCAAACCATTTGCAACACTTTTTTTATCTGTTATGTCATTCGTGTTGCTACTGTGTATCGTAAATATTTTGCTCTGATTTATTGGTGTTTTCGTACGGTTTTAATGTAATGTAATTGAATATAAATTCAATAATAATGATCAGTACCTTCTACCCATGCTAAGAATATGCAGCGGTGTTTGTGATTGTGGTTAGCTTTTTTGGACGAGTATACATAGTACGAGGTTCCCTAGTACACAGGTGATTATTCATTATTATTGGCCACTCTTTATGTAGTTTTTGTTCTTTAAGACGCAAAGACATACTTTTATTAACATCTAGGTATTATATTTATGTTGAAATTCAATTTTGAGGTATATTTAGTTGCGGAATAATTTCCATTTCAAATATCTCGTATCTTATTTCCACCAAAAGTTATTTAAAAAGAAATTATACAGGTTAATAGAGTAGTCATTTATCTTCAAAACACACATGGTGTTGTGTTTGGCCGTGCCAGGCCCATAATGTATGGCCAAATGGTACATCTCCAAAGTGAATTCGGTTTCAAGTGAATGTAAGACAATATTTTGTCCTTGTAGATCAGGTCTAGGGTACAATCATCACTCATCAGTGAATTAGACGAGTGGCCGGTAGCAAAACTCACAGATCACGTTGCCTCCGGGAGCACGTTTAATGTTCGATGCGGGCTATTATGAATATCTTTGGAAGTTGTCAGAGGGGTCAGTACTTCAGTAGCAGTACCGTCAAATATCCTATCACTGATCTAAAACAGAGAATACTGCTACATATTACTTTTTTTTGGGGAGGACAGACGGCAGTTGCTACAGGTAAAAAATACATTTTCTGTCAAATCGCCTAGAAAATGAACTCCGAGTTCCATGGCGAAAGTCTTGGATGCAATCGGGTTAAAATGATGATAATTACTACTCTGATGCAAAATGACGTAGTCTTGGACAAAACTTTGGTAAGTAAAAAATGGAAGACAAAAATGATGTCACTTTAATACATGAAGACGATTTTATATTAATCATCATTGAGTCAAACAACGAGAGCGACAAATAAGAAGACATAGGAGCCAACGATTAAGAAAGACAAAAACTTTTCCTACGACTAAAAGAGGAATGCTTGGCAATTAAATATAGACCAGGTACCAATCTACCACAAATATTTTTTCACCTATTGTTTTGGTTAAGCCGATTTTGAATATTTTTATAATACTAATAGCAATAAATTTCTTGAATGTAGGTTTATCTTGAACTATCACCTTGTTTCTACTTCAAAAAACGATATTCGTTACTATGTAGGTTAGAAGATATTGTTGAGATGAAGTTTGTTATCACCCGTTAATTAACTCTATTCGAACTAGGTATGCACTGAACATTGCAAGTACAATCAAAGGCCAACTTGATTACTTTCAAATGCAATACCAATCAAATTCCACACGCATTTCTCATTATCAAACCAAATAAACAATGGCTTGATAAAACTATTGTAACCTTGCTAAATAAGTTCATTAATTTGCATACCAACATCATTTATATAGGTATAGAAAAATAAATAAGCTCATTAGTAAATGCTAAATATAGGTAGTTCCTGCATTTGCATTCAGAAATCATTAGTGAAATGGAAGCAGGGAGTGTCCTAACTAGTTCATTAAATTTTATGAATACTTCTAGCAGACCAAAGACAGCATTAAATACAAATCATTCGAAACTAATCAAAGAGAGTACCGTCAGTAATTCGATTATATACGTATGCTGACGCTATCGGTGTACTTTAAAAAACAATATCGTTACTGTCAGGACACTGAAATATGACTAGAATATTAATTGTCTTTTCAATTCAATTTTGTAAAAGTGTCTTCCATTAATATTGTCGGTCGGTTTTGTGATCGTAATCACACATTCATTCTGCGTTCCAATTCTAAAGCGTATTGTGAGCCACAAATAAAAACTCCCAGCGTCTGGTCTGAATGATATTTGCTGACAATAAATTACATAATGTTGCAAAGCTTCACAAAAATATAGACGTAACCACCACAATGTGCTCATTATCTAAGACATAATATTTGGCTAAACAAAATTCTAAACACATAAATAAAATTCGTGAACAACGCTTCCTGATAAAAGCAAAACAAGCCAAGCAAACGAAAAACAGAACGTGGACAAATAAATATGGTTAAAGCTAAGGGCTTCCTATTTCTACATGATGTGGATCGGTAAGAGATCTCACCAAACCGGTTGGCCCTTCATGCCGGCAGTTGTCCGTTCGAGTGAGAGTAGAGCACGCAAGTGCATCTCTCAGGTTCAGCTACGCGCACAAATCAACGCATACCATTTTTGGTTGCAGCAAATTTCGCCGGTCATCTTCTATAAAACACAGCACATGTTCCAACAAAAACGGATGACACACAAATATTCGACAGGTTAACTAGCGAGCACTCGCGAGCGCGGCTCACCCGCGCCGAGGCTTACGGACGACTAACCGAGCGCCGACACTATACCCATCTCACTACGGAAAAATAAACGGGATCGTGCGCACTGTGAATACGGCTTAAATGAAATCTCTCCGTCCGAAAATGGACTCTACGTCGATTAGTACAAAGTTCAGACACAAAAACTTGAAGAAAAAACATGTGTTGATTTGTATGAGCGTAGAGCTGGTGATTGTAGCCAAAGCCCGCTAGATGCAGTGGAAAGAAAGTAGGTGCATTTCCCCGTGTTGGATGCTGCAGGCTGAACCGAAATGCGGTCATTGTCGCTGCTGCTTCATGATTTAATAATGTGACACCGAGTAAGCCGCCGCCTTCATCGATTTTGTTGCTCAAGTAAATATGTGAATCAACATCTTGATAAGTAGCCTGATTTCCATTCTGGTCATTACATAGGTATCAAATTAGCATTTGCAGAAAATGTTTCTGCAAATCTGGATCAAAGCTAAAAGTAGTTTCGAGGAAGAAGGGTTTAAGTTACCAAATCAGCAGTCTTGGTAGTAGGAATGAAGATTTTACCTGCAACAAACAAGATGCGTGTTGTTAGCGATAAACATGAGATCCAAATAAAAACGAAAGTTGATCTATTGGCAACACCGAACCGGTTGTTGGGACCAGTCCCGGACTAGAACTTAGCGATAACTACTATTATAGTTAACCCGCACTGCAGATGTAATAACATTGAAATTTCTATCTCTCGAATACACATTCCTCGTCATCAAAATGGCTGTCTGAATAGTATAATTGCTAGTCTGCAATTTACAGCATTTAACATTAGCAAACCCAGCAACATAAATCTTAAGATTCCGAATTCGAACTGGAAATGTTTTATTTTAACTTTGTTTACGTATTTTGTCTTGTTATTTTGCAGAAACAAGACAATGTTCACAGGAAGGGATCAATCTCATTCACGTCCGCCCAGAAAGCTTGGATCATTGCAGAAAAATGGCGTTCAAGATCGTTACTCTCCCTGTAACATATGACTAAAGGTTTCTGCTGCATGAAAAATATCCGCAATCATCATATGCTGGAATGACGTTAAAAAGTCTCTATTCAGCATCCAAATGACATCTCACGATATCCGTGACGCACGAGTACCTATTAAAAAAGTTTGATGAACATAAAAATATTTCTATAAATGTGTACCTACTTACAGATTTTTTAATGTCTTTTGAATTTAGCAAAACTTATTGCAGTTTTTATAACATAGTCAACTCCGTTCAATGTATTATTTAAAGTTCATAAGAAAATCAAAATTCATAGTTTTATAAAGTCTCTATGGTCAGAATTCGATATATAATTAATGCGATAAAAAATAGTTGAAATATTCGTTCTCATTGGCTCTAACTACTACCAATTTAGATTCTATTAAATTGCATTTTTGTAAACGTCGCATATAAGTGCGTAGTGGTAATTGGTAGAGCGAGTAATAGACCATTAACCTGGTTCAAACCGCCCGGATACCTGATTTTCCATTTAGGTTTTGATACTTGTCGGTGGACCTGTAATGTTTTACCACTATTACCAGTTTACAACTGTTAAAATATCTGCTCTTTATAATATTTTATACGCTTGGGTTGTTTTGGATATCGTCTTGTGTAAAGAACAATCACAGTAGATAAGTGTACGAGAAAAAAAAAACGCAAATTGTTACAAAGTCGTTCTTTAACATTAAAAAAAAAAAGATAAAATCAAACAAAAATTTTGATTAATTCACACATCATCAATCATACTTTTCATAATATTTGTATAATACTTGACTGTAATGTGTGGGTAGAGTCAACAACCTTTTATATCTTAAACTGAATCCACAACTTGCCTTTCACATAATGATACATAAATGCACATACACCAGACCTTATCAATCAAACAGGTACATTAACAAGAATTAAAACAACCTCGTAAATATATTCCATGTTTTTCATAAATGTGTGCGCGGCATGTTTTTGTTCGGCTGACTCCGCTGACTAATACTACTTGTTAAAAGTACATTATGAGTGACAGTTAATTATCTTCTGTTTACAGACACGACAATAAACAAAGCTGTGAGGTCTGATTTGAGCGTTTTAACCATATTTTAACGTCCCGGGCCGCTGTCAGCACTGTCGGACGGGGCTTAGACAAAGAACAGACAGTTTCAACTGATAACAGCACTTTGAAGTATTTCAGTTATGCGGTTTTACTCACAAAACCACGATATTTGTGCCATAAATGTGGGTTGGTCTTGCTTTCAGATTTGTAGTTCCCTAGTATAAGATAGAAGATATTATATCTATATTCTTATACTAATATATAAAGCTGAAAAGTTTGTTTGTTTGGTTGAACGCGCTAATCTCAGGAAGTACTGGTCCGATTTGAAAAATTCTTTCACTGTTAGATAGCCCGTTTATCGAGGAAGGCTATAGGCTATATAACATCACGCTATGAGCGACGGGAGCGGAGTAGTAGCCTTAAATAACGCGAGTAAAACCGCAGGCATCCTCTAGTGTTTTATAAAATGAAGTCGCCCTTTCGTCCTGTTTGTCTGTGTGAACGCGATGAACTCCAAAGCTACCGATCGGATTTTTGTACGATTTTTACAATGGATAGTGCGATTCCTAAGAAAGGTTTAAGTGTATAATTTACGAGAGTACAAGATGAAATATCTCTTGAATACAATTTATATATTGGTATTAAAAATCAATGTAGATGGACGGTTTGAACGACGGTCGTGCTCTACTTTTGATCACTACTCAGTTTATTATCTACGACGTTTAAAAAACTAAAATGTAAAAAAGACCTAAATTAATAACAGCTATCTCAAAATCAATAGCGTGACAAGTTGTTTTTGTCCTGTAGAGTGTGCACCCTTGATTAGATGGACCGATGACCTGAGGAGAGTGGCTTGTAGGGGCTGGATGGCGGCAGAGCGGGTATTCTGGTGTAGGTACCTACACCTAAACCATTGGGGAGGCCTGCATCCAGCAGTGGACTTCATTGGGATGATAAGATGAGATAAGCGTGAGCCTATGCATCCAAACTGAAACCGTCAAGGCTTTATTACTCCAAAAGGCTTCCAAAATCTCTATCAATCGGTTATTTACAAGAAACTGTTTCACATCGATACCCTTGTCGGCCTCAAATATCTTACGCACAATATTATCATGAAAACCTAGCGAAAGCGCAGGTAAATATTCCCACACAGTATCGTTATAATAGCCAATGACCTAACAATAATGATGCTAATATAACGCCATAATGAGCTGCCGACCTGCATTTTTAAACACACTGCTTTATCGACCGCTGTTCCCTACATTAAACTCTAATCCGTCACTGAACTGGAAATCGCTTGTCACGGGAATATCGCAGAGCAGGTGACAAATCGCATGCGTTCTAATTAAAATACTTATTAATAATTTATAGCATAGGCATGTATTAATAAGTTTAATCTCACAACAAAAGGAATTGCTTTAAGATGATAGCACACGTCTTTAAAACTTACCTTATTAGAACAGATAATGCAATATATATCGCAGTATAATGCGCTTAACTCTAATTGCGCAG
The DNA here is from genome assembly GCA_944739405.2 of Euclidia mi. Taxonomy (NCBI): domain Eukaryota; kingdom Metazoa; phylum Arthropoda; class Insecta; order Lepidoptera; family Erebidae; genus Euclidia; species Euclidia mi. The sequence goes on along the minus strand of OX123184.2, from coordinate 75,603,772 downwards.
TAAAGTGCACATATATTTAAAATAAATCGCACGCACTCATATAAAAAAGCTATAGCTAAAGTTTTAAAACTCATATAAAGACCATCTACAAATCACTACCTATATTTAGGGGTAAAGGTAAGGATAAAGGTAGATTTGATTGGGTAAATATTTATAGATAATCTGATAATTTCTATTATGAAACCAGCTTCAGTAGCTCCGCCCACACGTGGGTATCAGCTATGTCGACTAAAGATAGCCTATGTACCATTCTGTTGTAGAAGCGATACTACGGAAAAACATAAATCAAAATTATTAAATGGTGTTTGCGTGAAGGAGTAACAAACAACATCCTCACGAACTGCCACGTTCATAATTGTAATATAAAGGACTAGAGTACGCCAGCAGCTGCGCCTGCATTTTTTTTTATTTACCCCTTTTGGCCGATCCCGTGGGAATTTCGGGAAATCCTACTCAGTGCACCCTTACGGTCCCTAAGGAACATGCATGCCAAATTTCAGCTTCCTGCGCCCAATAGTTTCGGCTGTAGCGTGTCTGTCAGTCAGTAAGTAACGCAAGGATTTTATATATTAAGATTACTGTCCTGGGCCAAACAAAATACTATTAATATTTTGTTTGGCTCATAATAATGCGGTAGTCAATACCAAGTTGCTATTTATTAGTAACATTAATTTCAGTAAATTACCTTCAGATTGAATCAAAACAATGATATCAGTACCATTTAATATAAACATATTCGGATTCATGAACGTCTGCTCAGGGCTGTTTGTGAAATATATGTCGATGAATACGTAATGCATATTCAGAAGCTGATATTGTATCTGTAGTACATTTCTTTATGTCTGCACCTCCGTGTTGATTACAAACAAGGGATCGTGTAACATAACTGTGGTGGCTTGTTACTACTTGGCACAGGAATTGAGAATACAAAGGATATGGCATCAGTAAACACATACTTATACTTATGCGCAGATGACCATGATAATTTATTTTAGGAACTATTTTAATTTGCAAAAATATATTTTGAGTAAGAAAAATATTTGACAGAAATAAAAAAAATTGCGACAATACAATAAAGTTGAACTCTACATAATATTTTTTTTTAATTTCTCAGCGATTTTTTTATTTATCATATACATACATACATAGACTCACGCCTGTTTCCCCGAAGGGGTAGGCAGAGGGATATTAAACGCCCACTTTTCGCCAGTGTTTTGAACCCACGTAATAGGTGGCGAGCCTATTGCTGCATATCGGGATATTTTGTTTGCCAGAGCCTCGTCCGTTGATCGGCAGGTGCACCACTTGCAGGTGAGGTTGGCTTGGGACCCTAAGTTCTCGGTGGGAACCCTATGCACCCTATAACATATTATTTACTATAACATATTATATTTATCACATATAACATATTATTATCGAGCTATCCTTGAGTAGGTATGCTGTAAAAATGTGGTTCTATTTATTTGGTATGCTTTCACGTCTAAACTAGTCCTCCTACCATACATCTACATTATACATATAGGTACGTTATGAAATTATGCGCATACGTTGTCAGGTCAGGATTACAAGGAAGAACGCAAGGTACCTTGCATGAAAAGTGATTGCTTTTCTAAATCTAGTTATAATAGTAAATTTAATCACGGTAGTAGAGTCCTGCTGATATCAGCATGAAAATTAAATTTCGGCTCGACCGGGGAAGTACTACCCTCTCACAGAAAATCGACGTAAAGTAACAGTACCTAAACTGTTGCGTTTCTTTCGGTGAGTGAGAGTGCCGGAGGCCCTATCCCCTATTCATTCTCTCCTCATCCCACTCCTCATCCTATCCCTTTTCCCAACCCCAAGGGGCGGCAACGCACTTGTGACTCGTGCGGTGTTGCTTGTGTCCATGGGCGGCGGTAATGCTTACTATCAGGCGATTTGTGTGCTCGTTTGCCGCCTATTATTATAAAAAAAAATTCGAGCAAGTGCGAGTCTGACTCGCGCACCGAGGGTTCCGTACGCATTTTACCTTATTTGAGGTTGAATTACGCTAGTCCTCTAAATCTGTATGAGCGCCCATACAACTTAGAGGACTATCTTAAATGGAGTCTACTATGTTTGTATGGGGACACCCTTAAATTTGCCACTTTTTTATTTTTTGTAATTTTTCTTTTATTTGTGCTGTCAGACCCTGCTTTCGGCCAAATTTCGTAATTCTAGTTCAACGGGAAGTACCATATAGGTTTTCGACCCAAAACCTATAGGGTATTTACGGTTGACCTAGAATTATCAATTTTGGTCAAAACAAAGGTCTTACAGCACAAGTAAAGGAAAAAATCCGAAAATTAAAAAAAGTTGAAAATTAAGGTTAATTTTGGTACTTACAAGTTTTCGCAAAAATCTAATTTTGACCATATCTTTTTATTGGGTTGACCCAAGACCCTGATTTTCATACACCTAATAGCAACCATAGACCTCAGTATCTGGTATATATTTCAATTTCTTAGGTCCACCCGTTCCTGAGAAAGACAGACAGACAGACAGACGGACAAGAAAATGATCTTATAAGGGGTTCCTTTTTTACCTTGAGGTACGGAACCCTAAAAATAAAAAAATGTTTCAGTTTTCCAATAATGTGCACTTAAAATGCTGAAAATACCTACCGTTAATTTCTTAAAGCGTGTGATTATAAAAGCAGTTTTTATCATCCTCATATCAGCCGAAAGACGTCCAGAGCTGGACAAAAGTAAAGGAGCTCCTGTTGGCAAGACCAGTGGATGTGTCATAGGATTTGTATCTATATGTATCTATAATTCTATTCACATTATTTATCATAACGTAGTTACTTAAGGTGGCTTTATGTATTATCTCTTTAGTTCTCGTATTATATTATAGTATGTATGTATTTATCGCATATATATTGTATATAGATATTATATTTATATATGTACAGTGTATGTATGTATACCTACTTATTCAAGTATTATATTATTCTACTTATGTCTATTATTTGTAATTATAGTAAGTACAATTATATTTAATACATCTACTACGTTTCTCAGCACCGCTCAAAGGTAGACTGGCAGATAATGCCCAAGGCATTAAGTCAACCTGTACACAATTATGTGTATAAATAAAAAGCTACTCCAAGGCTCTCCACACGGTCCGATCTTGAGCAAAAAAGGAGTTTTGCTACAACAATATTTGATTTTCTGATTTAGTATAACAGATCGCAATAAATGGAAACCTGAAGTTTCTATCTTTCTGCCAAACAGGAGCCGGTGTCTGTATATATCTAATAAAGTCCAATTTCGATTTTGCCCGCCACAATGTTATTTTGGCTACGCCTCTGCCGAATAAATGTAGTTTGTTCGCCGGGTCTACCGCATTTTATTCTTATTCCGTGGTTCTTACGTGTTTCTTTTGTTTCGTCCATAAAGATGTTTCTTGTTATTTCAACGTAAGGTATCAGTCGGACTTTAAACAGAACGAATCGGTTGTTATCATCGTATATAACGTCATGTTTATTAAATCATGCTTATTTTGTTTGTTAAGAATTATCTTTGGAATTTTTTTTTCAGCTGTCATCTTTGATGTTTATCAGTGGGTGGTCATACTTTTAAAATGAAGGATAGTAATCACATTTTTTAATGGATGGTAATATCTGTAATATGGCCTGGGTTACATTATGTTTATTGTCGCTATATAGAGTAACAATAAACAAATTGGTATTTCCAGTGCTACAAGCGATATGATGTGTCAGTATAGATAAGTGTAAAATAAAACAAATAGGTTAAACTTTTGTTTCCAACATTGTATTAAACTAAATTACTATTTTACCGATGTAATAAAGTCCATAGTACAGTACGTATTTACATTACCTGGGTCTAACACTGCTTTTGAATTTTGTTGTTACAATATTAGCTGTACTTACAATTCAGCTGGCTTTCATATCAGAAGAAAATTTAAACAGTCGACAAAAGGTTGCGTACTGCCCTAATTCGTTATGGACGCATCTATAGAGATAATCGAAATGTAGCTACTTTCATTTTATCTTGTTGAAAAGTATTATTGTTACACAAAAAGCACGACTTGGAAATGCAAATAGAAATTTCAGCGAAGCGATACACAATTGATTGTATTCAAAATAAATACAAAACTTTTCATGATAAAATCTAAAACCAACTCAACTCCACAATTAAATACTTGATTCATCGCAATTGTTAAAAGATCGATAATGGAAAATAATATAATGTTGTATCTTCTGTACAAAAAACAAAGTAACAATACGAAGTATGCGTGGTACAGACCAATCCTACTTCCAGTTTACAAATAATTGATGATTTACTTAGTCAATAGCGTCGATCTTGCTCATTTCTGCGCTGAATCGATTCAATACTGTGTTCAGTTCAACCTTGCTCTAGTACAAACAAACATGCGATATAACTGGATAATTCTTTGTATATCGCGTGAGATCATTGTAAGATTTACACGAAAATTGATTTTTCCTGCTAAAAAAAACCAATAGTTGCCTAAATTCTTGTAAATAGTAGTATTTATTTCTTAGTGCGGTTTTTATCATTTGCGAGTACGTTTTCCGTAAAGGAAGAAAGCTGTCCTTTTTAATACATCGTAGATGTTCACAGATAGGATTTCGCTACACTCCTGTGGCCTAGTTTTCGAATAAGTACATTTCTTGCAGATACGTGTCTAGATTTTTACATTCGCATACTCTCTTTCTTTATGGCATTGCTATTGTCTAGTTTCACAAGGTCCTAAATAAAATATCATTGCTTGTAATCTTGTTCGTTTAGTGTCTGTGTATGTGTATACAACATTCAGATACACAGATATAAGATATGCCTTTTTAGGGTTCCGTACCTAAAAGGTAAAAATCGGAACCCTATTACTAAGCCTCCGCTGTCTGTCTATCTGTCTGTCTGTCTGTCTGTCACCAGGCTGTATCTCATAAACCGTGATAGCTAGAAAGCTGAAATTTTCACAAATTATGTATTTCGGTTGCCGCTATAACAACAAATACTCAAAATAAAAAAAATGAAAATATTAAGGGGGGGGTCCCATACAATATACGTGTTTTTTTTTCGTATTTATGCTCAAAATTACTAACGGTAACAGGTAGACGCTTAAAATTTTCACGGAATATGTACTTGTATATTACCTTGAATAAATAAATAATTAAATTAAAAAAAGTAAATAATAAAGGGGGGCTCCCATATAACAAACGTAATTTTTAAGCAATTTGTTACTCGATCTTAATAAACAAGTAGAAACTTAAAAAATATTTAAGTATATATACAACAAACGTGATTTTCTTTTATAGATGATGGTACGGAACCCTTCGTGCGCGACTCCGACTCGCACTTGCCCAATTTTATTTGTGTTCTAGAGCAGATAAATAAAAATCTTAATATATAAAATCCTTGCGTTACTGACTGACTGACAGACACGCTACAGCCGAAACTATTGGGCGCAGGAAGCTGAAATTTGGCATGTTTGTTCCTTGGGGACCGTAGGGGTGCACTAAGAAGGGATTTCCCGAAATTCCCACGGGATTGGCCAAAACGGGTAAATTAAAAAAAAATGCAGGCGTAGCTGCTCGCGTCCTCTAGTGTTTTATATTATACCTAGATTATTTACAACTGCGGTTAGCCCTTTGAAATTATATAACATAATTGGTTTAGACCTAGCTAGGAGACCTTTTAAACTCATTTTGAATCCTAGAGTCTAATCCTGAAGTATGTAAGGCATGGAAATTGTTCACTAGACAGATTACAAATTGATTCGATTACCCCGCGGAATAAAGCAGCCAGGCTCATTTGTTGCCAGAACTCAACATAAATTACTCACTTCACGGATGGCTTAAGGACTGGTACACTGCGTTGATTGTGGATTTGATCGCTGTACCGTATAAAATATTGTATGATGCATATCTGGCAATGGGTATTCTATAATATTTACGGATATTCTATAGATGACACGTATAGTGACGAGTGGAGTAATCTCTTAGCCATAATTTAAGCTATTTCACATTTATTTTCAAACTAGAGGACGCCAGCAGCCACGACTGCAATTTTTTTAAATTTACCTGTTTTGGCCGATCCCGCAGGAATTTCGGGAAATCCCTTCTTAGTGCACCCCTACGGTTCCCAAGGAACATACATGCCAAATTTCAGCTTCCTGCGCCCAATAGTTTCGGCTGTAGCGTGTCTGTCAGTCAGTCAGTAACGCAAGGATTTTGTATATTAAGATAATTACGCGCTACTAACCCGTTACGTATATCGATTCGAGTGAAGCTACATTTCGCAAAAGTTGAAAGCACAGATAATATAATACTATACTGTGTACTATGTGAGAGTATTCTATGTTTGAAAAGTTTTCAAAAATTCAGAAATAACATTATCAGGCTTTATCGTACCAAAAAAAATAGGTATGTTTACAAAATTTGTTTGTTGTTTGAATAGCTGTACGTCAAAAATGCACCCTGTGCTCATACAATGTACCTAAGTCCTGCACACGGGATGACCGAACAATTTTAGTTACGAAGTAGTTACGAAATAATAACCTATACATTAATACTAATACAAAAGATATTAATATACCTAAATGATTTTTATTTAAGATTTTTTCATACATTTATCATCATCATCAGCCCTGTATACTGTCCCACTGCTAAGCACGGGTCTCTTCTCGCCATGAGAAGGGTAAGGTAAGTCCACCACGCTGGCCAAGTGCGGCTTGGCAGACTTCACATTTCTTTCGAGAACATTATGGAGAAGTCTCAGACATGCAGGTTTTCTCACGATGTTTTCCTTCACCGATTAGCAAGCAATAATTAATAATAATAATTATAAATTTATATGAATATACAAAAAAAAAATATAAAAGGATCTGTTTAGCACGTACGCACCCAAGTTTTTAAAGCAGTTCCTTAGGAAGCATCCACTCATGCTTGCAATTAATTAGCGATGGAGAAATTTATTTTGATTTCATTAGCAAAGCGCTCTAATCACTAGCGATAATTAGAACGTACGAAACCGGGTTAAACGGGTGCTAATTGGTTCATTAAAACGAATCAGTGTACACTAGTTTACTGGCAGAACTTATAAGTAGGTATCTAAAAATTATATACTATTACTACGCATGTATCAGATTGAAGGATTGAGCAGAGTGGTAATTATGTGTAATGTGTATGTACTCGAATGTTTATAAAATCTATGCTTGTAACTTCGTAATTTGCAAACTGAATAGATTATATTTCAGACTAGATGAGCGTCGCAAAGCTACAACAGGGCTGTTACCGCCTGTTCACTGACAGCAGAGGCAGCGATTTCTATGTCCATCGCACGTTCTACTCCGTCGCGACATCGCCCGTGGCGGAATCGGGAGCGACATGTACACCAAAATCGCTGCCGTTGCCGTCCGCCGCTTTTGTTCGTGAAAGAGATGTAAGCAGCGATTTGTTCACTGCACAGGTTGTCACGCCGTTTGTCGCTCCGATTACCGCCCCGCTTGCCGCTCCATCGACTGACATCGAGAACAGGCTCATATAATTATGTATGTAAACACATGCGTACCGAGCATCTAGATCTAATACCTAGTTTTTTCTGTGTGAAAATCAAGCGTATGCTAACGTTGTGTACTAAATTGAATACAGATGTAGATTTTATACGCTTTTTGAGTACTTTACGAATGAAGTGTGAACAAACATATCTACGATTTTATGACCTATTTCTGGTTTGGCAATTCAACGGTTTTCCGATAGTGTGTTTTGGTTGTGATCAGTCATAGTTTTAAATGAGTCAATAATCGCAAAAAAATAATATGTAAACTAATTCATGCGTATGAGTCTGCCATAACCAGTTATTTAAATATGTGACTATATGAAGAATAATTTTATTAAAGTTATAAGGAGTAAGTTATAAAGAGTTCTGAAGAATTCCTTTTTGTACACGTACTTGTCCAGGAAATAGCGGTGTCGGCAACATGACTCTGTCTTGATAAAGGGATGGTGTTTATCAATTTGTCGTGTTTGACGAACAAAGTAAAATGTTTGATGTTTTAGTGGCAGACGACTTTCCGGTTAGATGGCAGTGATAGATTAGGGTAAAAGCTATTATTCATTATGGATAAAGGAGGCGTTGCTACATTATACCCAGTTTCTTCTTGCCTTGTAGAAAATGAGTTGATTGTTTCAAAATTATTACATTTGAAGCTAATAAGCGAAGCTAAGATGCGGTGATGAACGCATAGTTTCCGTCCTTAACCAGATTTATAGTACGAAGTTAACGTTGCAAGGTAAATAGCTGAGATCGTATCAAAAACGTAACAATAGGTCCCAAAGCATATGGTTAGATTTTACTTACAAAAGGCCTCCTTAGTTGTACTTGGTATTAGATAAATATACGTACCTTCATATGTAGGTATGTCCCACATTATGGGTACAATTATTGCCTCCCTATTACGTTGTGCTCGGCATAATATCAATCATCCCCATATTTAGGTTGATCCAAAAATATTGTTATAGACAACAGGTTTTGCCAAATCCATTTAATAAACAACAGCGTAAGTATACTATTTTAGAAATAAATAATATTAAAACAGTTTGCCTTGCAATAAAATCAAACTGTTGGTATAGAAAATCACGAAGGAATATCTGGAAATCCGTCAGTTAGAATGCTTGGCACACAGCTACGCCGCGGGCGGTGGACACGTATTGAGATCCGATATCGACAGTCGACAGGATTCGATGTGATTGCTTTCACATCAAGCACTCACCACGATTTCAACTTGGAGCGAATGCCGAATATTTCTTCTGGATTTCGATCAGATTCGTATTATTCGATATGTTACCTACGAGAAATAGGATATTCGCAAATTCCTTATTATAAAAAAAATATGTTTAACTTGTTAGGCTACTAAGAACTTTTTATTTTTTGATGCAGGCGGTCCAAAAATGCCTAATATTCGATCTTCATTCTTTACTTTTAACCTGTACGAAATGCTTACGTTTAAAATCCCTGAAGTACCTCATAATTCGTCGTTCGCATAAAGTCGTACGTCGCACTTTGAAAACTACGAGTAAAATGTTCTAATAAAATAATATTGCATGCATCAAATATATTGATATTGCAGGAGAATAAATTCATATTAGCATCGTGAATGAAATGCGTGTGTGTGAGTGCATTGGCCAAGTTATCGACCGTATAAAATTATACAGCATCTAGTCGTTTTTCACTCCCGAAAAGAAATACAGTTAACAATTTTCTTAAAACGTCACTGTCTCACAAAGAACTGTCAAAGTTTTACATTAACGCTTGGGATGAAATTGAAAATTATTCAATGAAAGCAAATTGAAGGATAATAAAGTACGTTAATAAAATGTTTGAGATAATTCATGTTTCGGGGCAAAGTTCGGAGAAGCCTTGGAAGCGGCTATAGAAAATGTTTCAGGGGAATCAAAGAAGCTATTTGTGTTTAATGTTATTAGGGGTGGCTGAATTGATAAACGGTGTCGTTGACTCTATTCTACAAGTTTAAGGCGGACCAAAAGCGGGTCGCGTTGAAATAGATATGAGACAAACTCGTGTTGGAGTTTGAAACAAAGTCCGAAGATTTGTTTCAAGAGTAGAACAGTTGATTAAGAGGCAGCTGTATGACTACAAATTTTAGATTAGAAGTTATTTCACAGCATAATAGCTTTCTTGTTAAAGTCACTTTTGAAGTACTGGAGTACCAGACACAAAGAACATACGCAGACTTAACATCTATTTATGACATTTACAACTCTTTATTTAAAGGATCGAGGAAACTAGTAATATTTCTGTACAGAAATGGTGTTTTATCTATGTGGCATAATTCAAGTAACAATTAACACGAATCCTACGATAGCTAATTGATTAATTTGTTAGATATTCATAATATGACATTATTTATTACAAAACTTTGTAATACGCAGTGAATCATTGTTATCCTGAAATGTAGCAAAAATTTTACAATCAGATGTCGGTTATAGACCGAAAAATAAAATTTTTGCAAACGAATCATGTCATATCATTGACCTTTGAAAATAAAAGCAAAGATGTTTTATATTATACCTAGATTATTTACAACTGCGGTTAGTCCTTTGAAATTATATAACATAATTGGTTTAGACCTTGCTAGGAGACCTTTTAAACTCATGTTGAATCCTAGAGTCTAATTCTGAATTATGTAAGGCATGGAAATTGTTCACTAGACAGATTATAAATTGATTCGATTACCCCGCGGAATAAAACAGCCAGGCTCATTTGTTGCCAGAACTCAACATAAATTACTCACTTCACGGATGGCTTAAGGGCTGGTACACTGCGTTGATTGTGGATTTGATCGCTGTACCGTATAAAATATTGTATGATGCATATCTGGCAATGGGTATTCTATAATTTTTACGGATATTCTATAGATGTCACGTATAGTGACGAGTTGAGTAATCTCTTAGCCATAATTTAAGCTATTTCACATTTATTTTCAAATAATTACGCGATGCTGACCCATTACGTATATCGATTCGAGTGAAGCTACATTTCGCAAAAGTTGAAAGCACAGATAATATAATACTATGTTGAGAGTATTCTATGTTTGAAAAGTTTTCCAAAAGTCAGAAATAACAATGAAAATAACATTATCAGGCTTTATCGTACCAAAAAAAATAGGTATGTTTACAAAATTTGTTTGTTGTTTGAATAGCTGTACGTCAAAAATGCACCCTGTGCTCATACAATGTACCTAAGTCCTGCACACGGGATGACCGAACAATTTTAGTTACGAAGTAGTTACGAAATAATAACCTATACATTAATACTAATACAAAAGATATTAATATACCTAAATGATTTTTATTTAAGATTTTTTCATACATTTATCATCATCATCAGCCCTGTATACTGTCCCACTGCTAAGCACGGGTCTCTTCTCGCCATGAGAAGGGTAAGGTAAGTCCACCACGCTGGCCAAGTGCGGCTTGGCAGACTTCACATTTCTTTCGAGAACATTATGGAGAAGTCTCAGACATGCAGGTTTTCTCACGATGTTTTCCTTCACCGATTAGCAAGCAATAATTAATAATAATAATTATAAATTTATATGAATATACAAAAAAAAAAATATAAAAGGATCTGTTTAGCACGTACGCACCCAAGTTTTTAAAGCAGTTCCTTAGGAAGCATCCACTCATGCTTGCAATTAATTAGCGATGGAGAAATTTATTTTGATTTCATTAGCAAAGCGCTCTAATCACTAGCGATAATTAGAACGTACGAAACCGGGTTAAACGGGTGCTAATTGGTTCATTAAAACGAATCAGTGTACACTAGTTTACTGGCAGAACTTATAAGTAGGTATCTAAAAATTATATACTATTACTACGCATGTATCAGATTGAAGGATTGAGCAGAGTGGTAATTATGTGTAATGTGTATGTACTCGAATGTTTATAAAATCTATGCTTGTAACTTCGTAATTTGCAAACTGAATAGATTATATTTCAGACTAGATGAGCGTCGCAAAGCTACAACAGGGCTGTTACCGCCTGTTCACTGACAGCAGAGGCAGCGATTTCTATGTCCATCGCACGTTCTACTCCGTCGCGACATCGCCCGTGGCGGAATCGGGAGCGACATGTACACCAAAATCGCTGCCGTTGCCGTCCGCCGCTTTTGTTCGTGAAAGAGATGTAAGCAGCGATTTGTTCACTGCACAGGTTGTCACGCCGTTTGTCGCTCCGATTACCGCCCCGCTTGCCGCTCCATCGACTGACATCGAGAACAGGCTCATATAATTATGTATGTAAACACATGCGTACCGAGCATCTAGATCTAATACCTAGTTTTTTCTGTGTGAAAATCAAGCGTATGCTAACGTTGTGTACTAAATTGAATACAGATGTAGATTTTATACGCTTTTTGAGTACTTTACGAATGAAGTGTGAACAAACATATCTACGATTTTATGACCTATTTCTGGTTTGGCAATTCAACGGTTTTCCGATAGTGTGTTTTGGTTGTGATCAGTCATAGTTTTAAATGAGTCAATAATCGCAAAAAAATAATATGTAAACTAATTCATGCGTATGAGTCTGCCATAACCAGTTATTTAAATATGTGACTATATGAAGAATAATTTTATTAAAGTTATAAGGAGTAAGTTATAAAGAGTTCTGAAGAATTCCTTTTTGTACACGTACTTGTCCAGGAAATAGCGGTGTCGGCAACATGACTCTGTCTTGATAAAGGGATGGTGTTTATCAATTTGTCGTGTTTGACGAACAAAGTAAAATGTTTGATGTTTTAGTGGCAGACGACTTTCCGGTTAGATGGCAGTGATAGATTAGGGTAAAAGCTATTATTCATTATGGATAAAGGAGGCGTTGCTACATTATACCCAGTTTCTTCTTGCCTTGTAGAAAATGAGTTGATTGTTTCAAAATTATTACATTTGAAGCTAATAAGCGAAGCTAAGATGCGGTGATGAACGCATAGTTTCCGTCCTTAACCAGATTTATAGTACGAAGTTAACGTTGCAAGGTAAATAGCTGAGATCGTATCAAAAACGTAACAATAGGTCCCAAAGCATATGGTTAGATTTTACTTACAAAAGGCCTCCTTAGTTGTACTTGGTATTAGATAAATATACGTACCTTCATATGTAGGTATGTCCCACATTATGGGTACAATTATTGCCTCCCTATTACGTTGTGCTCGGCATAATATCAATCATCCCCATATTTAGGTTGATCCAAAAATATTGTTATAGACAACAGGTTTTGCCAAATCCATTTAATAAACAACAGCGTAAGTATACTATTTTAGAAATAAATAATATTAAAACAGTTTGCCTTGCAATAAAATCAAACTGTTGGTATAGAAAATCACGAAGGAATATCTGGAAATCCGTCAGTTAGAATGCTTGGCACACAGCTACGCCGCGGGCGGTGGACACGTATTGAGATCCGATATCGACAGTCGACAGGATTCGATGTGATTGCTTTCACATCAAGCACTCACCACGATTTCAACTTGGAGCGAATGCCGAATATTTCTTCTGGATTTCGATCAGATTCGTATTATTCGATATGTTACCTACGAGAAATAGGATATTCGCAAATTCCTTATTATAAAAAAAATATGTTTAACTTGTTAGGCTACTAAGAACTTTTTATTTTTTGATGCAGGCGGTCCAAAAATGCCTAATATTCGATCTTCATTCTTTACTTTTAACCTGTACGAAATGCTTACGTTTAAAATCCCTGAAGTACCTCATAATTCGTCGTTCGCATAAAGTCGTACGCCGCACTTTGAAAACTACGAGTAAAATGTTCTAATAAAATAATATTGCATGCATCAAATATATTGATATTGCAGGAGAATAAATTCATATTAGCATCGTGAATGAAATGCGTGTGTGTGAGTGCATTGGCCAAGTTATCGACCGTATAAAATTATACAGCATCTAGTCGTTTTTCACTCCCGAAAAGAAATACAGTTAACAATTTTCTTAAAACGTCACTGTCTCACAAAGAACTGTCAAAGTTTTACATTAACGCTTGGGATGAAATTGAAAATTATTCAATGAAAGCAAATTGAAGGATAATAAAGTACGTTAATAAAATGTTTGAGATAATTCATGTTTCGGGGCAAAGTTCGGAGAAGCCTTGGAAGCGGCTATAGAAAATGTTTCAGGGGAATCAAAGAAGCTATTTGTGTTTAATGTTATTAGGGGTGGCTGAATTGATAAACGGTGTCGTTGACTCTATTCTACAAGTTTAAGGCGGACCAAAAGCGGGTCGCGTTGAAATAGATATGAGACAAACTCGTGTTGGAGTTTGAAACAAAGTCCGAAGATTTGTTTCAAGAGTAGAACAGTTGATTAAGAGGCAGCTGTATGACTACAAATTTTAGATTAGAAGTTATTTCACAGCATAATAGCTTTCTTGTTAAAGTCACTTTTGAAGTACTGGAGTACCAGACACAAAGAACATACGCAGACTTAACATCTATTTATGACATTTACAACTCTTTATTTAAAGGATCGAGGAAACTAGTAATATTTCTGTACAGAAATGGTGTTTTATCTATGTGGCATAATTCAAGTAACAATTAACACGAATCCTACGATAGCTAATTGATTAATTTGTTAGATATTCATAATATGACATTATTTATTACAAAACTTTGTAATACGCAGTGAATCATTGTTATCCTGAAATGTAGCAAAAATTTTACAATCAGATGTCGGTTATAGACCGAAAAATAAAATTTTTGCAAACGAATCATGTCATATCATTGACCTTTGAAAATAAAAGCAAAGATGTTTTATATTATACCTAGATTATTTACAACTGCGGTTAGTCCTTTGAAATTATATAACATAATTGGTTTAGACCTTGCTAGGAGACCTTTTAAACTCATGTTGAATCCTAGAGTCTAATTCTGAATTATGTAAGGCATGGAAATTGTTCACTAGACAGATTATAAATTGATTCGATTACCCCGCGGAATAAAACAGCCAGGCTCATTTGTTGCCAGAACTCAACATAAATTACTCACTTCACGGATGGCTTAAGGGCTGGTACACTGCGTTGATTGTGGATTTGATCGCTGTACCGTATAAAATATTGTATGATGCATATCTGGCAATGGGTATTCTATAATTTTTACGGATATTCTATAGATGTCACGTATAGTGACGAGTTGAGTAATCTCTTAGCCATAATTTAAGCTATTTCACATTTATTTTCAAATAATTACGCGATGCTGACCCATTACGTATATCGATTCGAGTGAAGCTACATTTCGCAAAAGTTGAAAGCACAGATAATATAATACTATGTTGAGAGTATTCTATGTTTGAAAAGTTTTCCAAAAGTCAGAAATAACAATGAAAATAACATTATCAGGCTTTATCGTACCAAAAAAAATAGGTATGTTTACAAAATTTGTTTGTTGTTTGAATAGCTGTACGTCAAAAATGCACCCTGTGCTCATACAATGTACCTAAGTCCTGCACACGGGATGACCGAACAATTTTAGTTACGAAGTAGTTACGAAATAATAACCTATACATTAATACTAATACAAAAGATATTAATATACCTAAATGATTTTTATTTAAGATTTTTTCATACATTTATCATCATCATCAGCCCTGTATACTGTCCCACTGCTAAGCACGGGTCTCTTCTCGCCATGAGAAGGGTAAGGTAAGTCCACCACGCTGGCCAAGTGCGGCTTGGCAGACTTCACATTTCTTTCGAGAACATTATGGAGAAGTCTCAGACATGCAGGTTTTCTCACGATGTTTTCCTTCACCGATTAGCAAGCAATAATTAATAATAATAATTATAAATTTATATGAATATACAAAAAAAAAAATATAAAAGGATCTGTTTAGCACGTACGCACCCAAGTTTTTAAAGCAGTTCCTTAGGAAGCATCCACTCATGCTTGCAATTAATTAGCGATGGAGAAATTTATTTTGATTTCATTAGCAAAGCGCTCTAATCACTAGCGATAATTAGAACGTACGAAACCGGGTTAAACGGGTGCTAATTGGTTCATTAAAACGAATCAGTGTACACTAGTTTACTGGCAGAACTTATAAGTAGGTATCTAAAAATTATATACTATTACTACGCATGTATCAGATTGAAGGATTGAGCAGAGTGGTAATTATGTGTAATGTGTATGTACTCGAATGTTTATAAAATCTATGCTTGTAACTTCGTAATTTGCAAACTGAATAGATTATATTTCAGACTAGATGAGCGTCGCAAAGCTACAACAGGGCTGTTACCGCCTGTTCACTGACAGCAGAGGCAGCGATTTCTATGTCCATCGCACGTTCTACTCCGTCGCGACATCGCCCGTGGCGGAATCGGGAGCGACATGTACACCAAAATCGCTGCCGTTGCCGTCCGCCGCTTTTGTTCGTGAAAGAGATGTAAGCAGCGATTTGTTCACTGCACAGGTTGTCACGCCGTTTGTCGCTCCGATTACCGCCCCGCTTGCCGCTCCATCGACTGACATCGAGAACAGGCTCATATAATTATGTATGTAAACACATGCGTACCGAGCATCTAGATCTAATACCTAGTTTTTTCTGTGTGAAAATCAAGCGTATGCTAACGTTGTGTACTAAATTGAATACAGATGTAGATTTTATACGCTTTTTGAGTACTTTACGAATGAAGTGTGAACAAACATATCTACGATTTTATGACCTATTTCTGGTTTGGCAATTCAACGGTTTTCCGATAGTGTGTTTTGGTTGTGATCAGTCATAGTTTTAAATGAGTCAATAATCGCAAAAAAATAATATGTAAACTAATTCATGCGTATGAGTCTGCCATAACCAGTTATTTAAATATGTGACTATATGAAGAATAATTTTATTAAAGTTATAAGGAGTAAGTTATAAAGAGTTCTGAAGAATTCCTTTTTGTACACGTACTTGTCCAGGAAATAGCGGTGTCGGCAACATGACTCTGTCTTGATAAAGGGATGGTGTTTATCAATTTGTCGTGTTTGACGAACAAAGTAAAATGTTTGATGTTTTAGTGGCAGACGACTTTCCGGTTAGATGGCAGTGATAGATTAGGGTAAAAGCTATTATTCATTATGGATAAAGGAGGCGTTGCTACATTATACCCAGTTTCTTCTTGCCTTGTAGAAAATGAGTTGATTGTTTCAAAATTATTACATTTGAAGCTAATAAGCGAAGCTAAGATGCGGTGATGAACGCATAGTTTCCGTCCTTAACCAGATTTATAGTACGAAGTTAACGTTGCAAGGTAAATAGCTGAGATCGTATCAAAAACGTAACAATAGGTCCCAAAGCATATGGTTAGATTTTACTTACAAAAGGCCTCCTTAGTTGTACTTGGTATTAGATAAATATACGTACCTTCATATGTAGGTATGTCCCACATTATGGGTACAATTATTGCCTCCCTATTACGTTGTGCTCGGCATAATATCAATCATCCCCATATTTAGGTTGATCCAAAAATATTGTTATAGACAACAGGTTTTGCCAAATCCATTTAATAAACAACAGCGTAAGTATACTATTTTAGAAATAAATAATATTAAAACAGTTTGCCTTGCAATAAAATCAAACTGTTGGTATAGAAAATCACGAAGGAATATCTGGAAATCCGTCAGTTAGAATGCTTGGCACACAGCTACGCCGCGGGCGGTGGACACGTATTGAGATCCGATATCGACAGTCGACAGGATTCGATGTGATTGCTTTCACATCAAGCACTCACCACGATTTCAACTTGGAGCGAATGCCGAATATTTCTTCTGGATTTCGATCAGATTCGTATTATTCGATATGTTACCTACGAGAAATAGGATATTCGCAAATTCCTTATTATAAAAAAAATATGTTTAACTTGTTAGGCTACTAAGAACTTTTTATTTTTTGATGCAGGCGGTCCAAAAATGCCTAATATTCGATCTTCATTCTTTACTTTTAACCTGTACGAAATGCTTACGTTTAAAATCCCTGAAGTACCTCATAATTCGTCGTTCGCATAAAGTCGTACGCCGCACTTTGAAAACTACGAGTAAAATGTTCTAATAAAATAATATTGCATGCATCAAATATATTGATATTGCAGGAGAATAAATTCATATTAGCATCGTGAATGAAATGCGTGTGTGTGAGTGCATTGGCCAAGTTATCGACCGTATAAAATTATACAGCATCTAGTCGTTTTTCACTCCCGAAAAGAAATACAGTTAACAATTTTCTTAAAACGTCACTGTCTCACAAAGAACTGTCAAAGTTTTACATTAACGCTTGGGATGAAATTGAAAATTATTCAATGAAAGCAAATTGAAGGATAATAAAGTACGTTAATAAAATGTTTGAGATAATTCATGTTTCGGGGCAAAGTTCGGAGAAGCCTTGGAAGCGGCTATAGAAAATGTTTCAGGGGAATCAAAGAAGCTATTTGTGTTTAATGTTATTAGGGGTGGCTGAATTGATAAACGGTGTCGTTGACTCTATTCTACAAGTTTAAGGCGGACCAAAAGCGGGTCGCGTTGAAATAGATATGAGACAAACTCGTGTTGGAGTTTGAAACAAAGTCCGAAGATTTGTTTCAAGAGTAGAACAGTTGATTAAGAGGCAGCTGTATGACTACAAATTTTAGATTAGAAGTTATTTCACAGCATAATAGCTTTCTTGTTAAAGTCACTTTTGAAGTACTGGAGTACCAGACACAAAGAACATACGCAGACTTAACATCTATTTATGACATTTACAACTCTTTATTTAAAGGATCGAGGAAACTAGTAATATTTCTGTACAGAAATGGTGTTTTATCTATGTGGCATAATTCAAGTAACAATTAACACGAATCCTACGATAGCTAATTGATTAATTTGTTAGATATTCATAATATGACATTATTTATTACAAAACTTTGTAATACGCAGTGAATCATTGTTATCCTGAAATGTAGCAAAAATTTTACAATCAGATGTCGGTTATAGACCGAAAAATAAAATTTTTGCAAACGAATCATGTCATATCATTGACCTTTGAAAATAAAAGCAAAGATGTTTTATATTATACCTAGATTATTTACAACTGCGGTTAGTCCTTTGAAATTATATAACATAATTGGTTTAGACCTTGCTAGGAGACCTTTTAAACTCATGTTGAATCCTAGAGTCTAATTCTGAATTATGTAAGGCATGGAAATTGTTCACTAGACAGATTATAAATTGATTCGATTACCCCGCGGAATAAAACAGCCAGGCTCATTTGTTGCCAGAACTCAACATAAATTACTCACTTCACGGATGGCTTAAGGGCTGGTACACTGCGTTGATTGTGGATTTGATCGCTGTACCGTATAAAATATTGTATGATGCATATCTGGCAATGGGTATTCTATAATTTTTACGGATATTCTATAGATGTCACGTATAGTGACGAGTTGAGTAATCTCTTAGCCATAATTTAAGCTATTTCACATTTATTTTCAAATAATTACGCGATGCTGACCCATTACGTATATCGATTCGAGTGAAGCTACATTTCGCAAAAGTTGAAAGCACAGATAATATAATACTATGTTGAGAGTATTCTATGTTTGAAAAGTTTTCCAAAAGTCAGAAATAACAATGAAAATAACATTATCAGGCTTTATCGTACCAAAAAAAATAGGTATGTTTACAAAATTTGTTTGTTGTTTGAATAGCTGTACGTCAAAAATGCACCCTGTGCTCATACAATGTACCTAAGTCCTGCACACGGGATGACCGAACAATTTTAGTTACGAAGTAGTTACGAAATAATAACCTATACATTAATACTAATACAAAAGATATTAATATACCTAAATGATTTTTATTTAAGATTTTTTCATACATTTATCATCATCATCAGCCCTGTATACTGTCCCACTGCTAAGCACGGGTCTCTTCTCGCCATGAGAAGGGTAAGGTAAGTCCACCACGCTGGCCAAGTGCGGCTTGGCAGACTTCACATTTCTTTCGAGAACATTATGGAGAAGTCTCAGACATGCAGGTTTTCTCACGATGTTTTCCTTCACCGATTAGCAAGCAATAATTAATAATAATAATTATAAATTTATATGAATATACAAAAAAAAAAATATAAAAGGATCTGTTTAGCACGTACGCACCCAAGTTTTTAAAGCAGTTCCTTAGGAAGCATCCACTCATGCTTGCAATTAATTAGCGATGGAGAAATTTATTTTGATTTCATTAGCAAAGCGCTCTAATCACTAGCGATAATTAGAACGTACGAAACCGGGTTAAACGGGTGCTAATTGGTTCATTAAAACGAATCAGTGTACACTAGTTTACTGGCAGAACTTATAAGTAGGTATCTAAAAATTATATACTATTACTACGCATGTATCAGATTGAAGGATTGAGCAGAGTGGTAATTATGTGTAATGTGTATGTACTCGAATGTTTATAAAATCTATGCTTGTAACTTCGTAATTTGCAAACTGAATAGATTATATTTCAGACTAGATGAGCGTCGCAAAGCTACAACAGGGCTGTTACCGCCTGTTCACTGACAGCAGAGGCAGCGATTTCTATGTCCATCGCACGTTCTACTCCGTCGCGACATCGCCCGTGGCGGAATCGGGAGCGACATGTACACCAAAATCGCTGCCGTTGCCGTCCGCCGCTTTTGTTCGTGAAAGAGATGTAAGCAGCGATTTGTTCACTGCACAGGTTGTCACGCCGTTTGTCGCTCCGATTACCGCCCCGCTTGCCGCTCCATCGACTGACATCGAGAACAGGCTCATATAATTATGTATGTAAACACATGCGTACCGAGCATCTAGATCTAATACCTAGTTTTTTCTGTGTGAAAATCAAGCGTATGCTAACGTTGTGTACTAAATTGAATACAGATGTAGATTTTATACGCTTTTTGAGTACTTTACGAATGAAGTGTGAACAAACATATCTACGATTTTATGACCTATTTCTGGTTTGGCAATTCAACGGTTTTCCGATAGTGTGTTTTGGTTGTGATCAGTCATAGTTTTAAATGAGTCAATAATCGCAAAAAAATAATATGTAAACTAATTCATGCGTATGAGTCTGCCATAACCAGTTATTTAAATATGTGACTATATGAAGAATAATTTTATTAAAGTTATAAGGAGTAAGTTATAAAGAGTTCTGAAGAATTCCTTTTTGTACACGTACTTGTCCAGGAAATAGCGGTGTCGGCAACATGACTCTGTCTTGATAAAGGGATGGTGTTTATCAATTTGTCGTGTTTGACGAACAAAGTAAAATGTTTGATGTTTTAGTGGCAGACGACTTTCCGGTTAGATGGCAGTGATAGATTAGGGTAAAAGCTATTATTCATTATGGATAAAGGAGGCGTTGCTACATTATACCCAGTTTCTTCTTGCCTTGTAGAAAATGAGTTGATTGTTTCAAAATTATTACATTTGAAGCTAATAAGCGAAGCTAAGATGCGGTGATGAACGCATAGTTTCCGTCCTTAACCAGATTTATAGTACGAAGTTAACGTTGCAAGGTAAATAGCTGAGATCGTATCAAAAACGTAACAATAGGTCCCAAAGCATATGGTTAGATTTTACTTACAAAAGGCCTCCTTAGTTGTACTTGGTATTAGATAAATATACGTACCTTCATATGTAGGTATGTCCCACATTATGGGTACAATTATTGCCTCCCTATTACGTTGTGCTCGGCATAATATCAATCATCCCCATATTTAGGTTGATCCAAAAATATTGTTATAGACAACAGGTTTTGCCAAATCCATTTAATAAACAACAGCGTAAGTATACTATTTTAGAAATAAATAATATTAAAACAGTTTGCCTTGCAATAAAATCAAACTGTTGGTATAGAAAATCACGAAGGAATATCTGGAAATCCGTCAGTTAGAATGCTTGGCACACAGCTACGCCGCGGGCGGTGGACACGTATTGAGATCCGATATCGACAGTCGACAGGATTCGATGTGATTGCTTTCACATCAAGCACTCACCACGATTTCAACTTGGAGCGAATGCCGAATATTTCTTCTGGATTTCGATCAGATTCGTATTATTCGATATGTTACCTACGAGAAATAGGATATTCGCAAATTCCTTATTATAAAAAAAATATGTTTAACTTGTTAGGCTACTAAGAACTTTTTATTTTTTGATGCAGGCGGTCCAAAAATGCCTAATATTCGATCTTCATTCTTTACTTTTAACCTGTACGAAATGCTTACGTTTAAAATCCCTGAAGTACCTCATAATTCGTCGTTCGCATAAAGTCGTACGTCGCACTTTGAAAACTACGAGTAAAATGTTCTAATAAAATAATATTGCATGCATCAAATATATTGATATTGCAGGAGAATAAATTCATATTAGCATCGTGAATGAAATGCGTGTGTGTGAGTGCATTGGCCAAGTTATCGACCGTATAAAATTATACAGCATCTAGTCGTTTTTCACTCCCGAAAAGAAATACAGTTAACAATTTTCTTAAAACGTCACTGTCTCACAAAGAACTGTCAAAGTTTTACATTAACGCTTGGGATGAAATTGAAAATTATTCAATGAAAGCAAATTGAAGGATAATAAAGTACGTTAATAAAATGTTTGAGATAATTCATGTTTCGGGGCAAAGTTCGGAGAAGCCTTGGAAGCGGCTATAGAAAATGTTTCAGGGGAATCAAAGAAGCTATTTGTGTTTAATGTTCTTAGGGGTGGCTGAATTGATAAACGGTGTCGTTGACTCTATTCTACAAGTTTAAGGCGGACCAAAAGCGGGTCGCGTTGAAATAGATATGAGACAAACTCGTGTTGGAGTTTGAAACAAAGTCCGAAGATTTGTTTCAAGAGTAGAACAGTTGATTAAGAGGCAGCTGTATGACTACAAATTTTAGATTAGAAGTTATTTCACAGCATAATAGCTTTCTTGTTAAAGTCACTTTTGAAGTACTGGAGTACCAGACACAAAGAACATACGCAGACTTAACATCTATTTATGACATTTACAACTCTTTATTTAAAGGATCGAGGAAACTAGTAATATTTCTGTACAGAAATGGTGTTTTATCTATGTGGCATAATTCAAGTAACAATTAACACGAATCCTACGATAGCTAATTGATTAATTTGTTAGATATTCATAATATGACATTATTTATTACAAAACTTTGTAATACGCAGTGAATCATTGTTATCCTGAAATGTAGCAAAAATTTTACAATCAGATGTCGGTTATAGACCGAAAAATAAAATTTTTGCAAACGAATCATGTCATATCATTGACCTTTGAAAATAAAAGCAAAGATAGTAATTTCTATTGTTCTTCGTTTTTATTGCTTTTCTGCTTAAAACGAAGCTCCGTGATTCTGATTTTATTATGGCTCTTGGTTGGTCGGAACGGGAGTTGTATTTCAAAAGCTGTTGCTTATTCTGCTGGATATATTGATAAACAGTGTCATTGACTCTGATCGAAAAACCAAGGTCTTACTACAAGCGGGTAACGATTTGAAATAGATTTAGGACAAACTAATATTAGAGTTTGAATCAAAGAACTCTTCACGTTAAAATATGCCGTGACATTGAAGTAGTTTTGTTCGATGCCAAGATTTTTGTAACAAATCTCGCAATTATGTACTAGTCACAACTGGCGGAGTAAATTAAAGATGTGGAAATTCTACAATGACAACATATGTATGTAATGTAAAGTGGTATTTATTTCGAGTTTCTTTATGGATATGTTGTAAAGGTCTAGTAGCCGATAATAGGGTATTTGACTAAAAAAATCTAATTAGTCCGTCAGTTAGATTATCGAAAAATGTTGGACACGTATTTTTTCTTTATTCACGTAAACAAAAATGAAGACTACAAACTTCGCTGAAAACTCGTGTGACGTCACTTGCCAGTACACTTTTTACTGGCAAGTGACGTTACAACCCCCCACTCCTAGACGTTTCTCCATCTTTGATGCGTTTTATCTTCGTAATTTTTTACTGATTTGATAAAACAAAAAATACGTGTCCAATATTTTTCGATAATCTAACTGACGGACTAATTCGATTTTTTTAGTCAAATACCCTATTTGGGTTTTATTTTATTAATTTTTTTTATTTAGATTATTGGCAAAAATTGTGTTTGTTGTGAAGTGATGGGGAGGCGGAGTTGGGTGTGTGCCGAATTGTGCACCCGCTCATATCCGTCTTTATCACCGCATCATCTAACAAATCGGTCAGTGATTAGCCAGTCAGTATTGATCCACAGATTCACAGTCGTCCATTTTACTCTTCTCCTACGTTTTCCCCATTATTTGCGGTTTGCTCTCCTTGTCTGTTTTTTAAATGTATCCCTTTCCTTTGCGGTTACTTTGCGTTGTTGTTTGTTGCGGGTGTTTAATTTTACTGTTATTAGACGTAAAACATTTAATTGGTGTTCTTTTGTGTGGCTGCACTTTGTGTCTATTTAAAATATAGTAATAAAAATGTATGGCAGCGATAGCCTAGTGGAGAGACCGACAGACTGCTACGCAGAGGGTCCGGGTTCGAATCCACGGCGCGCACCGATGACTTTTCGGAGTTATGTGCGTATTAAATTGTTAATTATCGCTTGCTAAACGGTGAAGGAAAACATCGTGAGGAAACCTGCATATCTGAGAGTCCTCCATAATGTTCTCGAAAGACATGTGAAGTCTGCCAACCCGCACTTGGCCAGCGTGGTGGACTATGGCCTTACCCTTCTTATAATGGGAAGAGGCCCGTGCCCAGCAGTGGGACAGTAGAAAGGGCTGATGATTATGAATAAAAATGTTCGTCAATCTTGTTTTTTTTTTCCGGCTGTCACTTCCGTAATTCATGTGACAATATTATCTAGTTATTGAATATATTTTTAATCTTTTTGCACATTTATAACAGCGTTGCATGAGAGCTACTCTCTTTGTTTTCATAATTGAAAGGCTCATAAACTAAGGATAGAACTTTGAAAAAATAGTTATCGACGTGATTAACAGCGCTCCGCAGGGCTGTGTCTTACGAAATAAAAACAACATGGGGTACATAATAACAAGTTTCTCCAAAACAAAGTTTCTTACATCCCACGTACGAGTGTAAGAGCCTCACCTATTTGTTTGCCTAATGGAATTAGTTTCCTAATGGGATTTACCAGAACAAATAACCGAAAACATGCACCCCATATATTTTTCCTTTCTCTCGGCAGTTGAACAAATTAAATGAATTATTAATAGAATGCAACGCTCTCGGTGGGGCGTATACTTTTCATTTGCATAGGCGCTGTGCACACGGATGAACTCAGGTAAACAACCTTGTGAACTGTCTTTCTACCTCTTGTTTACTCTATTTGAAGAGTTTAATTAAATATTTTGTAAAACTGTATATTTACTGTTTTGGACAGACAAATGTAAAACAGATACCAGCTGAATACAATAATATACACCAGGATTGTAGGTTTAATTGACTTATAAAATTCAAAAGGAACGATCTCTGAACATTTTACAATTTCGTCCGGCAATTAAAAATTGCCGAGGTCTTACAAAATTGCCCGACGACGTCTGTTCTTACAATGCTTCAGATACAAAATCCTTACTTGTGGGGTATATCAATAACGTTAAGAGAGATATTGCGATGGAGTAGAGTTTACTCACTTGGATGGACACTGAAGGGTCTTTACAATGAGCACTCTGAGATCCATCAACTTCAGAAGAATTACAAATGCTCTTGACAACGGGAATAATGACTGGGATGGAAGCGGTTGTATTATTGGAAAATACCGTTTAACAAATAAGGTATTGCTTTGGTACTAAATCTCCGAACCATTTTTCGCTCGGAGTCATTTATTTTTGGCACAATTACGTTAATATGGTGAATGTTTTGATGAGAATATTTGAAATGAACTCTTTAAAGTTTTCATCAGTATTCCAGTGACCACGGCTGGTGAAACTCGTGACGAAACGTCGGGGCAAATATATTTCACCTTATTTTTCAACAATTACGCGATTCAGACCTGTTACAAAAATATTAATATATAGTATCTACGACTGCCTCCGTGGTTCCGTGGATAGCGTTTGCGTCTGCTGATCGGGAGGTCCCGGGTTCGATTCCCGGGGCTGGCAAAAGAGTTACTGAGTTTTTCCGAATTCTCAGTAGCAGCACGGAGTTTAGCAATGTGCCCAGTAACGGCAACAGGCTCACCCCCTGTTACTTGGGACCTAAAATTCAACATGGCGAAATGTGGGTATAATATTACACACACCTTTGCATATCCCTTCGGGGATACAGGCGTGAGTGAGTCTATTAAAAAAAGTATGTTGTACGTTATGTACGTTTCTAACAAACATAAAAAGTGTAGGATATGTTATAAATACTTGTTATATCTTAGCTGTTGCGCACGAAGAACGCGAGCGTATGTTCCACATCTACCTAACCTAACCTAACCTAACATTATAGGAAACCAGCCAAAATTTAATATCGCTGTTGCTAGCCAAGAGTATCGTAGACAAATACAGTTCATAGAAAAAAATCAAAAGCAATATTTCGATGTAATACGTTTTGGCACGTGTTTCTACACGAGGCGTCTTCGGCTTGGCATATAATGAATCTATGGAATGAAATGTGTTTGCAGCTTGCTCAGGTTCTTGATCTATTATATTAATTGTAATTTTATATACAGTCCAGCGGTTATTGCACCTAGTCCGTCATCGCGTGACAACTAGAAAACATCCGCAGTATTTAAAAAATCTCAAGGATTGCACAACACATTAAATAAATTGAGCCAATTCGTGACAATTTTATTTTCGAAATGTAGAACTTTTCGGACGTTGAACTGTGGAAAGAAAACTTTAGTATAAAAACGATTAAGATTTACATTTTAATTTGGCTATTTTTTAAATCCAAAAAGCACAAGAAATCTATTTATTTGTGCTAGAAATGCCTATCTGTCTGTTTTTGCAAGTTTCCGCGTGCAAATATTGTAACGTAAAAAGGACCTTTCGGGTGTATGCTGTTACGTTATCCCTACTAGGGGGTGTCTAAATGAGAAGCGTGGTTAAATGTTACAATAAAAATTGATTTAATTGCCAAATAAATTTTATACATCAATTAGCAAGCGTTACTTAAATGAAAAAGATTACGATTTATGTGATATTTAGAAAAATTAACACAGGGTCGCGTAGTTCGGCGAGGGGTGGGGTTTGTGTGGAGAATCCAGCTGCCGATGGTCCAGGAGATGTTGGTCAACTTATCTCGGAGCTGTAGCCGCCGCAAGAGAGCGAACGCAGCTAGCACCTCAGCTTTTATAGCAGCGGGAGGCCGGAGGCGTCGATGACATGAGTGGGAGGAGTGAACGCGACGTCACAGTGACGTCACACACTCCCCCCATTAGGCCAGAATTTTCCATCCGGGAAAATTCTGTGGCTGGTGGACGGCAGCAGCATTCCGGGACCCTGTAACAGATGAGTGGTAGTGGTGTCAGTAGGTTAAATACGAGGCAACTATTAACCCTGAAAGTGGAAAAAACAAGTATAACCCTCGGCCATTCATACGTCACCAAGCATTGAACGTTCCTATAACCTGACATTCATCACATTCAAAAAGGCCTACACACTATCATACGCATGAACAAGCCAACATTCATTCAAGATGCGAGTCGCATTCATTATAATACACGACGCGCGAAGAGGTATTATACGTGAGTTTTATAGTAAATAGTCACCCAGTCTATGTTGGTAGGCACCACCTGACCACCCATATTCGATAAGTGAAATTAATTGAAAGAGTATAAGTCGTAAAACAATATTACGATCTTACTATATTACGATACTAACAATCATACGATTAGTTGGCAGTATCACAAACAAATTGCTCATTAACAAGGTAGATGCGAATTGTAAAAGCATAAAAAGTGTTCATTATAATTAATTATAAAGTATAATACAATGTTTTGAGCCGAGTGACCGGCTGGCGTAAACAAGTGAGTCATCACAGCGCGCTTGGCGCCGGCCGCATTCCATTCTCGCGGACAAATAACTGGTTTCTGATTATGATACAAAGTCGACAACGGCAAATACACAATTCGGAATAGGTTGCAATGTATAGTACATCACCGCAGGAGACAATCGATGACATAGTGTACACAACCATAGCCAAAAACATAAAAAAAATATTCACGGCAAGATGTAATGTATAGTACATCGTCGAAGGAGACTGTCGACGACATAGTACACACTACCATAGTTAAAAACACAAAAAAAATCGCTGCAAGATGTAATGTATAGTACATCGCCGAAGGAGACTGTCGACGACATAGTATACACTACCGTAGTTAAAAAACACAAAAAAAATAAACACAATCGAGAATCGAACCACAGACCGATCCGACAACAACCTTTCAGCCACTGAGCCATAAGGGACAAAAAAAATATTTTATTATATTTCGATCAGTCATTACCAAAGCTATAAGTAACAAGATATATGGGTACATGATTTAGCTGTAATTAGGAGTTAAAGATTTTTATATTATATGTAACGAAGTGTTATTTTAGTGATTAATTCATTAGTGATGAGCATTAATCATTACATTCTTAAACTTTGTAGTGAGTTAATTTAAGATCTTCTATATGGCAATCACCAAGAGAAACATATCTGATATTTATATAGTTATGTGAAAGTTGGATAGTTATCAGATAGTTGGATAATTAGTTAGATAAATAACAGATTCTTTCAAAAATATTAAGTTTGGAAAACCTCTTCGACAATTTATAACAGTAATAACTATTCATGTTTTATGTTAGCATATTTATTCATGTTTTATGTTAGCATATTTATTCATGTTTTATGTTAGCATGTTTATATAATTCGTTAACACAACACAATGCATTATCTTCGACTCGGAAACAAAAGAACCATTGTTGGCCTTCACAAATAATTATGTAGGTAATTATAACTCTGCATACATATGCGTCTTACATTGTTATTAATGACACTGTACCCAATCGTTTATAAACACATTTATGCTATAATAGAATAAGATTTAATTATTTCATTCAGCTTTTAGGTTTGAAATAAACGACGGTGAAATACGAAATGGTATTATCTTTAACTTGTAAATCAATTAATTTGCTTTAGCTATAAAAGTATAAAATTATTGATTTATGTAGAAATACCCACATTAGTTATTTAAGTATTGAAATTATTTATTAATTTGTGTGTAAACAGCCACTTTAGTTATTTAAAGAGGTATAAATATTATTTATTTGATTCAAATGTAAATAGCCACTTATTTATTCAAGAAAAGAAGTTATTGATTCAATTTATGTGCAAATACCCACTTTAGTTAAAGTTAGTTTCAATTCAATTAAGTTTGATAAATTCAGTTAGATATAATAATATTTGCATAAGCACAAGAACGCATTATAACCAGCACTATTTAAGATGGTTTAGTAAAACCAGATGCACAGCATTTTGTATAAAGGAAACAAGTTACATATTGACAATTAAGTAGTTTTCCGGCCGTCAGCGGCTTAATTTTACCATTTATTTATCATTATATGTTTTATATATTTCAATAGAAACCAGACATTGAAAGAACAATCCTAGCGACACAAAACATTACAAAAAGAACGTAATTCAATAATTGCGACGCAGGAATTTTATGATTGAGTTCACAATGAACAGTAAATGCATAATTAGATGCATTCTCAAATAACATACCGATAGGCAGTAACAAGAAGATAAAATCGAAGACCAGAAACAACGATTGTAGCATAATAAACATTTGACAAAACGAACAACTAATAATTCTACGACGATATTCGTATTTCTATACCAAATAGACAAAGATTAAACTTTTTCATTATTGTTAGTGAGCAACCTGCATGTGACACGTGTACATTTTATTAATAAATGAACGCGGAATTCTAGCTAGATACCTAGTATATAATACGCTAGCATCTTTAGGTACGTTCATTCTCAGCCAGTCCAACTATGTTAGGTACACGTGGTATAATAAAGATGGAACTTTCTTAGTAAGAAAGAAAAGAAAAGTTAATTTTAAAAGATAATCGCCGTAGTAGGCGGTAACAGTATTTAATAATAGCTACTATATAGAAATATATCGCCGTACAAAGCCACTAGCAGAAGGTTATAGTAGAAAAATGAAAAGAAGTGAGAAAGAGAAGGGTGTGAATTCGTTCCATAAGTCAGCCAAAGCAGATTATTAGCAATAATTACCAGTAGCACTTAATTACCTTAGTGGCATTTAAAAAAGCTAATCGTGAAGCAGTACGATCATGGTGACCTAGGCACGTCGTTAGTGGACGTGAGGTCATAAATCGCAAAATACAAAGAATGCGATCGACGAATGTGACCTTAGCGCGTCTTTAGAGGACACGTGGCCGCAGTCTAACGATTATAACTCGTTACTTATGCGGTTGATACACAGTAATTATCACACGCGGTAACAGAAAAAGTTATAATATAGAAATGCTTACCAAGCGTAGTAAGACAAAATTTGTCTGTTGTGACCGGCTCAACACAATACCGACCTTCCGAGCACAACAGGACAAAAAGAGAAAATGTCTATTGTGATCAGCACAACACCACCGACTTCCCGAGCACAATAGAACAAGCAAAAAGAAACGACAAATGCCACTAAAATAATTACACACTGCTTAGGAACGATTTCACACATACACAAAAAATAAAAAAAGAAGACTCACCGGCAGCGGATTCTCAACAAAACCCTACCTATAATATTCCCGTGGGCGCCACTGTAACGTAAAAAGGACCTTTCGGGTGTATGCTGTTACGTTATCCCTACTAGGGGGTGTCTAAATGAGAAGCGTGGTTAAATGTTACAATAAAAATTGATTTAATTGCCAAATAAATTTTATACATCAATTAGCAAGCGTTACTTAAATGAAAAAGATTACGATTTATGTGATATTTAGAAAAATTAACACAGGGTCGCGTAGTTCGGCGAGGGGTGGGGTTTGTGTGGAGAATCCAGCTGCCGATGGTCCAGGAGATGTTGGTCAACTTATCTCGGAGCTGTAGCCGCCGCAAGAGAGCGAACGCAGCTAGCACCTCAGCTTTTATAGCAGCGGGAGGCCGGAGGCGTCGATGACATGAGTGGGAGGAGTGAACGCGACGTCACAGTGACGTCACAATATGACAAGACGCAGCGCTCTAAATCGAATAGTAAAATATGGCAAAATAATATTTTAAACGCGTGAGGTTTTGTGGTGGGCCCTTAAGAAGAAAGGAGTGCCTGGGAAGTATGTACAGTTGCTCCGTGCGATGTACAGTAGATGTACAACTCATGTCCGGTCCACAGCGGGCAACACCGGCAACTTCAATGTGGCTGTAGGCTTGCACCAGGGTCGGCTCTTAGCCCTTACCTCTTCCTGCTAATAATGGACGCCCTTACGGAGGACATACAGGAAGAGGCTCCCTGGTGTATGCTATTCGCCGATGACATTGTGTTAATTGCCGAGAGTGGCCTTGAGGTCCAGAGCAGACTGACAAATTGGTGGCAAGACTGGCGAGAGTGGGCCTGAAAGTCAGCAAAAGCAAAACTGAATACATGTTTTGCGACTTCGGCGATCTCTCCAGTCCTGTTTCCATATTCCTTATTAGAGAGCCCATCAGTCTGCTCCGACATCCGGTACCTTGGGTCACTTATTCAAGGGAACGGTGAAATAGACCGCGATATAACGCACCGGATCAACTCAGGTTGGATGAAATGGCGCCAGGTCACAGGAACAACTTGCGACCCACGGATGCCCCTTAAACTAAAGGGCAAAATATACAAATCCGTTATAAGACAGTGTGACAGCGCACTGTATGGATCGGAATGCTGGGCCATGAAGAAGACGGATGAAAGAAGATTACATGTAGCAGAGATGAGGATGTTGAGATGGATGTGTGTAGTGACAAGGATGGATAAAATTTGAAATGAGTATATTAGGGGAAGTTTGAAAGATGCACCGGTACAAGAAAAGCTGAGAGGAAATCGTCTAGCGTGGTATGACGAGGGATGAAAAGCATGTGACTAGAAAGGTGTTGAATACAAGAGTTGACGGAGATAAGGCAAGAGGAAGACCAAAGAAAAGATGGATAGATTGTGTGAAGGATGGCATGAATGAAAAGAGAATGAATAATCAGATGACGTCTGATAGGAGAGAATGGAAGCGAAAGACATTCTGCGCCGACCCCAAGTAATATGGGAACAGAGTAGGCAAAAGAAGAATATTTTAAAAATTGATGAATCATATAGTAGCCGTGTGGTTTACGGCAGAGAATACAAGTGTCACCACCCCCTATCTTCCCGCGGGTGTCGTAAGAGGCGACTAAGGGATAACACGATGCAAATACCATCTTTGCGTAGAGACGGAAAACTCGACATCAAACCCTATACGACTGCCTCGTTGGTCTCGCGGCATAAATGTGCGCGTGGGATCGGGAGGTCCCGGGTTCGATTCCTGGGTCGGGCATTGTTATTGGGTTTTTCTGTCACGAAATTCTCAGTAGCAGCACGGAGTCTGGAAATATGCCCGGTACGGCAATAAGCTCGCCCCTTATTACGTGGGACTAGAGTATATCTGGCGAAGAGTGGGTGTATAAATGCACCTCTGCCTACCCCTTCGGGGATGGAAGGCGTGACGTTATGTGTATGAATCATATAATTAATTTATGTGTTGTTGTGTGCGCTGTTATCATAGATAATGTTATTTATTGTTTTGGGAGGTTACACCCAATCGGAATTCCTATGGTTCTGACATCTTTAGAGATTTATCCCGACATACTACAACTTTAAAACGTTGTGTAAACTTATTACCTATAGTCGATTTAGTGGCAAGTGATATTCTGAATACAATAATCAAGGCAGAAAATTCCTGATTCAATGTTTTGTTTTTCTGTATACAGATTTATATGCAAATCACAAGCCCATCATTTTATCTCGCTTCAGGTCATAACATGTTCTGCAAAATGTTTGCAGAGCCTCTGTATTATGTAATGGTAATGTAATGAGGGTTGGTTCCGGCACTGTATCACTTACATAAACTGAGTAAGATTGTATAAGATGGGCTGCAGTATGGTATGGCAGCACTTGTTTGTTATCATGCTCCAAGGGTCCGCTTTGATATCTCGAATTTACACACGCCTTCAAATATGGCTAACTGAGTTTGGTGTAGTATTTGCGGCTCAGCTATGTAGGTAATGTGCGTATATTTCGTATGCACATTTGGAAGGTAAAAAGTAGCAAAGCTAAAGCCTTTAAAAGATATTATTCAAGGAATTCGCACTGGTTGCTTTTGAGAATTTAGTTGCAGAAAATCTTTTAAGTCTGGTTGCTTGCAACAAACTGCACAACGAATAAGCTTGTGGCCAACAAGGCCATGTGTGGCGATCGTGGAGAGTGAGTTATACATGTGCACAGCAAATATACTATCTAAAAGAACGTTGATATACGTTTTCATGTATTTCCACGTTTTATTTGAATACTTTTAAAAATGTTTATCAATATTTCTGACAAGAACTCACGGTAAAGATTGGAAAATTATGTCTTTATTTATTTCTGTTTTACGTTGTGTACAAGGCTATGTATAGATTGCAATTGCCGTTTTAATGCTCCAAAACAAAGCATAGCCACTTATATCAATTCATGGCTAGAGAAATGCGGATGCAACGTCGGCTTCGTCAGCTGCAAACGTAAGTACTACACATAAACCTGTACTATACGTCATATTTACGATAATCAAGTGAAAGATTCATAACCTTGTTGGTATTTAGTAATATCGCGAGGTAGGGAAACTTCAGCGAATGTTGTCTTATGTACCTAGTAGTATCTGTTTCGAACATGACTTCTACGAAGTCGTGTCACAAAAGCTATCGCATTATCGCTCCCTTTACTTGCCCATGTTGTCTAGTAAAAAGTTGCTATCGTTTTGCACTTTTGGGTGCAAAATGAAAAAATAATTTTAGCAATTTTTGAACCTTTACTATATAGTATAAACTGTATTTGAGCAATGAATTGTTTTATTTTTTTATTGTTAAAATTGTCTGGCCTTTCTTTGCAAGATAATTTTAACTTAAGATTTTCGCATTCTGATGAGAATTTCACTAAACTTACTAAGCACTTTTACTGACCAGAGGGTATGGTCAGCCAAGGAAGTTGCGTACCGGTTGTCGTTCAGTGTCATCAAAATAACGGTAAGGTTGAGTTTAGTTTGCTGCTGAGCGAGATCGGGAGAGGTCCGATCTCGACCGAAGAAAAGGGCGGCGTCGCAGAGAGCCGCCAACGGGGCCGCGAGCCGCCAGAGCATGGGGAGCTCTGGTGGCTGATTTGCAATAGGTTGCTTGCTGGCAGCTGCCAGTAAAGGCAGGTGAGGGCTTGTAACCTGCCCTTGGATTTGGATCACGTTTGGGTAAACGTGGCGCCATAGGAGGAAGACTGGACAGGTCCTGTACTCGGTCTTGTTCCCGTAGGGTGCCTTTGGTCGGCAGTCGAGGTGGTTTTTAGTGGAAACACCACATGCTCCAGCTCTCGTTTCCCCAGGAGCTGGAGATCCGAAGGGATTTTCCAGAGCGTAAAAATAAAGGTTGAGTTTAGTTTAGACCTGTCATATTTCATATTTTTTTATGGAAACGGGTTTTACTCGCGATATTTAATTTAAGTAATTTAAGGTACAAATTCCTCTCTTTTCGCGAGTAAAACTCGTATACATAAAATTGTATGATGGATACAAATTGAATGTCAGAATAATACAAATATTGTTAATTTGCCATTTTAAAAGTGCCGCAAGCGTAGCTGGCTGTCGACAATATCGTCCCCATTCATCGTAGCAGCAAATATAGAAAAACAACAAACGTTGAAAGAATTAGGTAATATTATTTACTTAATTCTTTCAAATTTAATTTGCTTCCAGAAGAATTTAAGAAATTTAAATCAGTGCCAAATAACCTACAAGTAAGTATCTGTGTGAATCTCTTTCGTAAGCAACTTGTTTGGCACCGAATACGTTTTTGAAGTTGATTGGAAACAAGACTGTTTAATTGTTCTTACGTGTACGTTTGTAATTTGTTTATTTTGGCGCATAGTTTTGTACAAATGATACAATTCTGAACATCTGTAAGCTATGAAAACGATTTTCTGGCACCGATTATAATAGTGTTAGGATTACATTGACGTTTCTGTAATTATGTAGTTTTCTTGAACGTCCCGCCAGTTTAGCTACAGATATTATACAAGATGACCATTGACCTGAATAAGGTCTCACGTTCTTTTTGTATTTTTTATTGTTTTTTTTTGTGTACAAGTACCCATATCTTCACGGCAAAAGGGGTTAACTATATGAAGGCGTGTTGGGCACGCATTTTTTGGCAGAAAAGATTATTCCGCAGCTGGCATGCCATAATATTGTTCGTATACGAAATTAAAATACAGGTTAAGTAGCAAATTGTATGTGTATATGTAAAAGCTTTAAATGAGAATGAAGCCCAAATATTCAGTACAGCTGGGGTTGCGGGAAAAATTTCAACATTGTTCAAAAGCATTTCCGGTTACCCAATTTCAATAAACGTGAGTATTAATAAGTGGATAATTCTGTTTCAAGGAAAGCTTCGTGAGGAAATGGCATGTCGGTGAGTTCTCATAATGTTCTAAATGGTGCGAAGGCTATTACACCCAAAACCTTCGGAATCCAAGGCCTTATAGATTTTTTCCTAGCGCTGTTAGGCTATATAGCTCCACGTTGAGATTATATCTCGGTAGGGTCGCTATTACTTGGGCGAAACATTTCACAATAAATTAAATGCAACTCAATATTGCGTCCCTTACGTCCCTTAGGCACAGGCCCCACATAAATGGCGTCGGGCGCGGACACGGCGCGGGCGGCTTCCTATTCCATGCAAATTTTATACCAAGTGCATAGAAATAAAGCGCATTTTAGGATACACGGAATGTCGTGGCTCGGGTGTAGATATGACGCGCCATGACATAGGAAGACGCCCGCGCCGTGTCCGCGCCCGACGCCATTTATGTGTGGCCTGCGCCTTTGACTTTACGTTTTGTTTGCGACGGACATGAGCTACTATACGTAGTAGGATATTTCATATCATTTGTATATGTCGATGCAGCGTTTTTTTTGTTTATATTGTGTTATCTTTATTAAATTAAGGATCTTTAGTATTATAAAAGTCATCAAATGTTTGTTATCAGAGCTGTAAAAAAGTCAAAGCATCTTTTTACATTCATACATAATTATTAGAAAAGGTCTAAATATGCCAGTTCTATATAATATTAAATCAGTGTCTCGATTTTAGTCTCTAAATGTAATCTGTAGTTATGAATAAGAAGGTTATGATCATAGATGAGAGAATTAGTCTCAGATAGAGCGCATTCGTCCAACTAAGTGTGGCACGTTGACAGCTATGTGTGCGTGACCTTTGGCGACTGGCACTGTACGGACACGCGCGTCTATGTGTGTGTAAAGTTGCCAGATTATGAATAATCTCCCAGTATTTTGCATATAGTTATGTAATATTCTTATATTCATTTGCGGTTTTGAAGAATTTACCATGGATTTAATTAATGCTTTTATAAATACATTTCTTAAATGTAGGTACCGAGTTAAGTTTTAACTACTTCGTAAATCTTAAATCTGTATATATGTATAAAATCCTTGCGTTACTGACTGACTGACAGATAAGCTACAGCCGAAACTACTCGGCGCATGAAGCTGAAATTTAGCATGTATGTTTCTTGGGAACCGTAGGGGGGCACTAAGACGGGATTTCTCGAAATTCCCACGGGATCGGGCAAAACGAGAAATACGAAAATATGTGCGTGCGAAGCCGCTGGCGTCGATTAGTTGAGAAATAAATAGTATGTATGTACACACGGCACCAAGTCAAGCTAAACAGTTGTTGTACGATTTTGATACTTATTCCCTACGCCATAAGTATGTATGTATACACGGCGCCAAGTCAAGCTAAACAGTTGCTGTATGATTTTGATACTTATTCCCTACGCCATAAGTATGTATGTACACACGGCGCCAAGTCAAGCTAAACAGTTGCTGTACGATTTTGATACTTATTCCCTACGCCATAAGTATGTATGTACACACGGCGCCAAGTCAAGCTACACAGTTGCTGTACGATTTTGATACTTATTCCCTAAGCCATAAGTATGTATGTACACACGGCACCAAGTCAAGCTAAACAGTTGCTGTACGATTTTGATACATATTCCCTACGCCATTAGTATGTATGTATAAAGGGCGCCAAGTCAAGCTAAACAGTTGCTGTACGATTTTGATACTTATTCCCTACGCCATAAGTATGTATGTACACACGGCGCCAAGTCAAGCTAAACATTTGCTGTACGATTTTGATACTTATTCTTTACGCCATAAGAACGGTGCAAAGGTCAAAGTGTATAAGCTTGACGAGTAGCAGGGTGTACACGAATATTTGGATCGTTTGGGGATCGAACTCAAAACAATATTATGTAAGGTATATACTAATGGAAATTGAAATTCTATTACTATATTTATGAGAAAGAAGATATATCTACAATATACTTTTATAATACGGTAATGTATTTTTCATTAACATGACAATCATTATCACATAATCAATTGACAAGTGCATTTTCCCTAATTCAGGAAGAACGGCGTCGACAAAAACTGGCAACACTTACATATTTCTTGCACAAATACGAATTTTATCGAAATTAAATTAGGAAACAGTCAAATTATCAATAGTTACCTATGAAAAGATATTCCATTTTCGTGTTTTTGTTTTTAGGAACAACTTTTACAGTGTTTAAGAACGCAAGACGGCATTTTGAGAATTTAAAAGTTGAAGTGATCGTGACGCGTGAACTGTACGATGCGTCGTAGCGCACTGAGACGAGTTTGTATTCGCTTTTCAATTTTGTATTTGCTTTAGTGGCCGCACGCAACTGTGCCGTGCGTTCCATCTGATACTAATTCTCTCATCTATGGTTATGATATAAAGCAGCTAATTTATTTTTTCACGAAGTAATTTAAAGTGTTTTTTTAGGGTTCGGTACCTAAAAGGTAAAAAACGGGACCCTATTACTAAGCCTCCGCTGTCTGTCTGTCTATCCGTCTGTCTGTCACCAGGCTGTATCTCATAAACCGTGATAGCTAGAAAGCGGATTTTTTTACAAATTATGCATTTGGGTTGCCGCTATAACAACAAATACTAAAAATTAAACTACATACATACATACATAGACTCACGCCTGTTTCCCCGAAGGGGTAGGCAGAGGCATATTAACAGCCTGTATGCCGGAATACCAGACACAATTAAAAAGCTATTGTGTCTCGCGTTGATATGCGGTCCGGCATACAAGGGGTTAAACGCCCACTTTTCGCCAGAGTTTTGATCCCACGTAATAGGTGGCGAGCCTATTGCTGCTTATCGGGATATTTTCTTTGCCAGAGCCTCGTCCGTTGATCGGCAGGTGCACCACTTGCAGGTCAGGTTGGCTTGGGACCCTAAGTTCTTGCTGGGAACCCTATGCACCCCTAGGAACCCTATGCACCCTACAAATAAAAATTAAACTAATGAAAATATTAAGAGAGTCCCATACAAAAAACGTGTTTTTTAAAAACTGTTACAGGTAAACGCTTTAAACTTTCACAGAATATGTAGTTATTACCTTTCAAAATAAATAATTAAATTAAAAAAAAGTAAATAATAAAGGGGGGCTCCCATACAACAAACGTAATTTTTAAGCAATTTATTACTCGATCTTAATAAACAGGTAGAAAGTTAAAAAGTATTTAAGTATACATACAACTAACGTGATTTTCTTTTATAGATGATGGTACGGAACCCTTCGTGCGCGAGTTCGACTCGCACTTGCCCAATTTTTTTTTGTGTTTTATAAGGTAAACGAGCAGCCGGATCGCCTAATGGTAAGCGATTACCGCTGCCCATGGACACACGCAATGGAGGCAGGAGGAAAAGGGAATGGTGATTCTCACTCACCGA
Source organism: Euclidia mi (assembly GCA_944739405.2). Taxonomy (NCBI): domain Eukaryota; kingdom Metazoa; phylum Arthropoda; class Insecta; order Lepidoptera; family Erebidae; genus Euclidia; species Euclidia mi. The sequence goes on along the minus strand of OX123184.2, from coordinate 75,565,165 downwards.
ACTGAAAGTCCTTGTTGTGAAATAATGTTGTTGACCTTAGAGTAATACTTCCCCGGTCGAGACGGCCCACCTATGCGTAAAATAGCAAGGCTCTACTACCTATAAAACTTACTTTAGAACACGATATTAAAAATTGTAGAGAACGATATTGACTAGAAGCTACCGAAATATTAATCATTGTTAACATGGGTTTCTCAAGGATGATTCACTATCAAATAATATATGTATGCGTAGGCAAAAATGAGTCAATAACATAATTTCTAATATTTCGGTCGATATTATTTAGCATTACCGAAATACGTTCTTAAAATACGTAGATGGGTGACGTATCATAAAGTTTAAGTATGGGGGCGGTTCAGTAAAAATATATGAAGTGTAAGCATTTTATCTATAACGGCAATAACCGTACAAAACATGGTAATGTGATCCTCATGATATTGTTGGTACTAGTGCGGGCCCCCCCCGTGGGATCTCCACCTTGTCGTGGTGGGGGGGCTCAGTAACCGTGGATTCACCGCGGGTGTCCAACCCGCGGTGAAGCTATGAGAGATCCCGGGAGTGGACGCTCTGCGTGGGCTTAGAGGGGCCTGCGCAGGATGCGTCCAACGGTGCGGGTGTTGGGGACAGTTCTGTCTGTCCCTCGCAGTCGGGCGCGGTCGCGGGAGGAGAAGCGTGTCGGTGTTGCGTTGCCGCGCGCCCTATCTCCCGCGACCAAATGGGGGCGCACCATTCGATGCGTCGCGGTGGGCCGCAGAGGAAGAGGAGATGCGGTGTTGCGTTGCCGTCCTCCCTATCCTCTGCGGCCGCTGGGTGTTTTGGCGGCGGAGCCCAACACCTTCATCCGCCGCCAAGGGGGTTTTGTTCGGGGCCCGCCTGACCATCTGGCGGGCCAATACCCGTCGGGGGTTAGCGACGAATGCTTCGGCGATACCCTACCCTACGACACACAGGTACATGAGAAAGTCGAGGTGGTTTTTTGTGGTAACACCACATACTCCGGCTCTCATTTCCCCAAGAGTCGGAGATCCGAAGGGATTTTCCACCTCGTAAAAAAAAAAGAAAAACTACTAGTGTGGGCGATCCTTGCATCCGTAGTTGTCTTTGCTCGAGAGATTATGAGATAGTGTATGGAGGCAATGAATACAGATTTACATATAGAAGCGCATTTCTTATGGATTTCGTGTGCCGATTCCAAATGGCGAGTTGGCGACTGTCGTCAGTGTAGTACGTAGTTGGCGCCGTTGGCGGCGCTGGCGTCGTTCTCCGTCTCTCTTGCTCTCGTAGTTAAGATACACAGGAGGAACGTTCGTCTCTCTTGCACTCATAGAGACAGCTGTCACAGCGCGACTGCCACGCCGCCAAGCGGCAATTTGGGTCACAGAAAGTTTGACTACAGAGCGCCATAAGAAATGCGCCTCTATGTAAATATCTATGCTCTATGATGGAGGTTCGGTATATTTTGATAAATAGATATTATATTAACTTCACAACCAGTAAAAGATATTACATCGAGCTCTATTTATAGCTGCGAATAGACAGTTTTATATCTGGAAATTGAGAACAGATGTCAAAATCGTATTCTTAAATTGACACTATTTTGAAAGACCTAACAATAATAAATGATAATTTACACCTCTTTGAAAGAGTGTAGTTTGAGAGCATATGCGTCGGTACCTGTAAATACATATACGCCGAGAAAATAAAAGAAGAATAGATGTCAAAGTATATAAACTGACACTAGTCTAAACCATGGAATATCGCTATCCCTTCGGGTTGCGGAGGTCAGACAAGCAGTCGCTCCGTGGAAAAGCTAATATTCAGCCAAATCCGGTTAGACTAGTAAGCGGACCCCAGATTGAAAACTGGGATAACGCTAAGAGGATGATGATGAGATGTCAAAGTATATTTTTTTTAGCGAAAGCGTATAATTACTTATATTTGTTTCATTCGGAAGTACCAACTAAAATGGACGTCATATCCACGAACGAGTGGATTTTAAAATAAAATAGTATTGCAAATAACAAATCGTGTTTGTCACAGGGATTTCATTGTTGACAGTTACGAACGCCATTGAAATGGCTGGCACGTCACTGTGAAACACGTCACAAGCAGATAATGGCAGTCCCGAAATGGAATATTTGAATACAGAGCTAGCTTACACCAATTCAATCCAGTGACGTAGTTATGGGGTAACGCCCGCATTCATAACATGTCCTTAAGTAATGGTAGGGCGAGCTAGGTAGTTGCTTGCCTTGCTAACAAACTGAGCTGTGGAATAGGGTTGTTTCCAACTAGTCAAATCAAGCACTTTTAATGAAATGTCAAAAACTACCTTTTCTACGGCGTTTGTATGAAATAAGACCTAGTGACGTCATAGTTTTTTGCTGTCAAATAGAATACTTATTATCAATAAATTGTCGATAAAAAATGTTAAATAAAGTTTTAACATTAATTGATTAATGAAACTACCATTAATTAGACATATTTCACTGGATAAAAATACTTTTATAATTTATTTCAATTGCAGGAAACTTCCCTAGCATCGCTTTGTGCGGCGTGTTATATGTGACTATTTTGTAGCTATGTGGTGGTTGTAAGTGACACCGAGAGCCATAACTAGTATGGATCGCACTAGTTTGCATAGTGTGATACTTACTATCCATATATTTGTATTAATCTTACAATAATGAATTTTAGTCAGGCTTTTTATATAACGTTTGTTTGTTTTTCGTGTGACTGTGTGGCCATCTCTAGTGCCCGAGATTTTTTATATAACATGTATGACATATTTCATATATTTCATACTTCATCTATACAAAATAAAGTAAAGCTACCCTCACATGGTTGGGACGGGATTTTTGGTGTAACAAAACACACAGCATAAAAACGATGTAGGTAACCTTTGCTTCAAGATAGGAAAGGAATACGTTATGCAAGACCCCTTCCATGGATCTTATATAGATTCTGATTGCGCCACTACAGCAACAGGAAAAAATGCCAAAAATTGAACTGTTGACTGAGCTCTCATCCCGCCCAATACAGCTGCCTAGTAATCAAAATAAAATCCACATCTGTACTACTTTGCCATCTGTAAGTATGTCGAGAACTACTCTCGCTCTAACTCTTCAACTGAAACTGTGTGCGAAACGAGTACAGCTCTGCTAAAAGTTTTCATGACATGCTTGACGTGTTTGTGTATGCATGGACTATGGATTTGTGTTTTTCACAGAACTATGTAGCTATCAGTTGGTAAAAATAAAGAAATAACATTATTTAAAATATGTAGGTATAATAGGGAACACTATCCAAATCTTGGCGCCGATGGCGCTATGAAGATACACCTGTGTATTTTCATAGCGTAGGTAATCTGTCAGAAACTTATCAAACGCATGGCATAGGTATCTAGTGCATACCGGCACGAAACTATCCTAATGCATCCTTTTAATTGGCATGCTATAATATAAAAGACATGTAGGTACATGTACAACAATATATTATTACAAAATGCTATTACGTTCTCGGTTTTAACTTTGCAGAAAGCTTTGCAGTAATGTCTCCTGTTCCACCAGCATTTCAAATAGGTAACACCAGTGCCGTAACTAGCTAACTAGCCTTTTATGCACCCGGTGCGAGCTTCCATAACGGGGCCTATAGAAACATTTTATGACACATATTTATCTCCCTCCAGGGTTTGCGCCCTATGCCTGGATACTTGCTAGCATAGCTCTTGTTACGGTACTGAGTAAAAGACTGACAGTCAAATCTATAAAGCGCTCGGAGGACACAGGAAGGTCTATGGGGAAGCATTACCATTTACCTACGGAGAGAATTGACTGATTGGTCCCGTGCTTGGTGACCTATGGTTACGCCAAAGTGTCAGATTTCTACTCAGGTAAAATCTTGGTGTAACAAGCGCGATGATTTTGAAGGTGGTAAATAGGGAATAAATAGGGAGTTTTCATAGACATATCAAGTTGTTAGACTTTTATATACTTTACGCAATTTTCCAATAGTTCAAAGACATCAATTTGGAAAGATCAAGTTTAACTTCCAGAAAAATCTATTTTAGTTTATGTCAAAGACAGTATTTTATTTTAATCGTGATTTAATTTTAGTTGACTGACCTCCAGATGTACCGAAGAGCAATCTATTTATAGGCTACTTGGCGATAGTAATCACAGATTTAAAGATATTAAATGCGTCTAAACGGGATGTCTTATTCTTAGGGCTACATACTGTTCGTCACGCCTATAGATACTTAACAACAGCACTGTACATAACATATCATTGGATCTTGAATCTGTACATATTATTACATATTATATTTACCATATGTAAATAAAATTGGAGTATCTGTTTGTAATATTAAAATAACCGCCTTTTACTAAATGCATATGGATGTATACACGCTACATATACCGAAATGACATTTTTTACCATTTTTGTCTGTCTGTCTGTTTGTTCTCGCCAATCTCTGGCACGGCTGGACCGATTTTGACGGGATGTACACTGGCGGATAGCTGATGTACCAAGGAGTAACTTAATCGGGCTATAAATTAACTGGGTACGCGAAGTAGTTCCCTCGGACACGGGTGAAACCGCGGAAAACAGCTAGTCAACAATAAAATCTGTAGATGAATAGTCTTCTCTGTCTTACGACATAGTTTCAAATGTTGATGTATTTTAGAACATATTATTTGTAAATCTTGCTGTCTTTTTTTTCGTGTAGAGTATCTGGTGTGCTTATAAACTGCCGGAAGGGCTCTGACAGGGCCAAACGATAACTCTTGTGTGAGACGAGGATGGGTATTGAGTGTTTTACGTATCTTCCGAAGCGGGCCAGCTGTGATGTAATTGTCACAAAAAGTGATCACCCATCCAAGTCTGCCAACGTTGGTTTACTTAGCCGATCTGTTACAAAGGGCAAGTCAATACACTTTGTGAGCGCTACGCTACGAGATTATATTGGTTTTATTTCACAACGTATCTTCACGATGACGAGATGCACCATCTGTATCAACGAGGGCAGAAAAACAAACAGAACCGTAGTGTTTAGTGTTACTACATATTAAAAGTGTTTAACGCGTGCTTGTAAAAGAAAATATTACATGTAGCTTTATGATTACGATTCTCGTTAATGTTGGAGAAAACTAGTAAGTGCGAGACGGACCACACACGATTCGTAGCTACGCTTACTAAAACCTAATTTCAATATTAATTTATTTCATAACATTGCATCAGCTCTTTTACTGATATATTGTTTGACGACCGGTTGACGCAGCGGGAGTGTAAGCGACTGCTACGCCGAAGGTCGCGGGTTCGATTCCCGCTCAAGTCAAACATTTGTGTGCATGAACATGGATGTTTGTCTTGGTCTGGGTGTTTCTAAGTATAATACGTATGTATTTACAAAAAAAGTATATATGTATGTTTATCCATTGTCTAGTACCCATAACACAAGCTCTGCTTAGCATGGGACTAAATGGTGATGTGTGTATGTGGTAGTATATTATATTATACATTGCATTGGAGTTGTCTATATGCAAGTTAAACCATGGACGAGAGACTCGAGTAGCTATCAAGCTGCTAGCTACTATCGTATGTGTTGAAGTATGGACATGATATAATGATGATTCATGTGTAAGTTTATTACACATACCTGAAATAACTTAAATGACTACATATTAGAAACTTAGAAAGGCGGGCTTGAATACACATTGTTTCTGTATTCGTCTGCTCTGTCTGTACGGACCATAAGCTGCTAGGTACTAGCTCATTGTACATTTCCACTTAGATACTTTCTCCAGTTTAATTTGGCTGCCACGATAGACGAACATCGCACCGTCTGCGAATGCAATATTGGTCCGAACGTAAGAGGTCACTAACATGCGTTATTAAGAGATATAACTTTGTTTATTCATAAAAATAAGAAAGCAAACAAATAAAAACAACAATCTTATATTTATTAATATTTATTTGCCTGGCGCTCAAAATTAACAGTAGTTTATTTGTGTTGTGGTATAAATATTAACTGAAAAATTTCGTCACCAGATAGAAATGGCGTTTCGTCGAATGCTGACGGTTTGAACGAAAATAAGTTGTGACGAATAATGTCTGGAAGGAAAAGTTTCGAACGTAATCCTTGACTACAAGGTACTGACATGAAATTTTATTTTGATCTCCTCGAATCCGTGTCGTCGACGCTCGTAACTATTTGTTGTGTTTTTTACGTTGCTTAGTAGTTATGTCTTATATGGGAACAGGGCAGGCAAAAGAAGAAGAAGTAGTTATGTCTTAGTATTAAAAAAATCTGTTCCGTTTTTTTAATATTATTTTTGGGTATGTATTATGAGTTTGATGAAACACTTTACTGAAACATGAGAAAGAATTGGGCGAGACATTATTCAGATTGTTTATAAATGTATTACGCAATATTTAGTTATTATTATAGAGTTCAAGTTCAAAGCTATAAAATCTTGGGTCCTAGCTTGCCTTATGGGAAATATAAAGAGAATAATAAAAACTTTCAAACTTGTCGGGTTATTTATAACATGGGCTTTCAATTTAATTTGCTTAAAACGGTCAAACAAATTGATGAGATACCAGTATTGAATACAACTACACTGTTTTTTTATTATATTATATACAGTTAAAATTTATACAAGATAAAAAATACTCGAGACATACCATCACGCACGATAAAATTTAAGGCACTTTACTCGAGTGAAAAGGGTATCAGACAAAACATGTACGAAAATATGCATATAAAACACTTACTTATTATTCTGTTTTTGCAACGTGGCGTGAATAAAGCGTACCAGTAAGCATCCAAGTTCGACGACAGTTGAAAACTTGCGGACTTTGCTAAGGGCATTCGAAATACGTCATTGGAACTTTCGTTTAACCGTTCTATGTACGATCTGCTTAAGCGAAGCACGCCGAAAATATTTCTCTGGAGTGGTTGCAATAGTTAGGAGTCCCATTGGCGACTGACTGACTGGTTGCATACCTCAATATAAAAGGTTGTAGATGGAATCACATTTTCAAGCTCCTGCTTGAAGAACCATCTCTTTTTTAAAATATATTGGAACTATGCATATTTTTGTACGTCTGAGTGGATCGTGGATGATTTAGATGCCCCCTTGGACCCCGTACGCTGATGATGTAGAGGTACAGAACATAACACAGGTGCGTCAAAAAAGCTCGGCATATTGGCCAAAGTGAGACGGTACTTCACACCGGGACAACTGCTAAGTCTATACCAAGCACAAGTCCGATCCTGTATGTAGTATTGTTCTCATCTCTGGGATGGATCGGCCAAATACCAGCTTGAGACACTTGACTAATAAAGAGAAAAGTCAGGAGTTGTTTATTTTGGCGCATAGTTTTGTAAAAGTGATACAATTGTGAACATCTGTAAGCTCAAACGATTTTCTGGCACCGATTATAATATTATTTAGCATTACATTCACGTTTCTGTAATTAATAATTATGTAGTTTTCTTGAACGTCCCGCCAGTTTAGCTACAGATATTATACAAGATGACCATTGACCTGAATAAGGCCTCACGTTCTTTTTGTATTTTTTATTGTTTTTTTTTGTGTACAAGTACCCATATCTTCACAGCAAAAGGGGTTAACTATGAAGGCGTGTTGGGCACGCATTTTTTGGCAGAAAAGATTATTGCGCAGCTGGCATGCCATAATATTGTTCGTATACGAAATTAAAATACAGATTAAGTAGCAAATTGTATGTGTATATGTAAAAGATTTAAATGAAAATATTAATAGAAATATTCAGTACAGCTGGGGTTGCGGGAAAAATTTCAACGTTGTTCAAAAGCATTTCCGGTTACCCAATTTCAATAAACGTGAGTATTAATAAGCGGATAATTCTGTTTCAAGGAAAGCTTCGTGAGGAAATGGCATGTCGGTGAGTTCTCATAATGTTCTTAATGGTGCGAAGGCTATTACACCCAAAACCTTCGGCATCCAAGGCCTTATAGATTTTTTCCTAGCGTTATTAGATTCTATAGCTCCACGTTGAGATTATATCTCGGTAGGGTCGCTATTACTTGGTCGAAACATTTCACAATAAATTAAATACAACTCAATATTGAGTCCCTTACGTCCCTTTGACTTTACGTTTTGTTTGCGACGGACATGAGCTACTATACGTAGTCGGATATTTCATATCATTTGTAGATGCCAATTCAGCGTTTTATTTTGTATATATTGTGTAATCTTTATTAAATTAAGGATCTATAGTATTATAAAAGTCATCAAATGTTTGTTATCAGAGCTGTAAAAAAGTCAAAGTATCTTTTTACATTCATACATAATTATTAGAAAAGGTCTAAATATTCCAGTTCTATATAATCTTATATCAGTGCCTCAATTCTAGTCTCTAAACGTAATCTGTAGTTATGAATCAGAAGGTTATGATATAAAGCGGCTAATTTCTTTTTTCACGAAGTAATTTAAAGTGTTTTTTTAGAGTTTGGTACCTAAAAGGTAAAAAACGGGACCCTATTACCAAGCCTCCGCTGTCTGTCTGTCTGTCTATCCGTCTGTCTGTCACCAGGCTGTATCTCATGAACCGTGATAGCTAGAAAGCGGAAATTTTCACAAATTATGCATTTGGGTTGCCGCTATAACAACAAATACTAAAAATTAAACTAATGAAAATATTAAGGGGAGTCCCATACAAAAAACGTGTTTTTTTCGTATTTTTTGCTCAAAATTACTAACTGTAACAGGTAGACGCTTTAAACTTTCACAGAATAAGTAGTTATTACTTTTCAAAATAAATAATTAAATAAAAAAAGTAAATAATAAAGGGGGCTCCCATACAACAAACGTAATTTTTAAGCAATTTGTTACTCGATCTTAATAAACAGGTAGAAACTTAAAAAGTATTTAAGTATACATACAACTAACGTGATTTTCTTTTATAGATGATGATACGGAACCCTTCGTGCGCGAGTTCGACTCGCACTTGCCCAATTATTTTTTGTGTTTATAAGGTAAACGAGCAGCCGGATCGCCTAATGGTAAGCGATTACCGCTGCCCATGGACACACGCAATGGAGGCAGGAGGAAAAGGGAATGGTGATTCTCACTCACCGAACTGAAAGTCCTTGTTGTGAAATAATGTTGTTGACCTTAGAGTAATACTTTCCCGGTCGAGACGGCCCACCTATGCGTAAAATAGCAAGGCTCTACTACCTATAAAACTTACTTTAGAACACGATATTAAAAATTGTAGAGAACGATATTGACTAGAAGCTACCGAAATATCAATCAATGTTAACATGGGTTTCTCAAGGATGATTCACTATCAAATAATATATGCGTAGGCAAATATGAGTCAATAACATAATTTCTAATATTTCGGTCGATATTATTAAGCATTACCGAAATACGTTCTTAAAATACGTAGATGGGTGACGTATCATAAAGTTTAAGTATGGAGGCGGTTCAATAAAAATATATGAAGTGTAAGCATTTTATCTATAACGGCAATAACCGTACAATACATGGTAATGTGATCCTCATGATATTGTTGGTACTAGTGCGCCCCCCCCCCCCGTGGGATCTCCACCTTGTCGTGGTGAGGGGGCTCAGTAATCGTGGATTGGACACCCGCGGTGAAGCTAAGAGAGATCCCGGGAGTGGACGCTCCGCGTGGGCTTAGAGGGGCCTGCGCAGGATGCGTCCAACGGTGCGGGTGTGAGCGACAGTTCTGTCTGTCCCTCGCAGTCGGGCGCGGTCGCGGGAGGAGAGGCGTGTCGGTGTTGCGTTGCCGCGCGCCCTATCTCCCGCGACCAAACGGGGGCGCACCATTCGATGCGTCGCGGCGGGGCCGCAGAGGAAGAGGAGATGCGGTGTTGCGTTGCCGTCCTCCCTATCCTCTGCGGCCGCTGGGTGTTTTGGCGGCGGAGCCCAACACCTTGATCCGCCGCCAAGAGGGTTTTGTTCGGGGCCCGCCTGACCATCTGGCGGGCCAATACCCGTCGATACCCTACCCTCCGACACACGGGTACATGAGAAAGTCGAGATGGTTTTTAGTGGTAACACCACATACTCCGGCTCTCATTCCCCCCCCCCCCAAAAAAAGATAGGTACTAGTGTGTGCGATCCTTGCATCAGTAGTTGTCTTTGCTAGAGAGATTATGAGATAGTGTATGGAGGTTCGGTATATTTTGATAAATAGATATTATAATAACTTCTCAACCAGTAAAAGATATTACATTGAGCTCTATTTATAGTTGCGAATAGACAGTTTTATATCTGGAAATTGAGAACAGATGGCAAAATTGTGGTCTTAAATTGACACTATTTTGAAAGACCTAACAATAATAAATGATAATTTACACCTCTTTGAAAGAGTGTAGTTTGAGACCAGTTAATACATAAAAAAAAGAATAAATGTCAAAGTATTTTTTTTTAGCGAAAGCGTATATATTTGTCTCATTCAGAAGTACCAACTAAAGTAGACGTTATATCCACGAACGAGTGGATTTAAAATAAAATAGTATTGCAAATAACAAACCGTGTTTGTCACAGGGATTTCATTGTTGACAGTTACGAACGCTATTTAAATGGCAGGCACGTCACTGTGAAACACGTCACAAGCAGAGAATGGCAGTCCCGAAATGGAATATTTGAATACAGAGCTAGCTTACACCAATTCAATCCAGTGACGTAGTTATGGGGTAACGCCCGCATTCATAACATGTACTTGAGTAATGGTACGGCGAGCTAGGTAGTTGCTTGCCTTGCTAACAAACTGAGCTGTGGAATGGGGTTGTTTCCAACTAGTCAAATCAAGCACTTTTAATGAAATGTCAAAAACTACCTTTTCTACGGCGTTTCTATGAAATAAGACCTACTGACGTCATAGTTTTTTTGCTGTCAAATAGAATACTTATTATCAATAAATTGTCGATAAAAAATGTTAAATAAAGTTTTAACATTAATTGATTAATGAAACTACCATTAATTTGACATATTTCACTGGATAAAAATACTTGTATAATTTATTTCACTTGCAGGAAACTTCCCTAGCATCGCTTTGTGCGGCGTGTTATATGTGACTATTTTGTAGCTATGTGGTGGTTGTAAGTGACACCGAGAGCCATAACTAGTATGGATCGCACTAGTTTGCATAGTGTGATACTTACTATCCATATATTTGTATTAATCTTACAATAATGAATTTTAATCAGGCTTTTTATATTACGTATGTTTGTTTTGTTTGTTTTTCGTGTGACTGTGTGGCCATCTCTAGTGCCCGAGATTTTTTATATAACATGTATGACATATTTCATACTTCATCTATACAAAATAAAGTAAAGCTACCCTCACATGGTTGGGCCGGGTTTTTGGTCTAACAAAACACACACAGTATAAGAACGATGTAGTAACCTTTGCTTCAAAATAGGAACACGTTATGCAAGACCCCTTCCATGGATCTTATATAGATTCTGATTGCGCCACTACAGCAACAGGAAAATATGCCAAAACATTGAGCTGCTGACTGAGCTTTCGTCCCGCCCAATACAGCTGCCTAGTAACCAAAATAAAATCCACATCTGTACTACTTTGCCATCTGTAAGTATGTCGAGAACTACTCTCGCTCTAACTCTTCAACTGAAACTGTGTGCGAAACGAGTACAGCTCTGCTAAAAGTTTTCATGACATGCTTGACGTGTTTGTGTATGCATGGACTATGGATTTGTGTTTTTCACAGAACTATGTAGCTATCAGTTGGTAAAAATAAAGAAATAACATTATTTAAAATATGTAGGTATAATAGGGAACACTATCCAAATCTTGGCGCCGATGGCGCTATGAAGATACACCTGTGTATTTTCATAGCGTAGGTAATCTGTCAGAAACTTATCAAACGCATGGCATAGGTATCTAGTGCATACCGGCACGAAACTATCCTAATGCATCCTTTTAATTGGCATGCTATAATATAAAAGACATGTAGGTACATGTACAACAATATATTATTACAAAATGCTATTACGTTCTCGGTTTTAACTTTGCAGAAAGCTTTGCAGTAATGTCTCCTGTTCCACCAGCATTTCAAATAGGTAACACCAGTGCCGTAACTAGCTAACTAGCCTTTTATGCACCCGGTGCGAGCTTCCATAACGGGGCCTATAAAAACATTTTATGACACATATTTATCTCCCTCCAGGGTTTGCGCCCTATGCCTGGATACTTGCTAGCATAGCTCTTGTTACGGTACTGAGTAAAAGACTGACAGTCAAATCTATAAAGCGCTCGGAGGACACAGGAAGGTCTATGGGGAAGCATTACCATTTACCTACGGAGAGAATTGACTGATTGGTCCCGTGCTTGGTGACCTATGGTTACGCCAAAGTGTCAGATTTCTACTCAGGTAAAATGATCGAGCGTGATGATTTTGAAGGTGGTAAAGTTTTCATAGACATATCAAGTTGTTAGACTTTTATATACCTTACGCAATTTTCCAATAGTTCAAAGACATCAATTTGGAAAGATCAAGTTTAACTTCCAGAAAAATCTATTTTAGTTTATGTCAAAGTCAGTATTTTATTTTAATCGTGATTTAATTTTAGTTGACTGACCTCCAGATGTACCGAAGAGCAATCTATTTATAGGCTACTTGGCGATAGTAATCACAGATTTAAAGATATTAAATGCGTCTAAACGGGATGTCTTATTCTTAGGGCTACATACTGTTCGTCACGCCTATAGATACTTAACAACAGCACTGTACATTACATATCATTGGATCTTGAATCTGTACATATTATTACATATTATATGTACTATATGTAAATGAATTGGAGTGTCTGTTTGTAATATTAAAATAACCGCCTTTTACTAAATGCATAATTATGGATGTATACACGCAACATATACCGAAATGACATTTTTTACAATATTTGTCTGTCTGTCTGTTTTTTCTCGCCAATCTCTGGCACAGCTGGACCGATTTTGGCGGGATGTACACTGGCTGATAGCTGATGTACCAAGGAGCAACTTAGGCTATAAATTAACCGTATACGCGAAGTAGTTCCCTCAGGACACGGGTGAAACCGCAGGAAACAGCTAGTCAACAATAAAATCTGTAGATGAATATATTACTGTCTTACGACATAGTTTCAAATGTTGATGTATTTTAGAACATATTATTTTTAAATCTTGCTGTCTTCTTTTTCGTGGTGTGTTTATAAACTGCCGGAAGGGCTCTGACAGGGCCAAACGATGACTCTTGTGTGAGACGAGGATGGGTATTGAGTGTTTTACGTATCTTCCGAAGCGTGCCAGCTGTGATGTAATTGTCACAAAAAGATTGTCACAAAAAGTGATCACCCATCTAAGTCTACCTACGTTGTTTACTTAGCCGATCTGTTACAAACGCCAAGTCAATACACGTTGTGAGCGCTACGCTACGAGATTATATCGGTTTTATTTCACAACGTATCTTCACGATGACGAGATGCACCATCTGTATCAACGAGGGCAGAAAAACAAACAGAACCGTAGTGTTTAGTGTTACTACATATTAAAAGTGTTTAACGCGTGCTTGTAAAAGAAAATATTACATGTAGCTTTATGGTTACGATTCTCGTTAATGTTGGAAAAACTAGTAAGTGCGAGACGGACCACACACGATTCGTAGATACGCTTACTAAAACTTAATTTCAATATTAATTTATTTCATAACATTGCATCAGCTCTTTTACTGATATATTGTTTGACGACCGCTTTGCGCAGCGGTAGTAGAGTAGTAGAGCGACTGCTACGCCGAAGGTCGTGGGTTAGATTCCCGCTCAAGTCAAACATTTGTTTGCATGAACATGGATGTTTTTCTTGGTCTGGGTTTTTCTATGTATAATATGTATGTATTTACAAAAAAAGTATATATGTATGTTTATCCATTATCTAGTACACATAACACAAGCTCTGCTTAGCATGGGACTAGATGGTGATGTGTGTATGTGGTAGAATATTATATATTATACTAGCTGACCCAGCGAACTCCGTATCGCCTTTTTAAGATTTTTTATTTAATTCTCTTTTTTCGAAGCCCCTTTTCCAAAGTTACCATTGACTTAGCGCTTAATCTCTTATCATTTCAGAGTATATAAATGATGAACAAACAAACATAGATTTTTATATAATATTGAATTCCCCATTCCTTAAAATATCGGAGACGATACCCATATCGACTTTAAAAAAAATCCCGTCCGCCATCTTTGATTTCCCATCCGCCATCTTTGATCACGAAATAGATGTTGTATTTGGATTCACCATCCCTTAAATCATCAGAGACGATAGCCATATTGATTTTTAAAATATTTCCATCCACCATCTTTGATTTCCCATCCACCATCTCGAATCGCGAAATAGTGTTGTATTTGGATTCCCCATCCCTTTAAACATCGGAAATGATACACATATTGTTTTTTTTTTAATTTCCCATCCGCCATCTTTGATCACGAAATATATGGTGTTTTTGAATTCCCCATTCCTTAAAATATCGGAGACGATACCCATATCGACTTAAAAAAAAATCCCGTCCGCCATCTTTGATTTCCTATCCGCCATCTTTGATCACGAAATATATGTTGTATTTGGATTCTACATCCCTTAAATCATCAGAGACGATACCCATAATGATTTTTTAAATGTTTCCCATCCGCCATCTTTGATTTCGCATCCACCATCTTGAATCAGGAAGCAGATGTTGTATTTGGATTCCCCATCCCTTTTAACATCGCAGACGATACCAATATTGACTTTTTTAAAATTTTCCCATCCGCCATCTTTGATTTTCCATCCGCCATCTTTGATGACGAAATATATGTTGTATTTCGATTCCCCACCCCTTAAAATATCGAAAGCGATACCCATATTGATTTTTAAAATTTTCTCATCCGCCATCTTTGATTTCCCGTCCGCCATCTTGAATCACTAAATAAATTTCATAATTATTATTAATCAGCGTCCCGAAAATCTCGAAAACGATAACCATATAGATTGTATCCTATTTGTTTAGCCTTTTTTTGCCTTTGATGGGTCACCTTTGATGGGACCCTTCCCCTTCTCGTTTGACCATTATATTAGTTTTGTCTGGCCCCTAAAAGTTGTGGCGTAATTTTATATGGCCTATAGCCTTTCGAATTAATTGGGCTATCATAGGCAATAACATTTTTTAAAATCCGACTGCTAGTTCCTGAGATTAGCCGACATTATTTTTTAGCCTTTTTAGCCTTTTGCCCGGCCCCAGAGGGTCGAAGCGTTATGTTATGTAGCCTATAGCCTGTCGGAATAACTGGGCTATTGTATACAAAAAGAATTTTTCAGATCTGACAGGTAGTTTCTGAGATTAGCGCGTTCAAACAAACAAACAAACCCTTCCGCTTTATTATATTAGTAAAGAGATATTTTAATATTTTTTTTTATATATGATACAAATCTCCTTTATTGGGCGGATACTTCCATAGTTGTCGTTTTAACTGTTTAAGAAATATAACTGCAAAAAGTATTTACACATACAAACTACTTAGTAAAGACTGTGTTATCCGGTATCTGTGACGTTTCGCTAGATCGGCCAATATGGCGAATGTTATTTGTCTGTCAGAACCATTAGAATTTAACAAAATACTCGACAATCCGAATTTTGCGGATATATGTTGTCGACTCGAAATCTTTATTTTTTTATGTTTTATTATTCAGGGAAGGTTTCGATGTACTCCTTGACGAAATAATGATTATAAGATTTGACACTGCGATTGCAGCGCAATCCGTCGGTTCTAATGTGAAACATTCCAACATCCACAACTACTTACAAATTAAAAATTAAGTACAATAAACATTTTCCAGTGGACTAAATTGTGAATCTAAACCATTCTCAAGTCCCCTTGAACACATACAAAAAGTTTCATCAAGATCAGTCCAGTCGTTTAGGAGAAGTTCAATTACATATACACGTACACAAGAAATATATATATTAAGATTATACATTCCATTGTAGTCGTCTATATGCAAGTTAAACCATGGACGGACGGAGAGACTCGCGTAGCTATCAAGCTGCTAGCTACTATCGTATGTATTGAAGTATGGACATGATATAATGATGATTCATGTGTAAGTTTATTACACATACCTGAAGTAACTTAAATGACTACATATTAGAAACTTAGAAAGGCGGGCTAGAATACACATTGTTTCTGTATTCGTCTGCTCTGTCTGTTGTACGGACCATAAGCTGCTAGGTACTAGCTCATTGTACATTTCCACTTAGATACTTTCTCCAGTTTAATTTGGCTGCCACGATAGACGAACATCGCACCGTCTGCGAATGCAATATTGGTCCGAACGTAAGAGGTCACTAACATGCGTTATGAAGAGATATAACTTTGTTTATTCATAAAAATAAGAAAGCAAACAAATAAAAACAACAATCTTATATTTATTAATATTTATTTGCCTGGCGCTCAAAATTAACAGTAGTTTATTTGTGTTGTGGTATAAATATTAACTGAAAAATTTCGTCACCAGATAGAAATGGCGTTTCGTCGAATGCTGACGGTTTGAACGAAAATACGTTGTGACGAATAATGTCTGGAAGGAAAAGTTTCCAACGTAATCCTTGACTACAAGGTACTGACATGAAATTTTATTTTGATCTCCTCGAATCCGTGTCGTCGACGCTCGTAACTATTTGTTGTGTTTTAACGTTGCTTAGTAGTAGTGTCTTAGTATTTAAAAAACGTGTTCCGTTTTGTTTAATATTATTATTGGGTATTATGAGTTGAGATGAAACACTTTACTGAAGCATGAGAAAGAATCGGGCGAGACCTTACTCAGATTGTTTATAAATGTATTACGCAATATTAAGTTAGGTACTATTATACATTTCAAGTTCAAAGCTATAAAATCTTGGGTCCAAGCTTGCCTTATGAGAAATATATACAGAATAATAAATACTTTCAAACTTGTCCGGTTTTTTATAACATGGGCTTTCAATTTAATTTGCTTAAAACGGTCAAAAAAATTGATGAGATACCAGTATTGAATACATCTATACTGTTTTTTTTATTGTATTATATACAGTTAAAATTTATACAAGATAAAAAATACTCGAGACATACCATCACGCACGACGAAATTTAAAGCACTATACTTGAGTGAAAAGGGTATCAGACAAAACATGTACGAAAATATGCATATAAAACACTTACTTATTATTCTATTTTTGCAACGTGGCGTGAATAAAGCGTATCAGTAAGCATCCAAGTTCGACGACAGTTGAAAATTTGCGGACTTTGCTAAGACATTCGAAATACGTCATTGGAACATTCGTTTAACCGTTCTATGTACAATCTGCTTAAGCGAAAGCACGCCGAAAATATTTCTCTGGAGCGGTTGCAATAATTAGGAGTCCCATTGGCGACTGACTGACTGGTTACATACTTCAATATAAAAGGTAGATGGAATCAATTTTTTAAGCTTTTCCTTGAAGAAAAAACTCTTTTTAAAAATATATAGGAACTATGCTTATTTTTGTACGTCTGAGTGGATCGTGGTTGATTAAATGCCCAATTGGAGCCAGTACAAGGTGTTGCTGTCGAGGAACAGAACGTAACACAGGTAACACAACATGGGATAGCTAGTATAAGATATGTCTACACTGTTAAAGTTAACATTCAGGAGCTTTTTACACGCTGATCGCTACACAACTTCTTGTAAACTCAAACAGATTTTTCGAATAATCTAAGTACTACCAAGTATTAATTAAAATTAATAATCTATCGCGAGTGGATAATTCTCAATGAATCCAAATGCTTTCTGGGTTTTGTATTTGATACTTAGAGAAGTATCAACTACAAAACCATGAAAGCAATCGGAATCCGGACCTCCATTTTCATATCATACAGAAACTTTATAACTGTAGAGTAGCAAACTCAACTAAATACTTGATAATAGTTGAAAGTTTCAATTTGCGTTCAGCTTACTTGTTATAGTCAGTGAATGGAAACTGGATATTAGATGACTATCAGTTCCTACCCACAACCAGTTCGCACAGCTCGCCTACGATGCAACGAGATTACGTTACATAATTAAGCGCTAGATTGTAAAAGCTCTAGGTAGCTATATCCTGGTCTGTGTACAAAAGATACCTACCTACCTATATAGGCAACGGTACACATTCCGTGACGTATGGATGGTGTATAATGGTATTATGTAAGATAATATGTATACACCCGCAAAAGGGTCGCTCGACTGCGGTTTGGCCGTGTTTGCAGATTGAGGTTTCATGCCATAACAATAGAATAAGATGCTTTTAGCGACCTGACATCCCAAAAAAAGGTGCAGTCTTAAGCTTGAAACAATAAGACAGTGAATTAGGTCATCAAATACATAATTATTATGATTAACGTAGTAAGTAGCGGTTTTGTATTCCAGAGCTTTATGGTGTGTGGCAGAAGTATCTGCCCTGCCATAGCAACTAAGCTAGATATTTTCTCCTTTGTAACACTGATGAATTCAATTCTTTGCGTATTTTTTAAATCTACACTTATCTAATACAAGATTAGTAGATTATCTCTATTAATCTTATAATCGTGATTAAACCTCAGATTTCTCACGCAACAATATCCCAATAAGCCTACATTGTTTGCAAAATAACGTTATAGATATTATTCTGCTAAAATGTTGTAACAGCTGAGCCGTCTTATCAGCTTTATTTCACTCCATTGAACTATGCTTCGGTGAATAATCAGACGGATTATCTATTAAACTATAGATTAAGTATTACAATGTCACGTTTAGTTTTCTCGCTAAAGTTCAATGCACTTTAAGCGAATTAGACAGCGTGGGTGTTACTTAAGCGGCGAGGCAGTTAACCTCCCGCAAAGTTCAAAAGAAGTCACTGATTTCTTCTTTCAGTCCTTTATCCGCATCACTTGTTTGTTAAAGGTGAATGGATTCGTCTGAAAATTAATGATTTGTAGAATTTTGTATAAATATTTTTTCAATGAAGTATATTGAAACAAAGTGAAAATGTATTTTTGGAATCTGAAATTTGCCTGGTACTCAATGTTTATTGTGTGTTTCTTTACACATATATTTTTAATTGAACTTTATATGATGCCTGATTACTAGTAGGATAAATAACGAAGAGACAATATCAAATAATTTTGTTTGTAATATAAAAATAGGCCTGAGTAAATTTGTTCGAATTTAATATATCTCTATGATTCTTAGTTAGAAAATAATGGAATATTGTTATGCAAAGTTCAATGTACTTTCAAGGATACTTCGTAAATAAGTTCTATTTACTATCATACATTTCTTCGTATATTTTATTTTATATGATGATATGACAGCTTACGCTCGAATGCATCACATTTTGCTTTAGCCGTTCAGGATCCTATCCTGGTTGGTACAATAGTTCACGTTTAGTCCTATTCGCAGTTTATTGAAAATCAAAATTGAGTCCTGCAAAATTAATAATTCGAAGTAAGGAACAGGCTCTGTAGGAAGAAACGTGACACGCCCGACGAAACGTGAACTTTTTCAGTTTAATTTCGAAAAATCTCTGCTCTTATTTTATATATAGCAGTTTTCCACGTTCCACCCGCTCAAGTGTGGTGTGTTCATTAATATAAGACACTGTTTAATTCGAAATTGATAAATATGAACACATGTATGTACCTTAAAACTACTAAACGAGTAACATGAAGTAGTAAGTATCTTAAAGCTCGAGTGTCGACCGGCCGATTGAAAGCTTCCACTTGAGCAGTCTCTATCAGTAGATAAAGCGTCACGAACTCGCTCCTCCAAGCACGTACTTCGAAAGTACCGGCGACGCAATAACTATTGAATTCTTTCTACTATTCAGCACATGCAATATTAACAATATGGGACGTAGTATTACGTCTAATAAAGTTCATAAGTGTCTAACGGCCATTTTCAATATTCGATCCACACATGGATTTTGAGATTCGAAATTCGTGTTTGACATATTTTGTATGGAGCTTATGTCAAAAATAAATCTAAAATCTACAGATCTTTCTATAGTTCGAATATTGAATTTCGTAGTTAGTCTACAGATAATATAATATAATATAAATAAATTTAAATAAATAATTTTATTTCGCGTGGCATAGACGTATAGATAAATACCTTACAGTCTAACATACATACAGTGGTTGTTAGTAACAAAGTCTTAGTACTACTTTATTAGTACTAAGACTTTGTTACTTATGTGTATATGTGTATTTATAAAGCTTGTTTTAGTGATTTGGATTTTGTGCGTGAGATGGTTAGCTTAGAGTGAATTATTCAAATTGGTGTTGCAATAAACACTTTTGGTTCCGTAATGTAGGAATGTCGTAGATTTCTCTATAGTAAGATAAGTTAGGTCGCGATGTTTGTTTATTATTGCTATCATTTTGATAGTCTCACAAGCTTTTAACTGCATCCGATTCAATATAGAGCCTATAGACTGCAGTCTGTAGTAGGTATTGTACGAATGTCATTTTAGCTAAACTACACACAACCATTCTCGTAATTACAGTATACATATTTATAAATTTCTAACCTCAACATCTAGTCACGATGCATTTGGAATGAACACAGAGCGTATTGTACACATTTCGTTTATATTAGCATAGTATATACAATGATATTAGTGTATATTTGGATGTCCGCCTAATGTCACATGCATGCACGTTTTGGCAGACCTCGTCATTTGCAAATGCGTATGATTACATGAATAGATTACAATTAAAGTTCGATGTATATCGCTTCTAATTTTAGATAATTATTATTAGATAATAAATGTTAATAAGTTTCCCCTGGTGACTTGTAGGGTAAAGAATAAAACCACTCTGTTTTAATGTCACCCATGTAGCAGTTCTCAGCTGGAAAGATGTGCGTCTTCTGAAAGAAGTTCACCTGACGCACTCAAAACCACCGCGGTGGCCACGACTTCCTTTAGTGGCAGTGGCGCGAATATCGTGCGTATACATATATTGTGTACCTATGATAAATGAACGAGCGTATGTGTGTGATGAGATGGGTAAAATGCGGAGATAATAGTGTTTTTTTTTTATCACTTTGTAGTTGCATGTGTATTGTGCGGGTACTAACTGGGAATATATTTCTTATCGTTTGTGCTGAATGTCCCAAACCAATATGCCTCCCACACTTGCATTCATCATAGACGGAAATGTGATACCTACATATTGAAATGACATATCTACTAGGTTTGTAACGCTTATTAAGAGTAGAAATGTTTTTCATTGTTTCTTTTAAAACCAGGTAATTGATATACGTATATTTTGATTCTTATGAGCAATTAGAAATATTTATAGGTGTTAAAAATAGGCTTTTAATGTTAAAATATTTGGTTAGTAGTTCAAATACACATACAACCTTAATTTGATGGGTAACCGATCATAAAACGGATTATAACTGGGTCCATTTTTATACCACTATCGTGGCAGATGAGCACACGGCCCACCTCATGGTAAGTGGTTACCGTAGCCCATGGACGCTTGCAACACCAAGGGTATTACTAGCGCGCTACCAACCCTCAAGAAAGATAGAGGAAAGAGGAGGAAAAAAAGGATGGTATTGGGAACAGGGGTTGGGCCTCCGGCACTCTCACTCACCGAACGAAACGTAACAGTAGGATACTGTTACTTGACGTCGGTCTTCAGTGAGATGGTGGTGCTTCCCCGGTCGAGCCGGCCCATTCATGCTGTTGCCAGCGTGGCTCTACCACCTTGTGTGTGAGTTTAAAAAAGAAATCATTTTTACTCCTTTTTGTTTAGTAATGCCTTGTGGCCTTAGTAATGCCGATGCCAAAGTTATAAAGGTACAAAACCAAAGTAAACTTATAAAACTTCGGTATCGATCTTGGGACTCGATGATCGGCCAAAACATAATTTTATTGCAAACTTACGGCCAGTTATGGCGCGAAATTGACGGCATCCATCTTAATATTGTCTACATGTTATTCTACGGATTACCATAACTCTACGGTTGTTTACATGGCATAAACACATTACTATTATGATCGAGCTTGGCAAGCTGACCGGTATTACCTATAGTCGTAGTACCTACCCATTTATAAGTTTATAAATATTTGCATGTTGATGATTCCTTCCTCACACTCTTCAAAATTATCAAAACAATGACATTAGTCAGCAGGGAGTTTTTGTGATGATTTTACATAATGATTACCTACGGTGGATACCAATTATTACAAACTGTATGATTGTTTTATGATTGCACCCTAGAGACATCAACTGTTAGACATAGGCCGTGCCCAAGGTTCTCCACACAGACCTATCTCTCTTTTTTATTTATTTATTAAATGAACTTTTATCTACAATTTAGACATGGAAGTTCACTGATGGCAAATCATCTTATACATACTTAACTAATTCTAACTAAGCTGCGTGCGACTTCTAGGCTTGGCGTCGCAAGGATGCTTTGACAAATACCAACGTCCAATCTGTTAATGCCACAATCTTGAGCGATCTTGAATCACCCGCATCCAATCGCTTTCCACGATCTTAACCAGATCGTTAGTCCAACTTTATGATGATTGTTTTGTATCAACTTCTTTACTAAAGCGATAGAGAAGCAAGTGATGGGAAGGATGCACAGGTGCTGAAGACTGTTACCTAGTAATATAATGTTAAAACTTACTAATAGAATTAAATGTTATAAGCATTGGCTTATGAAATAGTTACAATTCCAAATTAACTAATTGCTAGTAGTGTATCAAAAAGATAAAAAGCATGTGACGTCTACGAGAAAAACAAATCAGTATAAACACATATTGAGGTTCATGTAGTCAATCTCATAATAATAATTTCCATTTGGTGGTTGCAAATATACCTACCACTCATTTTACACAGTGTGCTACAAATATCACTATAAAAACATACATTACATTCAATATATTTTATTCATTTCATGAAACGGGCACGGAATTTTAAAAATTGCTCTTCGATATTAAAATTTCACCAATATCTCAATGTGTTTACGTTTAAGCTAATCCAAAATGAATATGAAGCATCTAGAAATTTCAATACATATGGTAGGCGTATGCAGTAATGTTCGTGATTTTCTCATATAATCAAAATTACGTGTAATCTAAACAAAGAAAATGATTAAAAAATCCGACACTCAAGTAAATGACACACATAACCTCGCAGTGATGAAAACGTGATTCAGAGAACATTACCGCTTTCTTTCTCACAACGCCCAACGTTCTGGTCCTGAGCCAAATAATGATAACGCGAAGTGTTTAACTAAATCGCGGTCATTCCACGAAACTTTGTCATTCATGAAAATTGTGGAAATGTGAGTTCGTATTTCTATTATATCTAATTTTAAATGATGAGTTGGGGTAAAATATCATAATTTTTTTAAGAATTTTAGTAGAGAGGAGTGAGCGGGAAGAAAATATATTGTTGTTTAGATTTAAAATGTTGGCTACAAATATTGAATTTAATATTAATTTTAAGGCGACAATTTTCTTGTCAAACGTGTCACAGGTTAGTAGGTTACTAATAAGAATACACCAAAAATAATATTTATGAGCCGGCGCAGTTGTGACATATAGTATATACTATTTTAATATAGTTATCCGTGTGGTGACGGATTAAGAATACGGAATGTCACCACCCCATATCATCCCATGGGTGTCGTAAGAGCCGACAGAGGGAGCATATTATGCAGAGAACAACACTGTAAGAGAAGGAAAACTTGATACAAACCCTATACCAACCCGTTTGGCCAGCGTGGTATAGTAGGACAATTCTCGCCTCCTTTCAAAGGAGAGGCCTAGTCCAGCAGTGGACTGTTAAAGGCTGATGATGATGATTTACTTCTGCGAAATCGGTGCTTTAAATAATGATCACGGCTTTAGTGGAATTGCTAAAATTATCTCATTCAGTGAATAGTACTTATTAACAAATGTTAACCCGTAAATATCAGACATAATTTCCATGAAAACTTACGATTGCTTGTTTTGTAATACCGTTACTTGTTGTTTATTTTGTTGTCAATTTAAGAAAATTCCCAGAATAAAATCGTTTTCAGAATATGTACAGGATACTGGATTCAGGTAAACTGTACCGAGAATTATCCAGGTAAGCTTGATACCAGGAATATTGTTTGATCTAGAAGTTTGAGAAGTATATTATTTCTTCAGTAATGTTTAGACTTCACTTACTGCGTATTATTGAGCGTGGTTATTAACTTTTATTTATAGTTTATACTGTAATATGTGTGTGTGCTACTAAGATTAGATATATTTTTGGGAATTCCCCAAGAGCATGTTGTTATTTGTTATGATAAGCTTTTATTTCTAGTACACTACGTCTATAAAAATATGTTTACTACCATCGGGCTTCACTGAGCGCTGACCTTAATATTTTTAGCTTATGAAGTGTTAGTACACTTTATGGCGATATCATATTATAGTCTGAGGATTATCTAACCACTTTATGAACACATGAATCGTGTTTGGAAGTTGTCTTCTGTTAAGTAATGTAAATAAAAATCTGTCGGTCTGTGTCGTATTTGGGTACAAGCTTTGTCCTCTTATTTTACTCGTTAGGTGAAATATAAGATTTACCTAATGTAAATTCTCAAACTTACCCTAGGTTTCAAAATA
Source organism: Euclidia mi (assembly GCA_944739405.2). Classification (NCBI taxonomy): domain Eukaryota; kingdom Metazoa; phylum Arthropoda; class Insecta; order Lepidoptera; family Erebidae; genus Euclidia; species Euclidia mi. The sequence goes on along the minus strand of OX123184.2, from coordinate 75,540,448 downwards.
AACTTTATGGCAGGTACACATTTAGAACATATATATTATGTCTCAACATACAAATTTTGAAGTCCTTTATTTCGTAAACCACTATAAAAGACTTGGTACTTACATATATTTAGAAGGTGCTAGGTTTTAGGAAATATCTTGAGAATATTTTGAAAGTGTTTATATAAAACATAACACAACTTCACTCCTTTTATCCCCGAAGGGGTAGGCAGAGGTGTGTACACACACACATTTCGCCAGTTATGTTGAGGTCCCAATGTAATAGGGGGCGAGTCTATTGCCATCTACCGGGCACATTATTAGCGAGCGATAATTAACATTTTTAATACACACATAACTTCGAAAAGTCAGAGGTGTGTGTGCCCGGGGTACCTGGGGATCGAACCCGAGACCACCGTGTTTATATACAAGAAAGATATTAGCTTTTGTACATTTTGAATGGATCTCTAAAAATCATTCCTATTTCGTTTTAAAAGCCTTTTTGTACATGTTTTCAATACATTTCCTAAAGCTCAGTATTTTAATTACATGTACTTACCAAGTTTCAATCATATTGGTTGATTAGTTTTTGAAATAGTGGACTTGATTTTTTTTATGCAAAGCCGTGAGGAAAAACGCTCTTAATACTTTGCCTGCATTTTGCAAGTAGCTTGAGAAGTACCTTTAAAAATAGATACATACATACATAGACTCACGCCCGTTTCCCCGAAGGGGTAGGCAGAGGCATATAAAACGCCCACTTTTCGCCAGTGTTTTGATCCCAGGTAATAGGTGGCGAGCCTATTGCCGTTTATCGGGATATTTTGTTGGCCAGAGCCACGTTGATCGGCAGATGCACCACTTTTATAAATATTCTACACTAAAATTCTTAAAAAGCTGTAGTAAAGCTAAATGCTTGGCAAACCTACTCGTATTATTCGCAGACATTCGCTCCATTTTTACAACCTCCGATTAAATTTACCCACGCCACTAAAAATTATGGTTGAAACAAACTCGTAAACTGAACCTTGCTTTAACATGTGACTAAATTCAAACTCTGATACGTTTATTTACATGAAGTGTTTGGTAATGTTATGTCAGTATTGAAACTATCATACAAATAGTAATAAATAATAAACTGTCATAGAAATTAGATATAACTAAACTAAGAAAAATTTGGTACATGCCTTTTCAAGAACATGAGAAGAAGCATGCAAGAAAATCATCGTCACTTTTTTTAATCTGAGATTTAACATACATACATAGACTCACAGACTGCCTCCGTGGTCCAAAGATAGCGTATGTGACTGCTGATCGGAGGTCCCGGGTTCGATTTTCCGGTCGGGAAAAAGTGTTACCGGGTTTTTCCGAATACTAAGTAGCAGCCCAGAGTCTGGTGATGTGTCCGGTAACGGCAATAGGCTCGCCCCCTATTACGTGGGACCTAAAAAAAAAAACATGGCGAAAAGTGGGTGTTATATTTACAACTCTGCCTACCCCTTCGGGGATACAGGCGTGAGACTATAAATATAAAAAAATCGTCTCACACTTGTTTCCCTAAGGGGTAGGCAGAGACTACGGAAAGCCATTTGTAACGTTCCTGACATATCTCTCTTGCTTCATTCACTCTCATCAAATTTCTCATGCATGCTCTTCGGTAAGGGTACTTCTAACCTGTCCTTTTTTAGGATGTCTCCAATCTGGGGGGCGATTCAGAATCGTTCGATATCTCATTTGACATTCGATTCCGTTAATTGTCAAACGGGCTACCTCATTTTTTGTCAAAACTATCGCATTTCCTATCAATTTTATGCATTCAGTATGAAGTAAATTAATAAATAAACCGAATTCAATTAATATTTGTTCAAAATATCTCTGATAGGTGGCTAAAAGATGAGGACAATAATTTGACATATCGTACGATTACTTGTCGTGACATTCTGAATCGGCCTGCTGGTCAGAAAACGTCTGCCTAGATTTTCGTCTTCCTTCCGGTCAAGGTTCAACATCTTATGTTATTATCATTTATTATTAAGTTTTTAGTGCTTGGTCCGTTTTTGATAAAGCGTACACATTGGCTTAAGAACGATTTCCTCATTACTCAAGCTGGGTGGCTTAGCTTTTATATTCTGTCTTGAGTTTTTGTGATGTGCTTCTCAGTTGCATTCGCAGAAAATCTTCAACTGAATTTGATAGTAGTATTTGAGGATATTAGGTATAGGACAGATGGCGAAATGGTATGTCAAGGCAACGTGAACACGACCTATGTATGTTTATTGAAACATCAGGCAATAAAAACGTTGGTAATGACATATGCTACTTCATTATAGCCTTTTACATGGTGTATCATAAAAATATTAATACAAATTATTAAGGGTAATATTACATCTCTGCCTACCCCTTCGGGGATACAGGCGTGAGTCTATAAAAAAAAATTAAGGATACTAACATGCACGTTACAGCAAATAAAACGATTCAGAATCTGAATCGTTTACGAAGCCAGGTTGGCCGCTGCAGACACAACCACGCAGTGCGACTGTGGTGCCCCCGAACAGACCATGAGTCACCTGCTAGAGTGTCCTAAGTGTCCGCACAGATGTTCGGAGGCCGATCTATGTCAAGCCACTGACAATGCCGTTGCTGTGGCCACATACTCGGCTGGTGCCATTTAAATTCTGTACCAACGACTCGAGAAGAAGAAGAAGCAAATAAAAATCTTGCAGCAAATGATATGAAAATCTCTCTACTAGCATTAGAGCTATTTTACAAATGCTTCAGTGATGTTATTTTTAGTTCACTCCAGGGACTGCAGTATAGAAAACCGTCTTATTCAGCCAAATAGATAAATATTACATTGGGAGGCAACCATTCCCAGGCAGTAAGTACCTGGGTGTAAAGGTCACGAGTTCGAATTCCCCTGAAGCATTGCGGCAACGCTGAATTTGACTCGGACGATTTATTTTGGTAGGAAGGGTCCCTCAATATTCAGGAATATTTGTTTAAATGTTGAACCTAACCGAATAGCTTTGTAGATAAGGGTTGAGTTCTGGGAAGTCGGCCAGAATTCGCGTAAGCGAGATTTTAGGATAATTACTGTACGTTTCGTTGATTTACTATGAAAATATTAGAGAAGCTGAAACGCACGGAACGAAAGAGAAATAGGTATAATAATTTGATATTTTTCCATTTGGTACGTGTAATATGAAATTTTGCAGACAAATTACAATATTTGCAGAAAGAGTCATTGAAATGGCATACATAAATAATATTATTTATTACCTAATTGTAATCTAGAATGTTTCTTGCGAGGATATTAAATTTTCCAAATGTTGTTTTGTAGAATTGAAAATTAAAATGGTTTATGGATACAATTTATTTGTCTGTTATGCTGGCAGGCTTTGATTACAATCCAGGGCAAATCTTTGTGTGACTAGTACAAGTATCTATTCTGAGTCTGTGTTTAATTTATCTATAAATTTACTTTTCTGTAAAATTTTACACAACTTTTTTTTTAAATTTTCACTTGATTACAGGATTGAAGTTTCGTAACAATTTATGTAAAAAATACTGATTATCATGCTAACAACTAACCTTTTAAGCTGGCTTTTCAAATAATTATTGCGGCAAGCGTTTGGTGTGATTCTTTTAAAACGAACGTTGAAACAATTTTTAGTTTTTCCCTCTTGTCAAAAATTGCTGCTTCTTCTTAAAGCCCACCAGCTGGTGGGCTTTAAGTCGTCGTCTTTATCTCGTGTTAAAAGTTGATTCACGTTTGCATAGTAATACTCTTGATTGAAGGTCTAAAACCTTAACCATTGGGGAATTTGTTGACTCGTGTAGACCTTCAAGATACTCTGAAGTCAGCCACTGCGCCTTTAGTCCGATTATAGTTTATCAGTAAGTAATGTATCTGCGGTGTCGTAAGTAACAGTGTCGTGCGAGTGAGCACTTTATCACTCGGCCAACACCTCGCCGTTTGGCACCCTACCAGATACGATACAACGTAGTAAGGTCACTTCACTTTGCACCGGCTGTTGTGGAACAACACTGACTTGCGGTATACCTACAACAGACGGGGACTGCCAATTTTAATATTGAGATGAATTTATTTGAATAATCTATGGCTTCCGGCTATCGCGTACTCTTGTTGGGTTCGTTGGTTCAAACAACGAGTTTGTGCGCCTATATTCCTGTAGTGCAAATGCATCCTCTTACGTGTTCAAGGAGATGCACTTGCACCCCCGTTATTCAGTAGGTATACGGGCTATCGCAACTTTCACCAAATAAATTTCTACTTGCGATCTTGTTGTCTCCCCTAAGAATAACTGTTGAGTCACAATCTTTGTTGGCTCTCGTTATAATGTAATTATAAGTAAAAGCAATATACCGCACAAGCGATAAGCACTGATAAGCCTTGTCAATATTGTTTATACCTAACCGATAGACGCGGATTTTGTCAATACTGTTGTTGTCTGTCCTTAGGGACATACCAATATCTACGGCCACGTCCGCTAGAAAGTATATTGATTCACAATTTCATTACGGCCACAGAAAGCCACATAAGAATGTCAAAAAATTATATTACTCCGTCTAGTTACGGCTAGATATTACGGCTGAGAAAGAAACCTGGATGATTTTAACCATATACTAAAATCATAACTTTATGGCAGTAATGCAAGTGCTATGTAAACAACATTTGAGCATTACTTTGCGCGAGAATGTCACGCCAGAAGTGGCTGCACGTGAGACGACGTAATTAACTCAGCACTCATTACGTAACGTACACGTGCAAGTTTTCGTCAAAGACCAAAGTACGGATAACATTTATATGAGCATGTAGGTTTTACGACGCATGTATTGAATGCCTTATGTGTGTGACGGTCTCGGCGATCGTCGAATCGCAATTGAAATTCTCATGGCGGACATTGTTTTTATTTGTTGTGTGGTAATAGCACAGATTGCCCGTGTGGTGACGGATTAAGAATACGTATTTTCACCTCCCCATATCATCTCATGGGTGTCGTAAGAGCCGACAGAGGGAGCATATTATGCAGAGAACAGCACTGTAAGAGAAGGAAAACTTGATACAAACCCTATTCCGACCCGCTTGGCTAGCGTGGTATAGTAGGCCAATTCCTCCTTTCAAAGGAGAGGCCTAGTCCAGTAGTGGACTATTAAAGGCTGATGATGATGATGATAGCACAGGCGATAGTCGGGACTGCACAGTAGTTGCCTCACCAATTAGCTTAGTGTCATAGGTTTGATCCCCACGCGACAAAATTTTGTGTCACTCATATCATTTGTTATTTCGAGTCTGTGCGTTCTGTGTGTCGGCCGATTGAATGTTGGTAAAGTCCCTCGCGACGTAGGTTTTTTTAAGAAAGAAAATGGGTTTATTTGTGGGTATAATAAATTAGTGTTCGAATCAATGTACCTATTTAAATTTGTGCTGTTAATCGTAGAGTCTCATTCGATAATCTAATCGGCACGTAGAGTCAGATTATGCTAAATCGACATGCAAAATGTTGACTCTAACGGCAGCAAATGTTTTTCATTCCCTTTGCAAGCTTTGACACCCCTATACTAACTAAAATCAAGTTCAAAAGCAAATCTGTTAATCACAGGTTAAATATAAGCAAGTAAAATCTGTTAATCAGCTTGTTTCCCTTGATAGCCGGTCGAAGAGAATTGTTGACAATTTAGATAGGAGGTAGAGTTAACAAATAACATAGGTATTCACAAGTACTTAAGTACTTGTGCCTTTTACTATAAGTAGGTAGAGTAAAAGGTATATATAGTAGTTTTACTTTAGAATATACACTCTCCAAGTAGATGATAACGCCCCCTTGGCCTTGTGGGTACAGAGGACTAATGCTGTGCTAAAGAACCGAGAGAAAATTGTGGTAGAGGTGAAGTGGAAGATCAAAAACATAAGACTCATGACGCTTTAAATTAAAGCTTATTCTCAAACCATGCAGTAGACACCAAGAGTACTCAAAGTTATTACAGTTTGAGAACCTCAGTTTAGAGCTGGCACTAACCACAATAAATGTGACAGCGACACTTTAACCACATTGCAGTACTAACCAGCTTGATTTGAATATTATAATGATGCAAGTTTCACAACAATACTTATAGACTTATCGCCCAAATTATCGGACTTTGCAGATCTGGCCAGTTTAGACTAGTATTTATGTCTTAATTAAACACGCTTTTGTTGCCTGTTGAGTAATGTTATCAAGTTTTATGTAACTGCTATAAAACATGGTAGAGAAATGTTCTTGCCAAGTTATTGAATTTGAAAGAGTAATAAAACTGTACTATTCTAAACTGTCGCTATTTGTACACATTCCAAATGCTCGTGGTCGCGAATGAGCTGTACTCACTGAACCCAGTGCACCTACGACCACAGGTTGTGTAAGCTGGTTGTAACGTCAGCAATCACTCATAGCATATCACGCGATTAACACCCGTTAATAAACTTTTAGACTTAAATACTCTACATGCCTGCTATTGTAAACGTGGAAGTTAGTAGGGATGGCTTTGGATATTACTCCAAAAGATACTGGACGGATTTAGATGAAACTTTGGCGTAATACAGCTTATATACCTATTATAAAAACACATTGCCGTGTGGTTGACGGCATAGAATACAAGTGTCACCACCCCCTATCTTCTCGTGGGTGTCGTAAGAGTCGACTAAGGGTATCTATATATAAATCTTTGCGTAGAGACGGAAAACTCGACATCAAACCCTATACGACTGCCTCGTTGGTCTCGCGGCATAAATGTGCGCGTGGGATCGGGAGGTCCCGGGTTCGATTCCTGGGTGGGCGGTGTTATTGGGTTTTTCTGTCACGAAATTCTCAGTAGCAGCACGGAGTCTGGAAATGTGCTCGGTACGGCAATATGCTCGCCCCTTATTACGTAGGACTAAAGTATATCTGGCGAAAAGTGGGTGTAGAAATACACCTCTGCTTACCTCTTCGCGGATAAAAGGCGTGACGATATGTATGTATGTATGTACGCATAAGTGCATGCGATGTGCATGATATATTCTGTTCTCCTATTTCTCAACTATTGTCGATCATTGGATCGATAAGTTGGAGAAATACTTTACGAATATTTATCCCTAAGGTATTACTCATTGGTTTTACGATGCAATAAATATGAAATATATCTACGTTAGTTGTGAGAATACTGAATATTATAAACTTACTTTTTATGAATATTTTCATGTGTTTACCTATATTAACCAAAATACATAGCTGACCAATTATATTGACTTGCCCAAGGACAGAATGTAGGTTCTTAATTAAGATTGGCTTTGATTACCAGTCTAGACGTAAATATGATTGGATTCTTTTCTCATAAATAGTATTAGGACATAATAAAATCATTGGCAAATAGTAGCAATACAAGCTAAAGAATTCATAAGAGGTACTTAATGTTTGCGATTGATACATAACGTTCGTAATTTGAGATAAGAGAGAGGTATTTTCTTATTACAAGCTTTTATTTAACTTACATTGTTACTATTATGGGTTAAATATTGCTTTTGCATTTAGGTAAGTTGGGTTACGAACGCCTAGTAGTTCAGGGTACAGTAGATGGCACCAGACCACGCGGCAGGTTACAAATGAGGTGGACAGACCAAATTAAGATCGCTGCCAACCGCTCACAACACGAGTGGCGTCGAATTGTGAAGCAGGCCACAGCTGTAGATGTCACAACCACGACCACTCTGCCAAGAATGTAACGCCTAAGAAGATGAAGTTGGGTTACGATATTCATGCATGTTTATGATAAGCAGGACCTGGTATTACATCCATGACGGTTTCTAAGGAAAGTTCTCACCAGGCAGCAGTACCTTCGCCCTTTGGAAGCTTGTTTACAAAAGCGGTTTGAAAGATGTTTTTTAACTTATTACGTTTTACCTTGCTTTTTAAAACGGTATAATTATGATACAGTGTTCTACGACGTTCGCACTGTAGCCAGGCCTGGCGCACTTCGCATTTTAGGTACAAACTTACAAGTACCTCGGCCGACCACGTCGACGTGGTTGGATTTAGTGGGTTGCCGCGCGCCGCTCACATTAGACGTCACGCAACGCAACGAGTGCGACCGCTCCGTATTCACACGCGGCGTGTTCATACACTGTTCAAATTATATACCTAAACGCCTTTAACAACGAAAATGTATCATCACAAGTCTAATGCAAAGTATTGCTCAATTAACTGTGTGTCGAAAACGACTTGAAAATTTGATTTTATTTTATTTATATTACGAGAGCAACTTGAAAATTTGATTTTTTGTTTGTTGAGATATCTTAACGATTATGGTGTCAAATTAAAGATCTAGTTCAAAAACCATTTTATCTGTTTGAATCAAGTAAATCGGTCCACGCGTTTAGGAAATAACTAAGAATCAGTATAGTAAAAATGTAAACAACCAGAATTTTTGTGGTATTTGTTCTACGAGCTCAAATAGTGGGATAGGATACTTATATGATAATTATTTATTATTAGGTACGTGGTCAAGTAGGTAGATAGACGATGAATAAATATTATAGTTGCAGTGGCAAGTCAACAACCCTAGCGCGCCACTCCGCGCCAGACAGTGACAGCGTTATGTGTTAGAAAAGAATGGGAACGGTTAGGTTAATATCGCATTAGGCACTGAGTGCTTATGCGAGTTGAATTGCACTTTGTTGCTTAGTAGCAAGAGTCGCAAATTCAATAAATTGGTTTGACAAGTGAATTTTCTGTACGTTAGTACTATTCTTTATTCTGTGCTGTAGCACAATTAATTTCAATGCCAATAATGAAAGTATCATAATACTACTTAATTATATAGAATAGTTCCTACGTTTCCCTATTTATTCTCTTTGAGAGGTCGAACATTCATTATAACTGTTATGAGTTTGAATTATTTTTGCTGAGTACATTTGCATGTATGTGATTATTCTATTTCCATTTGATATTTTTCTATTCCTGTCCATCTCTAGGTTACCAGGAAGAGAGAGATTGTCCTTGTATCGACGAGGATATCGAGGCCGCTGATTGTGGGAACACATAATTGGGTATATCATAGCAAAACGTCACTTTATAAATCTACTAGAGTAACTAAAGGACGCCCGCAGGTACGCCCGCCCATTTCATAATTAAACATTTCTTACTGATCCATGGAAATTTCAGATCGTGCACCTTTACGGTCCCCAAGCAACATTCATGTCGAATTTCAGATTCTCGTGTCCTGTAGTTTTGGCTCTGCGTTGTCAGCTGTCAGTCAGTCAGTAGCGAAAGGACTTTATTACATATTATGTTAATAAAAAAAATATTTATTTATATAAACATATTGTATGAGGTTACTTTGGTACCTACCGTTTGGGGTCGAAACGTTGGGGCCATGGGGTCCAAGTGCGAGATCTCTTTTTAGGGACCTCGCAAAGAGACTGGTCAACGCCTCGCGTGACCAGAAGGCTGGGTTGTATTTGGCCCAGAAGTTCAGTACCGTCATACAACGTGGCAATGCTGCCAGCGTTCTGGGCACGCTTCCAGTTGACGGCGATGTGGACGAATTTCATGATGCCCTCTAAATTATTATTTTTTTCTCTTTCTGTATATATTTATTTCTATGTTCTGTATATATTTCTTTGTATAGTAATTTTAGAAATAGTTACTTTTTCTTTGTACCTATTTTAATTTTAAGACATATTTAAGTTACTTGAAATATTTAAGTCCCTACATATTATCTATATATCTGTTTATCCTAAAAATGCGTCTCTATCCTCTACATATCCAAGAAATTTCTAAATGACAAATAATACAATAATTAGGTATCTAAATGCTACAAATATTCTCTTGTCGCTAAATAGGAAGGGTAGTCAGTTAGTTACATGATTAGCATCAAATCTCAATCGAACGTATGCTAATATGGCGTGCTTGTCATTCACGTCATTTGCATACACTTGTATTATATCGGAAACGGCTTCATCTGTCGCCAATGCCCGAATATCGGCTTTAATTAATTCTATTATGCTTTTGTTGGGGTTTGGCGAATTTAGATTATGTCTTGCTTTGTTGTGGATGGTAATATACGAATTCGATATCTGTTTCTAAGTATGCCACAGATAAGAAATAAATGTATTTTTTAACTCTGTATGACACATGTAACAATTAAATCCGAAATATACGTAGTCACTCTTTCTCCAAATTGCTTAATTCTACCCCTATCTATATTTAGTGATTATTTCTTTAAATTTTAATTTTATACTTCGTATCGAAAGTCACAGCTCAGTACATCATGGAGCGTAACTTACTGTAATGTGGTATTGATTAACCAATTAGGTACTACACCCCAGTAATTTACACAGCACTTGACTTGTAAATTGCACAATAAGGCAATAATTACTAGTCAAAGATTATGTTCGAGAATATTCGTTCGTTGAATATACGCTAACGAGAACTTGGATTTAATTTTACTGCATGATTTTGACTTAATGATGTTGGATTGGGTTTGGTTTATTCTGGCTTCGAATAGGCACGTGCGACTAGAATTTGGTGTGGATATCATAGTGCTCCAATTTTTGTGAGTAGAGTAGGTACTAATCTAACCACGGTCAGTAGCTTAACTTGATCTGTTTGGCCCAGCCATGAAAACGGGATCCAAGGAGCAAATCTTTGACGGGATCAGTCATCAAGGAATCAAGCCTAAGCTTCTGGGAAAGAGGAAGGTATTCCACTTTCTTTTTAATAATTTGACAATTTAAATTAGATACGTACGTACCTATATTTTATCTAAGGTAATAATCTCGCTTTGGTTCATAGTAAAAAAAAACGATTTGCTAATTTTAGTTTTATAGCATTCCAGTTATTAAAGCTTAATCAAATTTACTTTCTATATACCCATGAAAACATGACCCTGGTCCACTTAAAAAAAACCTTTTTCTTACCCTTTCTTGAAGTTACAAGTTTTCTTTGAAGTTTTCTAACTTATAGCAAAATGTCTAAAAGTCAGAGGGCTACATGGAATTGTAGAGCACTTTAATATCCGTGGAAAGTAATCCAACGCTTTCTGTTGGGTATGGAATTTGGTATGGAATATACCTTGATCAACAAAACACCTTTGTTTTCCTTATCAACATGGATATCTAACAGTACATCAAGTACACTCCCAAATTCGCGATATTGACCCGTTATCCCCGCACTTAGTATCGTGGTATCATGGACAGATATCGATAATATTTATATCTGATAAATGGACGCGATAAACTGATATTGTTTAAATGCGTCGTTAGTCCAACACCTGTTCTTTTCATAATTCTTATGTTGTTTGGTAGCAGTGAGCGTAGCCCTCATAGCGTCACTTGCCGTTCGTAATAGACCGACAAAATCAAGCCGTGTTTATAACTAACTGGTCTTGGGAAGTCTGGAGCAGCTTGTAAACGACGACACCCGAGTTTGCATTTTAGGTACAGTCGAACAACTCCCCGCAAGACCACCATAAGGACGGGAATCGCTTAGCAAGACATGGTCGCGTCCAGTTCCCTAGTCAAACGTAATATGAGGGAGTGGTTTTGTATAAGTGTGCGTATGCCTCGACTCTATGAGCGAGCCAAAGAATTTTTTTTTAACTGATCGACCACGAACTTGTTTGATTGTACACATATGAAAACAAGGAGGTAAAAGTAAGACGTCTCCGTAACGGCCTGTTTCAATAACTTATTCAAATATGAATGAATACTATATAAATCTACACTGATATAAATTATAATACTAATTAACAAAAATCTTTTGACAATCGTCAGCGTCCGAACGTTTTTGGTTTGTAGGTACTTTTCGTGAACAAACATGTAAAAATAAATTTTGATCTATGAAGAGCACCTGCCAAAATATTGATAGTTGCCATTCGTGGACAAAGCTAGTTGCCATTGGCGCAGGTGTCGTTCGGCTGTGTGCCCTTGGTGAGCTTTCTTGCTCAAAGAGTAGCAGATTCAAAGAAGAGCAATCTATGGTTCAGCAATTGTTTTGACAGTGTACGCCAGTGTGTGCCTACATGAATATGCAACCCACTTACCAAAACGTAAGTGTAATACACCATTTCCATGAACGATAAATATCCATGAGTTAATCAGTATGTAGGTACAATCAAACAAGTCGGTGGTGGAACAGTTTGAAAAAAAATCTCTTGGCTCGCTCATAAAGTCGAGGCACACTAGAAACTGTTTTTGTACATGTGTGTGAAAAGTAGCACTGGAAGCGACGATGTCTTGCTGAGCGATTCTAGCCCTTATGGTGGTCTAGCGGGAAGTTGTTCGACTGTACGCTTATAATTATGTTTTACTATTGTCTCAGTTCTATCTCTAAAATTTCTCAAGAACTCCGGCACTGTAATACGCTTGTAGTAGTAGCTGTGTCTAATGTCCGCTTTGATACTTTATTTTCCACATAATCACAGCATAAGTAATAATTCTTATACTATAGCTTATTTCAGTCGTTCCATGCCACTTCTCAACGCCTTGATAAAACTTACCTGGAACAAAATAAAAACACTTATTAGTGAATAGCAACGTAGCATTAGTACATATATATCAATTCACAGTACTGTCCGAAAATGTGTTTGAAATATGGGAACAGATAGATTTCCGACGAGACCTTGTTCTAAAGGCCTTGAATATATATTAAAGGCATATCCCGTTCCACGAACCATCAACAGTTATAGAAATATCAAAATAATAGCACGACTTATATATCTTAATTGTCCACACCTAGCAATGTCCGATGGGAAATAAACGATTCGGCTCCTTATAAAATAGATGGCATTCCATTTATTACTCGAAATAGGCACGTCAAGCTACATAGTTTAATTAATAGGGGAGAATTTGCTCGGTCTGTCATTCCTTTACTCAATACCAAGGAAGCTATAACTAAGATTATATAGCAGGGAAAACTGGGGCAGCGTACTTATAGTAAATAATTTAACTGCACGTATTTTAACAGTGCGACAGGGGAATGATAGTGACAGGGTAGTATCACTAACATTTCCCTGACGTACAATTATTTGAATGAAGGTGCGCTTCGTCTATTAAGTTAAACTTGCGTTTTAATTTTGGGGTTGGTATATTTTTGACGTGCGTGCATACGGTGAATCACCCGTTGTTAAAAAGGTGTGTAGGCACAAGACATATATTAATCAATATAGAAGAAATACTGTAATTGCTGCAAAAGTACTTTATTTAACGAAAATGCGAAACATAAATTGCTTTAAAAATAAACATGTGCGCAAATCTAAGCGACGTTTCGGAGTGCTTTTGCTAGAAATAGAAAGACGTTATATATTTAGCAGAAATTAATGTGGAAATGGCAACGAATTTAAATTTTAAAATCGTGTATATCGGGCGAATGCAGGCCTCTCATTAGCAAGTGAGACCCCGAACCCGACCCAGTTTCATTCAGTGTGTTGTTGACACAACCCAGTTCACTTTCTTACATCTTCAAGTCTCATTTGGAAGCTCAAAAGCCGTTAGAAACATGCCGTAACGAGAGCAATTAGATGGAAATTCATTGGAAACTCGCATCGATATTGCTCTAATCTTGGAACGGATGAAGTTATTATCTTTTATTGGTTTCAATCAAATGTCAAATGGCGAGGTTTGACATTAAAAATGCGTTTCTATATGGTAAAACATTAAACAGACGATGGTGTCTGTATAGTTACTTCTACACTTATTACTTTGATAGTATGTACATATTTACTAAATGATTGATCGAATATATTCGATTCATGTTTGATTTCATGCCAATATTTAAGTTTATACTAAATTCGATGAGTATTTCCTTAGAATGCTTATTTTTATTAAGTTTGCCATACTAAAATTTGTACTTAATCACCTTTTTATATCTACGTAGTAGTACTGTACTGTGTACTACGTAGAAGAGTCGTAGAAATCTTTGTGTATTATATTATAGTTGTTTCGGATTTAGAAATTCGGAGATTGAGAGAAAAGTAAGAAATACTCTATATTTCGTGATAAATAACGCGTCCTAGTTTAGGCATCAGACAGTAACAGGATTGAACCTTTAACCCGTTAACAATTATTTACGTAGGCAGTAGACACATTGTTATAACCCAGGTCTAAATAGGTCACAGTGACATGGGTCTGTCCCTGTTTTCTCAATTTTATACCCACCCCACAATACATTATCAGGCATCTAGGTTTATCTCAGGCGACAATATGTAACAAAAATATTTGTGTGTTGTTCAATCTGTCCTATACCTACACAAATAGATTGATAAAATGTTACCTAAACCTAGGATGGATCCATCTTCTTGTGCCTTATTTATTTTTTTGGCTAAGCTTTATTCCAATATTATGAATACCAAATAGAAAATCAGATATCATGCTGAGATCAGAAGGATTGTCACCGTCAAACGCAGGGCTATTAACGCTCAGGGAAAATTAGGGATTACTGTAGCATAGGCTATGCTAGTAGAAAAATTATAAGACTTTAAAAATTACTCTATACCACGTTATTTTTAGTCTTGTTTTTTTTTTTTTATGGTAATAGGCGGCAAACGAGCAGACGGATTGCCTGATGGTAAGGAATTACCGCCACCCATGGACACAAGCAACATCACAGGAGTCACAAGTGCGTTGCCGCCCTTTGGGGTTGGGAAAAGGGATAGGATGAGGAGTGGGATGAGGGAGAAGGAATAGGGGATAGGGCCTCCGGCACTCTCACTCACCGAACGAAACGCAACAGTTTAGGTACTGTTACTTTACGTCGATTTTCTGTGAGAGGGCAGTACTTCCCCGGTCGAGCCGACCCATTCATGCTGAAATCAGCAAGGCTCTACTACCTGGTTATTCCTTATATGAAATAACTGAGGCTCTAATAATTGTATTAACTTATATAAGTTATATAGCTACCATTTCACGTGCTTCAAAGGAAATAAATAATTTACAAATCACTCTACACATAATGTAAGTATTAGTACTGGTGTGTATTATTATTAGTTAGTAGTATGCCCAGCAATTGAAATGCTCAGCACTAACTTGAGAGCAATTCAAAAACTCTAAGAATAGGCTGGCGAATTGACAATTGCACTTGTCAAATGTCGTATAGTAACTAGTTACGCTTACGATGAGTGTGTCCTGCGTCAAAGAGCTTAAGTAGAACGACCTTGTGGCAGCATCCGATTCGCAGTTATTGAGATCACTGAATGGCACTGTCGGGATCCAGGCCCCCTGTGGCGACACGTAATCACTGGATGTGGGCAATAAACTGACTACTCTTTTGACTGTTGCAATCTTGATCTATTTTTGTTCAAGATTATCACTTAGTTTTTATTGACTATGTATATAAGTATGTTGGTTTAGTAGAACCCTACTGGGTAAGGGACATCCAAGCCGCTGAGTACTGCAAGTAAAGACGGGATTGAGGATGGAGATGAATCAGGACACACTATGTGTATTTCTTCTCCGATCTTGGTACTGAGGATCTGGGAAGGGTGATAGAGCTACCGTCGTTTTCAAAGGCAAGCGAAGTAATACTCTATGCAATTACGCATAATAATATATGAGAAGGTAAGTACCTATTTTATACTTCGGTGCAGCCGGACCATTCAAGAGCAAGGATGTATTTTCAATAACTTCAGCCAAGTAACATGACCAGGTATTAACTACGTATCAGGCCGGTAATTTAAATAATTGTTTTACATTGTCTTTACTATTTTCTTAGTTACTTACTTTATAGACAATCTTGTATTATTTAATTGTAAAATGTGATATTTTCAATATTTAAAAAATTGTATCTGTAGAGTTTCTTTGAAAATTTTTCTCCATGGACTTTGGAACTGTGCATTTCAAGAAGTATGCGAAAACCTATGAAGAAACATATTTGAACTTGAAAATATTTTAAATTTCTTTTACTTTATCAAACTAAACATCAGGGACATTAAATAAATGAATATTTATGGAACCTTTTTTAGCTATGTGACAAAGAAACAAAGAATGATGAAAGTTATAAATTACCTACCAGTTTTTTTTTGTTAAGGTAATTATGTAAATTTTATTATTATGCAGACCAGGTTTTTACTTTTCTGTTCTTTCGGGTGTAAAGCAACCCACAATTGGCCTTTTGTTTTTGGTAGGAAACCACTTCAACGAATGAGGAGAGATGTAAATTTGGGCAGACAAAGCTTTTTGATCGAAATGTCGTATAATTACGACTCTCATGGATAGTAGATGGTGTTTAATGCTGGGATCGACCGAAGGGAAAGCTATAGCTTTTGAGTATGAGCAAAAATAATTAAATGATATCATAAACATATGTTGAGAAAGTCGCGATCCGCCATGGACAATTAATTCTACATGATTAAAAAATCCCTGTTTTATTTCATTGACGAATGTGCACATGATTGCTCTCTCGCTAACTTTAGACCAAGAACAAGGTTCCAAGCAACCTGCGCACTAATAAGTGTAATGAAACGTGCTGCAACCTTTACAGAGTTATGTGTTATTCTTGTTCGTGGAAAATTTTCAACAGAAATTAACGCAAAATATGATATAACCGCGTAAACTCATTGAAGGCAATTGAGGATATGTCATGGTACGTAATTTGTAGAATTCATAGCGAGTAATTATTTCATTCATTACATATATCATAAGTGCGCATTTAGAAAACAATTTTGTCCAAGTTCACATGGCTACAGATGGTGAAGCAGGAAATAACAATGTGACTATCTCGTCGGCATCGCAGTCGTATTACAGCTCCTTGTTAACGGTAGATTACATCAATGGAGGTATTTCCTTGTTTAAAAGAACCTGAAGTAATGTAAAGGTTTAACTGGTACTATAGTAATGTTTGAAGCGGTCCCCTAGCCGTCTAGCACTGAATTTAGCTCGGTACCTCAGAGGTAGTAGAGCCTTGCTGATTTCAGCATGAATGGGCCGGTTCAACTGGGGAAGTACTACCCTCTCACAGAAAATCGACGTAAAGTAACGGTACCTAAACTGTTGCGTTTCGTTCGGTGAGTGAGAGTACCGGAGGCCCTATCCCCTATTCCTTCTCCCTCATCCCACTCCTCATCCTATCCGCATTCCCAACCCTAAGGGGCGGCAACGCACTTGTGACTCCTGTGGTGTGGCTTGTGTCCATGGGCGGCGGTAATTGCTTACCATCAGGCGATACGTCTGCCCGTTTGTTGCCTATTACTAAATTCAGCAAGCCTCTACTACCTGTTAAAATGTATCTAGTCCTAGTGGTCCTACGACGCACACTTTACAAGCGCTAGTGCGTTTGAGTATTTACTCTTTGTTTCTTGTGACAATCGTTACGACCAGAAGATGTTATTAAACAGTACATCCAGAGCAAGTAGACACATCGTCTATATCAATACCAATGTTAAATATATAGCTGCTCCATAAAATTGTTTTACTTAATTAAAAACGTGCCTAATATAGATACACGTATATCTAAAAATAAACATAAGGGTAAAATCTTCCATTACTTCGTTCATAGAAACGGCAACAGAATTTCCTTATCCTTTAAAGCCAGAACCAAACATTACGTTGAAATTAGAATGAAAATGAGATGTATAATTAATTTCCTTTACTTTGGTTCATATAAATATTAATGTTTATATACATTTTGCCGCAAATAAGGATCAGATTTTAAATTGGAAATTCGTATTCCTCGAAGATCCCTTAAGAAAACCGTGTTGATGTATTTGGAAGCTGTTCTCATTACGTGAAAGAGGGCCTGGGGATATCTTGGCATTATCTAATTAAAATGTAACACGTAGTATGTCGCGTTACGTCGTTTTTGTGCCAAGGTCGAGCCCTGAGACAGTTGAGTGGATGGCAAGACAATTTATTGCTCCTGTAGGAACCTTGGAGATTTGAACCTTTTGAATTTTCCTAAGCGGTTTTTTTTCAAGTAAATATATATTAATTTTTATCGGGTGCTCTTTTTTGGCCTGGGTCGCGGCTTAAGGTGTTTGGATTGGTTACATTTTCAATTTTTATCTCTTTTATAGTCAGTTCGTAGTTAGATAAATATGAATAGGCTAGTTGACGAAAAAAAAATTATTAGTCCGTCCTTTAGATTATTAAAAAAAAAAGCGATACGTATTTTTTTATTTGTAAATTAAACCAAAAATGACCAAGATATAGCTCATTAAAGTTATGTATAACGTCACGCCGTGCTGCATTTTTTCGCACTAGGTGACGTCACACGTAACTTTAATGGGCTATATCTTTGTTATTTTTCATTTAATCGAAAAAAGAAAAAATACGTGTCCAATATTTTTTTATAATCTAAAATAGTGTTGCCCAAATGCAAGAACAAGACGAGACTTAGCCAGTCTTGGTCTTGGTCTTGCGCCAATACACCTGGTCTTGGTCTTGGTATTGCGCTCCCAGTCTTGGTCTTGGTCTTGGTCTTGCAGCAAGAGTCTTGCAAGTCTTGCAATTACCTATCAGTCTATTACTATTTATTAAAGTTTTTAAATCTTAGAAAAACGTATTAGAATTGGAATTATTATGACATCTACTACCTATCCTTACCATTTTATCCTAATCATAATACTGCTTGCGTGATCAGTATAATGTATTCATTTTCATTCTAAGCACTCTGAAACTTATTTATTCTTTGGAACACTTGTAGGTACTCTTAAAATTCGAAATTATTTTGCATGAGTCTACCTACGCCCTGTGGCAGCAATCAAATAGTGTCAAATGTTGTGATTTCGGCGCGGCGGCAACGATTGTTGTATATGATTTCAAAAGAAGCCGCCGGCGCGTGTATCATAACCATGTACTTCCGAAAAGCGGCAAAGGTCATTGGGCAAATAGTATGGGAGAAAAACCCACGGCGGACAGACATGAAATTGTGAGTATATATCAGTAAATATCTCTAGTTAAGCATGGCAAGGGTCGCTTTCTTGTGAGTTGTGGGAATAAAAAAAAAAACATATTTTTAACATTATTTATTCGGCGTAATCAATGTCTATAGTCAGTGGCGGCGCTAGACCACATGTGGACGTCGGCGACATCGAGTTCACGAGGCCCTTTAAATCGATGGCGAGGCCCCGTTTACTTCGTAGTAAAAAAACCGTTAAAATTAAGTACAAATACGTTACGTTACGTTACGGTACGTTAGAATAAATAAATAACAATTCAAATATTTCCACCAACACAGACATTGTCACGCACGTGTTCGAAAATAATTAAAGTCATTATCATCTGCTTAGCTTTTTCCCGAATTGTTCGGTGTTGGCTACCTAAGCCAGGATGATTGGCGAAACGATATTATAATTTGTAGCTTGTAAAACATTTTGCGAGGCCCCCTCAGGCGCGAGGCCGTCGGCGGTCGCCGACGTCGCCGACGCCTAGCGCCGCCACTGTCTATAGTGATTTTATCTAAAAATACCGCAAACATTTTGATTTCTTGTTGGTGTCTAGCCGAGGATAAAATATAAATGATACTGGCACCACTATGCGCGCAACTGCATATGGTACGGAGGCCATGTATACACGAGCAGTAATAATCTTCAACTGTTTGTCTTCATTGTCTCGCCTGGTTTAACAAAATATCTTCGTACGTAGTATTTTCGCGCTCTGACATAACGACCGGTTGGCGCAGCGGGAGTGTACGCGACTGCCACGCTGATGGTCGCGGATTTGATTCCCGCTCAAGTCAAAAATTTGTGTGCATGAACATAGATGTTTGTCATGACCTGGGTGTTTCTATGTATAATATGTATGTATCTACAAAAACAAAGTATATATGTAAGTTTATCCATTATCTAGTACCCATAGTACAAGCTTTGATTAGTTTGGGACTATATGGTGATGTGTGTATGTGGTAGAATATTATTAGAATTAGAATATTACAATATTTTATTGGTTGTTTAAGGCAGCGATAGCCTAGTGGAGATACCAACGGACTGCCATGCTGAGGGTTTCGAATCCACGGCGCACACCAATGACTTTCGAAGTTAAGTGTGTATTATATTGTTAATAATAGCTTACCCCGTGCCTCGGAGAGCACGTTAAACCGTCGGTCCTGGCTGTCATGAAGATCTTTGACAGTCGTTACGGGGAATCAGTACTCTAAAAATAACAGATATTGGTCCAAACCTTGGAATATCGCTATGCCTTTGGGTTGCGGAGGTCAGACGACAGTCGCTCGGTGGAAAAGTTGATATTCTGTCATAGCTTGTTAGACCAGTAAGCGGCCCTCGGGCTCCAAGACGTGTAAGTCTTGGATGCAATATTTTATTGTTTATAAAATCTTAGTCTCATATGCTTATGACAGTAGGACTTGTCCAATCTTTGATGATAATAAAATTATCAGTTCTTCGTATGGCAACTGTGGGAAATCTCTAAAATCTGGTTTGTTTCTAAAGGCATGAATGATCACTCAGTAGGCACATGCATGCACTCGACAGACCCGATTTGTAGCTATTTTTAACAGTACCACAATTTATATTACTTAAATAGAGTATGAGATTTTTGCTTTTTTTATAAATATATTTCTAGCTCAAACTTTGTTCTCCCATGGATTAAAAAAAAAATCTCGTATTTACTGGTAAGAGCATTCATGCTTTTTCATTTTATACCAAGTTCGTCAATGTCCGTGACCGGGTCGGAATACGCCCAATGTCCTTTCTTTGAGAAGTAAGTACAAAACCTTTGATGCCGCATTATCAAAGTGCCGATGGTTAAAACATAACTATGCATGCACTCAGTTTGATTTTAATGGATATTTTTTTATTCGCTATGTAGGTATGTTTATGGTACCTATTAGTCGTAATGCGCATAGGTCCAGTTTTTCATATTCTTTGATACAGTTTTTTGCGTCTCATAGAATTCCTAAGCGTACCTATACACCGAACTGTTACACCTAACTACTCCGTGAAATAGCGCTAAGTCCTAGCTGCAAGACGCAAGAGTCTTGCAGGCTTAGTCTTGTTCTTGCTCAAATCTTGCACGATCAGTCTTGGTCTTGGTCTTGCTAAAAATACGCGGTCTTGTTCTTGGTCTTGGTCTTGCAAAAACGCAAGAACAAGACCAAGACTGCAAGACCAAGAATGAATTTGGGCAACACTAATCTAAAATACGGACTAAATTAAATGTAATTATTTTGACCCTGGAAACTACCCTATTCTCTGTTCTAGTTAACATTATAGTTCTCATAAAGTTGACTAGAAGCGTGTAGACTGTAGAGGATTACTAACTACTAATAGTTATTAATAGTAGATGTTGAATAAATCATTAATTTTACTGCCTTAACTTAATGCGAGGAAACAGAGAGGGAGGGAGATAGATATTATGTTTAGTGTCAGTAAATGGAATACCGTTATCCCTTGGGGTTGCAGAGGTCAGACGACAGTCGCCCTGTCGAAAAGCTAATATTCTATGAAATCTGGTTAGACTAGTAAGCCGACCCAAGACTTCGAGGTGGAAGTCTTGGCTGCTATTGGGTAAACGCTAGGACTATTATGATACTTTGTAATTTGCAATTTTTTATTTTTTTTTACTTAAGGACTCACGCCTGTATCCCCGAAGGGGTAGGCAGAGGTGTAATACTACACCCACGTTTTGCCACGAATCTTTAGGTCCCACGTAATAGGGGGCGAGCCTATTGCCGTTACCGGGCACATCACCAGACGCCGTGCTGCTACTGAGAATTTGGAAAAACAAAGTAACAATATTGCCGTTTTTTTTCGGGAATCGAACCCGAGACCTCCGATCAGCAGTCGCATACGCTAGCCACTGGACCACGGAGGCAGTCATTTGCAATTTAGGGTTCCGATTTCCGCTTAGAAGCGTTTTGAGTGCGCTTAACCACTTATTTAATGTCAACGATAAGTTTCACTCTGTATCATCCAATATAACAAAACAACGAAATAATATCAGTATCAATATTCTTTATGTCGTGTGGTTGACGGCATAGAATACAAGTGTCACCACCCCCTATCTTCCCATGGGTGTCGTAAAAGGCGCCTAAGGGATAACACGATGCAAATACCATCTTTGCGTAGAGACGGAAAACTCGACATCAAACCCTATACGACTGCCTCGTTGGTCTCGCGGCATAAATGTGCGCGTGGGATCGGGAGGTTCCGGGTTCGATTCCTGGGTTGGGCAGTGTTATTGGGTTTTTCTGTCACGAAATTCTCAGTAGCAGCACGGAGTCTGGAAATGTGCCCGGTACGGCAATAGGCTCGCCCCTTATTACGTGGGACTAAAGTAAATCTGGCGAAAAGTGGGTGTAGAAATACACCTCTGCCTATCCCTTCGGGGATAAAAGGCGTGACGATATGTATGTATGTAATATTCTTTAAACAAATACGAAGTAAGATTTTCCTGATCAAATTACAACTCATGAGTGAGATGTTCTTGAAAAAGATACCAGTTATATTTCAACAACCTTCACAATACACAAGGTTAATACAAAAAAATATTCGCAGCCATTTTGCCAAACCAACTTTTTACAATACAAACTGACAATACGCATAACGAGCTATTGGCACTGTGCCAACAGCTGAAATTAACAGGTCGGCCGCATTCACACCGTATCGTTGGAATGAGCTCGTGATGTATAAGAGTGTTATCACGTGGCATAGTCGCAATTTCATTAAATGTTAATGACAGTATGAAGTACGCCCTTGCGTTTCATTACACATAAGTACTTATGCGGCAGGGCCATATTTTTGGTAAGATTTATTTGCTATGATGATTATTCTAGCTATTCCTGCGTCAAACAGTGTATTAATTCTTGCAATAGCATTGAAGGCATATATCCGTGGCACAGTGGGTTTCGTGCCCGTTGACAATGATTAAGAATTTCGTCATTATCTCTCTTTGATAATTTCACCCGCATTCCAGAAAGCTGCTTGAACCTACTTACTTAGTAGATCGATATTAAGATTTTACAAACTTGTTGATGCTGTGAGATATATTAAATACTTATTGTTGATTTTATTACTTACGATACTTACCTTTTAAAATGGAATAAATGTAAATTGTAATTGTTAGTACCTACACTTATGTATGGTAGGGAAAGTTGGGTATGGCAGAATAGATATGAAAGTATAATAAATGCTGTAGAAATGAGAGCACTGAGAAGTGAGAGTGTCTTTGAACGACAGAGTAAAGAATTGTGTGAAAGAGAGTGTTGTGGGGTAAAAGAAGATGTAGTTACAACCATTGAGAAAGGTATGCTAAGATGGTTTGGACACATGGAGAGGATGGATGACGAAAGACTGACCAAAAAGTTATATAAGGCAACTGCGAATGGGACAGGAAGAAGGGGAGGACCTAGACGGACGTTCTCCGACCAGATTGGAGACATCTTAAAAAAAGGACAGGTTAGAAGTACCCTTAACCGAAGAGCATGCATGAGAAATTTTATGGAAGTGAATGAAGCAAGAGAGATATGTCAGGATCGTTGCAAATGGCGTTCCGTAGTCTCTGCCTACCCCTCCGGCTTGGGTCTATGTATGTATGTACCTAATTGAAATTTTATAGAATGCCGATCTTTTGTTTGGACTGCTGCAGATAATAATACTAGGTATATAATAGATAATAAGTACTTTGTTGACCAACTGATGGCTCAGATCACGAACCAAAAATTAAATAGGTATATGAGAGCCAAGACAGAGGTAAATTACACCAATATTGATCTAATTTTTGAAATGTTCTCTATACTGAATCTTATGTAATCAGTTATGTATCTCTTTATTCAGTGTGATCAATAACATATTTGCGTGTAAATAACTCTACCCATCCCTTAGTAATAAACAAGCAGTTTTGAGGATACAACGAGATTCTTAAATTTTTATTTTTCATTATTTATTGTGACAGTAGGCTCGCCCCGTGTGACATTAGGACAGAAACATAACTGGCGAAGTGTGGATGTGTAATACACCTCTGCTTACCCCTTGGGGAGTAAAGGCGTGAAGTTATGTTATTATTTAGTATCTACTGTTTACTATTCATAAATGCAAAAACGCGTGTAAAATCTTATATTTGCCCTTATAGAATAGGTTTTTATTGAAATGTACAATCATCTTCCGTACCAGGGTTTCAAACTGAAGAAGCGAAGGTCTGTGAGAAGCAGCACCTGGTTTGTGATAGTTTTAGCTTGCGAGGATACAACACTTACTTTTTAGACGGGTAGGCAGAAAAGAGATTGTGCAGACATTTCTGTCCTTTTCGTCTAAAAGAGCGTCATATATTCTTAACATAATAGTAGTCTTGGTACGTACATAATAGTAGTGTTTATTTGAAGTAGATCATAAGAGTATAACCTCAATTGTAATCAATCAACTTATTTTCGTAATTTTCTAGCAGAGTTTGATGTGCACTGAATCTTAGGCAATTACCTCGCTGTGACAGTCAAAGTCGAAGTCAAAATCCTTTATTCATTTGGGTTACAATGTGACGTTTATGAACGTCAAAATAATAAATTAATAAAATAATTACTTAAAGACATTTACATTTATTGCCACGTTCGCAAAAAAAGGGCGTAGAATCATGAGAAAGAACGGGCAATAAAACTCACGGTCACTCTTTTTCATCGCCAGGTTTTGCTTTTGGTTTTGTTACACCTTTTATATCACTTGTATATACATATGTATTGTACATAATAATACTCAATCATTATACTTCATTTTAATTTTGATGTTCATTACGGCCATTTTCAATATTCAATCCATACATGGATTTTGAGATTCAAGATTCGTGTTTGACATATTTTGTATGGAGCTTATGTCAAAAACGAATCTAAAATCTATAGATCGAATATTTAATTCCGTAGTTAGTTGGCCTCCTCACAATAGACATGGTAAAACAGGAGCATATAGATAGACATGGGGAAATAGACATGGTTAGTTGGTTACCTAATAATGCAGGCAATCCGCGAAAATGATCAGAACCATGATGGAAATGATGCAGTTAAATATTAAAATTGAATACCAGCTCGCAAGACCGTCATCGACCAGTCATCGCAAGTAGCACCCGTTCACGAGTATGACGCATGCGAAAACAAACCAATCCAAAATTGTACAGTTTTATCAATAGATGTGGTGCCTGAGGGTGATTTCGATGTATGGATCATGCGGGCGAAGCCACGGCGATGTCTAATCGTTCCTTTAGGATTTAGAGTGTAGTATGGCAAGATTGTTGAATTATCTTCTAAATATATTATGATAATGACAGATAAGCCCAGGCGTGCACTGGCGGCCAGGTCGCGGTGGCCAGCGAAATATATACGCAGCGGCTTCTGGCCGTTTGCGGCCATGTGCGCGCACTGGTGTATATTTCCATACAATGCATGTATTTCGCTGGCCGCCGCGACCTGGCCGCTGCAACCTGGCCGCCAGTGCGCGCCTGGGCTAAATGATAACGAACAAAAACTACGACTGATATGGTTTCAATATTAACAATCTCTATAAGTAGAGTTTTAAATCGTTAAATATGCCCCTCGCTTACAAAAACTTTCCATGTTTTAGGTCCATCTTACACACACACATTGTGTGTGCTACTCAGTAGGCAAGTTACTACAACGGGAAGAGTGACCTCACTCTTCCCAACGAAGACACGTTTTCATGCGCCATAAGTATGGTATGGGCACATACAAAATATTGAAATCTACGTCTATAGGTATATTTTAAGTACAAATATGTCGTACTCAGGTTCACTCACTTCAGTATGAATGGGCCCGCTCGACCGGGGAAGTACTACCCTCTCACAGAAAATCGACGTAAAGTAACAGTACTTAAACTGTTGCGTTTCGTTCGGTGAGTGAGAGTGCCGGAGGCCCTATCCCCTATTCATTCTCCCTCATCCCACTCCTCATCCTATCCCTTTTCCCAATCCCAAGGGGCGGCAACGCATTCGTGACTCCTGTGGTGTTGCTTGTGTCCATTGGCGGCGATATCAGGCGATCCGTCTGCCCGTTTGCCGCCTATTACTATAAAAAAGGTATTGTAACTAGGGACCTACATTTAATTAAAATTAGTATGAGGACGACTAAAAAATCATTGCATAGATACGCTCAAAATTTTACGTTAAAACTTGAAGTTTTGTCATCGTAGAGTATTACAATACGGCCATGTAATATTTTAACGAAATGTTCGTTATTAAAGCCGCGTTTCATTGTGGCATTCTGTTTTGGTAAAGTTCCAAACATTTTCACATGTTGTTACCTAAATGAAAGTTATATATGTGTGTTTTATTTATGTGTACAGGGAAGTGACACAATGGAATTTTAAATGTAAACTTCCTGATTGTTGTTAAGTTTCATTATGATGTTGTATTTATGTTCGTAATTTGTTAGGTATAATTTATTATTCCATATGTATGCTAATTCCAGAGTTGTGGGTAGGTTTCATTTATTTTAACATACCTACTTGCATTATAATGCCGTCCCTACTTACCTTACTAAAAGTAACATGTTACTTTATTTATTTATTTTTATTTATTTAAAAACTTTATGCACATACATACTGTACAATGGTGGACATAATGCCTTGAGGCATTCTCTACCTGTCGACCTTTAGGTGGTGCAGAGATAAATGTGGTAGGTGCACAAGAGATTTGTTTTTACACGTTTTCAAATAATATACATTAACTGATAAGATGAGCATATTAGTAACAATTATGTATAATAGATAATATTGGATATAACAATATACCTAATACATAATATAGTAGATAGATAAGGAATAATAACATATAATAATAAAATTATATAATAATATGATACATACGTATAAATATATACATACACAATACATATAAATACATACTTATAATAATGGATGAGAAGGATGTGCTGATTCCTTCAATCTCTTAAACAGGAGATCACGTACTTTCATTTTGAATGCGTAACGGTTAGTGGACATTCTGACTTCAAGAGGGAGCACGTTCCAGAGTAGAACAGACTGGACAACAAAGGAAGAGTAGACAAACCCAGAAGAATGACTGGGACATGAAAGAAGAAGATTATGGGAAGAACGGAGACTTCTCTCGTGAGTAGAAGATAGAAACTGGAAGTATTCAGTAAGATAAGTGGGCGAGGAAGGGGACTTAAGAATCGTGAAGAGAGTAGTGAGAGCACGCAAACTACGGCGTTGACGAATTGGTAGCCAATTAAGTTCGGAACGATAAGTAGAGACATGGTCTTTACGTAAATAAATAAATTTTTACAATGTATTTTTTTTTTCAACCCGGATAAAGATAATACTCCCCCAAGGTTCTCCACACAGACCGATCCTGAGCCACCCCAACAAGATCGTCAGTCCACCTTGCGGGAGGCCTACCTCTGCTACGACGTCCTGTGCGTGGCCGCTACTCGCTACTCCACAATCTTTCTGCTTCAACGGTCATCGGTTCTTCTGGCTATGTGCCCTGCCCACTGCCACTTCAGCCTGACTATTCGGAGATATGTGGGTGAATTTGGTTCGCCTGCGGATCTCCTCATTTCTGAATCGATCTCGCAGGGAAACTCCGAGCATAATAGATAAAGATGATATTCTTTTCAATTCCATAAGCAAGAGGCCAAGCCAACTTGTGACATGGTTGATATTGGAGGTTTCAGTATTACTGGTTGTTTACATAGTTATCGGGCAATCCTCCTGGAACTTTAGTTTATTCGAGTCCATACCGGAAGGTAATAAAATAATATCACCCAGATAACAAACTTTGAATTGTTTCCGGGATATTCTGTTATCTATAACGATACAAGAAGCGCTATATAAAAACGAGGTACTAAATGAATGAAGCATTAACACCAGATCATTGATCTTAAGCATGTCGCTGTGCAAACTTATCATATTATTGAACTGTAATGACCCGACATGTAGATAAACTTAGTTTAATGTTACACTGTTTTTCTGTTTTAGATTGACTTATGAATTGAAGTCAGTAGTATAACGTCGCTTTTAAATAACAATTTCAGTAAGATTGCCATACTCGGAACAACAATAAGTAGCTCGTACGTAAATGACATCGTCCGTGTGGTGACGGATTAAGAATACGGAATGTCACCACCCCATATCATCCCATGGGTGTCGTAAGAGCCGACAAAGGGAGCATAATATGCAGAGAACAGCACTGTAAGAGAAGGAAAACTTGATACAAACCCTATACCAACCCGTTTGTCCAGCGTGGTATAGTAGGCCAATTCCTCTTTTCAAAGGAGAGGCCTAGTCCAGCAGTGGACTGTTAAAGGCTGATGATGATGAAATTACATACTATGCCTTCTTAATAGATGAGCCTGCGGTTATACCCACGTTACTTCAGTCTACTGCTACGCACCCGTGTCTCATAGCGTGATGTTATATAGCCCAGAGCCTTCCTCGCCAATGAGAAATCCAATAAAAAAATAACCATTAAAATCAGACCAGTGTGTAAACAAAACAAACAATATCTTTAGCTTTATTATATTTTAGTTATATAGGTTTAAAGTAGGTATATATATATATATTTATATATTCTAACTACATTCACACAACACCATCTAGTCCCATACTAAGCAGAGCTTGTACTATGGGTACTAGATAATGGATATACGTACATATACTTTTTTTTGTATATACATACATATTCTACATAGAAACACCCAGACCAAGACAAACATCCATGTTCACGCACACAAATGTTTGACTTGACCGGGAATCGAACCCGCGACCTTCGGCGTAGCAGTCGTTTACACTCCCGCTTCGTCAACCGGTCGTATATAGATTGTGTGGAGATCGACTACCTATTCAACAAGGTACACTGTAAAAAGGCGAGATGTTCACATAAACCGTTGCCATTCATTTCATATAAAAACAAAAATAAACTTAATCCCTTGCCAGACTTTTAAATGTTGTAAAAAGGAGTTTGAAAACAAGCAGTAATAAACAGAATAGATATTGCGAGATGCGTCACGTCCACGTCAGAAAGGGTTGCCGTAACAATACTTATCGTATATTTTATTGCAATGGGAGTGCTCTGTGCTTCTAGGTACCTATATAAATGCATAACGAGCACCAATGTAATGTCCTGGGACTCTGGGACAACATTATAGTACTGTAAGCGTATGCTAGTAGCACGTAACAGGTACGTTCAAGTAAAAAGCTTTTATGATGAATACTCATTCACATTTCAAATATAGCTTAATGTTTGAATATACGTTACAGGTTACACAGAGCTTAAGTATACTTTTAGATCTGGCATACATTTAAAAAATTGGATTTAGTTTACCAAATGTTAATACATTTTCTTTGAGGTTGCTAATGGTATAAAACAAACAATAAACGGTAATATTACACTTTTCAGTGCTGCGCATTTGAATATGACTATTCAAATCAAACTTAAACTTGAATAACGCCAAGAAGCTTGGAGTTTATGCGCGATATCTATAATTTATCAATCTGAAATGATATTAAAAATATGTCACTATATACTTATTAGTGTATTAGTTATACTGGAAACGTGTCACTATACATTAAAACTGGAAGCATATACGCACTTGTGTAAAGTGCGGCGCACATAGTATTGCAGTAACGTGTCTTATACCCAGTACAGACGCAGTGCAAGTGATAACAGATGCCAATAAACAAGTCGTTCACACCGCCGCGCGAGAGAGATAAACAACACTTGCCGGGATATTTTGAGATTATCGCTATCACAAGACCTCGAGGATATTTTGGGTTGTTGTTCTTGCATCAGTGGTCATATATATCAAGACTCAAAACGTGATACAGATTCAGTTCGTATTCGTATTTTTAAAAATAATGACAATAGAGTGAACAAAATATCTATATGACTGTCTCCGTAGTCCAGTGGATAGCGTATGCGACTGCTGATTTGCTGGGCAAAAGTGTTACTGAGTTTTTCCGAATACTCAGTAGCAGCCTGGAGTCTGGTGATGTGCCCGGTAACGGCAATAGGCTCGCCCCCTATTACGTGGGACCTAAAAATTCATGGCGAAATGTGTCATCAAATCCCTTCGGGGATACAGGCGTGGGTCTAAAAAAAGGGAATATCTATCACGACTACAAGACTACGTCCGCGGCTCCGCCCGCGTGTATTAGCCACCTTAGTTCCATACAGTAGTTAAAGAGATTATCGCGTTCATACAGACAGGACAAAACGAGGACTTTATTTTATTAAAAATATAGCTAATTTCGTTATCCAAGTCATTTGAATATAGAAAGGTGGTATTTATAATAACAAAAAAAATATCTAATGATAAAATCTTTCAATATACCTAACTTCAATGAGGCTGTATGCGTTAACAGGAGTCCTGCAATTTCGAAGATTACAATGTGATGTTGTGAATACTTGAAAGTCCTTGTGCCCCATATATCATTTAAAAACGAAAGCTGTCAGACCCGTGACAACTTCAAGACGAACAAATTCGAGATAAAGATTTCTATTATTAGTTTGTAAACAGAGACGTCTGCGCACATTTGCGTAAACTGACACGCGGTTGATAAGTTCAATATTTTGATGGCCTACATAGCAAATTGTTGGCGTGCAAACGATTCCCAGAGGGACCTATGTTTGTGTATCCCCTATAAATATTTGCTCGGTGTCTGGAGCGTTTCTTAAGTCATCGTCGGTAGCTTGTGTCGTAATTCCGGTGATGTAAGCGAGGGCATAGTATCTTAGACTGTCATATTCGAGATTTATAAAATGTACAATTCCATAATAACTAAAATTTCATAATTCACCTGTGCACTATATTTTGAAAACAAATGAAGTCCGTCTTGTGCAGTGTAAATCTGTATTCATTGGCAGTGTGTTAACTGGAACTGTTCAAAATGTCTCAAAGATTTTAACTGCGTGTAGTGCGGAGTACCGATATCTTAATATGGAGATCAATAGACGGCTACCCAAATTGTCTTAGAAACAACGATACCGTTCGTAATTATAAAGAGTTAATTATCGCTTGCCTGTAACCCCTTACTTCGGCAAACACATTAATCGTGACGGGGAGTGTCGGGGAGTCATAGGCGCAGGCCACACATAAATGGCGTCGGGCGCGGACACGGCGCGGGCGGCTTCTTATTCCATGCAAATTTTATATCAAGTGCATAGAAATAAAGCGCAATTTAGGATACACGGAAAGTCGTGGCGGCCGAGCCATGACATTCCGCCCGCGCCGTGTCCGCGCCCGTGTGTGGCCTGCGCCATGTCCGACGGAAATATCCTGAAACCGCGGCCGTGAAACCGTATGAAATAGATGGCTATTTCGCCTTCGCTTATGCAACCCATGGGATGGCCCTTGGGTTGCATAGGCGAAGGCGTTCTGTATGATGCAATTTTTTTGTTAATCTGGACTTAGATCCGGGCTGCAAGCTGTAACCTAGCACCGGCACCGAGGTTGGATGTAATCAGGATAATGTTTGCTATTTAAAAAAAGTATAAAACTTACTTGCAGGGTATAGACGAACTAGGAAGATAGCGTGAGCAAAACATAAAATTGATGTTTAAAACATGAAATAGAGGTAAAATAAAACATATTTACTGACGGGCAAAGCCATGACACTCTATGCGCACTTAGTTTATGGATCCCAAGGGACAATACCTACACACGGTATCCACAAAAAGGGTAAAAAAACCATAAAAGCCTTTTTATTTGCTGGTGTTATTCGCGCAGACTTCCATTTTGTAGGACATGAACAGAATGGATGAAATGCGGGTGGAAATTATAACTGCCGCTCCTTCTTGATTCACAAGCATGGTGCTATGCCAAAGTGAAAACGTTTCGAATAAAATTAAAGCCTTGGTTCCAGTAGCATTGTTTTTAGGGTTCCGTAGTCCACAAAGAACCCTTATAGTTTCGTCATGTCCGTCCGTCTGTCCGTCCGCAGCCTAGCTCAAAGACGCCTGGTGCTAGAAAGCTGATATTTGACATAAATATAGACATAAAATATTGCAACAAAACTGTAGAATAAAATTTAGGAATTTTTTTTTTAAGGGTATCTCCCCTACATTTATAGTGGGGTTGAATTTTATTTTTGGTTGAGTACCCCATCATGTGGGGTATCATTGGATAGGTTTTAAAAAAATATTATGAGTTTGCTCAAATCATTTTTCGATCAAGTGATTGGTTTGTCAAATATCAAGCTTTGAAGTGAAAAAAATTGTTAGACTCAAGTGTCCCTCCTGTCTGCCGGCTAAACTATTAATTTGGAAGAGGTGAAAAAAATCACAAATGTAGTACATATAACGAATTTAAAAGGAAACCTATAGCGGCTAAGTAGATATCACTAGATTACGAGTAATCGTCGGTTAACTTATAAATACCTATTTCTGTGAGTTTACATTGGGCGCGCTGGCTTAATCTTAAAGATATGTGTATGATATAACTTAGGTTCTTATAATAGTGTTATTAAAATTATTTTTTCAGCAAAATAAACAGTCGGATTTGTTGTAAATTAATACCCTTTGCAGCAAGTCATTATGGGCAACTACGGAACCCTACATTGCGCGTGGCCCGACACGCACTTGGCCAGTTTTTATTATTATTAGACTTGTAAAGATAAACTTTCAAGAACGAATAACTCCTGAGGATTTGCATTAAATAGCAAACTCCGAGATTTTTTGAGAGCTGGTTCTTCGTAAATGAATGATTTTATTGTTTCGGAGAACTTTGTGAAAGAAAGACCCTTGAAAACCGTTTTTCTAAAAGTCTTATCTAAGTGCTTCCTGTAAGTAAATAATTTAAATATACATAAAACAAGCACTCATAAAGTTATAAATTCACAACTTTGTCGCCCGTTTTTCTTCGTGATTTAAACGGCGTAAAGTTTTAGAGGAAAGTGGATGAAACTTTTGAGTACTTTCTATAACGCTTGTAGCTGAAGTAAAAGCCTCGGGAAACCGAATAGATCGCGACTAGGTAATATATTAGAATCTGCAACTTTCAACTTTGCTGTGGCAATGAGTGAAAGTAAGGAACTAATGCGTGGCCAGTTCTTAAAGTCAGATGAAATGTTAACTTTGTATTAGAGAGTAATCTTACATTCACTACGTTTATTTGTTTACTTAACAGTTTCACTGACCCGTGTATCATGTGTGATTCATTGCGGAAGAAAAGACAGCACTTTTTATTAACAGTTTTACAGTCCCGTGTATCATATGTGATTCATAACAATTGATTTTCTATTGTGTCTCGCGCTGGAAAGCGAATGGGTTAGTACACTTCTAGTGACAAATATAAATCTTAAATATTATAATCATAATTTGATGACGATAGCGTAGGCTAGGAAGAGTAAAGACATATGCAAAGTGGCTGGCAGCGGCTGGTCTCGAAAAATCGAGCTCAGTGGCATTCCATCGGACAGACCTATGACCAACCAACAGGTGGACTAAGGGCGGTTTCAGATTAGCGTATTTTTCTGCGCGTGTACGGTCGTTTCAGCATACGCGCTTACACGCGCGCTATATTACGAGCTTCAAAAAACCGAACGGGCATATTTTGGCGTGTTCGCCCGAAACTGTAGTGACATCTTGTCAGTGTCAACATGGATTCTGACGGCTCGTGCATATACGAGCTTAGAAGCGCGTCAACGCTCGTACGAGTTGCGCGTGTGCCAAAAGGCGCGCCTGTACGCGCCTACATGCGCTTTCAAAAACGAGCTTATACGCGCGTATAAAACGCTAATCTGAAACCGCTCTAAAGCGTGTTGAAGATGTTAATAATAATCACACTATCGTCTCACCTCATCTTGTGAATCCTACATGTATTTTTATTTAAACAATCATCCGAAAACATAAGTACATTACCAAGTAATAGCACAGATAATATAATACCTACTGGTAATACACGGTTCTACAATTCGACACTAATTTATATGTCAGTTGAAGGAAACATTAAGTGAAATTTACTGGAAACGTAAATTATGTAGTTATAAATGTTGGTATTACAATTGTACGTACGAAAACAAACATCGTGAATGTTAAATACGTTAATGTCGCTGAATCAACATTCTATACAATTTATTGGTTTTAAAACATGGTAGCTTGATTTTTGATTTCACTTATACTATAGGCGTGCATTATCTACCAATTTCATCCCGCTATGATCTGAATTTGATCGAAAGAAACTTATTTTGCATTTATACTAGGAAATACGGCCGTGTGGCTTTATAAAAAGTAATCAATACTAATATTATAAAGCTGAAGAGTTTATTTAGTTGCATACGTTAATATCAGGAAGAACTGGATTGTACTGAATAACTATTTTTGTCTTAGTTAGTCCATAGTTATATCGAGGAAAGTCTACGTAACCTTACGCTATGAGCAGGACCGACGCAGGAGACCTAAATAATGCGGGTGTAACAGCAGGCTCATCTAGTTATAGGTAGAATAAGTATGAAGAGTTATTTTGGTATGGTGTTCTTTTGTCGACAAATACAACAAGCATTATTATAATCAGAGTAATAACAACAGCTCTAGGTTAATTATAAAATTACGGTTACGTTTGATAAAACATTTTTGCGTGAGAGCTTCTAATTACGTTTATATTTATCTCGAATTGTGATAAAACATGGACTAACCTATTATATACCTACATTAAAACTATTTGTATATTATGGTCAAAATACATACCGAGATTTAAACCTCGTGATCATTGATTAACGTATCCATGGAACTTACATTTCTGATATTTCGTCATCTTTGTGACGAAGTTTAAATGATGACATGATGTACATAAGTCCATGCATTTTGAATGGTTTTATTGTCCTAACTAATTATTATTCCCAATTTTGTAGGATTTTTGGACAAAGAAAACTTACCTTAATCAAAATTTATTAATTAAGAACATCGATTTTAATTGGTCAAAACCACAGAAAAAAAATTGATATGTGTGGCGACTTTTGTAGTAAACTTTGCATCTGAGATCATAGAGTAAAGGGATTAAAATTAAGTCGAAAAAAAAAACCCTGATATGTGAATATGCAATTGTAAATTAAATTATTTGGTGCCCGGCCCCATCCACGGACTCCAAATGCTTTGTTACTTCTCAAGTTTAGCATAAAACCCGTAGTATTTTATCGAGATTTACTGTTTCCTAATATTTTGCATGTGATATTTATGTATTGTGCTTGCGTGCTTGCCCCGCAGTTTATCACAGCTGTTTTATTTAGGTCGCAGACGCAATATAAACCGAGAACAGTTATAATAGTTATCTCACTTACGTAAAACGATGAAAAGTGATATAAATATCGTTTACAATAACTTTGTGACACAGGTGACGATAACATGTAGTATTACGATCTTGTTTTGATCCTTCGCCTTTTGTTATGCCTTTGACCTGGGTCGAATAACAGGAAAGTTCCAGAAATTGCCATTATTGTACGATGCGTGCTGTAAAGTTGAATGGAAGTATCGCTTTTCACACTGTCGGAATACCATTCTCAAGGATAGCAAAATACTTGTCGAATTTGTCGATTGAACTCTATCAGGATTGTCATGCTTCAAAATAATACGTGTGTTCTCTAATACCTACAAATAATTTGCTAAGGCACGTGTTTTACATGAAGGTTAAAGAAAATTGCCAGTGTATTAGTTCACTAATGAGATTTTTGACAGGTAAGGCTTCTATGTCATTCAACATAATTATGTATGTTTGTGTACTTTGCTGGTTAATAATACGGTTCATATTGTTATAAGTCCAATGTCTACGTAGGTCATTTGGTAGAAAAAAAAGGGAAATGCTAAGCCCTTACTGCGTGAACCCCTATCGTAATTCTATTACTAAGAAAGCAGCAGCTATAAAATGTTGGAAGTCCTTTGAGCGGTCCGTCATTTTATGGACGCTTAAGCAGAATGGTCAAAATCGTCTCACTTGAAAACTTTTCACACAATCATGTTTAATATATAAGCAATCACTATAGGCGGCTCTTTTGAAATCCTCCTTTCCCCTCCTTACAATATACCATAATGGCTGCAAACTATGGAAAAATATAGTTTCCATAAGTATTTCCATTAGTCTATCGCGCATCGTACAATAAAATACCAGGATTAATTTTACAACAGCCCTGTTATGTAAATAATTCCTAACAATACAGGGTAGACAATGCATTTGGATCGCTGTAAAAATCATCATCAATTTGTAGTAATTTTCGTAGATAGATGGCCGACGAATATTGTCTAGGACTTGAGGATCTTCAATGGTGTCGTCGTAGATCTGTGGGTGCCACTTTATTTCGATAGCGCCTGCGTCTTCACCATTTTCCAATAAATGACACTAGTAGTAACAGGTAGGCAGCTTCAGTCGTCCTTTAAATAAATTCGCACCTACTTTCTTCAACTTTTACAAGGAGTCAATAAGTACGCTATTATTACGTACAAAGTTTTTTTTAGTACAGGCTGGCCTTCGCTGTGTTCTTACTTCTACGATCTTACGCCTCATCTCAGTTTTTACAGCCAGCTGTTAATGTACCAAGTTTTTGTAGCTGAAGGTTTATTTTATATTAATGTAGGCTTCGTCGAAGTCCTGAACCTCGAGGCTTTACGAGTCCGCTGCGACCTGTAGCGCGCCCTTAAACGTTTTATATAAGGAATAACAATTAGTACAGTTTATTAGCACGAAGGTTTTATTTTTAAGCTCTTGTTTTATATTCGTACTGGCACGAGGCTTCGTAAATATTGATTTGTCGTAGTTATATGCGAATAGAATTTGTTTCGTCTAATGGTAAAATGATACACGGCTTCAATTATATGAAATTATCATGGTATTAATAAATTGGGGTAAATAGAAAGGGTCCCGGTCGTGTAAATAGAAAGGCTCTTTTATAGGAGTTCGGGC
Source organism: Euclidia mi (assembly GCA_944739405.2). Classification (NCBI taxonomy): domain Eukaryota; kingdom Metazoa; phylum Arthropoda; class Insecta; order Lepidoptera; family Erebidae; genus Euclidia; species Euclidia mi. The sequence goes on along the minus strand of OX123184.2, from coordinate 75,503,639 downwards.
TTACTCACTACAACGCGGTATTCCTCTAGCAACCCATTGTGAATGATGGCGACACGAAGATTACGTTCGTATCACTAGAAATAAAATAAATCAAACTTTACGTTTTGGGGGCGAAATATGGTATCACAAAACAAAAAGAGGCCAGGATTATTGGCAGTAGAAAATAATGAAGTAGTAAATAATGAAGATACTTTGTAGATAAGAGTTCCACATACTATGCGACTAGATTTGTCTTAAACGTACAATCTTTCATTTTACAAATCGTCCTTAAAATACATATACTTAACTCTATCCAGCGGCAATCTCTTACGAAATATAGTTTTTATAGAAAAGTATTAACCGTTTGCCTTAAAGAAATTTCAATTTTTTTAATATAGTAGCTAGTTTTGAAATAAAATTGGCACACTTGCAGAATATTTATACTAGTTCGGATGTATTAGATAATAGCCTTTAAAACATGTCGAAAATCATTGACGAGGCCTTTATCCAGCAGAGAATAACAAAAAGCTGATGATGTTGATAATTTAAACATAACTTACTTTACCAGTCAATGAATTTTCTACCTAAAATATGGAGAGAGCTAAAAATACAAGTTCAACAAAAATCTACCGGTGATATACAAAAGCATAAAGTACATGCATCAAAATTAAAAACTGTGAGATCCTTCATCGATTTGATAAAGTGGGCAGTTAACGTATTTTATCGAAAGTGTGAGACGACAAAAAGTCGATTACTTATCGCTGACAGATTTATTACTATAATTTATTTATTTTGCTGCTTTGATCAATTTCGTCTCATAATACAAGGCATATATATGTATGTTATATCGCATGTAACGATACAAGAAAGATCAAAGCATTTTTCTGCTTCATCTAGAAGACTCATATGTTGCAATAACATTCTCTCAACTCTTTTACAAGTATTGTTTATTGCACAAGAAGTTATTTCAAAGAAGCCACATCATATTATGTTGTTTCAAAATTGAAAGACGAAGCAACAAATTCTACTTTTAATGTTACAAAGAAGTTAGGATACAGAAGCAAAACGATGAAACTATTCAAATTGAGCGGTTTCAGATAAGCGTTTTATGCGCGCGTATGTGTTCGTTTTTGGAAGCGCGTGTATGCGAGTGTGCCGAAACAACCGCAGAAAAATACTCTAGTTTGAAATCGCCCTTAAAGTAGGTAACACTGTTATGATGTCTTCGAAAATATGGAAACAATATACGCAGTGAATCTAGGACTTAAATCATATCTAAGTTAGATTTAAGATATTGTATGAACTACAGTTGCAGCTACAGGTTCAGCTTTTGGTTCTGTTTCGATCAATGGTGTATCAATGCAATTTCGTTATATTGTACTGTTTACGTAGTGGTTTATTTATTATTAGTGTGACAATTAGCATAAAAAAATGTTTCATGAGTCTTACTTTTACAACCTAACTTTTATTTTACAACCTTTTTATACTTCGTATTATAAGAAGCACAAAAGAACTGAAACTAGGCCGAGAGTAAGTTCATCATATTCAAACAATCGACACAGCCCTAATAACTATTTTATCAGTATCGACTGTAGTAAATCAAACAATAGGTGTCGGAACAAACAAAGAGCACTAAATTATTTGGCACCCTCCTTTTTGTACTAAACCAATGATTTTATGATTTAAGTACGTAACTTTACCCCCAAACACTTGCTTACTTTTAAGTTTGGCACAAAGGAGGTCGAAGTCTCAAGCAATCGACCCAAATTGTCTGTACCTTCGTAGTCTATATTCTGCTAAGTATGTCCTATTTTGTACTAAGTGGGTAATAGCTAATATCCTTTCGCCGGCGCCAGTGTTAAGTAATGTTATCATTATAGGATGGGCTGCGAGATTGTGTAAATTAGAACAAGTAACTTCTTAGTAAGTGCCCAAGCGGTTTAGATCATCAGAAACAATAGGAAATAAGAAGTTACGTTAAGTTTCGCTACTCTTATATGAAAAATTAAATGCAGCGATAGCCTAGTGGATATACCAACGGACATGCAGAGGGTATCGGGTTCAAATCCACGGCGCGCACCAATAACTTTTTAGAGTTATGCGCGTATTGAATTGTAAATTATCACTTGCCCTGGCCTCGGAGAGCACGTTATGCCGTCGGTCCCGGTTGTCATAAAGATCTTTGACAGTCGTTACAGTGCGTCACGCGTCAGTACCTTCTAAATAAACTGACACTAGTCTAAACCATGGAATGTCGCTATCCCTTCGGGTTGCGGAGGTCAGACGGGCAGTCGCTCCGTGTCAAAGCTAATATTCAGCCAAATCCGGTTAGACTAGTAAGCGAACCCCAGGTTGAAACTGGGATAACGCAAGGAGGATGATGACTCTAATATGAAAAATTATATTTCTATGTTATCAAATATTTGTCGACTAATAAACAAAACAAGCAGTGTAAAGAAAAGGCCACTTCTAATACTTTTGGTAATTTTAGTCAGTGAACTGAATTACTGCGAAATCTAATTCAGCTTGCGCATCTCATTTTTGTAGCGACTTTTGTAGTAAACTGTGCATCTGTGATCATAGAGTAAAGAAAGGTACGTAGTAGGCACCTACATAAATGTATATTATTATCCCAAAGGGATTTAAATTAAGTAAAAAAAAATTATATGTTCATGAATATGCAATAGTATAAAATAAACGTTGAAAACGACGAAACACGGACTCCAAATGCTTTGTTCTCTCTCAAGTTTAGCATAAAGTATTACAGTAGCAGTATTTTATCGAGATTTACTGTTTCCTAATAACTTGCATGTGATATTTATGTATTGTGCTTGCGTGCGTGCCCCGCAGTTTATCACAGCTGTTTTATTTAGGTCGCAGACGCAATATAAACCGAGAACAGTTATAATAGTTATCTCACTTAAGTAAAACGATGCAAAGTGATATAAAGATCGTTTACAATAACTTTGTGAGACAGGTGACGATAACATGTAGTATTACGATCTTGTTTTGATCGTTCGCCTTTTGTTATGCCTTTGACCTGGGTCGAATAACAGGAAAGTTCCAGAAATTGCCATTGTTGTACGATGCGTGCAGTAAAGTTGAATGGAAGTATCGCTTTTCACACTCTCGGAATACGATTCCCAAGGATAGCAAAATACTTGTCGAATTTGTCGATTGAACTCTATCAGGATTGTCATGCTTCAAAATAATACGTGTGTTCTCTAATACCTACAAATAATTTGCTAAGGCACGTGTTTTACATGAAGGTTAAAGAAAATTGCCAGTGTATTAGTTCACTAATGAGATTTTTGACAGGTAAGGCTTCAATGTCATTCAACATAATTATGGATGTTTGTGTACTTTGCTGGTTAATAAAACGGTTCATATTGTTTTAAGTCCTATGTCTAGGTCATTTGACAGAAACACAAGGGAAATGCTAAGCTCTTACTGCGTAAACCCCTAGCGTAATTCTATTACTAAGAAAGCAGCAGCTACAGTTGAAAGTTCTTTTAGCGGTCCGTCATTTTATGGAAGGTTAAGCAGAATGGACAAAAACGTCTCACTTGAAAACTTTTCACACAATCATGTATAATATATAAGCAGTCACTATAGACGGCTCTTTTGAAATCCTCCTTTCCCCTCCTTACAATATACCATAATGGCTACAAACTATGAAAAAAATATAGTATCCATGAGTATTTTCATTAGTCTATCGCGCATCGTGAAATAAAATACCAGGATTAATTTTACAACAGGCCTGTTATGTCAATAATGCCTAACAATACAGGGTAGACAATGCATTTGGATCGCTGGAAAAATCATCATCAATTTGTAGTAATTTTCGTAGTCTAGGACTTCAGGATCTTCAATGGTGTCTACGACGACACCACCCGTGGGTGCTACCCACTTTATTTCCATAGCGCCTGCGTCTTCACGATTTTCCAATAAATGACACTAGTAATAGGTAGGCAGCTACAGTCGTCCTTTAAGTAAATTCGTACCTACTTTCTTCAGGTTTTACAAGGAGTCAATAAGTACGCTATTATTACGTACAAAGTTTTTTTTAGTACAGGCTGTCCTTCGCTGTGTTCTTACGTCTACGATCTTACGCCTCATGTCAGTTTTTACAGCCAGCTGTTAATGTACTAAGTTTTTGTAGCTGAAGGTTTATTTTATATTAATGTAAACTTCTTTGAAGAGCTGAACCCCGAGGCTTTACGAGTCCGCTGCGACTTATAGCGCGCCCTTAAACGTTTTATTTAAGGAATAAGAATTAGTACAGTTTATTAGCATGAAGGTTTTATATTTAGGCTCTTGTTTTATATTCGTACTGGCACGAGGCGTCGTAAATATTGATTTGTCGTAGTTGTATGCGAATAGAATTTGTTTCGTCTAATGGTAAAATGTCCGTGTGGTGACGGATTAAGAATACTGATTGTCACCACCCCATATCATCCCATGGGTGTCGTAAGAGCCGACAGAGGGAGCATATTATGCAGAGAACAGCATTATAAGAGAAGGAAAACTTGATACAAACCCTATACCAACCCGTTTGGCCAGCGTGGTATAGTAGGCCAATTCCTCCTTTCAAAGGAGAGGCCTAGTCCAGCAGTGGGCTGTTAAAGGCTGATGATGATGATGATGAATGGTAAAATGATACACGGCTTCAATTATATGAAATTATCATGGTATAAATAAATTGGGGTAAATAGAAAGGGTCGTGTAAATAGAAAGGCTCTTTTATAGGAGTTCGGGCTTACTCACTACAACGCGGTATTCCTCTAGCAACCCATTGTGAATGATGGCGACACGAAAATTCCGTTCAAATTATTAGAAATAAAATAAATCAAACGTGATACTAAATGGTTTTGGGGACGAAATATGGTACCTCATTGATAAAAACAAATAGAGGTCACGATTATTGGAAGTAGATAATATAGCTAGAAAGTATATTGATTCACAATGAAAGCCATATAAGAATGTAAAAAAATTATATTACTCCGTCTAGTTACAGCTAGATATTACGGCTGAGAAAGGAACCTGGATGATTTTAACCATATACTAAAATCATAACTTCATGGCAGAGTAATGGAAGTGCTGTGTAAACAACATTTGAGCATTACTTTGCGCGAGAATGTCACGCCAGGAGTGGCTGCACGTGAGACGACGTAATTAACTCAGCACTCACTCATTACGTAACGTACACGTGCAAGTTTTCGTCAAAGACCAAAGTACGAATAACATTTATATGAGCATGTATTTTTTACGACTCATGTATTGAATGCCTTATGTGTGTGACGGTTTTGGCGATGATCGAATCGCAATTGCAAAATTCTCGTGACAGATATTGTTTTCTATTTGTTGTGTGGTGATAGCACACGCGATAGTCGGGACTGCACAGTGTTTGCCTCGCCAATTAGCTCAGTGTATGACACTGTGGTTTGATCCCCACACGCGACAACATTTTGTGTTAGTCACATCGTTTGTTGTTTCGAGTCTGGGCGTGCTTTGTGTCGGTCGATTGAATGTTGGTAAGTAAAGTCCCTCGCGACATAGTTTTTTTAAGAAAGAAAATCCACCTTATTACAAAACATGGACTAAAAATAAATCGAGGTTTACACATAAGTTTTACTGCGTAAAATTGATCTTACGTGCACAATTAATCCTTTTTTTGTAAAACTATTGCCACTAAAATTCGTTCTAACAAATGTCAAATTAAAATATATAACTATCTTCGTCAAAAAGTCCTTTTAAAAATTTTCCATCGATACCTAAACCTGGTTTTATATTTAAGCCATGTTTTGTAATAAGGCCCAATGGGTTTATTTGTGGGTATAATAAATTAGTGTTCGAATCAATGTACTTACCTATTTACGTTTCTGTTGTTAATCGTAGAGGACATTCATTCGATAATCTAATCGGCACGTAGAGTCAGATTATGCTAAATCGACAAGCAAAATGTTGATTCTAACGGCAGCAAGTGTTTCTCACTCCCTCTCCAAGCTTTGCTTTGACACCCCTATACTAACTAAAAGCAAGTAAAACATATTTTAAAATAAAACTTATTTCCCTCGACAGCCGCTCGAAGAGAATTGTTGACAGTTTAGATAGGAGGTAGAGATAACAAATAACATATTCACAAGTACCTAGGAACATGTGCCTTTTACTCTAGGTACTTTAGAATAGACACTCTTCAAGTAGATGATAACGCCCCCTTGGCCTTGTGGGCACAGAGGACTAATGCTGTGCTAAAGAATCGAGAGAAAATTGCGGTAGAGGTGAAGTGGAAGATCATAAAAATAAGACTCGTGACACACTACGCTTTAATTCAAAGTTGATTCTCATGCCTCCGACCAGCAGTCGCATACGCTATCCACTGGGATAGCGTATGCGACTGCTGGTCGGAGGTCCCGGGCTCGATTCCCGCGCCGTGCAAAAGTGTTACTGGGTTTTCCTGAATTCTCAGTAGCAGCACGGAGTCTGGTAATGAGCCCGGTAACGGCAATAGGCTCGCCCCCTATTACGTGGGACCTAAAAATTCATGGCGAAATGTGGGTGTAATATTTACACCTCTGCCTACCCCTTCGGGGATACAGGCGTGAGTTTATAAAAAAATAATAACAATGATTCTCAAACCATGCACTAGACATCAAGAGTATTCAAACTTATTACAGTTTGAGAACCTCAGTTTAGAGCTGGCACTAACCACAATAAATGTGACAGCGACACTTTAACCACATTGCAGTACTAACCAGCTTGATTTGAATATTATAATGATGCAAGTTTCACAACAATACTTATAGACTTGTGGCCGGAATTATCGGACTTTACAGATCGGCTGGTTTAGACTGGTATTTATACTATTTATGTCTTAATTAAACACGCTTTTGTTGCCTGTTGAGTAATGTTTCACATTTCAAATCGAGCTGTTTTATGTAACTGCTATGAAACATGGTAGTGAAATGTTCTTGCCAAGTTATTGAATTGAAAGTGTTATAAAACTGCATGGAATATTCTAAACTGCCGCTATTTGTACACATTCAGGATGCTCGTGGTCGTGAATGAGCTGTACTGACTGAACCCAATGCATATGCGACCACAGGTTGTATAAGCTGGACGAAAAGTCAGCAACCGCTTTACATAGGATATCTTGTTAACGCGATTAAGATCTTAACGGGTATTAATCGCGTTAACAAGATATCCTATGTAAAGCGGTTGCTATAAACTTGTAGAATAAAATACAATCCTGCTATTGTAAACGTGGAAGTTAGTAAGGATGGCTTTTTATATTCTTCCAATAGCCACTGGACGGATTTTGATGAAACTTTGGCGTAAGGGCCGGAACATATCTGACGGAAGATCCGTCGCGTTTTATCGGTCGCGTAACCCCAATACATACAAATGTATAGAAAAACGTTCAACCATTCACACCTGACCGATAATCCGTTAGTACATCGAGCGTACTAACGGATTATCGGTCGACGTCGCGCGCACCACGCACCACGTGAATTTTGACCTTTGAGTAAGGAATATAAATGGAGAGGGCAAATAGTAGGTACATATAGAAAAATTACATTATTCACATATATTTTATATTTTTATAAACTCACGGCTGTATCCCCGGAGGGGTAGGCAGAGGCCTACCCCTCCGGGGATACAGCCGTGAGTTTATAAAAAAATCATGGCGAAATGTGGGTGTAATATTACACCCACATTTCGCCATGATTTTTTTATACACATATATACGAAATCGACATAAAGCCACCAAACATAGTGTTGTCTCGTTTTGTCTTAAGAATATCTCTGTCAGAAAAAAGAGATAGCCATAGTTTACTGAATAAATTAATCATGACTATATTTTATTAGAAATGTCATTCGTGCCACTATCGCTATATTTTTCGCATCGTTGTCTACGAATATAATAATTTTGTTTTTGTGCATAAATATGTCTAAAAACCGATATTGGCTCTCAGAGAATATTTTGTTACATGTTTCATACAAGGGTCGTCTTTCGCTTTGCCATGTTCGCCCACATTTGCATTATGGAATAAACTAATCTGGCAAAAGATTTAAACTAACAAAGGTAACTTACTACAAAAATGTATTATTCTCCTCTAACCGGCTCCATATCGATATCGATTACATTCTGGAGAACAATCCAAATGGCAGCCATTTTATTTGCCCAACGTTTCGTACGTGTGCACGCAAATTTCGTAGGTGTGCACGGTAAATTCGTAGGTATTGGACATACCATATCCATGTCATTCCCAGATCGGTGATTTTAAGATCGTAAGATTCCAGGGCCGCCAAAGCTTACTTATTTTTTCAGAAACGAAATGTGTAGAATAATGTAGTGTTAGTATGTGCTATGCGTAATATTTTCAAGCTTGGATCGAGGGCCAATTTTTGGGTATGAGGTGCTAAAGGTCCACGGGAACAATTTACATACATACCTATATAGAAAACATTTTGTGTCTTGCTCTGCAACTGTAGTCTGTAACCCCTTCCATATCATTTGTATAAGTTTTGTGAGAAACCGTAACCAAATCGTATTATCGTCTTTTATTTTTGAACCTCCATACCTAAATAGGATATATATTCAAATAACGCTTGTTGGCTACTATAAAAAATCTTCGAAGTCCGCCATATTTTTAATAGTCAAACTCGAATTGCAATATAAATAACTACAGGACTTCAGTGACTACATAACATCAGGTAACACGAAAAATGATTAAGTAAAAGAATATGACAATAAAATATTGAGCTGCCCTGAGTACGGCCCTGCACGAACAAACTTAAATGTGTGCATAATAGCCACGCTTTCAGCGAATGTGTGCAGATACGCTCGACGCATTTTCCGTCAGATGTGTACCGATTCATTTGACGGAATAGACGCGACCGAAGATACGTTCGACGCATCTTCGGTCAGATATGTTCCGCCCCTTATACAGCTTATCTTAATATATAAAATCCTTGCGTTACTGACTGACTGACAGACACGCTACAGCCGAAACTATTGGGCGCAGGAAGCTGAAATTTGGCATGTATGTTCCTTGGGGACCGTAGGGGTGCACTAAGAAGGGATTTCCCGAAATTCGTACGGCATCGGCCAAACCGGGTAAATTACAAAAAAAATGCAGGCGTAGCTGCTGGCGTCCTCTAGTATATTATAAAAGCATATAATTTTCGATGATATAATTGGCAGCTACAGAATTAAGTTCAAAATAAATTTGTCGAAAAAAAGCATAGACGCATATGTGCATGCGATGTGCATTATATATTCTGTTCTCCTATTTCTCAACTATTGTCCAATGATCGATAAGTTGGAGAAATACTTTACGAATATGTTTCCCTACGTTATTATTACTCATTGGTTTTACGATGGAATAAATATGAAATATATCTACGTTTGTTATGAGAATACTGAATATTATAAACTTACTTTTTATGACTATTTTCATGTGTTTACCTATATTAACCAAAATACATAGCTGACAAATTATATTAACTTGCCCAAGGACAGAACGTAGGTTCTTAATTAAGATTGGCTTTGATTACCAGTCTAGACGTAAATATGATTGGATTCTATTCTCATAAGTAGTATTAGGACATAATAAAATCATTGGCAAACAGTAGCAATACAAACTAAAGAATTCATAAGAGGTACTTAATGTTTGCGATTGATACATAACGTTCGTAATTTGAGATAAGAGAGAGGTATTTTCTTATTACAAGCTTTTATTTAACTTACATTGTTACTACTATGGGTTAAATATTGCTTTTGCATGTAGGTAAGTTGGGTTACGAACGCCTAGTAGTTCAGGGTAAAGTAGATGGCACCAGACCACGCGGCAGGTTACAAATGAGGTGGACAGACCAAATTAAGATCGCTGCCAACCGCTCACAACACGAGTGGCGTCGAATTGTGAAGCAGGCCACAGCTGTAGATGTCACAACCACGACTACTCTGCCAAGAATGTAACGCCTAAGAAGATGAAGTTGGGTTACGATATTCATGCATGTTTATGATAAGCAGGTCCTGGTATTACATCCATGTCGGTTTCTAAGGAAAGTCCTCACCAGGTAACAGTACCTTTGCCCTTTGGAAGCTTGTTTACAAAAGCGGTTTGAAAGATGTTTTTTAACTTATTACGTTTTACCTTGCTTTTTAGAAACGGTATAATTATGATACAGTGTTCTACGACGTTCGCACTGTAGCACAATTAATTTCAATGCCAATAATGAAAGTATCATAATACTTCTTAATTATATAGAATAGTTCCTACGTTTCCCTGTTTACTCTCTTTGAGAGGTCGAACATTCATTATAACTGATATGAGTTTGAATTATTTTTGCTTAGTACATTTGCATGTCTGTGATTATTCTATTTTCATTCGATAATTTTCTATTCCTGTCCATCTCTAGGTTGCCAGGAAGAGATTGTCCTTGTATCGACGAGGATATCGAGGCCGCCGATTGTAGAAACATATAATTATATCATAGCAAAACGTCACTTTATAAATCTACAGCTCGCAGCTACTGCCGCACTTGTCATAATTAAACCTTTCTTACTGACCCAAGAAAATTTCGGAAATATCCTTCTTCGCACCTCTACGGTCCCCAAGGAACATTCATGCCGGATTTCAGCTTCTCGTGGCCTGCAGTTTTGGTACTGCGTTGTCAGCTGTCAGTCAGTAGCGAAAGGACTTTATTACGTATGTTAATAAAAGTTTTATTTATTTATATAAACATATTGTATGAGGTTACTTTGGTACCTACCTATTATTTATATATCTGTTTATCCTAATAATGCATCTCTATCCTCTACATATCCAAGAAATTTCTAAATGACAAATAATACAATAATTAGGTACCTAAATGCCACAAATATTCGCTTGTCGCTAAATGGGAAGGGTAGTCAGTTAGTTACATGATTAGCATCAAATCTCAATCGAACGTGTGCTAATATGGCGTGCTTGTCATTCACGTCATTTGCATACACTTGTATTATATCGGAAACGGCTTCATCTGTCGCCAATGCCCGAATATCGGCTTTAATTAATTCTATTAGGCTTTTGTTGGGGTTTGGCGAATTTAGATTATGTCTTGCTTTGTTGTGGATGGTAATATACGAATTCGATATCTGTTTCTAAGTACCTATGCCACAGATAAGAAAGAAATGTATTTTTTTAACTCTGTATGACACATGTAACAATTAAATCCGAAATATACGTAGTCACTCTTACTCCAACGTGCTTAATTCTACCGCTATCTATATTTAGTGATTTTTTTTTTAATTTTATGTTATACTTCATATCGAAAGTCACAGCTCAGTACATCATGGAGCGTAACTTACTGTAATGTGGTATTGATTAACCAATTAGGTAGGTACTACACCCCAGTAATTTACACAGCACTTGACTTGTAAATTGCACAATAAGGCAATAATTACTAGTCAAAGATTATGTTCGAGAATATTCGTTCGCTGAATATACGCTAACGAGAACTTGGATTGAATTTTACTGCATAATTTCGACTTAATGATGTTAGTGTGTGTGTGGTTTATTATTTCCTTGTAAAGGTAAGTGCGACTAGAATTTGGTGTGGATCATAGTGCTCTATACAGTAGTGTAAACGGGGAAGGCCAAAGAAATGCCGGCTTGACGTCGAATTTTACATTGCACAAAAATCCTGTACCTGAGAAACGTAACCCTGGTCCACATATATATAAGAAAATCATTTTCTTACCCTTTCTTGCAGTTCGAAGAAATCCGGTGTAATTTCGGTTTCTTACTTGTAGCAAAATGTCTAAAGGTCAGATGACTAAATGAAATTGTAGAGCACTCTATTATTCGTGCAAAGTAATCCAGCTCTCTCTGTTCGATATAGAATTTGGTATGGAATATACCTTGATCAACAAAACAACTTTGTTTTCCTTATCAACATGGATATCTAACAGTACATCAAGTACACTCCCAAATTCGCGATATTGACCCGTTATCACCGCACTTAGTATCGTGGTATCATGGACAGATATCGATAATATTTATATCTGATAAATGGACGCGATAAACTGATATTTTTTAAATGCATCGTTAGTCCAGCACATGTTTAGCCTTGTGATTGCAGACTACCGTAAAGCTCTTTTCATAACTCTTATGTTATTTGGTAGCAGTAGGCATAGCCCTCATAGCGTGACTTTTTTTTTGTAGACTCCCGCCTGTATCCCCGAAGGGGTAGGCTAAAGTGTATGTCGGCGATATGCCAGGGTTATCGTGCCCAGACTCCATTATAATAAAAACACTCACGTAATATTACTTGGTTTATTTTCAGACGATTTCTAGCACACAATTGCACAGAATTGAATTAAAATGCGAACTACAGTCCTTTTTATAAACTAACCGTCATTACACTTAATGTAACGTTTAACAACTCCTTTTCAACATATAATTGAAATTACTGTACGATTAATTATAAACTAATCAAAAATCGACATTAATATTGTAATGAATTTTGCACAACACCAAATTATTTATTTTATACGAATAACAAATTTATTTTAATAGCCAAACGCTGCTTTACAACATTCGGTCAATAGATGGCGCTATCAACAGGATGTAAATATAATAGCATGTTATTTATTACCGAAAACATAATAAGTGTCAAAATCATGTTCTTTAATACTAATTGATTTTACTTTGAAAGTTTCTGGAGTTATCTTAATAATTAAGCGATAAATTAAATACCCAATCTTTAAAGTAGTGAAGTTCTCAGTTCTGTGTTCACAAATAGTTATTTAAATATCAATCTTAAATATTATTAACATTTTCGTAACAATATAATCATTATACAACGTGTAATGGAAATAACGCACATCCTCAGACACCCCAATTAGAAAACCTTGTTACAATCATAATGCATGCATTGAAATATTTTTTTTATTTGCGTAAATAATGTTTTTTAAAGAAAGTATTAACTCAATTAAAAGTGAAAATCGTGGTCACTCTAAATCTGCGCACGCACACAAACGAAACGGTTGCTATGGTAAACAAACAACAGCGATCTGATAGGAACGAAACACGATACGATATAACAAAATGTATGAAATTCAGTCTGTAAACCACACTCTGATAGAGTGGGGTTTACAAAAATTATGTTTGAACAATTTGTCGGCCACTGTTGGTGTCCGTCAGAATGAACGGTCACTAGGCGTATTTAACGTTGAATTTATGCCTAACAGTTGCTTCCCTATTGCTTCTATTTGCTTCCTATTCTCAAACAATTGCTTCCATCGTATTGTAGAAGAAAAACACATTTTAAGAGTGACCGTTCATTCTGATGTCAGGACGGCCGGTCACCGAGTCGTAGTGTCCTTGATAAATAGAATTATTGAAATTCACGGTGGCCATTAATTACTTCCCGTTTGCTTCTCTCAATGTTTTACAACGATAATACTATAACTATCCTGGCAACAAAGATATCGACAAAAGTGTTGTTTATCAATATTTTCAGTGCCTGACAAAAAATAAAGGCAAAACTCTTATTTGACATTGCAGTTACGCTTGATTAGGCGATAAATATTTGGTATTGTACCGGTGGCTAAAGCTGCGCGTCCACAGGATCGGAATCGGAGCGTACGGAGCGGACGGAGCGTCGTCATTTACAAAATGCCGATGGGGTGCGTCCACTGCATTCGGATTCAGCATCGGCAATTTAGGTATTTTTAAAGCAGAAGGATAGTGACGAGAATATTGTTGTAATTAGATAAATTTTCGGAGAATATCATACATTATATTCTGATTTATTAGAAGATGAAAATAGATTTTATTTGCCCAATTTCGTCCCAAATATTGTCTGTCCTAAGTTGATTATGTTAATGTTAATGTTTTAGATTATAAAGTTCTTCATAACTTTCCACTAAAATAATTAAAACATCGTCGTTCATCGTGAGTAAGTATTTTTGCCTACAGTTTAACGTCACAAACACGTCAGAACTTGAAACGCTCGGAATCCATATGATGCATTCACTGCGGATGACGTCATCAGCACAAATACCGGTCTCAGGCGCAGAAATGCCGATCCAGTGCACGCAGTTTCATAGAAATTAATACAAAGCAACAAATCCTTTCGCTCCGTACGCTCCGATTCCGATCCGGTGGACGCGCAGCTTAAGGCCGCTGCCTCGAATTTTGCGTGCAGCGGGGCGGTGGCGGCAGCGACGCGGGAACGGCAGTATCTAATGCATAAAATCAAATGGAGCGACCCTCGAAAACAGCGGCGCGGCAGCGGCGCGTCGGCGGGCAACGAGCGGTGCACTCCAGTCAAGCGGTGACCGCCCGCGCGTCTGCATTGCAGTGTTGTGCAATTTATTTTTCTGGTTGACTAATGACTATTTTTGAATCAAAAAGAGGTTGTCGTTCCTGTTCAGACATTTCGTTCGCGAATAAAAATAAATATCTCAACTACACAACCTCGAACACAACACTACGCCGCTATAGTGCCGCGCGATCTGCTCGCTGGTTTCGAGAACGGGTCGGCGTTGCCCGCACCGCTCCCGCGCCGCCACGCCACCGCCACCGCCCCGCTGCACGCAAAATTCGAGACAGCGGCCTTACAGCTAAGTATTATGTTATTAAAAATAAAAAGAAGTGCCTATCGTATTTAGTGACAAATATTCATACAAATTATTATATATATTATACAAATTATTATATATATTTAAAGGTGTAATAAACACCTTTAAATATTTCAATTCAAGTGTGTGTGGAGTGTATAATGCAACAATAAAGAGTAGAAAAAAAAAACAGTGACTACAGTTTATTAATTAAATTTTAATGTACATAATGCAAACCTTTTTATTACTCCTTACAACTCTTACTTAAATCATCATAAGTTCATAACATTCCCCCCGCTTTCCCCAATAAACAGAAACTATCAATGATAAAATAGAGTAATAACGACAAAGTAATAGGTATTTATAGGTAGCGCTCATAGCAAGACGTGGCTTGCGGTTCGTAACAGATCGGCAAAGTTAAGCAACCCTTGCTCAGGTCACCACTTGGATGGGTGACCACGTGTGGCATTTACATCTGAGCGCTACCGTGCTTCGGAGGGCACGTAAAGCTGTCGGTCCCGGTTCTTGTCTAAGGATAAGGATCGTTAGGCCATGTCGGAGGCCTTCGGGCGGTCTGAAAACTCCGACACCAGAGTTGGCCACACACTCACACGAAAAACCAAAAAAAATAGGTATTACATGCTTGCAGCAAAAACAAAATCTACCCTCGATTATTAATACGTGAATAAGGTACACAGGGCTCCATTAGCGAACAGTGGCTAGCGCCTATAAGAACACTCCCTAGGAAGTTAAAATTGAAATATTATCTTTATAGGTGTTTATTACATTTGTATGAATTTTTGTCACTTAATACTATAGGCACTTTTTATTTTTAATAACATAATAGTTACTTAGCTGTAGGCCACCGGTACAATACCAAATATTTATCGCCTAATCAAGCGTAACTGCAATGTCAAATAAGAGTTTTGCCTTTATTTTTTGTCAGGCACTGAAAATATTGATAAACAACACTTTTGTCGATATTTTTGTTGCCAGGATAGTTATAGTATTATCGTTGTAAAACATTGAGAGAAGCAAACGGGAAGTAATTAATGGCCACCGTGAATTTCAATAATTCTATTTAACAAGGACACTACGACTCGGTGACCGGCCGTCCTGACATCAGAATGAACGGTCACTCTTAAAATGTGTTTTTCTTCTACAATACGATGGAAGCAATTGTTTGAGAATAGGAAGCAAAAAGAAGCAATAGGGAAGCAATTGTTAGGCATAAATTCAACGTTAAATACGCCTAGTGACCGTTCATTCTGACGGACACCGACACGGATATTACCAAAGATATTATGAGTATTTCTTTCCATCACATACCATCCATCCACATCCATCATATAGGCTATGGAGTGGACAGTCGAATCATTTATTGTTTGTTATTAATATGCACGATCTATTGTTTCTTAACATCGTAAGTGACTATTGTGACTATCTTAACTTAATCATACCTAGTTAGCATAATTGATCGATAAAGTAAAAGAATATCAATAAGAGAAATAAACAAGAACGGCGTGTTTAAAGTTGTCTTGTGAATCTAAATACTTACAATAATAGAATAATAAAATAACTTGCAGGCTTAAATCAAAACTTCACTATTTCCTCACAAATCACATCTTTTCACTGTTTCAAAAGCAGCTAGTATCTTAATTAATTAACTACTCGGCACTTTTTTTCTCGTCACAATAAACTGGTGATTTAATATTTCCACAATGAGAAAGTCCAAAGGTGTCAAGTCAACATCAAGATGATGTTGAACATTCCACACCGGCATGCCAACAAGCTGGTGCCGCGGCACCAGCTTGTTGATAATTATTAAATTATACACCATTACACATTTTGTAAACAAGTGAACTTTTAAAAAGGTTTTCACAGCACTCACTGATAGAATCAGATAGATATTCCCGGTTGTACTTGTCATAACATGTCTAGCGCATCGCCCGCTGCGCTTGTTATGCGCCAGCGCGAGCGAGACATTACGTCTCGCTCTTTCCCGTTGTTTATTACCTACGTTAGTGAAAGATGGATGATAGACATTTTGGTGGTCAATTGTGTGCTATTGTCTTTTGCTGTCTATTGTGTTGTATTAATGTGTGCGTTTGTGTAAGTCAACGTGGAACCATTTAACAAATGCATTTAAAAATAAGCCGTTCTGCTTTGATTTAAGGTTTATTTTCGAATAGCTCAATTTAAAAAAAAATTG
The DNA here is from genome assembly GCA_944739405.2 of Euclidia mi. Classification (NCBI taxonomy): domain Eukaryota; kingdom Metazoa; phylum Arthropoda; class Insecta; order Lepidoptera; family Erebidae; genus Euclidia; species Euclidia mi. Next base: position 75,486,831 of record OX123184.2, on the reverse strand, counting down.
AGATGTATTAATGTGTGCGTTTGTGTAAGTCAACGTGGAACCATTTAACAAATGCATTTAAAAATAAGCCGTTCTACTTTGATTTAAGGTTTATTTTCGAATAGCTCAATTTTTTAAAAAAATGAGTGACTACAATTTACGTTATTTTAATTATTTTAAGACCAAAAATAAACAATATTCAAAATGACGGAAATGGATTCAGTTGCCGATTCTGAACAAAGTACTTTCAGGATGTGCATTTAAACATGTTACATGTTGTATATTAATTTGCGCCCATACGGCCATTCTGATCCAGCGCGCTCCTCGCGCTGACTATTTAGGTAACGGTTACAGAATAAACAGCAAACAAAAATAATGAATATAAAAATTACATAAATAAGCGTTTATCATACAGAATGAACTAAAAGTTCTTTACAAGGCTTCACCTAGTCATAGGATCTTAGCCTGTGGCATGCGTCACCCATCACGGGATCTAACAAACAATGCTTCACCCATGGCTAAGCCGATTACGGCATCACCGATTACGGGATCTAGCGCACACAGGCATCACCCACATAGGGATCTAGCCCACAAACGGCATCACCCACATAGGGATCTAGCCCACAAACGGTATCACCCACAAGGGTCGATTTAGCCCACGCGGCATCACCCATCACGGGATCTAGCCAACACACGGCATCACCCATCACGGGATCTAGCCAACACACGGCATCACCCATCACGGGATCTAGCCAACACACGGCATCACCCATCACGGGATCTAGCCAACAAGACCAGGATCAAGGATACGCCTGGTGGCCAGCCAGCGTTTTGGGAAGGATGTTGGATAGGAAAAATAAAATTTTACTCAAACACAAATGCAAAATTTGCCTCATAAACACATCAATGCATATACATAAAATAATCATCATCGTTCGTCATGATCAGTTATATCAATACAATGCAATTACATAGGTCCAACAACGACAGTGGAGGAGGTAGAGGACCCCCCACGTAAATCGGGATCTGACGAATCCTCCGCCCATACGGTCAAGCTGCTCATACAGTTGTTGATGTTGATCAGCAACAAAGGTTAGCAAACAATGCTTGACTCCAGTTCAGTACAGCACTCATGCGGCATGTGTGCGCGTAGCCCACACACAAAACCACCGACGTCAAAAGGGCGGGCCACTGTCATCCATACATACCAATCAGTAAAGGACCGCTCGTCCATCCTCTCTTCACACTAAGGTCAGGTCATCTGCTAGGATGTCATCATCAACCTGCAACAGTCAAAAGACAGGTGGTGGGCAACATTTCCCACCCAAATATTAGTTCCATGAACTTTCTTAGCTGTAGATGAAATAAAATTCTACTCTGTACAAAGTGGTCCGGTCTATTAAGCTATATCTATCAGGCATGTTCAACCAGTGCATTGGTCTATAGTTATCTTTGCTACAACAGTGTTGGAGCCCATATTTTACGCATAAGGGACATATAAAATATTACGCATATAAAATACAAGAGACATTCCGAATTTTCTCAGGTTCTGTCTGACAGTGCCATTTTAGATAATCAAATATAAAGTTATCAGGATACCCATATTTTGCAGTCCTGAAAACCAAAACAGTTAAAACCCAAAATATTCAAAATAAGTTTTATCCACATCAAACAGGAAAATGAACAGTGTGACTGTTGGTGATAAATATGAAATGATTTTAAACCATGCAGATCCAAGGATTTCGAAAATACTAGTGCTATAATTATTACTCATGTAAGAACATGTTTAATCCCATATTGAATATTTTTAGGCATAGTGCAAGCTGTGAAATTGTTTAACTGTTTGCCAACTGAGCCATAAACGAGAAATTTACAAGCTACCAATATTACAAAGCAAGAGTAGTGCAGTCTTATTTCTAAAAATGATTCCACTCAGGTTTGTATAGTTAATATGGTGGTGAGTTTATATCAATAGTTTTATTTGACTTTATATTTAAGGGGATTTTCTAAATAATGTTAATATTTATTTTAAACTGTTAACATGTGTTGCTAATGTAATTCTTATTTATTCATACACAATTAATAATTGTTTATCTGAATAAATAAACTTAAACTGACCAATCACAACTGACTTAGAAATAAAGCATGAGTAGTCCATACAATTACTTTTACTTGCTAAGAATAAATACTGCTAAATGGGAAAAGAGATAATATGGATTTTCACATGTTCTTTAAACCCACTTACAATTATCCTAATAATCATATTCCTATCCGTCTTGTATCCCACAAGAGCTAGGCAATAAGGTTGGCACTAAATTTTATTGGTTTATCACTGGTTGTCATCTTGAACATAGATGCAACTAACTTTGCAAATGAACTCACAAATAAAATAAATTGTATTTACCGAGTATAACACTAAGGCTTGTTATTTATAAAAGATTAGAAGTCACCTGCCTTAAGACTTTCAACCTAAAATGCTTAGAGATTAACTTTTATAAAACCTAAGTGAGTGCATATGTCCATAAAGGAATCTACTGACCAGATCTCATGTTCTAGCTTCAGTAGTTCAGGTTAACCAAGGACTTATTATGGTCGGAACAAATCATTCTATACAGGTATAAAATTAAGTGACAAATATCGGGTTCCCTTGTCTTATTATATAACCTTAACTTGAGCTGCAAGTTGACAGTAACAATTTCAACAATGTTAAAATGAAATCATGTAGGCACCTACAGAGTCCACAAATATATAATAAAACCTATTTTGTAACTTTACAAATAGAATCTTTAAAAATGTATCACAAATTTATTTTTATATCTACCTTCTGAATATTTATCTGTACTAATATAATAAAACTGAAGTTTGTTTTGTTGAATGCACTTATCTGTGAAACTTAGGGTTGCCAACCGTACTCTAAAATAGAGTATTGTACTCTATATCACGTAGGCGTACTCTATAATCTATAACAGTAATAGAGGACGCTAAAATATTCTTTTTTACACATATATTATTATGCGTGATAATATATGATGCAAAATTGTTATGTGCTGCAAAAGTACCAAAACAACCATCTTACATTTTTAAATGACTCTTTTTTTTAAGTCCGTACTCTTTATTTACCGCCTTTGAAATCATATATACTCTATTTCATCTAACAAAAGTTGGCAACCCTAGTGAAACTACTGGTTTTATGCAAATAATTATTTTTGTGGTGGATAGTCATTTATCAAGAGAGGCTTCATATAATCGCGCTGTGAGCACTAGCCATAAGTAATGCAGTTAGATAGCCTTATGTTATGTGTAACCAAGGGCTATAAATAATGTATTGATTCCTTAAATGTTTTACTATTGAGATAACCTATTGACTACCAATTGAATTCATATTCAGCACATCAATTAGCTTACTTAAACTGAAAGCAAATCAGGTAATTTATACAATGGATCTATATCAGAGCTTCAACTTGAAAAGTGCAGATATACAGTCCTTTACTAATAATAACATTAGTAGAACCACATAACAAAGCTTTTTTCTCTTTCTTGTGTAGATAAGTAAGTTTTACAGAGAGTTTCTGACATGGCCTAACGATTAATAAACAGACATGAGACAAGACTCCCAGCCGAAGGCATAACATGACTATAAGCACAGTAGCACTGCTATATACCAAACGTGGATAAACAACAGTTACCTATAAGTTCTATTTGGGGTGTAACGTTCGTAATTTTGACTGTATAATGTTTATCTGGTAATCTTTACGGGGACAGTAGGTAATCGTGTAAGCACCATAATTTATAAAATTAGGACGTTTCTCAAAAACTAATAAAATCAGCTCTGGATAAATACCTCTAGTCAGTGCATCAACAACCCGCATCTGCAACCTCTGGTAGCACTCAGAGCAGAACAGCGTTCACGCCACAGCACACCCCGGTGCGTGCACTCCGTCGTAGTCGCTCTGTCACTTTCGCTCGCACGTGGCCTCACGTGAGGTGTAGACGTGCTCGCCATAACTCCGACACACCGTGTGGTCTCCGATCAGGGTTGACGAGCGCAAAACACGGCTTCCAAGCGCTTGTCGCATCAGTCTTCAGGTCATCAGCGGTAATGGCGGCCAAGCCAAGAGATGAAGAGACCCATCACTCTCGCGCCAACCGTAGATACCGAAGTCTTTTAGGGGGCGTTTATCCAACCGCTGCTGTCGGCGATATGCCAGGGTTATCGTGCCCAGACTCCATTATAATAAAAACACTTACGTAATATTACTTGGTTTATTTTCAGACGATTTCTAGCACACAATTGCACAGAATTGAATTAAAATGCGAACTACAGTCCTTTTTATAAACTAACCGTCATTACACTTAATGTAACGTTTAACAACTCCTTTTCAACATATAATTGAAATTACTGTACGATTAATTATAAACTAATCAAAAATCGACATTAATATTGTAATGAATTTTGCACAACACCAAATTATTTATTTTATACGAATAACAAATTTATTTTAATAGCCAAACGCTGCTTTACAACATTCGGTCAATAGATGGCGCTATCAACAGGATGTAAATATAATAGCATGTTATTTATTACCGAAAACATAATAAGTGTCAAAATCATGTTATTTAATACTAATTGATTTTACTTTGAAAGTTTCTGGAGTTATCTTAATAATTAAGCGATAAATTAAATACCCAATCTTTATAAACAGTTAAGCAGCCAATACAGTGTCTAATATTGTAAAGTAGTGAAGTTCTCAATTCTGTGTTCACAAATAGTTATTTAAATATCAATCTCAAATATTATTAACATTTTCGTAACAATATAATCATTATATATTAATTTGCGCCCATATGTACATCCACATTTTGCCATGAATTTTTAGATCCCACGTAATACGGGGCGAGCCTATTGTCGTTACCAGGCACATCACCAGGCTCCGTGCTGCTACTGAGAATTCGGAAATACCCAGTAACATTTTTGCCCGACCCGGGAATCGAACCCGGGACCTCCAATCAGCAGTCGCATACGCTATCCACTGGACCATGGAGACAGAGACTTGCCGTTCGTAATAGAGCGCCAAAATCAAGCCGTGTTTATAACTAACCGGTCTTGGGAAGCCTGGAGCAGCTTGTAAACGACGACACCCGAGTTTGCTTTTTAGGTACACATATGAAAACAAGGGGGTAAAATTAAGACGTATCCGTAACGGCCTGTTTCAATAACTTATTCAAATATGAATGAATACTATATAAATTTACACTGATATAAATTATGATACTAATTAACAAAAATCGTTTTGACATTCGTCAGCGTCCGGACGTTTTTGGGTTGTAGGTACCTTTCGTGAACAAACATGTAAAAATTAATTTTGATCTATGAAGAGCACCTGCCAACATATTGATAGTTGCCATGGACAATGCTAGTTCCCATTGGCGTAGGTTTCGTTCGGCTGGATGACCTAGGTGGACTATCTCGCTCAAACAGTACCAGATTCAAAGAAGAGCAATATATGGTTCAGCAATTGTTTTGACAGTGTACGCCAGTGTGTGCCTACATGAATATGCAACCCACTTACCAAAACGTAAGTGTAATACACCATTTCCATGAACAATAAATATCCATGAGTTAAACAGTGTGTAGATACGCTTATATATTTTACTATCGTCTCAGTTCTATCTCTGAAATTTCTCAAGAACTCCGGCACTGTAATACGCTTGTAGTAGTAGCTGTGTCTAATGTCCGCTTTGATACTTTTTTTCCACATAATCACAGCATAAGTAATAATTCTTACTACTATAGCTTATTTCAGTCGTTCCATGCCACTTCTCAACGCCTTGATAAAACTTACCTGAAACAAAATAAAAACATTTATTAGTGAATAGCATAGTAGCATTAGTACATATATATCAATTCACAGTAGTGTCCGAAAATGTGTTTGAAATATGGGAACAGATAGATTTCCGACGAGACCTTGTTCTGAAGGCCTTGAATATACATTAAAGGTATATTCCGTTCCACGAACCATCAACAGTTATAGAAATATCAAAATAATAGCACAACTTATATATCTTAATTGTCCACACCTAGCAATATCCGATGGGAAATAAACGATTCGGCCCCTTATAAAATAGATGGCATTCCATTAATTACTCGAAACAGGCACGTCAAGCTACATAGTTTAATTAATAGGGGAGAATTTGCTCGGTCTGTCATTCCCTTACTCAATACCAAGGCAGCTATAACTAAGATTATATAGCAGGGAAAACTGGGGCAGCGTACTTATGGTAAATAATTTAACTGCACGTATTTTAACAGTGCGACAGGGGAATGATAGTGACAGGGTAGTATCACTAACATTTCCCTGACGTACAATTATTTGAATGAAGGTGCGCTTCGTCTATTAAGTTAAACTTGCGTTTTAATTTTGGGGTTGGTATATTTTTGACGTGCGTGCATACGGTGAATCACCCGTTGTTAAAAAGGTGTGTAGGCACAAGACATACATTAATCAATATAGAAGAAATACTGTAATTGCTGCAAAAGTACTTTATTTAACGAAAATGCGAAACATAAATTGCTTTAAAAATAAACATGTGCGCAAATCTAAGCGTCGTTTCCGAGTGCTTTTGCTAGAAATAGAAAGGCGTTATATATTTAGCAGAAATTAATGTGGAAATGGCAACGAATTTAAATTTTAAAATCGTGTATATCGGGCGAATGCAGGCCTCTCATTAGCAAGTGAGACCCCGAACCCGACCCAGTTTCATTCAGTGTGTTATTGACACAACCCAGTTCACTTTCTTACATCTTCAAGTCTCATTTGGAAGCTCAAAAGCCGTTAGAAACATGCCGTAACGAGAGCAATTAGATGGAAATTCATTGGAAACTCGCATCGATATTGCTCTAATCTTGGAACGGATGAAGTTATTATCTTTTATTGGTTTCAATCAAATGTCAAATGGCGAGGTTTGACATTAAAAATCCGTTTCTATATGGTAAAACATTAAACAGACGATGGTGTCTGTATAGTTACTTCTACACTTATTACTTTGATAGTATGTACATATTTACTAAATGATTGATCGAATATATTCGATTCATGTTTGATTTCATGCCAATATTTAAGTTTATACTAAATTCGATGAGTATTTCCTTAGAATGCTTATTTTTATTAAGTTTGCCATACTAAAATTTGTACTTAATCACCTTTTTATATCTACGTAGTAGTACTGTACTGTGTACTACGTAGAAGAGTCGTAGAAATCTTTGTGTATTATATTATAGTTGTTTCGGATTTAGAAATTCGGAGATTGAGAGAAAAGTAAGAAATACTCTATATTTCGTGATAAATAACGCGTCCTAGTTTAGGCATCAGACAGTAACAGGATTGAACCTTTAACCCGTTAACAATTATTTACGTAGGCAGTAGACACATTGTTATAACGCAGGTCTAAATAGGTCACAGTGACGTGGGTCTGTCCCTTTTTTCTCAATTTTATACCCACAATACATTACCAGGCATCTAGCTTTATCTCAGGCGACAATATGTAACAAAAATATTTGTGTGTTGTTCAATCTGTCCTATACCTACACAAATAGTTTGATAAAATGTTACCTAAACCTAGGATTGATCCCATCTTTTTGTGCCTTATTTATATTTCTGGCTAAGCTTTATTCCAATATTATGAATACCAAATAGAAAATCAGACATCGTGCTGAGATCAGAAGGATTGTCACCGTCAAAAGCAGGGCTATTAACGCTTAGGGAAAATTAGGGATTACTGTAGCATAGGCTATGCTAGTAGAAAAATTATAAGACTTTAAAAATTACTCTATACCACGTTATTTTTAGTCTTGATTTTTTTTTATGGTAATAGGCGGCAAACGAGCAGACGGATTGCCTGATGGTAAGGAATTACCGCCACCCATGGACACAAGCAACATCACAGGAGTCACAAGTGCGTTGCCGCCCTTTGGGGTTGGGAAAAGGGATAGGATGAGGAGTGGGATGAGGGAGAAGGAATAGGGGATAGGGCCTCCGGCACTCTCACTCACCGAACGAAACGCAACAGTTTAGGTACTGTTACTTTACGTCGATTTTCTGTGAGAGGGCAGTACTTCCCCGGTCGAGCCGACCCATTCATGCTGAAATCAGCAAGGCTCTACTACCTGGTTATTCCTTATATGAAATAACTGAGGCTCTAATAATTGTCTTAACTTATATAAGTTATATAGCTACCATTTCACGTGCTTCAAAGGAAATAAGTAATTTTCAAATCACTCTACACATAATGTAAGTACTGTAATACAACTCAGCGCGCGAACTCTGCATGTGCGATTCAGCACCTTGTTTTCCGTCGCATTGTGTCCGATAGATGTCGCCGGATTGTTGAGACTTTCGTCGTCGCTCGCTAGATGGCCTCAGTTGTATGTAGCTACCGCTACATCACTCCCCTCCAAGACCGGAGGTCGATCTCGAAGGTGATGAGTCAGCTGTCGATGCTTCTGAGGAGCGTGCCAGTGCCAGTGGAGAGATGCCGCTAGTTCCAGTGAGTCGGAACTGTGTGCCGCTAGTAGGCCCAGTGAGTTGGTCTAAGTGCGGTGCGCGGTGAGCTATCCCAGTGAGTCGGGATAGTGGCTTCGCAATGGTCCCACGGTGAGTCGGGGAGAGGTTGCGAAGGTGCTGCGCAGTGAGTGTCCCACGGTGAGTCGGGGAGATGCTGCGAGGTTGCTGCGTAGTGGCTGGCTGCTGCGCTGCCGGTGAGAGATGTCCTCTTCTTACGTGAACCATGTGCAGTGTGCTGTGCCTAGACGCTGGAGTGGCTGCAGGGAAGACCAAGCATGCAAGCCTGCATGGCCTATGGTTGATCCCTGGCCGAAGATGCTGGCTGGCGGCGACTTGATTATCGCCCATCGGGTGAAGTGCGGAGTGAGGCGAGGTGAGGCGAGGATGACGACGAAGCTGCTGTTGATCTGACCGGTGAAGGTTGCTTCAGATCACGTCGGGGTCACCAATGTGGAGGAAGAAAGGTGTGGTGTTCCTCCAACGAGAGGGAGGATCCTCTAACCAGACTGGGTGATCTTGCCTGGTGGACTGTCAGTCCAACGGATGTATTTGAGATGTTGTATATATACAACTCAGCGCGTGAACTCTGCATGTGCGATTCAGCACCTTGTTTTCCGTCGCATTGTGTCCGATAGATGTCGCCGGATTGTTGAGACTTTCGTCGTCGCTCGCTAGATGGCCTCAGTTGTATGTAGCTACCGCTACACAGGTATTAACTACGTATCAGGCCGGTAATTTAAATAATTGTTTTACATTGTCTTTACTATTTTCTTAGTTACTTACTTTATAGACAATCTTGTATTATTTAATTGTAAAATGTGATATTTTCAATATTTAAAAATTTGTATCTGTAGAGTTTCTTTAAAAAATTTTCTTCATGGACTTTGGAACTGTGCATTTCAAGAAGTATGCGAATACCTATGAAGAAACATATTTGAACTTGAAAATATTTTAAAATTGTTTTATTTTATCAAACTAAACACCAGGGACATTAAATAAATGAATATTTATGGAACCTTTTTTGCTAAGTGACAAAGAAACAAAGAATGATGAAAGTTATAAATTACCTACCAGTTTTTTTTGTTAAGGTAATTATGTAAATTTTATTATTATGCAGACCAGGTTTTTACTTTTCTGTTCTTTCGGGTGTAAAGCAACCCACAATTGGCCTATTGTTTTTGGTAGGAAACCACTTCAATGAATGAGGAGAGATGTAAATTCGGGCAGACAAAGCTTTTTGATCGAAATGTCGTATAATTACGACTCTCATGGATAGTAAATGGTGTTTAATCCCGGGATCGACCGAAGGGAAAGCTATAGCTTTTGAGTATGAGCGAAAATAATTAAAAGATATCATAAACATATGTTGAGAAAGTCGCGATCCGCCATGGACAATTAATTCTACATAATTAAACAATCCCTGTTTTATTTCCTTGACGAATGTGCACATGATTGCTCTCTCACTAACTTTAGACCAAGAACAAGGTTCCAAGCAACCTGCGCACTAATAAGTGTAATGAAACGTGCTGCAACCTTTACAGAATTATGGCTTATTAATGTTCGTGGAAAATTTTCAACAAAAATAAACGCAAAATATGACATAACCGCGTAAACTCATTGAAGGCAATTGAGTATATGTCATGGTACGTAATTTGTAGAATTCATAGCGAGTAATTGTTTCATTCATTACATATTAAGTGCGTATTTAGAAAACAATTTTGTTCAAGTTCACATGTCTACAGATGGTGAAGCAGGAAATAACAATGTGACTATCTCGTCGGCATCGCGGTCGTATTACAGCTCCTTGTTAACGGTAGATTACATCAATAGAGGTATTTCCTTGTTTAAAAGAACCTGAAGTAATGTATAGGTTTATCTGGTACTATAGTAATGTTTGAAGCGGCCCCCTAGCCGTCTAGCACCGAATTTAGCTCGGTACCTCACATGGGACAGGATAGCACTGTGTATGATCAAAATTGGTTGTTTTGAGTCGGGGTTTTGTTTATGTCCGTTGGTTGAATGTTTGTAAAGATGTCCGTGGTACAAGATTTATTGTTGTCTTTTAAGATAAAATGTTTAAAAACAACAATCACGTAGTTCACTGACATTGAGGCGACTCTTGCTATGGTAGTCAATGTATTTTGAGTTCGGGACGTTCACAAATATGAAACTTGTAAACTTTGGTATTATTTTAAGGTTGTCTTTTGGTGGCTTCGGTCAATGATCAATGATCACTGTGTAGTTCCTGCCAAAAAATTCGGAACAAACTAGGCATTTCCGTAAGAGTCCTTTTTTATAGTAATAATCGGCTCGTTTGCCGACTATTACTATAAGCAGACGGATCGCCTGATGGTAAGCAAGTACCGCCGCCCTTGGACACAAGCAACACCCCAGGAGTCACAAGTGCGTTGCCGCCCTTTGGGGATGGGAAAAGGGATAGGATGAGGAGTGGGATGAGAGAGAATTAATAAGGGATAGGGGCTCCGGCACTCTCAATCACCGAACAAAACGCAACAGTTTAAGTACTGTTACTTTACGTCGATTTTCTGTGAGAGGATAGTACTTCCCCGGTCGAGCCGAGGCTCTACTACCTGTTAAAATGTATCTAGTCTTAGTGGTCCTACGTAGCGCACTTCACAAGCGCTAGTGCGTTTGAGTATCTACTCTTTGTTTCTTGTGACAATCGTTACGACCAGAAGATTTTATTAAACATCCAGAGTAAGTAGACGCATCGTCTATATCAATACCAATGTTAAATATATAGCTGCTCCATAAAATTGGTTTAGGTACTCAATTAAAAACGTGCCTAATATAGATACACGTATATCTAAAAATAAACATAAGGGTAAAATCTTCCATTACTTCGTTCATAGAAACAGCAATAAAGCAACGTAACGTACTTCATTTCCTTATCCTTTAAAGCCAGAACCAAACACTTACGTTGAAATTTGAATGAAAATGAGATGTAAAATTAATTTCCTTTACTTTGATTCACATAAATATTAATGTTTATACATTTTGCCGAAAATAAGGATCAGATTCTAAATTAGAAATTCGTATTCCTCGAAGATCCCTTAAGAAAACCGTGTTGATGTATTTGGAAGCTGTTCTCATTACGTGAAAGAGGGTCTGGGGATATCTTGGCATTATCTAATTAAAATGTAACACGTAGTATGTCGCGTTACGTCGTTTTTGTGCCAAGGTCGAGCCCTGAGACAGTTGAGTGGATGGCAAGACAATTTATTGCTCCTGTTGGAACCTTGGAGATTTAAACCTTTTGAATTTTCCTAACCGGGTTTTTTTTCAAGTAAATATATAATATTAATTTTTATCCTGTGCTGTTTTTTTGCCTGGGTTGCGGTTTAAGGTGTTTGGTTTGGTTACATTTTCAATTTTTATCTCTTTTATAGTCAGTTCGTAGTAAGATGAATATTAATTCGCTTTAGTTAGCATTATAGTTCTCATAAAGTTGACTAGAAGCGTGTAGAGGATTACTAACTACTAATAGTTACCTATTAATAGTAGATGTTGAATAAATCATTCATTGTACAGCCATAACATTATGCGAGAAAAAAGAGAGGGAGGGAGATATATATTATGTTTAGTGTCAGTAATTATATTTGGCGCTGTGCATATTGCTCTAAGCGTTGGAATATCGCTATCCCTTGGGGTTGCAGAGGTCAGACGACAGTCGCTCTATCGAAAAGCTAATATTCTATGAAAGCTGTTTAGACTAGTAAGCCGACCCAAGACTTCGAGGTGGAAGTCTCGGCTGCAATTGGGACACGGGAAAACGCTAGGACTATTATGATAATTTGCAATTTTTTTATTTCTTTTTATTTAAAGACTTACGCCTGTATCCCTGAAGGGGTAGGCAGAGGCGAATCTTTAGGTGCCACGCAATAGGGGGCGAGCCTATTGCCGTTACCGGGCACATCACCAGACTCCGTGCTGCTACAGAGAATTTGGCAAACCCAGTAACAATTTTGCCCGACCCGGGAATCGAACCCGGGACCTCCGATCAGCAGTCGTATACGCTGTCCACTGGACCACGGGGGCAGTAATTTGCAATTTAGGTTTCAGATTTCCGTTTAGAAGCGTTTTGAGTGCGCTTAACCACTTATTTAATACAACGATAAGTTTCACTCTGTATCATCCAATATAACAAAACAACTAAATAATATCAGTATCAATATTCTTTAAAAAATACGATGTTAGATTTTCCTCATCAAATTACAACTCATGAGTGAGATGTTCTTGAAAAAGATACCAGTTATATTTCAACAACCTTCACAATACACAAGGTTAATACAAAAAATATTCGCAGCCATTTTGCCAAACCAACTTTTTACAATACAAACTGACAATACGCATAACGAGCTGTTGGCACTGAGCCAACAGCTGAAATTAACAGGTCGGCCGCATTCACACCGTATCGTTGGAATGAGCTCGTGATGTATAAGAGTGTTATCTCGTGGCATAGTCGTAATTTCATTAAATGTTAATGACAGTGTGAAGTACGCCCTTGCGTTTCATTACACACAATTACTTATTCGGCAGGGCCATATTTTTGGTGGGATTTATTTGCTATGATGATTATTCTAGAGATTCCTGCGTCATACAGTGTATTAATTCTTGCAATAACATTGAAGGCATATATCCGTGGCACAGGGATGTAGCTAGAGTCGAATTTGAGGTAGAGCAGCATTGGTTAGGTACGTGTCCGTTTCGACGGCGCGGCCATGACGTTATTTTTTTTTTAAATGATAAAAAGATTTTGTAAAAAATTGTAAAAGTAGACTCCCAAAACCATAAATTTGTCAAAGCTATGGTTAAAAAGTTATAAGGGTTTGAACGTGGCCGCGCCATTGAAACGCTCCGAACCGCGCGGCCACGGAGATCTTTAAAACTAAGCATTGCAGAGACCTGAAATTTTGGTAAGTAACAGATTGAATTTGTAAAAAAATTGTAAAAATATAGAAAAAAATCCTGAGCTTATATTTTAGGAGCTGTGAGACTAATACGCCATGGCCGCGCCAATGAAACGGTGAAAAACACATTTTCGCCGATATCTCATTGAAAAAGCAACGCAGACGTCTGAAGTTTTTTGTAAAACCCAGATTTGAATTTGTCAAAACTAGTGAAAATACAACAAAAAATCCTAGGTTTATATTTCTGGAGCTTTAAGACTAATTCGCTATGGCCGCGCCATTGAAACGGTGAAAAACAAATTTTCGCCGATATCTCGCTGAAAAAGCAACTCGGACGTCTGAAGTTTTTTGTAAAACCTGGATTTGAATTTGTCGAAACTAGTAAAAATAAAACAAAAAATCCTAGGTTTATATTTCTGGAGATATAAGACTAATACGCCATGGCCGCGCCATTGAAACGGTGAAAAAATACGTAATCGCCGATATCTCGCTGAAAAAGCAACGCAGACGTCTGAAGTTTTTTGTAAAACTCGATTTGAATTTGTCAAAACTAGTAAAAATAAAACAAAAAATCCTAGGTTCATATTTCAGGAGCTGTAAGACTAAAAAATACGTAATCTACAGCTCCTGAAATGTAAACCTAGGGTTTTTATGCGCATTTACACCAGTTTTGACAAATTCAGATCTAGGTTTTCAAAAAACTTCAGACCTCTGCGATGCTTTTTCAGCGAGATATAGGCCATTACATATTTTTTTACCGTTTCAATGGCGCGGCCATGGCGTATTAGTCTTATATCTCCAGAAATATAAACCTAGGATTTTTTGTATTATTTTTACTAGTTTCGACAAATTCTAATCCAGGTTTTACAAAAAACTTCAGACGTCTACGTTACTTTTTCGGCGAGATATAGGTGAAAATGTGTTTTTCACCGTTTCAATGGCGCGGCCATGGCGTATTAGTCTTATAACTCCAGAAATATAAACCTACGATATTTTGTTTTATATTTACTGGTTTTGACAAATTCAAATCAGTGTTTTACAAAAAACTTCAGACGTCTGCGTTGCTTTTTCAGTGAGATATTGGCGAAAATGTGTTTTTCACCGTTTCAATGGCGCGGCCATGGCGAATTAGTCTTATAGCTCCAGAAATATAAACCTAGGATTTTTTGTTGTATTTACACTAGTTTTGACAAATTCAAATCTGGGTTTTACAAAAAACTTCAGACGTCTGCGTTGCTTTTTCAACGAGATATCGGTGAAAATGTGTTTTTCACCGTTTCAATGGCGCGGCCATGGCGTATTAGTCTCACAGCTCCTAAAATATAAGCTCAGGATTTTTTTCTATATTTTTACAAATTTTTTACAAATTCAATCTGTTACTTACCAAAATTTCAGGTCTCTGCAATGCTTAGTTTTAAAGATCTCCGTGGCCGCGCGGTTCGGAGCGTTTCAATGGCGCGGCCACGTTCAAACCCTTATAACTTTTTAATCATAGCTTTGACAAATTTATGGCTACTTTTACAAATTTTCACAAAATCTTGTTATCATTTTTTTTTAAAAAAAAGGTCATGGCCGCGCCATCGAAACGGACACGTTAGGTACAAGTAGAGCGGAAGTAAAAAAAAATATCAAAATTGATTTGCTCCAAAGCACGGGCTTCTAAATCAATCACCATGTATATCAATACCCTACCTTAAAAATACCAAAACTAGGATAGAATAATTTATCTTAGTTTTTTGGTATTTTTAATGTAGGCTATTGTAGTTTTTCATTGTAGTTTCAAAGTAGGGCATTGCCCCACAATGCCCCCCCCCCCTTAGCTACGGCCATGCCGTGGCACAGTGGGTTTAGTGCCCGTTGACAAGGTTTAAGAATTTCGTCATATCTCTCGTTGATCATTTCACCTCCAGTCCAGAAAGCTGCTTGAACCTACTTACTTGGTAGATCGATATTAAGATTTTACAAACTTGCTGATGCTGTTAGATATATTTATTTTATTACCCATAAGTACTTATTGTTGACTTTATTACTTACTATACTTAGTTTAACTTTACCTTTTAAAATGGAATGTGTGGAAAATGGGAGTACCTACACTTATGTATGGTAGTGAAAGTTGGGTATGGCAGAATAGACATGAAAGTAGAATAAACGCTGTAGAAATGAGAGCACTGAGAAGTATGTGTGGAGTGTCTTTGAACGACAGAGTAAAGAATTTTGTGATAACAGAGTGTTGTGGGGTAAAAGAAGATGTAGTTACAACCATTGAGAAAGGTGAAATGCTAAGATGATTTGGACACATGGAGAGGATGGATGACGAAAGTCTGACCAAGAAGCTATATAAGGCAGTTGTGAATGGGACATGAAGAAGGGCAAGACCTAGACGGACGTTCTCTGACCAGATTGGAGACATCCTAAAAAAAAGGAAGAGCATGCATGAGAAATTTTATGGGATTGAATGAAGCAAGAGAAATATGTCAGGATCGTTGCAAATGGCTTTCCGTAGTCTCTGCCTACCCCTCCGGTGTGGCTCTATGTATGTATGTATGTAATTATAATTTTATAGAATGCCGATATTTTGTTTGGACTGCTGCAGATAACAATACTATATAATAGATAATAGGTACTTTTTTGACCAACTGATGGCTCAGATCAGGAACCAAAAATCAAATATATGAGAGCCAAGACATAGGTAAATTACACCAATATTGCTCCAATTCTTGAAATGTTCTCTAAACTGAATCTGACGTAATCAGTTATACATACATAGACTCACGCCTGTTTCGCCGAAGGGATAGGCAGAGGCATATTAAACGCTCACTTTTCGCCAGTGTTTTGATCCCACGTAAAAGGTGGCGAGCCTATTGCCGCTTATCGGGATGTTTTGTTTGCCAGAGTCTCGTCCGTTGATCGGCAGGTGCACCACTTGCAAATGAGGTTGGCTTGGGACCCTAAGTTCTTGGTGGGAACCCTATGCAGTTATCTATCTCTTTATTCAGTGTGATTAACAACATAGTTAGTTAGTTGTTAGTTTAGTGTGTAAATAACTCTACCCATCCCTTTGGGCAGTAATAAACAAGCAGTTTTGATGATACCTACACGATATTAGTGTATATGACAATAGGCTCGCCCCCTATTACATTAGTACCGAAACATAACTGGCGAAGTGTGGATGTGTAATACACCTCTGCCTACGCCTTGGGTAGTAAAGGCGTGAAGTTATGTTATGCTATTATTTTGTGTCTACTGTTTACTATTCATAAATACAAAAACGCGTGTAAAATCTTATATTTGCCCTTATAGAATAGGTTCTTATTGAAATGTACATTCATCTTCCGTACCAGGGTTTCAAACTGAAGAAGCGAAGGTCTGTGAGAAGCAGCACCTGGTTTGTGATAGTTTTAGCTTGCGAGGATACAAAACTTACTTTTTAGACGGGTAGGCAGAAAAGTTTGAGATTGTGCAGACATTTCTGTCCTTTTCGTCTAAAAGGGCATCTAGTCTTGGTACGTACATATTAGTAGTGTTTATTTGAAGTAGATCATAAGAGTATAACCTCAATAAAATTGTAATCAATCAACTTATTTTCATAATTTTCTAGCAGAGGTTGATGTGCAATGAATCTTAAGGCGATTATCTCGCTTTTTATTAAGTGTGAAAACATCTCAATCCACCCCTTGTACAGTTCTATCAATAGATGTGATGCCTGAGGGTGATTTCGATGTATGGTTTACGCGGGCGAAGCCACGAGCGAAGTCTAGTCGTTCCTTTAGGGTTTAGGGTGTAGTATGGCAAGATTGTTGAATTATCTTCTAATCTAGATGAGCCCGCGAATACACCCGCGTTATTTAAGGCTACTGCTCAGCTCCCGTCGCTCATAGCGTGATGTTATATAGCCTATAACCTTCCTCTATAAATGGGCTATCTAACACTGGGACCAGTGGTTCCTTAGATTAGCGCGTTCAACCAAACAAACAAACTCTTCAGTTTTATATATTAGTATAAGATTAGATTAGATGTATTATGATAATGACAGATAAAGGATAAAAAACAAAAAATAGAACCGATATGGTTGAAATATAGTAGAGTTTTAAGTTGTTGGTTTTAGTTTGTTAAATATGCCCCTCGCTTACAAATACTGTCCATGTTTTTAAGTCCATCTTACAATTAGCGCCAAGTACTCGAGACGCATCTGACAATGTGTGTGCTACTCAGTAGGCAAGTTACTACAACGGGAAGAGAGAGATCACTCTTCCCAACGATGACACGTTTTCGTGCGCCATTTATGTACCTATGGTATTGGCACATCTAAAGATTGAAACCTACGTCTATAGGTATATTTTAAGTACAAACATGTCGTACTCAGGTATTGTAACTATAGACCTACATTTAATTAAAATTAGTATGAGGACGACTAAAAAAACATTGCATAGATACGCCCAAAATTTTACGTTAAAGCTTGAAGTTTTGTTATTGTAGACTTCGTAGAGTAGTTATTACAATACGGCCATGTAATATTTTAACGAAATGTTCGTTATTAAAGCCGCGTTTCATTGTGGCATTCTGTTTTGGTAAAGTTCCAAACATTTTCACATGTTGTTACCTAAATGAAAGTTATATATGTGTGTTTTATTTATGTGTACAGGGAAGTGACACAATGGAATTTTAAATGTAAACTTCCTGATTGTTGTTAAGTTTCATTATGATGTTGTGTTTATGTTCGTAATTTGTTAGGTATAATATATTATTTCGTACGTATGCTATTTCCACAGTGTTAGGTAGGTTTCATTTATTTTAAAATACCTACCTACTTGCGTTATAATGCTCTTCCTACTTACTTAACTAAAACTTACTTAAATTAATTAATTTTTACAATGTATTAATTTTCTTGACTGCCTCGTTGGTCTCGCGGCATAATCCCCATGGATAAGTAGATATTTCGAGCATTACACGCGCGCGCTTTTAATTGCGGTTTAAAAAATGAGAAAACTTGAAAGAATATTTCGTTTCCCAGGTATAATTTTTGGTTAGTATGACTTGGCATGATGTCCACAACAAGTAGACTTCGGCTTGGTGATGGGTCTTGTGTCACCCTGTATATAATATATATTCTAACTACATTCACACAACACCATCTAGTCCCAAACTAAGCAGAGCTTGTAGTATGGGTACTAGATAATGGATATACATACATATACTTTTTTTGTAAATACATACATATTATACATAGAAACACCCAGACCAAGACAACCATCCATGTTCACGCGCACAAATGTTTGACTTGAGCGGGAATCGAACCCGCGACCTTCGGCGTAGCAGCCGTTTACACTCCCGCTTCGTCAACCGGTCGTATATAGATTGTGTGGAGATCGACTACCTATTCAACAAGGTACACTGTAAAAAGGCGAGATGTTCACATAAACCGTTGCCATTCCTATCATATAAAAACAAAAATAAACTTAATCCCTTGCCAGACTTTAAAATTTTGTAAAAAGGAGTTTGAAAACAAGCAGTAATAAACAGAATAGATATTGCGAGATGCGTCACGTCCACGTCAGAAAGGGTTGCCGTAACAATACTTATCGTATATTTTATTGCAATGGGAGTGCTCTGTGCTTCTATATAAATGCATAACGAGCACCAATGTAATGTCCTGGGACTCTGGGACAACATTATAGTACTGTAAGCGTATTCTAGTAGCACGTAACAGGAACGTTTATGTGAAAAGCTTTTATGATGAATACTCATTCACATTTCAAATACCGCAATATACCTGACGGGTTACACAAAGCGTAAAGATACTTTTAGATGTGGCATACATTAGAGAGATTGGATTTAGTTCCCTAGATATCAATAGGTCCATTTTCTTTGAGGTCGCTTATGCTATAAAATAACCTATTAGCAGCTATATTAGACTTTTCAGTGCTGCGAAGTCATATTCATATCAAACTTAAATAACGCCAAGAAGCTTGGAGTTTATGCGCGATATCTATGATTTATCAATCTGAAATGATATTAAAAACGTGTCACTATACAAGTTGTAACCCAAAACGAAGACTGAAACCCCATATTGTACCAATCATTACAAACATTTTTTACTTCGGTATTATACCTAGGAAATTAGTGTTCCCCGGCGTCGGGCAGTGACGACCCCATCGCCCAGTGACTTGTCACTGCAAGCAGTCACCTTTGCTCCTCTCATAGAGGAGTGAAGGATATCCCGCCGTACCCCTTGTTCGGAGGGGTACGGCTGCGACGGGTCCAGGCACTCGCGTTTAACGAGTGGTTGGACAGGCAAATCTGCCAACCGTGGCAAATCGTAACCCCGGCATTGAGTCGCAGTCATGTTTTGTGACCTAATGCTGGGAGCGAAGGTCTTGGCTTAACCGCCCAGGCCGCGAGGAAGAAAACCTCTATAAAAAATTACCCCAACTCCAAGGTTTGGCGCGCGCCGATGGATGCATGGCTGATGGGAAGATCAGTCGCGAGCGCTCCTCCAGTCAGGGCAAAGGCCGTCCCCCTGGTTGGGTACTAAATTTAGGCTTACCCGGGTACAGTGGGCACCACCCGGGCGGACCATCTATTCCCCCACTCTCGTGGGAACCAAATGTATAGTTCGCAAGCCACTAATTCGAGCGAAGAGCCACGCTCACTAAACTCTGGCTCCACTCTTCGCGCCAATATTGACGCTGATGATGAGGTGGAGGATCCATCACTACCAAGGGTAGCTTTACCTGGTGTTGCAGCCTGTGACCGGGGCCGCTCTCGGTCCTTGGGCAGATCCCGGGGGCGTTCAGGTCCTTCTCGTTCAGCCACCCCTTGCCCGGGGCTGTCACGGGTACCAGCCACTACCATATCCGCGGCAGTCTCCAAGACCACCACCACCACTTTACTGGGGGCCCAAGGCCCTGGGTTGATCGGGCGGGCGTCGCCAGACGTTTCTGATGGCGGAGGCCGCGTAACCCGCTCGGGCAAGAAGAAGGCTTTGGGTGATCCAGCTGCGCATACCCCGGAGTCGTCAGTTGAGCGGGCCGCGGACAGTGCGCGTGAGAGCGATAGCTCCGCCATGTCTGTGGCATCGGTCTCGACCCGAGGTGCACGAAAACGCGCCGTGAAACGTCACCCAGAGGGACCGGATGAGGGGGTGGCCCGGGTTAGGGCAAGGACGGCGGAGGTCTTTGACTCGGACGGAGAACTAAGGTTATTGTCAGACCCGTTAGCTTCTTCGTCCGACTCAACTAATCACGAGATCGAGCAGCGTTTAGAGGAGCTGCGCGGGCAACCGACAGCCGCAATACAGGAGAAAGCGCTCCTCTCTGTTGCGGTTGTAGAGAGAGTGGCCAAAGAGAGCCGCAGCCTGAAGGGGGCCTTTGGTAAAGCCCTGATAGACGCCGCTCAGGACATTGCTGCTGCAATTGCGGCTCAAACTGAGCGCATCGGGCGGGAGGAGGCATCTAACGCCGAGCTCCACTCCCGCCTAGCCTCCCTTGAGGCTGCGATGGACGCGATGTCCAAGGAGCTCGAGCAGCTCCGTAAGAGTGCGCCGCTGACATATCCAGCTGCTCAGTCACCGCGAACGCCAACGACGAAGACCTGCGCACCTCCCCAGTCCGGGTTACCTCCTCTTCCTGCCAGGCAGCCGACAATGAGCGCACCAGCCAAGAAGCCTCCGAGGAGTGGGGGCCCACTTCGCCGAGAGGAGTTCCCTCCTCTTCCCTTCCACCCCGCCCGGGCCCAGACTAGCGATCGGGTCCAGCAACAAGTTGTCGCGGCACCTTATCCATGCGTGAGCCACGATGGCTCTACTTATACGGACCTGGCGTCGCAGATCTCGGCCCAACTTGCGATCCAGATGGATCGCAAGTTCGAAGAACTTCGGGCTGAGATTTTCCCGGACCGTGTGGCACGGCCGCGACTCGCGCAGCCAATAGCCGCGACACATAACGTCGCACCCATAGCTGCACCAGACGTCGCGATTGCCACCGCGTCCACTACTGCAGCAGCAGTCACGCCTGGTGGCGGAAGCAGGAAGAAAAGGAGGAGAAAGACAGCGCCGCCTGCACCCGCACTTGCCCCATTGTCAACCCTCAACACTGTTGGGCAGGCACCTGCAGCTGAGCCCAGTGCCTCCTGGGCCACAGTGACAAGCCGCCCTGCAAAGGCCAGGGCCCGAAAGGATAAGACCAAGAAGCCAGTGTTGCCCAAAGTGCCGTCCACGTCGGCGGTGACAGTGACTCTTCCACCGGGGTCCAACACCACCTTAGCCGAGGTGATGAGACTGGCCAGGGAGAGGGTTGACCTCAACGAACTGGGGCTCACCGAGGGCCTCCGTCCGAAACGGGCCATCACCGGAGGACTTATACTTAAAATTCCCGGTGAACAGGGCTCGGAAAAGGCGGAAGACCTTAAAAGGTGCCTTTAGACGGCATTGTCCGAAACGGGCGCGATCGTGGCGCGTCCCGTAAAAATGGCTGAGATCCGGGTGAGAGACTTGGACGACGCAGTAGTCCCTAAAGATATTGCCGAAGCAGTTTCCGCGGAGGGCAATTGCGATGAGGCCGACGTGAAGGTTGGCCAAATTCGCTCCTCCGCGGCGGGCTTGGGGACTGCGTGGGTTCGATGCAAGCTCACAGCTGCCCGCGAGCTGGTGGCCGCGGGAAAGCTCCGAGTAGGTTGGGTCATCGCCCGTGTCGAGGCCCTGGCGGCTCGACCTCTACAGTGCTTCAGGTGCCTGGAGAAGGGGCACGTGCGCGCCCGCTGCACATGTGACAGGGACCGAAGCGCTCTCTGCTTTGTCTGCGGCCAAGCTGGCCACAAGGTAAGCGGTTGTGAGGAGAGTGTTCCGCGGTGCCCTGTGTGCACGGATGCGGGGCGTCCGGCCAACCACCGGGTGGGCACCAAAGCCTGCACCCCTCTTGAGAAGAGGGGTGGTAGAAGTAAGCCTGCGGTTACCGCCGCTCCTGCCACGGCGGTTACCGAAACCAGCAATGGTTTTGGGTTGTTGGAGTCGGTTACCGGCTCTGGGGAGGCTATGGAGGCTTAAAATTCTTTTCCCCTTTAGTCGTTCTTCAGGGCAACCTAAACCACTGCCGTGCTGCGCAAGCTTTGCTTGCGCAGACCGTTGCAGAGCGTTCGGTTGCCCTGGCAATAATGGCGGAGCCGTATTTCGTCCCGGACCACCCTCGTTGGTTCGGGGCATCAGATGGCTCCGTCGCTGTGTACTGGGCGGGGGGGGGTAAAGAGAGCCCCATTGCCGCCTGCTCCATCAGGGGCCGGGTTTCGTCGTTGTCGAATGGGGTCCTGCGATCGTCGTCGGCTGCTATGTCTCCCCAAACAGTGGCCTTGCCGCTTTTGAGGCCTACCTCGACGGGCTGGCGAACCACATCAGGGTTTACCAGTCCCGTCCGGTGTTTGTCCTGGGTGACTTCAACGCACGCTCTAGCGTGTGGGGTGACACCCGGAACAACCTGCGTGGAGAGACGGCGCTCGAATGGGCGACTGAACTCGACCTCCGGCTTTTAAACCGGGGGTCAGTTAGTACATGCGTCCGCTGGCAGGGAGAGTCGATCGTCGATCTTTCGTGGGCGACTCCCTCTGCCGAGCGTCTCGTCTCGGGGTGGTTTGTCGCAGAGAATGTGACCACGCTGTCAGATCACAGATTGATCGAATTCAGCGTGACCTTCCGCCCACCCCGCGACATCCCGTGGCGCCCAAACGCGGTTCCGACGCGTCGCTGGAACGTTCGACAACTTGACGGGGATATGTTAGCAGCCGCTGCCCACGTGGCCGAGTGGGAGGCCGCCAATTTGGGAATCCCGCCCGATCCCGACTCACAGGCGTACTGGTTTCGGGACATTATGACATCTGTCTGCGACACGTCTATGCCCCGATCCAGTCCGAGGAGACCCAGTTCGCAGTACTGGTGGACACGCGAAATCGAACGCATTCGCCTTGATCATGTCGCGGCGCGGCGCCAGTACTTACGAGCCCGACGAAGAAGGAGAGCCACTGCTGAAGAGATTGCTGGAGCATATGAGCGGTATCGGACCGTCGGGAAAACACTTTCAAGTGCCATCCTTGCGGCCAAGGCCCGTTCCTGGCAAGAACTAGTCAATGGACTGGACAGGGACCCATGGGGGCGCCCTTACAAATTTGTTATGGGCAAGCTCAGACCGTGGGTCCCTCCCATCACGTCGACCCTGGACCCGCCGTTTTTGGAGAGAGTAGTCGGTACCCTCTTCCCGCGGGCCGAGGTTAGCAACTCGACACCTCCTCCGTCACAGTCGTCCCAAGTCCCTTGGGATGACCAACTTGACGTGACGGAAGACGAGCTGGACCGAGCCATTCGACGGCTCCGGGCCCGCAACACCGCCCCGGGTCCCGATGGGATCCCGGGTCGGGCGTGGGTGCTCGCGCTCGCAATCTTGGGGGACAGGCTAAGGCAATTGTTCACCGACTGCCTCCGTTGTGCCGTATTCCCCTCCGGTTGGAAAGAGGCTGATCTGGTCTTAATCCAAAAGCCTGGCAGGACTGCCGATTCTCCCTCAGCGTTCCGACCCATTTGTTTGCTGGACGAGGTGGGCAAGCTCTTTGAGCGCATTATTGCTGCCCGCCTCCAGGACCACCTGTCGAACGTGGGCCCCGATTTGTCTGAGTGCCAGTTCGGCTTCCGGCAGGGGCGTTCGACTATAGACGCAATCCGTCGCGTCCGCTCCCTGTCGGAGCCGGTGCTCAGGGAGGGAGGCGTTGCGTTGGCGGTCAGTCTTGACATTGCCAATGCCTTTAACTCCCTCCCCTGGCAGTCAATTAGGAGGGCGCTGATTTATCATAACGTGCCCTCCTATCTGCGTGATATTATTGGGTCGTACCTAAATGGGAGGTCCATCAGGATAAAAGGTCGGAACGGAGCTCTGCTCACGAGGGAGCTCTCAAACGGAGTTCCACAGGGGTCCGTATTAGGACCCCTTCTGTGGAACATCACGTTCGATGCGGTCCTGCGTATCGGTCTCCCCTCTGATGTCAGCGTCGTCTGCTATGCGGACGACACGTTGGTGTTCGCGCGGGGGACAACCGGCTTCCGCAGTGTCGTGGCTCTCGCCAATCGTGGCGTGGCACTGGTCGTCTCGGCGATCAGTCAGCTGGGCCTTCGAGTGGCGCCTCACAAATCTGAGGCGCTATGGTTCCATGCCCTTCCTCGGGGTCGGGAACCACCCAGCTCTGTGGTGTCAATTTGTGGTGCACAAGTCCGGGTGGGGCGTACTATTAAGTACCTTGGCCTCATTTTGGACTCTCGCTGGGCGTTCGAAGACCACTTCGAGCGCTTGGCCCCCCGAGTTCGTGGTGCGGCGGGCGCGCTTCGACGCCTGCTCCCGAACCTTGGTGGGCCACGCGAGGAAGTTCGCCGCCTCTACTGTGGCGTCGTGCGGTCCATGGTTCTCTATGGGGCGCCCGTGTGGCATCATCGTCTTACGCGCGTCTCCCGCTGCAGGGCTATCCTAGCCAGTCTGCAGCGGTTGGTGGCCATTCGGGTAGCACGTGGCTACAGGACGATATCCCATGAGGCGGCGACGCTCATTGCGCGCCTCCCGCCGTGGGATCTCCTGGCGTGGGTGAATGCCCGTCTTTATGACGAGGTTCGCCTTCGTCGGGTAGGCGGAGAGGCGTCGGGTGAAACGCTCGAAGAGTGCCGGCGAAATGCGCACCGAAGAGCGTATGAGGAGTGGCGCGTGCGGCTGCATCTACCGCGTTGCACGCGCCAACGCATCGTCGGTGCGATTTTGCCAATATTTGACGCCTGGCTCGAGACGAAAGAGTGCACTACTTTCCGACTCAGATACTTACCGGGCATGGTTGCTTCGGTGAGTATCTGAGTCGGATCGGCCGTGAGGAGACGACACAGTGCCACCACTGCGATGACGATCTGGACTCCGCTCAACACACACTAGAGGTGTGCCCCGTGCGGACGAGCGGAGTACTCTGGTCGCTACAATCGGGAGGGATTTGTCCCTACCAGCCGTAGTAGCGACAATGGTAGAGGACACCCACAATTGGCGTGCAATGGTCTCCTTCTGTGAAGCTGTAATGCTCCAGAAGGAGGCCGCCGAGCGGGAGCGTGAACGACGCAACGCCGCTCGCAGGCGAAGGCGGCGTCGAGGCGGCGGCAGCGGCCGTTGAACTCGACTCTTCCTCAGGTCTGCGGGCGTTGGAGGGGGAGCCTCTAATGACCCACCACAAGCGGACCCGAGAAGGCAGCGGACTGTGTGGCGCAGTCTGCTGTGAAAGGCATTGCACACCCCGCCTTTCCCCGGGCACGCGTCCCAAGCAAGGGGACGGACGCGACAGGTACAGCGGAGCAATACAACACAGTTCCCGCTGTACCTGCAAGGCGTCGAGCTACGGAGCCACCGTGTGGTTTTTAGTCGGTAACCCAGGTGGGAGTCCGACATACCCCCTTCGACCGCTCCCCGGTCGGATGGGCATGAGGTAACTCATTTTCCACACGATAAAAAAAAAAAAAAAAAAAAAAAAAAGAAATTAGTGTTCAGGAGATATTGAGGCTCAAAGTTACTATATTTTTTTTGTAATTAGGTACAAAATCAATGCATTTACCCCGCCAGCCTGTTCTATAGATGTATGCACTTATGGATAAGTAGGGATTTCAAAAATTGCAAGCGCGCACTTTGAGATGCCGATTATAAAATGAGTTTCCTAAAAAAAAAATCGTTTCCCAGGTTTTATTTTTACTTAGTATGACTTGACATGATGTCCAAAACGAGTAGACCCCTGTATGTATATAAAAACTGCAAGCATATACGCACTTGTGTAAAGTACGGCGCACATAGTATTGCAGTAAGTAACGTGTCTTATTCCCGGTACACACGCAGTGCAAGTGATAACAGATGCCAATAAACTAGTCGTTCACACCGCTGCGCGAGACAGATAAACAACACTTGCTGGGATATTTTGAGATTATCGCTATCACAAGACCTCGTTACGAATGCTGGGTTGTTGTTCTTGCATCACAGGTCATATAAATCGAGACCCAAAACGTGATACAGATTCAGTTTTCCGCATTTCCAAGTATAATAATAAACACACATACATAGCGACACGCCGAAGGGATAGGCAGAGAAGTAATAGCCATATGAATTTTTACACTCGTAATAGTGGACAGGCCTCTTGCCGTTATGGGGCACATTGCCAGTGCTGCTACTGAGAATTCGGAAAAACTCAGTAACACTTTTGCACGACCCGGGAATCGAACCCGGGACCTCCCGACCAACAAACGCATACGCTATCCACTGGACCACGGAAGCAGTCAATGATAATAAAATGAACTGAATATCTATCTGAACCTTAAGCATATCCGGCTACATGTTTATTGGTGAAAAACCGTTCAAAAATCCGTTCGGTAATTTTGAATTTATTGCGTTCATCATACAGGCAGACATCATAAAAAGGGGACTTCATTTTATAACAAGCATAGATGGTGTCGCCAGGCCACTAACATTAGTCATTACCTAGTCAATTGAAGATGTAACTTTTATGAAATTGTTTTCATTAACAGGAGACATGCAACTTCGAAGAATACAATGGGATGTTGTCAAAACTCTAAGAAAAGGCGAAATATTCTGGTAATGCAATTCAAGTATTTCTTCATTTCTGTATGAGCTGTATTTAAGAACATGTTCTACAATTATACAAAGAGCTAGTCTACGAAGCAGCGGACTATATACAAAGTGAAGTCTTTGTGGCCCATATATCAATTAGAAACGAAACACAATTGTGAGACGCGTTACAACTTCAAGACGAACAAATTCAAGATAAAGATTTCTATTATTAGTTTGTAAACAGAGACGTCTGCGCACATTTGCGTAAACTGACACGAGGCTGATAAGTTCAATATTTTGATGGCCTAAATAGCAAATTGTTGGTGTGCAAACGATTCCCAGAGGGACCTATGTTTGTGTATCCCCTATAAATATTAGCTCATTGTCTGGAGCGTTTCTTAAGCCGTCGTCTAGCTTGTGCCGTAGTTCCGGTGACGTAACCGAGAGCATGGCATCTTCGACTCTCATATTCTCGTAGCATCAATTATACTAATATAATAAAGCTGCTGGCTATATAGCATCAAGCTTTGAGCGACAGGTGCGGAGCAGCTGCCTTAAATAGCACAGGTGTATGCGCAGGCTCATCTAGTGTTAAATAACAACACTATAACTAAAATTTCATCATTCTCCTGTTCATTTTGTATTAAAAACTAGCTGACCCGGCGAACATCGTACCGCCTAAGTAACAGTCGATTCTTTAATTATTTTTGTTTGTATTTTTTTTTCTCCGTAAGAACCATCCTCGTACTTAAAGGACATACATAGACTCACGCCTGTTTCCCCGAAGGGGTAGGCAGAGGCATATTAAACGCCTACTTTTCGCCAGTGTTTTGATCCCACGTAGGGTCATTTCGCCTGTTCGCGTCCACCCCCCTATTCGCGTCCATTTTGCGGACCTCCCTTTAAAAATGCTCGAAAATAAGTATACTAACACACTAATAAAATTAAAAGTCAGTATCGCCAATACCTCGACGTATAAGAGACACGCACAAATAGACAAAAGATCCGTGCGCCCAGCTTATCCTGTTTAAAAAAAATAGTTAATCTCGGTTGTTCAACAAAAGAGTGCAGATGCGCGGGATATAAATAAAAAAATAGTGTGCAGCGGCGTATTTGACGGTAAGTATTTTATTGTTTTATGTGAATTTTAGGATACATAGCTGTTTCTAGACATTAATAATGAAAAGACGAATAGTATGAATTATGAATTAGCTTGTTTTTTTTATAGTTAACAATTAAAATAAGGTGGACGCGAATTACAACACCGAATTTATAAAACTTCCACTTTGCGTCCACAATGGACGCGAACTCGTCTATTTATGATTTCTTTAGTTGTTTATTTTTATGTGATTAAAATATGAGAGAGAAATTGGGATTTTGTTTATTTTAACATTAATAGTATGCAATTGTAATGACCAATTTGCGTCCACATTATTATGATTGTAATAAAAGATACAATCGATATAATAATCGATCACAAGTGGACGCAAACTTTACGTGCAAGGGATAATATTATAGCAAATTGCGTCCATATTTTCATGAAATAGAAATGATCGCTTAATACATTCTATATATTTTTTTTATTTAGATTAGGTTAAGACTGAGTTTAAAATTGAATTATTACATTTAATTTCTTTTATTCCATATTTTTTCTATTCAAGATATCTTAGGAGACAAGTAAGAAGAAGGAAAAAAAATACAAAAGATGATTAAATAAAGAAAGCGTTTTGTGATATTCGTAATAAGAAGAAATCGATAAGACAAATATGTACATAATTATGTAAAAATTATGCTATTCCGAAGACCACAATATTGGACAACATGTATCGTTATTTTTTTATCTTTGATTTTAAGTTCCATCGATGTTGAGAACAATAAATAGTTATTTATAGTTTCTATAAAGTGATTTAAAAATGATAATAATGTAGATTTTTTATAACTTTAATCTTAAATGTAAAAATTGTTAAAAGCCAATCTTTCTTCAGATTGTCTTAACAATATCACCCTTATATGAAGGATTATAAGGCCGATATTGTTAAGACTAAGCTGGTGGACGCGAACTGGTCCACAGGTGGACGCAATTTGGAATTTTTGGACGCAAACTGGGTAAAATGCCATATTTTGAAGTTTGTCTATTTAAAAAAAAAACACAACAAGTTTCGAACAAAACTGAAAGTTATTATTAAAATAGACTATATAATGAACGCATTACATAGATTTTTCATTTAATCAATTTGCTGGAACATTTTTATTTTCTCCTTCAAACTTGCCCACTGCACTAAATGGACGCGAACAGGCGAAATGATCCTAATAGGTGGCGAGCCTATTGCCGCTTATTGGGACATTTTGTTAGCCAGAGCCTCGTCCGTTGATCGGCAGGTGCACCACTTGCAGGTGAGGTTTGCTTGGGACCCTAAGTTCTTGGTGGTACTTAAAGGAATATTATAAAAAAAGAATTGGCGAAATCGGTTCAGCTGCTCTCGAGATTTGCGCTTAGCAACACATTCAGCGATTCGTTTTTATATAATAGATAAATGAACTACGTCTTGTGCAGTATAGTTTGCTGGAACTGTTAAAAATGTATCTAAAGATTTTAAGTTTGTGACAGTAAGGAGTACGGATATCTTAATGGGGAGACCAATTGATTGCTACCCAAAAGGTCGTAGAATCAGCGGCCCGGTTTGTATTAATAAATAGTTATTCGTCGCTTGCTTCTTACCTCGGCAAGCACATTAATCGTCACGGGGAGTCAATACCGCAAATATGCTGTAACCGCGGGCCTGAAACCATATGAATTAGATTCCATTTCCTTGGGTTACATAGGCGAAGGCGTTCTGTGTGAAGCTAATAATCTGTTAATCTAGACTAGAAAGCAGATCCAATCCTTAAAAGTGCATCTATGCCCTGCCACCCTATCATTAAATTGATAAAATCAATTGCCAGGTTGTAGCCGAACTAGGAAGATAGCATGAGCAAAACATAAAATTGATGTTTGAAACATGTAACTGAGGTAAAATAAAACATATTCACTGACGGGCAAAGCCATGACACTATATGCGCGCTTAGTTTATGGATCCCAAGGGACAAAACACACGGTATCAACAAAAAGGGTAAAAAACCATAAAAGCCTTTTTATTTGCTGGTGTTATTCTCATAGACTTCCATTATGTAGGACATGAACAAAATGTATGAAATGCGAGTGGAAATTATAACTGCCGCTCCTTCTTGATTCACAAGCATGATGCTATGGCAATGTGAAACGTTGCGAATAAAATTAAAACCTTGGTTCCAGTAGCATTGTTTTTATTATTAGACTTGTAAAGATAAACTTTCAAGAACGAATAAATCCTGAGGAATTTGCATTAAATAGAAAACTCCGAGATTTTTTGAGAGCTGGTTCTTCGTAAATGAATGATTTTATTGTTCCGGAGAACTTTGTGAAAGAAAGACCCTTGAAAATCGTTTCTCTAAAAGTCATATCTAAGTGCTTCCTGTAAGTAAATAATTTAAATATACATAAAACAGGCACTCATAAAGTTATAAATTCACAACTTTGTTGGCCGGTTTTCTTCGTGATTTAAACGGCGTAAACTTTTAGAGGAAAGTGGAAGAAACTTTGGAGTACTTTCTATAACGCTTGTAGGTAAAGTAAAAGCCTCGGGAAACCGAATAGATCGCGACTAGGTAATATATTAGAATCTGCAACTATTAATTGCTGCGGCAATGAGTGAAAGTAAGGAACTAATGCGTGGCCAGTTCTTAAAGTCAGATGAAATGTTAACTTTGTATTAGAGAGTAATCTTACATTCACTATGTTTATTTGTTTACTTAACAGTTTCACTGACTCGTGTATCATGTGTGATTAATATCATTCATAACAATTGACTTTCTATTGTGTCTCGCGCCGGAAAGCGAATGGGTTAGTACACTTCTAGTGACAAATATAAATCTTAAATATTATACTCATAATTTGATCACCGTAGCGTAGGACGCCTTACGGCTAGGAAGAGTGAAGATATACGCAAAGTGGCTTGCAGTGGTTGGTCTCGACGAGCCGGAAAACGAGCTCAGTGGCATTCTATCGGACAGACCTATAACCAACCAACAGGTGGACTAAAACGTGTTGAAGATGTTAATAATAATACATTAGCGTCTCACCTCATCTTGTGAATCTTGCATGTATTGTTATTTAAACATCATCATCATCAGCCTTTAACAGTCTGCTACTGGACTAGGCCTCTCCTTTGAAAGGAGGAATCGGCCTACTATACTACGCTGGCCAAACAAGTTGGTATAGGGTTTGCATCAAGTTTTCCTTCTCTTACAGTGTTGTTCTCTGCATAATATGCTCCCTCAGTCGGCTCTTACGACACCCATGGGATGATGTGGGGTGGTGACATTCCGTATTCTTAATCCGTCACCACACGGACTATTTATATTCTATTTAAACAATCATCCGAAAACATACATTACCTAAGTAATAGCACAGATAATACAATATTGGTAACAGCCCGTTCGACTGTTCGACAGTAATTTATATGTCAGTTGAAGGAAACATTCAGTGAAATTTACTGGAAACGTAAATTATGTAGTTATAAATGTTGGTATTACAATTTAAACACGATTTGTACGTACGAAAACAAACATCGTGAATGTTAAATACGTTAATGTCGCTGAATCAACATTCTATACAATTTATTGGTTTTAAAACATGCTAGCTTGATTTTTGGTACCCGTACTATCCGTGAATAATCTTCCAGTTTGATCTGAGATTGATGGAAAGAAACTTATTAGCATTCTTACTGCGAAAGACAGTTAAGTGGCTTAATAATAAGTAATCTATAGTAATATTATAAAGCTAAAGTTCGTTTGTTTGTTTGAATGAACGCGCTCATCTCAGGTAATACTGATTGGTTTGAATAATATTTTTGTCTTAGTAGGCTATATAACATCACTGCATAAGCCATGGGTACGGCACAGTAGCTCTAAAAAAGCGGGTGTAACTGCGGGCTCAGCTAGTTATAGGTACACTATGAAGTATAGACTACGGATATTTCACCGAACTAGTAGGCAGAGGTGTTATATTACACCCACATTTCGCCTTGAATTTTAAGGTCCCACGTAATAGGGGGCGAGCCTATTGCCGTTGCCAGGCACATCACCAGAATCCGTGCTGCTACTGAGAACTCGGACAAACCCAGTAACAGTTTTGACCGACCCGGGAATCGAACCCGAGACCTCCGATCAGCAGACGCTACGCTATCCACTGGCCCACGGAAGCAGTCACGCTTTGAAGGGTTATTAAATAGCAAATAAAATCTGAATATGATTTTTAAAATAGAGAATTTAAAATTAGTAATCATCATAATAATCAGAGTAATAACAATAGCTCTCAGTTAATTATAAAACGACGGTTAAGTTTGATAAAATATTTTTGCGTACGAGCTTCTAATTATGTTTATATTTATCTCGGGGTGATAAAACATAGATTTAACTGTACCTACATTAAAGCCATTTGTACATTTAACCTTCGTGGTCATTAACGTATCTATAAGCAAGCGCTATGGTCACGGATGTACAACTGAGATCATAGCGCGAATGCAGGCATGTAATAGTTAGACATATAAATATATTTATATCCCAAAATAAAGTTTAAAATTGCCTCCACGCCATTCCTTAAGCAAAGTATTGTTATGTGAATTTGAATTAGTAAAATAAATTCCACCATCCACGGACTCCAAATGCTTTGTTCTCTCTCAAGTTTAGCATAAAACCCGCAGTATATTTTATCGAGATTTACTGTTTCCTAATATCTTGCATGTGATATTTATGTATTGTGCTTGCGTGCGTGCCCCGCAGTTTATCACAGCTGTTTTATTTAGGTCGCAGACGCAATATAAACTGAGAACAGTTATAATAGTTATCTCACTTACGTAAAACGATGAAAAGTGATATAAATATCGTTTACAATAACTTTGTGAGACAGGTGACGATAACATGTAGTATTACGATCTTGTTTTGATCGTTCGCCTTTTGTTATGCCTTTGACCTGGGTCGAATAACAGGAAAGTTCCAGAAATTGCCATTGTTGTACGATGCGTGCTGTATAGTTGAATGGAAGTATCGCGTTTCACACTGTCGGAATACGATTCCCAAGGATAGCAAAAGACTTGTCGACCGAACTCTACCAGGATTGTCCGGCTTCAAAATATTACGTGTACGTGTGTACGTGTGTACTCTAACACAAATAATTTGCTAAGGCACGTGTTTTACATGAAGGTTAAAGAAAATTGCCAGTGTATTAGTTCACTAATGAGATTTTTGACAGGTAAGGCTTCTATTTCATTCGATATAATTATGTATGTTTGTGTACTTTGCTGGTTAATTATACGGTTCATATTGTTATAAGTCCAATGTCTACGTAGGTCATTTGGTAGAAAACAAGGGAAATGCTAAGCCCCTATCGTAATTCTATTACTAAGAAAGCAGCAGCTACAGTTGGAAGTCCTTTGAGCGGTCCGTCATTCTATGGAACCTTAAGCAGAATGGTCAAAAACGTCTCACCACTTGAAAACTTTTCACACAATCATGTATAAAATAAAAGCAGTCACTATAGACGGCTCTTTTGAAATACTCCTTTCCCATCTTTACATTCTCAAAACGTACATTTCACAGCTTCGTCCAATTTTGATGGGACCACTAAAACAAATACTTTACTAGATCTTTCAAAAATCCCAACTCCCAGTTATTCTCCTTTTGTTTTCGAGCAATTTACTTGTTGTGATGTTAAAAAGAGCATAATATCAATCTCATCCAATGCTGTTGGTAGTGACTGTATCAGTCGAAACATGTTTCTTCCTATCCTTGATGAAATCCTTTCTATCCTGTGCCATATTCTAAATTACTCTATAACTACCGGTATCTTTCCCTCAGCGTGGAAAGATGCGCAAATAATTCCTCTCCCAAAGAATCCGAAGCTATCTTCCTTCTCTGATTACCGCCCTATATCTATCCTGCCTGGGATGAACAGTGTCTACAAAGGCCTGAATGGCGGCGAACGATAAAGAAAGCCGCTGACTCGTACGAGAAAATGCGTCTCGAAGACCTTGATGCAAAACGCCAAATACGGAAGACTCGACCGAAGCCTAATTATAATTATACGTACAACTCCAATAGCCAGCTCTACTGTACCATCTGTGACCGCATATTTTCAACAAAGTTTGGCTTTGCCAGCCACATCCGGGCACATGCCAGAAAAGATGTTTAGGGTCGCCGTCGACGGACACGTCGAGGAGGACATCATTCATTCATCCTGCCATACCTTTCCAAAGTTCTTGAGCGTCTGATACATAAACAACTTTCCACATTCCTCACTAAGAACGCTCTCCTAAATCCCTTCCAATCAGGTTTTCGTCCTGGATATAGTACTGCCACCGCACTGGTTCATATTACCGATGAGATAAGACTGGGTATGGATAGTGGAAAGCTCACGCTACTGTCCCTACTTGATTTTAGCAAAGCTTTCAACACCGTGGATTTCCACATCCTGCTTGGCATACTTCGCTCTATTAACATATCTCCAACGGTGATTGACTGGTTTCATAGTTACCTGTTTGGGCGGCGACAGCGTATACGCGTTGAGGAATCGTACTCTTCTTGGTGTAATACGACTGCCGGTGTTCCGAAGAGTAACGGAGATAAAACGCCACCCGCGTTTTATCTCCGTTACTCTTCGCAATTTTTATAAATTCTATCTCTCAATAATTAATTTCGTCCTACCACCTTTACGCAGACGACTTACAAATTTACTCGCAGGCACCACTAGAATCGGTAGTAGATGTATTTTCTGCTATAAACTCGGACTTAGCACAAATCTGTGAGTGGAGTAAAAAGTATGGGCTCAAGATTAATCCATCTTAAACGCAAATAATTCTTATCGGCAGTCCCAGAAGGATCTCGAACGGAAAGGAACTCGAACAGAACGTATTAGCTTTTACTGATCACGTGAAAAATTTGGGGTTATGCATGGCTAAAACTTTAACCTGGAGGTATCAAATGCAAGAGACTAGTCGAAAACTATTCGCGTCAGCAGGCTCGTTGCGTAGGCTGCGGAATTTTCTCCTAACGTCCACTAAAATTGCGCTTGCACAGTCATTACTTCTCCCAGTACTCGATTATGCTGATGTCAGTTATCTTGACCTCACTGAGGAGCAACTTGATAAACTTGAGCGTCTCCAAAATTGTTGTATTAGATTCATATTTGGATTACGTAAATATGATCATGTATCAGAATTTCTTAGCAAACTCAAGTGACTCCCAATTCGTCTTCGCAGGAATACTCACATTATTACATTACTGTATAATATCCTATTCAACCCGGACACCCCTTCGTATCTCAAAGAACGTTTTAAATTCATTCATGACATACACGCAAAGTTTCTGAGGTTGTCTAAGGATCTGAGGCTGCAGATGCCAACACATTCCACAAATTTCTATGACAAATCCTTTACTGTGCAAGCAGTACGCTTGTGGAATGCGTTGCCGATAGAAATTAGGCAAGCAAAATCGCTTCGCATATTCAAAAGAGCACTAAAACAGCATTACTTGGCTATGTAACTGAATTTTTATATTCTATTTAGTTCAATGTACCTATGTATTTTGTATAGCTATATGTATATTCAGTATATTATATTTATTTATGTATTCATGTATTTA
This sequence comes from Euclidia mi, assembly GCA_944739405.2. Lineage (NCBI taxonomy): Eukaryota > Metazoa > Arthropoda > Insecta > Lepidoptera > Erebidae > Euclidia > Euclidia mi. The sequence goes on along the minus strand of OX123184.2, from coordinate 75,451,038 downwards.
TCAATTTATGCTTTGATGTACTTGTGTATGTATCCTTACTTCATTTTATGACTACACCACTGTTTTTATTTATCTGATCTCTTCCAGTCCATCCCAAGGTTGCCTGGAAGAAATAGCTTATAGCGATAAGGCCTCCTATTGTACATTTGTAAAATTGTATAACGTTATATGTAGCATTTGTATTGTATCTGGTGTACAATAAAGAATTTTCTATCTATCTATCTATCTACCATAATGGCTACAAACTATGAAAAAAATATACCTAGTATCCATAAGTATTTTCATTAGTCTATCGCGCATCGTAAAATAAAACACCAGGATTAATTTTACAACAGGCCTGTTATGTCAATAATGCCTAACAATACAGGGGAGACAATCCATTTGGATCGCTGTAAAGTCATCATCAATTTGTAGTAATTTTCGTAGATAGCGGCCCGACGGATATCGTCTAGGACTTGAGAATCTTCTATGGTGTCGTCGTAGATCCGTGGGTGCCACTTTATTTCGATAGCGCCTGCGTCTGCACCATTTTCCAATAAATGATACTAGTTATAGGTAGGCAGCTACAGTCGTCCTTTAAGTAAATTCGCACCTACTTTCTTCAGCTTTTACAAGGAGTCAATAAGTACGCTATTATTACGTACTAAGTTTTTTTTAGTTTAGGCTGTACTTCGCTGTGTCCTTACGTCTACGTTCTTATGCGTCATCTCAGTTTTTACAGCCAGCTGTTAATGTACCAAGTTTTTGAAGCTGAAGGTTTATTTTATATTAATGTAGACTTCGTCGAAGCTCTGAACCTCGAGACTTTACGAGTCCGCTGCGACTTATAGCGCGCCCTTAAACGTTTTATATAAGGAATAAGAATTAGTACAGTTTATTAGCATGAAGGTTTTATATTTAGCTCTTGTTTTATATTCGTACTGGCACGAGGCAGTCGAAATATTGATTTGTCGTGCTTGTATGCGAATTAAATTTGTTGCGTCTGATGGTAAAGTGATACACGGCTTCAATTATATGAAATTATCATGGTATAAATAAATTGGGATAAATAGAAAGGGTCGTGTAAATAGAAAGGCTCTAACTAAATGGTTTTGGGAGCGAAATATGGTACCACATTGAAAAAAACTAATAGAGGCCACGATTATTGGAAGTAGATAATAATGAAGTGGAAAATAATGAAGATACTTTGTAGATAAGAGTTCCAAATAGTATGCGACTAGATTTGTCTTAAACGTATAATCTTTCATTATACAAAGCGTTTTTAAAATACATATACTTAACTCTATCCAGCGGCAGTCTCTTACGAAATAATAGTTTTATAGAAAAATATTAACCGTTTGCCTTAAAGAAAAGTATTCTATATGTAAATATAGCAGCTAGTTTTAAAATCAAATTGGCACACTTGCAGAATATTTATACTAGTTCGGATGTATTAGATAACAGCCTTTAAAACATGTCGAAAATCATTGAAGAGGCCTTTATCCAGCAGAGAATAACAAAAAGCTTATGATGTTGATAATTTAAACAAAACTTACTTTACCAGTCAATGAATTTTCTACTTAAAGCATGGACACAGCTGAAAATACAACTTCAACCAAAAATCAACCGGTGATAAACAAAAGCATAATGTACATGCATCAAAATTAAAAACTGTGAAATCCTTCATCGATTTGATAAAGTGGGCAGTTAACGTATTTTATCGAAAGTGTACGCTGACAGATTTATTACAATCATTTATTTATTTTGCTGCTTTGATCAATTTCGTCTCATAATACAAGGCATATATATGTTATATTGTATGTAACGATACAAGAAAGATCAAAGCATTTTTCTGCTTCATCTTGAAGACTCATATGTTGCAAACTCATTATTCTATTCATCTAAACTCTCTTTTAAAAGTAGTACATCAGATCATTGTTGATTGCGCAAGAACTTATTTCAAAGAAGCCACATCATATAAGTTTAAAAATTGAAAAACGAACCAAAAAATTCTACTTTTAATGTTATAAAGAAGTTAGAATACAGAAGCAAAACGATGAAACTATTCAAATAGAGCGGTATCAGACTAGCGTTTTATGAGCGCGTGTGTGTTTGTTTTTGGAAGCGCGTGTATGCGAGTGTGGCGAAACGACCGCAGAAAAATACGCTAGTTTGAAATCGCCCTTAAAGTAGGTAACACTGTATTGATGTCTTCGAAAATATGGAAACAATATACGCAGTGAATCTAAGACTCAGATCATATCTAAGTTAGATTTAAGATATATTATGAACAACAATTGCTGCAACTTGTTGCAGCAATTGTTTCAGCTATTGGTTCTGTTTCGATCAATAGTGTATCAATGCAATTTCGTTATATTGTACTGTTTACGTAGTGGTTTATTTATTATTAGTGTGACAATTAACATAAAAAAATGTTTCATGAGTCTTACTTTTACAACATAACTTTTATTTTACAACCTTTTTATACTTCGTATTATAAGAAGCACAAAAGAACTGAAACTAGGCCGAGAGTAAGTTCATCATATACAAACAATCCTCACAGCCCTAATACCTATTTTATCAGGTCGACTGAACTTAATCGAACAATAGGTGTCGAACCACATATCACTAAATTATTTGGCACCCTCCTTTTTGTACTAAAGTAATGATTTATGATTTAGGTACATAACTTTACCCTCAAGCACTTGCCTACTTTAAAGTTTGGTACAAAGGAGGTCGAACTTGTAAGCAATCGGCCCAAATTGTTTGTACCTCCGTATTCTATATTCTGCTAAGTATGTCCTATTTTGTACTAAGTGGGTAATAGCTAATATCCTTTCGCCGGCGCTAGTGTTAAGTACTGCTATCATTATAAGATGGGCCGCGAGATTGTGTAGATTAGAACAAGTACCTACTTAGTAAGTGCCCAAGCGGTTTAGATCATCGGAAACAATAGGAAATAAGAAGTTACGTTAAGTTTCGCTACTCTAATAATGAAAAATTAAATGCAGCGATAGCCTAGTGGAGATACCATGGCAGTCCGCCGTGCAGACGGTATCGGGTTCGAATCCACGGCGCGCACCAATAACTTTTCGAAGTTATGTGCGTATTGAATTGCAAATTATCACTTGCCCCGGCCTCGGAGAGCACGTTAAGCCGTCGGTCGCGGTTGTCATAAATACCTTTGACAGTCGTTATAGGGCGTCAGTACCTTCCAAATAAATAATAATAATAATAATTGTTTATTTGCCAGAATGTAGTAGCACATAGTACATGTATAGGTCTTAATTCTAATGTGGTCCATTACATTCTACCATAACAAATGGTGCGCAAATATTTTATCTATTTCAATAATATTTTGAACATAAAATAAGTACGAATAGTTCATTATTGAATTGTAATCTGATGTTTAACTTAATATTATACTTAATAAATTATTCCAAATTAAATGTATGTAATATGTTAAGAAATTATTATTTATTGATAAATGTCATATATCCTTAGGGTTCTCACCCTCGTGTCCGTAATTATTTTATGTCAAGTCATCTATTATTTAAACATTATTAATAATTAATTTATACCGTATTCAGGTATGCCTGTAATAAACTAACACTAGTCTAAACCATGGAATGTCGCTATCCCTTCGGGTTGCGGAGGTCAGACGGACAGTCGCTCCGTGCCAAAGCTAATATTCAGCCAAAGCCGTTTAGAGTAGTAAGCGGACCCCAGGTTGAAACTGATACTAATATGAAAAATTATATTTCTATACTATCAAATCTTTGTCAACTAATAAACAAAACTAGCAGTCTAAAGAAAATGCCACTTCTAATTTTAGTCATTTTTACTGCGAAATCTAATTCAGCTTGCGCATCTCATTTTTGCAGCGCTCATAGCGAGATTTAGCTTGCCGTTCAATTTAGGCCGACAAAGTTAAGCAACGCTTGCACAGGTCACCAGTTGGAGGCTGGATAACCACGTGTAGCATTTACATCAGAGTGCTACCGTGCTTCGGAGGGGACGTAAACCTGTCGGTCCTGGTTCTTGCGTCTGGACAAGGATCGTTGATAACTTCAATACCAGAGTAGGCTACTCACACTCAAACGCAACATAAAAACACTAGTCTCCTTTTTCAGCTGAAAAAATCTAGATTGTCACAGATAATATCATATCAGAAGCGACAATAAAATTTAAATGGTACCTACCTACCGTTTCCTGCGATCTGCGATACAATCTTATTTGTGTTTTGTCTAACTAAACAGTTTAGTTCAAATATTATTCGAGATTACACAATGGTTCCTACATATCTTAAAGCAAACGAGACACTTCTGATTAAACGAATGCATTGTTGTCTTGTACTGGCTTCTAGCTTCTACAGGAAGAACGTGTTTGGCCGTGATTAAATACCTAACCTACTTTAGTCCTTACCTTCCTGTCTGTTGCAGCCGAGAATGGGATAAGCAGTGTTCTGGTTAAGTCATACGAAATAGTGTGACAAACATGCATGTGGACTTGTAATTGGTTTGGAATTCTGTTTTATATAGCTTGTCTGTTTTGTAGGGCTTAATCGGTTTGCAACTTTGCACTCGACTTGGGTTGATCGACGACAGGAACAATATCCACCCATTATTTAAAGATCTCGTCTCGTCTGGATAAGCTTATATACCTACTCATCGACTATTTGTAAGTTATAATCTTGCTTTATATGTAGGTAGGTATGTTCTGATAAACTGACAATTTAGAAACACTTGTCAGTTTGCAAGTCTGTGAGCACTTAAGATATATGTACAGTTTACACCGTTTTTCAGAATTAAAAACTCCTTATCTCATTTTGATAAGACTTTATACCTAAAAATGGAACCCATTTAGAATGTAGGTATACCTTAAAGCGAACTTAGCAAATATCAGTATTCAATTCATGCAAACGTTTCACCCATTTATTTATCAGATGGGGAGTCTGAGGATATATAGGTCGGATATATCGAATTTAGCTTATCCGTGCTTGTCGGTACATGTTTTAGGTAATGTGGTGGCAAATGGAAAACTCACTGAGCTTGGTGCTTCACTGATGGCGCTAGGGGGAACCACTGCGCTTGAATATTCAACTCGCGTTTACGCTGACACGTTTTGTATTTTGTTTGTATTCGTTTATTTAGCTGAACAGTTTTGGTAAGGGTTATAATCGTTTAGCTCGTTAATGGCAAATTTAATGGAGATGTGTAAATTCTTTTCGTTCTTCTATTAATAGCACCTACAGTTGGAAGTCCTTTGAACGGTCCGTCTTCTTATGGAAGGTTAAGCAGAATGGTCAAAAACGTCTCACCACTAGAAAACTTTTCACACAATCATGTATAAAATAAAAGCAGTCACTATAGACGGCTCTTTTGAAATCCTCCTTTCCCCTCCTTACAATATACCCTAATGGCTGCAAACTATGAAAAATATATAGTTTCCATAAGTATTTTCATTAGTCTATCGCGCATCGTAAAATAAAATAGCAGGATTAATTTTACAACAGGCCTGTTATGTAAATAATTCCTAACAATATAGGGTAGACAATGCATTTGGATCGCTGAAAAAATCATCATTAATTTGTAGTAATTTTCGTAGATAGCGGCCTGACGGATATCGTCTAGGTCTTGAGAATCTTCTATGGTGTCGTCGTAGATCCGTGAGTGCCACTTTATTTCGATAGCGCCTGCGTCTGCACCATTTTCCAATAAATGATACTAGTAATAGGTAGGCAGCTACAGTCGTCCTTTAAATAAAATCGCACCTACTTTCTTCAACTTTTACAAGGAGTCAATAAGTACGCTACGCGCTATTATTACGTACAAAGTTTTTTTTAGTATAGGCTGTACTTCGCTGCGTTCTTACGTCTCCGTTCTTACGCCTCATCTCAGTTTTTACAGCCAGCTGTTAATGTACCAAGTTTTTGTAGGTGAAGGTTTATTTTATATTAATGTAGACTTCGTCGATGAGCTGAACTCCGAGACTTTACGAGTCCGCTGCGACTTAGAGCGCGCCCTTAAACGTTTTATTTTTATTTAAGGAATAAGAATTAGTACAGTTAATTAGCACGAAGGTTTTATATTTAGGCTCTTGTTTTATATTCGTACTGGCACGAGGCTTCGTAAATATTGATTTGTCGTACTTGTATGCGAATAGAATTTGTTTCGTCTAATGGTAAAATGATACACGGCTTCAATTATATGAAATTATCATGGTATAAATAAATTGGGTTAAATAGAAAGGGTCGTGTAAATAGAAAGGCTCTTTTATAGGAGTTCGGGCTTACTCACTACAACGCGGTATTCCTCTAGCAACCCATTGTGAATGGTGGCGACACGAAGATTACGTTCGTATTACTAGAAATAAAATAAATCAGACGTGAAACTAAATGGTTTTGTGGGCGAAATATGGTACCATATTGATAAAAACAAATAGACGTCACGATTATTGGAAGTAGAAAATAATGAAGTACCTAGTAAATAATGAGGATACTTTGTAGATAAAAGTTCCACATAGTATGCGACAAGATTTGTCTTAAATGTATAATCTTTCATTATACAAATTGTATTTAAAATACATATACTTAACTCTATCCAGCGGCAGTCTCTTACGAAATTATAGTTTTTATAGAAAAGTATTAACAGTTAAAGAAAAGTACCTATTCTATATGTTAATATAGTAGGTAGCTAGTTTTGAAATCAAATTGGCACACTTGCAGAATATTCATACTAGTTCGGATGTATTAGATAACAGCCCTTAAACATGTCGAAAATCATTGAAGAGGCCTTTATCAAGCTGAGAATGACAAAAAGCTGATGATGTTGATAATTTAAACATAACTTACTTAACCAGCCAATGAATTTTCTACCTAAAGTATGGACAGAGCTGAAAATACAACTTCATCCAAAAGTCAACCGGTGATATACAAAAGTATAAAGTACATGTATCAAAATTAAAAACTGCGAGATCCTTCATCGATTTGTTAAAGTGGGCAGTTAACGTATTTTATCGAAAGTGTGAGACGACAAAAAGTCGATTACTTAACGCTGACAGATTTATTGCAATAATTTATTTTTTATTTTGATTCTTTGATCAATTTTGTCTCATAATACAAGGCATATACAATGTTATATTGTATGCAACGATACAAGAAAGATCAAAGCATTTTTCTACTTCATCTTGAAGCCTCATATGTTGCAAATTCATAGCATTCTATTGACCTAAACTCTCTTATTCTAAAAGTAGTACAACAGATCATTGTTTATTGCACAAGAACTTGTTTCAAAGAAGCCACATCATATTATGTTAAGTTTCAAAACTGAAAGACGAAGCAACAAATTCTACTTTTAATATTACAAAGAAGTTAGGATACAGAAGCAAAACGATGAAACTATTCAAATAGAGCGGTTTTAGATTAGCGTTTTATGCGCGCGTATGTGTTCGTTTTTGGAAGCGCGTGTAGGCGCGTGTGCCGAAACGACTGCAAAAAATACGCTAGTTTGAAATCGCCCTTAGAGTGACACTGTTTTGATGACTTCGAAAATATGGAAACTATATACGCAGTGAATCTAGGACTTAAATCATATCTAAGTTAGATTTAAGATATTTTATGAACTACAGTTGCAGCTACAGCTTCAGCTTTTGGTTCTGTTTCGATCAATAGTGTATGAATGCAATTTGGTTATATTGTACTGATTACGTAGTGGTTTATTTATTATCAGTGTGACAATTAACATAAAAAAAATATTTCATGAGTCTTACTTTTACAACCAAACTTTTATTTTACAACCTTTTTATACTTCGTATTATAAGAAGCACAAAAGAACTGAAACTAGGCCGAGAGTAAGTTCATCATATTCAAACAATCGACACAGCCCTAATAACTATTTTATCTGTATCGACTGTAGTAAATCAAACAATAGGTGTCGGAACAAACAAAGAGCACTAAATTATTTGGCACCCTCCTTTTTGTACCAAATCAATGATTTTATGATTTAGGTACATAACTTTACCCTCAAGTACTTGCCTACTTTAAAGTTTGGCACAAAGGAGGTCGAACTCATAAGCAATCGACCCAAATTGTTTGTACCTTCGTAGTCTATATTCTGCTAAGTATGTCCTATTTTGTACTAAGTGGGTAATAGCTAATATCCTTTTGCCGGCGCTAGTGTTAAGTACTGCTATCATTATAGGGTGGGTCGCGAGATTGTGTAGATTAGAACAAGTACCTACTTAGTATGTGCCCAAGCGGTTTAGACCATCAGAAACAATAGGAAATAAGAAGTTACGTTACGTTTCGCTACTTTAATATGAAAAAATTGGTTGCCTGTAAAGTCGGTATACGGGCGAAAGTTTTACGTGACAACGACTATGAGTGGTAAAATAATTTTAATGTGAATATTCATTCGTATAGTAGGAAGAAGGATGAAAGACGCGTGCCTTTCACTTTTTATGTCTGTCTCTCTCGCTCTTAGGCGGGACGCGTGCCTCTCACTCGCTCTCATTGTGAGCGCATAACGTGAGCGGAGCGTAACGCAGTTTCTTGAAGTGTCACCCGGCAAACCAATTTATAAGACGTTGTCACGTCAAAAATTCAATGCAGCGATAGACTAGTGGATATACCAACGGACTGCCATGCAGACGGTATCGGGTTCGAATCCACGGCGCGCACCAATGACTTTTCGAAGTTATGTGCGTATTGAATTGTAAATTATCACTTGCCCTGGCCTCGGAGAGCACGTTAAGCCGTCGGTCCCGGTAGTCATAAAGATCTTTGACAGTCGTAATAGGGCGTCAGTACCTTCCAAATAAACTAACACTAGTCTAAACCATGGAATGTCGCTATCCCTTCGGGTTGCGGAGGTCAGACGGACAGTCGCTCCGTGCCAAAGCTAATATTCAGCCAAAGCCGTTTAGAGTAGTAAGCGGACCCCAGGTTGAAACTGGGATAACGCTAGGAGGATGATGACTCTAATATGAAAAATTATATTTCTATACTATCAAATCTTTGTCAACTAATAAACAAAACTAGCAGTCTAAAGAAAATGCCACTTCTAATTTTAGTCAGTAAACTGAATTACTGCGAAATCTAATTCAGCTTGCGCATCTCATTTCTGTAGCGCTCATAGCGAGATTTAGCTTGCCGTTCAATTTAGGTCGACAAAGTTAAGCAACGCTTACACAGGTCACCAGTTGGAGGCTGGATAACAAGGTGTAGCATTTACATAAGAGTGCTACCGTGCTTCGGAGGGGACGTATACCTGTCGGTCCTGGTTCCTGTGTCTGGACAAGGATTGTTGATAACTCCAACGCCAGAGTAGGCTACTCACACTCAAACGAAACATAAAAAAATAGTCTCATTTTTCAGCTGAAAGAATCTAGATTGTCACAGATAATATCATATCAGAAGCGACAATAAAATTTAAATGGTACCTAAGTACCTACCTACTGTTTCCTGTGATCTGCGATACAATCTTATTTGTGTTTTGTGTAACTAAACAGTTTAGTTCAAATATTATTCGAGATTACACAATGGTTCCTACATATCTTAAAGCAAACGAGACACTTCTGATTAAACGAATGCATTGTTGTCTTGTACTGGCTTCTAGCTTCTGTAGGAAGAATGTGTTTGGCCGTGATTAAGTACCTAACCTACTTAGTCCTTACCATCCTGTCTGTTGCAGCCGAGAATGGGATAAGCAGTGTTCTGGTTAAGTCATACGAAATAGTGTGACTAACATGCATGTGGACTTGTAAGTGGTTTGGAATTCTGTTTTATATAGGTAGTTTGTCTGTTTTGTACTCAGGGCTTAGTCAGTTTGCAACTTTGCACTCGACTTGAGTTGATCGACGACAGGAACAATATCCACCCATTTTTATAAAGATCTCGTGTCGTCAGGATAACATTATATACTCATCGACTATATGTAAGTTATAATCTTGCTCCACACGTAGTAGGTAGGTATGTTAAGATCCTGACAATTTAGAAAAACTTGTCAGTTTGCAAATTTGTAAGCACTTAAGCTTTCTTTACAGTTTTTCATAATTAAAAACTCCTTATCTCATTTTGATAAGACTGTATACCTAAAAATGGAACCCATTTAGAATGTATACCTTAAAGCAAACTTAGCAAATATCAGTATTCAATTCATGCAAACTTTTCACCCATTTATTTATCAGATGGGGAGTCAGAGGATATGTAGGTCGGATATCGAATTTAGCTTATCCGTGCTTGTAGGTATATGTTTTAGGTAATGTGGCGGCAAATGGAAAACTCACAGCCACTGCGCTTGAATATTCAACTCGCGTTTACGCTGACACGTTTTGTATTTTGTTTGTATTCGGTTATTTAGCTGAACAGTCTTGGTAAGGGTTCTAATCGTTTAGCACGTTAGTGGCAAATTTAATGGAGATGTGTAAATTCTTTTCGTTTTTCTATTAATAGCACCTACAGTTGGAAGTCCTTTGAGCGGTCCGTCATTTTATGGAAGCTTAAGCAGAATGGTCAAACACGTCTCACCACTTGAAAACTTTTCACACAATCATGTATAAAATATAAGCAGTCACTATAGACGGCTCTTTTGAAATCCTCCTTTCCCTTCCTTACAATATACCATAGTGGCTACCTACAAACTATGGAAAAAATATAGTTTCCATAAGTATTTCCATTAGTGTATCGCGCATCGTGAAATAAAATACCAGGATTAATTTTACAACAGGCCTCTTATTTCAATAATTCCTAACAATACAGGGTAGACAATGCATTTGGATCGCTGTAAAAATCATCATCAATTTGTAGTAATTTTCGTAGATAGCGGCCTGACGGATATTGTCTAGGACTTGAGGATCTTCAATGGTGTCGTCGTAGATCCGTGGGTGCCAATTTATTTCGATAGCGCCTGCGTCTTTCATTTTGCAATAAATGATACTAGTTATAGGTAGGCAGCTACAGTCGTCCTTTAAGTAAATTCGCACCTACTTTCTTCAACTTTTACAAGGAGTCAATCAAAAAAGTTTTTTTTTAGTATAGGCTGTACTTCGCTGTGTTCTTACGTCTACGTTCTTACGCCTCATCTCAGTTTTTACAGCCAGCTGTTAATGTACTAAGTTTTAGTTGCTGAAGGTTTATTTGATATTAATGTAGACTTCGTCGAAGCGCTGAAGCCCGAGGCTTTACGAGTCCGCTGCGACTTATAGCGCGCCCTTAAACGTTGTATTTAAGGAATAAGAATTAGTACAGTTTATTAGCAAGAAGGTTTTATATTTAGGCTCTTGTTTTATATTCGTACTGGCACGAGGCAGGCTACGTAAATATTGATTTGTCGTAGTTGTATGCGAATTAAATTTGTGTCTGATGGTAAAATGCTTCAATTATATGAAATTATCATGGTATAAATAAATTAGGGTAAATAGAAAGGGTCGTGTAAATAGAAAGGCTCTTTTATAGGAGTTCGGGCTTACTCACTACAACGCGGTATTCCTCTAACAACCGATTGTGAATGGTGGCGACACGAAGATTACGTTCGTATTACTAGAAATAAAATAAATCAAAGGTGAAACTAAACGGTTTTGGGAACGAAATATATAGAGGTCACGATTATTGGAAGTAGAAAATAATGAAATAGTAAACTTCTTCTTGCTCTCTTCTAACTCTGTAATATGACCTGTGGTGTACAATAAAGAATTATCTAATCTAATCTAAATAATGAAGATACTTTGTAGATAAGAGTTCCATATAGTATGCGACTAGATTTGTTTTAAACGTATAATATTTCATTATACAAAGCGTATTTAAAATACATATAGTTACTTAACTCTATCCAGCGGCAGTCTCTTACGAAATAATAGTTTTTATAGAAAAGTATTAACCATTTGCTTTAAAGAAAAGTTTTCTATATGTTAATATAGTAGCTAGTTTCGACATCAAATTGGCACACTTGCAGAATATTTATTCTAGTTCGGATGTATTAGATAACAGCCTTTAAAACATGTCGAAAATCATTGAAGAGGCCTTTATCCAGCAGAGAATGACAAAAAGCTTATGATGTTGATAATTTAAACATAACTTACTTTATGAAAATGAATTTTCTACCTAAAGTATGGAGAGAGCTGAAAATACAACTTCATCCAAAAATCAATCGGTGATATACAAAAGCATAATGTACATGTATCAAAATGAAAAACTGCGAGATCATTCATCGATTTGATAAAGTGGGCAATTAACGTATTTTACCGAAAGTGTGAGACAGCAAAAAGTCGATTACTTATCGCTGACAGATTTATTACAATAATTTATTTATTTTGCTTCTTTGATCAATTTCGTCTCATAATACAAAGCATATATTTGTTTTATTGTATGTAACGATACAAGAAAGATCAAAGCATTTTTCTGCTTCATCTTGAAGACTATATGTTGCAAACTCATAACATTCTATTGATCTAAATTCTCTTTTAAAAGTAGTACATCAGATCATTGTTTATTGCACAAGAAGTTATTTCAAAGACGCCACATCATATTATACTAAGTTTAAAAATTGAAAGACGAAGCAACAAATTCTACTTTTAATGTTACAAAGAAGTTAGGATACAGAAGCAAAACGATGCAACTATTCAAATACAGCGGTTTCAGACTAGCGTTTTATGCGCGCGTATGTGTACGTTTTTGGAAGCGCGTGTATGCGAGTGTGGCGAAACGACCGCAGAAAAATACGCTACTTTAAAATCGCCCTTAGAGTAGGTAACACTGGATGTCTTCGAAAATATGGAAACAATATACGCAGTGAATCTAAGGCTCAGATCATATCTAAGTTAGATTTAAGATATTTTATGAACAACAATTGCTGCAACTTGTTGCAGCTACAGCTTCAGCTTTTGGTTCTGTTTCGATCAATAGTGTATCAATGCAATTTAGTTATATTATACTGATTACGTAGTGGTTTAAGCGGTCATAACGCCATTGATAAAAGATTTTCCTTTATTATTAGTGTGACGTGAGTAGGTCCGTGTGGTGACGGATTAAGAGTACGAAATGTCACACAAAACTTGATACAAACCCTATACCAACCCGTTTGGCCAGCGTGGTATAGTAGGCCAATTCCTTCTTTCAAAGGAGACGCCTGGTCCAGCATTGGACTGTTAAAGGCTGATGATGATGATTCGTGTGACAATTAACATAAAAAAATGTTTTACGAGTCTTATTTTTACAACCTAATTTTTATTTTATAACCTTTTTATACTTCGTATTATAAGAAGCACAAAAGAACTGAAACTAGGCCGAGAGTAAGTTCATCATATTCAAACAATCGACACAGCCCTAATAACTATTTTATCAGTATCGACTGTAGTAAATCAAGCAATAGGTGTCGGAACAAACAAAGAGCACTAAATTATTTGGCACCCTCCTTTTTGTACTAAACCAATGATTTTATGATTTAGGTACATAACTTTACCCTCAAGTACTTGCCTACTTTAAAGTTTGGCACAAAGGAGGTCGAACTCGTAAGCAATCGACCCAAATTATTTGTACCTTCGTAGTCTATATTCTCCTAAGTATGTCCTATTTTGTACTAAGTGGGTAATAGCTAATATCCTTTCGCCGGCGCTAGTGTTAAGTCACGGTAATATAATCTAACAGTATTGTAACTCGGCCGTCTTCGTGAGTTATATACCTACCAGACGCGCCGCATGCGAACTGCGGCACGATAGCGGCTGCGGGTACTGTAGGCACAGTCCGCCCAGTCTAATGGGTACTCTGCTCGAGGCGCGTAGGTATAACTCGAGTTTCGTGCGTTTGTATGGAGTTACAATACTGATAGATATTATTACCGTGGTTAAGTACTGCTATCATTATAGGGTGGGTCGCGAGATTGTGTAGATTAGAACAAGTACCTACTTAGTATGTGCCCAAGCGGTTTAGACCATCAGAAACAATAGGAAATAAGAAGTTACGTTACGTTTCGCTACTTTAATATGAAAAATTCAATGCAGCGATAGACTAGTGGATATACCATGTGGACTGCCATGCAGACGGTATCGGGTTCGAATCCACGGCGCGCACCAATGACTTTTCGAAGTTATGTGCGTATTGAATTGTAAATTATCACTTGCCCTGGCCTCGGAGAGCACGTTAAGCCGTCGGTCCCGGTAGTCATAAAGATCTTTGACAGTCGTAATAGGGCGTCAGTACCTTCCAAATAAACTAACACTAGTCTAAACCATGGAATGTCGCTATCCCTTCGGGTTGCGGAGGTCAGACGGACAGTCGCTCCGTGCCAAAGCTAATATTCAGCCAAAGCCGTTTAGAGTAGTAAGCGGACCCCAGGTTGAAACTGGGATAACGCTTGGAGGATGATGACTCTAATATGAAAAAATATATTTCTATACTATCAAATCTTTGTCAACTAATAAACAAAACTAGCAGTCTAAAGAAAATGCCACTTCTAATTTTAGTCATTTTTACTGCGAAATCTAATTCAGCTAACGCATCTCATTTTTGTAGCGCTCATAGCGAGATTTAGCTTGCCGCTCAATTTAGGTCGACAAAGTTAAGCAACGCTTGCACAGGTCACCAGTTGGAGGCTGGATAACCACGTGTAGCATTTACATCAGAGTGCTACCGTGCTTCGGAGGGGACGTAAAGCTGTCGGTCCTGGTTCCTGTGTCTGGACAAGGATCGTTGATAATTTCAACACCAGAGTAGGCTACTCACACTCAAACGCAACATAAAAAAACTAGTTTCCTTTTTCAGCTGAAAGAATCTAGATTGTCACAGATAATATCACATCAGAAGCGACAATAAAATTTAAATGGTACCTACCTACTGTTTCCTGCGATCTGCGGTACAATCTTATTTGTGTTTTGTCTAACTAAACAGTTTAGTTCAAATATCATTCGAGATTATACAATGCTTCCTACATATCTTAAAGCAAACGAGATTACGAGACACTTCTGATTAAACGAATACATTGTTGTATTGTACTGGCTTCTAGCTTCTATAGGAAGAGTGTCTTTGGCCGTGATTAAGTACCTAACCTACTTTAGTCCTTACCTTCCTGTCTGTTGCAGTCGAGAATGGGATAAGCAGTGTTCTGGATAAGTCATACGAAATAGTGTGACAAACATGCACGTGGACTTGTAATTGGAATTCTGTTTTATATAGTTTGTCTGTTTTGTACTGAGGGCTTAGTCAGTTTGCAACTTTGCACTCGACTTGAGTTGATCGACGACAGGTACAATATCCACCCATTATTTAAAGATCTCGTCTCGCCTGGATAAGCTTATATACCTACTCATCGACTATTTGTAAGTTATAATCTTGCTCTACACGTAGGTAGGTATGTTCTGATAAACTGACAATTCAGAAAAACTTGTCAGTTTGCAAGTCTGTGAGCACTTAAGATTTATTTACAGTTAACACCATTTTTCGGAATTAAAAACTCCTTATCTCATTTTGATAAGACTTTATACCTAAAAGTGGAACCCATTTAGAATGTATACCTTAAAGCGAACTTAGCAAATATCAATATTCAATTCATGCAATCGTTTCACCCATTTATTTATCAGATGGGGAGTCTGAGGATATGTAGGTCGGATATCGAATTTAGCTTATCCGTGCTTGTAGGTATATGTTTTAGGTAATGTGGCGGCAAATGGAAAACTCACTGAGCTTGGTGCGTCACTGATGGCGCTAGGGGGAGCCACTGCGCTTGAATATTCAACTCGCGTTTACGCTGACACGTTTTGTATTTTGTTAGTAGTTTTTAGTAGTAGTAGTAGTTATATAGCCGAACAGTTTTGGTAAGAGTTCTAATCGTTTACCTCGTTAGTGGCAAATTTAATGGAGATGTGTAAACTTTTTTCGTTTTTCATATAATTGTATTTTTTGATGTATTGTCCTAATTTGACGACCGGTTGGCGCCGCGGGAGTGTAAGCGACTGCTACGCCGAAGGTCGCGGGTTCGATTCCCGCTCAAGTCAAACATTTGTGTGCATGAACATGGATGTTTGTCTTGGTCTGGGTGTTTCTATGTATATTATGTATGTATTTACAAAAAAAAAGTATATAAGTATGTTTATCCATTATCTAGTACCCATAGTACAAGCTTCTGCTTAGTTTGGGACTAGATAGTGTTGTGTGAATGTGGTAGAATATTATTATTATTATAATTGTACTTTTTCAACAACAACCCACAAAGACTGGTTGTGAAGTGTAGTAGCGGCTTCAGCGGTCACATCGCGCATAAGTTTATTCCAAAATCAAGCGTTGCAACCAAATAGGTTAAATCTCTGAAGTAAAAAGAAGCCTTACCTAATACTTGAATTGTCTCAAAATTTATGAGATGAGTAGATATGTACTACTAATTAAATGAAATCTATTGTGTAAATTTCATAATTATTAACATCAAATAAATCTCAATAGCTTGATAAGAGCTAATTTTGTTTTATCAGCTACCATTATCGTAGTAATAGGTATTTACTAACAGATTAGGGCACTGCTGTTGCCACATATAGAACATAGGTGGATATACAAAGGATACAGTGCCACTATAAGTACCTACTGTAATTTAATTCAGATTCTAATAACTCATAGCTTCATCAGAGAAGTTCACGCCGCGTGAGGGACATAAAACAAAAACTCATAGGACAACACCAAAGAGTGACTGGAAAATGCAATGATGTAGACAGTATTTTACATTTTTCGTCCGAAACGAACTTCACTGCTTGTTAGCCATTTTGGCTCAACTGTTCATTCAACAGGAAAATTCTAAAAATGTGTAACATTATGATGAAATTTAGGACAAGGGTTTGAAAATAGAACAAGGGCAGAGGAGAGCTGCGTTTTAAATAAAGCCATCGAGCTCGAATTTCAAATTTTCGTGCATTATTTTCTGGTTTCGTATGAGAAATTCGCATTTCTGTGGCATATTTTGAGATACCTGCCGTCAATGATGAATATTAAGTAATTAGGAATTTAACTCGTCGTATTTTAAAATATACCGATATCTTGTTTACGGCGAAGTTGTTCACAACAACGCGATTAATTCTCATTATATTCACTCGGTTAAACTTGTGCCTGAACTCAAGAAATACGAGCGCTTAGGTTATTTTATAAAGTGGAGCACTAAATTGAACAGATTCACGCATTCCCAGTAAAAACAACCGGGATTAAAGTAATCTACTGAAGCTAATATTTGCTCTATGTAGTACTAGAAGGAATAAAAGGTTAGTAGTGCCGACCTTTACAAACTTATATGAGCTTAGCAGAAGTTTGTAATACAAAGCTTCGTAAGGTAAGGTTTGACACTGCAATAGTGAAAAAGCCTAATCTGAATGATTAGGTTTTTTCACAGTCAGATTGCACGATAATTTTGATAAAACATTGCTTAAGGTTCCCACCAAGAGGGTGCATAGGGTTCCCACCAAGAACTTAGGGTCCCAAGCCAACCTCACCTGCAAGTGGTGCACCTGCCGATCAACGGACGAGGCTCTGGCAAACAAAATGTCCCAATAAGCGGCAATAGGCTCGCCACCTATTACGTGGGATCAAAACACTGGCGAAAAGTGGGCGTTTAATATGCCTCTGTCTACCCCTTCGGGGAAACAGGCGTGAGTCTATGTATGTATGTATGTATGTATGTAAATTATGCTTATTACATTATGGCAAACTACTAGAGATATAAAACATCTAAAATAATAATAATCTTTTCTCGTTCTTTTGCCCTACCAGCAACGTCTCCGAAAAAAAATTTGCACTTTGGTATACCTACATAGCACATTTTGATAAGTTTGGAAAAGTTGAATTTTGCACTTTGGTATACCTACATAGCACATTTTGATAAGAACGGGCTTGGCAACTTATAACAAATTAAAACGTAACCCTTCAGATCTTTCCGTGGAAACCTTATTCGGAACGGACAGAAACGACTCAGTGTAAAAAGTTTTTAAAACTAAAAGTACCATTTGTAAATTGGTTCTACCCATTAAAGGTTTTAACGTATACATTTTTAATGAGCGCGTCTCGCGAAATATAAATTTAAAAAAGTTTGCGTCGCCAAATGGTTGGAATTCTAAAGCTGTTTTTGTGCCTGTTTTAATGTTTTGCATATGGTCTATGAGAAAGTTTGAACTTAAGAATTGCAACTGTGTAAGTGCTGATTTTGAAGCCTTCATACAATATGAGTGTAAAGATTAATGTATAATTATAAAAAAATATCATTAAGTAATCACTGGAAAATCTCATAACATCATTATAGTTTCATTCTCTTCGTCTCCAAACAGGAGATACGTATAGATCACACAACTGTCTCCAATTAGTGGCTTTATTTAATATCGTATAATATTGCACTTGAGTCATTTGAGATTCGCTGATGATTTAGTGATTTTCTCAGAATGCCCGATGACCTTAGAAAAATGCTACAGCAATTATCAAACGAAAGTGCAAATGCAGGGCTCACGATGAATATTACAAAGACAAAAGTAATGAGCAATTCGTCAGAAAAGAGTGCTATTACATTAAATAATCAGCAGTTAGAATATGTAAGCGAATAATTTAGGACAATTAGTATCACCGATAGAAAGCATGCAGAAAGAAATCGAACGAAGAATAGCAAACACTTGGAAAAGATTCTGGTCGCTAAGCGAAGTAATGAAGAATAAAGAAATGCCTATGTTGGAGAAACGAAAAGTCTTCAATGCTTGCATATTGTCGTGTCTTACATATACGGATGCCAAACCTGGGCTTTAACTAAACAACAGCATAATAAATTAAAAGTATGTCAAAACGGGATAGAAAGAAGTGTATTAGGAGTATGGAGAAGGGATAAAATACAATTAAAAAAGATCAATGAAAAGACTAAGTTTGGAAAAGTTGAATCAGTATGGAGAAATTTGAAATGGCGTTGGACAGGACATATGTATGTTGAGAGAAAGGAAAGAGAAATTGACCAGAATAATAATAGAATGGTACCGTAGAGAGAGCAAAAGAAGTAGAGGAAGACAGCCAAAGCGATGGGAAGACGATTTGAAGCAAGGGGCTGGACCAGAATGGTTACGTACAGCAAAGGAAAGAATTGAGTGAAAATCCTTAGAGGAGGCCTTTGACGAAAGACAAACTGTCAAGAGGGAAGAATAGCCGAATGCCGAGCATAAGTTTTAGATTAAGTTATTTTTATTTTTTGTTTTCTTGCCTCTATTATTTATTTTATTAATATTGCACTTCGCCACTTCACCAGACATGTTTCAAGCGCAGATGCATCATTAATTAAGCATTATGCATCTGCAGCAGCTGTTGGTTTTGGCTCTACCTAGTAGCACGGTACTTATGTTTTTACAGCAATCATGTGTTAAAGTATCCTCTTGTCATGAGTGACAATCAAGCCAAACGTCAAGGGATTATAGAATTCCATGGACATTTATAAATAAAAAATTGGGCAAGTGCGAGTCGGACTCGCGCACGAAGAGTTCCGTACCATCATCCATAAAAGAAAATCACGTTTGTTGTATGTATACTTAAATACTTTTTAAGTTTCTACCTGTTTATTAAGATCGAGTAACAAATTGCTTAAAAATTACGTTTGTTGTATGGGAGCCCCCCTTTATTATTTACTTTTTTTAAATTAAATTATTTATTTTGAAAGGTAATATACAACTACATATTCTGTGAAAATTAAAAGCGTCTACCTGTTACAGTTAGTAATTTTGAGCAAAAAATACGAAAAAGAGCACGTTTTTTGTATGGGACCCCCCTTAATATTTTTTTATTTTTAGTATTTGTTGTTATAGCGGCTACCAAAATACATAATTTGTGAAAATTTCAGCTTTATACCTATCACGGTTTATGAGATACAGCCTGGTGACAGACAGACAGACAGACGGACAGACAGCGGAGGCTTAGTAATAGGGTTCCGATTTTTACCTTTTAGGTACGGAACCCTAAAAATACACTTACAATGATTTGAATGATTTTATTAATAACTTTGCGTATCAGTTGCGAATGCTCACTCCTAGGAATAGATTCTTTTTTACTAGGTATAGAGAGAACCCATACAACTTGAATACGCCACGAATGATTTATGTACAACAAATTAACGGCTTAATGAATCACTAATTACGAAGCGCCGCACGTATGGCGCGACACGAACGCACGTGCCATTTGACACGTGTAGCGGCGTGACATGTGCGATCACTGACACTAATGTTACACCATAGACATGTCGTAGGCGAAGTGTAAAAGTCACTTATTAAGTCTTTATTTAGTTTTAATCTCTTCATCGCATTATGCGAATGTAAAATCTACCATTTATTTTTTTTAGAATAAAGATTTTGATTTCGGTCCACGTGGAGAGCCTTGGGGGAAGCCTATGTCCAGCAGTGGACGTCTTTCGGCTGAAATGATGATGATGATGAAAGATTTTGATAGTTCCGTGATATAAGCGATTGCTTTGACAATTAGTATTCCGCCAGGTGTTGTGGATTCGATCCCCATACGTTGAAGTCTCAGTGTTCTGTGTATTCATTGTTTGCATATCTGTGAAGGTCCGCCGCGGTACAGTATCTGTTTGTACGGTGTCCTTTTAAAAGAGGGAAATAAAATAAGAAATATTTTGCTGTTGGCCCAAAGTACTATTTTGTAACGAACTTGAAATTAATAGCGGCAAAGCCTTGCCATCCGTTGAAAATCTAAATTAGAAATTAAGTACGGTGCCTGAACAGGTATTATTATAATATATTTACTATTTTGAAAGTAGATTTTCAGTTCATGGGGGTGATGGTGCTAAAGGTGATGATATTCATCATCAGCCCTTTATACTGTCCCACTGCTGGGCACATGCCTCTTCTCACTATGAGAAGGGTAAGGCCATAGTCCTCCACGCTGACCAAGTGCGGGTTGGCAGACTACAGTGATGATATTAATAATATTCTACCAAAAACCAAAACCACCTAAGTTGTAAAAGAAAAGTTCTTAAATCTCAAAGATATAAAAATGTATGTGTAAAAAAATAAATGCGTTGAAATAAATATACGAAGATACATCCAGTAAGACAGAGCCGGTTGTGCAGCAACCTGTTTATTATGTAAATTTGCTATTATTAACTCATCATCCTCCTAACGTTATCCCAGTTGCAATCCGGGGTTAGCTGACTAGTCTAACCAGATTAGACTGAATAATATTAGTTTTTTCCACGGAGCGACTGCTTGTGTGATCTCCGCAATCTAAAGAGATATTGAAATTTCATGGTAAACCATGAAATTTGAAACATGAAATTTCATTGTTTAGAATAGTGCCTGTTTATTCAGAGGTACCTATTGATTCTATATAATTACTGTCCAAGATCTTCATGATAGCGGGGACTGACAGGTTAACGTGCTCTCCGAGATACGTAATAAGCGATAATTAACAAACACTGACTTTTCGGTGTTAAATGTGCATATAACACCGAAAAGTCAGTGGTGCGGGCCGTCAATTCGAACATGATACCCGCTGCATGATAGTCTATTGGCACCTCCACTAGGCTATCGCTGCTATAATTACCTATTCTTGATTTACTTACTTGGTACGATACACTGCCTCTCGCTGTTTTCTAAGCATACTCTAATAAGTAAGTCTTCCGGATGGAAATTACGCCTCCACAATCTACGCTATAGGTAATATTCATAATATGTAAGGATGTAGATGTTATGAGTCTCCCGATAATTAGGAGTGACTGAAGAAAGGGCTGTACATAAAAGAGAGCGAATATGTCGTCGTCTAAGCGTTATCTTACTTTGGAGCCCGCCGCGCCGTCCGCTTTCGTTTTTTGTAGTCTTACCAATTTTTTTTTGAAAATTCGCATTTCCACGGAGTGTCTTTGCTGTCTGACGTCCGTAACCAAAAAAGATAGGGACTTAGAAAATAGTCAATACATTCAAGGGTATTGACTCGCCATTACGACAGCCAAGGATCTTTATGAGAGCTGGGACCGAAAGCTTATCATACTCTCCGAGACATTTACAGACATACACAATTCACAATTAAAAAAAACAGTGTGTATATGACAGCCTAAAACACACCGTGTTGAAGGTTTAATCCCTTCACAAAACTTTGTCTGATCTACAAATAGTAGTTCCAAGTTAAGTTAAAAAGTTTATTTTGTCCATTGCTTGAGATTTCGAATGGTCATTCGCAACACAGGATATATCAATAGTGCGAGTGTTAATTTTTTTTTTAAAGAGAAAAAAATGTTGTTATATTACGTCCATGTGTCCACCGATAGTTTCCGTAAACAATGTCGAACGTCGCACGTATAGTCATCTACGCGCCAGTCACGTGCAGACGTAATGGTCACCAATATCGGCCTTTACTTCCACGTTGATTAAAACGAAAGGGAAACCTGGCCGATCAATGATAAGTACTTGAACATAAACTACGCGAAGCCAGTTAAATCGCTCAGATTGTCATAATCCCTTCCATTGATAGTTCTGATAAGCTTGCGATTAGTCGGCGATTAAATCGGGATTCCGTGACAAAACTGTAAACGCTGCAAAAAATGAAGACATTGTAACTATGACACGTTTTATAGCTCTGTATTACAAAAGTAGCCAGTATTTACAGTGTCAATAAATTGTGCATGACGTGTTTTAAGCATGAAACCAAACAGGATTTTAGGTAGTCAATAAAAAAATATTTTATTATGTAGTAGTAGTAGGCAATTCAATCCCAAATGTGACATAAGAGGTTAATAGCCAAAGCTGTTTACTTGTATTATCTTAGTCACATAGTGCAAGCTGTGTCTTCATCCCTCATTCCGCACTCACCCAAGAAGGTAGTTAAAGCTAAGATTAGGCGTAATGTTCAGGCGGTTTTGATATCGTTTATGAGAGTGCGGCCTCATGGAGTACTCGTTATGCGACACAATTACTTATCTGTAATGTCCAGGTCATATATGTACCTACGCGATAATGGTAAAGGCAGAATTTTATTATTAAATAAGGAAACGGGATCATATTAAGATATTTTATGATAGATACATCGGACTTTTTTTAAAGCTGAGTTTAAGAAGGAAAGTTCAAGATTCTCTGGATGAAAAATATGATTTATACGAAAATATAACGTACCTACCTATGCTACGAAGTTCCGTAAAGAAGTTTCATTTATAAGAAAGATCACAGGAAATGTATGGTGTGAAAATGTTTAAAGTTTAAAGAACAGAAATGCAGGAAGCTATTTATTAGAAGTAAGTATTTTGAGTTGGGATCCACATAAAATACTTGTCCATACGAGACAGCTGATCTCTATTGCAAGATTTCAAGCATTAAATCACAATGATTTTGCCATAACAACAACAGAGATATTTCAAGTTAACATCGGTATCTAACTAGCATGGCTCTAGTTAATTTGTCCCCTACATTGTTTCTAGTTAATTACCGGCGCGCTAATTTAAAGGCGTGCTATATAAACGGGCGCTAATCACGTCACTTTACACTCAACATGTGAACGATAGCTAATCAAGATCGGTGTGTTAGCTGTTCACACATGCCTATTAATATTATCGATGCTGATATAGTTACAGCAACCTACAGATATATACAGTTTATCCATAAGCAAATATGGAAAGACTATGTATTTGTGCGCGAGCCTGCCTGCGTGGAAATATAATGTTTTTGTGTGCAGGCCTGCCCGCGTGGCTGTAGGTTATAGCGACAAAATATTGGACGAATCTTTGGAGCTAATATATAAAACATACTAGAAATAGTTATTTGTGCAACAAGAGAGCATAGTTGTTTTTTGTTTCGAGTGCTGATTTTGAGTCCCGAGCAAGCGAAGGATTCTATGATTGATTCACGAGCGTAGCGAGTGAATCAAAGTTAGAATCCTGATTGTAGTGAGGGACTCAACAGCACGAGATACAAAAAACTTTGCTCTCGTGTAGCACACATAACTTTTCACCTCAGCAGTGAGAACACATATTACTTAGGAGACATACAAATTAACAGGAATAAATTGAAAACGAAATTCTGCATTAATCACTTGTTGTTTTAACTCTTCTGGTGTTAAAGTACAGTCAACATCGATAGTTTCACTCATCTTTTTAGATGAAGTATTTTATATTAATATAATTTAACACGATACGCTATACCCTATCAGCATCAGCAAAATGTTTACCACAGACTATATGGATACATGTTTACTTTATTCCTGCAATTTTTTTTAAATCGCGTTCTAATACCGCGTCCCTGATGTTTATTTTTCAAATGTATCATTGTTGAAATTCCAAATAAAATTGTATTGGTTAAATACCAATTTTATACTATTAATTATACTTATTTTTATTAAAATCCAATAATATTTTAAACATATAAACAATAACATTTAAAAACAACATAATTTATTTATTTAAACATATATTTGTATATATTTAAATTTTAGGGTATAACGCGTTTCCGAACGTGTTTTCTTTGAGGTCGGATTCCAAAATCGAATTTCGATGGGTTTGTTTTTTTCATTCGCTTTTTTATATCCATGTGAAAGAGACAGAACACAGTAAAATTCGAATGTTTCAAATTTATGGCTGAACAATGTCAATTCGTGGCACTGAAGATTGAAAAATTAAAAAGCTACTTTGCCTCACGCTCGAATCAAAATCGCGTTTTGTTCACTGTTGTCTCGCAGCAAAAGCGGCATGTTTGAGCTGCTGTGGTGAAAAGCTATATTACTGAAATATTTTTAATAAATTAAAGCTTATACAAAATTTTGCCAAAATTTATATACATTGGTATGCTCGCATCCAAGCTTTCTCATATATACCCACAGACAACCTCGTATATACCGTATGAGAATGAAGCTTGGATGCAGACGGCTCAAAATCGGTATCTAAGGAAAACCTTGGGAGGGTTTGTGTTCACAAAATGAACGACCTTCGACTGAAATGACGAGGACCATGATAAGAATCGCGAAAGTTGCAAAGCCTAGTGACGGTAAGAAAACAGAAAAACCTTTTTCCGTTCAAGATTGGAGCTCAGTCTGTCTCAGTGGTCATCTGTTTGCTTATGTCAATCTTGAGTTTGATATTTGATTTTGACTATAAGAGACTTTCAGTAGCTTACCTGAAGGCAAACAATATACTGGGTACATTGCAACAGGCTTACATTTTATTACGTGGGATGTAACCGTCGGTGTATTGTAACCTCGGAACGCATTCCTTCTACTAATGGATATTTATCTGTTATCTGGTTAATATGTTCTAAAAGTACTGGATTTATTCATACGAAAATTGTTCATAAAATGTCACGAATGCCGTCCATCAATCAACTTGTGTAACAAGACAATGTTACGTCGAGAATAATGAATTGATGACGTAGTCGACTGGTCACTGAGGAACGAATAAAGACATTTATTTTAAAGGACAGCTTTCTTTCATCCACTGTGTCTTTTTCCTTTTAAGGCGCTGTGTACAGTACACTGAGTTCAGCTGTTGCTGTCACTGTCGGATTGTATACATAAGAAAGAGAAGCGCGGTGACGACGGGACGTTCAGAACGAGTTATTTATCATTAAATAGGTACATTAATCCTTACAAATATCTTATTCCAATCGATAAATAAAAACAACAGTTCCCTTTATTATTACATATTACATCACTGTTATTAATATTATCTAGATTTGTTTATAAATAATACAGTTACAATTGCTACAATTTCAATTTTAATGGTTATTTTATGGTTCTTTTTAATGGAGAAAATTTACCGAAAACGTGTTTTGAACACAATGAAACCTAATACCCAAACCCCATAAATATGATCAAGATTAACATATATTTTTTTAGCTGCTCTAAAATGTATACATTTGGCTAAAAAACTGTTTTGTGAAGCCTATTTTGACTAGGTACAGCGCCTTAAGTCACTGTCTTAAGTGCTATTTAATTTATTTCAGACTCCACTTTCAATATAAATCGTATGACATGTTTTCATAGGTGTTCAATGTCTTAAGATAATTACAGAAATTAGGAAGGTGACAGCAAATCAAGACGATTACTATTCTTACATAAAAGCATAATAAAAATAGATATTACTATTGATCCATATTTTAATATATTGTACTACATAGTACATGTTAGCTGTACCTATCCGCGGCTGGGTTCTAAAAGCGTATGACTCCAACCATGGTAAATAATTTTTTTGTAGTTTTTTTCTAGATTAAACTAACGCCCATCAGGGACCATCTCATCCCCCTTCAAAACAACATTATGATTCATTTTATTGATGAAAAATACATTTTATAGCTTTACTGAAGCAACATGATTTATTTTTCGGGTGTGTGCGTGGTCAAATAAGTAAGTAGGTGCCGTATTTTTAGCCACCTGTAGCCTAACGATCCATGTCTTGAGAATAGAACCGGCACTGATCGTTTTACGTAGCACGGTAGAGATCAGAGCTAAATGCCACAAGTGGCTACCCATCCAAATGAGTAACTTTGTTAACTTAAGTTTGGATCGATTACTTACGGCAAGTCAACCGATACCATGAGCGCTAAAGGCGAAATCATCAACATCTCAGCTTAAAGGGATTCCCCAATGCTTTCCACATAGACCGATAAGTGAAGCAAAATTATGCGTATTTAAGTACCTACTTATTACCATATTCTCATAATACAATGATTCGTTATATAGGTTGTTTGTTAGTAATCATGAGATGAACACGTTGAAACCGCTTTCATCTCATATAACTGAGTTGCTCGATGCCCTAGGGGCTCGAAGATCGCCCAATATCAACCGAGATCACGTGCCGTTGTTTGCAGAAACAAATTAGATCTTAGTTAACTGAAGCGGGGATCGCATGGTATCGGAGCAGCGTCTTATTTATGGTGGATTATTCATATTCATTTCTCCATGTGATCTCATACTGACATTTATTTATATAGTACAACTGCTCACTACACTCACAGTTGCCCAAAACGTGTAGTGAGCCATTACATTTAGGTAGGTACATGATAATTTCTAATATTCAGTCATTTGAAAAATACATATTACAAATAATTAAAAACATATATGTCCACATCTGGATATTTAATAACAATGCTATTGAGCAGTGTGAGTGTCTGAGTAGTAGGCGCGTACTGCGCAGTACAGGTTCGTACCTGCGGCACGGCGAGCAAGCACCGCGACCGCACTCGGTGCTGAGATCGAACAACGTGACAGCGTATTAGAGTCATCCATTTGATTATGTAACAATAAATAATAATGTAAAACTAATTTACATTTACGACGTAATACTAATGTGTCGAGGCCTACCATACCAGACACGAAAAGACACGGATATAAATAAGGGTAGAAGCAATACAACTTTTTATATAAAAACCGAGCAAGCGTTGTACCTGATCTATCATCGTGATATACTCCTCCTCATGTGGATCCCAGATTAGTCAAAGTCAAAGTCAAAACAAAGGCGTCAAAACAAAGGCGAAGTATAGCAAAACAATAGCACTCCTGTTCTGAAAAGGGTTAGACTGCCTTATCACAAATCCCAATGCTTTTAAACCTTGCTTACAAATCGTAGAGATGTGAGCATTAAATGTTAAACATCTATCCAGAGTTACACCTAAATCTCGTATTTGGCAGAGTCGCTCCAACCCGTCACCAGATAAATTGTAATCATATGTAACTGGTGAGCGAGAACGAGTAAATGTCACTGTCTTACACTTACTAACATTGAACTCCAAGCGGTTATCTTCAGCCCAAGCCACTACTTTATCGATATCGCGCTGGAGCGCGTCACAGTCTGCTGTGCTAGCGATTCTCAAGAACAACTTCAGGTCATCAGCAAATAATAAACACTGAGCAGTTCTAACAATGCTCGGCAAGTCATTCACCATGATTAGGAACAGTTTAGGGCCCAAGACGCTTCCTTGACTGACACCAGAACGAGTGCCATACAAGTCAGAGCGGTACTTACCTAATTGCACGTATTGGGTACGATTAGAAAAATAGCACGTGAATAAGTCGAGGAGTTTAGGAGCGAAACCAAAAGCGGATAACTTTTGCAACAAGAGATCATTCTGGACCCGATCAAATGCTTTTTTAAAATCAAAATATGTTGCGTCAATTTGCCTTTTATTATCCATTTCCGCAACACAATAATCACCAAAATTGATCAAATTAGTAGAGGTCGATTTGCCTACTCTAAACCCGTGCTGGCACCCGTGACATGAAACGTCCCTTGCGTAAAATTGACAAATACTTAGGCACCTTTGTATGATGTTTATGATGTTCACCTTTGTGTGCTGTATCTGACAGTTATAATATATAAGATCAATACTAATGTATTAAATTAGAGAGTTTATTTATCCAATAATAATCCATCATTTTTGAAAATATTTTTTTTGTTTGATCAGTTATTATTAAGGAACGCCGAACATCATAAGCCGTGCAGTATCGCGCTCCAACCTCTCAAAACAAAGTAAAAAAACGCTTAGCAAGAATGACCAGCTGTCGAAACCATGCCGAAACCACGGAGCACAGCTAGTATTATAAATAATCGTCATAATATATAACAACTTAACTAGCTTACAATGTAAAGACATTTTGCTGATAGTTTATGACATTGTTGCTATACAACCTCAATATCGTGGCTAGATCAATCACAGCTGACGTCACGCCGTTGTAATCCGTGTTACAAACAATTTGCGATAGGATGAACAAAGTACCAATATTAATTATATCTAACGATTAATCGACAGCGGAATTTGCCTACATTAAAGTGATTGGTTTGCGGGGAGATAGGTCAACGACACCACTATTGGTGTTAGATAGGAGGTAAGTGGTCATTTACCTGCCTCGCATTGCAAGGATTATAGGGGCTGACAGCTGATTAATGGACGGTCATCCTGCGGCTAGATGGGACCGATGACACCGTTTGACATGCCATCCAAACCCGTAGAGAAAGGCGTAAAGGTAAGTGTAAAGTATTTGATGAATGATGGTTTATCGATAATGATTAGTTACACGCAAGCATAGAGTATGGAAGAAGGCATAAATTTTATTATTCATCCTATTCGTGAGGTGGTAAAGGGTATTATTATATTACCAGTCTGTAAATTTTATTTCGAATAGCTTCAGATTTTGTTCTAAGCTGTTACCAACTACTGTTAATCATCTAATGTACATTTTGGTAGCTTAATGACTAACACTATTTGTACTTACTGTTACTGAGTTTGCCACAAGTAACCGCCTCGACATAGGATTTTGGTTTTATTAATAAGTACATATACATCTACTACCTCGGCATCCTCAGCAGAGCTTGACATTGACATACCATCAATACATTTATTGTAAGGTGTAAACCGCTTTATTTCATTGTAGACGATGCTCTGTACATAATAGAAATGTTAAACTTTGTGTCTGAATTCACCTATGTCGACAAATTGCACACTATGCTATTCAAAGCATGTGTAACAAACATAATACTTGCAACATCTGTTTAAACCGTGTTTTACGTAAATAAATGCATCTATTATTATTATTTAAATGTGGCGCGTGAATGCAATCCGATCTCTATTAATGGCATTCAGGCACGTATCATTTTCTCCTAGAACCATTCCAGCTTATTCTAGAAAAGGAACCTAGCTTTGTATGAAAGCAATATTTCTTGAATCTCTGCCTCAAGAAATATTGCTTTGGTACTTTTTAGTCGGCTTGCTGAATGTCAAAAAATTGTATGTTATTCGAAGGTTCCTAAAGTAGGAACCTTCGAATAACAAACAATTTTAAACGCATCGAATTGCATGACTTTGTGACCTTTCTTTGTCTTCCACATAGCGAGACTACCAGTCTCCGCCTCCTTTGTTTAATTACGAAATGTCAGCGAAACATTAATAATTAATATTTGCACCATAAAGATATTATGACAAATAGCATTTGTTAATTAATTACAACTGAGATACGCTTCGTTCTAGCTTCGTTATCATGATAGACAATATTATTATTCAATTTATAATAATGTTAAGCAGTAATGGAGGCTTAGATGTAATATTGTTTGTTGTTTTCAATAATATGAAGTTCATAACATATAATTTTCTATAGTATCGAAATAATATGCATTTTTATTGTTTGTGAGAGAACAGAATAAATAAAACATGTGTTAACAAGTTTCACCTCGTCGGAGAGCATTGTAGAAAAAGAAAAAACTAAGAAGATAATGCAGCATTTTGGACTTCCTCTCTATTACCATGTATACCTACAATATAGGTAGGTACTACTCGTTGGTACATTCATGGTTGCCATTGCTAGGTCTTCTGGCTAAACCCTAGATTCTTAAGCCTTGTTACATGGTGGCATAACAATTTTGAGCAACATGGTAGAGTCTTAGATTAGTCCTTATAGATTGGCAATAGCTTAACCTCAGTAATCCACTTAGTCAGTGACTACAATAACAAGCAATGTAAGCGTCACCAAGCTATCTCTGTAGTATTACTCATTACTAACAAGGTAGTGCATCTAGCATCTATTTTAGCTCTACATACATACATATGCAAGCAACCACGGTTATACGATGTCTGATGCGAATATTGTTATAAGTGCAAATAGTGACAAACTGTCTTTATAGCAAGTGACGAATGCCTTTTGTCACACTATTTGCAGATGGTGGAATATTGCAGAGGGAGCATATTATGCAGTGAACACCACTGTAAGAGAAGGAAAACTTGATACAAACCCTATACCAAACCGTTTGGCCAGCGTGGTATAGTAGGCCAATTCCTCATTTCAAAGGAGAGGCCTAGTCCAGCAGTGGACTGTTAAAGGCTGATGATGATGTGACACTATTCGCAGATCTGATTTGAAATTGATCTGCTGGTACCAGCATAGATTATTGATACGATCTATTCTAATTTCTACTATGTACGGTAATACTATCAGTTAATTATTATCGGATGCTGTAAATACACCTTAGAAGTATTAATTTTACCAACTAGGTAATTATTGTGACAATTACTATTACAGAAACACGTGATCATGATTATATACTTGGTCTGTCTAGTGCATTACTTATTACATAAATGGTATTGCACGCAACAATTTATCATAGTTTGGTAAACGGCCATGTGTGTTTGCGTCAGTGCTATTCAACATCTTTGTTCGAATCTATTGTTCTTTACTGAATTGGTTTTTAATAAATTATTATTACTTATGTTTACTTTGTATGAGGCTGTAAATCATTCGTACAGTTATAAATATAATTGCATTTAATGGCTCATATAATGCTGATAATATGTCCTTCTTGCCCGAGCACCAGCACTGTGTCTGAGCATTAGGAGGCCAGTCTTAACGCAATTAGAGTGGCCGAGTATTATGCGGGTCTCATACATACACACCAATTGAACCATTGATATGAACGTATGAAGAAGAAGAAGGCTGCGCTAGGGTTGGGTTTGATCTCGTCAGAACTACTTTTGGACTCCCGCTGACCAAGGAGCTTATTGACATCAAGGTGTTAGTTGTGATCAAAGGAATGATGATATGGAGAAGATAGAATTTATAAAAATTTCGGAGAGTAATGGAGACAATACGCCACCCTGGGGCACACCAACAGTTATGTTACACCAAGCAGAAAATGTATCCTCAATGCGAATACGCTGTCGGCGGCCACACAGGTAACTACGAAGCCAATCAATCACTGTTGGAGATATGTTAAGAGAGCGAAGAACACCAACAAGAATCTCAAAGTCCACCGTATCTCCCAAAGGAGAGACCTACGATAAAGAGAGTAGGTATGATCGATTCGTAAGATTTCGTGCTAGTATCTCAGATTTACGCTTATTTTTTCTGACGGATGAATTCGGTTTGATTGCTTGTCAAAAGTGATGTGCCAACAGCTTTGGTTGGCGACTGGTTTCTCGTAGATTATTGTTAACCTGTAGTAACGGCGTGTGATGTGTTCAATGAACATCGGCAGTTCACTTTAGAGTATCAGTGGAGCGTCATGTACATTTCATTACACAATTGGCACAGTAGATACGCGAAAAATAACTTGCTTGGCCGATGATACAAAGAAAAATGTACTACAGACAGGGGGATATTTGAAAACCTAGCACAACCTGACCGAAATCAAAACAGTTCTCTTGACTTCTACAACAATTGATATCATATATCTGTCATACCTTCGCTCCTTTTTCTATAGGTAAAATTTGGAGATTTTACCTTTTAATGGGCTAAGCATGGTTAATTATTATGACGCAGCCTGTTTTATACACCTACCACGAACTCAACGAAACCTAGTCCAACAAAAATACGAATAACCTCCTTCAAACTTTAAGCTCGAAATTATGCATCGTTTTTTAATTACCGGTATAGAGAACTTGCTTCCGATTGCAACTTGCAAGTTTTATTATCGCTTAAATCATACAAGAAAACTTCGTAAGCTTACTTAACGTGTCATGCTAGCAAGAAAGATGTTAGAAGGTCACAAATATTTAGTAGAAATGACCAAACAAACAAGTCTTGGATCATTACAATACGAATGAGGGGAAACCAACAAATAAAACTGGCGTAAAACTCGACAAGAAAGCGCCCGAACATCTTATTCAGCGCATTTGTAATAACAATTTATGAGTAGGACCAAATATCCGGATTTTGTTGGACATACATAATTTCTGAGGAGTTAGACAGAGTTGGCAATGTCATGTTATATGTGGAAAATTTTTATTCCTTATGTTTGGGAACTCATTGGGAACTACCTTTTATGGATAATTGCCATAATTCCATGGGAGACATTGCTGCTACTGTGGACTACCTTACAGAACGGTCCACTTTAACGATAACGCAAATAAACCCACAAATTTTTAGAAAAGGTCACCTTGTTTGACCATTCTGAGAAGTATTATTAATAAAAATGTTTTGTGTCAAGTGGGCACCTAATAGCTTATAATATGGTGACCCTATATAATATTATGACGGCTTTACGCGATACTTGGGATTTGTTGAAGTGGATTATATCAAAGAACTTTTATTTCATAACATCTTGTTACGAATATTGGTCAAAGAAATTGCCTTCGAGTTTCATGTTCGGACATGCCTGTTGACCCGTGACGTGGTTGATAAAAAATTGTTGATACATGGTTGATACGATATTACATGGTTGTAATAACGTGAAATATAATTATTATCATTTTACTGGACTGTATTTTCTGTGGAAGAGCCTCATGTCGTGCGTAGTAAAGGTAACATAGAGCTATATTGTAAATTATGTTATGAACAAAGAAGAGACATTTCGTTGATCAAAATTATTTTTTTTTTATTTAGCTGTATTGACATACCTAACCATGGATGCACCTACAAGATCATTATAACCTCGTATTTACTTCATTAAATCATGCAGAACTAGGAACCCAAATAAATTTCAACAACATATTATAAAATCTTCCCACCGTCTTTCTGATTGCTTCTATGTAAGACTTTCTGTCCGTGTGGTGACGGATTAAGAATACGGAATGTCACCACCCCTTATCATCCCATGGGTGTCGTAAGAGCCGACAGAGGGAGCATATTATGCAGAGAACACCACTGTAGGCGAAGGAAAACTTGATACAAACCCTAAACCTACGCGTTTCAAAGAACTCCTTTCAAAGGAGAGTCCTAGTCCAGCAGTGGACGGTTAATGGCTGATGATGAAAATTAAGACTTTCACCTTGAATCCTAGGGTTCGAGTCTGGATTCTTCGATTGGGACTCTAACAGATATTATGACGGAATAATAGCCCTACCCTTTAAGTCCTGTCCTGTATGTACCTTAATATACTTATCTGTCTACACTGTCTCGCTTAAATAGCGTATGTCACTAGAAAGACTACTGGGAAGTAAACAAATTGAATACATAACTAGGTAGTAAACAACACTCTTCCGATTTATATCACCGTCAAACAGGTAGATGTTGATTAAAGTATTCCTTATCGCTTTTGATCATCTCTAAGCGAGATAGTAGCGATATCGGCAGTGCAAAATAATTCCTACGATACTGTACTTTACATTTCATACAAGCGAGATAATGAACACTAGTTTCTGCATGTGACTTTGCTTGCGTCGATGTAGTTTAGCGTGACAAATAGTATGGAGCCTAGGTGCAAAAAAAAACTAATATGATTTCATTTCATTTATTCAATTTGTAAACATAGGTATTTATGTACACACAGATGTTAACATGGTAAAAGTGCTAACTATGTTTTGCCGCTGCTTGGCGTACAAAATGTCATATGGAATTATATTATAAGGTTTCAATATTTGCATTGCAATTGAACAATAATGATATTATAAATAAACCAAAATAATAAGAATTTAAATGTCGGAACAACTTAATCATAAGATTGAAATGTCAAATTACATAAAAAAATAAAAATAATAATACTTACTTAATAATTTAGTCCATACAAAATGTCATAAGGTCCTAGATTCTATCCTAGATTAATATGAGCTGGATATATCTGCACCTAGGCTAGACTGAAAGTGTAATAAACATCCATACATTCAACCCCACAAACTTTCGCGTTTGTATAATAGTTTAACATACATACATACATAGACTCACGCCTGTTTCCCCGAAGGGGTAGGCAGAGGCATATTAAACGCCCACTTTTCGCCACTGTTTTGATCCCACGTAATAGGTGGCGAGCCTATTGCCGCTTATTGGGACATTTTGGAGCCTCGTCCGTTGATCGGCAGGTGCACCACTTGCAGGTGAGGTTGGCTTGGGACCCTAAGTTCTTGGTGGGAACCCTATGCACCCATAGGAACCCTATGCACCCTAATAGTTTAAATTTATATAAAACCATGCATGACACTTCATCTTATACTGAATGAAGAAACATGTAACAAAGTAAGCAAATAAAATAAAAGATTAATCATTATACTTGGTTGCACGAAACCAAGTATAATGCTGCTGTGCTGACTGTGACATCATCGATGGGACATGTGTGACATGTACATGGTACTCTTAATGGTACCTATCTAAGTACGTAGGTATTTAGCGCTACTTACCTATTGTAATTCTGCTTGACCCGCCTAGTATACTGGTATGTGTTATAAATTCTTTATAACAATGGCATGTCAGCATGGCATGCAGCCTGTCAAAGCATATAGGTACACAAGTAGCTAATCTATAGGTGCATTAAACTGCCGTAATAATGCAATACAATAGGCGTATCAACACGCGTCACCAGTCATGAATGATAAGCTGCTATTACTGGTCAGAACGACACAAATATGTTATTTGATCAACCATGGTTCGAGACAAAGATATTAATTAAAACTAAACTAAAATACCATAGAAGTACGTTTCCAGCCAATGATAAGTTTCAAGGGTACCGGAAACCCTTGATCGTGTGGTTCCGAAAGATTTTAGTTAGTTCCGCTCAGAAACAGCCTATCTTCATTTAAAAATACAAAAGCAAAGTCTTACCGCTGAGTCACTCCCATCGTAGTAGTTAATGTTTCTCGCCCCAGGGCCGAACCTTCCATATGTGCAATGTGCGCGGCGCACTCAGGCGCCAGGGTGACAGGGGCGCCGCGCGCGCCGAGATATGCGTTAATTATAACAGTTATTTTCGAAAAAGGATGCCAAAAAAGGCGCTTCACAGATTTCGCACACAGGCGCCTGTAGGGTAGGATGGGAGTGCCACCCATCCAAAAAAATATATAAAACAGCCCGGAATTGTTAGCCATTGACTAAAAAAAAAAAAGGTCATCCGGGAGCACCTACGCCACTGCACAGGCGCTTCATAGATTTCGCACACAGGCGCTGGATTGGGTCGGAACGGCCCTGCCTCGCCCATTACATCCTGACAAGTAGCCACAAAATGCCTCCGATATAGGGTTTCCAGATGGCCGGGCAATCCGGGATTGCTCCAGAATTTTGCATCTTGTCCCATGTCCAGTAATTAG
The DNA here is from genome assembly GCA_944739405.2 of Euclidia mi. Lineage (NCBI taxonomy): Eukaryota > Metazoa > Arthropoda > Insecta > Lepidoptera > Erebidae > Euclidia > Euclidia mi. The sequence goes on along the minus strand of OX123184.2, from coordinate 75,415,155 downwards.
GCCTTACTGACTCGGATTCCGAACACCTAGATTTACTTGACCAGGTCATACACTAGCAAGCAACTGAGTCGGCCGGCACTCGAACTTGTTGTTGTCACTTTGTCTAGTCTTAGAGAATATAAATACCACGTACTCTGCTGAAGTAAGTGGCAATGCAATGTAAATTTCGATAGCGGACTGTAATGCAAATTGCAATGCAGTCCGCCCTCGAAATGTCTCAGAATTGATACGCCTAGATCTGGCATCCCTACTCGGAGAGCACCTTAGCCACCTTAGAGGTCAGAACACTTGACACTGGTCTAAACATGAAATATCGGCCTTTCGGCTCGGAGGTCAAACGGTACCTAGCTGCTCCGTGTAAATGTTTGTAGATACTCTAACAAAGTTGATGAAACCAATAATCGGACACTGGGCTGCAAGACAAAAGTCTTTGATGCAAACGGGATAAGGCTATGGCGATGATGACAAACTACATAATTATTAGTAGGTACATATGTATGATATGTACATTCAGTCAAAAAATTGGGCAAGTGCGAGTCGGACTCGCGCACAAAGGGTTCCGTACCATCATCTATAAAAGAAAATCACGTTCGTTGTATGTATACTTAAATAATTTATAAGTTTCTACCTGTTTATTAAGATCGAGCAACAAATTGCTTAAAAATTACGTTTGTTGTATGGGAGCCCCCCTTTATTATTTACTTTTTTTAAATTTAACTATTTATTTTGAAAGGTAATATACAACTACATATTCTGTAAAAATTTAAAGCGTCTACCTGTAACAGTTAGTAATTTTGAGCAAAATATACGAAAAGAAACACGTTTTTTGTATGGGACCCCGCCTTAATTTTTTATTATTTTTTATTTTTAGTATTTGTTGTTATAGCGGCAACCGAAATACATAATTTGTGAAAATTTCAGCTATCTAGTTATCATGGTTTATGAGATACAGCCTGGTGACAGACAGACAGACAGACAGACAGACAACGGAGGCTTAGTAATAGGGTTCCGTTTTTTACCTTTTAGGTACGGAACCCTAAAAAGTATCGGGAATGAATTATTTGTCTATGGTTTCAAATTAAAAAAATTGTTTTTTTTTCTTGTTGTTAGATTGGCACAACTGTTTTCCATTTTGGCGCGGCTATTGAGTTGCATCTGTTATTTCTATTAAATACAGTGCTGTTTTTAGTTAGGTATATCATATCTAGTGTGTCTTGCGAATTTCATAATGGACAAAAACATCGAACAAAGAGTTTGTCTTAGATCTTGCATCGCCAATGAAATTTCATGCTCGGAGTCAATGAAAATGTTACAGAAGGCTTATGGTGAATCGAATTAATCAAAAACTCGTGCTTATGAGTGATACAAAGCCATTACAAAGCGTTCAAAAGCGGGCGAGATGAGATGGAAGATTTGCCTCGCTCTGTTAGGCCATCAACGTCTGCAACTGAAGTTAACAACGCGAAAGTGAAGGAAACAGTGACTGAAAATCCTCATTCAACTTTAAGAGAGATAGCCGCCTTTCTGTATCTCACGAGTCGATGCGTATCATTTTAACTCTAATAATTTGGGTATGAAACATGTTGCCGCTCGGCTATTCTCAAAAGACCTGAATTTTCTCCAAAAACTCAATCGCATGAGAGTCGCTGAGGACATGCTAGAAAGAGTCAATTCCGACCCAACATTCATGAAACCCATTGTTACTGGTGACGAGAAGTGGGTTTACGAGTTTGACATGCAAACTAGTCAACAAGCTTCGGAGTGGCGCCTTCCAACTGAACCGACACCGGAAAAAACCACGCCAAACTCGTTCAAAAGTCAAAGTCATGTTGAGTGACAGTTTCTTTGACTATCGGAGTGTTGTGCGTTCGGAATTCTTGCCGGATGGTCAAACGGTAAATAAGGAATATTATTTAAGCGTTATGCGGCATTTAAAAGAACAGATTCGACGGAAAGGCTTTGTGGAAAGAAAATTATTGGATTTTGCACCACGATAATGCGCTTTCGCACAAGGCCATCATTGTGAACGAATTTTTGACTAAACACTCAACAAATACCATCGAGCAACCACCATATTCATCAGATATGGCTCCAGCCGACTTCTTTCTTTTTCCTAAACTCAAATGACCACTTCGTGGCACCCGTTTTCAATCAGTAGAAGACATAAAGGAGAATTCGCGGCGAGAACTGAACTCAATTCCGGCAACAGCGTTTAAAAAATGTTTTGATGATTGGATTATTCCTTGGCGTAAGTGTATCGTTTCTGGAGGAGCATACTGTGAAGGTGATAAAATAAATTTGGATGAATATCAAACAGTTTGTGTATTACATATTGATCTTTTCCCGGTACTTTCTTGACAGAGTAGTATATCTAAATACATAAAACTCAAAGGGACTGACATAGTGATCTATCAACACACAGCCCAAACCACTGGAGGGATCGGGCTGAAATTGGGCATGCAGGTAGATGTTATAACGTAGGCATCCGCTAAGAAAGGATTTTGATAAATTCTACCCCCCAGGGGATAAAATAGGGGATGAAAGTTTGTATGAAACTTTGTCAATTTTAAACTGATCGGGCTGAGACTTTACATGCATATAGCTACTATAACGTAGGCATCCCCTAAGAAAGGATATTGATAAATTCTACCCCAAGGGGATAAAATAGGGGATGAAAGTTTGTATGAAACTTTGTCAATTCTAAACCGATCGGGCTGAGACTTTGCATGCATATAGCTACTATGACGTAGGCATCCCCTAAGAAAGGATTTTGATAAATTCCACCCCTAAGGGGATAAAATAGGGGATGAAATTTGTATAAATCTTCTTAGATTTTCGACTGATTGAACTGAAATTGTTAATTAAGTTGTTATCTATGGTCATCGAATAGTCTCGAGAGCAAGCTAGACAACTTCCAGCCTCCCGAACTAGCCGAATTTCGTAAAGGCTATAGTACCATGGACCACATACATACGCTGCGGCAGGTTATACAGAAATCCGAGGTGTATAACAGACCTCTATGCTTGGCGTTTGTGGACTATGAGAAAGCCTTTGATTCGATCGAAACCTGGGCAGTGCTACAGTCTCTCTAACGGTGCCAAATTGACTATCGATATGTCGAAGTGCTGAAGTATTTGTACGAAAACGCCACCATGTCAGTCCGCCTGTAGGACTAGAGTTCAAAAACTATTCGACTACAGCGAGGGGTGAGGCAGGGAGATGTTATATCTCCGAAACTCTTCACCGCTGCGCTGGAAGACGTTTTCAAGCTTTTGGACCGGGAAGGACTCGGCATCAACGGCGATTACATCACTCACCTTCGATTTGCTGATGATATCGTGGTCATGGCTGAGACCATGGAAGACCTCAGCACAATACTCGATGACCTCTGTAGTGTCGCCCAACAAGTAGGTCTTAAGATGAACATGGACAAGACGAAAATCATGTCTAACGTCCATGTCGTACCTACTCCTATCTAGGTTGGGAACTCTACACTCGAAGTTGTCGCCAAGTACGTCTACCTGGGACAAATGATCCAATTGGGTAGGTCCAACTTCGAGAAAGAGGTCATTCGTCGAATCCAACTGCAGTGTCTCAAGACGAAAGTCTTTGAACAATGTGTGTTGCCCAGTGATGATCTATGGCGCTGAGACGTAGTCGCTAACTATAGCCCTCATCCGAAAACTCAGGGTCACTCAGAGGGCGATGGAGAGAGCTATCCACGGAGTTTCCCTGCGAAATCGAATCAGAAATGAGGAGATCCGGAGAACCAAAGTCACCGACATAGCTCTTCGAATAGCCAGGCTGAAGTGGCAATGGGCTGGGCACATAGCACGAAGAACCGATGGCCGTTTGGGCAGGCGGGTTCTGGAGTGGCGACCACGTACCGAACGACGCAGCAGGGGTAGGCCTCCCGCAAGGTGGACCGACGATCTGGTTAATATCACGGGAAGCGGTTGGATGCTCGCGAATCAAAATCGGTCTGTGTGGAGAACCTTGGGTGAGGCCTATGTCCAGCAATGGACGTCTCTAGACTGACATGATGATGAACTGAAATTAAAGATCGGAGTTACTATGATGAAGACGTACGCTTAAATAGGATTTTGATAAATTCAACCCACATGGGGATAAAATAAGGGATGATGGAGGATGTAAATGTATTAGTTTGAACTATCAGTACCTAATGGAGCGAATAATTTTTAGTTCTAAATGTTGACAATAGATGGCGTTGTGCAATTACGTAATTTTGGACAGTTTTATGTTGCTTGCTCACGAGTAAGATTATCCAACAGCTTGATAGTTTTAGCGCCTAATAACAGATTAGTTAAGAATATTGTGTACAAAGAAGTTTTGTAGGCCCTAATTTTTTACACACGCTAAACAAAAGTAAGGCCGCAAAATATACCTAATTAATAATAGTACTTCTTAACGCGAGCGAAGCCGCGAGCAAAAGCTAGTATAAATATATAATGCCCCATATACATACGTACATAACTGCCGGTATAATAGAACCCATGAAAAGCAACAGTCTGTGCATTTTCTTTTACACGCACGTGGTAAGCATGACCTAAACATTATTATGAGAAATATGTTTACTAAAGTATTACTCAACATAACGTTATCAATTACACTTCTGTAATTCAATATTTAAATACACTGTTTAAGATAGCGATAAGTATCTCTGTTGTATCAATGTTTGTAAAGTTCCTTTCTAGAACGACAGCACATAACAAACTTTTAGAAATGACTTTATAATCATTTAATAAAATTGCTTAGTACGACTTTAGCTCCTGCATGAGTCATCTCCATACGGATGGTGTTCGGGGCATTGATTTGCACTTCGCACTGATTTCTTCGACGATTTGATTTTGACCTTGAAGCGTAGCCTACTTAGGTATATTTAGATGATAGCTCTAAGACTGGGCCCCCGAATTCGGAATAGACACCCAGTGCGACAATGCCTTTCGGATTGAGGTGACACCTGTGGACGCTAGAATTGTAGCTATGAAATGCCCAGATAGTTCTTAATATCAGTTGATTGCTGAGAGTTTAATAATATACAATTTACACACAATATTCTCAAATCTGGACAAAATCCATAGGTTTAAAGTTCCTGAGCTCGTAAATATGAATACTTTATTCTCCACGAGTCACGTTACGAAACTTAAGAACACCTTGTCCACCTGCGGTTCAAATAATATCATTCTTCATCAAAAGCGATCACAATAGCCACCTACAATAATACGCGTGTTTTATATCAACAACAATTGTCATTGTAAGATGCACTTTGTACGATATCCTTTTGACCGACGTAATAACATTCATGTTTATTTAAAGTCTGTGCATGCAGAACTAGTATTTGCCTATTAAATACTAATGATACTTGTAGGAAAACGGAAGATTATCTGCCTGCTACAGCACGTAGTTGTAAATGAATTGTATAACGCTAGATGTCATCTTTAAACATCTATAGGTAACTAGATGTTTCGTATATATTATCTCGCTACTATAACCAATCTGCTAAGTGAGACGAAGCAGGAAGAATCAGTTACTTATGCGCTATGTAGAGATTAAAGGCCAGGCACATAATTATGTATCTTAGTAGTAAATATATAGGTATATCATCTCTAATAGCTACACATACTTGATGTAAACATAGCACAGTCTCTCTATTGCTTTAAGGCATCATCACAGAATATATAATTAGTACCTACGGGCATCATCCAAAATATATATAATACGAATAATCCTGATGTAGAATCAGATGACTTACTCGATAAAATTTACAGGCAGATAGAGCTGTGGACAGCTGCAACAATCATAATTGATCACTTACTTTCCAAATAGGTAGTAGCCTCTTTCACGAAAGTAAGATCTGTTTTGATTTCTGTACTGTCTTTGTCACATCTTTATTGGAATTAACATACATACATACTCATAAGACGTTTAAGTATTTATAGGAATCTATCAGGTAGGTAATTTAGCTGCCTGAATAAGCCCAGGTAATACGCCGGGGTCTCTCGTCCTTATTTATGACACCCGCGCCAAAATCGGGGTGGATCTATTTTTGGCTCCGATTTTACGTCCTGGTAATATTGAATACCTGAGTATACGACACCGAAATCAATATACAAAATTATGTACCTATATGGATATTATATACTGGTTAACTTCGAATGAAAGCTTGGTAAATATGTACAGTTACACAGCTATGCATTCTTTCGAAAAAACCTGATGTGGAACTTGTTTAAGTGTGCTTTAATTTACGTTTTGCCTGCAAACAGGTATCAAGTATGCTTCTATTCATCATCTGTTAAGACACTGATTCAATAAACATTTTGTCATATTCATGAATGAACTTGCCGTAAATACTAGCTAAAAACTATTATGGAACCTTACCCAGTGTCCCGGATATCCAAAGAGTTGTTGGAAGATCTTGGCACAAGCGGACGGTAGCTGGACCTCGTCATGTTGACACAGCTACTTCAGTCACAACATCACAATCACATGTACAACCAATAGTATGTTGAGCAAGAGACACGCCTGCAGTACAACGCACCGAACGAACGACTGATTACCATATCTATTTACTACTTATGGCTAGCAATTGATAACTTATCTATATATCGAGGACATGTTGTTTATAACAGCGTCCGTATAACAAAAACACGTCGAATACGACTCTATATTTACTTGTATTATACTTTGGCGATCAATAATATTAAAGTTAGGGTGAAAGCTCTCACCACGCCTCCGGCCGGTTTCGCGAGCTTTTGTGACACTACTTAGCGTAATGCCATCTAGTGACCGGTACTTGAACTTGTATTGAGAGGGGTTAACGCTTTATTGCTATTCTTGTAATAGCTGTTCTGTGTGAGTGGAATAAAAATAGAATGTCCATTGATAATTTTGCATCTGCTTGTCGACATGACGAGATTCCACGTATTACACAAATTAAAATATAAAATTAGTAGCTTTATATATATATAACTTGTATTTGTTTGATCTTCTTTACAAGGGTACCTACCTACTAGGTAGGAACCTCTTTTATTTCGAGCGGCATTTGTTAGGTCATCAACTCGTCATCCGTGGTACTACTGTCTACTAGTCTACTAGCGTAAGTATCTCATACAATGACATACTTTGATGCAGCGAGTCTGGATACGGTTTAATCTGATTAGTTTTTTTAGGACTGTGGACCTTTCTTATTTCCGCTGTTCGTATTATAGAGCGAACAAACAAAGAGCGATGCTTCGTACACTTCTACAGCCAGCTTAAAAGCAAAAGCTTATACAAAAGCTCTCAGTATTAAAAAAATGAATGAAATAACTTACCTACATAGAGAGCACTCTCTACATTATATACTTAAAGCATTCGCATAAGAATTCTGGACTAATAGGTACCAATTACACTACACCCACTACATATGGAAGATACGGTGCTTTTGATGATTGGCTCAGACAAGAAATAAACATTCTCGGCAGTGATGACCCTGGCACTCGTCGGTACAGCCTAAAAAGAAAGCTATTAAAGCTTTCCTTACGAGTTCTTAGATTTAGATATTCAATGAATTTATAAGAAAATTATAATGTGGCCTTTTATAGCGAAAGGAATGTGAATAAACCTAACTGGGTCTTAACACTTCATCATCATCATCATCAGCCCTTTGTACTGTCCCACTGCTAGGCACGGGCCTCTTCTCACGATGAGAAGGGTAAGGCCATAGTCCACCACGCTGGCCTAGTGCGGGTTGGCGGACTTCACATGTCTTTCGAGAACATTATGGAGAACTCTCAGACATGCAGGTTTCCTCACGATGTTTTCCTTCACCGATTAGCAAGCGATAATTAACAATTTAATAACACTTGTCATATATTATTTTAACAAGTAACTTGTAGATGCATTGTACAAGGTGCAGGCATTAGTGGTTACACATAGCCTATTCTTAGGCCCTAAACGATTTAGGTACTTAGGTACTTAACAAAACATACTACAAAGTCACAATTTCGTCATATTAACTTACTTTGCTTTTTTAACATAGAATATTTATATAGAACTGTACATTACAGTTATACTTAATTGACTTACGTACCTATAATACCTGCTTGGAGGAGAGAATCGTGCGATGAGTGTTGCCATCAACAGCATTATATCATGCGTAGATACCACGAACAAAAGTGACTAATAGGCATGCAGGAAAATACCGCCGATGCAATAATCACTCACCTATTTCTTAAATCACCTGTATCAATACGTTTATTGTAGCGGTGTGTCATTAGACATAGTGTTATCATCGTCACGTGTGTCATATAACGTGTTAAAGAAAGGTGTGGTTTACCAACTTGGTTTAGTGCATTTTCATAAAAAGTTTTAGACACCACAACATAATATGTTAGACAAGTGCAAAGATGACAATATGGTCAATAATTTCATCATTAAAATACTCTGTAATACAATGTGTTGACGCATTTGCAAAATATTTTAGTAATACAATAAAGACAACTTATTCACCTAAAATTATTTTGAACAGTGTACGATGATATAAAGCCCTATTTTCATTAAATGTTACTCAAATAGTAAATCAGATTAAACTGTTAAATCGTGCAAAATAAGACTGTATCGCGCTGTCACTGTATGTACGTGGGCTTGTGTGTTAGGCAGGTGCCTAATTGTAGGTGCAATGGCGATCAGCTGAGCGGCGGCGGCGGTCAATACACACCACCGAGTTAATTTTCAAAGTGCATGATGACGATTTTTTTTTTTTACTTTTAGTGACTTATTTTTCATGTATTTGTAATCAGTTATAGTCATCAACCCCTAAAAATATTTTGCAAATGCAAATCAACACCCTGTATACTGTCTCTATGCTATTCTATGAGAAGGGTCAGAAAATAGACCATCACGCTGGCCAAATGCGGATTGGCAGACTACACACGTCTTTCAAGAACAATACGGAGAACTCTCTGACGTGCAGGTTTCCTAACGATGTATTCTTTCACCAATAAGCAAATTTACCTAATACTTATTATTACACTTAACTTTAAAAAGTCGTTGGCGTGCCGTGGATTCAAACACCAGACCCTCTGCGTAGCAGTCTGTTGATCTCTCTACTAGGCTATCGCTGCTCTTCAATAATTTAGCTAATAATATTTAATAAACATAAAATGTCTTCGTTACCTGTGTGTGAAACGTCAAACTAGCCTTATTGGATAACTGTCATATGTTAAGACAATGACTGCTGAAATATTTTGAATATTTGCTAAGTATACTCAGGGCCGGCCTTAGCCATCTAGGCGCCCCGGACGAGCTATTCATTTGGCGCCCCCCTATCAAGGGTTCCGTGGCTAAAATGACAAAAAACGGAACGTTTGTCATTTCGCCATATCGCACCTTTAGAATTGTACTGACCTAATTCGAAATTCGTATTTTTTGGTAAACGCCAAAAATGTATTCAAAGAATTGGTAGTTTTTTAGTTATTGGATTATAATACTTGCAGAAACAAATTTGATGTCATCGTTTTACTTTTAAACCTTAGAGTAGGAATTGTTTTAAAGATTATTTGCTAAATTATAGCTATAATTAATTAAACATATGGTTAATTAATTATTTTAAAAAAATGTGTCACTTATTTACCGAAAATTATTAATTTGTTTTTGGCTTATTTTATTTTAAGTCTATTTATTTCTAAAGAAAACCAATAAAAAACAGACCATTTAAAAAAGAGGCGATTAATTTCTAAAGTTGTGTTTTATACAATATGCCTTATTGAGTAATATGCTAGTTTAATTGTTGATAATTTGCTAAATTAAAGGAAAGTGAAAAACATATCATGCTTTCATAATCGTTTATTTTGATATTTTTCATCATCATCGTTATACACTCACCACAATCAACACCTACCAACATCAGGTAATCATCTTTACTAAAAAATATTATATATTTTAGCCTAACTAATACTTATTACAAAATAAATAACTATATATAACAATAAATAACAGAATAGATAGAATAATAGGTAGTAACAAATTACAAAACCATGTCATGAAACCAGGCGTATGTACTAGGAATTACTTTAGTTCCTATCATCATCATCATCATCATCAGCCTTTAACAGTCCACTGCTGGACTAGGCCTCTCCTTTGAAAGGAGGAATTAGCCTACTATACCACGCTGGCCAAACGGGTTGGTATAGGGTTTGTATCAAGTTTTCCTTCTCTTACAGTGCTGTTCTCTGCGTAATATGGTCCCTCTGTCGGCTCTTACGACACCCATGGGATGATATGGGGTAGTGACAATCCGTATTCTTAATCCGTCACCACACGGACGATAGTTCCTATAGGGTAATTCAAATCTTTTTTTTATTTTCTGCCAGCTCTATTTTATTACAATAAGCTTTTGACAGTGTCTGTCCAGCCTTCAGCATTTTGACTGTAATCTTATCATATCCTGCAGCCTTACCTAATTCCATACTTCCCAGTGCCTTCAAAATCTCATTCATGTCAATATCGCTTTCACCATTGCTGTCATTACCATACATTTTAGTAGTGGGTGTCTCTATCGCCGTTCTTTCAAATAATCCTTCAACATACTCTTTCCATCTCTTCATCACGCACGATAAACCATTTAGTATCTTCCCATTCATGTCTCTGATCGATGTGTATTTCGAGGAGTGTGTTCTTCCTAGAAAAAAATCATATTTCTTTCCTCTTTCTTCTTTTTAACCATCTCTTTCACAATTTTTTTTGATCTAACAAACTCTTTTCTAGCTTCATCTATGTCCTCACTCGTTGCTTATCCCATTCTTTCATTTGCTCTAGCAGCCAACCAATCTAACCAAGCTTATTTCTTCTCTGACACTGGTGATTGCACATCCTTGTCCCACCATGTATTCATAGTCATTCGTATTTTCTTTCTCTTAAATTCATACACACTACATATTCCTGCTGCCATAATTCTTTCATATCATTGATGCAATCGAACCTCTCAAATCTTGCTATCAATCTTCGTTTATATTCATCTTTCACATCTTTCTCTTGTAGGTTTCAACTTTTATTCTTTCCAAGACTCTCTTGATTGTATTATCGGTGTCGCCATTGTTTAAAGAGCCCACTTATCCGGCTTAACACCAAAAAGTGGTCTGTATGGATGCCACTCCCCCAGACACCCTCGTATCTATCACATTCTTTCTCAATTGGTCATCTACTATTACAAAATCAATCGTACTTCTTCTAACATTTTTCGCCTCACGTGTACACATATGTAGCCCATTTGTGATCAAACATGGTGCTTGTCACACAAGGGCTCCACTGCAAACAAACCTCGAGCAGTACTTTGCCATTTTCATTCACGCTCACACCACCGAATTCACCTAAAACCCTTTCAAACCCATCTCGCTATACTCCCACCCATCCATTGAAATCGCCTAACAAGATTAGTCTTTCGTTATCCTTACAGTTCCTCAAAATCTCTCTTAAACTCTCCTAAAACTCTTGCCTTTCGTCTTGTTCTTGTTGTCACATGCCCTTTACTATATTGACCGGGGCGTAAACCTCTAAGGACACGAGTAGGTTCTATTTTCATTCTCATCCATATTAGCCTAGCATTACACATTCAAACTCTTTTACGCACTCATTCATTCGCGCAGACAGTATTATACCAACTCCCTTGCAGGCTCTGGTGGTACTGTCTACCCCAGACCAATACGCCGTGTATGCACCGTGCTTGGTAGTGTCACAACCCTTCCTTTTTGTTTCATTCACACACAGAACAATCTTTCTATCATCCATCATCTGATATACTTCATCCAATTTACCGTCCATCCCTCCTCCAACATTCAACGTTGCAAAACGGCTTTCCGTAGGCCGGTTTTCGCCCTCGCGGGGAACGACAAACCACGTTGCCGCCGTATGGAGAAGTAGTTTTTGTTCCCATAGCGTTCCCACGAGATTTATGGATCTAGACTGTCCCTCCCCACAGAGCCCTTTACGGGGGTAAGGTGGAATCACAGCTGTGCCGTGGACCACCAACACATGCACCCTCCGTTTACGTTCTTGCCATATTGCCACAAATCCCTCGGCACGAGGCGGTTCACAACTTCACACCTTAGATCGGGGTTTTGTATCTCGTATGCTCCCTTAAAGTTGGTTTAATTTCGAAGTTTTCCTTCTCCTAGACAGGTTGCCAACCAAGGCTAACGAGACCCAACCCCCGAACGTTTGGTTAAATTTCGGCGTTTTCCTTCTCCTAGACAGGTTGCCAACCAAGGCTAGTATTTTCATTACGGATATTCAATAATTGAAAAATGTGATCTGCTCTTCTTTTACCCTCTAACTTGATCCGAAATTAAAATACAATATAATTATAAACTCTCAAAGCGGGGTAGAATTAATTAAAGAATAAACATATTTACGTTTAAGTCTCCGTAGTCACAAAATCTGTTAGTAACGTAATGCTATAATATAAAATTCGGCTCCACAATTCATGCAATGTTTAATAAAAAAATGACGGCAGTACAAATACGTCACCACAATATTGTCTTATTTAGTATTGAAACGCCCTAAACCAATAAAATGTCATTACAAAATTAAATACTGATCAAATAACTTACCATAAGTTTAGAATTAAAACGGCGGAATACGGTTTACGTCGCTTACGGAGCGCTCGCGCGACACACAACGTTTAGCACTATCGTCGCAACACTGAAACGGGTTCTTTAATTCTAAGGGACGCGCGGGTATGGCGTGATTTAAAAGAGACAGAAATAGTACGTTTGTCCTTTTCCGGCCAAAAAGCGTCGGTTTAATTTTAATAAACCGATAGAATACGTGTTTACAAATCGTTCGGTGTATTAAACTCATTTTCCTAAATTTTTGAGTTAAGCCACTTCAATTCTAAAGGTGCGATATCTGTCTGTCCGTCCATATGTCTCAGCAACTTTATTCCGAAACTATTGAGACTACATAATGAATAGTGAATAGTGTATGCGTCTGCTGATCGGGCGGTCCTGGGTTCGATTCCCGGGTGGGGCAAATGTTACCGAGTATTTTCGAATTCTTAGTAGCAGCACGGCATCTGGCAATGTAGCCGGTAACGGCAATAGGCTCGTCCCTTCTACTTAAGAAGGGACCTAAAATTCATAACCTGGCAAAATGTGGGTTCAATACTAAACCTCCGCCTAAAGTGACTTAACCTTCCGGGATATAGGCGTGAGGATATATAAAAAATAGGCTTCCTTACATACTTGTTATACAAGCCGTTTGTCTATAGATAGATATTTAAAATAGGTTCATAATACGATTGCTTCCAAAATGGTAAAACAGGAAAAGAAGTGGGATGATCATAAATAGGATGAAGCCCCCGGCACATTCATCTACCGAACGAAACGCAACACTATACATAATGCAACATGACGTCGGTATTCTGTGAGTGCATAGTACTTCCTCGGACGAGCCGGCCTATTCATGGTGAAATCAGCAAGGCCCTACTACCTACAATTACTTTAAAACGCTTTTATTAGCTCGGTATGTGTCTACGTAACGGAAAAGTTGAACGTAATTTTTAAATGACAGGATGGCAAAAATAAATAAATAACAGTTTGAAACTCAAAAAACGCGCTTGAACAATACTAAATAGAAGAAAATAATATTTTGTATTCTTTGATCGTAAAAAAGCGTAGGGTGATTGCTTAATTCGATATATTTTTAAATATAAAGAAGCAACCCACGCAAGCCTTACAACTCAACACAACTGGATGTGTCTTGGTCGGTGGTTCAGATCTTGAACAGTCATCGTCCCCATTTGGTAGCGACCTCTCAACACCTCCAAGTATCGTCAATCCACTTGCTAGCGCTACAAAGACTCCAAAGCAGACCAGGTTTCGATGGAATCAAAGGCTTCTCGTAGTTACTGTAAAGTATTATATTTATCTATGTCGTAGTCCACAAAAGCCAGACGAGGCGGCTACACCGTCTTCCCCGGGAACGTTTACTAAGCTGCCTGAGAGTCGCACTGATTTTGTCGATAGCTACGTCTGGGAAATCTTATATTAAGTGGCTAGTAAGTAGGGCTCCGAGTGGCTAGTGGTGGAGGTGTCGTCGGTGCACGCGCAGCATACAGATATTCGCAGAAGTATAAACAACAAGCATCTATGGTATCACTTTTCGAGGTAATCAGCTTTGTCAGATGACTCCCAGTACTTTCGCGAAGATTTTTGATTATGAATTTTGTACAATCGCCTCCTACGAGTTCTCTCTTTCTCTCTTAGATTCGCCGAGCTCCAGATTTCTACACGGTTAATAAGGGTTCAAAAAGACTGCCTCTGGTGTTTCCTGTCGCATTAGTTCCAGAAGATCATTTGAAAGTTTAGATTTCCCTACAAGTCATCTTTTCCTAATGTGATTTATTCCTAATTGACGTACCTACAGTACCGACTATGCCGTTTAGTATGTGATTGGAATAACCTTTGTGTATATAACATCATTAACATCATGTTATACGGCTATATAACATCACGCTATGAGTCATGGGGGCGGAGCACTAGCCCTAAATAACGTGGGTGTAACCGCGGGCTCATCTAGTGTTACTCAAGGGTGTTATGTACACAAATAAGGAGATTTATGTACGACAGTACGACATAAATCTCCTTATTTGTGTTACTGTCGGGGCGCTTTCAGATCTACATCCATCGTCCAAGTTCATCTACATGCAGATCATCTCCTGTTTGCACTTGTTTAGCATTTGCTAAACCTATGGTTTCTTGTGCTTCCATAATTATGCGCTTTATGCGGTCCCAAACGTAATTCTCCACGTTATAACTCTAATTAAACGCAAGGTACGCTACCTGGATCCAGACGTTGCAGATCTCAGTCCCGTTGTCACAGACAGTTGTTTTCTGACGATATAACCACGTCGCCCTAGGTTCGTTAGCTTACTTGCCTGAAGTAAATAGGCAGCCCGCCCGATACAAGGGTTATTGTGACTTTGCACTCTTTTCCAGCCGTCAACTGCGTTCATGTCTGTAGCTAGTTCAATCGATGTTGGCAGCTATCTATAGCCCGGGGATTCTTAGCATCCCTTACACTGCCATGACCAAGTTCGCTGCCGTGAGCTGGTATAATATGGTTATGGACTAGGCACCGTACTCTTTGGATCCGTTTCTCGCCTCATCGTCATACATTCACCAACGGGAGGGAATTTCGTGTTGTTATTCTAAGCCTTGCCGACCACTAGTATAACAACATTTTATCTACTACCAAGAAAACGACTACAACTTCAGATTTATTTAAAAAGATACCTGTTTGTCAGCGAGATAAATTCTTTACTTAATTCTTTTATGTCGATTTTTTCACTCAATTTACTATACCTAGCGACTTGTAAGTAGTAGGTATCTACTATTTCATAGCATTTTACTATAATCCTCTAGGCATCCTTAAAAATCTTATTAACGGACACATTTAGTGTTTCTGTTTAATCCAACACTTGACTAGTCCCGGGCGCCCCAACATAGTTCTCTTATATTATTTGTCACGTATTTTCGCAGAAGTTGTGGCTGTTTGATTACAACTTACATCACACAATTCATACATGATAAGCCAAGATAATCTTAAATTACGATGTAGAGATATTTTGAAACAAAACGAAAACTAACAACAACAAATAGTACCCACTTACAAGTTACGAGGCTGGTCCAGCATGAAGCTTACTTTAAATTATGCGATCTAAAATTCTTATTATGAAAATGTTCCTCGTATTTTAAGTAAGTAATATTTCTAGATAGCGAGCAACATATCTTTAAAAAATCATTATATTCAAGATACAGCTTCGGAAACAGTTCTAACTACTTTCCATAAAATCCTTTCATAATATACAATATATACATGCTCACTCCCATTGAAAGAAACCTAGGGCTGTTTATCGAACATTTCATAGATATAGCTTTAGTAGAAGTCTAGAAGGAAACATATATTTTATTAGATACCGTATTCCTGAAAGAAAGTCAAATAACCAGCTGTATCTACGCATAAAGCACTCACCCCACCAAGAAGTAACGCACTCTGCGAACAATAGGTATAAAATCAGCATCAAACAAAGGAGCTATAGGATATGCAGGTCCGTTAATGTGCATACATCATTACTGAGAGCATTAGACCGTGTCAACGTACCGAATCGTACAGACTTGTTTAACCGTGAACTGCGCTGCACGCTGCGCTCAACGCATGCTAATCTTAATCTGCATGGCTGCCTTTGAGATTTATTCTTACAAGAAATGCGTGCACCTGTCATGTAAAGTGATAAGTTCAAAAATTATAAATTTAGCAACCATATATTGGATAACCCTATAAACCTAAGATGAAAACACGTGATAATTCGTATGAGAACCAACTGTAATTTGAGATAGCAGTTCAATGAAATGATGTCATCAGAAGGCTTGACTAATAATAATAAACTAACTGTGGTCTCTTTTTATACAGCTCAGCTATTATTACGGAACCAACTGCCCCAAACTACTGATATAGTAGTAATTTGGGGAAGTTGGTTCCGATCCGTTTGGACAAACGAAAACAGTGAATCGAGTAAACCTATTGAAGCTACCTGCTGCTTCGAATAACATTTTAAATGCATTCTTTGAAAGATTAGAATTGATCTGGCTCTAGTGGTAATAGCTCAGTCATACTGAAACCAGAGACACCTTTGATGTGCTTTAAGCACTATTAATATTTTCTGAGCAACGGTTGCTCTTATTTAAAATATGTGCGTATGTTATGATGTTACATCGGTCATTTAATCGTAACGATATCAGTAAATGATTATGTTTGTACTGTTTAGGCTAATAAAACTGCAACATAAATATCAACAGACGTGAACTTAATGGTTGGCGCAGCGGTAGTGTAAGCGACTGCTACGCCGATGGTCGCGGATTCGATTCCCGCTCAAGTCAAAGATTTGTGTGCATGAACATGGATGTTTGTCTTGGTCTGGGTGTTTCTATGTATAATATGTATGTATTTACAAAAAAAAAGTATATATGGATGTTTATCCATTATCTAGTACCCATAACACAAGCTCTGTTTAGCTCGGGACTAGATGTTGATGTGTGTATGTGGTAGAATATATTATACTAGAGGACGCCAGCAGCTTCGCCTACATTTTTTTAATGTACCCGCTTTGGCCGATCCCGTGGGAATTTCGGGAAATCCCTTCTTAGTGCACCCCTACGGTCCCCAAGGAACATACATGCCAAATTTCAGCTTCCTGCGCCCAATAGTTTCAGCTGTAGCGTGTCTGTCAGTCAGTCAGTAACGCAAGGATTTTATATATTAAGATTAATGGTTGTCGACGACGCGGATATATACCTACTGGTACCAATGTTGAATCCGATCTTACATGACGGTTAGTGCTGGATTGCAGCCAGTTGCCTACCTCGACGCATAGTCCATCGAAAAGTTACATTTGGGGTATGAGGGACAACCGGTACGAGCCTACAAATTTAGGTCACGCTTTACACAAGCCCTCCTTACACATAATATTATGTAAAATAAAATTGCTTCCTCTCACAGATGCACGCTAAGCCTAAAAAAATTAACATTTCAATGGACTATTTGCCCTTCACAAGTACAGCACACAGAGGTTTATGAGAAAGAGAAAGAAATATAACATAAGATATTTCTTTCACTTTCTCAGATGTGCTATTTTTTCTTTCTCTTTCTCGGGGCAATATTTTACACAGTCCGAGGGCACGTGACCAAAGTTGTGTAAGTGTAAGGGTCGGAACATATCTGACGGAATATCGAACGTATCTTCGGTCGCGTTTATTCCGTCAAATAAATCGGTACACATCTGACGGAAAATGCGTCGAGCGTATCTGCACACATTCGCTGAAAGCGTGGCTATTAAGCACACATATCAGCTTGTCCGTGCAGGGCCGCACTCAGGGCAGCTCAATATTTTACTGTCATATTCTTTTACCTAATAATTTTTCGTGTTCCCTGATGTTATGTAGTCACTGAAGTCCACCGTGTTCCCTGATGTTATGTAATCACTGAAGTTCACCTTTGGGGTGAGGCGATGGAAAGGCATGGGGAGTCGTTGGCTATTAGTCTCGACATCTCCAAAGCCTTCGATAGAGTTTGGCATCGTGCGCTTCTTTCCAAGCTTCCAGCCTACGGCGGCGTGCCGCCTCGATGTGTAACTGGGTTGCCAGTTTCCTGCATGAGCGCCGTATACGAGTCCTTTGTGACGGTGAGTCATCGAAGTTTCTCCAGGTGAATGCTGGTGTACCTCAGGGGTCCGTGTTATCGCCCACGCTTTTTCTTCTGCATATCAATGATATGCTCACTTTTGGGGGCATACATTGCTATGCAGATGACAGTACTGTACATGGGCGATATATCGGACACCCTGCGGCTAAGCAAACCGATACTGAGGAGTATAGGCGAACACTTGTTGCTGAGCTTGACTGGGTTCTGAATTGCATCTCGCATTGGGGTGATGAGAACCTGGTCGAGTTCAACGCCAAGAAAACACAGGTGTGCGCATTCTCAGCCAAGGTATCTCCATTCGTTCCCCATCCCTCTCTTTTGGACATTCCACTACCGATTCAAGACGGCCTCAATATCCTGGGTATGGACATACGCAGAAATCTCAACCAGAAGAACTACATCGAGGGTGTCATCAAATCCGCATCTCGGAAACTCGGAGTCCTGAACAAGGTGAGGAGGTTGTTCACGCCGGAGCATTTGTGTCTGTTATACAAGGCCCAGGTTCGCTCCTGCGTGGAATACTGCTCTCACCTTTGGTATGGCTCCGCTCACTACTTATTGGACGCCCTCGATAGGTTGCAGCGGCGTGCTGTCCGTATCATTGGGGATCCAGAGGCCACTAAGACTCTTGAGTCACTGCAATTACGCAGAGACGTGGCCTCAATGGCTGTCTTCTATCGCATTTATCACGGTGAGTGCTCCGGAGAGCTCTTTCAACTAATCCCACCCTCTCCTTTCCTATACCGAACGACACGTGCTGGATTAAGGTGCCACTCTTACACGGTAGAACAGATACCGTCACGCACCAAACGGTTCGGCGCCTCTTATCTCTGCCGTACCATTAAGATGTGGAACTCTTTACCAGCCCACGTGTTTCCCTCCACTTATGATCCTGGGTCCTTTGAGCGGGGCGTAAAAAAGCTTTTCTCAAGGCCGTCAAGGTGAGGGCCATCATGCCATAATGCCATGCTGGCTACTGGGATGATGGCCATCACTATGGGACTTCACTGACTGCTTAACATTAGGCAGCATGGAGTCAATTTGTTCGGCAGAAATAAAAAATAAAAAAAGTCCTGTAGTTATTTATGTTGCAATTCTTCTTAGACCATTAAAAATATGTCGGACTTTGGAGGATTTTTATAGTAGCCAACAAGCGTTATTTGAGTATATTTCCTATATAGGTATGGAGGTTCAAAACTAAAAGACGATGATACGATTTGGTACCGGTTTCTAACAAAATTTATACAAATGATATAGAAGGGGTTACAGTTGCAGCGCATGACACAAAATGTTTTCTATGTAGGTATGTATGGAAATTGTTCCCGTGGACCTTGCACCTCATACCTGAAAATTGGCCCACGATCCAAGCTAGCAAGTATGCGTACACTCATAGCACATACTAACACTACATTATTCTACACATTTCGTTTCTGATAAAATAAGTAAGGTCTGGCGGCCCTGGAATCTTACTCTACAACCCTACTCAGTGAACATCACCGATCTGGGAATGACATGGATATGGTATGTCCAATACCTACTAATTTAGCGTGCATGCCTACGAAACGTTAGGCAAATAAAATGACTGACATTTGGGTTGTACTCCAGAATATAATCGATATCGATATGGAGCCGGTTAGAGGAAAATAATACATTTTTGTAGTAAGTTACTTTAGTTAGTTTAAAACTTTTGACCAGATTAGTTTATTCCATAATGCAAATGTGGGCGAACATGGCAAAATGAAAGACGACCCTTGTATCAAACATGTTACAAAATATTCTCTGGTAGCCAATATTGATACTGTGTCGCTGAGAAAGTACCGGACATGAATGGCTCCATACGTACGGTAATGAAACACACAGTGTGAAGCACTGATTCATCTGGTTTTTAGACATATTTATGCATAAAAACAAAATGATTATGTTCGATATACAACGATTTCTCAGCAGATGTACCACAAACCTTGGTGAAAAATATGGCGACAGTGGCACGAATGACATTTCTAATAAAATATCGTCATGATTAATTTATTCAGTAAACTATGGCTGTTTCTTTTTTCTGACAGAGATATCCCTAGGACAAAACGAGACAACACTAAGTTTAGTGGCTTTATGTCGATTTCGTATATACAAGGTGTCACAAGACCCATCACCAAGCCGAAGTCTACTGGTTGGGACATCATGCCAAGTCATACTAACCAAAAAAAAAACCTGGGAAACGAATTCTTTTTTTAGGTTCTCACATTTTTTAAACCGCAAATCAAAGCGCGTGCGTGCAATGTTCGAAATACCTACTTATTCATGGGGTCATAGGGCATCTAAAGAACATATCGGCAGGGTAAATGCTTCGATATTGTACCTAATTAGAAAAAATCCATACTAACTTTGAGCCTCAATATCTCCTGAACCAGTAATTTACCAGGTATGGTACCGAAGTAAAAAATGTTTGTAGTGATTGGTACAACATGGGATTTCAGTTTTCGTCAAGGGTCTTCTTACACCCTATATGTGTATAATGTAATTTTTCTATATGTACTATTTGCCCTCTCCATGTATATTCCTTACTCAAAGGCCAAAATTCACGTGGTGCGTGGTGCGCGCGACGTCGACGGATAATGCGTTCACGGAAACGGAGCAGACACTGTACGCTCGATGTACTAACGGATCATTGGTCAGGTGCGAAAGGTTGAACGTTTTTCTATATATTTGTATGTTTTGGCGTTACGCGACCGATAATACGCGACGGATCTTCCGTCAGATATGTTCCGACCCTAAAGCATAACAAAACCTCGCAGCGTTATGAAAACCAATAAAGGTCAAATAAAACAAATAAATTGTTGAAATTAGAATAAAGTGACGTGTATTTCATGTAAAATGTTCAGTAGGTAAGCAAATATTCTAATGGCAGAATGTGTTTGTACTGAAATTAAGGGCCTTTTGTGAATTAAATGTTCAATATTAAATTGACTTTTTGTCCTCTACATCCGGCGGTGATTCTGATGTAGTTTCTTTAATTTCGATTTTCTCCTTTTCTTCACCATCTGTTTCCTTTTGATCGAATTCTTTAGTCCACTCTTCCATTTCTTTCTCAGCGTTTTTCAGGTCTTCTTCAGTCACGTTTAAGTCTGGGTAACGCCTCTGAAATGGTTATGTAAGGTTTTAGATTAAACTGAGCTTATTCACAATACTTATCTAAATCATCACGAAAAGTTGGTTAAAATATTTTTTAATGTTCATAAATATTATCGTCGAATAACATGATTACATTGCACGAGCACTGGATTCTGCAAGACATCACGGAAATAATACAAGATCTATATCTCATTAAACGAAACTATGCTATGCTATACCAAACCTATTTTCAGACAATTGTTTATTTCACAGACCTGAAATTAAACTATAGTAGTTAAAGTTAAAAGTAATTACGAGGAAAAACTACGAACTATATTATTTGTAGGCATTGAAGATTGTTTGACCGTGAGATACCTATGTTACAGACTTCTACAGATTTTTCAATTTAATACACATTATATTTGTTCATTAATTTATGCTGTTATTTTCACACCAACCACATGAAAAGCCATGCCATGGCTTGGATTCCTATAGTGTGAGATATGCGATCCAGATCTGATAAAATCTGTGTCTGGTCAAAACCAATTAACTATAACAATTAAATTGCTCACCTGAAACTCTTGCAACGTAGCCTGTATATTTGCCTGTTGATCCCTTAACCGCCGTGGAAATGTGAACACGGCGCTGAACAATCTCAGCATCAGCCACCCCATGATTGTCATTACTCCATACGTTATCATGGACTTAGCCATCGCCCAGAAATCGACGCTCACTTGCTGGTGCTTCATTTTGAGCTTAGTTTTGGACTGAGCTTAGTATACTTTGGGAATATTTGTGCTACACAGATTTGAATTAAGAATATTTGTTTTTTCTTTTTACGTTTTCAAATATTTCAGTATTTTATTTTTCTGCTTGGCTATTGCGGGTTGAAAATATAAATTATACGAAGAATAACTATAATATGTATTGTTCTAAGAAAATAGTATAATAAAGTGAAGTTTAATAGGCACGTGTGTAATGGTCCGTAGGAGACGCTCGTGTTTATGACAATGACCCATTTTGATATTGATTTTGTGACTTCGTGTCCATAAAAATTATTAATGCAGGCAGAAGTGACCAACTCGATCGTAGTAACCTTGTGTAGGACAATATAAATTTAATAAAATCTTTATGCTTGAAGATTGTATGTCCCGTGTAGGCATCCGTAAACTTCTTTATATCCCTCTATACACATACATTTTTCATGCAGATAGAAAAATGTATGAACAATAAACTTATTTTTTTGTACCTAATCAGCGAAAAAATAACTTAGGTAGGGTCTTAATATCATGTCAGATAGAGAACATGAAGTTATTAATTTTAAATACAATATTTTGATGTAATTGGATGCATTTTTTAGCTGCAGATGACCTTGACAGCTTGGTTTATAATTACGTGGACTATGAGTGCTAGCTATCTAGCCTAAAATCTAAAATAACACTAACCAAACCTTTTCATACGTATTCGATACATGAGTGTCATACTTTTGCAGTGGCTATCCTATGTCATTCTGGGAATTGTTTTATTTATTCCTTGCAGGTAATCCCGACTCATGATGGCTATGTGCGAAAACACAACCAAGCTGCAGACTGACCAGTTCGTTTTTGCGACAGGCTAGGGCCTAGTTTTTGGAGTCACACGGTCTCTTCCGATCCAGTCCGTTCCTGGTAAGTACAATAAGTTTGACTGCTCGGATGGCAAAGTGACTTACACCATGTTATTTTTCACTGAAAACAAAAATGATTTTGCGAGTGTTTTTGTACCCGATAGATTTTCTATCAATGGAAGGTAATTCTTCGAGATCTGGCAACTCACAATTTCTCATATGGATGGTTGCCCAAGTTCGGTTATCACTTTGAAGAAAAGTGGCCGTTTATAGGCGTCTTAACATTATATAACTTGTTGTCTCGTTTAGTGCCCTTCAAAGTGTTAAATCTAAGTTTAAATAACTACGTCGACCGCTGCCCTTTCTTCCTCTATAGAAAAATATTTTGAAATGCCGGCAGAAATTGCAACAGGTACCTATAATATATCATAGTTACCTACTTACTACATAATCATACTTACATGCAATTGTATTGCACTCTGTAACACGTAAACATTACACAGAATAGATAAGCTCATATTCCTTGCGACAGAACAATGGTATTTTCAACATCCATACAAACCTAAGGAGTATTGCACGTGGTGACAAAGAACCATATCGTACAACGACACCTGTTTACCTTGGCTACGGTAAATAGATATTACTAGAAGTTTAGCGCACAATTGCACGTAAGTAATGATAATATAATAGACGGTCTTTATCGAGTCCTCCAGAAGTATATTATCTCTATTGATAACATAAGAAAACATCGCAAAATATTATTTTTGTCGCTGACTAGGTCAAGGAGGCTGATTATACCAAAATGTTTATAATTTTATTTCGATTTATAGTTAAATACAATAATGTTATTTATAGGTACTTACCTCGTCATTTCAATTGCTAATTATCGCTTGCTAAACGGTGAAGGAAAACATCGTGAGGAAACCTGCATGTGTGAGAGTTCTCCATATTTAATGTTCTCGAAAGACATGTGAAGTCTGCCAGCGCCGCACTTGGCCAGCGTGGTGGACTATGGCCTTACCCTTCTCAATGGGACGAGGCCCGTGCCCAGCAGTGGGACCATAGATAGTGGGACAGTTTATATACAGGGCTGATGACGATACTTCGACATTAAGTAAGTAGTAACTTACCTATCTAGATTTTTGGATAAAGTATGTTTCGTGTGGTGATAAAAACTCTACCCAAATTAGCAATGACATAAACATTTCAAGTCCCCTTTCTAAGTATTGGAAGGGTCTCGTAACTCTCATTAGTAATGACTACACAGATGGCGCAGTGGTTCAATTGATCGCCTTGGAGGTTCAAACTGCGTCATGTCATTGACATATATTCTAACGATAGACGGAGCATTTCCTATAAATATTTTGTTCAAATTGTCTAACGTATGACAAGCGTGACGTCTAATCGTACTAGCGCAGCAATGAATTACAGTGTGTAGTTATTGTATAGCCAATCAACAAAAGCAGGTCTGGGCATCTTACCAATGAGCAACCAGTAGTACTCTAATGCTACTGGCTGCTCATTGGCATTTGCATAGATTATTTACATCGCAGCAGAGATGTTTTCTGCCTACAATATTTCATCAGACTAATAAGAATAGTTTATTTATGATAATAAAAAGGAATTAATTGCTGTGGTTTTATTTAAGTAAAACAATAGAAACTATAAACATATTATATCATCTGTTTTTATTACAAAATATATTCGTGGGCGTAAGTTAAAGACTTGCCTGAGGAACTAATCATTCTATTTTTTTAAGTATAAATTTATCTTAGCATGAGCATTGCTCAAACATATCTTTATATATAAGGCAGCATTGTTTAAAAATATGTAATGATGCCCTTTCTGACCACATAGTTCTAAACCTACAAATATGGCAGATGGCACTATGCGCTACCATAAAGGAACCAACTATTAGAAAAGACATTCCATGACGACTTCGTCATAGAATGGCCACTTGGCCTGAGTAGCATAGTCGATACAGCATCGACACGGTTCGTCGTGGACGTGGGTTGAAATACTGCCTCAGGAATTTATTTTTGTAGCTTTGAATAAATTGCAATTCAAATAACTCTAGCAAGAAATGCTCAAAAATAGTTTTTTAAAACCTAATCAATTACCGCCAGACAAATAATTTTGAGCGGTTTTGTCTCTTAGTTAGGTAATGGAAACCAGGATCTGTTTTGGCCACATGGTTCAATATTATTTTTGCGTATTTTTCTATAACTGCAAATGTGTACTATGATGAAGTGTACTGTTTTTTTAGTATGTGTCACAAGTGTTTTATTTGAAATATTCATTCATATAGTAATTATGACAAAAATACTAAAAAATAAAAAGAACACAAAATTAGTGTCAAATAAATTTTATAACATTAATCAAACTAAACACTCTTAAAACCAATACCTTCACCAAGTCTGGTTTCAGTCAAACATTTTTACGTACAATCACTTGCAATGTATGTCTCTATAGTAGTTGGTCTTTGGTCGTAAATGACGTCACATAAAAATAAAGAAATTCTTCTTAGGCGTTACACTCTTGGCAGAGTGGTCGTGGTCATCACATCTACAGCTGTGGCCTGCTTCACAAATCGACGCCACTCGTCACTTTTTTCCGCTCTTCTTGTGCATTTGAGTAGTGAGCGGTTGGCAGGGATCTTAATTTGGTCTGTCCACCTCATTGGTGACCTGCCGTGTGGTCTGGTGCCATCTACTTTACCCTGAAATACTAAGCGTTCTATAGACTGGTCTCCGCGTCGTGATACATGTCCGAAAAAAGTGAGTATACGAGCCTGAACAATAGAAGATAACCTTTGTTTGATGCCTAGCTCTCGAAAAATGGACTCATTCGTTCGGAATTCCGTCCACGATATACCAAGCATTCTTCTCCAGCACCACATCTCGAGTGCGTTGATCTTCTGTTTCTCACTTTTTCGAAGAGTCCATGTCTCAGAAGCATAGAGGAATATGGAAAAAACGAGGGCCCTCACAAGTCGTATTTTCGTGGCTTTCGTAATATTTTGATCTTTCCATACTTTCCTAAGTTTGTCCATAGTAGATCTGGATATTGCCATGCGTCGCTTGATTTCGTCTATGCAGCCGCCGTTATTTGATATCAGTGCTCCCAGGTATATGTATGTCTGAACTACTTCGCAATTAGCAATTTGCCTGACTTCTGGAGAGTTGTTATTAGCACGGTCAACGATCATCGTCTTAGTTTTGCTGCGGTTTATTCTGAGACCGAAATCAAGGCTAACTTGTTCCATCCTGTGCAAAAGTTCTTCCATAAGATTGATGTTACTGGCGAACAAGGTGGTATCATCCGCGTAGCGAAGAATTGATACATTTCGGCCTCCGATCTTGACACCGTCAGTCCAACCCTCAAGTGCAATTCTCATGATGAGTTCTGTGTATGTGTTAAATAGCAAAGGAGAAATTATGCATCCCTGCCGCACTCCTGCGCTGGGATGAAAGTCGTTAGACAGAACCTCATCAGTTCTAACTCATGCTGTCCCGTTCTCATAAAGATGCCTGAGAATTGAGACAAGGTGATTTGGCGTTCCCATATTGAGGAGTATTTTCCAAAGCATTGGCCACTTGACTGAATCGAATGCTTTTGAGAAGTCGACAAAACAGATGTAGGTCGGTTTGTTGAATTCTCGGCATTTTTCGATTATTTGGCGTATAGATAGAATCTGTTCTCGGGTACCCTTACCCTTTACGAATCCAGCTTGCTCAGGTGATATTTCCTTCGATAGATAGGATTTAAGGCGTTCGTTTACGATGTGAAGATGGATTTTGCTCGCGTGTGAAATTAGTGCGATTAGCGGTAGTTGTTGCAAGATTTAGTGGAGCCTTTCTTGTGTAATATATGGTACAAAAACGGTGTGTGCCCAGTCACGGGGCCAAACACCGGTCCGCCATATATAATTACACAACGTGTGAAAAATGTTTATACCATATTCTCCTGAAGCTCTAATAGTCTCTATTGGGATAGCATCTCTTCCTGTTGCCTTTCCACTTTTTAGATGTTTAATGGCTGCTCTCACTTCGTCTTTTAATATGTCAGGTTAAAGTGCTATTACGATGTAAATAACTCTTTTTTTGCTTAAATAATAAAAAAATATTGACTAACGCTGCTACAGACACAAGTGCTGATTCAAATTAACCGACATATCGTCGCCATATAGTCAATAAACGAAGCGCACCTACACCGCAGGAAAGTCAAAGTGACACTAGATTGCTTTGCAGGGATATCCGTGCAAAGCATTTGAACAAAGTCAATGTTCTGAATGCTACATCTAGTACTTTAGTTCATATATATCGATGCGTCATGTGTTGTGTAATCGATTTCTAGACAGAACAACACAAGACGAAGAGCCTTGGTTTGCAAATTTCAAATTATTTGCAAATATTATATAAAATAGGTAAGGGACCGTCCTCAGTCCGTACCTATTCAGTGTGATATTAGACGTACTGTCAGACAGCAGCCGAGACTCACATGCAGTGGTGTAGCGTTGGGGCCATAGCCCCGGGCGGCACAATTAAGGGGGCGGCAAATGACGCTGCGAAAATTAAAATAAAAAGATCATATTTTAAAACACATGAGTTACCCCATTCATGTAGGACAGCGCGGTGGCGCGTGCGCAAGAACAATAATCGAAAACAAAATCATCCTTTGTTTCATTACGTGCCCTTACGCACACCGGCGCCAGCGCAGTAAGGAAATGGGGCGCCGCGCGGCAGATAAAATGCCCACGTTAATTATCGAAATTATGTTTGATTTGCTTCAAAATACAACATAATCTTTATAGATTAATAGAGACGAAATCATGTACCTACAGGTCTTCTAAGACATTACTTTGACTCCCATATTTGTGATCTTCGCGTTAACATCAAAGCCACAATATATTAATATATCAATATATAATAATTACAAACGCCTTTTGCGAATTTTGGACGTAACCCTGTGGTACTTGACGCGGGTTTTGTCCACTAACTTACAGATTTCGCATCTCAACTCCTTATTTTAGCGAAAATAAGGCGTTATAGCGCGTTTGTAAAGGCCATAAAATAGTGACGGGTGACGATCCGGCTGCGCCCAGTGTCCTGCCATACCGCACACGAACGCACAATGGCACCAGTTCTCGGTCGCCCCTCAATTCGGAGAAGGATACCATTACCTTAGATTCAGGCCATCTTATGTACTTAGACGAGGAGACAAGCTATTTCAAGGCGTCATCATTTTATGCCGACTTTGAAAGATCCAAGTAGAGCTTAAAGTGATTTTCTCTTTGATTTGATAATATCAGCAAGCATCTCTATGCTTGCTGATATTATCAAATTACATCTTATTTTAAACAATTTGGTTTTTATCTCTGACAACGGACTGTTACGCCCAATCCATCTAAAATTTATTGACATGAAATTAGGCCTCCAGTTTCCGACAGCTCCTTTATTCCTGGCAAAGGACGCGGTGGCAGTAGCGGCGGTGCATAGGATCTGTTAGATCACCATTCTGTCTTGGGGTGGCAACGGTTTCCTGGTCAGGAGGAAACTTGTCAACAACATTGTGGAAGTCGGTAGTGAGTCAACCCTCATAGCGGCGTTGCCTAAAGGTGATACGTAAATATACGCCGACCTTAACTCACCCTGACGAGAAAGCTGAGGCCATGTACGAGGGCATCGCTAGGGCAATACTAAGTACGGCCAAAGCTCAGTAGGTACAACTTTGTAATGAGGGACTTTAATGCCAAAGTGGAAGGAGAAGGACGAAGTGAAACGAAAATCGGAGTCTACGCCATCTGGCATAAACTGGAATTCAACGAAAATATATTCAAAATAATCATAGGGATAGTTATTTTCCACGAAGCAGGGGCTCTTTTCAATTAAGTCCGTTTTCAAGAAGAAGGCCTCACAGATACTAGACTTGAGACTGACTGCGATAATGTAAGAAAGAAAGAGTTACACGATGGTCCGAAAGCACATATTTAGACATCTCGGTGATCAATAGTTTAAACATTGGAAGCGATCACTGACTAGTACGAGGCTCTCTACATAAATATCAACCTTATAACTGAAAGAGCCCAGTCAATGAAGTGTATTCGCCGACTCTACGTTGCCCCAATCAGCCATGAATTCTGAGCAGTTCCAACTAGAATTGCAGAATTGTTTCAATCTGTTAGAAACCACCGACAGCATTAATTAGAAGACAGACACAGTGGTCACGGTACTGACGGCACTAGGAGATTGGTCCCGAAACGTCCTCCCCGCACTGAGAAAAAATAATGAGTCGAAACTTTCAGCCGAGACTCGAAATTATGAGGCTGTCAGCTGTCTCTGCCAGATGGGAGGGCCGTGAGCCAACAAATACGCAAGCCAATGCGGCGTGAACTCTGACGCTCTAACACCCGTGCCATGGAGGCTGTGATCGAGGAAAACCGGGGATCATGCTGGATCTTCGCTCTGCAGTTGAGGCGGCCCGATCTAACGAAACTAAGAACTTCAGATAACCGCACCCTCAACTCAAAGTTTGAGATTCTCGAAGAGGTTGAAAGTTTTTATCCACACTTGTATCGTGTATATCTCGCGTATAGACAACTGGACCTAGTATTTACGACCACCGAGCCTCACTGACGCGCCACCAACCGAAGATATGCCGGCCGATGTCAACCAGAGCGAGGTCCAAGCGGGACTATAGGAATTTAAACTTTTGTGTTTATTAGTATTACTTTTTCATTTTCCTTCGGCATAATTATATGCCACGAACCTTTGTTTTGAGTAACCGATATTTTGGTGCTGTTGCAAGCGCCATGTTCACGGATGTAGGTACTCTACAAAGTTACGCGGTATAAGGTATTTATCCTGTAGAAAAATGTAAAAGGAACACAAAGCACTTGGTTAGGATCTATTGCTATAGGTAGTTGATTAAAAGCCCTCCAAATTTCCTTCATGAAAATCCTTGAAGCTAGACCTAGACTAAACTATATATTGCAGCGAAGAAACGTAAATACCGCTGAGAGCTGCCACGTTTCTTCCCTAAAAATATTTTTCCCTATGCTTTATGATATTATAATTGAGACAAATCAAATGACAACTAATTTGTTTAAATCCATCGAGCCGTTTGGGGTGTAAAGACAAACTAATGAATATACAAACATAGCGACCCGAAACACTCCCGACAAACGTTACACTTCTGGCAGAAGTAGTAGGGTACCTAAAAGTAGAAGGGGCGCAAATTTCTGATCGGCCCCGGGCGGCGAAAACCCACGCTACGCCACTGCCACGCACCAGCCCCCGTGGCTGCTCATGTATGCTGATGATATCGCGCTGGCCGATGCGGACAGGGGACGCTTGGTGCGGCGTGTGAATGCGTGGAAGGATTCGCTTGAGAACGGCTGAAACAGAGTTTAAGGCAGGCTCCAGAGAAAGCTGGTTTAGAGACCGAATAGGTAGTTTGGCTATTCGGAGAGCTACCAGCTACGTCAGTCTTATTGGGATCGCGGAATGCGGATGAATGCGGACTGCGCAGGATCGGTCTGTGTAGAAAACCTTGGGGAGGCCTATGTCCAGCAGAAGACGTATATTAGCTGAGATGATGATGATAAGGTGGGCTCAGGTGGGTACGAATACCTAAGCATGACGCTGCGCAAAATGTTTCGATTGTAAGTATACGTAGGACCTACTATATAAGCTCGACAATATTATTTTAGACTAGCCGTTTCCCGCGGTTTCACCCGTGTCCTGAGGGAACTACTTCGCGTACCCGAAAAACCCAAAAAAAATATAGCCTATGTTACTCGCAGATAATGTAGCTTTCTAATGGTGAAAGAATTTTTTAAATCGGTCCAGTAGTTTTTGAGTTTATCCATTACAAACAAAAATACAAATTTTTCCTCTTTATAATATTATTAGTGTAGAAGTGTGATTAACGCATGTGCGACATACTGAAGCATGGCCATAAGTCCAACACACTGCCATTAGGCGCGCAAATGAATTTACAATAAAAAAACGATTTAGTGCAATTTACCTCTGCCTACCTCTTCGGGGATATAGGCGTGAGACTATGTATGTATGTATGCCGTGAGCAAAAAGATTTGAAAGAAGTACCTACTTCTTAATCTTCAGATAGAGCAAGATGTGTCTAGATCTAAAGGCATGATCGCGGCGAAACAGCTGACTATCTATGTCTGCTGATAAACGAAACCTAACTGCTGATAAATGATAAATGAAAACAATTGTAAGGCTTATATCAGTGCACCCGTGAAAGATATCGCGGATCATACAGGACATAATATTGATAAAATATTGGTAAACAACAGACTTATGAGTACATGCATGTATTCACGTCTATAAATAGTTAAGTAGGTACCAAGGCATAGGATATGCCTACAACTACTATACAACATAATTATATCGTGCGTAGATATCCAAGTCTCTAAGGGCCTTATCATACTAGCGGTTTGGGAGCAGTTGCGGGGCGGAGCGGACGCGCAACGAATTCGTTACGGGCTCGCAGCGAACACGCCGCGCATGCCCAACGAATTCTTTGCGGACGCACAACGAGTAAAAGCGTCGCGCGACGAGTAAAAAGCGTCGTGCAACGAGTAAAAGTAATAAAGCCAACAGCAGTATTTCCTCGTCGGAATCCATTTTGTTACTGGATGTACTGTACGTCGATAATTTGCTACAAACACGCGACGAAAACGTAAAGTATTCGCCACGCGTCCGCGGCGTCCTCGCTGCGTATCCGCGGCGTGTTCGCGACGCATTCGCTGCGCGTCCGCTGTACAGTGTGTGTCCAGTAACTGGATATACTGTACGTCGACAATTTGCTACAAACACGCGACGAAAACGTAACGTATTCGCCACACGTCCGCGGCGTCTTCGCTGCGCAGCCACGGCGTCTTCGCTGCGCAGCCGCGGCGTGTTCGCGACGCATTTGCTGCGCGTCCGCTCCGCCCCGCAACCGCTCCCAAACCGCTAGTATGATAAGGCCCTAAGGTCTTCGATCGCGACCGGGACAACGCTAATAGGAAGATTAAGTACCTATCTACTTATAGCCAAGTCTCAACTATTATGTATAACCTACGTGAATTTTAGAACATATTATTAAGAACATAAAAACTAATTGCCTTATGTCTAATACGATGCTAAATTTCATCTAAATCCTTTCAGCCGTTTATAAATTTCAACAGCACATAAAACTACATGAGTAACTTTTTTTTACGATGTGGAAAATTCGTTCGGATCCTGCCGATCAGAGTCACCCTACGGGATCTACATACAATAGACTCACGCCTGTATCCCCGAAGGGGTAGGCAGAGGCGTAATATTACACCCACATTTCGCCATGAATTTTTAGGTCCCACGTAATAGGGGGCGAGCCTATTGCCGCACCGGGCACATTACCAGACTCCGTGCTGCTACTGAGAATTTCCTAACGGAAAAACTCAAAAGCACTTTGCCCGACCCGGGAATCGAACCCGAGACCGCCCAATCCCACGCGCACATTTATGCCGCGAGACCAACGAGGCAGTCAACCTACATACTACATGGTAGTGTAGTATGTAGGTTGACTGCCTCGTTGGCATGGGTATTTTTTTAAACATAACCGGTTGGTTATGTTTAAAAAAATATATAGGTAAGTTCTTAGGGATATTTGGATTATAACGCCGCATGGAAATGTTTTGAACACATGCAATCAATAAATCGATAGACCACCGTTGAGGTGTAATTACAAAGCACACGTGAGAACGGGCCGGCCAGGCGCCTGCTGCCGCCATACATAATTACTCACAGACCGCTGTCATAACTCTATCAATACTAGATAATAATACAAAGATAATAATAATACATAGTCTCGTGTCTCGAAGTCCCGTGACTTTTTGTAAATTTAGTTATCTTGTGACAGGCTCTGTGGTCCAGTGGATAGCGTATGCGACTGCTGATCGGAGGTCCAGAGTTCGATTCCCGGGTCGGACAAAAGTGTTACTGGGTTTTTCCGAATACTCAGAAGCAGCTCGGAGTTTGGTGATGTGCCCGGTAACGGCAATAGGATCGCCCCCTATTACGTGGGAGCTAAAAAAAAATTCATGGCGAAATTTGGGTGTAATATTTACACCTCTGCCTGCTTACCCCTCCGTGGATACAGGCATGAGACTATAAATAAAAAATAAACAAATTGTTGTCTCGTGTCCCGGGACTTTTCAGTCGAGAGTTCGAGACTCAAGACAAGACACAGTTGACGAAATTTTATTCTATTAGTGCGAGGGTTGTATTTTTTAGAAGAAAAGATATGATGTAACAGAAATAAAGCTTAAAACTGTTAGGATTTCATTTTAAGTTCAGTGACTTTTGATTTTTACCAAATTTGGGTAATACATATTGACTTAAATTTACTTTAATCTGAAGTCCTGGTATCATCGGTACATTGAATGTTAGCTGTCTCGTGTCCCCGGACTTTGAAATTGTCGAGACCTGCCAAATCCTAATACCTACCTAATGATTGTTAATTTTCACCGAAAGTTATGGTTATTCATACGTTTTGCCAGCAATTAACTTGATTCTAATTTTATTCTAAAAAGTCTCGAAGTCCCGGGACTTTGGACGTCGTCGGCTCGACCCGGGACTTTGAAAATGTCGAGACTTTGCAAACCCAGTCATTTCGGGTACGCATGGAGATACTGATTTGAAATGAAACGGTTATAAAATTAGTCTTTTTCTAGGATTACCTACTATTAGGTAGCGATAGACTAGTAGGGATACCAGCAGGCAGCCATGAAGTGGTTATCGGTTTCGAAACCACGGCGCACACCACTGACTTCTCAAATAATTAATTAGAAAAACAAGAGATGGTTTTATCGTTTGCCCCGTACGAAAAAGCGAAACCACGTTATACCATCACATCATTGGTCCTGGCTGTCATGAAGGTTTGACAGTGGTTACGAAGAGAACCTTCTATTAAACTAGGGGTCAAGGGCGGATCCAGGGGGAGGGTCATGGGGGTCATGACCCCCCCCTGGGCTGGTTCCAGAACTTAGGTGGACCACTAATTAAACATAAAGATTTTATTTAAGTATATATTTTGTCACTATACAGATTTAATGTAACTACATACCTTCAATATTTAATTAGTTTAAAATATAATAACTTTGTATGATGTAAAGGTTTTAGACCAGGGTAGATAATTTTAGAAACGATAGAAAATTATAGTAGGATGAAACCCATTGGAAAAGAAAGAGAATATAGCAAAAATTTAAGGAAAAATAAATTACGGGCGATCTGAGGTCGGAAAGAGGATGGGG
The DNA here is from genome assembly GCA_944739405.2 of Euclidia mi. NCBI lineage: Eukaryota > Metazoa > Arthropoda > Insecta > Lepidoptera > Erebidae > Euclidia > Euclidia mi. The sequence continues at coordinate 75,380,878 of OX123184.2, read as the reverse complement.
TTGCGATTTTAAGGATAAAAAAGGGTTTTTCTCGATTGCTAGCAAAACTTCAAGTCCTACGGAAAAAACGTCAATGGCAAAGTTGTAGGTAATAAAAAGATCTACAACTTTTGTATTTACACTTTATTCACACAACGTATTAATTTATATGAAAAATTCAAATAACCAAGTTTTTGGTTTTTTTATTTTTAACTTTTACAATAGTTTTTTTCTTTTACACGAAATTTGGTGAAAACTTGCCTTATTATGTTCCAAACACACTGTTAATGATTTTAATTTAAAATATTTATTTTTACACCTTATTTTGACTTAATATCGAAATAAAACCATAATTTTCAATTGAAAATTCTCATGTCAATATATCAGCTTTCTTTTTTAAATTGTTCGACGTTTTGTTCGTTGAAATCTCTACTTTCTGATTGTGTAAATAAAATATACATTACTAAGGTAAACGTTCTCAGAAAATGCACAGAAATGAAACAACCTCGAGACCGATTTTTTTAATTATAATGTACAATTTTGAGCGATTTATTACAAATTAACACATTAGTTACTCGAAAAATGTAAGATTCCATGCTGTCCAAGACTGTCGACGGCTTCACTGCAGTGATAGCGATGCGGAGAAACGCAAACAGCTCCCAAGCGCAAGCAAGAAGCGATGCGGAATCTGCACTGGTCTATTACGTACATTAATTAAATACCAACTTTTTACTTGTATCTATTGTTATCAAAATTAAATTATAAGTTCTTGACTTGACCACGACTATGTGACCCCCTCCTGGCGCCAAAGCTGGATCCGCCCTTGCTAGGGGTGAAGGTTCGAGTTGTCATTGACCTGCGAGTCGTTTCTCGATGAAACAATTTCCATAATATTTTTTAAAGGCTTCTCCTTTTCCTAGCGGTGCTGTGCCGTTACTAAGTTAATATCAGCTAAGAGCGCTCTCCGTTACTGAGGTAACAGAAGCGTATTTGAAGGCTTATTATGTAGAGCTGATAGCATCCGCCATAAAGCCCGGATCTCACATCTTGGATCATTCTCACTAGTACCACCAGCAATTAGTTCCATGGAAGTAGTGAGACTATTTTTTCTCAGTAGTTCCATGGATTTAATAACCACGATGGAACTACTGACAAAAATAAGTCTCACTAGTTCCATAGAACTAATTGCTGGTGGAACTAGTGAGAATGATCCCACATCTTGCCGTTTGCTTTTGTTTTCATAATTAAATACAAACTTAGAGGCACACGTTTTACGAGCCCCTAATCGGAGGTGACTGCATGTTATGAAGCCATTAAACAAGTAAGAACCAAGGAAGACTGGTCTAACTGCATTTTGCAGCCGTTTCCAGAGAATAGAAATATGTACCTACTTAGATATTAATTTAGACACTTTGAAAACAATGCATCTTTTCTAAGTTTTACATCTGGTCTTATTTAATAATTCCAGGAGCTTTCAGTAAGTTTAAGTACCCTATACATTTAAAAATCCTACGTACCGAAAGCAAAGAGCTCAGATATTTACATAGAGGGGCATTTCTTATGGGAGCTCTGAAGACAAACTTTCTGTGACCCAAATTGCCGCTTGGCGGCGTGGCAGTCGCGCTGTGACAGCTATCTCTACGACAGCAAGAGAGACGGAGACCGACGCCAGCGCCGCCAACGGCGCCAACTACGAACTAAACTGGAGACAGTCCCGTAAGACAGACTTGGAATCGGCACACGAAATCCTTAAGAACTGCGCTTCTATGTAAATGGGTCAAACACAAAAAATTAACAAAAATGTTCATGCAACGTAAAGCCGTTATTAAAATATTATATCAACATTAAATACATTTAATAAATATTTCGTGTTGAAAACTAGTCACATTTAAAAAAAAATCGCGTTGTATTGAAATTTAATTTATAATTTTTGCTTTTGAATCTGAAAAAATCTCCTTCTGTGGGCTGTTCGGATACCAAGTAGTTGAGTTTAAGTGATGGTTAAAAATATATACACATACTTTCGATGATTTAATATCGTTTCATTACATGAGTTATATTATTAAATATTCATAACATAACGTATTAAAAATATATAATTCAAAATTTTGTAATAAAACGTATACACATGTTGTTCGCAAATTTTAGTCTACTTCTGTAGACTTATAAAATAAGCCAAAATATGCCGAAGATGAACGCATCGTTTTTATTTTGTTTTATATGTTGGTAGCACTGTATTCTCTATTCTCTGTCATTTGCTTGGTTGGGATTTTACGTAAAGTGCGTGTGACATTAAAAATTCCAATTTTATTTAATTACACAAGATTTCGGTAAAGATCAGTGTGTCTTTCCTGTGCAAGGGATATCTGAGTAAGTAGCCTTTACAAATAAATAAAAACATCAAGATAGTTTAAGCTTATGGGCGCAGTATGCAAATATCGCATTGCTTAAATTACAACCTCATAATAAAGGATGCCATCTTTGATTTATGAAAATATGTCTCTCGTGTAGACATCTTTACTGTAGACATTGTATCTACAGAAGAGACGTATGTGAACAGAAGTGAATAGGCAAAAGAAATTCACTGTGTTTGAAAAAGAAATTGGCAAGTGCGAGTCGGACTCGCGCACGAAGGGTTCCGTACCATCATCTATAAAATAAAATCATGTTTGTTGTATGTATACTTAAATATTTTTTAAGCTTCTATCTGTTTATTTACTTTTCTTAATTTATTTTGGAAGGTAATATACAACTACATATTCTGTAAAAATTTAAAGCGTCTACCTGTAACAGTTAGTAATTTTGAGCAAAAAATACGAAAAACACACGTTTTTATATGGGTCCCATAATATTTTTTATTATTATTATTTTTAGTATTTGTTGTTATAGCGGCAACCGAAATACATAGTTTGTGAAAATTTCAGCTTTCTAGCTACCACGGCTTATGAGATACAGCCTGGTGACAGACAGACAGATAGACAGCGGAGGCTTAGTAATAGGGTCCCGTCTTTTACCTTTTACGTACGGCACCCAAAAAAAACAATAGCGTTATTCACTGTTTAATTATTCCATTATATATCTATTTTGTTTAGTATTTTATAATGTTGCTAGCAGCGATCTTTTGTTTCAGTTACTATGCCACAAGCAATTCATCCTTGTACAATCTGTCACCTGTTTGCCCTGAGGGATCAAGATCACCAGATTCTTTATTTGAGAATGTGTCTATCCGTGATTCTCCTACGGCTCCAGTTACTCCTGAGGCTCCAACTGAGCCAAATTTACCAAGCCTCTCAGATAGACTGACTCCAGATCTTTCTATCGAAATATTTAACCAAAGGCATAAACTCCAGAAGAGAAAGAATCTATTTAGACGACTCTGAAGCTACTGAAGATTCACCAGATAAAAAAACGACCGACGAATTCCATGTGAGATAATTCTGACGAGGATAATATATTTTAATATTCTGTTGTAAAAAAAGCGGCGGTAGCCCAGTGGTGTACGTAACGGACTGCCGAGATGATGGTCTCGGGTTCGATCCCCAGGTGCCTCGGGCACACACCTCTGACTTTTCAAAGTTATGTTTGTATTAAAAATGTTAATTATCGCTCGCTTAATAATGTGCCCGGTAGATGGTAATAGGCTCGCCCCCTATTACATTGGGACCGAAACATATCTGGCGAAGTGTGGGTGTGTAATACACCTCTGCCTACCCCTTCGGGGATAAAAGGCGTGAAGATATGTTACGTTATGTTTATATTCTGTTCCTTTATTTGCCTACAGAAGCATAATGTCTGTTCTGTGGACAATTTATTTTTATTTTTTTGCACTGAATTGGTATAGAATTTTGATTATGTTTTGTTTGGAGGTTGAGGAGAACCCCATTTTAAGTATTTTTTTAATGTTTCTATTCTTGATCTTATTGATATGATTATGTAAGGTAAATTTTTGTTCCCTTCTGTAGACAACTCAATCTCTTCTGTCGACGTGAAAAAACTAAAAACGTGATTAATTCCTAAAATATCCAAGACTGATCTCTAATGATATAATTGTTAGCATAACATTAGCTAACTTTAAATAAATATAATGTTTCATAAAAAAACGTGAAGTTTTATTTTAAATATTTTGCAATGTTCACTTTTTGTGTATGACCCAAATCTGTATTCATTGCCGAAAACTGCAAAAATGTTGACGTGTGTCGCAGTTGTTCGAAGTCGAATCTGATTTAATATTTGGTTTATAAGACTAATTTATTGCTATGATTCAGACTCAAAGTTTCTCTTGGTCACCAGATTTGAGTTCAATGATGAGGATTATGACGTTCTAGTTGTCGAAGGATTATGAATAGGTATTATGACTGCTATGAGCCATGTCCTCTGATCGATTCGAAAATACTGTGACTGAAATCGTATCTTTGGCATTCTCCTAGCAGTGGCGGATCTACGACTTTTTTGAACCGGGGCAAAAGTTGAGAAAGGCTGCCAACAGAGTTAAAAACTATCTACTTTAATAGTAGGTATTTTTATATGTCGGAACGGATATCTACGAGACATGTCTAACTGTCTACTACTACATATGTTCATTATTTGGGATCAATTTCGGTGACCAGCTCTTTAAATAGGGAAACGGTGCAATCAAAAATTCGACTGACTTCATCGACGAAGAGGCCAAATATTTTGTTTGTAATCAATTCGCTTGAGGCTAGTAGCGATCACCGAACGTTAAGAGGTATATTGAGCATTAGCACAAGTCTCCTAACAAGTAAGTCACAAGATTATCAGGGACAAGACAGAAATCATGACCCTCTTCCGTGAAGTAAGTAGGTACTTGTTCATCCAAGTTGGGAACTCTACACGCGAAGTTTTCGTCAAGAGGCAAGACGCTGATTTCAAAGCCTCTCAGAGGGTGATAAAGAGAGCTATGTTCTAAGTTGCCACATAATATCAAATCAATCAGATTGGCAGGAGAGCCAAACACGCTGATATAGCACCCCAAATAGTTAAGCTGAAATGGATAGAGCACATAGCTCGAAGTTCTAGCGGCAAAGCAAGTTTGGGCTGATATGACGGTGACTGTAAATAGTAGTTATAAGATAATTAGGCTTTACTCCACATATTTAGCGACACAGTTGCCAGATTAACGTATGCGCCCACTACGCGCAGGCACAATTATTTACAAGTGGCAATAAGGATACGTGTATAAAGATATGATCTTCGCTTTGTTATTAGTAGTAAGTACTGAAACAGCCTCGCAAGGACCTCGCAGATGCGACTTTGCCCACGCCTAGATAAGTCCACGCAACGCTATTTACTATTGACCGCGTGGTGGATCTAACAAGGAAAAATATGTTTTTTGCACTATCATATCTAAATAAGCTACCTACTTTGCCTAGGCAGGTTGAAGTTAAGAACATGTGAACCGTCAAGATTTACAGGGTATGCTAGACATGTACAAGCCCATTCGTTTGTAGGCATAGCTGTTGATTGGACTCTTTTAAGCCGACCATATTAAATCCACAGTCGTAAAATTGTTCCTCGTCATCTTTGCATAATATCCAAACCATTACCTAGAATTTTTTAGGTTACAATACGCCGATCTTGCCGGAAAAACCCATAAAATTTTATTTTATTACTCAACGTCTCCTCTCATCAACTTATTGCAGTGAACTGCTGGACTGGCAACTGTAGGCCTCTAAGGTGCGGTGCGCTATAATACCCACTCCCGTTTTCGCCATCCAGGTAGCCACTCCCAGCCATCCTCCTGAGGTTATCACTCCATCTGGCCAGAGGAAGTCAAAGAACGCTCGTCAAGAACTTGTATGGCCTACAGTACTGTTAAAGCTCAGTTCACACCGAGATGGCAGCGGCCGGAAGCAAAGCGGAGAGCAGTTTCAGTGTCATATAATTTTAGTCTTTATCACCATGACTATAATACATAGAATCAATGTCCAATGTAAGTGTCCTTTATTATTATATAATAAGATGTGTGAACTTTTTTCAAATGCATATTGTGAAGCACAAAAAACTATAACTGTCTGTAAAAAAAGAAAATCAAAGCCTTGGATAAATAGACTATTAAAGACTATGATGCAGACCAGAGATAAGTTATTTAAAAATTGGAAAAATAAACCAACAGATATGAACTTAAGATTACAATATACTCGATACAGAAATAGGGTGAATAAGTGTATAAATAAAGCTAAAAATTAATTCCGTAATGACGAAATACTAAAATGTAAAAAAAAACCTTTAAAAAAATCTGGGCTAAAACAAATTCTTGGACTGGCCAGTGTAAACTTAGCATTGATTATAATATATTGAAATATTTTGGTAATTCAGATTCCTTGGCAAATATATGTAATAAATTTTCACACACTTTCACAAACGAAATATTAGATATAAAGCACAGTTGTCATCATAAATTTCTAGACAGATCAACCTATGTAAAAGATAGATTATTGTCCATGAGATATCAAAGAGCATGTACCGAGGATATAGATACAATTATAAATAAGCTTAGTTGTGATAAGGCACCAGGAATAGATCAAATTAGATTAAAAGAAATCAAACTGTTGAAACATAATATATTGAGTCCCATTTTAGCAAAATTTATAAATTTATGTGTGGAACAGTCGTTGTATCCAGACCAACTGAAAACAGCATTAATTAGACCTATTTACAAACAAGGTTCGCACACAGATTACTCTAATTACAGGCCCATTGCTATATTATCTTCAATTAATAAAATAGTCGAAAAGTATGTAGTTAATCAGATAAGTTGTTTCCTGGAACATCATAGTGTATTAGCAAATGCCCAGCACGGTTTTAGGCGGGGCCGCAGCACGGAAACGGTTCTGGCACGGTTCACTGATGAGATCAATGAAGCACTAGACCAGCGGAAGCAGGTGGTGGTGGTCTACATAGACTTCAAAAAAGCATTTGATACGTTGGAACATCACCAGCTGCTTCAAGCTATGGAAGAATGTGGAGTCGCCGGACCCGTAAACAACTGGCTCAGAGCATATTTGTCGCATAGGACGCTGATAACAGCGGTAGCAGGAGTGAGCGGGGCGCCGGCGCAAGTCAGCTGTGGCGTGCCGACCGGTTCGGTGTTCGGTCCCGTCGGCTATATTATGCACGTAAATAGCATGTGTAATGTAGTGCAAAATTGTAGTATTTATATGTACGCTGATGACACGTGTTTACTATATGCGAATACAGATTTAAATGTGATAGAACACAATATCCAGCGAGACTTAACGAACATTATAAAATGGGCACATGACAATGGCATAATTATAAATATAAAGAAGACTAAGTGTATGTATATACGTTCACCTTATATTAGACATAAAGATTGTATCCCAAAAGTTGTGGGACACACTTATGAGTGTTTGCATCAAGCTAGCCCAGTGTGCAACTGCCCATTGATTGAGGTGGTGAAAGAATACAAGTATCTAGGGCTAACCATTGATCACAACTTTTCTTGGCGAATTCACATTGATAACCTAGGTGAAAAGCTTAGGTTGGTACTTGTGAGATTTCATCACCTCAGTTATATTTTGGACAAAGCTACTATGTATACCGTGTTTTATGCGCTAGCAGAATCGCTGCTTAACTATGGATTGGCAAGCTACGGTAGAACATTTAAAACTTATTTAAATAAGCTAAAATCTATTCAAATAAGGTTCATGAAGCTATTAGTTGATAAAAAAACGAAGACCAGATGTAAAAGTAGTGAATATGAAGAGCTGTTTGTAGTGTGTAAAATGTTGCCTGTGCACGAGAGGGTTAAACTATTGATAGCAGCTGAACAGTTTTGTAGTAACGAATTTAAAACATATATAAGTAGGCCGCCGCGACTAAGAAATAAATGTAAACACGTTTTGGAAGTACCTCATTATAATAATTATTATGGTCAAAGGACTAGGAAATATTTAGTGCCAAATATCTATAATGAATTGCCGCAGATAAGTGACAGCGTTATAACTAAAAGAACATTTGTGTATAAAGTTAAAAAACATTTACTTGATGCTGTACAGGAAGGCATAACGTAATATAATAACTTGTTTATTGTTTAATAATTGTATCGTGAATCGCTATGCCGCCATATAACATTTAACACTGGGTATGTACTAATAAGTAAAATAAAATAAAAAATGAATGTTTGAATTACAGATTGTAGATAAATAAAGGAGCCTGCATCTGCCAACAAACTGTTCTACAGTTTGGCAGAAGTTTGTAATTTATGTGCTTTGTGAGTTATAATATTGAAAATAAACATTCATTCATTCAATTGAAAAACTTGAAAACGTTGTGCGAATGCTCGCGGCCTCGCGATCATTCCACCCGGTCCGCGCAGCGCGGGAGGGCGCGGGCGGGCGCGAGCGGTCCCTGGAAGTATCCTATCACCCCCGCCCGCTTACGCCGCGCTTCTACCGCGCATAGGAATAGCGTGAGCCTGAGCCGTGACGTGAGACGCGCGCGGTCGCGAGTAGTCGCGCGCAGCCGCGAGTAGTGGCGGGCGGCCGCAAGCCTTCTCTTCGAAGCCGGCCGCTGCGCGTCGCTTCCAGCCGCTGCCATCTCGGTGTGAACTGAGCTTTATAGTTTGCGGCAACCACTTCCATAAAATGCCTCTTATGCGTCCGGTGCGAGCTTTGTATAATTGCGTCCGAAAATTTGTATAGTGCCAAAGAATTTTAATTGGAAATTGGGCCATTTTAAAGCCGTACCAGGATCTGCTCCTGCTCCATGGACGCCGCTAGAATAGCCAGTTAGTTACAACACCAACTACTACTCTGAACAAAGTCAGTTACTTTGGTCTTCTGCCAGATAATCTCGTTCCAGCCCATTTTGTCCCTCAGCCAAGATCCTTAATACCTATTGGCCTTGTCATAACTCTCTAACTGAAACGTATTCGGTAGGTTAGCTTCCCCGTCATGTTCAACGTTTCAGCTTCAACGTCATTTTCCAAGTCACAGCTTTGTACATAATAGTCAGGTCAATATAGACATTTGAAATAACAAAAATTGCCGGAGAGCTAAATATTGGTGGAAAGCTAGGGTTAACCATTACAAATAAAGTCTTAAAAGTCCCATCGATCCTATGTGTGCTACAAAAGTAATTCGGGGTCAAACGTCAAAATTTGAGGTGTTTTGTATTTTTCTCGAAAACGGTAGGTTTTATCAAAATAAAACCAAAGTTGTAGATCTTACAATTCTCTACAAAAATGGTATGAATGATTTTTTCCTAAGAGTATTATATATATTCCTGAGATATCGCGATTCTAAGAGTCACATCATACATGATATGCACACATTTCCACGCCACCTGTGAGGTAGTGTACTGGGCGCGTTTTTTTTTTACCGTGGTTTCCCCTGTAGGCCTACTCCACTAAGGTCTACACGTGTGTTTCGTAATGCCAAATTTTACAAACGTTGAATTGGCACTCTATTTTATATCAATTAACTTTTTCAAGTAATGCAATGACCACACACAACTAGATACTAAACTTTCGTCTATGAATACACCTACTAACTACAAATTTTAACATAAGGTATGCTCATGAAAAACACTACCTAAAATATTTTTAATTCTGCTGGCTTAATTATTACCTACTAAGTAATGAAATCGTTAATTATTTCCCCGACATCACCAACTGCGACAGCCAGTGTTGCCAATAAAGGATTACTCGTAAGAACATAATATATTTTTGAGTAAAAATAAGAGTATCATTTACACGGTAATTAATAATTAAAAATACCTAGAAAAGAACACGTTAGTAGCTTATTACCGTAGACCGTGTCTTGCTCAAAATTACCGTGCATCTACGGTATTCACCGTGTATCTGGTAACACTCGGACATGAATCATTCGCGGGCAGCGCGCGGTCCGCTTCGGACCCGCACGTTGGCGACGAGCCGTCAACGCGCGGCAAGCATGCGAGCAGCGAGTTGCCACCGAGCCGTCAACGCGCGGACGGCGGGTGGACCACCCGCCGCCCGCGCGTGGACGGCTTACGACAGAGCCCAGATAGCAACAAACTTGCAGCAAGTTTAAATCAAACTTGCTAGTTTCACTGTGACAAACTTGCATCAAACTTGCATGAAGTTTGCTTTTGCAAAGGTTGCACAGGTACAAGGCACAGGTTGGTGGTCCGACAACAGCTGGTCGTCGAGCACCTCCTGCTGTATCTAGGAGGTCGACCGACCACCAACCTGTGCTCGTCGTAATCCAAATCCTTTGAAAAACCAACTTCATGCAAGTTTGTCACAGTGAAACTAGCAAGTTTGATTTAAACTTGCTGCAAGTTTGGCAAGTTTGCATTGTTATCTGGGAGGCGATCCGGTGACGCTACGGAGTTGATGTAGTGAGCGCATACCCATACAAATCCATATAAAGAATACTAACCGCACGAGGCGAGGCGGTGCGGAGTGGGTGCCGGGTGGCTCTAATGAGCGTTAACCTTTAGAAACAAGTAAGACAGTTGGTGTCAAGATACTGCATGTAGGCAAAGAGCTCATACCATAGAGTAAAGTAATACTACGGAAAGCTCATACATAGAGGCGCATTTCTTATGGGCGCTCTGTAGACAAACTTCCTGTGACCCAAATTGCCGCTTGGCGGCGTGGCAGTCGCGCTGTGACAGGTGTCTCTACGAGTGCAAGAGAGACGAATGTTCCTCCTGTGTTTCTTATCTACGAGAGCAAGAGAGACGGAGAACGACGCCAGCGCCTACAACGGCACCAACTACGAACTACACTGTCGACAGCCGCCACTTGGAATCGGCACACGAAATCCTTAAGAAATGCGCTTCTATGTAAATCTGTATTCAGTGATGTAGGTAAAACGTGTCTACATTTTTTTGTCTCAGAGTGATTTTATGTCATGATGCCATGACACGATTTTGGCGCCCCCTTAACGCTGCCACATGGGGCAAGAGCCCTAGTGTCTGTTCTTTTTCTAACCAGTTTTAAAATTTTCCACGTAGCGACCTCTGCAAGCCAAGGGGATAGCGAAATTCCATGACTTACACCAGTCTCAGTATAGTCAAGTAGGTACTTACCTCTGCATTACAACTGTAAACTTTACTCAAAATAGTACCTACTAATTTGCCAATGTCAAAGGTAAGTATGTCTTTAACTCTTTGCCAAGAGCAAAGGTCAAGTCAAAACAATGACTCGAAGTAATATATAATCAACACTTGACTCTACCTGTTAAGTAAACAACTATGGACAATTGAAATAAAATAAATCCACATAAAAAGTATTGAAGTTTATTAAAAACTGATCTTTACGCTTCAAATGATCGAATCAACATAAATAGAAAATATTCATTTTGCTAAATAACATACAATATACAGAGTAAGGTACACATTTTATATAATGGCGCACGATCACAGCGGCCATTACATTACAAATGATACTGCTATTAAACTCTTAAAATAAAACAGAAAAGCGTAATAAAAATATTTTTACAATGCAAATTTACATAATAAATCTTTAATTGTTTAGATACATCTAGCGTAAAGTGGCGCGCATGGTAGCGAATTATGTAATTTCTTTTTAGCTATGCGCGAATCAAGAGTTATGTTTGTACTTAATTTTGATCATTAATGATCGGCAATATAATTAATTAATCTAAAGCACAATAGAATTTGACTTCGCTCAAGAAGTACTTGTCAGGAATATTATAATTTTGCACTCTGTTGAACAATATGGGCTTTGCACTGGTCTGACAGCATAAGACCTCACTAAAGGTACATATTTGGGACCGGTCATATCCCAAACCAATGATTAAATGTGCATCGTTGGTTATAATTTGCTCGCCGACTTTACGCTAGATGGTAATTCTTATTATTATGTAACAAAATCATCAGTCAAATCATTTCTTCTTTATTGAATGATGTAGTAGGTAATTATGTTGTTATCAATATGTAGGTACATTCAGAGACTAGGTTCACGATAAAATATTTGTATAAATATTTAAAACCTTTGGTTTTCTGCATGGCAGAATATTACAGTTAGGTAATTTGAAAATGAAATAAGTATACATGGAAAACTTTATAATAAGTATTTGATTTTATTGATACAACATGGTAGAGTTGTCTTTTAAAACACAAATAAAAGCAAAATATAGTCATTTCTATATTTCGTAGTTGGAAAGCTGTATATAATTGTCAAACAGACGCGGTATGTCTTTTATTTGTGCTTTTGAGCACAATAGTATATTTGTTTGGAGCTATTAAGGTATTTTCATATACGACATTTATGGACGAAATAAAAGCGCCGAAGAGGATGTTCTAAAATCAAATTAAATTAGTATGTACCAATGCTTAATTATCGCACATGCAATAAGTTTTATTTAACGGTTCTTTGAAGTTTTATATGAATACGACTATTTAAGGCGCTGAAGATTTGAATTTCCTCTAAGATCTGTTACGGCTTTTTTGACCATGCATACAGTTCCCTTGTTACTCATTAAGTAGCATAAAATACTTCTTAGGTGATACCTTGGATAGTCATCAAGGTATCACCTAAGTTTTAAGGGTTATAAAGTAAGACAGTAACATTTGATAAGAAATTTGAGTATTTTTGCACTTGCCGAAATTTAATATTGGCGTGGAATTACATGTCACATAAACCTTTTACAATGCCACAAAATGAATGTTTTGGAATATTAAAATATCAAAACATTTAAAAAAAAACGGATGAATCGAAAACTGTTAGAGATAAGTAGGTACAATGGAACAGACTCACAAGGCCTTTATACAAAACAAGGACTAAATAAAGTACCAGAAGTTACTTTAGAATCTTTTTGGAAATCTTTAAGAAAATAGTTTTTTTTTATTTGGCGATTCAACGAATTTTAGAGGTAGAAGTTTTACCAAAATGTATCTTTAGACTACGTACACAGATAAGGCTGGGAACTACACTTAGAGCTGTATTGAATCGTTGTTTTATAAGGCGGTTTGGTAAAAGGTTCTTCATATGGTAGATTGCTGATAGGAAACTTCGTAGTATGGTTACACAAATAATTTGGTCTAAGTTAATTATTTATCTTAGGTACAACGTCTTTCGCCCAAGATTATCATTGGCCCCTACAACTCAATCTTATTTGAACATTTAGGTGTTACTTACATATCCGTCATTGTATATAGGAAATGGCGAGCAGAAACAAAACTATAATAAAAAAATTATATATATAATCTTTACTGATATGGAATGGGTTACGATAATTATATAATTTTCATATGAACAAATTTAAAATCACGAATAAATTAATCTGTAAATAAACTCTTCGATGTTAATATTTTTACGTGATTTAGAAAAAAATACGGATAGCGATAGATGATTTTATAAATATAATTGGATTGATTTTTAGTTATTCCAAAGACATATTTTCTTTTATAAATGAGTATAAACCACGTAATTATCACATAGTAAAACATATACATAGAAATCATTTAAAAGGTCGTATGTACATTATACGAAGACAATGTGAATTTTGAGCAAATTAGAATCGGTCATAAAAAACACACAGATGCAGCCTCGTTACCGCGAAAACATGGTTTTCAGTCAGAATACTTTCAAAGATATATATCATAGAGAGTAATAAATATAAATACAATATTTCATAGTAGAATTAAACATGGAATACAATACAAATACCATAGATACACAGTCAGCGTCTCAAAATCACCCGGAAAAAAATGCACATGCATGTTTTTTTTTTAAAGTACTGTATCGTTCTTCGCACGGCGCTGGCGTTAAATGCCAAAATGGTACGACGTAAATACAACTTTAAGACATAATTTTGTATGTCATGTCACTCATGTGTATATGGTTGAATTTACAAAATAACGTAACTAGTTTTGCACAACGTGGACGGTTCAGAACATCACTTTAGTTCGAGACTGTGCATCTTGGCTTTTGTATATTAATGGGAATTGGCAATATTATTTTAGTGTCATGAAAAAAATCTATAATTTATTAAATTAAATACATGCGACATTTTCTAAAGCAAACAGTATGTACATCCGACCTTTTAAAAGGATAAGTTCTACTTACAAAGTGAGATAAAAAACTCTAGAACTAATGCAATTACGTACAGCGCGATAGGTACATTTGGTATAAAACGTTGGGGCTCACGGCATGTTCTGCAGGCATTCTTTAATCTGCGTCCACGCTTGTAGGTTCTAGGAAAGAAAAATCAAATTAGTCTGTAGTCCTGACAGGTGCTCATTGAAGATAGGTATTGACTTTCTCGCTATGGGATCTTAACATATAACAGTTGTATATAATATATAACTTCGGCTTCTAACGGCCAATGATAATGATGTATGTATTTAATGTCAAGCGAACAAACGAATCACTGTGTAGTAAAGGGACAAATCGTCTGCTAAAAATATGCCTCCCAATTTGCAGCATTTCCGTGGAGTTCGTTTAGCCCTAACTACAAATTTTTAACTTTTAGATAGAAGATAGATAATGGCACGACAATTTGTCCATTGTGTGGTAAAAACTTATAATAAAAAAGTAAAATTATATTATGGCTTACCTTTTTCGCGGCTTTTACTTGTAGAGTAATAAAGCTGACAAGGGATTCGTGGAGGTCTTTGTCTTTTTGTTTCTGGAAAAAATCTATTTCTACCAGTGCTTTCTTTGTGAACTCTCTGTGAACAGAATAAATATAATAATGCTGATGCTGGTGTTGGAAAAAACCCAAATAATGATAAAATAAATTAGGAGTAAATGGAACACTGGTTACAAAAAAGTAGGTAGTTGAGAACAACACAATTGTCAGTGTCTGAAATGCACGATGCGTGCGCCATGAATTTGATGTGGATATATACTCTGTTTTGAGATTGAACTAGGTCATCGTCACACGTTAAGGCGTCAGTCCCGGTTGTCATGACTGTGATGAGGATCTTAAATAGTCGTTGTGGGGCAGTCAGTACCCTCGAAAAAACAATGCTCTAAGCCATAGAATATCGCTATTCCTTTGTTTTGTGGAGGCCAGACGGTAGTACTTTAGCTCTGTGGAAAAGCAGTTATTCTGGCCATAGTCGACCACGCTGGCCAAATTTTAGCGAGCGATAATTAACAAGTTAATACGCACTTAATTTCTAAACGTCGTCGGTGTTCGCCGTGGGTATGAACCCGAGAGCCTTTGCGTAGCAGTCTGTCTCTCCACTAGGCTGTCATTGCTGCTGTAGTAGAATCTTAAATTAAGGGGTGCTATTACTCACTCGAGGTCAGTCTTGGCCTTCTCGATGTTGTCGGTGTCCTGTCGTATCTTGGCGTCGAGCGCGCGCGTGGTCTGGTCGCGCACGATGTCGGGGTCCGTGGTGCCGAACAGACGTGACATCAGACCCGACTTGCCCGCCGCCGCGCGACCACGCTCCGATACCCTTTGGCAAAAAAATACCATAAATTAATTGTATCATCCTACATAATATGCAGTTCCAGTGTAATGCATACGGAGGTCATTCCCACAAACCTAAATTAGTTGATAAGCTAAAATAAAAGGTTTTTAAACCTGACGAATAAAAATTTGATAGGCTATATAAAAGGTTTTTAAACCTGACGAATAAAAATTTGATAGGCTATATAAAAGGTTTTTAAACCTGACGAATAAAAAGTTGGTTCCATCAGGCAAAAAATCTGAAGTAGGGTCTTTTTATTTTAAATAACCTATACACAACTTTCGGTTGTGCATTCTCTAGCGTTTCTGTGCGCGAGTGTGTGAGTGCAAGTTTGCGAGTGTGTGAGTGTGAGTGAGCGAGTGTGAGTATGCCAGTGTGTGAGTGGGAGTTAGCGAGTGCGAGTATGTGTGTGTGAGTATGCGAGTGTGTGAGTGCGAATGTAAGTATTCGAGTATCTGAGTGTAAGTATGTGAGTGTGTGAGTGCGAATGTAAGTATGCGAGTATCAGAGTGTAAGTAGGCGAGTGTGTAAGAGCGTGAGTGTGTGAGTGCTTGTGTATGAGTGTGTGATTGTGAGTGTGTGAGTGCGAGTGTGTGAGTGCGAGTGTGTGAGTGCGAGTGTGTGAGTGCGAGTGTGCGTGTGTACCTGTTGTTGAGCGTGTCCTGCGCGTGCTCGAGCGCGCGTTGCAGTGTCTCGTGGTTGGAGCAGAGCTGCTGCAGCGCGCCCGCGTAGAACAGGTACTCTTTCAGCTGGTCCGCTAGCTGCTCCTCGTCCTCCGCCACTGAGTCTATACTGTCGGCTATTGAATCTGAAGCAAACAACAGATATTTGCTATAACAACACTTATGGCACTACTCGTCGGCTGATTGGGATGGCCTTCGTTACTATTACGCATCCACCCCATGGTCAGAGCGTTGCTTTGGTGGAAGGACTGGGAGGGACCTGTCGGAGAGTGCGTCTGACGTTGTTGGCGAAATCTTATTGGGTATGGAATATTATATCCGATCCACTGACGACGCCAGCAACGGCAGAGTTCGACCCTGGTTAGATATCGAATGCGCCGATATAAACAAAAACAGGCGACGTATCGCGCTTGGATTAGGGCTCGGTCTCGTCGCGATCCGAATGTATCTGATCAAGGTCGTATACATCAGAGCGGATGTTCAGCGTATTGCACGGTCCGTGAAAGAACCGTTGTCGCAGCCTTGAATACTGGCGACTGGCCAAAGCCGTGCAATCTCAATGATCACTGACCTGATGGATCACTAGCCCATGGACCGCAAGAGAAAGCTGACCAGCTCGTCAACCTCTTTGCGGCCAATGCCCGAATCTACGATAGTAATTTTATAATAATTATTAATATTTTATTGGCATACTAACTTTTGCTATGAGCCTCCAGGTACGCTTAAGATCAGGTCAGGAGTCATTGATAGGCTTCAATAAAAAAATAAAAACAGGAGTCATTTGGGTGGGCATTGGGCGCTTTTGAAATTGACTTATTTCCATTTTCAAACTAAGTATCAAACATTAAGTAATTTGAAAATCATAAGGTATTTACCAAAATAATGTCCAGCCTTTTGAAGACCATCTCCCATGTCTTTCTCGATGACGCTCCATTCACTAAACAGCTTGCCATAGTTCGCGTGTAGTTTACACAAGGCATAATTCTTTTCTATTATTTTAGATCTGAAAATAAAAAATATTATAATTTTGTAATATTCTAACCATAGACAGTGGTATTCAAGTTAAAGGTAAAAATCTACAAATCTGTTATAAAACCTGTCGCACTGTATGGATCAGAATGTTGGGCCGTGAAATAGACGGATGAAAGAAGGTTGAGCACGTAGCAGAGATGAGGATATTATTGAGATGGATGTGTGGTGTGACAAGGATGGATGAAATTAGAAATGAGTAGTTTGAAAGTTGCATCAGTGCAAGAAAACCTGAAAGGAAATATTCTATCATGGTATGGACATGTGGCCTTTACAAAGCAAGTAGGTATGTGTTTTGCAAAATGGTATAACCACTTTCACGTACAATGTCAATGCAAGGTATCTTTTATAAACTAAATACAAGCTTACCTAGTATAAAGAAAGTTTCCTAAATTAGTCTCTAGTTGTTTCCCATAGTTTTTCACACTCTCAATCTCTGGATCAGGCTTTTTTAATCTGATTGATACTGACAATGATTTTAACTTATTTTCAGCTTGTAGTATGTACCCTGGAATTAAAAAGGAATGGTATTTTGTGGGTTAAACATCATTCATTCAGTCAATGAACACATTTTAATAAAAGAAAATATAGTATATTTTTTATTGATTGAAACGCATTTCATATATCAATAGGAAGGAACATTTTACGTTCTACTGACCAACGCAAAATAGTACGACGCTTGTAATGTACTAACACACTTCGACTTTTACCCCCAAACATCATGTTATTTTTCTATTTCATACTATTAATAGTATACACCTTTATTAATATAAAAAAAAATATATACACCTTTACAAATATTTAAAAAAATACACCTTTATTAATATTTAATACAGGTGTATTCTGGGTGTGCCAATCGTGTTAATTAGCTTAGTCGTCGACATTACATGGAACCATTACATGGAATTTGTAAGGTTTGGCTGCTATTGGATTGTATAATTATGAGAATGGTAATTCAATCAGCAAAATACGTAAAATTCCACTGTGTGGGACAACATATTAGTTGCTTTCCAAATTACAGGTATATTTTTCACACATTCAGGTGTGTACTAACCGCTATCAGTAATAGTCTCCCGCCAGCCATGTTCTTGCTGTAAGAAGTTAATGAACTGGTCATCGAAGCAGAGCCTGGGATGCGACGCGACCCGCAGTAGAAAGTTCTCGAGCCCCGCACGCCTACGCTCCACGAACTCAGGGTCTGTTGTGTCAGACTTTCTCCAGGCGTATAGTACCTGGAATTATGGGCAAATACGGAATGGTTATTACAAGCTTCACAACCGATTCTTTGACTAATTTAAGCTATCTATCCTAATCTGATAAAGGAAAGATTTGTATTTTTGTATGTTTGTAACATAATTATAAAATAAATGGACTGATCTCAAAAACTCTTATACCTCTCAAATGTCCTGATAATAACCCTGACAGACAAACATAGGCTACATTCATGCCCACCTGTGCGAAACCGTGACAGGCCGCTAGTAATGGTATAAATGCAAATGTCTGTTTGATTGTCCTTATTTAATGCAGAAACTACTGAACAGATTTTGGTGATGTTTTGCATTATAGTAAACATAGGCTACCTTTTGTCGCGAGCCGATATCGACGCGGTCGGAGCCACGGTTGTTTCTGTAAAAGTCGGGAGGTGTTTGACTGTTTCCTTTGGTAACTCTTACCCATCTATCATCGTATTCAACTTCACCTTAGTGCTGTCCCAATCGCAATCTAAGTCCCTCACTTTGAAACCCTGGGTCCACTAATCAATTACCATCTATGCCATATACATTTAAATTTATATACCAACATACAGAAAAACCCAAAGGTATTTGTCAAACATGCTTTTTATTTCGAAATCTTGAGCACTCTTTAATTTTAAATTAGAAGTAATAACCGTATGATATGTAACTGCTATACCAATCAAATATATTTTCACAAGTATAATTCAGCCAGTCAAAAAAGCATGTTTTTGTATGTCACTGCAGATTGGCACAATGCCTGATCAAGAATACTTCAGCACTTTACAAAACTGTCATAATGCATATATTCAGATATGTTTCTACAAAATTAAGGGGTTGTCTGTACATAAGTACATAATTTAACAAACAATTAATACAAATGACAAAATAAGGTAACAAAAGAACCAGTCTTGTACAAAGCCACTTAAAACCAGCGCCCAGTGACAGCACATAATAGCAAGGCTTCATTTTGTGACAAAGAAGAACAGACTCATTGTTCAATCATAGGCATTTTATAAGTTTGTCATCATTTTTCAGGTGCATTAAAATTTACACAACATTGACATGCAACAAAGATAAGATTAAAAACCTTTTGTTTATGAAAGAACTTACGCAAATATGAAATCAGAATTTAAATTATCTGTGATAAATAAAACTGATTGTGTGTAGTATCTAAATATAATATATGTACTGCAAACAGTTTTCTTTAGCATGAAGTACAATGGGTATTGTTCTTATGACTCTTAGTTGACGTGTGTAAAATATATCTGACATTAAATGCATAATTTTATAGATTAACCAAAGGATGCTTATGGTATTTTGAAATTTAGTTATTAAGATACTTTGTTTTACGGTTTAATAAAATATACAGTCTTTTAAAACTATTGCATGTGATAAGTAACTCTCTTGTTATTTATTTTGTACCACAATAAGTATTATTATTCAGATTTTAAATTATGAAGTAAGATAAGAAGTATTAAAAATAAACTAATAATATAAAAAATACTAGTGTTTTGCCTAATCAAAATGTGTAGTACAAGATTTCATTTGCAATATAAATTACTTAGAATGCAATTTTGACTTTACTAGATTTACACTTAATCATGATTGATTTCACTGGCTTATAGAAGTATTCTTAAAATAATAATGCTAAAAATATTACTTGTTGCCATCTTAGCCTCTTTTGAGCAGTAAAATAAAAGGTGAATGAACTCACTCTCTTTTCTGGCAGCGGAGGTATAATAACATGCGGATATGTGACCTGTAGGTAGTCATGTATTTGTTCAAACTCTGTGTATCTCCTCCATATAGTACTGATCTTTGATTGTACTAGTTTATAGTCAGCATCTGTTACTCTGAAAATAAATAAATAGTTGATATATTTGATGTTGGCATTAATATTTGGCATAAACAAATTCATTTTATATAGCTTATACATGGTCTCAATTCTCTGTTATTTAGTATTGAATAGTTTCAACATATTTGCATCACAATTGTCATTATTTTGGATTTTATTCTTGAAATGATGACTAATAATATCTTAGAAAATTGTATTCAATGTAATTTCTAAGAGCACAATGACCTAATATATATCTCAACAACAAGCCACTCTTGGGAGCTACGTGAGCACCAATAATAAGCCTAATTGGCACATAATGGACGACTAATTTGCTAAGAAAACAATAGAATTAAACCACTTACTTGAGATCGATTAGATACACTGTGTAATGGTCCCGAACGTGCAGCGTTCCATTAGCACGCTTTTCAGACTCCACTATTGAAATATCAACGTGTTTTAGTAGAGTATCCTGCGAAAAACACAGTAATATATATTATTTACACCTCAAGGAAGAAAGTAGGCGTAGTGACGAGACGATACCTGATTATCAAAGTCTTCTGCTGTTTCAATAACGCTAGGCGATCTTGACGCCTTTACCGGCGAATTTTGTGCTGACATCTTCCTTTCCTTTACGATTTAGCACACGTTATCGAAAAACGAACAAGGTTTTATGAGGGAAATTATTATAAATACTTAACCAGACAGGAAAACAGTGGCAAACTGACAAATGCTTGACAACACAAATATCATAATTGATAACAGATAATAAATATAATTTTTATCTGACAGCAGGCAAAACTTATAACTTTTCTCATAAGTGCAACAGAGACAGTAAATGTGTAAAACTTATAACAGTTCTTGACGTAAAACGGAACGTGAAACGCATTTCACATCTTTAAGTTGCAAAATGTGATAATGTAAGCATGAAACTGAGCCTTGAATGCATCGAATGCTCCTTTTCTTTATAAGTCTGCGGAATGTACTCTCGGATGAACTGAAGGCCCGCACAAACTACCTGTCGCGACTTACTGCCGCGACAGAAGGGTATCTGGACAAGGGAAATCCATTCAAGTGTGCACACTATCGGACGTTCAGACGTCCGATAGCAATCTGGGAAAATGTAAACGTCCGCGGACGTTTACTGTCATCCGTATATTGTCCATGGTATGGCCGTAATATTGATTTTATACCGAATATAGTCAAAAAATGTTAAATTCACTTTCAATTCAACAGTTCTGCTTTACTTCAAGATCTACCAATAATATAATCTAATAGTGCTAACTGCTAGTGCCCTGATTTAAGAAAAATATGCTCCTACCTAGCCTTAGACAGCATGGCGTGTCTATGGTTGTATCGGACGCGGACGCGACAGAAAGCCGCGTCCGAAAGGGTGTGCACACTATGTGACAGTAAGTCGCGACAGTAAAGGCCCGCACAAACTATCTGTCGCGACTTACTGTCGCGACTTACGGTCGCGACAGAAGGGTATCTGGACAAGGAAAATCCATTCAAGTGTGCACACTATCGGACGTCTGTCGCGGACGTGACCTTGAGCGTTCAGACGTCCGATAGCAATCTGGGAAAATGACAGCAAACGTCCGCGGACGTTTACTGTCATCCGTATATTGTCCATGGTACGGCCTTAATATTGATTTTATACCGAATATAGTCAAAAAATATTAAATTCACTTTCAATTCAACAGTTCTGCTTTACTTCAAGATCTACCAATAATATAATCTAATAGTGCTAACTGCTAGTGCCCTGAATTAAGAAAAATATGCTCCTACCTAGCCTTAGTGTATTGCATAGACAGCGTGGCGTGTCTATGGTTGTATCGGACGCGGACGCGACAGTAAGTCGCGTCCGAAAGGGTGTGCACACTATGTGTCGCGACTTACTGTCGCGACAGTAAGTCGCGTCCGAACAGTTTGCGTGCGCCTTTAGTCGCGTCCGAACAGTTTGCGTTGAGCCTTTGATGAACTTTACCTTTTTGATCAAGGAATCCAGCCATCCAAAAATGTCTTAAAATAGCTTATTATAATAATTTTATTATTCATTGCCTAATTTATCTCCCGCTGCTGGGCAAAGGCCTCCCCTTCTATTTTCCACTTTTCGCGATCACACGTGATTTCTTGCCAAATCTTACGAAACACGTCTATTTCGTCCCGCCATCTCCTCGTCAGGGGCGGATTTCCCTTTAGGCCGAGTAGGCCCGGGTCTAAGGCGGCAAAATTTAGGGGGCGGCAAAATTTGGAGGTATTTTTTTTATAATTTATGTAGCAGTGTAGTAGGTAGGTGAAAAACTCAAAATATAAATGGTAAGAATCAGTATCTGAAATACACTGATTGAAATAATTAAACCATTTACTGACTATCGATTTTTTAAAATTTAAGTTCTATGGTTTATTTTAATTTTTCATGCTTTACGGCACATGGGGAGAGGGGGGAGGCAATCTTCTATAATAATTTTGGGTAGGTATTTGAGGAGAAGGAGGAGGGAAACTATACTAAGGTAAGTGTGGGTATTTCCGGCATGTTAAGGGTCTTGCGAATTTCAGGTGAATTTGTCCTATTTCAGGGAACGGTATCGGAATGAAAACTTTTATATAAGAAAGAATAGTTCTTTGAGAAAAGACTAGTGTAATTTTTACGATCAATAAGCTCTTGGTTTTTTTTTAAATTTTTGATGTAGACCCTTCATTTGCATGCTATTGCGTGTGTAAAATTTGCCTTACCTACTGCCAATTTCGTGAACTCGTCTTGGCTATTTCGTGATCGTGTTTTAAAAGTTGATTCTGTGTATTAATTTTGAAAAATAAATCATAATAAATCATATAAAATAGCACCCCTTAGGTGCTATTTTATAAATAAGTAGACAAAAAAAATGTTTTTTATTATTATTATTATCGGTTAATAAAAATCTGGATTTTTTTAAATTACATGCCTTTGACTGATTTATTTTAAAATAACATGATCAGTCCGAATTTATTCATAAAAAGAAACGTAGATCCATTTTCAACCATATGAAGATTAACACTTTATTGAAAGGATCTTATGATAACATAGATCGTACGACGAATTTACCTTGAAAGTTCAAATTTAGGGAAGTTCAAGGTCGTATTGTGATAAATCTGTTCCCAAAATGATATACCGAATTTACCTCAGATGAACAATTAACTATTACACAACTGAATTTTGAGGTTAGGTTTATTATAAAACGTTTAACTAAATAACAAATGAGCTATGAACTTATTAGTAAAATATTGCTAATCAGGGAGTTACACGGAATAGTCAACAAAAGAAAAATAATATGCTGGGTATTCCGTGTATCGTAATTTTGCTATTTTTACGAAATCTATACTAGAAAACTACCTGAACTTGATACTAAATGAATAATGACGAAATACAGAATAGAATTACCTTAAGATCTACATACATAGGCTTACCTGTGTCTTGTAGGACCCTTAATTAGGAAATGTCGAGCAAGACCTTGTGTTCTCAGTAAGACCGGGCTGCTCCCACAGCTGTTTGTGGGTGACTAAACGTTTCGAACGTTGTTTTGCTTTCCGTTTTGCCGCGAAAGCGTAGTTATTTTGTTTTCTTGATAGGTTAAGGTGTAGAGAATACACAATAATGTTTAGTTTTAAAATATTTCATCAGAATTTCTTATTTTAGAACCGAAAAGTAAAATACACGGAATAACCCACATACCCGTAATACCCCGCACTTACCTTACCTACTGCATACCTAGTAACTGTACGTACTAGTAGGTAGTAGTAGGTACTTATAGTTTCCCTTTAGTCCACTCACGGAATCAAATGGGATGGTGACTCTTTGTAGGTATTCTTAATCCGTAATCCGTCAACACACAAATAACTATTCGTCTAGATCTTTATGTAATATTTGTTGGAACAATTTTATAATTTCATTTTTTACAATATAGTCCGAGCCACGAGAACATAGACTTTTTGTAAACAAAGAATTTCTACTAAGTGACTTAGCGATAGTTCTGTCAAAAACAAATAATGTCAAATCCAATGAGCGCAACGGTACATAGATACGTGTCATTGGAAACTAATATGTCAATGGATCAGGTTTTTATCGATATTACGTGCTGTCAACAGGATCTTTTAATATTTTGAAGTACTGACGCCTAGAATGTCAACATTTGGCGTTAGTTCATTGAAATTTTACATTCTTGGGCTTATCATGCATTTATCAGAGGTAAAACAGAGGTAACATGTTTTCACCTTACCAACTGTCTGGCCAACAAGAAGCTGAATATATATTTTTGTGGAGTACCCGTCAAACACAACTTTAACCCTAAATACCTAGGCGTGACATTTGACCGTTCTCTAACATTTAGACAACATCTCGACAATGTGGCGCAAAAACTGAAAACCAGACTGAACATCTTAAGGAACCTATCAGGAACAACATGGGGCGCCTCCGCCTCAGTCCTACGAACAACCGTCCTAGCTCTAGTTTACTCTACCGCGGAGTACTGTGCGCCTGTATGGTACCGAAATGTGCACACCAAAAAGGTCGACACCAAATTCCACGACGCCATGCGGATCATAACAGGGCTAATAAAGACCACCCCACTCCCATGGCTCCCAGTACTAGCGCACATCCCACCACCGGACCTGCGCAGGTGCAACGCGGCGGCAGCTGAGTGGCACAAGTGCTCGAGACCCAGCATGCCAATTCGTAAAACGCTTGAGCTTCTACCGGCGCACCGCCTGGCATCAAGACATCCAATTTGGACGAATGAACGTTTGGGGACCAAGTGGCGAGCCTCTTGGGAGCTCTTCGACCACACCCAAAAAGAGTTGATCGCAGACCCAAACACAAAACCCCCTGGTTTTTATGCTCCTCGTCCAATGTGGGTGAAACTAAATAGATTCAGAACCGGACACTGACGATCCAACCATCATCTTCACAAATGGGGGCTCAGAGAGTCGCCATCCTGCGAGTGCGGAGAGCCCGACCAAACTCTAGCCCACGTCGTGAATGATTGTCCGCTCCACCGCTTCCCTGGCGGTATGTCCGAGTTGCACCAGCTCTCTGCAGCGGCCAAAGACTGGCTAAAAAACCTGAAAATAGACATATAGGATCCAGCGCAAAGAATGATATACGAAATGATGATTTTTCCTTAATTTGCAGAATAAATTACGTGTAAAACGATAAATATATCGGCAAATTTATGAACATTCGACCATTCAAACACAAAATCAAATATTTTTATTTCAGAAATATTTAACATTATAAATTTAAAAACATAGTGGCATAATTAGGCATTAAAAAAAACCCGTGCCGTGTGGTTGACGGCATAGAATATAAGTGTCACCACCCCCTATCATCCCGGGGGTGTCGTAAGAGGCGACTAAGGGATAACACGATGCAAATACTATCTTTGCGTAGAGACGGAAAACTCGACATAAAACCCTATACGACTGCCTCGTTGGTCTCGCGGCATAAATGTGCGCGTGGGATCGGGAGGTCGGGGGTCCCGGGTTCGATTCCTGGGTCGGGCAGTGTTATTGGGTTTTTCTGTCACGAAATTCTCAGTAGCAGCACGGAGTCGGGAAATGTGCCCGGTACGGCAATAGGCTCGCCCCTTATTACGTGGGACTAAAGTATATCTGGCGAAAAGTGGGTGTAGAAATACACCTCTGCCTACCCCTTCGGGGATAAAAGGCGTGACGTTATGTATGTATGTATGAAAAAAAAAATACTGTTCAAAAAGTATAAAATCTAAAACACAACTGTTTGAAAAAAGGTTGTGAAGCCCTGAATGTTTGTTTACAAAAAGCCTATCTTCTCGTGGCACCAACTATAGGTAGGTACAATAATAACTAAAGCAAGCAGCTGACGAACAATATGAGTGACATCAGGTGGTACCTACTAACTACTTATGTGGTACCTACCTAGAAAGTTATAAGAGTGTCGGGGCGCCAAAGGGCTAAAATTCTTGATCCGTGTTTACTTGCAGATCGAATCCAGTAAGATGGATCGGTATTGTTAGAGACATAGCATTCATAGTTTATTGATCGTTTCATCTCTGTGAGTTTCTTGTTTCGTTGTTCGAATTGTTATGAAGTGATTTACTTATTCGAAGTGCAAGACTTGACTATTACTTACATAAAAGATACAAGGAAATATTAAGTAATGCTGACTAATCTCACTTCCTTTAAAACTTTATAGATAGGTAGGTACATATTTTAGGTAAGATTTTTGTTTTAAATTGTAAAAAGTGTGCGTGTGTTGTTGAAACAGGGCTCCAATAGGAACTTTGTATTTATTTTTGGCTTATCTAGTGTGAAGTTTCTTACGTATGTAGCCTATAATTTCAGTTATCAACATTCTTGGGGGCTCTAGACTAGACCATACTGGGGTGGGCACGGCCCAGGCTTTACAGCCTTTCGGCTATTCGAGTTCTCCATCGTCTTAAAAAAATCATGAACTTTTACCTACAGACTACCTACAAGAGAAATAATAAATGTATTATAGGTATGTATGGTACGTGCCTTTTTTTGTTCACTACGGTGAAAACTCTCCTTATGAGCCATCTCAACTCGACGCCAACCCGGCCAGAGCGATCGACAGGGCTTGGGTCTGGCGGAGTAGGTGTGTGGAGGCTTTCCCCTAAAGGCGTTCGGGGTATACCCACTAAAACCACCGCGGTGTCCCCACGGGTCCCGTGTAGGGGCGGGGTCACGCGCTTCGCGGATAGCATACTTTTCCGTGACCCCGCCCGGGATTGGCCCGCCGTTGATGTTGGTGGACCCCGTCTTGTTATGACTTGGGAGGCGGCGCGGACACTACGCCGCCTCCTTGCCTTTTGGCGGACGGGAGCAGCCCCAGCGCTCGCCATCCGCAGGCACTAAAACGGCCGCAGAGGATAAGGAGGACGGCAACCTGACAACACCGTGTCTCCTCTTCCTCTGCGGCCCCATCGCGACGCAAACTCAAACTCAAACTCAAATATGTTTATTTCCATAAATATGTTAAAATTTTTTGGACACGTCAGAAAGTCATACGAATAAAAAAGTAACTTTAAATGCATAATAACATAGTTGAGCATTGAAAAAAATGCCTGTTCAGAAAGTAGAGCCTCGTGAGAAGAATCAGGCAAGAAACTCCGGGCCACTCTTTTCTACGTCTTGATTCTATACAATTTAAAAACTTAGTAACTACATTGAATTTTTCATAGGTATATGAGCTGGTGTGTCTATAATGTTGTTGTCAATTAATAAGGCTTTTTTAATAATAATATAAAAGTACTAAACTAGCATAATATAGACACAATAACTCACACTCACATGAAACTTGACACTAATCAATGTTTGATTAGTGTTAAGTAGCCTGTGGGACCGAGCAAATTAATCCCAAGCATTTTTATCTTCAATATAATCTAGCACTGAATAGTACCCTTTGCGACAAAGTTTACGTTTTATAATCTTTTTGAATTTATTATAACTTAAATTTTGAATATTGCTTGGCACTTTATTGTAAAAGCGCACACATTGGCCTTAAAAAGATTTTTTTATTTTCTCTAGCCGGGTAGCCGGCACTACTAGCTTACTCTTATTTCTAGTATTCAAATTGTGGATATCACTTTTCTTTGAGTATGAGGCCTTGTTTTGGAATAAATATATTAGGTTGGAATAAATGTACTGGCTTGCAACTGTTAAAATGTTTATTTACTTGAATTTATTCTTTAACGAAGCCCGATAATTCAAATTATAAATTGCTCGAATAGCTCTTTTCTGCAGAACAAATATGGTCTGAATGTCGGCAGCATTTCCCCACAGGAGAATACCGTATGACATTATACTATGAAAATAGCTAGGTATGATATACAAGCCTGGCAGTGTCAATGTCAGTTAACTGGCGAATTTTCCTGACTGCGTATGCTGCAGAGCTGAGTCTATTCGACAATTTACTAATATGTGGTCCCCATTGCAGCTTAGAATCTAGTGTAATGCCTAAAAATTTGGTGTTATCCACAAGATCCAACACATCATCTTTAACCTTTACTGAGGTGTTCACTTGTTTGACGTTAGGCCGGTTAGGCATCAAAAAACAAATAGTGCAACAAATTCTGCGCCTTGTTTGGTCGCGGGATATAGGGCGCGCAGCAATGCAACACCGAGACGCCTCTCCTCCCGCGACCGCGCCCGACTGCGAGGGACAGAAGAAGTGTCCCTCGCACCCGCACCATTGGACGCATCCTGCGCAGGCCTCTGTCATAGCGCGGCCACACATTGGATTCAACTTTGCGTCCAAGCTGGACTCAAATTTCAAATGACCAGTATTGAACCCAACTACTGCACCACACATTGGCTTCAATATGTACTTTGTAGCCAAATACTGGAAATAGACCAAACATTGGACATGTCTCAGTTGTAGTCGCAGAGCGACAAGACGATGGACGAAAACTTATTTGCACTAGCCGCTTATGCATATGGTTTAGGTACATATGCCTATTATTTGCATTGTACATGTTCATTTGACCAGTCAATCGACCGCGTTGTCATTTCGAAAATAATTACGTACCTACACAACAAGTAACACGTACGAACAACAGCGCTGATCGCGACGAATGAACAAACCAATGTGTGGCGCGCGAGCGGCATTTCGTCCAAGATGCCCGCGCGCACTCCCCCTTCATACCCTCGCCTTTGAACTTACTTCAAAAACCGACTCGACACGGGTCGGTGTTGGACATTCGATTGTGATTGGACGCAATGTTCACATTGCATCCAAGACTGATCCACACATTGGTGTGTTGGACCCAATACGTAACATTGGTGCAAATATACCCAATGTGTGGCCGCGCTATCAAGCCCACGCGGAGCGTCCACTCCCGGGATCTCGCATTAGCTTCATAGCGCGGCCACACATTGGGTATATTTGCACCAATGTTACGTATTGGGTCCAACACACCAATGTGTGGATCAGTCTGTGAACATTGCGTCCAATCACAATCGAATGTCCAACACCGACCCGTGTCGAGTCGGTTTTTGAAGTAAGTTCAAAGGCGAGGGGTATGAAGGGGGAGTGCGCGCGGGCATCTTGGACAAAATGCCGCTCTCGCGCCACACCAGCGTTGCCAACTCTACGTCTTTTTACGTAGATCTACGTATTTTGGACCCTTCTCGCGAACCTACGTACCTACTTCAGGCCCCGAATCTACGCATTTTTCAGCAAATGACCAAATTAGCAAAATAACGCGATTTTTATAAGAAAGAAGCATTATTAAACACAAACCACACGTAATAATGGACGTATCTAATACTTTGTTGCATGTTTATTCGTACTCAATTAGTTTAACAAGTACAAACTAAAAAAATATCGGTCAATTTAAGTCAATAATATTTGCTCACACACTCGGATCGATGTTTGAAACACTCGTTTTACAATTTTTTACTCCCTTTATCTAGGATATTATTAAAAAGTACGTAGATCTACGTACGTTTTAACTCCGATCTACGTATTTTTAAAAATCAGAGTTGGCAACACTGCGCCACACATTGGTTTGTTGTAGACATGTGTCGTTGTCGCTATTTGAAATAACGAAACGAAGCCGTTTAGCGTTGCCTGATAACGTTATGAAAACTATCTACTTCTAACAACTATCTACTTTACAAAAGCTATTAAAATAGCATGACAATGTGAAGTTTTGATAACAGGTATTGCCGCCAATGAACTTTCCTTCATACTTTACCAGGCTTAGGACTGGCTGTATAATTTATAGTCAGTACGAAATCTATATAGGATATTTGAATTAACTCTAGACATATTTACAATTTTACCCTATACACACTTATACCTACTAAGTCAGTATTATTATTTATTTACACTAAAATAAGTTTTTCACAAAATCAGAAAACTAAATGTTAGTCTGAAGTACTTAAGTACCTATTTTTAAACCACTTATAAATAGTAACTATATACAACATTTAAAAAAATTCAATAACAGTAATCAACTACTTATTGAAAATATTCCTATGTAAGGTCGCAGCGTATTGCGTCGAAGTGCAGAATTCCAAACAATACTAATTTTATTTTAGGTAAATATAAACAACGAAAGAAACCTGCAGGTGTCAAGGTCAAAAGTTCAAAACGAAAAAAATAT
Organism: Euclidia mi; assembly: GCA_944739405.2. Lineage (NCBI taxonomy): Eukaryota > Metazoa > Arthropoda > Insecta > Lepidoptera > Erebidae > Euclidia > Euclidia mi. The sequence goes on along the minus strand of OX123184.2, from coordinate 75,350,547 downwards.
TCACACCCTAATATTATCTTAATCGTTCCCTAAAATAAAGCTCATTGTCTATTGCAAAAGTATTATTAATCATTTATTTCGTCGCCGCGCGATGGCGATACCGTCACAGGCTCGGGCTCGCGTCCTTCTCTGTCGCACTCATGTGAACACGCTACATTTTATTCGTGTTTCATTCACTAGCTACTAGCTAACTAACAGCCATTCGTTGCGATTCAGTTACGTCGCTATCGTTTGGAACAATATTCATTGCTTGTCAAGTTTCCGTTGTGAAAAATCGATAGTTTATTTCAGCTAGAAAACGAGCGATGGTTATGCATGTAATAAGATAGTTTAATAACTATCTATGTTATATAGCGCTCACGTCTAGTTTGTTGTTTGTTCATTCGTCGCGAGCAGCGCTGTTGTTCGTACGTTAGGCATGAGACCGATATATCAAAACGAAACTGAAATCCGATTGCAGTCAGAAATCGTATCGTATCGATATTCCAATATGAGAAAACCGATTTTAGAAAACGCAAAACAATACCACGATAACGCAAACAATCTAATACGAACCAAACGAAAACGGTGTAAACGAAACCGGTGCAAGCGCAACCAAACTACAAAGTAAATCTAAAGCTTACGTTTTCGATAGTTTTCATATTCATTCGTTCTCTTTCACTCTACCCAACGACTACTTAGTTAGGATGAGAGAGAGCGAATTTCATATCCTTTTCTTTCTTACTTAGTGATCCGTTTAAAGAGCAAAAGAGATGAAGCGAATCGATCGTTGCCAAGCAAGCCAGTCGTAATCGTGCGTTATGGATTTTGGCGATTTTATGAATTGCAGATTGAATAGAAAAATTAAAACTAAACATCGAGGCGATAAGATCTAATTCAGATTGCAACTATTTAATGTTTGTTTTGAAAATTGCAAATGGTTTTAATAGATATTAGGGATTTATGTTTGGAGAGTTTTGACTTGATCGATGTTTATTTGTTCACTTGACCTAGGTGACACGTGCAGTTCGGTGCGCGCGTAATAATAATTAGTACCTATAGGTATTTGGTTTTCGTGAAAGTTATAATATTAGGATTTAAAAAGTTTTATTGTTACGTTGTTAGGATTGTAATCTGTAAATAAATAGAAACAATTCGTGTTGTGCAATTTTAGTTTGTTTGGCGACCACAGATATAGATCTACATAGATAACGCAAATGCATGCACTTCGCGTGTCTGAACTCCGACCAAGCATCGAGCTTGGTCGCCACTAACTTCAGTCCCCGCGCGTCCGTTTTACCGTTAAGTAAACTTTATTCACATTACGTTGCCGCGTTTGCTTCGGACGTTTGATCTGACGTTGTGTATTAGGAGACGATGAATATCGCACAAGCGATACTGTCGCGCATCGCTTCGACTTCGTGATACAGGCAACGTCACAGTAGGTATTAAAAAGTCGGCACGCTTGGTTTCAATACAAATCGTGATAGTTGCGTTATCTATGTAGATCTATATCTGTGTTGGCGACCGAGTTTTTTAACAATTAGTTTTAGGTAGTTAGCAGGTTAGGATTGTAAAGTGTAATTAAATAGAAAAAATCGTACCTATTGTGTAATTTTAATTGGTTGGCGACTAAGTTTTTAACAATTAGTTTTAGGTGGTAGTAGTTTGGGATTGTAAAATGTAAATAAATAGAAACAATTCGTGTTGTGTAATTTTAGTTTGTTTGGTGACTGAGTTTTTTAAAACTTAGTTTTAGGTAGTTAGTAGGTTTTCTTTTTCAATATGTCACGCAAAATAAGCGAAATATGGACGCATGACATGACAATACAATAAGAATTCGATTGTTTACGTTTGTCTACGCAACTAGTAACTACGCTCGTCGCTCCGACATCCGCTACAGAAATCGATTTCTAAAATCGGTTTTTGAAATCGATTTCAGTATCTGAAATCGAATTTGTATCGGTTTGCGGAAAAATCCGAAAACGCCCATGCCTATCGTACGTGTTACTTGGTTGTGTAGGTACGGTACGTTATTATTTTCGAAATGACAACGCCGTCGATTGACTGGTCAAATGAACATGTTTTGGAGTTTATTGAATTATACCAAGGGGAACCGGCGGGCGTTATGGGATTCAACCAATAAATTCCATAAAAACAGAAATATTTTAGCAGATGCATGGGAAAGAATACGCTCGTCGTTTAGTTAAAGTGGTGTCACCATTGCAGAAATTAAAAGAAAAAAGGAGTCGTTAATGACGACATATAGATATCATTGGAATAAAAGAACAGGGCCTCAAGTCTGCTATTTTAAACACATTCGTCATTCCAACACGATCCCATTGTCATTTTGACAAAAGTTCGTAGTCTGGTAATTCATTATGATAGTTCAGTGATCGATCAGTGGACTCGTAATTGAATGGTGGCAGAATGACATTGTTGTATTGCCATAGATAAAAAAAACCATTAGAAGAAATGATTTTTGAAAAACTACCATTAAATTTGATTATTTTTCATGCCAGATTTAATTTATATATTTTTTAAATATTCATTACTAGTGTTATAAGCACTCTAAAGTTGTATTAAAGTTCGTAAATAGCAAAAAAACAACGAATTTAACCATTCAACTCAATAATATTTGTTCTGTTTAGCTGTCAAAGTCAAATCATGTTTTGACGTAAGAACTGTCAAAAGTTCAAAACTACATTGTAAACAAAGTCCTAGTTTGTTATATTTCTCAATAATCTTAATGCACTACGTTGAATTGTTTAATAATGAGTAGCTCGTATGTTTCTCTTAGAGCCAAAACGAAGATATCAATGGAAAATGCTTTATGGATAACAAATTCCAAAGGAAATGATACAGCAAGGTTATGCAGTTCACACCTCAAAGAAAAGTGATTGTATCGACAGGAGTAAATACTATAATTAAAGATAACGAGTTAACTACTAAAGGTGTTTATATTCGAAGAAGAATTGGCATAACCAAAACATAAAATATTGAAGATTGAGTTAGATCAAACATTCCTATTACAATTAAAATATTATTTGTGTTTCATGTGTTGTAACTGTATCAAGAAGAAAAATAAAACTCATAATTATGTGTTATTATTAACAATGTTGTTTTATTAAAGACAAATAATTTCTGTACATGAATTTATTAAGAATTGTCACTGTCATTGTTTGTTATCATAAATCTTCACTTTTGCATCTACTAACAAAGCAACTTTCTTCATACTGACTTTGCCGAATCCTCACAAATATGTATGTCTCAAACATATGGATATGAGCGGTCACAAAACTCAAAGAAGTTGCCCGTTTGCTTGAATTTTGTATCTGTAAGAGAGATAAGTAAATATTTATAAACACACCACTCATTACATCATATTCTTTTATACTAAGATCTTCTATACTATGCAATTAATTTAAAAACACTTTTCATCATAATTCAGACATTATTTAATTGAATTATGTACTTAAATTCTTTACAAGACTCCATAAAATGTAGGTAGAATATATTGATAAATAAGGAACATTATATAAAGCCTGGTCACTATCTAGTCATCTTTAACATAACCGTCAGGTAGGTATGGCAATATTAAAAAGAGATCAGGAAGATCTTATTGTACTAATACTTCAAACTATCACATATGACATTATCATTTATTTAAGTACCAAACCACTGCTGGGCCTCAAGTCTGCTATTTTAAACACATTCGTCATTCCAACACGATCCCATTGTCATTTTGACAAAAGTTCGTAGTCTGGTAATTCATTATGATAGTTCAGTGATCGATCAGTGGAATCGTAATTGAATGGTGGCAGAATGGCATTGTTGTATTGCCATAGATAAAAAAACCATTAGAAGAAATGATTTTTGAAAAACTACCATGAAATTTGATTATTTTTCATGCCAGATTTCATTTATATATTATTTAAATATTCATTACTAGTGTTATAAGCACTCTAAAGTTGTATTAAAGTTCGTAAATAGCAAAAAAAACAATGAATTTAACCATTCAACTCAATAATATTTGTTCTGTTTAGCTGTCAAAGTCAAATCATGTTTTGAAGTAAGAACTGTCAAAAGTTCAAAACTCGTACCTTTTTGTAAACAAAGTCCTAGTTTGTTATATTTCTCAATAATCTCAATGCACTGCGTTGAATTGTCTATTACCGAGTAGCTCGTATGTTTCTCTTAGAGCCAAAACGAAGATATCAATGGAAAATGCTCTATGGATAACAAATTCCAAAGGAAATGATACAGCAAGGTTATGCAGTTCACACCTCAAAGAAAAGTGATTATATCGACAGGAGTAAATACTATAATTAAAGATAGCGAGTTAACTACTAAAGGTGTTTATATTCGAAGAAGAATTGGCATAACCAAAACATAAAATATTGAAGATTGAGTTAGATCATAGATACATTCCTATTACAATTAAAATATTATTTGTGTTTCATGTGTTGTAACTGTATCAAGAAGCAAAATAAAACTCATAATTATGTGTTATTATTAACAATGTTGTTTTATTAAAGATAAGTAATTTCTGTACATGAATTTATTAAGAATTATTGGTTCCAATTATAGACACAAAAATTGAACACTATTCTCATATACTAACTATCACAAATCTTCACTTTTGCATCTACTAGCAAAGCAACTTTCTTCATACTGGCTTTGCAGAATCCTCACATATATGTATGTCTCAAACAGATGGATATGAGCGGTCACAAAACTCATAAAGAAGTTGCCCATTTGCTTGAATTTTGTATCTGTAAGAGAGATAAGTAAAAATTTAAAAACACACCACTCATTACATCATATTCTTTTATACTAAGATCTTCTATACTATGCAATTAATTTAAAAACACTTTTCATCATAATTCAGACATTATTTAATTGAATTATATAGGTACCTAAATTCTTTACAGGACTCCATAAAATGTAGGTAGAATATATTGATAAATTAGGAACATTATATAAAGCATCATTAACATAACTGTTCCTGTCATTTAGATATGGCAATATTAAAAAGAGATCAGGAAGATCTTATTGTACTAATACTTCAAACTATCAAATAGGTATGACATTATCATTTATTTAAGTACCAAACCACTGCTGGTCACTATCTATAGTCTTATCATTATCTACTACTAACACTTCCATACCCAATGTGTAAAAACATTACTCTTTCTTTTTAGCTCCGTCACTCAGATGAACTAAGTTCATCTGAGCTCTGCCATAGTTGGGTTAAAAGCACAGCTACAACGTTTGAAAATATTATTTAAATTCCTGTTTCTTATGTTTGGAATATGAGTATTTAGCTTTGATGTTCTTGTATATTTCGGAAGGCAGAATGTACATGTATAATTTGATGTTCAAGTAGACACTTGAACATCAAATTTGGAAAACCACAAACTGAACTAGGCGAACTATGATATTCCTTTCCATTTAATACATTGATGGTATATTTTATATAATGCCTCTGTAACTTCTTTAGTGGGCTGCGACACAGTAATTGGCGAAATGTCATGGAGGGCACCCTGTCCATTCAAGGTCTGGTAAGATCCTGATGCGTAAAATGAGTGCTACCAGAATCAGCAATAAAAATATAACATTAATTAATAAATTTCTTCTTTATAGGAATAGAATAATAAATCAATATTAACTTCAATTTTCTCACCTTTATTTCTGCCGATACGCTATCGTTTTGACGCGGTCTGGCCTTAAGGGGAATGAGTTTTTGAAATAACTCCCTTACTGAATCCTTTCCTCTCTAAGATGAAACGTTTTTACAAATTTCGCCTCGGGAATATCCGTAAAAGGGTTTGTAGTCATCCTCGATAAGCGACTGGCTTGTTAGTTAGCTCGAGAATATTAGTTTGCAGTTAATACATTATCTCTTTTTTGTAGTACATTAAACTTTTTGATTGTCTATCACTATGTTTCACAAGCAAACACTAGACAAAAGCAATGATTGCACGATGGCGTTACGATGGTAGGTCACTGATCAAAAGAACTGTCAAAATATTACCAGACTACCACATACGTCAGTCATCGATTTGTCATTATGTACGAGACTACCAATCTATGCCATGTCTTTCAATGGAGTGTCAGTGGTTGACCATCGGAAAATCATAATGGCACCATTGTAACAGTAGACTACCAAACTTGTCAAAATCAACAATTATGAAGTCAGTGATTGACCATTTTGGCACTATTGTAATAACAGACTTGAGGCCCTGGTCACTATCTATAGTCATCATTATCTACTACTAACACTTCCATTCCCAATGTATAAAAACATTACTTTTTCCTTTTAGCTCCGTCACTCAGATGAACTAAGTTCATCTGAGTTCATCTGAGCTCTGCCATAGTTGGGTTAAAAGCACAGCTACAATGTTTGAAAATATTATTGAATTTCCTGTTTCTTATGTTTGGAATATGAATATTTAGCTTTGATGTCCTTGTATATTTCAGAAGGCAGAATGTACATGTATGATTTGATGTTCAAGTGTTTACTTGAACATCAAATTTGGAAAACCACAAACTGAACTAGGCGAACTATGATATTCCTTTCCATTTAATATATTGATGATATATTTTATATAATGCCTCTGTAACTTCTTTAATGGGCTGCGACACAGTAATTGGCGAAATGTCATGGAGGGCACCCTGTCCAATCAAGGTCTGGTAAGATCCTGATGCGTAAAATGAGTGCTACCAGAATCAGCAATAAAAATATAACATTAATTAATAAATTTCTTCTTTAAAGGAATAGAAAATAAATCAATATTAACTTCAGTTTTCTCACCTTCATTTCTGCCGATACGCTATCGTTTTGACGCGGTCTGGCCTTAAAGGGAATGAGTTTTTGAAATAACTCCCTTACTGAATCCTTTCCTCTCTAAGATGAAACGTTTTTACAAATTTCGCCTCGGGAATATCCGTAAAAGGGTTCGTAGTCATCCTCGTTAAACGACGGGCTTGTTAGTTAGCTCGAGAATGTTAGTTCGCAGTGAATACATAATCTCTTTTTTGTAGTACATTAAACTTTTTGATTGTCTGTCACTATGTTTCACACGCAAGCACTCGTCAAAAGCAATGATTGCACGATGGCGTTACGATGGTAGGTCACTGATCAAAGGAACTGTCAAAATATTACCAGACTACCGCATACGTCAGTCATTGATTTGTCATTATGTACGAGACTACCAATCTATGCCATATCTTTCAATGGAGTGTCAGTGGTTGACCATCGGAAAATCATAATGACACCATTGTAACAGTAGACTACCAAACTTGTCAAAATCAACAATTATGAAGTCAGTGATCGACCATTTTGGCACTATTGTAATACCAGACTTGAGGCCCAGGGCCGATTTTTTCTAGCAGATATTCAAAATCAGATGATGACATTCTGCAGAAATTCTCAAAATGTCCCGAAGGTTCATGAAGCATCTCCGCCAGTAAATTATTTCCGAATCTATAAAAAAACAGTTAAAATGTATTTCTCTGGGTAGGAATAGATATTTCTATTTATTTGTCTAGTAATAATAATATTATATAACTTTATTCCGGAAGAGTGCAATTTAATCACCCACCCACCACCTCCTTTTCGTTGTTTTCTTGTACAATACAAATAATAGGCATATGTACCTAAACCATATATGCATAAGCGGCTAGTGCATATAAGTTTTCGTCCATCGTCTTGTCGCTCTGCGACTACAACTGAGACATGTCCAATGTTTGGTCTATTTCCAGTATTTGGCTACAAAATACATATTGAAGCCAATGTGTGGTGCAGTAGTTGGGTTCAATACTGGTCATTTGAAATTTGAGTCCAGCTTGGACGCAAAGTTGAATCCAATGTGTGGCCGCGCTATCACCGTAGGTGCCCTAACCACGGTTACTGAGTGCCCCACCACGACAAGGGATCTCCATCCCACAGGGAGGATGTAAGGTACGTGCCTACCTAAGTTAAGAATGATGAAGTAATTTTACATGCCTTTGTCAAGACATCTTATGGCTATTGAGAAGTTAATTCAATTTATTTATATAAAATTTCTGAAGGGTGTAGGTAGGTATGATTTGTAAAGACCTCCCTTCTCGCACTATTTGTTTATTGTTTAAATGAACTTGGAGTGAAGATGTTTATGTCTCTAGCAATGTGGCAGTCAATTTGTAAGAATTGGCTTTATTAAAAACCATCCGTCTCCTTTCTATTCGTAAATATAATGTTACTTATTTTTTTGTTATAGAACGAAAAAACAATAGATCTAAGAACATTCGTTTCTTAATTAGAATTATATGCACTAATAACTTCTGCGACAAGCAGCGATAGCTGAGTGGATATACCAACAGACTGCTATGCAGAGGGTACCTATCGGATTCGAATCCATGGCACGCACCAATGTCTTTTCGAAATTAAGTGCGTATTAAATTGTTAATTATCGCCTGCCGTGCCTTGGAGAGCACGTTAAACCGTCGGTCCCGGCTGGCATGAAGATCTTTGACGGTCGTTATGGGGAATCAGTACCCTCAAATAAACTGATAGGCCTACATAGACCTACTAGTCTAAACCATGGAATATGGCTATCCCTTTGGGTTGCAGAGGTTAGGCGACAGCTCTGTTGGAAAGCTGATATTCTGTCAAATCTGGTTAGAATAGTAAGCGGATCCCGAGCTCCAAGGCGAAAGTCTTGGATGCAATTGGGATAACGCTACGACGATGACTAATTTATAACCGCTGCGCTAAGACCGATTACCGATCCGACTGTTGATTTTCATCTAGTTCAGAAACAGTAAAATTGTCCTCGGACGCTTCTCCTAATTACACTCAAATTAATACATTTTACTCAGGTGTAACAATATAGTCAATATTATATCGACTACGCGAAATAAGCAGAGCGCAATAAGTAGGTATGTACCTACCCACTGAACTAATCATAGGTAGGTAGGTACTCTGCAGTTTAAGGGCGGATCCATGATTTTGTTTTGATAGGCGTTTATTCCGGTTTGAGGTGTGTCATTAACCTAGTGAAGTAAGATATTATCCAGGCTCCTCTCCTCCAAAAGAGCGTTCTTGAGTGCTTGCGCCCTCCAACTCCCTCATGATATGCCCTTACTGCAGTAGGTCTATTTGTAAATACATTTAAAACAATTATTATAAGATACTTAATAAATTTGAACAAATTATAACCACAATACTAGTACCTATTAGACATCTATTGTGTTCTCAACTGTCTATCATCTGGACACAAATTAATTAACGTTACCTATACTATACGGTTACATTGTTCGTACAACACAATCCACCTACACGTCCTAGGTCCTTTGTGAGTGTACAGTTCTGAGAATTTAGCTGCGACTTTAATAAGGTTGTCTGTGGTAGTAAGAGAGTTCTCAGATCGGACAACGGCTTCCAGTCGGGTTCGAGAGGCGTGTAAATCATTTCATGGAGTTATTAACCGTGTCTGCTGTCTGGCGGGCGAGTGGCACTGTTACTTGATTACTTAGAACAGACTTGGACGTTCTAGTTTTATAGGTAAGACTGAAGCCAGCTAAGCACCTAATTTACGACTCTACTGTTCTAGTGGCCATTTATTACTTAGCTGTGATGTTTTAGAGGTTTGTAGCAAGTCTTTAGTAGAGCGGTTTATTGTTTTATCGAGTCACGAGTCTAGTCGGAGTTAAAATACAAACCTTTTTTATTTTTATGATAATACTTACTCATTATAAATATAGGTATTTTAATGATTGGTTTTTACGTTAAAACAGCATAAGTAAATTGGAATAAGTGTATATGAAAATAACGTTAAAATGTCTGATATACCTATGATTAGATAACTACTTCTCTTTCGCGTTCATCACCATTCATCATCATTATCATATTCGACAGTTTTTTAAACTTTCATAAATGACGCAGGTACATAGCATAGGTACAGCTATCAAATATCCTCAGAGCGAACCTGATTTAAATGTACTTAGATATTTCTTATTTGGACATGACTTATCTATACCTACATATAATAAAATGGTAGGAAAGTCAAAACTGTACATTGAATATCTTTTTAAAAGAATAATTGGGGTGTGATCTACTATCGATACCGAGGCCAAAAATATAGTTTTTAGAATTTTTGTCTGTTTGTCTGTTTATCTGCTTATCTGTTTGTCCTTATATCCGGGATAAAGTAAAAAAGTGCTGCATGGATTTACTTGAAATTTGGCACAAATATTATTAAAAAGTCGGGTCACCACATAGGCTACATATTATTACGCTATGACCTGCAGGGAACGAGCAGAGAACCTTTATTTCTTCAACGCATTCTGTAACAACGTGTAATGTAACAATGCATATTTGAATGTTGTTATTATGTTAACTATGCTATAAGCTAGCTTCACACTATAAAATCACGCAATATAAGTAACTTAGGCTGATAAGCATAATTCATTGAATATAAGTAGAATCAAGACAATTTTAATGCAGCGCCATCTAAGAGAGTTCAAAAACATCAAGTCGAATTACATGTGTAAGCCCTTTTTGGATATAAATAATTTAAATTTGAACATGTTGGCGACATTAATAGTTGTTTTCAAAAGTCATAGATGGCGTTGTACATTTTCTTCTTAAAAAAATATTTTTAATTCGTTTCAGAGATGAGCAAGACTATTAGTTGAAGTTATTTAATTAATTAACTACACCATCGCCACACTTGATTGCTTACATCATTGCTGTCAGAATAAATAGTAATAGAGTTAGTACAAAATAAACATTTTGGTCACATTGGTGTAATTATTGCTTCATAATGAATATACTATAATAAAACTGTAGAGGTGAAAAAGTCTGTACATTAAAGATATTTTGACGAAAATTACCTAAAAAATCTAGGAAAATGCTAAAAAGCAAAACTTGATAATTTTTAGAATTTATGTCTGTCTGTCTGTCCGACGTCTTTCCCTATATTGCTAAAGATCTCTAAAATGGCGAAATTGATTTCAATAAAACTTACACTCATGTACAAAGGATACTCAAACCTATAAAATAGTATATGTTACATCACAATCGGTTGAGTGGTTTTCGGTTTACAGCTTGACCTCTCCTTTGTAGGTAGTCTCATACAAAACAGGGATCATCCAAAACTGGTTTAATATGTGGTGCCATCTATGATCATTATAAGTTTGTTAGTAAAAGTATAGTTAGTCTAAATAGGTAGCTTCAAAGTGTTTTATGGCTATTTACCCGACTTTAAAAAAGGAGGCGATTCTTAATTTCGTCAGTATATTTTTATGTGTTTTCGGAACCGAGGATTTTTTTATTACTTGAACCGAGCATATTTATTGTTTTTCTTCCGACTGATAGATGTCACTATTTTCAAATAATTTTCTAGCAAAATAAATGTTTCTTGCAAAAAAGACAATAATTATGTGTCGGGTATCTTTCTGTTATTAAAAAATTAATAGAGTATAATATTCGGCACTTTCTTAGACAAAAAGTCTCTGTATCAAAATTTATTACAATGGCCACTTAATTTAAACGATCAATCTCATTTATGTCAAATTATTTGAATAATTTTCACAATTACAAACCAGATTATTAATTTTAACAATATACATTGCTATCTTACATAATCATAATATCTAAGAATATGTATAGGTACATAAATCTAAAAATAAAAAGTGAAAATATGTACAGGTAGGTGTGTTTAGGCGTCGTAGAATGCCTCCGCATCAATATCATCGGGTAACGTGCCCAGAAGGCTGGCAGCATTGCCACGCTGGATGGCAATGCTGATTCTTTGAGCAAAGAATAAACCAGCCCTCTGGTCATGTGAGACGTCGATTAACCGTTTAGATATATCTCAGAATAAAGAGCGAGCGCTCGGACCCCATGAGCCTAGCGTTTCCACCCCAAACGGCTCAAATACGTAATTAGCTACTAGATTACTGCATTTGCGCCGTTTGAGGGTTTCCTCAGATGCAGCAGCAGCGCCAGCATGGCCTCCCGTGCTTGGAACATGGGATGGCGCGAGGGTGTCTACGCAGGTTGCGTCCCACACCAAAGGCCTACCCATTTTCCATGGCAATAATGACATACCGTCAGGTCTCTTCCAATCATCGCGTACCAAACCATTTGGTTCAAGTACAGCTGGTACGCCAGACATGACAAGAGCACGACGGATTATGTCATTAAGGTTAGCATGACGAGGAATTCTACCAGCGCTTCTGCTGCAAGATAGCCCATGATGTCCGAGGCTATCGACGTCTTCTCCACACTGACATCGATGCGAAGAGACCCACGGAACACCTAAACGAAGACAAGTGGCGATGCGGAACGTCTCATCGTCCAACATGGTTCCTGTGTTGGACGATGGTAGTGCCTGAAGCCATAGACCGGATTCCCATTCCTCGATTTAAAATTATTATGTTTATATAATAGTTATATAATCATTTCATTTTATTTTAAATGATTAAAACAATGACTATAGATCCTTTTTTCAATAAATTGTCGATTAGTCCATATTATTTTCTATCTCGGTCGGTTTGTATATGTAATCAATCTCATAATTCCCAAATTCCCAGTTCCCACACCTCACGTAGGTCGACAGTCACGTAGGGAGACTGAGGTCTGAATTCAGATACCTCTTGAGTAACTCAACGGGGCTATCTTGCTTTCGGCAGGGCTGGATATCCGCAGCTCTGTGTGTATTTTGTAAATAAATCGCAGGGACAGACTTGAAACAGCTGAAATCGACCCCCGAACATGTTGTTTTTCACATGGTCAGTTATATGTGGCATGTTCACGAGTAAGCGGCAAAAATAATTACATGTCCTATGTGAAGGTGGTAAAACAGATAGATAATGTTGTGTATAAAGAAATTCTCTAATGATTATATAATATACATATGAAAGTTATAAATATTGTATACTTTTGGCATAAATGTCACGCTAATTAAATTCCAACATTTACGCGAACGAAGTCGCGGGCACAGCTAGTAATGAATATATTTTCATGTCGCATGTAAACTTGCTTTAAATTGTCTTCCGGGATATACATATAGTACGTTTGTTTGGATTAACTGTATATAAACATTAGTGAGATGTGGAACTAGCTAGATAGTTTATAATTTATTGAAATCTAAGTAGTAGCTCCGCTTGACGTACAAATTAATTAAAAAACGAAGGAACTGTTTATTTACATAGGTACATAAAAAAGAATATACTAGCTAGATTATTTTTACTCACACACAGCCATTTATTTATTGTTACGTCTGAAGATGTTTGGCGGATACTGGTGTTCTCTATACATGAGAAGCATCCTACCGTAATGCATTTACACGACCACCTAGAGAACGGCCGGCGCATATATTTTGATCCCGACAGCGTTGGAGCACTTGGAAAATCCGCGTTAAACAACTCTCTTGGCATTTTTCTGGCTCTGTAAAATCGATAAGTTTGGGAGGTCCCTTACGTATGACGAGATGCCTTCATACATGGAATACAGAAGTAAATTATATTGTCTATGCCTTCATATAACACGTACGACAAGCAAAGGGGTGTATTTAACCGACGTTGACAAGGAGGTGCTGTGGAAGATTTTCCGGGAAGTTTCAAGGACACCGCATTTTGTAGAGTTTAATACCGTACACACAAATAATGTCGAATGCTATTTTCTGCGTTTGTTACTTCACACGGTCCGAGGCCCAACGTCTTTCGCCTTTCTGAGGATATTTGATGGCTTAGAGTATCCCACTTACCACACAGCCTGCGTAGTACGTCACTTTCTCGACGGTGACCAATACTGGGATGACAACCTCGCGGAGGCGAGCGTCAGTGACAGTCCCAGCCGCATGCGTCATCTATTTGACGTCATCTTGGTGTTTTGTGGAGTCGCGAACGCGGTAGCTTTCTGGGAGAAGTATCGCTATCATCTGTCTGAAGATTTTCTACGAGCTTTGAGGCGTGTTACTAGAGACGAAGTCGAAGTAACTGATGAACGCGTCCTGAACACCTGTCTCAGTTCACTTCAAGACGTGGTCATTTCTATCAGCGGCAATCCACTGGTCAAATATTTGTTACCAGCTTCCCAATCATCACCGCATCAAGACTGTGAAAATTGGGAGTATAACGCTGAGACAATTTGAAATGACCACCTTACGAATTTTACGACACCGTCCTTGAAAGCGTTGGGCGAAGCCAGGCTAAAATGTTTTTCTTATATGCTTCTGGTGGAACAGGAAAAACATTTGTTACTACTGGCATACTTGCAGAGGTCAGGAGGCAAGGCAAAATTGTCATTGCTGTAGCGTCGCCGGCAATCGCTGCCACACTGCTTCCGGGTGGCAAGACTGCACATACCATGTTTAAATTTCCCATCGATTTAGAGAGTGCCGTAACACCCGTTTGTGGTGTGTCACGTAACAGTGATAAGGGACACGTGCTCAAGGATTGCTCTCTGATCGTATCGGATGAGCGTACGATGGCCAATAGGAAGGCAGTTCAGGCCATGGACAGAACCCTGCAGGACATCCGCAGGTACGACCATTTAATGGGCGGTCACAGTTCTGTTCAGTGACGATTCCCGACAAACGCTTCCCGTGGTGACGCGGGGATCGAGGGCTGACGAGGTGAGTCATCATCATCATCATCATCAGCCTTTAACAGTCCACTGCTAGAATAGGCCTCTCCTTTGAAAGCAGGAATTGGCCTACTATACCACGCTGGCCAAACGGGTTGGTATAGGGTTTGTATCAAGTTTTCCTTCTCTTACATTGCTGTTCTTGCTCCCTCTGTCGGCTCTTACGACACCCATGGGATGATATAGGGTGGTGACATTCCGTATTCTTAATCCGTCACTACACGGACAAGGTGAGTGCTTCGTTGAAATTATCTTTGATGTGGTCACGAGTTCGTATGCTGCGCTTGACCATTAATATGAGAGCTCAGCTTGGCGTCAATGCACGTGCTCAACAATTCTAAGATGTCTTTCTAAGTCTTGGCGAAGCGCACTCTACCAGAGGAGAGAGGTGGACAGGTGGTGCTTCCAGAGTCTCTCAGTAGAGTTGTATCCAGCTAAGAATTATACAGCTGTATACCGTAATAGCAGAATTCGTGAGTGTGTGAGTGGCCTATTTTGACGCCCAAAAATGATCAGGCTGTAGCAATTAACGAATGCATTCTCTCGGAAATTGAGAGAAATGAAGTGGTCTACACCTCTATAAACACTGTCTTTTGAGCAAGAAAATGCCACACATTATCCCGTGGAATTTCTGAACTCCCAGTCAGCAAGTGAACTTCAAGCGCATAGCATCAAGCTGAAGGTCGATGTCCCGATTATGCTTCTTCGGAACCTATCTCCTCCGAAGTTGTGTAACGTGACCCGCCTGAAAGTCATCTCGCTCCACAGACACACCACTTAGGAAATTCGTACGGGTTGTGGCGTCAGCGAGGCAATATTTATACCACGCATTCCTCTCATACCTCATAATTCAAGCGCATACAGTTCCCCGTGAGTGTTTGCTTCGCGATGACCATCAATAAGTCGCAGAGGCAGACATTGAGGGCAGCGGGTGTCCTGTATGTCGCTTGCTCCCGCGTCACCAGTCCTGACTCTCTTTACATTTTGGCTGCGGAGAGCCAAACCACTAATGTTGTATATCGAGAAGTCCTATAAGTATGTATTTTACCCTGTTATGTATTCCTTATTTTCTCCTTCTGCTTCAGTCACAACTTATGACTTAATTCAGCAGAATCACCATAAAGTCATTTATTCAAAGCAGGCTGAAAATCAGCACTTTTTGAAGGTCAATTTTACAAAAGGCAGTCTCCGTTTGTTACTACACTTTCTGCAGGTATGAAATATAAAGAAGAAACGGGTAAATGAATGTTATTTTAAAAGGTATATCTTCTCATATCTTCACGCCTTTTATCCCCGAAGGGGTAAGCAGAGGTGTATTACACACCCACACTTCACCAGATATGTTTCGGTCCCAATGTAATAGGGGGCGAGCCTATTGCCGTCTACCGGGCACATTGTTAAACGAGCGATAGTTAATTAATATTTTTTAATACACACATAACTTCGAAAAGTCATAGGTGTGTGCCCGGGGTAGCTGGGGATCGAACCCAAGACCATCGTCTCGTCAGTCCGTTACATACACCACTGGGCTAACGCCGCCGCGTATTTTTTAAAAGGTATAATCGTAGGTATTTATTTAATAATTAGGTGCTGTATAGCGTTCACGCAGACGACGTCGCGGGCAGCAGCTAGTAAAAAATAATATAGTCTTACCTTTTCAATTAATTTTAAGAATGATGAAGTACATTTATGTACAAGTATGTAAATACTAGGTACCTACTTACTTAGTAAAAAAAAAACCGGTCAAGTGCGAGTCGGACTCGCGCACCGAGGGTTCCGTACAAACCTGTAGGTATATAAGTAAAAGTTCACCAGTCATAGTTATGGTATTGTTATTGCCAAATTAAATCCATAACATTACAGTATGGAAAGCTGGAGAAGCATAAATTAAAGAAAAAGGGGTCTCTGTCGTTTGTAATCATCCTTTATTTGATATTAACATACATCGCTTATTTTATAATATAACTGAAATACCTATACCAGCCTTGCAGCAGCCTTGTAAAAGTCTGCTGATGAATGATGGTAAGATTTTTTATCAAAGTTATTGATTTACAAAGTTTTTAGTGACTATTAGAAATCTGTTACAAAAATACTTATAAAGTACAGAATAATTAGCAAAAGGTTTGAAGACTATGTAATTATTTGAAATCTCAATCTCAATCAGCCTATCGCAGTCCACTGCTGGACATAGGCCTCTCCCAACACGCACCACAGCACACGGTCCTCAGCCTTCCGCATCCTTTATCTGGGCTATAAAACGTTGCTTTGTACCAAATTTCAAGATTTTGAGTTCACAGAAAGAACCCTGTAGGTTTTGATTCCCTTGCGAGTAGTCGCGAGTTTGAAAATATGATTAAATTGCTCTTTCTTTTGCGTAGACATAGAAGTTTGATTTTATTACAGCCTAACGGTGTTATATACCTGAGTATTTGCTATGAATTTCAATTTAATACCTCTACGCGTTCAGGAGTAAGGGGTAGTAACTTTAAATTTATTAAAAATATTTTTCTTATATGATGTAACTAAAAAATTACGGTTTTCGCAATTTTTTCTTTATGAGTGATATAAGACGTTGCTTCGTACCAAATTTCAAGATTCTGAGTTCACGGGAAGTACTCTGCAGGTTTTGATTCACTTGCGAGTAGGCGCGAGGTTGAAAATATGCTTATATTGCTCTTTCTTTTGATTGCGTTGACATAGAAGCTTGATTTTGTTGCAGCCTTACGGTGTTATATATTTGAGTATTTGATATGAATTTCAATTTAATACCTCCACGCGTTCAAGAGAAAGGGGTAGTAACTTTAAATTTATTAAAAAAAAAAAATTATATGCTGTAACTAAAAATTTACGGTTTTCGCAATTTTTACTTTATAAGTGATATAAGACGTTGCTTCGTACCAAATTTCAAGACTCTGAGTTCACGGGAAGTAGGTAGGTTTTAATTCCAGTGCGAGTTGGAAAATATGCTGCAATTTGCAGCATATAAGGCTGTATCTTTTGATTGCGTTGGATTAGAAGTTTGATTTTTTTACAGCTCTATGGAACCGTAGATTGGAGTATTTAGTATTAATTTCAGTTTGATACCTCCACGCATTCCTGAGAAAAAGGGTCTTGACAGACGGACGGACAACAAAGTGATCCTATAAGGGTTCCGTTTTTTCCTTTCGAGGTACGGAACCCTAAAAATAAAAAAGTGATGGAATTTGCGTATGCCTGTCAGGCTAATTTATTCTTCAGGGCCATCCATGAATCAAGTAACACAATTTTCACAATTTGAAAATATCATCCCTGTTCTTGTCACAGCTGGTTTCATCGTCATGACATTATACATACAATGTCCCACTCGATCGTTGTGGATGTCCTTCACTGATCATTGTAAAAGTTTCGTAACACTGAATTCAGAACTATCTCCTTGTAGAGATGTCACTAAGCTCATTCGATCAGTAGACAGAGACACCTTTAGATCCCTTTCAGTCTACCTATGTATATACTACGAACACTGAACACGTCAGACACAGTCGACAGGTCTGATCTCGGTCTGAAGTTAACTCACAAGGGTGAACTTTTACTTTTAGGAACCAGGTTGGTAACTGATAATTATGCTTTTACATATAATTTTCCTAAACCTACATATAACTATAAACAATCACCTACACCTACTACGTATTCTAATAAAAGTAAAAGCTAGCCATTTCATTTCGTTTTAATCACAGTACTGTGATAAGTTACTTCTAATTACGCTTAGCTAAAATATATTGTGTTTTCGGTGGCTTTAAATCTGCCTGCCTCATACTTGGCAAATTTGCTATCTGAATTTTTTTACAAACATTTTGCTTCTTCATTTACATACGAAAATATTAATTTCGTTGGCAAAGGGCCACACGAAAGTATTAATTTCGTTGTTGTAATGAGACCTAGCAAATTCACACATTTACGATAAATCTCTTCCAACTGACACAGGGTCATATCATCTCAAAATAAGCAAAGCCTAGCGCCCTCGTCGTTACGGGACCGCAATGGACTGGACACCCACAGTATTAGTAAGTAGGGACCGAATGGCTGTAGGGAAGAGTCACACACACACACACACACACCCGCCGCCCCAACAAGTGGAGGATGAGCCTGAAATTTGAGTTTCCAAAGTAAAGACAAAGCCCAGTTAATAATACTTGCCTAGAAATCGTAGTGTGCAGTAGCGCTCAGCTAACATACATCTACAAACAATTTGCTTAGCTAGAAAGTACTCTCTTTATTCTGTGGCGAGAATTCAACGTTATGCCACAGAATAAAGAGAGTACCTACTAAGTTATGCCCAAAGACGTCGGCGCTCTGTACCTAGATAATAATACTTATATCGCTATTATTCTGTATTCTACGCCTTAGGTCAAAGGTTGTACGTTAGATTGATGGATTATGTGGTCGTGTTTTGGTGCTTTAATTTTCTTATTGTAACCGTAATATCTGCTGCTAGGACGTAATTATTATAACAGTCGGCGTGAAACTTTGTGGCTCTTACATATACATATAGATGAAATATTAGAAGAAAATCGCGTGGTGAATTCTAAAAATTCTCTCTATATAATATAAATAAATAAATAAATTTATATCTATATATAAATCTAGAAAAATCAACTTCGTCATTTGGGAATACAACCTGGAAATATATTACCGACTTATTTTTAAACATCCTGCGTTTAGTAGGTATCTAAAATGGCCCTTAAATAGAAACACATTTTTTCATGTTGTCTTTTCATAACAGGTATTTATACAATACTGTCTTACAAATTCGTATACACAATATTATCCTGAACAACTAAAAAAGATAGGGATGTTTGTAACGAAGCAAACTTAGGAACTCACATACAGCTTACGTTCATTAAGCACATTCTTGTGCCGTATTCAGGTGAAGTTTCCATCGAGTTTGCTCGTACACATTTTTTCTTTGTTGCCATATACTTTTGCGTGGCTGAAATAACAAATGAGAGTGATGATAATATTCCAACTTGCTTCGGGGAATACTTAGTTTGGACGGTTCAAAGCTGGAGTGACGTTAAGTTTCCTGCTTCGATCCCTTAAGTAGCCCGTAGTGATAATAAATATCTCACTGAGTCTCAGCGGCGTTTATATTTTAGCGAAGGAATAAGCGATGTGCTCGGTGGAGTACCTATAGAAGAAATTATTTGTGTTTGTGTAATGGTTCTGTCTGACGTCAATCACGTTGAGAAAGTATGCTGTATGTAGGTACTACAAGGATGCGTCCAAGGAGATTAAATTTAAATTATATTTACTTGGTGCCTACTACTACGCATACCTAAACTTAAATTAAACCTTTCAGTTAGGTAACTTTATAATTACTTAGGTATTACATTACTACTTCATAGATAAGTAAGTTAACTATTTGCTGGCGAGCTTTTCATATTACAGCATGACTAGTCTAATCTAGTTCTAATATTAAAAAAAAATTAACATGTTTGATTTGCAGCCTAGTACTAGAAGCAATCGTTTGCCAACCCGTGCTTGGCCAGCGTGGTGGAATCTTAGCTTTACCCTTCTCATAATGAGTCTGTGACCAACAGTGGGACAATTTATATATAGGCTGATAATGAAGACAGAAGTTCCTTTAGCCCAGATCTGGACAACTAAAACCAGTAAAGCCCTTAAAATAATAAATGCAATACCTGATGTACCTTACTCTAGAATTAGACAGACTCTTCACAAAAAATGAACGCATTGATGACTCACGCAAACAAGGCCAGAAGTAATCTTCGATCTATATTAAATCCATGTTTAATAATAAAGCCGTTTAAGTTTAAATGCCAAGTAAAGTTAATCTTCCCTTTTTAATTATCAAAAGTGCCGAAAGAAGGATTAAGTAGTTTTATTACAAAAACAGTTTCGGGTGATTAACTTCACCAGGGGCAAAGTAACCTCATTAAGTTTAAACTTATTTAAAGATCAAATTTGAAACTTGCTGCAATGCTAGGGTTCAGGACTGCTAAAGGTGTCTGATTGCAAAAAGTTGATTCCAGCTCAGTTTTTATTAATTAAGCATGCCATTCTGCAATGGAATATGTTTAAATTTCGAACGAATTGTGGAACACTGAAAGAAGATTCCCTTTATTCTAGAATCATAAATCTATTATTAGTATTTACCTTTGTGGGTATAATATCAGACTTATATTGCTGGAAAATATATTATTTTGCATAGTATAAAATAACAAAGTGAGCGTTCATCATGAGGCAGCGATAGCGTTGTGGAGAGACCAACAAAAACAGACTGCTGCGCAGAGACGTAGTGTGCTTGGTTCATTATCTGCGGCGCGCACCAGCGTCCTTTTGAAGCACAGACCACCTAACCATAGTAAAAACAGAATAGTAAGATAGCTTCATACAAATCGGCCGCCGCGCCGCCGCGCTGGTTTGAATGTACGCGTGAGTCGCCGGCGCCGTGTACGCACGCACTTTTCACGCACACAATCTCACGAGCGCGGCAAGCTCGCCGCGGATTCAGTACGGGATGCGCCGCGCGTCTGATCGAGCGCATTCATGTAGGTACTTCACTGCTCGCCCGCTTGAATTGTTTTTATACATTCAGTTTTGTAATAAACGTTATTAATAATATACAATGTGTTAAACGACAGTAAATTTAACTTGTTACTTTTTCTCATTAAAAAAGGCATTTAGATAGTTATATAACGCTTAGGTAGTCAGTAGGTATTTGAGAAAAAATAAATTCAAGCTTAAATTGTGAAGTATTCAGCGCGATCACTTAAAAAAGCGGCGAAAAAGCGCGAGCGCCGACAAAGCCGGCGCCGCGGTGTAAACAAGTGACAACCCGTGCGTCAACGCAAGAGTAGGCAATTAACTCGCCGAGCGGCCTTAGCTAACCTACTATTCTGTTTTTACTATGACCTAACCCACGAGACACGTAATCTTAACCAATTTCTAGGCGAACTATTCTGTCAAACTTTGAGGAATGAGACGTACGCGGGCGGCGCGGGTGACGTCACGTACGATGGGTAATAGGGATGTAGGCATGTCGATATTGTTTATCGATAAATCACATTTGGTATAAGAATACCAAGAAAAAAAAACAATAATCCAAGCAAAAGGTTTTATTTTGAAATATGAATTTATACTAATATTATAAAGAATTTGTTTGTTTTGTTTGAAAGCGCTAATCTCAGAACCTATTTATTCGATATAAATAGGATCAGATTTAAATAGTTCAAACAAAACAAACGAAGTTAAATGATGATATAACATACATACATACATACATAGACTCACGCCTGTTTCCCGGAGGGGTAGGCAGAGACTACGGAGCGCCATTTGCAACGATCCTGACATATCTCTCTTGCTTCATTCACTCCCATCAGATTCCTCATGCATGCTCTTCTGTTCACGGTGCTTCTAACCTGTCCTGTTTTTATGATATAACAGATCAAAATTAAAGTCACAATTAAAGATTTTGTTTGATTTAACAAGATATTTTTGCATTAGATGGCCCGTTTATTGAAGGAAGACTATAAGCTATTATAGGTATATCATCAAGCAACTATTCAAAGGAGCGTAACCAGTTTCCCAATTTGTTGACATTCATGGTTAATGCGCTCCTCTAGGTATTGAAAAATGTAAAATCAAATTTAAAACCACGGGGTACAGCTAGTTGAAAAAAATTTTAAATCAACTGTTTCGAGTTTGCGCTAGCTCGACAAGAGACATACCACCTCTCACTAAATACCATTGCGAAATGGCGACTGTGTTTCACTGGTGGTTGAGAAAACCAGAAGCTGAAATCCCTTCCCCCTCCCTAAAATACCTTCCATTCATAACGAAGGCAGCGATTTTGGGGAGAGGTAAGGGGGCGGTATATACATTAACGGCCATTTTCTATATTCGAACTATACATGGATTTTGAGATTCGAGATTCGTGTTTGACATATTTTGTATGGAGCTTACGTCAAAAATGAATCTAAAATCTACAGAATCTCTCTATAGATCGAATATTGAATTCCGTAGTCAGTCAAAGAAGTATCGGGTATGGATGATTTGCTTATGGTTCCAAATTAAAATTAGTTTTTTTTATTGTTCATCTTGTTTAATTGTTCTTCTTTCTTTTCCCTAAACTCAAATTACCACTTCGTGGCACCCGTTTTCAATCGGTAGAAGACATAAACCACCTTCTAGCTTCATCATCAGACCCTGATTGTTACCATCTATCACCAAACTACTCGTCAAGACAAATCAAACGAGCCCAAACTCTATGAGGTTATGTCGTTTAATTACTGAGTTCCTATAGTCATCTTCCAGCTCCATCATCAGACCCTGGTTACCATCTAGAACCGAAGTACTCGTAAAGACAAATGAAACAAGCCCAAACTCGATGGGGCTGTGTCGTTTAATTACCGAGTTCCTATCCCTTCCGGTTCCATCATCAGATTAGCTCCATGTCATAATAATTTTACATTGTCATCCGATTTACACATGCATGTTAAATTTCAGCTCAATCGGTAACCGGGAAGTGCATCAAATTCAACTTGCAAGATTTGATTTCTGACAAACAGGTGAAACTACCTAAATAAAAGCTTGTAATAATAAAATACCTAACAATTCTTTTTTGAAGGCTGTATTTTTATTTACATTCACCTGTCTAATTCATAAAATTTTTGATTTGAAATTTATTATTCAAATCAATAAAAATCTCAGTATTAGAAATCGATAAATATCGAACAATCGGTAAGTTTTCTTCGCATCTCTACTTACACGTGGCGTCTTATTGTAAGAGAGAGATAGTCTGTAATTATAGCGTGTTAGACAAGGACAACCACTGATTCAGTACTTATTAGCAACCATTATTACTAGAACTCTGGTCAGTACTGTTAAATAATTTTAAAATAAATGTTGTACTTATCGGTGAAATGTGATATTATCTTTTTTGAAGTTATTATTTCGACTGTTACTCCCACACAACTTTATAGCACAATTCGGCATTGTTTTCGTATGTTATTATTTTGTTTTAATACAGTTTAAACGCAGTTTACGTATCTGTTTCCTGGTCGCTACTGAACGTGCGCGGGTTTGTGCTCAAAGATATAGGCGCATTTGTGCAAATGCGTGACAGACAACGGTGCCCTTCTATTGCAAGTCTCGTGGGGTAGGTGGTCTGTGTTTTGAAGTTTTGCGCGTATTTAATTGTTAACTAATATTTCAAATAGAAAATTAGAAAGATAATAGTAGAGTGAGCTATTCCTTCAAGAATGCTCGGCATATAGTATGGCGTAAGTGGTCGTTTAGCCGTTCAGGACTGTTCTGAGCATTCTGTGTTCGATACTCGCTTGAGGCAAAAAATATGATTTCATTGTTTCGAGTCTGAGCATAATCTGTGTCCGTTGGTCCAATACTTAGAATAAGGAAAATACTAGGTATACAATCTAGAGTCGAATATTTGTTAAAACTCGCGGACTTCACAAATAGTGCTGATTTAACAATGAAACATGATTTAATAATAATCCGAAACGAAACTATTCCGAGCTCGGACAAAAACATTTCGTCAGTGAACTCTAAATATTTAATATTGTTTGTAAATTTATAAATCAGAGTGGATTTATGAATTTGCAAACAATACAAAAGAGAACCGTTTGAATAAAAGTATTCGTGGGTAGATTTGCCAAGAGTAAGATTTTAATATGAGATAGCTAAAATCGGTAGAGCAGGACGTTACTACACAATACAATTCTAGTTATTTTGTATGTAGAAGAGCTTATCGATACGAGGAAATAAACATTGGCCTTTGATTGCAGTTTATTTCGAAATTCAAAAGTGAAGCTCCTTTGGAGAATGAGGTATGGTAGGTAGAAATAAGTATTCTTGACTCCAGGATTCAGAATAATTTATTGGTAATTTAACGCTGTTTATATACAAAATATACAACTAGGCTGAGCCAATCTAAATACAAATAAATAAAAATGTTCAAAACAATTATCCACTAAAATTCGAGCACAATCGTTCAATAACATCTAGGTAAAGTTTACGCACGTAATCCGCCAGGTGGTACATACGTCGCGCAAGAGTTTTGCCGCGCAAACGAGAAACTAGGTACATAAACTGGCGGCATCAGCGAGGCGGTTCATTCAGGCTCATTCATTTG
The DNA here is from genome assembly GCA_944739405.2 of Euclidia mi. NCBI lineage: Eukaryota > Metazoa > Arthropoda > Insecta > Lepidoptera > Erebidae > Euclidia > Euclidia mi. The sequence goes on along the minus strand of OX123184.2, from coordinate 75,325,777 downwards.
CCGTCTTTGCCGAGCGGCGATCGGTCGACGAGGTCATGCGGTCACGTCTCAGCTGGTACGCCGGGCGTCGACGTAATATTATTATTTTACAGAGCGAAGATTTCTTGCAGTCGTCGTCAGCGTGTGTATCTGCGAGTTCGCAAGAGAACTCTTCTTATTTCTATTTAACGTTGCAAAAGTCTATAAAACTGTTCTTTTCAGAACAACAACAAAAGTCCTTGAACAGTCCTTGTCAGGACTATTATCACTGTTTCTATTTAAACACTTAAGTCCTAAACATTCAAAAGTCACTGTAGGTACTGCTAGTTATAGGTTAGCTACACTCCGTTGTTTTCATTTCAGTGGAGGACATCAATTCAGTGAAAATTAGAATTTTATCTACATATCCAATTACAAAAACCTTTTGCGGCATGCACGAATACATACCCACACAGCCGAATTACTCAGGCTAGTCTAGCATAGAAGCACAGAAACGTTAATGGTTTTTTCTTTGACCTGAAATCCGTTATTATAGTAATAGTATTTTAAACACGAAAAAGTGTTTGTTGACTTTCACGGTAAAAGTACTTACAGTTTCAGGTGAAAGTTTGCAGGGTTTACACATCTTTATAGGCTAACATTTGTCGCCATTGCCTGAAAACGAAAACGATTTACCCATTTTTTTATGAAACGGAAAGAAATTAAAATCGGTAGAATGAGCAGTGTTTTCTTTATTCATACAGATGTTAATAGACCTAGACGTTGCCACATTTTATTTCTACCGTTTCTAGAATATTCCAAAGGATGTGGTTTACAATGAAAAGGTTAGCATCAAAAGCGTTAACTATCGCTCGTTTATTCACAATGAAAAACATTATAACCATAACACACGCAGATTATTCTCAGAATACTTATTTATGCTGAATGGACACACAAGCGCGGTAATTTAAAAAACAGGTTTGATAAAATTACTATAATTAATTCCGAGAGATTTTAATTATATTCCATTTTTAGCATTTGAACGGATATATTTTCAATTCTGAACAATACATTTCTTGGAAATAGGTATTTGAAACTGAATATCTCAGTGCCTCGTTTTCATTATAACATTTGGATTTACAACTCGTTAATGAAGCTGAAGTTAACCACTGAAAACGTCAGTGGTGCACGCAGTGGGTTAGAACTCGATATTGTTTGCATGGCAGCCTGCTGGAATCTCTCCTGGGCCATCACTGCCTTCTAATTCTGAAATCTTGATTAAACAAGTTACATGTTTACGATAATAACTTAATTTTATTAGAAATATAAATAAACTAGTCGACGACAGCGGCTTCGCACGCACAAATTTTCGAATTTATCGTTTTGCCCGATCCCGTGGGAATTTCGGGAAATCCCGTCTTAGTGCACTCCTACGGTCCCCAAGGAACATACATGCTGAATTTCAGCTTTTTGCGCCGCGTATTTTCGGCTCAATTCGGCTGTAGCGTGTCTGTCAGTCAGTCAGTAACGCAAGGATTTTATATATTAAGATTAAACAAGGCTAAATTATTTTAAATATGTCTTGAACATTTCTTGGATTCTAAATTTATTCTAAAAATTCGATCAACATTAGAATTAAAATGTCTTGTCTACGCATATTCTCTATCTAGGTAAATCAACTACAGAATTTGAGAAAAAGTAAAAGTGTAGCATTATTTAAGCACGCGATGTTTTTTCAAGAACTTTTAACCAAATTAGGGTAATATTAATTTTGTCGATTTGTTGTATTTATTAACGTCATAATACATTATAATTGTTACGTTTTGGGTAATACGATTATTTTAATACAGGTATTTGATGGAATAAGATAATAAGAATACAAAGTGTCACTACCCATATCATTGCGGGGGTTTCTTAAGAGAAGAAGGAAAATAAACAAAGCAAATAGTATCTTTGCGAACCCATCAAGTGTGGTGTAGTACGCCACATTCTCCTCTCTTCACTTTATGATCAAAGTACAGTAGGTAGGTTATCTATCCACCAATTAATATAGTCAGAGCAGTACAATTTTACATAGTCTGAGGAAAATTCAATCCGCTTTACCTACAATATTAAGTTGTGTACGCAAAAAGCCATGTCAGGGTTGTCACAGTTATTATACAACAAACATGCTAATGGCACCGCACCGGTGCGCGGCGCGGCACCGGCATCACGGGATACAACCTCATTGTTCGGCGATATATATAGTCTAAGGTTCGGCGTAAGTGCTTTTTGACAACGAGTTTCATGTGCAGATATCAAGGAGCATCCTTGGCAGATGTTTAATAATAAGCTCTATGGTTAACTTAACTTTTTTTTTTTTTTTTTGGGTGTGGGTAGTTGTGCTAACTGGTTTTATTCGAAATTGCTCGTGAGGAAAATTTAAATAATATAGTTATTTTTTATTCAAATCACGTTTTAATGTATAAAAGTTAAAGCTATCACTACATACCTGCTGGTTTTGCGTTATCTCTATTCACTGACAAATTTCAACAAAACACATTATGGACACTTTCAACTTTGCAAAAATCCTTGACATGCAGTCATATTTTGAAGAGCGTATGGCAAGTTTTGAGGCGGAGCTGCAGAAGAAGTCACCACAAACTACCCGAAGTCTGGCGGACGAGTTTGCATCATTTAAGACTTTCGTACTGCAGACCTTGAAGTCTTTCAGTCAGCAACTCGATGTAGTCAGCCGTGAAGTTGACAAGATAGAAATGCGCAGTCACCGTAAGATGCTGTTGATTCATGGTGTGGAAGAGTGTAAAGATGAGAAGACGGCTCAGCTGGTCACGGACATTATTAAGCAGCGTCTGAATGTTGACACCTTCGTAGCTGATGACATCCGGCGTTGTCACAGGATGGGACGCCAAACTTCAAAGGACAAAGCTAGGCCCATACTGGTGAAGTTCGTAACAGTTGCGGTGCGGGATGGTGTCTGGTATGCGAAGACGAAACTTAAAGGAACCGGCATCACTTTGTCGGAGTTCTTGACACGATCGCGACACGACGCTTTTATGGCTGCACGGGCGAGGTTTGGCGTTACGCAGTGCTGGACGAGAGAGGGCAACGTTCACATCCTGGGCCCCGATGGTAAGCGCTATCGTATCACCTCTGACAGTGACTTAAACGGGATTAAGCTCGTGGACGTGGAGAAGCCTGTTACAAAACCGATAGCACCGAAGGTCAAGAGAGCTGCAGCTTCGAGGAAATAGGCTTTTTCCATTGCTATCGTACTCGTTATATATCTGTTTATAATTTTGTTTTCTTTTGTAATGCACCTTGACTTTAACTTTGTTTACTTTCATTTTATTTTCCGGGTACCGCTTACAATTATTAGTTGTAACTCAATTGTGTCACAGCTGTCAGTAATGACAAACTGCCATATAACGTTTCGTTTCGCACATGATTTACATATCTGAATACTTGTGATTTTAGACACTTTCTTACATATTTTATGTTATTGTTATTAATTTGCCTATTCTCTATTTTGTGTATATTTGTTAGTGTTTCAATTAAAGCATGTCATCTTTTCTAGCGCGCAACTGGCGGGTGGACAGAGTGTGAAGCTTTACTGCGTGATATTCAATATTATGCAATTCTTAAATGTCGGATACAGAATTAAGTAATGATGACGATACCTTTGTTTCTGCAACAAGTTTAAATGACAGTTTTGAAAGTATTCCTTCTCTGGGAGACATTCTCCGGTCACAATTCTCAGATCTGCCCAAGAAATTTAATGTAGTCCATATAAATGCACAGAGTATTCCAGCCCATTTCCCTGATATGCTGGCTAACTTAGACTGCCAAAACATACACGCTGTCCTTGTTTCAGAGTCGTGGCTAAAACCATGACTCCCATCGGCCTCTTATACTCTTCCAGGGTTTAATTTAGTTAGGAATGATCGCTCGTTCGGCAGTGGGGGCGGTGTGGCCATATACTTGCGCCACCAATTTCCTTTTAAAATAGTCAGTGTGTCCCCACAACCACCACTGTCGAATGCTGGCGAGCATCTCTTTTTAGAAATACAACTGCAACACGTAAAAATACTACTAGGTGTATACTATTCGCCCTCTAATCGCATCAATTATTTTTCGTCGTTTGAAAAAATCCTGGAAGACCTCACTCCTTTATATGACCACACTATTGTTATGGGTGACTTTAATACCTGCCTTCTGAAACAAGATTCACGTGCTACCAGCTTTCGACAGGCTACAGAGTCATGTAAGTTGTCAATTCTAGAATTAAATGCAACCCATCACTTTCCGAACTGTACTCCTTCTTTACTTGACCTTATTTTGGTGTCGTCTCCTAGCTTTGTTTATCAGCATGGTCAATGTACGGCAGATGCATTCTCTTACCACGACCTTGTATTTTTATCGTACAAAATACGCCCCCCTAAAACAAAGCCGAAGGTAATCTTGCAGCGGAATTTCACTGGCATGGATCACGACAAACTGCGTGAGGATGCTGTGAATATAAACTGGGAACCCCCTTATTCTGCAGAGTGTATTAATACTAAAGTGCATATACTAACAACTAAGCTGACGGAACTGTATTACGTGCATGCGCCAATCCGCGCCATTAAAATGAAGCATTTACCAGCACCTTGGTTAACAGAGGATATTAAAAAGATCATGGCAAAGAAAGCTGCTGCAAAGACAAAATTGAAGCATAAACCGACTCCCTTCAATGAAGAAAAGTACGTGGCTATTAGAAATCTCTGCAACAAGGTGTGTAGGAAAGCACAACGCCAACACATTTATACATCTGTTGAAAACGGTGATCCAGCAAAAGTCTGGAAATTTCTTAAAACATTGGGAGTTGGCAAAACAAGTCATCCTTTTCCAAACAGTGTCAACCTTGATTCTCTAAATACTCATTTCACTACTTCGTCCAAATTCGATGGAATTACAAAAAGAAACACATTAGAATATCTTTCATCTTTGCCAACCCCAGATTATTCTCCCTTCTTCTTCACACAATTTACCGCTTGTGACGTTAAAAAGAGTATACTGTCAGTTACGTCCAATGCAGTCGGCAACGATTGTATCAGCCGCAAAATGATTCTTCCCATCCTTACTGAAATTCTTCCAGTCCTATGCCATATCCTTAATCATTCCGTTGCATGTGGCATCTTTCCATCAGATTGGAAAGAAGCACTGATAATTCCGTTACCCAAGAAACCTAAACCATCTTCCTTCTCAGATTTTCGACCCATATCCATACTACCCTTCCTGTCAAAAATCCTTGAACGCCTAGTTCACTCACAACTTAGTTCCTTTCTACAAAAAAATGCACTCCTAAATTCCTATCAATCCGGTTTTCGCCCTGGTCACAGTACTGTCACTGCATTGGTTCGTGTAACTGATGATATTAGGCTAGGTATGGATAGTGGAAATCTTACTGTCTTGTCCTTACTTGACTTCAGCAATGCCTTTAACACGGTAGATTTTCACATCATACTTGGCATTCTACGCTTTCTTAACGTATCTCCATCGGCAATTGACTGGTTTCATAGTTACCTGTTTGGTCGCCGGCAACGTATTCGCATTGACGACTCTTATTCCACGTGGTCTAATACAAGTGCTGGTGTACCACAGGGTGGCGTGCTATCTCCTTTACTCTTTGCGATATTCATTAATTCTATCTCAAATCAGTTACTTTCTTCCTACCACCTTTACGAAGATGATTTGCAGATCTATACACAGGCTCCCTTAAATAAGTTATCAGAAGCCTGCACTGTTATTAACACAGACTTGGCGCGGATCAGTGAGTGGACCAAGAAGCACGGACTTTTAGTTAATCATGAAAAAACCCAACTAATTATTATCGGCAGTCCCAAACTGGTCTCAAGAATTAGTTGGTCAAATTTACCGCAAATCTGTTTTGATGAAAAGAGTCTCGTTTTCAGTAAAACGGTAAAAAATCTGGGGATCTACCTCGATGAAACTTTGTCGTGGTGGTGTCAAATACAAGAAGCGAGTCGCAAATTGTTTGCATCAGCAGGTTCGTTGCGTAGATTACGCAACTTCCTCCCTACTACCACGAAGATTGCGCTTGCTCAATCTCTGCTTCTGCCTATAATTGACTATGCTGACGTCAGCTATCTTGACCCCACTGAAGAGCAGCTGGATAAACTTGAGCGTCTTCAAAATTTTTGCATACGATTTATATTTGGACTGCGCAAATATGATCACGTCTCTGATTTTCGCAAAAAACTCATGTGGCTGCCAATTCGTCTTCGCAGGAATACTCACATTCTTACATTGTTATATAATGTTCTATTTAATCCCAGTACTCCCTTTTATCTCAAAGAACGATTTAAGTTCCTTCATGACACACATATAAAGTCCTTGAGGTCGTATGAGGATCTGACTCTGGAGATGCCGAAGCATTCAACTAATTACTACGACAAATCTTTCACTGTCCAAGCTGTGCGCTTATGGAATGCTTTGCCACTAGAGATACGAAGAGCAAACACTATGAATACATTCAAAGGTGTGTTAAAAAACCATTATTTAAATCCTTAAGATTTTAGAGACATTCATTTACTTCACTAGTTATTATTACAGTATCTGCATTGTTTAGTATGTATAAAGATATTTATTGCATGTGCATACATTATGTATGTATCGTATATATGTAGGTATATAATGTATCGTATATATGTAGGTATATTTATTTGGTTTTGTATGTATATATTATGTATTGTATTATATTTTAAAATTGAATGATTCATTTAATATAATACTACACCATCACCATAATATTGCTTAAAACATTCCTGTCCATCCAAAGGTTGCCTGGAAGAGATCGCCCTTGGTGATAAGGCCGCCGTTTGTACATAAATCGTAGTTTTAAGTCACTTTAATCATTTACTGTATTTTGGTGTGCAATAAAGTATATATCTATCTATCTAACTCGAATGCGGATTGTATTGTGAGCTCGTTTTGTTTGTGATTAGCTATTAGCTGGCTTGGTACGTATCCAGAATTTTGTTTTAGGGGTTAAAAAGCTGATGCTGACGCTGATAGAAGGTTTATTTAAGGGAACTAGTAAAAGATAATTTGTTTTTGGAAAAAAACACATACTTTTGAGGGTAGGGGAAGCTGAGCTGGCTGTATGGTATCTATGTGGACGCGAGCAAATAAAAAATAAATCGGTTTAAAGCTATTTATTTCTAAGAAGTATTTTACTGTTTAGTTAACAAGGCTTTTTGAGAGCTCAAGATATGTGGAAGTCAGGGTAGTGTTTTACAACTCAAGTTCTTAAAAGAGCAGGCACGACATTCAGCTATGAAGAATACGACATACAAGAAATAAATTATCAATTAAATTACCTAAGCGTATTGCTGTAATAAGTATATCATTGAATACATTACTAATACCTTCTTTATTGTACGCGCTGTTATTTAAATTACATATTTCTGAATAACAAAATGTTGAAATATATACTTTGATTAAAATTCAACATATTCAATAAACAGTGTTGTGATTCGTGAAGACACTGATGTATGAAAATAATTTCTCGTACGTGATAAAGCCTTCACACGTATGTAATGTTTCACTCATTCAAATTAGCGTTCGCAGACACATCATAAATCGAAAAACGGGCGACATTTCTTATGCTTCAATAAGTGTCACCTTAACCTATTTGTGTAATGTGAGACGAGAAAGACATATTAAAATCGCGTATATACATACATAACATACGCGACTTATTACAAATGTGAAGCACCGGCGCTTACGAATGTCGTATCAAACTGAAATTGGACACAAAATCAATAATGGCGATTATTGCTTCGCCTTTACTTTGTGATAATTCTATACATGATAGGATTTCTAGGCTTTTACAAAAATAGAATTCTGTTAGAACGCTTAATTATAGATACTACAAAATTGTAATCAAATACGGTTTAAAATTAGGGAATTTATTACTTAACTTTACTTATTGTTAGACTCTATCCATGAGTAGAATATTTCAGGGCAAGAGAGAATATAGTCAAAGTCAGTCAGTTAAAGTTGATGCACTACATTTACGCACTATTTAATATAAGACTACATACTTAGGTGTATAAAGTCCATTAAGGACATAACAGTGCTATTCTGAACATACATGTGTGTGTTTCCTTGTAGATGATATACGTATTTACGTAATCAACAAGCTTGTCCACAAGTCAAATACGTCATGTCATGTTTAGTAATGATCCTGGTGAAATATCTGACACCACTTACTAAAGTATATAATTATATTATTATCAATCATAATTATCCTAAAACGGAGCGGCATTAATCTAAATTTTAATATTGTGTAGGTGTATATAATAAAGGCTGATATATTATAATTGTAAATAGATTTGTCACATTTAGGGTCTGAGTAGGCGTTTGGAGTAGTGTCTACCACTTAAATAAGATCTTGTATTAGATTTACTATCTACAACTTAATTTACTGAATCTGATCTGAAATTACGACCATCTTTTATGATAAGGTCAAATTTCGTTGTAAAAAAAGTGTTGTAATTTTAGTGTGCGTATTATGATTGCACAGTCTCCCTATTAAATATTAACACGCTTTTATTAGGTCGACCTGTATGACTATATGACTAATTTCACCATCTTCCAATGGTCGAAGCGTATTGAAAATTGGCAGCTGTATGTAGTTCTGATGTCAATACAATAATATGGTACTGTCAAACTGATCTTATGATGCAGCCGGAAGATATGAACTAGAACTTCATGATTGAAAATCGTATCATAGCTGTTTTGGATTTCTTATAAAAGTCTTGTATTAACTTTGACCACGATTAGGTTTTAAGGTCTGATGATGAAGCCAGAAGATAGGCACTGCCATTTCATGATACGTATCGTATCATAGTCGTGTTGGTACTCGCGAGAAAAGCCACGTTATGGACTTTGAACACGATCAGGTTTCAAGGTTATAACAAACCTATTATAAGTATATTGAATAGTGTAAATATTGACATAGGTTCCTGCATAAAATGTATTTAGATGTAAATGCTACGGTTCGGGGAAAGGCGCATGCTCCCAATGATTTTAAGTTGGACCTCTACCGTGCACAAGATGCAAGGTTGTACGGTAGACCACGCAGTGGCGACCTTTGGCGGCTGGACAGGCGTATGTGACCCTAAGAAGAGGAAAATCACTTAGTGGTCTGCAGATTGAAGAGCTAGATTATTCTAAGCTGACAGATAAAACACCATGCAATACAAACGCAGTAGTGGAGATGGAGAGGATGCGGGCTCATTCGCCTACTTAAAATAAATGTATAAAGGGTAAAAATATTTCGTTATCAAAAACCAAAAAGTATAAGATAAATTAATAGTCTAAAAACACTAGAAAAACACGCTTTTATAAATGCACGTACCTAAAATAAAAAAAATATGATGGATCGTTCCACTTGTCTCTATTTCTGGGCTGAGTGTAAACAACATAATATATGTGCTTTTATTTATTATATTTGATTGTAAAAGCGTGGAACGTTTAACTTTTTGAAAAATCAAGTGAACAGCTGTTACGGGAAGCAGATTGGCTCTCCTAACTGGAGTTGCAGCAAGACTAGTAGGTGGCTCCACATTCCGAGAGGCGCCGCACGTGTTCCGCGTGCGCCTCTCATAGCGTTAGTAGACTACGTCGTTCTTTTTCGCTCGTAGTATGAAAGAGGATGTATGAGGGCCAGTATGATGGATGCAGATGGATGCATGTGAGGGACAGGGCCCGCCTCGACGGGTCAGTTCAGGCAGGGTCGCGGCAGTAATGCTAACGTAGTTATGTAAATGAGATTACCTCGACAGACAAGTCTGGATAACTGGTTTGTTCGCAAGCGAATATATAATAAATATAACATCCAGCAATTTAAAAAATGTGTTTAATGTCAAAATTGGCACGAGATAATTGTAACAACATAAAATTTAAATGATAACTACGATGCATTCAGCAACCATATCAAAGCAATACTTGATAAGTGTAAGCCAGTCAAAAAAATTAAAATTAAACATAAACCCAAAAAACATTGGCTTACTACGGGGATAAAAATATCTTGTAAAAACAAAAGATTGTTAAAACTGTTATCAACTAAATAAAATAACCCAATTCAGATAAAGTATTATAAATTGTACGAGAAAACGCTAAAACAGGTAGTATCCACAGCAAAAAAACAACAAAACACGAAGAGAATAAAACTAGCAACTAATAAAGTTAAAACGATGTGGAATATTATTAACGAACAAACAAATAGGTAAGATAGTAAAAAAAGAAAAAAGATTATGAAAACATTACATTGGAAGTAGATGACATCAGAGTATGTGAGCCAAAACAAATTGCGTTCTTTCGTTTCATCTTTAACAATTTCTTTGCCTCAATTGGCTAATAGAACTTTAACCCACTAAAAAATAATTATAATTTCCAGTCGCACTATAATGAAAATTCTATCTTTCTCACACATGTAACACCATAGGAGGTGAATAAAATATTAATTATTTTTTACAAAATAAAAGAAGCCATGGCATAGATGAACTACCACCTCTCTTGATTAGACAATATGCAGACGAGCTAACCCTGCCATTCTATTGCCTATTAAACCAATCTTTTGAAGAAGGCATCTTCTCGGATAAGCTAAAGAGCGCAATAATAAAACCTATTTATAAAAAAACGCTAAGATGGACCCAAGTAATTATCGTCCAATCGCCTTATTGCCGGCGGCTTCTAAGATTTTTGAAAAAGTAATGAGTCAGCGTGTCTACTCCTTCTGCGAAAAATATAATATATTTGGTGAGTTCCAAAATGGGTTCAGAAAGAATCGCTCTACTACCTTAGCAGTTTATAAATTTATTCAAGAGGCAATAAATATACTAAACAAAAGACAGTACGCAGTTGGTATATTGTTAGACATGACAAAGGCCTATGACAAAGTACAGTATAACATATTGCTAGACAAATTGAATAGAATAGGAATTCGAGGCAAGGCTTACAACTGGTTTAAATCTTATTTAAAAAATAGAGAGCATCACGTAGAAATAGAATATTTTAATGACAGTACAAAAGAAATATTACATGTCCGTTCAGATAAAAAAATAATTAATGCGTCTATTCCACAGGGCAGTGTGATTGGATGTTTGCTGTTCCTCATCTATATTAATGACTTCCCTCAAAATATAAAAGAACCATGCATATTATTTGCAGACGACATCTCACTATTTATACCGTGTAAAAATAATAATAATATAAACAATCAATTAAACAAAATCTTAAACACAACAACTAATTGGCTAGACGAACATAATTTAGAGATTAGGGCCGGCACATACCTGACGGAAGATCCGTCGCGTTTTATCGGTCGCGTAACGCCAATACATACAAATGTATAGAAAAACGTTCAACCATTCACACCTGACCGAAGATCCGTTAGTACGTCGAGCGTACTGACGGATTATCCGTCGACGTCGCGCGCACCACGCACCACGTGAATTTTGACCATTGAGTAAGGAATATACATGGAGAGGGCAAATAGTAGGTACATATAGAAAAATTACATTATACACATATAATCATATATTTTTTATTTTTATAGACTCACGCCTGTATCCCCGGAGGGGTAGGCAGAGGTGTAATATTACACCCACATTTCACCATGATTTTTTTTATACACATATATACGAAATCGACATAAAGCCACCAAACATAGTGTTGTCTCGTTTTGTCTTAGGGATATCTCTGTCAGAAAAAAGGAGATAGCCCTAGTTTACTGATTTTATTAGAAATGTCATTCGTGCCACTGTCGCCATATTTTTTGCCAAGGTTTGTGGTACGTCTGCTGTGAAATCTAATAATAATTTTGTTTTTGTGCATAAATATGTCTAAAAACCAGATAAATCAGTGCTTCAGGCTGTGTGTTTCATTACCGTATGTATGGTGCCATTCATGTCCGGTACTTAATCTTTTGCCAGATTAGTTTATTTCATAATGCAGTGGGCGAACATGGCAAAGTGAAGAACGACCCTTGTATCAAACATGTAACAAAATATTCTCTGAGAGCCAAGTATTGATATTGGCTCTCAGAGAATATTTTGTTACATGTTTGATACAAGGGTCGTTCTTCACTTTGCCATGTTCGCCCACATTTGCATTATGAAATAAACTAATCTGGCAAAAGATTTAAACTAACTAAAGTAACTTACTACAAAAATGTCTAGGTTTCCTCTGACCGGTTCCATATCGATATCGATTATATTCTGGAGTACAACCTAAATCGCAGCCATTTTAAATTGCCCAACATTTCGTAGGTATGCACGCTAATTTCGTAGGTAGGCACGCTAAATTCGTAGATATTGGACATGCCATATCCATGTCATTCCCAGATCGGTGATTTTGAGTGACGCGTAGTAGAGTAAGATTCCAGGGCCGCCAGACCATACTTATTTTTTTAGAAACGAAATGTGTAGAATAATATAGTGTTAGTATGTGCTATGAGTGTACGCATACTTGCTAGCCTGGATCGTGGGCCAATTTTTAGGTATGAGGTTCTAAAGGTCTACGGGAATTACTGCCGTCGTAATGAGTCTGGTAGAATTATTTATGATTTTAATAACATTTTCTAAAAAATACCTAAAAACCAGCACTGAGAATTTGTCTGAGTCTGAGTGTTCATTGTCCGTTAGTTGTATGTTTGTAAAGTCCCCCGCGACACAGGATTTATTCCTAGTGCGGGAGTTGTCTTATTAAACAAAAAAAATATAGAATATAAAACATGAAGAACACGATTTGTAACCAAAATCCTCTTTTACCAAAGATTCTACATTTACAGTTAATGCGACGTAGAGGCGTAGAAGTTAGAACCGTGAGAAAGAACAAGCAATAAATCTCACGGCTACGCCTTTTAATTTCCAAACTTTATATATTAAAATACCTACATAGAAAACAGTTTGTGTCATGCGCTGCAACTGTAACCCCTTCTATATCATTTGTATAAATTTTCTTTTTAACCAAATCGTATCATCGTCTTTTAATTTTGAACCTTCATACCTATATAGGAAATATATTCAAATAACGCTTGTTGGCTACTATAAAAATCTCTTAAGTCCGACATATTTTTAATAGTCAAACTCGAATTACAATATAAATAACTACCGGTCTTCAGTGACTACATAACATCAGGGAACACGAAAAATGATTAGGTAAAAGAATATGACAGTAAAATATTGAGCTGCCCTGAGTACGGCCCTGCACGAACAAACTTGTATGTGTGCATAATAGCCACGCTTTTAGCAAATGTGTGCAGATACGCTCGACGCATTTTCCGTCAGGTGTGTACCGACTCATTTGACGGAATATACGCGACCGAAGATACGTTCGACGGATCTTCCGTCAGATATGTTCCGCCCCTAATACAGGAAAAACAAAAATAATGACTTTTCACCCATACCAAAAGCAACCCCTAAAAATAGATTTCATATATAAAAACAAAAAATTGAAACAGTAAGTAATTTTACGCTGCTAGGACTAAATATAGACTGTAATATAAACTGGAAAAACCACGTTCAAAAAATTAATTCAAAACTTTCAAAATTCTCATATGCACTTCGAGAAGTTAAAAAGAACACAAATGTCGAAACCGCACTCGTCACTTACTATGCTTTTGCATATGCATGGCTTAGTTACGGTACGTTAGTATTATATTTATCTATGGTTACGGTGTAATCCTTTAGGGCAATATCACAGATGCGCCAAAATTATTTATATTACAAGAAAAGCTAATAAGGATTATAACTAACATTGATACAACAGACAGCTGCAAACCCCACTTTAGAGAACACAAACTTTTGACTCTTCCATGTATACATATATATATATTAGAATCATGTAAATTTGTGCGTAAATACAAAGAATTCTATACAAACAGAGACGACAACCAATTCAGATACGCACTACGCCCCCGAAACAAACTAAACCTGCCTGCTTCTAACCTGCACATGCACTCAAATAGTCCTTATACAATGACAGCAAAAATTTATAATAAGCTTCCCGACCACATAAAAAACTTAGAAATGACTGCAGCTTTTATAAAAAACTTAAAATGCCTTTTAATAGAAAAGTGTTACTACACGATCGACGAATACCTAAACGATAAACAATTAAATTACACTACACAGACTCATATAAGTACGTAAAAACACAGTTAAGTCAAATCCTCCAGATATTTATTCCTCCAGTTAATTATTTCATATAAACAAATACAAATCATAGAATAAAAAATTGTAATAGGTATCACCCTCTCTCCTACTTTGCTGTGCCCGACAGGGTTCACAATGACTCATTTAAACTAAGAACTACCACCTAAGCATACATTGTGAAATGCAATAAAGTATTGAGTAGTTCCCGTGACCTCGCCATGCAATGGGATCGGATAGAGGAACACCATGGTGGTTTTAGTGGGTAGTCTCGGCGCTTCTTGTCGGGGAGTCACTACACTCTCCCTAGGCTGAGCACCTTTAGGGGCAAGCCCGGGGTAAGCCCGTAAATTGTTTGGTTTCCATCATGAGTAAAAAAAAATCATTAATAAAATTCAATATCAGAAAGTCTGCCTCAGTTAGACTTGTAGCCAGCCGTAAGCCAAGCCAATATAAAAGGAATGCACGTAGTAAAATATGTGTCCAACTATTCTGTTCTAAGGGTGGTTTATTAAAATTCCCTAGCAAGTAAGTTCCCGCCATAACTCACCAGAATATCGAGGCTTCGGATAAATATTCACTAAATATTTTGCTATCTGATCGATGATCACGTGGGTGTGAAGGATGGCATTTTGTACACGGGAATATTTTGATAGCTAAACCTTTAGCGAACAAAGAAAAGAATCTTGAGTTTTCAGCAAAGAGGGAAGGTTTATTGTCTATAATAAATGCCTACCAGAATAGTGATATCTGGCTAAAGAATTTCTATTAAATAATCTTTTTAATTGTTTTAAGACCGAAAACGCTCACTGAGTTTGCTCAACCTTCGCTGACTAGTCTAACAAGATATGAAAGAATATCAGCATTTCCACAGAGCGGTACTCTGATTTCTGCAACCTAAATGAAAAGCGATATACCATGTCTTAGACCAGTGACATTTTATTCGAGAGTACTGATTCCTCATAACGACTGTCAAATATCTTCGTGAAAGCCGGGACCGACTGCTTAACCATCTCTGCGAGGCACGGGCAAAGCGATAATTTACAAAGTTATGTGCGTATGCCGTGGATTCGAACCCGTTAACTTCTACATGGCAAACGGTTGGTATCTCCACTAGGCTACATAGTTGCCCGATATGCATATGGCCGGGTCTTAACATTTACGTAACCGAACGGCCTAGTAGTTTATTGAGTCATGTGGTAAGAAGATAATATCTCTTATGCAATTTTAGGATTTATTAAAGACTTATGTTAATAATTAATTTAAGACGCCTTATATAATTCGTATGTTTTTCATAGTCAGATGTTGAGAGCAATTGAATATAATCGCAAAATAATCATTTACGCGACAAAATCAGATAATCGTAATGTTTATCTTAAAATGCAATTTTAGAGTTAATGTCGCTTTCAACCGAGAACTTCATTCAAAATGCGCAATAACTGAAATGCTTGCAGGCGGTTGAATACTTGCCATTAGGAAAACTGATGATTTCATCAAACGCCTTATAAAACATACAATACTATTACCTAATGGTTCACAAGGATTTCCGTTATTTGCAGTGAACAATAAGGCATACAATTTACGAGTACCTAGGTGTGGCAGCACTTTTGATTATAAACGGGAGCACCAATGACTGAGTAAGCGGTAATTCACAGTTTCAATTCTTTCATGAGTTTTCTTTTTAGCAATATTCCGTGCCTAGTAATTTCGATTTAACATGGAATAACCGGGCCATACCTACAAACAAGACTACCATGTATATGGGTCATATAACAAAAAGAATTTTCCTAACATTTGTGGGCGATTACGTAGGTGACCGATGTAGCTTTCTAGAGCCTTTCAGAATCGTCATAAAAATAAGGCCCATAGCATTGTCGCATTAAGTGATGCCATAATACAAATCTAGTTCAATACGAAAGAAAAGTATTTTGAATAGCAAATGTTGTGGATCAATCATACTTTTGTGCACATAACCGTTTTCTAGCTAAAGGTACTTATCGCAATGGGTAATTGGGTTATTGAGCGCCAGATTCTCTCATAATACAATTTGTGTACCTACCTATTGTATGTACATCTAATTCCGTCGATCTTTTTCAAGCCATCAGGTTAGGAAATCGAAGTGATTTATTTGATATTAGTTATTGTAATACCAAATACTTGCTTTTAGTGAAGTAGAGCTCAAGATTTTTTTGCTGACGACTTTTCTAAACTACGTTTTTAAAACAAGTCATATTTTGATTCAGTCATTCCAGAAAAAGCTGAACGCGCCTAATACGTCACAAAACGCCATCGAAAGAAATTCTATTGTAAAAATACCGGGTTTATTAATACAAGTATTCGTCGCTAAATTTGTGTTATGAACTAATAATTATAGTTGCATGATGCACTTCTTTTGATAATAGGTAATACGAAAATAATATCTTTCTAAGTTAATGTCGTGGATATCATAGTGCGGATGAATTGCATACACGCTGTGTCATAACCACAAAACAGCTAAATATTTTAATTTTCAGGAAGTATGTCAACATTGAATGTATCCTGTTACTGATGTCTCATTAAAACAGTCACTGCATGTAGTTTTATTTCTCTCTTAAATGAGAAAACGGCGATAAAGTAGTACAGGCTGCTCCATCTCGTATATCCTTTCGGATGGCAGATAGCTGATTTGACATTTTCGCCGGGGCTGGCAGGGGCCTGCAAGGGTGAACCAGCCGGGTAGGAACAGATGCATTCTCTCCATAATTTATCGATGTTTTTGTAAGAATACCTACTAATATTATATACTTATACATTTTTTGCACTCAAAGTCAGTAAAATTTTACTTTGTATTGGACACCAGTATTTTCAGGTCGGGATAGTATTTGAAATGTTACTTATTATTTTATCGAAAGAAACTGTTAGATAAACACTTTATTTATGAAAGAGCTCTATTTTATGGTTGTTGTACCTGTATCGAAATAGCACGACCTATCGATCTAAAACTGCACAAAATAGTATTCCACCAAACTCCCAAACTGCAGAAGGTCACAATAAAATACGATCTAGTTTAGTTAAAACAGCTTTTTTTTTTATAGTAAAAGGCGGCAAACGGGCAGATGGATCGCCTGATGGTAAGCAATTATCGCCGCCCATGGACACAAGCAACATCACAGGAGTTACAAGTGCATTGCCGCCCCTTGGGGTCGGGAAAAGGCATAGGATGAGGAGTGGGATGAGGGAGAAGGAATAGGGGATAGGGCCTCCGGCACTCTCACTCACCGAACGAAACGCAACAGTTTAAGTACTGTTACTTTACCACGGAATAATTAATAGTACTAACGTACAGAAGCTTCACTTTTCAAACCAATTTATTGAAATTACGACTCTTGGTACTAAGCCATAAAGTTCAATTCAGCTCCCATAAGCACTCAGTGCCTAATGCGATATTAACCTAACAGTTCCCGTTCTTTTCTAACACATAACGCTGTCGCTGTCTGGCGCGGAGTGGCGCGCTAGGGTTGTCGACTTGGCGCTGCTACTATATTTATTCATCGTCTATCTACCTACTTGACCACGTACCTAATAATAAATAATTATACTATAAGTATCCTATCCCACTATTTGAGCTAGTAGAAAAAAAGCATAAAAATTCTGGTCGTTTACATTTTTACTATACAAATTCTTAGTTATTTCCTAAACGCGTGGACCGATTTACATGATTCAAACAGATAAAATGGTTTTTGAACTAGATCTTTAATTTGACACCATAATCGTTGAGATATCTCAACAAACAAAAATCAAATTTTCAAGTTGCTCTCGTAATATAAATAAAATCAAATTTTCAAGTCGCTTTCGACACACAGTTAATTAAGCAATACTTTGCATTAGACTTGTGATGATACATTTTTGTTGTTAAAGGCGTTTAAGTATATAATTTGAACAGTGTATGAACACGGCGCGTGAGAATACGGAGCGGTCGCACTCGTTGCGTGACGTCTAATGTGAGCGGCGCGCGGCATCCTACTAAATCCAACCACGTCGACATGGTCGGCCGAGGTACTTGTAAGTTTGTACCTAAAATGCGAAGTGCGCCCGGCCTGACTTTACGTCGATTTTCTGCGAGAGGGTAGTGCTTCCCCGGTCGAGCCGGCCCATTCATGCTGAAATCAGCAAGGCTCTACTACCTCTCAAAATGACATCAGACATCAAATGACATTTGTGAAACCTAAGGGTCAGCGCAGACAGAGTGGAGCGCAGCGGAGAGGATTTTACAAACGCACTGGAAATTGAACTTTAAAGCTATTAAAATAAAGTGCAGAAATGCTTGAACCTGACAAAAAATGCTCGTGCGTCCTCGAAGATACGCGGGCATCCGTTTATGCACTTTATTGTAATAATTATAAAGTTTATTTTCAAGTGCGTTAATAAAATCTTCTCCGCTGCGCTCCGTTCTGTCTGCGCTGACCCTAACATAAACATTGTTCTTTTGGCAACATAACATATTGTTGATCAAACTATTGAAACCAATATTTGATTCTGTAATACTGTTGAATAAACTAATATTTTTTTGCGAATTTCATGTATACCATGAGTCTGTTATCTCTTTTATGGTATTTACACAAAAGCTTGGGCACCGCTGATCATGCACTTTACAAAATGTCTATCAACGAAAAAGTTATTGAATTTTTCAATTGAGTCCCATTTCTGCTGACGATGCGGCCAAATTGAAAGTCCATCACTTTATTCATATTAATTCAATGAAAAAGTATGAAATTGTAAGGGATTTAACATGTTTATTGTATTCTTGGATTAGCAAAATATTATGAAAAAAATATATTCGTATGTTTATATGGCCTTATCCTTCTCAAAGTGAGAGGAGGCCTATACCCAGCAGTAGGACAGTATTAATACAGAGCTGATGATGCTCCTCCCGTGGGATCTCCACCTTGTCGTGGCTCAGTAACCGTGGATTGGACACCCGCGGTGAAGCTAAGAGAGATCCCGGGAGTGGACGCTCCGCGTGGGCTTAGAGGGGCCTGCGCAGGATGCGTCCGGTGCGGGTGCGGGGGACAGTTCTGTCTGTCCCTCGCAGTCGGGCACGGTCGCGGGAGGAGAGGCGTGTCGGTGTTGCGTTGCCGCGCGCCCTATCTCCCGCGACCAAATGGTGGCGCACCATTCGATGCATCGCGGTGGGGCCGCAGAGGAAGAGGAGATGCGGTGTTGCGTTGCCGTCCTCCCTATCCTCTGCGGCCCCTGGGTGTTTTGGCGGCGGAGCCCAACACCTTCATCCGCCGCCAAGGGGGGTTTGAGAAAGTCGAGGTGGTTTTTAGTGGTAACACCATATACTCCGGCTCTCATTTCCCCAAGAGTCGGAGATCCGAAGGGATTTTCCACAACAAAAAAAAAAACAAAAAAAGGCTGATGATGCTATTACTTTACACTTTGTCTAATTTACTTGTTATAAACCGAGTTAACAATAAAATATACTTGGGGAATATCAAAAAGGTGATAATTGAGTTCTATATTGCTGCCATGAGTATATTATATATAGCTGTTGCTGTGTATGTACTCAATATTTTTACCTTTCGTAATCTTAAGCACTTGTGAGGGTCCATAATCTTATTCTATTCATAACTTACTTACCTAAAAATATCCATTTTAAAAACTATCTTGTGTGTAATGTTAAAGATGATGTTATTCATCTTTAGATAGAAGCGGAGTAACTATAAGGCCGCCCTCACATTGGGTGTCAGCGTCAACGCAGCGGCACCGCCGGCGTAGACACCCAGCTATCGCTGCGTTGAAGCTGACGCCTAATGTGAGCGTGGCCTAAGTACTCTTCCTTATTCTGTGACCTAACGGTAATAGAATATTCTAGCTGATAAAGTAGTGTGTAAACTAAACATATAAATATATAACTTACTTAATAACTCTCACATTCAAACGTTTTTATATTTATTAGTCAATCGCTTCTTTTTCCGCTTACTTCATTTACATTTCCCTTGAAGCCGCTTACTCGGTTGATGAAGCCTTTTTTTAAATCGGTTCATACCGTTACCACATAACGTAGGCTGGGCTAGGGTCTATACCTACGAAGTGAATGAGATATCCGGTGCTTTTAGCTCCTTATATTTCGGCTCACTTAGTTCGGATCGTTTTTCGCCGGCTGCTCCTGTAAATTCCGCTTCATCAGGTACTTTTATTACATAAGTGTCCAGTAGACTCTTGCAATAAAATTCCTAAATAAACGTTGAAAGACACATTTTGACACAAAGTAATAATTTCGGACATAAAATCGTTGTAAACGTGAAAGGTTTGCCCAATATGGTGTCTCGAAATTTTTATATTGTTATTCCGGTTGTTTCAAGGTACATTTTAAGTGCGGGTGCTTGACCGCCTGGGACGAATTGACTCTAATATCTACAGTTTATAGGGCCTTTTATCGATAAGCCATAAAGGAGCGGTTAGACTTATAAATTTAATTCATAAAACTGATGTCCTCCCGACCGATTGTGGCCACGGCGGCTTGTCTATATATGAGACTTGCCAGCTGCGCGGGACATATTATAGTGCACAAGTGTGGGCGCAAACACAAGTGCACTCTCTATTCCCTCACTCTCATAGTCCGATGGGACGCCACAAGCGACACGACCGGAGAGAGATTGGGCGCAGGAGCAACGGCTTAACATGCTTTCCGAAGCACGAGGGTGTAACACTGCCAACTCCCTACCTCCGAACTTATATTGGATAATTCCTAACAGAAAAACCAAATATCACTTTTTCACCGAGACCTCATGATCCGCACTCGCTTACACTACCGCAGGACCACAGAGGCAGTACAAAAAATCATAAAGGTATTCATGGTGTGCATTAGTAAAATGGTGCGGTAAATCGTTTAGTTCCTTTTGCTAAATAGGTTTCAATACTCTAGGCTTCTAACTTTACGGATCGTATTAATCTTATCGGAATTAATTCATGATAAATCTTAGCATACCTATTACCTATATATGATAATTTTACAATGTGTTACTGAATTTGAGTTCGATTACATAATATCATAAAACATAAACGTGCACATAGAAATAAAAAGCTTTGATTATTTTATTATTTGCAATGTCATGGTACAACCACATCGCAGTTACTTTTTGTTGGGCAACGTTTTAAAATGGCAGAGCACAACATTCTATAACAAAGCAATCGAAGTATATCCATAGATTGTTGCTGAATATAAAAAGCTGAAGTTACTGCGGTGTCGATACATTATAAAGAAATAGCAGTGGTATACCCGGCATTACGTCTGGTATAAATATACGAGGCTATCAACCAGTTAGTAGCCAGCTATAAATATCTACAAGTTGTCGAACAAATCCTTAACACCGGTGCACCGGTCCAATACTGGTAGAATCAGTTCTGTTCCAATAGAGACTGATTGTGTCCGCCACAATGCCGCGTAATGCATCTGGGATAGTGGTGCATATCATGCAGGCAACACAGAAATCTAAGTTTATTTTATGCTGGTCTAATACACAAACAAATTATTTTTTAGATTAGTATTATATACTAATGTCATACTCATCTATAAAGTAATTTGTTTGTTAAAATACATACATACATACATAGACTCACGCCTGTTTCCCCGAAGGGGTAGGCAGAGGCATATTAAATGCCCACTTTTCGCCAGTGTTTTGATCCCACGTAATAGGTGGCGAGCCTATTGCCGCTTATCGGGATATTTTGTTCGCCAGAGCCTCGTCCGTTGATCGGCAGGTGCACCACTGGCGGGTGAGGTTGGCTTGGGACCCTAAGTTCTTGGTGGGAACCCTATGCACCCGTTTTGTTTGTTAAAATAATTTAGACTTTGAAGATTTAAATAAGTAGTTAAATCTTGAGAAAAAGAAGAAGTCTGCCCATACCCGAAACCTGCCATATTGAGACGTATACCTAACCTTCTACAAAGATCATAGTGTGTCTTCTGGTGTATTTTTACTTCTTGGGTTTCATTGAATGATGACTGACTGTAAAGTAATGGAAACGCTGTATAGTAATCAATATTACTTATTATTTTTTGATCATTCAGTTTAAATGTCAGTAAAACCAATATATCGCGATAGAATCCATGAATCGTAGATTGATTTCAATGTGTAACACTACATTGAAATCAATCTATAAACGTAACCAAGAAAATGCTTTCATAGTTTATTTATTTATAAGAGAAAAGTGGCTTGACATAGGCAACCCCTAAGCCTCTTTTTTTTTTATTGCTGCTAGTGGCAGACGAGCAAACGGCCCATCTGATGGTAAACGGTAACCGCTGCTCATGGACTTCGCTAATGTCAGGGTATACACAGCAAAGCCGCTGCCTATCGTGAAAGTCATGCTCTCTTTAAACCTCGTTTGAAGAAGGACAAGTCATAGTGCTCGGGAAACACCGCAGCAGGTAGTTCATTCCAGAGCCTACACGTACGTGGTAGAAAAGATCGCTGGAAGCGCACCGTACTAGATGAGAACGCTTCCAGGTAGTACGCGTGAACTCTACTGCGTCGGCGAGTGGTACGTTGGTAGAAGGGTGACCCTGGTACCGAATTAAACAATTGTTCGGAGCACTCCCCGTGAAAGAGTCGGTGATATACGCAGAGAGAACCAAAGTCTCTCCGCTGCTCCAGCGACTCTAGTCTAGCCGTGAGATCGGGATCATCGACGATTCGAACAGCTCGTCTCTGTAGGGAGTCAAGTGGATCAAGCTGATATTTTGGCGCTCCGGCCCAGAGATGTGAGCAGTACTCCACATGTGGCCGGACTTGCGCTTTATAAAGCATAAGCCGTTGGCTTGGTGTGAAGTACCGCTTAGCCCGGTTCAGCACTCCCAGCTTCTTGCTTGCCAATTTGGCTTTATCCTCCAAATGACTCCCAAATTGGACTTTGTTCGATATTTCGACGCCGAGGATCCCAATATTCTCGGCAATATGCAGGGGTACTCCTTGAAACCGAGGCGCTATAACGAAAGGGTCCTTCTTCGCAGTGAACGCGCATACTTGTGTCTTAGTGGGTTAAATTGAACAAGGTTCTTTTCACCCCATTTGGAGGCGCGCCCTAGAGAGTCCTCGACTTCAGACACAAGTTGCAATCGTCTTTCCTGTACCTGGCTCCGAGGGTCATTCTGGTGGCTGTTGTACCGCGCATCACCCGTACTGTCATCTGCAAGCAATGCATGTTCTCAATTGACAACAAATCATTGATATGCAAGATGAACAGCGTTGGGGAGAGCACCGAGCCTTGTGGGACCCCAGCGTTGATCGACTTCATTTCGGAGCAGCTGCCGTCTGCGACGACTTTAATGCTCCGATCAGCCAGAAAGCTGGTAATCCATTTGCAGAGTCCCTCGGGGATTCCATAAGATGATAACTTCGATAGAAGTGCCCTGTGCCAGACCCGGTCAAACGCCTTGGCAATGTCAAGGCTAATGGCTAGAGCTTCGCCCCCACTCTCCAAGGCTTCTGCCCAGCGGTGTGTAAGGTACACTAGAAGGTCGCCAGCCGAACGACCATGCCGGAAACCGTACTGGCGGTCGCTGATCAGCTGGCGATCCTCTAGGTACTGGAGGAGTTTGTTGTTGATGACTCGCTCCATTACCTTGGAGAGTAAGGACGTTACCGCTATTGGCCTGTAGTTTGACGGGTCAGATCTGTCACCCTTTTTAGGAATAGGGTTAACATGGGCTATCTTCGCATAGGACTCCGACTTGAGCCACCGGCACCCATCCGCTGTCCGCCAGGCTAATAATAAATCGCTTAAAATGTTTGTTACGTTTCATATTTACAGAATGCTGTTTGAGTTTGTGTAGAACTAGGTACGTGTTTTAAATAAATTTCATTATACAATTCTATTCTATGGACCTGTAACAAAATAGTAAAGCGGTCTTTTGTAGTCCTCATCTTAATTTCAGTTGAATACATATGTTTCCGTTCGTACCCAGAAAACAAAGTGAAATACTTCTGTGATTGTCAGACAGAAGGACATCTGTGTAATTTATTTCGTAGTCTGTATTACATTATGTTTTATGAGAAGAACTTATAACTAGAAACAATATACATAATATACTTGTTGAACCCACCGTTACACCCGAATTATGAAGAGCTACTGCTTCGCACTCATGTCTTATAGAGTAATGTTATATAGCCAGTGACGGATTAAGACTACTTGATGCCCTAAGCAATCCATGCCTGTGGGCCCCCCTATCCGTATGTCAACTAGAATCGGTCTTTAAACCTTTACCGCCTAAAAACATTAGTTTTTAGGGTTCCTCCGTTCCGTACCTCACAAGGTAAAAAAAGGAACCCTTATAAGATCACTTTCTTGTCCGTCGTCTGTCTGTCTGTCCGTGTGTCACCACCGATTTTCTCAGGAAAGGGTGGACCTAGCAAATTGAAATTTAATTGCAAATTTATACTAGATACTGAGGTCTATGGTTCCTATTAGGGTCCTGGGTCAACCCGATAAAATATAATGAATAGATATGGTCAAAATTAATTTTTTGCAGAAACTTGTAAGTACCAAAATTAACCTTAATTTTCAACGTCCGGAATTTTTAATTTTCGGAATTTTTCCTTTACTTGTGCTGTAAGACCTTGGTTTTAAGCAAAATTGACAATTCTAGGTCAACCGTAAGTACCCTATAGGTTTTGGGTCGAAAACCTATATGGTAGTTCCCGTTGAACTAGAATAAAATTTGGCCAAAAGCAGGGTCTTACAGCACAAATAAAGGAAAAATTACATAAAATAAAAAATGTGGAAAATTTAAGGGTGTCCTCATACATACATAGTAGACTCCATTTAAGATAGTCCTCTAAGTTGTATGGGCGCTCATACAGATTTAGATGTCTAGCGTAATTAGCACCAACCTCAAATAAGGTAAAATGCGTACGGAACCTTCGGTGCGCGGGTCAGACTCGCACTTGCCCGAATTTTTGTAAAATAAGGTGATGAGATGTAACGTACTTTAGAAGTGCAGTAGGTGCGACAACAATAAAAACCAAAGCATAATTTATTTATTTATTGAAATGCGCCTTGCGGCTTTTCCGAGCATTGAATTCACGCAAGATAGTTTTTAAACATATCGGACTCTATGTACAATATCGCTAAATTATCGAGCCTTTCTTGTAGCATCTTTGTACTTTTTTCATATTTTAATATTTTTATTTTTGAAAAAGAACTGAGTAATTTGTAATCATCATCTTTCTGTATATAAAATCCTTGCGTTACTTACTGACTGTCAGACACGCTACAGCCGAAGCTATTGGGCGCAGGAAGCTGAAATTTGACATGTATGTTCCTTGGCGACCGTAGGGGTGCATTAAGAAGGGATTTCCTGAAACTCCCACGGGATCAGCCAAAACGGGAAAATAAAAAAAATAAAAAAATTGCAGGCGTAGTTGCTAGCGTCCTCTAGTAAGGGATAAAAATATACGCAGGGCTGTTTCCACATTAGGGAAAGCTGATTCAATCATATCATCATGTATTATTTTATACAATTGTGCGTGAATTTGATGTAAACTTGTGCGAGCCGAATCACTGGGTCTGGAACTTATTTTACTTATGACATATGAATGAAACTGATGAATTTCTGTTATTAATTCGGTGTTAAGGTCTTCTGGATATGTGTTTACTAGATTTGTACTGTGGTAACTGTCTTCTGCAGTTTGTTCGGGACACATAATTTTATCGGCATCGGGTATTTTATTCAAGAATGAGAATGAGCAGCAAGTGGGCAAGCGGGAGTGGGGTTATGACTCTAGGTCGCACTCTATGTCAACTTAAAACGCGCGAATTTTCAAATTAGTCCTAGAAGCATTTTTGGTGACGTGAAAGTGAGACGTGATGCCCTAAGGACGGATTTTCTTTGTGCTTCTTCTGGTGCCCCCTCAGACGTGATGCCCTAGGCAATTGCTTAATTTGATTAAGGGTTAATCCGTCACTGTATATAGCTAATAGACTTCTTCGATAAATGAACTATCCAAAACAAAAATAATTATTCAAATCTAACCTGAAGTGTCTGAAATCAGTGCGCTCAACCAAATAAACATTCGAAATATCAAACAAACTTTTCAGCTTTATAATGTTAGTATAGAAGCAAAGATTATATAATACTACACTAGTAATAAAAGTAAACATTACACTTCGTCTACGGTTCTGTTCGCGAGGGAGTCAGTTATCACGACATGTTTGATTTCAGGAAAAAGTGGCGTGTGTTATTTTCCAGGCTGCTAACAATCTCCACACAACATAACATAGCTGCGTAGCGACGTCAAAAAAGGACAAACAAGAACACTTTTGCATTTACATTATAAGTATGGATAAATTGATATTTTCTTAAGGCTTGTTTGCGTGGCAAGCGCCTAAAAGTAATCTGAGCAAAATTTAATTCTATGTTAAACAGTGCCTAAATTGTATGATTCCTAAAAACACTTTCTTGTTCTTCTTACAATGCTCAACTGTACATTGACAGTAAAGGACAGGGCAACTGTTAATAGGTACCAATTTTACGCTTGCACGTTGTCTGGAAAATTGTGAAGTACCTAGTTTCTAGATAGCCATAGCGATTTGAAATATCAAATATATAGTGCTCGATGCTGCCGGCTTCCTTTTGTAGTGTCCTTACGAATGTAAGTTTATTTTCAAAGGGCTGTATTATCTATGCGACATGCTTCGGAGTATTCCGTTACATCGCACGTGGACATGTTACACGTGTATGAAATGGATTTAATCAATAATTGCTACTTATCGTTTTACTTACTAGGTTTTTATTAGTTGGACTTGCTGGACCGGCTTATAAGAATCCTTATTGTTAAGATCAATAGGAGTATCTGTAGCACAGTACCTACTTGACTAAAATATTTTATAATGTTACTGCCTCTATGTTAATTAAAACCAAAGGTATTCATTAATGTAATAGGGATGTTTCCTACAAGTGAAATAAATTATGCAAGTATTTTTAACCAGTGAAATATGTCAAAATATTGGTAGTTTCATTCATCAATTAATGTTAAAACTTTATTTTAACATTTTTTATCGACAATTTATTGATAATAAGTATTCTATTTGACAGCAAAAAACTATGACGTCACTAGGTCTTATTTCATACAGACGCCGCCGCCGTAGAAAAGGTCGTTTTTGACATTTCATTAAAAGTGCTTGATTTGACTAGTTGGAAACCACCCTATTATTATAACTATGATATAAAAATGGTGGTCCATTGGTAATGTTGCTACGCGCAAAATATACCATGGCCAGGATATTCACTTTTAATTGAATATTTATTTTATTGTAGTTTGCGTAGCAACAGACATACAACAATTAATTTGTACAATAACACGGTATTTTTCGAGGAAGTATTCCTTAAAATATAACCAAACAATTCTAGTAAAGAGTTACTAAGCTGCCTCAAGCAATAGAAATTCCTAATTTGTTAGAGCGAAGTTTGATTGGAGCGTATTTCGTTCAGTAAGCTTTGGCTCACGTATCCGTGGTGGTTTCCTCTGTACACTACACAATACGAACAAACGAATCCGTCATAATATTCACTGATCAAAGTGAGAATTTAAGTTTCAATCTATGAGAATATTTTGTCAAATCTGGTTAAACCACCAAAACAAAAAGTGATTGATGCAACCGGGATAACGCTAAGACGCTGATCATGACGATTTGTTACTATTAATGTACGCATGGTGTTAGTATATCGAGAAGGTTATTGCATATAACCTTCTGAATTATTGTTAATACTGTAAGAACACATTTTGGAATGAAATCATTTTGAGTGTTTGCATCATAAAGTTGCAGTTCACTATTATGTTTAGGTTTCCTTTTGTTGATTTTTTGCTGATATAATTAAAATTACCGACTTTCGGATTCGAACATGGTACATCGCCTTTGGGCGGCCCATACACACCGTCACCAGAGATAGCCATACCCTCAAACAAATAGATATACATAGGTTTACTGCTAATATCTTTCAAATAATCGCAGTCTACAGCAACCGCATACACAGAATCCCAACATTGGAATTATTTTCTTGGCACGACAAAATGTATAATAATTGTAATACAAGCACTACTAAAGTTTTCTGGCTTCTGTACAATTGATTTTTTTATGGAGTACTGCCATAGCTGGCTTTCAGTCTGTTTAAATTTGTGCGAAACCTCTAATAGTACAAAGTTGATTGTCACGAAATATAATAAAATTAACCAGCGCCACTGCGCTATAGCAAGTAAAATACTGAAATACATTCTGTAGAAAATTGTTAAATTAATTTTATTTACAGCATTGCGGGTTTCGTTCGTGGCGCCGCAATAGTTCTAAAATATTAAATGAATTAGTATTCACAAACATGTTGTATATCGTAGGTATATAGAATCCATTAGATGATGAGTCTCTTCACTCTGGAGAAAATGAGTTTTACATAAATTCCTCATCTGATGATTTAATCTTTTAATATCACTCTTTATTATTGATAGATGAATGGAAATAGTAATTTATAATTATCAGTTCCCAAAATACACGCCAGGACAAGGTGTTGCGGAAACGGTCTGTGGTATCATACATAATATATACATGTTACGGGCAACGTGACTAACTGGGCCATATGAATAAGGGCCGAGTATTATGAATAGTTTCCAAGAGCATCGGGCTATTTGATAAATTTTTGTATTTTAATTACTTAGACCGGTCCATATTATAATGCCCGACAGCCCGTGGTCCATTTAAAAAATCAACGTAAGCCCGTAAGGTTAGGTGAGACTGTAACTCAAGTAAGTAGGTTATGTTAGGTTCTCTTGTGACCCTTAATCCAAAAATAGTCTCTGGCAACTTAGTGTTTTTGTAAATCTTAGGATTTACAGGTAAATCTTACTGGTAAAAAAAATGTTTTATTATTTTGCCCAAAATGTATTTGCCCTTATTCATACTGACTGGGAAAAGTGATTAGGCATTCAAATTGAATCAAATTGCCCATATGACATGGGCATTATGTATATAGGCCGGTCACTATTCATAGGGACCAGACTTCTCAAGTTGCCCGTAATATAGGTACATACTACAACCATAGTGTAGTACAAAAGAGACCGTAAAATGTCAAAACTAGTCAGTGACAATTTTTTTCAACCTGGGGATTTACAAAGTGATCTTATCTATAAATAAGTGAGACAAAAACAAATCCAGTTCTTAATAACTAAAAATAAAACACAAAAGCTGAACAAAGTACGTTTTTTCACAACATGTTCATCATAATCTATACAACTTTCGGCATAGCTCTCATATGTTGTAGGAAATAAGTAATAAAATCGTACTGCAACTGTTTAGCTTGACTTGTCGTTGTGTGTCCGAGTATTTTCGATTCGAGAAATATAGTTCCGTATTTCGATAAGCTTCGATGGAATGTGGAGAAAAATGCCGTTTGGTTTAGCTGTTGTGTATCTAGAACTTGGTTTATATCGATTGTTTATCAAGCATAATTTCCTATTTGCCAACTCGTGAACGCCGTACTTTGAAAGCAATATAAAGTTAATGCAAGACTAAGAAGGAGTAGAAAATCGTACAGAAAGATTTCGGCATATCTTCTCGATGGTTCGACATGTACAGCTTCATACCTGTATTACAAAATAGATTGCGTAGCCTATTACTATTTTTTTTGTAAAATACGAAATTATATATAAGTATCAACTTTCATCGACTTTCTTTATTGAACACGTATCGTTTAACTTCGCGACTTTGTATTATGTATAAGTGACTGCATCCGTGGTCCAGTGGATAGCGTATGCGACTGCTGATCGGAGGTCCCGGGTTCAATTCCCGGGTCGGCCAAAAGTGTTACTGGGTTTTGCCGAATTCTCAGCAGCAGCACGGAGTCTGGTGATGTGCCCGGTAACGGCAATAGGCTCGACGTGGCACCTAAAAATTCATGGCGAAATGTGAGCGTAATATTACACCTCTGCCTACCCCTTCGGGGATACGGGCTATAAAAAATATTTATTATCAATATACGTAATTCTTTCGTTTCTGACTGACAGACAGAAGAAGAATTTGGAAATTACTATCCTATGAAGATAAAATAGACTGAAGTCGTGGGCGAAGTCTAGACCGTTGTATTATTGAGAAAATCTGTAGTCCATGAAAACTCCAATCTTGTCTAGTCTCATCTAAATAAAAACACCTACGTTTGTTCGTATTAGCATACAACTTTTTAATTAATGTAGTTTGTAGGGTTCCGTACCTAAAAGGTAAAAAACGGGACCCTATTACTAAGCGTCCGCTGTCTGTCTGTACGTCTGTCTGTCACCAGGCTGTATCTCATAAACTGTGATAGCTAGAAAGCTGAAATTTTCACAAATTATGTATTTCGGTTGCCGCTAAAACAACAAATACTAAAAATAAAAAAAAAATTAAGCGGGGTCCCATACAAAAAACGTGTTTTTTTCGTATAATTTTTAAGCAATTTGTTTCTCGATCTTAATAAACAGGTAGAAACTTAAAAAATATTTAAGTATACATATAACAAACGTGATTTTCTTTTATAGATGATGGTACGGAACCCTTCATGCGCGAGTCCGACTCGCATCTGCCCATTTTTTTTATGAAGTTAGTTTAAAACAGCGATTGGTGTTTAGTTTGAATGGTTCGAACAAAATCTCCGATGAATTAACATAAATTATAACAATAAGAAAAATCACAAAAGCACTCTAGACTGGCAGATTTTACATTAACAATTGGTTAATTCAATAAATATTTGTTGTATCTTACCATCGCGAAAGTTTATGAGGATGGATACGTTTGTTATTTGATTTTGATGAAAACGGTATTGTATCTTAGCGTGGGCTTGCTTGGAGTTTCACCCATGTGTAGGTATATATCGGCTGTCGCAATAAAGTTTGTCAATTCATTATTCTGGCGTAGATACCTATACGCTATATTACTGCAAAGTTTTGTGAGAATACGTTCTGTAGTTTTTGCGTAAGAGAATAACAAACAACCATCCTCACAAAATTTTCGCGTTAGCTATAGTAGTAGGATAGCTGAAGCGAAATATATCACAGCAATTAGCTATTTTAGTTCTAAAATGCAAACTAGGTGCTTACGTTACTCATTAAAATGATACCTACCGTTAATGTCTGCAACATGAACGAGAATATACTCCCAAAAGCTTAGAGCTACAACTTTTCCAGGTATTCCGTGAACAAAATTAGATTCTATTTGGATCTGTGTATAGACGTTTCGTAGAACCAACACGGTGGAGGTCGCTCGTTCAATTTTCTATGGAGTCGCTTTGCTAACTCTCCACGTCCGTAGGCACTTAACCTGTTAGCGTTTGCCGCATTCATAGTACATGATGCTAGTTTTTAGTGAAAATGCTAGTCCTGTTATTATTGTAAAGGATGAAATTAGTTTGTTTACTCTTTACGGTACCTGTGAGACGGAGCCTGACTGTAGGAGCTCGTAGGCAGGAACGGAGGCTTGGGTGGCAGCTGGCTAGTGGCGGCACGGCGCCAGCAGCTCGTGGCTTGTAGCCCGTAGAGAGAAGACAGGTGCAGTGAGCCCGTAGGAAGAACGTAGCCCGTAGGAAGAACGTAGCCCGTAGGAAGAACTGGAAACAGCATAGAGAATACACAACAACCGGTCAGGAACAGGCGGTCCCTAGATCGGCTGTTATGCTTAGGAGACACAGATACTACAGACAGAACGTATAGGCACACAGACAACTAGAATATGCTTACCGCCAGCGGGACAGTAGAAAGAGAAGTAGGATTGTAGTTGTAGTACTACTACCATCAGCGAAGTCGATCACTTGCCCTACACACCGTGTAGGGCAAGTGATCGACTTAGATCGCGCACCCATCTTATATAGATATAGGCCTATGACTCACAACTGCCTTTGGCTAGTGAACATGACCATATTTGGTAATATTGCGAACGGCTAAAGGCCGCTGCATACGTAACGAGATAATACCTCGGACGGGGCGTGAACGGGAACGGGACGTGACTGCCTCGTTCAAGACGGGAACGTCTTCTCAATGCATACGTACCGTAACAGTGATTAGGATCTAACGCGCTAGTGTTGTGAAGAAGGAAATATGGATTTTTCATTTGAAGAAGTGGCTTTAATTGCTATTGCTCTAGATTGCGAAGTAGTTATGACCGTGAACAAGAAAAGGAGATTCTCTGTACATCCTACATGGCAGAATACAGAATAGGAAGGAGAATACCACACTCTCTACCAAGAACTTCTGGATGTTGAGACTCAAGTTTATCAGTATTTTCGTATGTCAAAAGAATGTTTTGCTTTACTGGAAAATAAATCATCAGATCATTCGACAAGAATCGATCAACTTCATGTACGTTGAGGCGCGCACGCCAGCAGCGCGCACTGCGCATGCGCAGCAACACTCCGCGCTGACATTAGAGATGTCGGTGCGGAGTTCTATCTGTCGTAAAGTTATGAATGCAATAAATGATAACCGTCTCCAGTGAGTGATAATTCGACTAAAATTTTACGCCACAGATGATTCTTGTACTTAGTGTCTAAATCGTTTAAGGTAGCTAAATTATAGAATGCTGGAATTGACCGTACACACTCGATTAGTTTTTCATCGTCCATTTTCGGCGCTGATGCTAACGTCCAACACTACTTTTCTCTCCGGAATGACCGGAGTGACTGTGCATACGTAGCGGAAACACGGACGGGACGGGGCACGCGCGGGGCGGGACGTGCTAAACATCGTTGGCGGCGATATTTTTCCCGCCCCGTCAGTGCCACGTTCCCGTCCCGTCCGTGTCTCCGTGACATATGCGCTTCCATATACATTTTGTATGAAACGATATTTCCAAAATTTCCCGCTCCGTCCCGTTCCGTCCCGTCCGTGAAAAAACCCGTCACGTATGCAGCGGCCTTTAGCTGGCGTTAAGCGCCTGCGAGATATTATAACGCAATACGTGTAGTATTACGTTACAATACCCCGCTCTGTACAGCAGGATTTTTCGTGTCTAGACAAGAAAAATCCGTCTAACTAAGTCCTCCGAACTTCTGTAGACAGTGCTAAGTAGATAGTGACTATGAAACTCAAACTGCAGGTAGGTACAATGAAAGAATCTAGTTAGGTTAGAAATCAGTGTAGTTAATTAGTTTTAAATCTTTAATGTGCCAACTGCCAATAGATTTACCCGACGAAACCGCTAATTCGTATACTAGTGGTGACTTTTTAGCAATAATAGTATACTTGGTAAACTTAGGAGCTAGTTTTTTGCCAAATGATTTGTCGTAGGTTCTTTTCCACACAGTATCACCCACGTTAAACCCAGCCGATTTACGACGTAAGTTGTATGTGTGTGTATATAAAGTACCATTGTTTTGGTGTTTACGTGCGACACAAGTATCACACGAAGATATAAACTTAATAATGTCAGCGTGCATACCAGGCCAATAATAACGCTGCGCTAAACGTTTATACGTTTTAAAAATACCTAAATGACCCACAGCGAGTTCTGAATGGTATTCTTTAATGGCGGTAGTTCTATCCGAGGTATGTAGGACCTCTTTCCAATCGAATACTTTACGCAATGTACATTTAGATACCATTTATCTGTACAATTTATCATTCCTGATAGAATAATTAGGGAAAGATGTAGGTGAGTTTTTACAGCCATTGTAGATTGTAGTATACCACTGATCCGAGGTTATAGTAGTCTCGTTATCAGTGTTAGTATCAATAGCTGACACGGTAGCATTAACTTTATTAGGCAAGGAATTACTACGAGAGTAATTATTAGATAAAGAAACAGAGTTAATATAGTTTGGTAACAATTTAAATCTTTTCCAGAAGTCAATACCTAAAATTAACGAACTAGTGACTTCTGGAATTACGTACGCTTTTAAGTTATAAGTTTTATTTTCAAAAGTGGTGGGTAGGTTGATATAGCCGATCGGTGTCAAACGATGACCACCCGCCGATCGAAAAAATATAGTAGGGTTGTCACACTTATTCAAAGGGAGATTCTTTTTAGAAATAATTTCTTCATGAGAATTATTGCCCAATATAGTCACGGCAGAACCTGAGTCAAGTAACCCAGTAAGGGGTAGATTCTTAATGGTTACATTAACGTAGGGTCGAAAATCAGTGTAGGGTTTTTGATCACGGATCGCAGCCACAGAATAACTGGAAAAATACACTTTTAGAGTGTTCAGCCAATTTTTCCAGTCTTCTTTGTCAAAATATTTAGGTTTAGAAGATGTACAAACGGTAGGGTTTGTCATCTTATTTGACGAACTACGATCCGAGTAAATTACTTTTTTGAAAAATATTTATTTTTACAGTTAGGACAATTTACGAACGTGACATCCCTAAGGCCACACTTAAAACATATCGGATAACGTTCTCGCTTGCACGTCCCTAGTGAGTGATCAGTTGAACGACATCGCGGGCAAAACACCCACCTCTTATTAGTTATTTTTGTAGGAACAGCTGATTTAGATATCATGTTGACATTATAGTGTTGTAGGTTAGGCACAGGTGTATCGCTCGGTTCGACTTTTATAGATGCGATAGAAGCGTAGTTTTTTAGTTTAGACGGTTTATAGTACTGTGAATTATTATAGTGACCGTGCGTGTCCTTTTTATTTATGTAAGCTAAATCAGGTGCTACTGTGTTAGACGTAGGGTAACTAGGTTCGTGAAATTGTGCACTTAAGCACTGGAACCTCTCATAGTTTAGACATAGTGGTTTTAGAGTGTCTATAGTGTCTATAGCCGTAGTACATGAAGCTAGTACTGTAGAATAACACGGTCTAATATTGTGAAGCAATATATTTAATTTTTCATGTTCGGTTAGTACCGTGTTCGGTGACAATCGCGCAAAAAGTTGGAACATAATTGATAAATAGATGATTATACCCTCAGTTTGCCCTTGAGTACGATTACGAATCTCGGCTAAAAGTTTATAATCATAGTCGTACGGTGTAAAATCAGCTGTGAGTTTACTAGCTAGTTCGTCCCATATAGAAATGGAATATTTAAAACCGCGAAACCAGTGTAACGCATTACCCGTAAAAATTTCGGACGCGTAATCGAATAATCTATTGGTAGGTAGATTTCTAACCGTCCTAAATTCCGTCACGCGTTGTAGAAATTCGCGAACGCAGCCTGTTCCGTCGAATTTGAGTTTCGATAGTTCGCCAACCCTCAAATGCTCCCAGTGGACAGTTACCGGAGTCGACGCTGCCTGTGCAGGGGTTGAATCCGTGCAAGTCATCGTGACTCCGACTTCCGCCGACGGAACATTCGAGTGTTCTATCTTAGATAGCTCTGCCGACAGCATCCGAAAGCGTTCAGTCAGGTCGGATATTTTCTTGCCGTATTTAGGTTCGGATTTGTCTAATCTGCCCAATCTGTGGTAGACCTGGTTGTGCAAAGCCGTAGTTAGCTTCGCCAAGTTGTGGTCGTAAAGTTCCTTAAGGGAAGAGATTCGCGAATCTAAATCGGCAACTGACAGGCTAGCTCCCTTGAAGTCGTCTGCTATGTCTAGGCCTGACTCTAGGATTTCGTCATTCGGAATCAGCTCGAGTAGTTTATGTAGCTGCTTCCGTAAACCTAAAACAGAGGTAGCCGGCTCCTCTCCGCTAATAGCGACCTCGTAGGCCAATTCATTTTTATTAAGTAGGAAGTACTTAATAGGGTTAGTGCTCATGATGAAATGAAGTGTATGATAGGAAAAGAAACGTAAGTATATTACAGCCCTCCGTGTGCAATCGTTCTGCTTTACAAAGAAACTACGACGATTCGGTGTAAAAATGTAGACAATCGATAAGTGACTTGCAAAAACAAAAAAACGGTTATTTCAAATTGCGAACTGTTACGTAGGGAATCGGTAGTTGTTTGAATTAGGCAATAGTAAGATAACATATAATAGTTATACAAGAATATAAATTAAAGATAGACAGCAAAACACAGATATACACAAGTTAAATAGTACGTACCGGTTCGCTGATGTCTGCACCTCCTCGTTTACAAAGACTGACCTCCTAAACAAGAACAACTGCAGTAATTGGAAGTGAGACAAATAGAGTTGGGCGCCACTGAGACGGAGGATCTCAGGTAGGATGTCGGGGTTCGAGAGAAACACTGCTAGGCTGAACAGGTTCTTTATTATGTCTTACTACCGCCTACATACAGTATGACCGAACTAGGTAAGCACTGGCCTGAGGGCTGGAGTGTAGACTCCTGCTGCTCTCCGACGCTCGCAGGGTAGCTGCTCATAGGGTCGCCGATGAGCTGGCCAAGGTGCGCTGTGCAGGCAGCTCTGTGGTCGAGGTTCAGGCTGAGCGGGTCTCAAGTGGTGCAGCCGATTTGGGCCGAGCGGTCAGGCTCAGGCGTCCGTGGCCTGGCTGTAGGAGCTCGTAGGCAGGAACGGAGGCTTGGGTGGCAGCTGGCTAGTGGTGCCACGGCGCCAGCAGCTCGTGGCTTGTAGCCCGTAGAGAGAAGACAGGTGCAGTGAGCCCGTAGGAAGAACGTAGCCCGTAGGAAGAACTGGAAACAGCATAGAGAATACACAACAACCGGTCAGGAACAGGCGGTCCCTAGATCGTTATGCTTAGGAGACACAGATACTACAGACAGAACGTATAGGCACACAGACAAATGGAATATGCTTACCCCCAGCGGGACAGTAGAAAGAGAAGTAGGATTGTTGTCTAGAGTTTGAGCTGAGATCGGGTAAGGTTTACAGAGATCAGTGGAAGCGATTAATTCATCCAGTCTCAGCCCAAGGCAAAGGTCCAACATACACTGCGGTAGCACAGCGAATGAATATAAATTCTAATATTAATAGAAAGTCTTACCAAATATCCCCTGGTGATGTTCTTGAGTGGAGTCCTGGAGGCAAGCTAGACACACACGAGACTAAATTGGCCAATATTAGCAAGTGAATTATCTTTACTTTACCAGACTCCAACGCAGCGTTTTCAATCAGCAAATTCGTCCGGCACCAACCACGTGCATCGGATTCACTCAAGTTTTACAATGTTCGTTAAAATACTATTTTTATCACAATTAACCGGTGCCAGTTATTGATCAAGGAAGTGGCAATCAAACGGGTTCTAAATACAAGATCAAAACGCTCACAAAACGAAATCTATCCAGAGCTAGGTTTTTTCGCTGACCGCGGGAAACGACAAAAGCACCAAAGAGAGTGAATGACAGTTCAGTGTGACCATTATCAGAAATTTTCAATAGACTAAACAAAATGTTACTCAATCGATCTAATCGATTTGACTTATAATAAAAACTAATTCTATTTCAAACATCCACCCGCCCCGGACCGGCCTACCGGTCCGCTAATCGGTTGGTAGACGTGACAATGTTGCAACCGCTCTCCTCAGAATCGAACCGTCCACCAAGACCTCAGCAAATCGGGGAACTCCATCAGCCCCAGTTACCAAATGAAGGATGCGCCCCCTGCGCCATCTGAGTGGCGGAAGGTTAGCCTCCTTGATCAAAACGAGGTCACCAATCTTGGGTGGATCGGTCTTGTCGGTCCACTTAACGCGTTGCTGGAGTATGTGCAAATATTCCAAGTTCCAGCGTTTCCAAAAGCTCTGAGTAATCTGGCGTACCAATTCAAAACGCGAGAGACGACCAGGTCTCGTATCAATATAGGGGTACTCAGGCAAGGCGACAAGTGGGCGACCAATCAAAAAATGGCCCGGCGTAAGGGCCTCCAAATCATTCGGATCTGAGGAGATCGGGCACAATGGCCGAGAGTTCAAAACGGCCTCAATCTTACAAAACACAGTTGCGAGTTCCTCAAATGTAAGGACAGATTCACCGATTGTCCTGCGCAAGTGTGTTTTGGCCGATTTTACGGCGGCCTCAAATATACCACCCCAGTGTGGACAATTTGGTGGGGAAAACAACCAATTTATCCCACGTCGGGCAAGCCTATCACCTATATCAGCTTTGTTGGTTTCAAGAAAATTAACAACATCATTCAGATAATTATAAGTGCCCTTGAAGTTAGTGCCGCAGTCAGAACGGATCAAGGAAGGCAGCCCTCTGCGGGATACAAATCTGTCAAATGTGGCTACAAACGCCTCGGTCGTAAGCGAGGAGACCAGTTCTAAGTGTACGGCCTTTGTGGAAAGACAAACAAAAACACACAAGTAGGCCTTGACAGTCTTGCTGTTTCGAAGTGTCGACGTTTTCACCAAAAAAGGACCAGCGAAGTCCGTGCCAACACCGTCAAACGTCCTGCTTTCAGTTACGCGATCTGCCGGTAAGTCCCCCATCAAGGGCTGCATGGTAGAAGCCTTGAGCTTATAGCAAGGGATGCAGCGAAAGACTACACTCCGAATAATTCTTCGGGCAGACAAAATCCAAAACTCGCGTTGCAAAATGGCCAACAAGGCATTACAACCAGCATGCGATTTTTTAAGGTGACGGTCAGTTACCAACAAGCGTACCAAATGACCGTCCTTAGGTAACAAAAGGGGGTGACGAGCCCCGTAAGGGAGGTTGGCGTTCTTGAGACGCCCTCCAACGCGCAAGAGACCCGTTTCGTCCAAAAAGGGGTTCAATTTAGATACAGCTCCCGACAATTTCTATTTCCCCGACTTGAGGATAGCAATCTCCCTTTCAAAATGCGCCAATTGCACAGAACGAACCCAAAAGGTGAGGGACTCCTGTCGTTCCTGTGGCGAGAGAACCGGTGTCAGTCGTTTCTGTTGTGGGTGCCTAAAATTAAAAACAAAACGCTTTATCCAAGCAGTGACACCTAACAACTTGTCGAGGGAGCTGTAACGATTCAACAAAAAATCGGGGTCGAAGGCGCATTCTACCTTCTCAAGAGCGAGTGTTCGTAGACCCGGCAAATTAGAAGTATTCAAAACTGGCGTTCGAGGCCAATCAATTTCTGGTCGACTCAACCATTCCGGACCCCACCACAGCGAATGACCTATCAAACTAGGCGTCAAGCATCCGCGCGAGGCACAATCAGCGGGGTTGAGCTCACCTGGCACGTGTCTCCAAACAAGTTTGGCTTCGGATTTCTGGATTTGGGAAACGCGATTAGCGACAAATACCTCCAAGGTGTGGACAGAAGCCTTCAACCAACAAAGTACAATTTGGCTGTCTGTCCAGGCGTAGGTCCCATCAATACAAATGCTTTTACCCAAAGTGTTAGACACGTGGTTCAATAAGCGTACAAGTAGAGCTGCTCCCGAGAGCTCCAATTTTGGAATGGTCAGAGATGTCCGAAGGGGTGCCACCTTGCTCTTTGCCATGATCAGGGAAACTCTCACCTGACCTGAGGCACTGACTGTGCGCAAGTACACCACAGCCGCGTGACCACGTTCCGAGGCATCACAAAACCCGTGAAGGGTGGCCTTGTACTTCCCGGGAGGAAGGATGGGACGAGGCAAGGAGATCTCATTGACGGCAGGAAGCGAGGATACAAAAGAGGTCCATTCCTCAACAAGAGTGCCGTGCAGGGGTTCGTCCCAGGTCAATCCTGCTGTCCAAAGCTTCTGCAAGAAGCATTTTGCCCAAAATATAATTGGACAGATCCAACCGTTCGGATCAAAGGTTCTGGCGACAGTAGACAATACGAGACGTTTAGTCCAAGAACACGGCAATTTCAAGTCTACGTTATATGTAAAGATGTCTTGGACTGGTCTGTACTGAACGCCGAGAACAGCCATCATGGCGGGGTTGTCAACAATCTCAAACAAATGTGGATCCTGCTGATGATCCTCTGGCAAGCCTTCCAAAAGCGCTGGTGAGTTGGAAATCCATTTGCGCAACTCATAACCAGCGGAGGCCAAAATACCTATCAATTCGTCCTGCAGGAGGATCGCCTCGTCCACTGTGGAGGCGCCCGAGCAAATGTCATCGACGTAAATATCGTCTTTCAAGATGGCGGAGGCTCGTGGGAAGCGTAAACCTTCGCGGTCTGCGAGCTCCCAAAGAGAACGTATTGCCAAGTAGGGGCTTGACCTTAACCCGTACGTATTAGTATTGAGCTCGTAGACGACCATGGGATCGCGAAGAGACTCTCTCCAAAGGATCAGCTGGAAGCGACGGTCATCAGGGTGGATAATCGTCTGCCTAAACATCATTTTTATGTCGGCCACAAAGACAACCTGATGTCGTCGGAAGCTGGTGATGACGTCACAAAGGTCCTTGACCAACTTGGGACCAGAATGCAAGCACTGGTTCAAGGATACGCCTGTTGAAGTCTGCGCAGAACCATCAAACACTGTGCGCAGCTTGCCAGTCGATGGCTTCAATACCGCATGATGCGGGAGAAAGTAATGCTCCACCGAACGCCAATCCAAATTTGACACAGACATGTGTCCCAACTGTTCATATTCCCTCATGAACTCAATGTACTTCTGTCTGAGCTCCGGATCACGACCCATGCGGCGCTCCATGGCCAACAACCTCTTTTCGGCTAAAGGTCGTGACTCACCAAGCGGAGGCCGAACAGACAGGAAGGGTAGCCTCGTAATAATCCGACCAGAACGGAGTCGACCAGTGTTGTTCTGGAAGAACAGCTCGCACTCCTCATGTTCTGGATTCAAACGGGGAGCTTGAGGGGGCTCCTCTATCTCCCAAAACCTCTGAACCGCATCAGAGAGAGCGGAGCCTACAGCTAACAAATTGTCAAGTTCCGGTGGAGGGGGGTCCCTAGGTACAGGTCCCATCAAAGCAAATCCAGATATGGTCGGGATGGCAGTCAAACCATTTGGCACCAAGACCCTTTTCCCACCAATCAAAATTCCACCGAGGACATCAGAGCCAATCAACAAGTCGATTTGTCCCGGTGTGTCAAATTTGGGGTCTGCCAGTTCCAATCCCGATGTCAAATTCACCACAGCAGCAGGTAGCTGCTTCTGTGGGTGCATACCCAAAATATTCTTCAACACAATAGCCGAGGTTTTAATCCTCGGGTGTGAAGATTCAACAGGGCCAAACAAAACCTTAACTTGCCCTTCAACATTAGAGGCTACGTCACCTATGCCCCGTATACAATTTGGAAAAGAGCCCATATTTAATTTAACCTGCCCTACCAAATAAGTGGAAACAATGCAACCTTGTGAACCTGTGTCCAATATAGCACGGACAACAACAGAGGTCCCCGTGGGTCCCCAGACCCTAACAGCAACCGTTGGTAGGATAACGATCTCAATGGGAGAGGTTGGCGTTATAGGGCAGGGATCAATGACCTATTGTTGCCTGGGCGGCGACCGTTGGCCAGGACCAGGCAAATCAAAATGAGGGTGCGGCTTGAAGTCCTCAAAAGCGCGATGACTCGATCCGCGCGCCATCTGTGGGGGGTCATAATGACGCACCCGCCCAAAACGAGGTGGGCGCGAGTCAAGGCGGGGACGCTCCGCCAAAGGAGGGGAATACCTGGGGCAGCAGTCATGGTGCTGGTGACGTTGCGCGGCACATTCAGGTGCGCGAGAGAGAGGAGGCGTGCGCACGCTACGGTTCTCCAAGCGGGGTGAGTGGCGATCAATTGAGCGAGGCGACTCTCGGCTACGCGCCGGTGAGCCTCGGCTGCCACCTTCAAAACACCCGCCCGTGCGCGGCGTCGGCTGGTTGGACAAGCGGCCAACCTCTCTGGCATTCATACAGAGAATGTCCAAATGCTGTCCTCCACAGTGAGGACATGGGCGAGAGTTTGGGCAGTCTCGCTGGTAGTGGGACCCCAAACAAGAGAAGCAAAGGCGGCGGGCATTCGCGATGCGCCTACGAGAGGCGACATGAAGGTCCAAGAATGCCCTACAACTGGTCGTTCTGTGCCCCGTGACCTTGCAGTAGGAGCACTCCACTGGGCTCTGCGTGACTGCAAAGCGAGGAGGGCGCCGGTCAACATTGGCTCGAGTGTGAACGCGAGCCTGCTCCTTGACCTTGGGCGGCTGCGACTTAGCCGGCGTGTCACCACCGGAGTTGTCCAAGACCCGGCACTCATCCTCCAGGAACTTCTCCAGGTCAGCAAAGGGGGGCAGATGGGTCGCGCTATCCCCACCAAAGCGCTGCTCAAAACGCGACCTCAGGTCGGCAGGCAGCTTTTTCAGTGCAATGTGCACCAATAGATAGGACCATTG
This sequence comes from Euclidia mi, assembly GCA_944739405.2. NCBI lineage: Eukaryota > Metazoa > Arthropoda > Insecta > Lepidoptera > Erebidae > Euclidia > Euclidia mi. Next base: position 75,283,471 of record OX123184.2, on the reverse strand, counting down.
GTCCACGGGCAGGTCAAGGCACTTAAGTGCGTTGATGGCCACCAAGAGCGGGTTCAAAAGTTGGGTGCGCAACCCAGAGACCCGGGTGAGCGTCGGCAAATCCAAAATCTGCTCGATGTGCGTGTCGGCGAGGCCACGCTTATTATGGTACCTACGGGTGATTAGGTCCCGAGCCGTCTGGTACGCCTCGTCAGACACGCGCAGATGCTGGATGAGGCCCTTAGCCTCCCCATCCAGAACCGACATTAGATAGGCCAACTTTTGTGCCGGCCGAAGGTCAGCCCTATCATTGACCAGGCTGTCGAACAAATTAACGAAGCCCAGGTAGCTTCCTAGGCAGCCATCAAAATGGGGGAGGTCCAAGGTAGGGAGCCTACTCACCAGCCCTGGTGCTGACCTAGGAAGCTCCTGCTTCAGGCCGGGTTGCCCTTCCCTATCGGCAACTAGTTGTCTCGCAGTATTGGAGACAGCATCATACAGGTCTAAGACCTGGGCATAGTCTTCGCTGACCTTATTTCGCTGGTCAGCGGTGAAATCATTGATTGACACTTCAAGACAACAAGTGCTGAAAGTGCGGAATTGCTGTTCCACACTTGCCAGGCGATCGTCAATCCGCTCGTACCTTTGTAGTAAGGCCTGCTGGCGATCAGGCCGGTTCACTAAAGCACTGGCCGAGGCAAACCAGCGCAAATCTGATGCAATGGCACCAGCAGCCGCACGCAAGTCCTTGATAGCTGACATAATCAAAATTTCAAAAGAGCCCGGACAAGCGTTAAACAATATTAACAATCAAAACTTAATTTTTCTCAATTCTTTGAAACCAACAAAGTATTAGCCTGTTTACTGCAAGTGCAGGCAAGTGACAGGTATTTACTGCCCAACAAAATTTAAGGTTTCAGTATATTGAAACAAACACAAAAGTTATCAAAGTTATAACTTATAACAAATTAATAAAGTTGAAACTTCAACTTAATTAATTAATTATTTGCAACAGACAGACTAACTGTGTTATTTATGATATACAATAGGAAGTAAGCACAGAATATGTGTTACCTAACAATATTATCTTTATATTATAACAAAACAAAGTTTATTAATGTGACCCGCCCAAGTGGCAAGGTCAAGTTGGTTTGTTATGTTTATGAATATATGCAATAAACTAAATTTACTAAATTTATTGATACATACAGCTGTTATGTATCCATACAAACTGACTTATTAATGCAACAACAAATTTAAGTTAGATTTTTCAACAATACAAATCAACAATTACTGATTGAGGTTATGTGACAATGTGTTTCAAATTATCTAGGTCAACTTATACAATTAAATATTATGTATTTTAGTCAATAACTGACCTGACAAACACTACAATACTGTCTACAAGGTGATAAGATACAAGCTCATACCAATCTGAGTTTATACTCAGTAATGCAACAGCGGCTAAATTTCAACTACAGCTCTGCACCAAAAATATGTCTAGAGTTTGAGCTGAGATCGGGTAAGGTTTACAGAGATCAGTGGAAGCGATTAATTCATCCAGTCTCAGCCCAAGGCAAAGGTCCAACATACACTGCGGTAGCACAGCGAATGAATATAAATTCTAATATTAATAGAAAGTCTTACCAAATATCCCCTGGTGATGTTCTTGAGTGGAGTCCTGGAGGCAAGCTAGACACACACGAGACTAAATTGGCCAATATTAGCAAGTGAATTATCTTTACTTTACCAGACTCCAACGCAGCGTTTTCAATCAGCAAATTCGTCCGGCACCAACCACGTGCATCGGATTCACTCAAGTTTTACAATGTTCGTTAAAATACTATTTTTATCACAATTAACCGGTGCCAGTTATTGATCAAGGAAGTGGCAATCAAACGGGTTCTAAATACAAGATCAAAACGCTCACAAAACGAAATCTATCCAGAGCTAGGTTTTTTCGCTGACCGCGGGAAACGACAAAAGCACCAAAGAGAGTGAATGACAGTTCAGTGTGACCATTATCAGAAATTTTCAATAGACTAAACAAAATGTTACTCAATCGATCTAATCGATTTGACTTATAATAAAAACTAATTCTATTTCAAACAATTGTAGTTGTAGTACTACAACCATCAGCGAGACGGTGTGTAGGGCAAGTGATCGACTTAGATCGCGCACCCATCTTATATAGATATAGGCCTATGACTCACAACTGCCTTTGGCTAGTGAACATGACCATATTTGGTAATATTGCGAACCGCTAAGCTGGCGTTAAGCGCCTGCGAGATATTATAACGCAATACGTGTAGTATTACGTTACACCTGTAGTGAAAGAAAATCTAACCTGTTCATCTAATGGGTCACAATCGTCACGGAAAGTTTCACACTTGTGTCCCCGTGACCAAGCCTAGTTTAACTCGTGTCAAAACGTCGAGGAAAATATAAAAACTATGATGTCACTTTTTTATGTTTATATGATTGTGACTCGTTTTCTGAATATACGTATATTCAAGGTTCTGAAAGATTAAGAGTACCAGCACTCTCTTTGTATGCGATTTGTTAATGGAAACTATAGTTCGCAGCTAGGTTATAGCGACCAGCAATAGCTGGTCGATTCCCCTGTTACTACAATTTTATTGACCAACTATCACTTATGGTTTTTTCGTTATAAGGGTAGGTACTTATATATTACGGACAGCTACCGGTGATATCGATGGCACGTGGACCTCGATAAGTCTAAAGAATAATGATATTTAATGTTAAGACCTAGAAGATTCGATCCAGAATATGTGCGGCAGCTGGAGCCTAGCTTTTTTTGTATAAAATATAAACCTGAACAAATCTAGGTGCTCAATAAGAAATTCTTTACTTCTTAGCTCGCTGCTCTGCCAAACGTTATATGTATCAAGTCTTTCAAATTTTGTGTTGATACTCCGATGTTGTTGTGTAAGTGTCGGGACGTGTCGACCCCACCGCCCACTGAGGGAGTTACTCTGACGAGTAGATACTCGTCATAGTATCTCCCCCAGTGCAAGCAGTCAACCGAAAGATGGCGGTCAAACCATCCGAACCTGGCGGAAGTAAATCCCAAGTTGCTAGATGGGCAGCAGCGTCCAGCACTAAAAACTTCCGCCACTGCGATCGTCAATACGCCTGCCAAGCGTGGCGACTATGGCAAATCCCCCCATACATGAACCACACCAATAAAAACCGGCCCCTAGTCCCCGGCGGCCCCGCTAGTCCTGGTTATGGTAGCGGCCATGGTAACGGCGGGGCAAGGGGTGCGAAGAATCTCCGGAAGAGATCGGGCTACCACCACCAACGACAATTGGCCCTGGCAACACTGAACACGCGCACACTGCGGACCGACGAGAAGATTGTCGAGCTGGAAGAAGAATTGAGCAAGTTGCGATGGGATATCATAGGCCTATCTGAAGTCCGAAGACAGGGGGAGGACTCGATAGTTCTCAATTCCGGCAACTTGCTCTTCTACCGGGAGGGCGACCAACAGTCCCAAGGTGGTGTCGGGTTCATCGTCCACAAATCTCTCGTGACCAACGTGGTAAATATCGGGAGTGTATCGAGCAGGGTAGCGTACCTTATACTCAGAATATCCAAGCGGTATTCGCTGAAGGTCATACAGGTATACACTCCGACCTCGACGCACCCCGATGAGGAGGTGGAAGCCATGTACGAGGACATATCTCGGGCTATACATGGCTTCAAAACCCATTACACCGTGGTCATGTGAAACTGGGCAAACGCGACGGTGATGAGCTGAGAGTGGGGCAATTTGGTTATGGGCATCGGAATTCCCGGGGTCACTTGCTGGCTAGCTTTATGGAGAAGGAAGGCCTCTACATGATGAATTCCTTCTTCAAGAAGCGAGAATGCCGCAAGTGGACCTGGGTAAGTCCAGACGGTGCCACCAAAAATGAGATCGACTTTATCATGTCGACGAAGAGGCAGATATTCAATGATGTGTCCGTGATCAATTCACTTAAAGTGGGGAGCGATCACCGAATGATAAGAGGCACATTGAATATCTGTACAAACCTCGAACGGTCGAGGTTGATAAAGTCCACGCTCCGACCGGCACCGGTTCATATCCAAAACCCCGAGATTTTTCAGCTCGAACTCAAGAACTGTTTCGAATTCCTGGGCGAATGCGTAGATGTGGACGAGTACAGTAACGGGTTCGTGGATGCTGTCCATACAACAGGGGCTAAATTCTTTAAGCCCCAGAAAAGCAAGAGAACCAGCAAGATCTCGGGTCCGACCCTCGAGCTGTTAGAGGAAAGGCGCAAGATGGTTCTGCTATCCTCCGACGACATGCCGAAATATCGGCACCTCAACAGACAGATCTCTAAGTCTCTGACTCGCGATCTCCGCCAATACAACACAAAATGTGTTCGTGAGGCGATCGAGCAGAATAAGGGATCCAAAGTGTTCCAGAGGGATCTGTCTGTTGGGCAGAGTCAGCTGACAAAGCTGAAGACGGAAGATGGCAGAATTGTATCGTCCAAGCCTGAGATCTTGGAGGAGATCGAAAGGTTCTATGGACAGCTATACACGACAACGCAACAACCCGCAAGTACTCCAGCGTCAGACCCTAGAGCTGGATTGACCCGACACTATACCGAAGATATCCCGGACGTCAGCATGCATGAGATTAGTGTGGCTCTCAAACAGCTCAAAAACAACAAGGCGCCGGGTGATGACGGAATTACGAGCGAGCTTCTGAAGGCTGGCGGTGCACCCGCTAGAGAAGCCCTTCGGAAGCTATTTAATTACCGATAAATCGAAGTGCTGAAGTGCTTGTATGAAAACGCCACTATGTCAGTCCGCCTCCAGGACCAGAGTTCGAAACCTATTCAACTCCAGCGAGGAGTGAGACAGGGGGATGCCATATCCCCGAAACTGTTTACCACTGTGCTGGAGGATGTTTTCAAGCTTCTGGACTGGAATGGACTCGGCATCAACATCAACGGCGAGTACATCACTCACCTTCGATTCGCAGACGATATCGTAGTCATGGCTGAGACCATGGAAGACCTAGGCACAATGCTCGATGGCCTCTGTAGAGTCTCCCAAAAAGTAGGTCTTAAGATGAACGAACATGGACAAGACGAAAATCATGTCGAACGTCCATGTTGTACCTGCTTCTATTCAGGTTGGGAACTCTACGCTCGAAGTTGTCGACAAGTATATCTACCTGGGACAAGTAGTCCAATAAGATAGGTCCAACTTCGAGAAGGAGGTCAATCGTCGAATCCAACTCGGTTAGGCAGCGTTCGGGGAAGCTACAACATATCTTCTTGTCCGATATCCCGCAGTGTCTCAAGACGAAAGTCTTTGACCAGTGTGTGTTGCCAGTGATGACTTACGGATCAAAGACGTGGTCGTTCACTATGGGTCTTATCAGAAGGCTCAAGGTCACTCAGAGGGCGATGGAGAGAGCTATGCTTGGAGTTTCCATGCGAGATCGAATCAGAAATGAAGAGATCCGCAGTAGAACCAAAGTCGCCGACATAGCTCTCCGGATAGCCAAGCTGAAGTGGCAGTGGGCAGGGCACATACCTCGAAGAACCGATGGCCGTTGGGGTAGAAACGTTCTGGAGTGGCGGCCACGTACCGGACGACGCAGCAGAGGTAGGCCCCCCGCAAGGTGGACCGACGATCTCGTCAATATCGCGGGAGGCGGTTGGATGCGGGCGGCTCAAGACCGGTCTGTGTGGAGAACCTTGGGGGACGCCTGTGTCCAGCAGTGGACGTCGTTTGGCTGATATGATGACTCTGATGTTAATCAATTTTAAGAAAATGGTGATCGTTCACACTGAAAAATTTAATATTACACCACTGATTACCATAACCACTGAGCCCTACGTAAGCATAATGTTGTTACCACATATTTTTCAACATTGTTAAGTTATATGTCGCAGAATAAATTCCGCTTCAACAACCCGATCATCCTTCAATATTATATTGTAGTACAGCGCCTCCATACTGACGATATTCAATATCCAATGTTGATACACATTGTTGCTTTTATATAGCCTTCTACAATGTGGCTCACTGAGGCAAACTGCAGGGTTTAAGAAGTTACCACTGTGTGAAACAATAAACAGCAAATTTTAAACTTAAATTGGCTATGATCACGATAGCCGATAAGTTCCCAGTTCATATTATATATTTTTCTTTTCTTTTAAAAGACAATGTTCGTAATTGGAATCATACGCTGTGCACTATGATATGAATGAATATTCAACTTACGAACACAATTAACACCCAGACTAGAAACAACCATGGATTGATCACGGAAATTATCGTACCGTGTGGAGATCAAATCCACAAGATTACAACCTTATAATACTGCTAAAATCACCAAGCCATCCGTATAGTCAATATCAATACATGAAATGGACTACTTTTTACTAAACAATTCCATTATTTCTGCCTACGCATTTATTACAACAAAAGTCGGACTCTACATTTACGAACGATGATGGTTTCACGTGGGCGCATAAATGAGTATTTGTTCCTTTATATTATTGCAATTAAAGCACCAGATGTTTTTAGTACAAAAGTCAGGCAATTGTAAAATAATTTTATATTAAGTCATGCCTGCACATACCTACAGTAATTTACTAAGTTGACATTAAAACGCAAATAGGAATATTAACCAAATATTTTTGAGAAAGTAGTTAAAACAAGGTGACATCACCGACATATTGCTACCCCTTTTTGAGCCCGAATGTTTTTTGTATATTAGTATGTCAATACAAAATTAAGAATATAATAAGTAAACTAAATGACGTCATCCGAAGTACAAGATACTAAAGCTACCACTACTTACGTCATTCGAACGAAGGTTATCTGAACGATTCATCACTTCGTCCGGCTTACCCGGAACACCATCTGACATGGTGACAGTTAGTATTTCCATTGTCACCCGATGACATCGTTAGCCCTGACCGATACTTTGATGCGACACCCGCTGCGCTGATGGCGACTTATTGAAGGTTTCGTTGCTTTATATTACGGCTATACGTATTAATGACGATCGTGAAAGTTATTAGCAGCATTACGTAATTGTTGAATTGTTACACATTTCATGCTAGCTTTATAAGAGATATTGTTATTGTACATAAATAATAGTATGTGATGGAAAATGTATAAAAGTAAGTACCTATGTGACAAAAATCTCAGACTAAACGTACTATGTGAGGTAATGGTTTAAAAGTTATTACTATTACTTACTATTTGAATTACATAGTAAAAGTATAGAACAAGGATACATTAATTTGATCAGAGATCAGTCCTCTGATCCAATTAATATGCCCTTTCTGAACAATGATTAACAGGACAGTCCAGGCTGGCGTCGTTAATTTGTTGATGCAGAAATATATAATGCATGTTAGTATTTCGTATAGGGACAATGTAATATTATCACAGTAGATACACAGCTGCTCGCGCGTATGTTCAGTCCGACATCCTCGTTGCCTATGCAGTAAAATAAATATTTATGATGCATAGGTGCTGAAAAACTTTGGTGCTACTGGGTTTTCCGAATTCTCTGTTGCAGCACGGAGTCTGGTGATGTGCCCGGTAACGGCAATAGGCTCGCCCCTTATGACGTGGGATTTAAAAATTCATGGCGAAATGTGGGTGTAATATTACACCTCTGCCTATCCCTTCGGGGATACACGCGTCATGCATTTCGATACAGCGGAAGCTGGAAATGTTTTGTTGTACTTTTTGAGCAAGGATAGATTAGAACAGAATAATTGTATGTGTCTCTCATGATAAATCATCGGTATTTATATAGCAGTTTGCACTAGAATAAAGACTAGTGTCTAATGTAGACATTAGTCATTATTGTGATGTCGCCGAGCCTGGTGATTTGTTTTACATATCACCAGGCTCGGCGATCAGACATGACGTTTACAAAACTTATCTTGTGTTAATTGAGACATATGAAGAAAACTGTTCAGTAATTAATAATTTCAGTGCTACTAAAATTCAAACACGTACCTAATTATTAGGAATATTAGTTACTTTCTACATGACAACTGAGTGTACGAATAAATAGATCACGTATTTTACTCTTATATATGAAGGGTACTCACCCCTTCAGGGATCATATATTAAGTATATAGGAATTTTTAGCAAAATGTTATTATTGACATCGTACCAACGTCATATGTATGTATATTGCTTTACTCTTTGTGTGCGAACACTGTCCTGTGCACACGCTTTGTGTAATGAATTCTATTCTTGGTGATCAATATCCTTCTGTTGTTTAATAATATGTAGCATTATAAGTAATAGCGGCGTTATTTGTATATCTGCCTAGATAGACGGTGGTAGACGAGTAAGGTATTACATCATCTTAACAGCGTTTCGCAGTCCACTGTTGGAGATAAGCTTCTTTTAATTTGCGTCCCAATAGCATTGTTAGCCAATAGGTGAATATGACGTAAAGATTTGGCGTCAATGGGGTGGCATTTTTCGTTTCGTAACTACGATTACTGTAGAGCATCCGCTACTTCGGCGTAAGAGTAAATATTAAATTAAAATAAACAAAGATGAATATTGCATGCTGTGGTTCATTTTCGGTTTTATTATTCGCTTAAACGTATATATTCACTTAACTGGTAACGGACTTAGATAATAAACTAGCTGTTGCCCACGGCTTTGATCGCGGATATAAATATATTTACTTTCATGCCCGATAGTTGGGGAGGATAGGCCGGGTGGTAACGGCCGGATGCTGCCGTTGTTTTCGTTGTGGTAGTTGCTGCGGCCCTGTCAGGACAAGGCGCTACATACGTTGGCGGAATGCTTCGCCTGGCCATCGCAACGCCGTGACCTGGTCGTGGAAACTGTTACGTTCTCTCGCTCTCGACACTGGTTCTGCACACAGTCTGGAGTAAGAGGCCTTGGCACGCTACCGCCTCTTACTGCGAGGCAGTCATGCTGACAAAGGAGACGGATAATGGCGATGAAGGTCCTTAAAACTCGGTTAATTACATTCAACAAAGAGTTTCTATCGCGTATTCCATTCGCGTTTCCATAAAAGGAGAACTCACGAACCGTCAACGAATTCCAAACTAGACAGAGCCTGGGTTATGGTAACCAGGCAACTAATAAACATACATAGTACGTACTTATATAAATTATTTGACTGGCGTGTTGATCCAGTAATAAAGGGTTCCTTTCCCATCCAGGATTGATCGTTGTGTTAGCGATATTGTGTGTTCTGTGTCTGAATGTAATTTATAAATAATTTGTATTTGTTTAAGAATATATAAGCATGTTTACTGGTTATTACGTTGTAATAGTCCAGGCTCTGCTTACTTTTGGGGATCAGATGAGCATGTGAGTGTTATCCTAGTATTTTAGCATTATCACATAAATTGAATATCGATTGCTCTCAACTTGCAAGGAAACAATCGTCGGCTGTCTCTGCAATAAACCAACGTGATATTTATAAACTCGCAAAATTTTTGTAGCGACGATTTATGACACAAATAGTATTGGTTGCAAATTGCCGTTACCGGGCACATCACCAGACTCCGAACTGTTACTGAGAATTCGGAAAAACCCAGTAACACTTATGCTCGACCCGGAAATAAAACCTGGGACCTCCGATCAGTAGTCGCATAGAGTCATTCGAGGCAACTGTGCGCACTTTTGCCTTTCAGATCTTACTGTGCTTTAAATATTAACGCTAGAGAAATAAGAAAAGAATCTTTGAATAGAGCATTTATTCACCTATAAATAAAAACAGAAATTATAGGAATTATAAAGAAAAAATCGGAATGCGTTCACTTGCCCCTCATTGCGGGTAACCGTGCGCACTCCTGTGGTGTAAAACACAAAAACAATTAGAAACCAATATTTTTTGTCAACTTTTTTCTGGAAACTCTTACTGTTAACTCGGTCTTAATTTTCAGTCACACAGGTATTGAGTTAACTTATATATTTTGAGGTGAATCTCATTTATCTTAATCACAAAGTTCAGTCAGTTTGCTTTGGCGACCAATTCAGTGACCCATTGAATCTGCAGCTCTAACCAGTTTAAGTCTTTTGGGCAGACAGGATTCACTGATACCAATGGCAGCTGCAGCAGCTTTCTTACTTTATAGGAACATTTAGATAAGGAACTTTCACATATAAGCGACGTTCTACACAAGAACGGGTACTAAGCGACGTTCTACACAAGAACGGGTAATCAGACCACCCAGACATACTAAGAAACACCTGGACTTCAAGGTTGAACGACACCCAGCGTACTTGCCGTACGTCAAAGGAGTGACATATAAGGTCGCCAATATCCTTAAGAAGGTCTCAGTTAAAACTATCTTCACTCCTTTTAAGAAACTGTCGCAATATATAAGATAATAAAAAAAAGAAAGACAGTCTTCCCTTAGAAAAGCCAGGTGTATACAAAATTGACTACAGCTGTGGGAGTTCCTATATAGGACAGACTAAACGCACCATCTCTTGCCGGATAAAGGAACACATAAGGGCAGTCAAAAATAATGAACCACACAAGTCAGCCATAGTTCAACATCTCTTAGACTCGGGTGCCGACCACTGGATTAAGTTACACAACCCTCAGGTGCTTTCGACAGAACGCCACTACATACCCCGAATGGTTAGGGAAGCTATTGAAATTAAAAAGTTCAGAAATTTCAATAGGGAGGATGGGTTTCAACACTGTCGAGTATCTGGCATCCAGTGGTACGTCTATGTAAAACCCGTGAAAATAAAAAAGTCAAACCGCGAGCTGACGTAGTGAGTGTAGTATGTAGTGATCGGGTACAGTGCGATAGTGAAAACAGTGGCAGTGGTGTTGTACGCAAAAAACGAGTAAGAAAGCGGGTAGACCGTTATACTTGCTCGTAACATTCATCCACCCGCAATACCCTCAGTACATCCGTGAACATGGCGCTTGCAACTGTGCCGAAATATCGGTTACTCCAAACAAAGGTACGTGGTATAAATCCCGAAAGACAATTTAAAATAAGTTTCTTACTTTTTCAATTTCGGATATGCTCTTTAGCCTTAGCAATTTGGTTATCTGTCACTAGTGCTAGGTCAGGTTTTTGCCTAATATAATTATGTTCGCGGCATGATGATCAACATATAAACAAAAAAATATTATTATTGAAAATTACCTTGAAGATTTATATAAAAATCTTACTATACTCAGTAAATTAATTAAGACTTTCTGTATCATTCTAAAATATTGGTCATGGGGGTAAGTGTACGTGTGCGCACACTTTCCCCAGGAAGCCAAAATACAATTAAATTTTTTTACACGTTTAGGAACCAAACATAACTTCAAAATAAGTTCTCACATATTTACAAGGATATGCTAATTATAAAAAGAAATATTACTTACCGTTACTGGATCAGCAGGCAGCGATAGCCTAGTGGAGATACCAACTGACTGCCTTGCAGAGGGTATCGGGTTCGAATCCACGGCGCGCACCAATGACTTTTCGGAGTTATGTGCGTATTGAATTGTTTACTATCGCTTGTCCCGTGCCTCGGAGAGCACGTTAAGCCGTCGGTCCCGGTTTTCATGAAGATCTTTGACAATCGTTATAGGGCGTCAGTACCTTCTAAAGTAAACTGACACTAGTCCAAACCATGGAATATCGCTATCCCTTCGGGTTGCGGACGTCAGACAGGCAGTCGCTCCGTGGAAAAGCTAATATTCAGCCAAATCCGGTTAGACTAGTAAACGGACCCCAGATTGAAACTGGGATAACACTAAGAGGATGATGACTTACCGTTACTAGATCACAAACGTGGACGTGACAGGATTTGTCAAAATGCTAAAAGTTACAATTAAACTAGGAAACGTATGTAATTATTTGCGAATAAAAAGTAAACGAAAGGTCACGCGGCGTAGTGTCATGTCGCAACTAGTTTGCCACTTCGGGGTCCTTGTTTCACCCGAATGAACCGCCTCTCTCCTGCAACCCGTTCCGGAGATATCCACAGTGCGCTCACTTACCCACTGCGTACGGTTACCCCGAATGACTCTACACTATCCACTGGACCACGCAGGAAGTAATAAGCGTGTATAGAAGAGTTGACGATGCTATTGACTTACAAATACTAAGAAACGCTTTTCTTGTTGGTGCTGTTAGAAAAAAAAGTTACTTGTCAAATTAAACGACTAACTGTATAGCCTGTATAAAGTCGATTCTTTAATTGCATATAAGTGGTTCTAGATAGTTGTAAAAATATATTTATTTATTTTTCCATTAATTGTACGGTTTTAGTTTTATTCATGTAGGTATTTATGTTTTAAGTTTCGTGATTCGAAGCAATATTAGAAAGTAAGTTTTCATATAATATTGACGGCATTTCTGTAAGTTCTTGGTTGATGTAGAAATTTGATTTTTGTCTACTAAAGGGTGGTGATAATAGTACGCAAATACTTAATGATTTTAGCTTGATACCTTCACGTGTTCGTTGGTTTAAAGCCTTACTGGACAGACAACAGTGATCCCGTAGGGATTCCGTTTCTCGAGAAAGAAACCCCGAAAATAACGTGCAACACCCTTTTCAAATAATAAATATTCATTTGTAGTTAACTAGTTCCTAGCTATGAATAAACTACAAGTAAGAAAGTCCGTGTGGTGACGGATTAAGAATACGGAGTGTCACCACCCCATATCATCCCATGGGTGTCGTAAGAGCCGACAGAGGGGCATATTATGAAGAGAACAGCACTGTAAGAGAAGGCAAACTTGATACAAACCCTATACCAACCCGTTTGGCCAGCGTGGTATAGTAGGCCAAGTCCTCCTTTCAAAGGAGAGGCCTAGTCCAGCAGTTGACTGTTAAAGGCTGATGATGATGATGATGATGATGATGATGATGAAGAAAGTCCAGTTTGACCGTAAAATGTAACTACGCTACTGCTAATTAATTTATTTATATATTATTTATATAAATCTGGTGAAAAGGGGGTGTAGCAATATACCTCTGCCTACCTCTTCGGGGATATAGGCGTGAGACTTTGTATGCATGTGTATATTGTGACGGCCGGTGTCATGCCAAGCTGTCATCACTACCGTTGCCAAGGACTTCTGACGTCTACACGACAAACTATCCGGTCATCAAACACAATAATTTATTAGCAAAGAGGTTTGAAGACTATTTTATTATTTGGAAATGAGTTTTTAGTTCGATGACGTATACACTTTGTCAAGTGGTCGCCAAATTCACCAGTCATTGACAACAAGGCGATGGCCGTGCGGATAACATATTCCGTTCACGTTCTGAAGGCGTGGGTTCAAATCCCAGTCATAACTGTTATGTGGATTATGGTTTTTATGAAATTTGGAAAATGTTTATGAATATTTGGCAAATATTTAAAAGATTATTTAAATATTTCGAGTAAAAGTTAGAAAATTCTAGAAACTTCAGGAAGGAATAGAAAGGTTAATGCTTCCTCTACAGTACTCGCGAAGTTCCTCGGCGAAGTACTCGAGAAACTTTGGCCGAAGTCCGAAGTGCGTCACTACAAACTCGTTCAACTCCGCGAGGAGCTCATTCGCTCTGTGGTGCCGATAGCCTGCGCACGTTTGTGATGGATGATAAATTATTTTCTTATGACATTATCTCTATAATTATCTTTATGACATTTGTCATTGGGGTCCCAAATAACTGTCTCTGTTTGCAGAATTTCGAGGAATAACATAATTTGCTCCTGTGAGCACTTTATATTGCTCATAATCGTGTTACACGCACTGTTCTAACGAAGTCGGCCGAGTAGTGTAGAGAGACACTTCGTAAACGCACTTCGTGCAACTTCGGGCCCTTTGACTCGGGTGCTAAAACCGACAACAAATGGAAGTTGGCCGAGGCGAGGTAAAGTTTGACGAGGTAAGCCGAAGTGCCTGTCTACACTATCGTATTCGTCTAACCTCGTTCAACTTCGCGAGTAGTGTAGAGGAGGCATAAAAAGAGACAGGAGATGGAAACACAAATTTAAATATTTCGAATAAAGATTAGAAAATTCTAGAAACTTCAAGAAGGAATGGAAAGGTTAAAAAGAGACATGATATGGAAAAACAATTGAATAACGAAAAGACAATCGAAATTAGTAGATCTAGAACATTCTTAGGGGTATATAAGGCGGTGTAGACGCGCTAAGCGCCAGTTTAAGTTGAAAAGTGGTAAAGTGAAGAAGAAAAGGGAAGAAGTAAAGGAAGAAAGAAAAAGTAATAAAAAAAAGTGAAGTGAAAGTATAGTGCAGTAAAGTGCAGTGAAGTGCAGTGAAAAGTGCAGTGCAAAAGACGCTAGTGTTGGTGCTGTCTGCGTCGAAATTAAACGGCGAGTCGTGTGTCAAGTCGAATAAAGTGTCATCAGTGCTACTCGGTGTTTCCTTCCAATCCCGTTACCCCGTCCGTAACAATATTATTGGTACACTAACAGTTAACACACATTACTTTCGAAAAGAAACATAAGAAATACAGATATTGGTGCACTAGTCTATTCACTTATAACACGTGGAACACTTTTTTCATAGTTGAAGTAGTTAGAATTCTTGCTAGGAAATATCTCTTCTCTCCACCGTATTTTTTTATCCATTGAAAATTTATTGGTAGAAAAGTTTAACGTTCCTTCTTATACAAATAAAGGGAAGTTATTTCGTTTGCAATAAGGAAAACACTGTAGAAGAAATAACATTCACACAGTTTGTTTTCTTAATAAAAAAATCAACGTTCGAGTGTTTGAAATTCAACTTAAATAAAAGGAAAATATTAAGTATTCGCCATAACTCATGTCGTGGTCTTATATTTTTATTTCATACATTTCATGATGTCCCAATTGGTTTCCGCGAAGCCTCCCTGCGTTTAACAATTTTATTTATTGCTTTTTAATATTCTAGTGCTTTCTATTATAAGTATTTCATATAACCTTTCATAAATTGAGATTCAAATTAAAAGAATACAAGGCTTTTAGAGTTTTAGGTTCTTGGGTATCTTTAGAAATCGATCTAAGGAACTCGTGTCAAGAAAAAGAAAAGGAAAATCTCAAGGGAAACACCTTTTAAACGTTAAACTGATTTGACGTCTTGCGTTTCCGTCTTAGGATGAGGAAAGAAATAGGAGAAGGAGTGGGCAAGCGAGAAAGAAAAGGGAATTGCGCCTTTGTGCTTATATCTAAGTGCTGGCAGAGGCCAGTGCAAAGCAAGGCCAATGCACAATATACAAGTCTGATATTTGACCTAACCTATCCCTTTTTCAAATACGTCACATTAGGTTTTTAGTTCTCATTACATCAGTTTGTAACAATAACGTGTAAGATGTAAATCTATAACCTGTTCATATAAAACTCGTAGTCTAGCTTTCAGCGTCAATGACACTTCGTCTTCTTCCTTTCGTTTAGGTATAACTCGAAGCGAGCACCTCTCAGTTAGTATTGGCGGTAACTCATTACACTGCATATAACATTGAGCTATTGCACTAAATGCGTTTTGAAAACCAAATAGTATATTCTAGATTCCAAGAATTTATGCAATCTCACTAAGTATAAAATTATATGATTTTCTTTTTCTTCTAAAATTTTGGAAGCTTGTAGTAAGTTGTATGATTTGGACAAAAATCTGCACAGCTTCAACAACATATGGGTATACTATCCTACCGCGCTATTATATCGAACCTACATGTGCTATGTGAAATGAATGAATGGAAATGAAAAATGGTTTATTGCTGCCACAACCAGACACAAGTACACAATAAAAAATACATAAAAGGTTCATACAAAAAAGTAAAATAAAAAAAATATCTTTATCAGCTATACAATAATATGCTAAAGGCAGGTCATGGCAGTAATAGGACCACGTTCAGCATAATACCAAACTTGCTGGCACTGATATCCGCATCATCCAAGCATTAGTCGCCTTATCTGTATTCTTTTCCTCTTTACCTTAATGGGTGATAAGCTGGCAGCGTTAAAAGAAGTACATAACTCCTTTGCGCTCACAATTCGTTGAAATGAAATCCATTTCAGCCATGAACACATCATCGTATTGCCAAGCCCTTGTCACACCATTAAGAATATTTTCACATCGTACAACAAAAACGTTATTTATTTGTGCGTTACTACATGTCCTTTTTGATTATTATGGCCATAAGTAATAACGTTCTCAGTAATAAAAGCATTATGTTAATAGGAATGTCGAAATCTTGACACATTTGGAACAAGTCCAATATTCTAATGAGTATCGCATCACAGATCATATTCGGAAAAAGTAATATTCCTAAATAAAAACGGAAATTCGATAACAAAAACGACGAGTCGAGGAGGGTATCACATGTTGATTTGAATAATGATACGCGTTGGAGAAGATCATGGCTAGTAACGATGTAAATGTTCAGTTGACTACTTCAGGATTTGTAATAAAATATATAGGGTGTTCACAACGAAAACTGCGAATAAAATATTTGTGTAAAACCTGTGACTGCATGAATTGTGTAGTGGATTAAGTAATACGTGGTAGAAGCCTTGACGTTCAGTATTGGGCAACACTACAAGTGTAATGGTATGCTTCCTATGGGATGACTAGTAACGTACATATTTTATATAAATAGTATAGTATTATAAATAGAGCCTGAGCAGCCTTTTCTTTAAAATAATAAATGATCAAAAGGATTATATATTATCACTTAGCTGTCATAATAATTTTATAATAATCTCAAAATCTATGTTCTCAAAATCTTTCGTCTATCATTTTTTTAACTAGGCAATGTGGAACGAATTAAACAGAGATACAAGTTGATAGATGGTATAATTATATCAAGTTGACGGATGGCGACTACGCGCCGTGGTTTCGATTCTTTCACAAGGGAATACTTTGTGAGCTGCATAATTTTGCTTCTGAGTTTTCTTTATATAGGTGAATAAATGTTGGTAAAATGGAGTATTTTACCAATATTTATTCACATATATAAAGAGCGAGGCAGACTTAATTTGATTGTATTGTAGTGTTAGACTTTGAATTAATTATATTATTGTCAAGGTAATTGCCAGGGATTCATAGCATAATCCGTTTTAAATGTCGGATCGTCAGCGTTATCGCGAACTCCTAAATCGTTCCTGTAAATGGTAACCCTAGTTGAGCTAACTGAAATAGCAGCGTTTGACATTTAGCAAATTACGGACTTATCCTAAGTTCTGAAAAGGGCCTAATTCTGCTGTTTGTTAAAAGGTTGCGATGAATGCTCAGACTATTTTTTATTTCGTTTAACTAGATGTGCCGTGCCGTAACAAGTACAAAGTAGGTAGATCACCAGACTTAGAAAGTCCAAGACTTACACTATTAGCTTGCTATTTGTATTTGTACGTCAATATACAGTACATTTATAGAGCGACTGGTATTGGTTCGTAGATTGATAACAAAATGTTTGTAATCTTTAATCTTATATCAGAAGTCTGGAGAATGCAAGCCATGTGCTATATTTAGACAAAGGTGGTAGAGCCTTGCTGGTTTCAACATGAAATAACCGGCTCGACCTGGAAAATACTTTAACAGAATACTGACATAAAATAACAGTATCTATACTCTTGCGTTCGTTCGGTGAGCGAGATTGCCGGCTTCACCACATGTTTCTAAAATCGTTAGAATAAATGTCGAATTCAAATCTGTAAATACCTCTGCCGAAAATCTTTAAAAATATTAAATTGTATACTAAGTATAGGTTATTATTTTCAGCCCTTTATTGTAACAATGAGTAATTATAGTAATCCATTTTGAAAGAGTAAACAATCTTACTTTTTAGTAAATATCCGTGGCACCTGCAGAAAATCACCTAAAGACGATTTTCTATTCACACTTATACCTCCAGCTTCATTCACTACGTTAACATAATTGTCTTTGATAGACCGTCCGTAAAATAATTATGGCCGATACTTATCCTTTATTGATATATTAATTATTCCCCGCATACAGTCATTGATGATGGATTCATCGACGGCGGTTTGTTTATGGCCGATGGGTTTACCTTTGGCTGAAATACTAGTACTTGCATGCAAATTAGATCTGCCACAGATTTGACGTAGATATTTCACGAGTAATTTTGGTCCATTGGGTTTAATTAAGTATTGTGGCAATATAGACAATGTAAAGTGGGTGCAGATCAAAGTGATTGCGACGCTGTGTGGTACTGGGCTTCCTGTTATCAACAGGTTGGACGTTACGGTTTCAGGTCTATCTTGGCAATATATGTATCACCGAGTAAATTGGCAATCTGGATAAACGTTACCTATGTGCAATGCTACAATTTTACATCTTGAAAGGCCTTAAGTCATAATTAAGGCCTGTTAGCAATCAAAATTAAATTCCGTAAACAGACTTTCATCATCCTCTTATCGTTATTCAGCTTGCATCCAATACTTTCATCATCAGCCTTTAACAGTCCATAGCTGGACTAGGCCTCTCCTTTGAAAGGAGGAATTGGCCTACTATATCACGCTGGCCAAACGGGTTGGTATAGGGTTTGTATCAAGTTTTCCTTCTCTTACAGTGCTGTTCTCTGCATAATATGCTCCCTCTGTCGGCTTTCACGACACCCATGAGATGATATGGGGTGGTGACATTCTGTATTCTTAATCCGTCACCACACGGATCCAATACTTTGGCTAATACCAATTTATAGTGTAATTTCTGAGGAAGGTTTAGTGTATAAGTCCCGCGGGCAAATTTTAGTTCATGAAAACAGAAAACACGCATAACTTTAATGATAACAATGTTAACAAGTACTCAGTACCTCGGCTCAAATGTTCATGACCGAAATGTAAAACAATAAAATTATTGAAATGCTGAAATTAAATTTGAAACAAAAGAGGAATTAAGTAATAACATTGTCCTTTTTATGATCAACTTCTCAATTCAGGTCATGGGGTCGGCTAGCAGTAGCATAGTAACAAATTTATTTCAATAAACAATTTCAGTAACAGGAATCTCAATACAGATTAAATAATTATACGAACAAAATACTCAGATTTGCAAAATAATTGCTGAAATGATAAGTGTTTACGGAAAAAATACCCTAAAATTCCATGGAAATTTTGGCCCAATCGTACCAATTATCCTTTAATAATAATCTTGAGTATGCATACGTACCTACCTATTGCTAATCTAAATGAATTATATCTTCTGTAAATTTACTTTAAAACAGAGTTATTATGTATTTGTCAGACTAACTCACACAATTTATACCCAACTTTACAAAAAAGGTAGTTTCTTAATTCGACGGCATTCATCATTATCAGTCTTTAACAGTCCACTGATGGACTAGGCCTCTCCTTTGAAAGGAGGAATTGGCCTACTATACCACGCTGGCCAAACGGGCTGGTATAGGTTTGTATCAAGTTTTCCTTCTCTTACAGTGCTGTTCTCTGCATAATATGCTCCCTCTGTCGGCTCTTACGACACCCATGGGATGATATGGGGTGGTTTTTTTTTGTTTTTCGTGTGAGTGTGTGGCCAACTCTGGTGTCGGAGTTTTCAGACCGCCCAAAGGCCTCCGACATGGCCTAACGACCCTTATCCATAGACAAGAGCCGGGACCGACAGCTTTACGTGCCCTCCGAAGCACGGTAGCGCTCAGATGAAAATGCCACACACGGTCACCCACCCACAAAAAAAAAATAGATTCGGTTGTTTTTTATTCGTGTTTCTTTTCAAATAACTAGGTGAACTGATTTTGATGTTTTTTTTATCTGAATGCTAGTATTTTTCGTGTAGTTCTGTTTAAACTTGATCAAGATGTGACGAGTTGTTTTAAGTTATCAGCATTTTTTATTTAAGGTAATTCTTATTGCAGTCGGTTCTTTTTTGTTCAAAATTTGTTATGAACTTCAAATTCAAATGGAAATGGTGTAAACAATATTGCAATAGGATTTGAAATACATAAGTACATGATAATATAATAATACTTTAATGAAATGCTGTTACAAAATG
Organism: Euclidia mi; assembly: GCA_944739405.2. Classification (NCBI taxonomy): domain Eukaryota; kingdom Metazoa; phylum Arthropoda; class Insecta; order Lepidoptera; family Erebidae; genus Euclidia; species Euclidia mi. Next base: position 75,263,487 of record OX123184.2, on the reverse strand, counting down.
TTCACATTCCAGTCCAGCCATGAAATTTTTACTAATAAAACTTATTCATATAATATTGCTTGCAGGATTCAAAAGTAACATGAAATCACACATGACATAGATATTTTTAATAAATTATATGTCATGTGTGATTTCATGTTACTATCAAATTTTATTGTTTTAACCCTTTATTTCGCTCTGGAAAATAAATCAACATAACTTTACTGAACTATCTGTTCCGATGAAATTTTACTTCGTATCACAAGTGGTTACAGCTATGGTTGAAGTAATAAACAAGCATTTCTATACTGTGACATACCATAAAAAATAATCTTATCTTATACTAATACTAGCTGGCCCAGCGAACTCCGTATCGCCTTTTTAAGAGTTTTTATTTAATTCCCTTGTTTCCAAACCCCTTTTCCAAAGTTACCATTGACTTAGCGCTTAATCTCTTATCATTTCAGATTCTATAAGTGATGAACAAACAAACATCGATTTTTATATAATATTGAATTCCCCATTCCTTAAAATATCGGAGACGATACCCATATCGACTTTAAAAAAAAATCCCGTCCGCCATCTTTTATTTCCTATCCGCCATCTTTTATCACGAAATAGATGTTGTATTCGGATTCACCATCCCTTAAATCATCAGAGACGATACCCATATTGATTTTTAAAATTTTCCCATCCACCATCTTTGATTTCCCATCCGCCATCATGAATCACGAAATAGATGTTGTATTTGGATTCCCCATCCCTTTACACATCGGAGACGATACACATATTGATTTAAAAAAAAATCCCATCCGCCATCTTTGATCACGAAATAGATGTTGTATTTGGATTCTCCATCCCTTAAATCATCAGAGACGATACCCGTATTGTTTTTTTAAATTTTCCCATCTACCATCTTCGATTTCCCATCCACCATCTTTGATTTCCCATCCACCATCCCATCCCATCTTGAATCACGAAACAGATGTTGTATTTGGATTCCCCATCCCTTTTAACATCGGAGACGATACCCATATGATTTTTTTTTAAATTCCATCCGCCATCTTTGATCACGAAATAGAAGGTGTTTTTGAATTCCCCATTCCTTAAAATGTCGGAGACGATACCCATATCGACTTTAAAAAAATCCCGTCTGCCATATTTGATTTCCTATCCGCCATCTTTGACCACGAAATAGATGTTGTATTTGGACTCTCTATCCCTTAAATCATCAGAGACGATACCCATATTGATTTTTTATAATTTTCCCATCCGCCATCTTTGATTTCCCATCCACCATCTTGAATCACGAAACAGATGTTGAATTTGGATACCCCATCCCTTTTAACATCGAAGACGATACCAATATTGATTTTGTAAAATTTTCTCATCCGCCATCTTTAATTTCCCATCCGCCATCTTTGATCACGAAATAGATGATTTATTTCGATTCCCCACCCCTTAAAATATCGAAAACGATACCCATATTGATTTTTAAAATTCTCCCATCCGCCATCTTTGATATCCCGTCCGCCATCTTGCATTACTAAATAAATTTCATATTATTAATCAGCGTCCCGAAAATCTCGAAAACGATACCCATATAGATGGTATCCTATTCGTTTAGCCATTTTTGCCTTTGACCCAACCCTCCCCCTTCTCGTTTGACCATTTTATTATTTTTGTCTGGCCCCTAAAAGTTGTGGAGTAATTTTATATAGCCTATAGCCTTTCGGAATAATCGGGCTATCATAGGCAATAACAATTTTTAAAATCCGACTGCTAGTTCCTGAGATTAGCCGACATTATCTTTTAGCCTTTTTAGCCTCTTGCCCGGCCCCAAAGGGTCGAAGCGTTATGTTATATAGCCTATAGATTTCCGGAATAATTGGGCTATCGTATACAACAATATTTTTTCAGATCCGACCAGTAGTTCCTGAGATTAGCGCGTTCAAACAAACAAACAAACAAACTCTTCCGCTTTATTATATTAGTATAGATATAAAGCTGAAGAGTTTGTTTGTTTGGTTGAACGCGCTAATCTCAGGAACTACTGGTCCGATTTGAAAAATTATTTCAGTGTTAGATAGCCCATTTGCCGAGAAAGGCTATAGGCTATATAATTTTACGCTATGGGCCACGGGAGCGGAGCAGTAGCCTTAAATAACGCGAGTGTAACCGAGGGCTCATCTAGTAAAAAATAAAGGTATAATAAAATATGCCCTGTCTATAGGGTTGTTTGCAAGTTTCTAACTAGTCAAATCAGACACTTTTGAATTTTATTGTCAAAAACGGATCTAGAGTGCGTTCATACTTATCTGGCAAAAATGGTAAACAAATAAGGCGGACAGATAAGTACGTCCGTAAAACTAGTGATGGGAAACATTGCATGAACTAAATCAAGTTTCACTTAAAATTCATTCAGTGAATGATATAAAACATATTAGAGATAGAGATTTTAAACTTTTAATGTTTTCGATGAGAGTCGAAATATAAATGGTATTTTGGTTCATGTAAAACCTTTTATTTTTGATGTGACGTTAATTATGAATCTGGGGGTTGCTCCACCCGTCGCATTATCAATAAACCCATCGAACATCATTTTATTTTCCTGTTTGATAACATGTTCGATGCATTTTTCCACGATTCAGCATCAATTTTGGCAGTGCTCTCTTTTGTTAAATCTTTTATTTCTCCCATCTTAAAAGTTTTATTATTGCATCCAACATGTGATTTTATTTGTGCCCATATTAATTCTATTAGATTTAGTTCGCAATGATAAGGCGGAAGGCGAACAACAATAATATTTTTCTTGGCTGCCATTTCATCAACCACTTTTATATTGAAATCTTATTTGAATTTAAGACAAAATGCGTTTATAACTTAATACTGCTAAGTGAATGTAAACACTATTTGTCATTATAATGACTTCAACAATTAGGTTAGCGGCATCTATTGCCCGCCCCCATATATCATGTAATCGTGGTTACGATTTCTGACTGCAATCAGAGAATGGATACTTTTTCGATTACTTTCGGTAAATGTTTTCATGATTGATGGTTACAAATTACATTTTGCCCATCTCTAACTAGAAAAAGGAGAGGACTTTGCCTGGCAAAGGGGGCACAAAATCCTTCCTTCTCCTTCGTTTCGCTCTTGGCAGAGCGGTCGTGGTCATCATGAGGGAGTGTGAGGGGTTGATGTAGCCCGTTTGACGACATCTCGCCATCTCGTCCGGTTTCCGGCACTTCTAGTGCATTGTTGAAGCGATTGACCCACCGCGGACTTTATTTGATCAGTCCATCGCATTGGTGACCTGCCACGTGGTCTTGTACCTTCCACTTTACCTTGAACTACCAAGCGCTCAAAAGAGCCGCTATGTCGTCTTGAGACGTGTCCGAAATATTTCAGTATGCGAGATTGTACCAGAGCAGACAGACGCTGATTGATGCCAAGTTCTTGAAGAATGGAGGAATTGTAAGATGTTCGGTCCAAGATACCCCTAACATTCACCGCCAGCACCATATCTCCAAAGCATCTATCTTTTGCTTTTCAATTTCTCGCAACGTCCAGGTCTCTGCGGCGTATAAAAATATGGAGAATACAAGGGATTTTACTAGTCGGGTTTTAGTGACTCTAGTTATGTTTCTATTCTTCCATATTTTCTTCAGTCTATCCATTGCGCTTCTCGAGATTGCCATACGCCTTTTTATTTCGTCCACGCAACCACCGTTGTTAGGTACAAGAGAGCCAAGCTATACATAGGACTGGATGACTTCACATCCTGCCATTGTAGTCACTTCTGACAAGCTAGAGTTTGCTCGGTCCACAATCATCATTTTCGTTTTACTGCGATTGATTTTAAGACCAAACTCTTGACTTACTCGTTCCATTTTTAGAAGTAGCTCCTGCATGTTACGTTCATTAGTTGCAAACAGAGTTGTGTCGTCAGCATAACGCAAGTTGGCAATCTTGTATCCACCAACTGATACACCGTCTGTCCAATGTTCCAAAGTAATTCGCATTATGAGTTCAGTGTATATATTAAACAGAAGCGGCGATATTATGCATCCCTGGCGAACACCAGCACGAGGATGGAATGTAGCTGAAAGGGTATCGTCGTCGGGCACAAAATACATATTTTTAAAAAGACTCTGTCAGTCAATTCTATCGCAGTAATTCTATATTTAAATTTCGCTGTTTTGTATGGAGATTTTATAACCCATATTTTACTTTTCCATCCATTTTTCAATGTTTTCATTCATACAAACAACAAAAATTAATTAGCTAAATCGGTGCAGCAGTTATGTCTATCTGAGTTTGATTTTTATTTATTAAGATTAATTGTCCTGATATACACTTACTTATATCTCTCGGTTAGTTACAAGAGTCCAATCAGTTGCAATCTCAAAGTCCTTTGTACGTAGCCTGGTTGTCGATCAAGAGAAATAATAGTCGGAATGAAAAGCTAATACAAATCCACAAGCAAGTCAGTTCGGTCGTAAGCAACTTCAAAATCGTTTTAGATAGAATACCCGAAATGTTTGACGCCAAACTCTTTTCATTATTGTTGCTCTCAGTGTTGCTAATTAATAAGGATTTTACAACAATAATGCCAAAAAATATATTTATTGACTTATATCGGCTTTTATCCATATTGTCTGCAGTGAAAAGCTTTTAATTTAGGCCCTTATGAAAATTGACCTCAGTTTAGTTAATGAAATCATTTTATACGGATCTGAATGTTCCTTACGTTTACCATAAACGGATTACAATATATTAATACTTTTTCTATAATCATTCAATTTTATCATTCACTTCATCCCATCTCTACAGTCAAATGTCATATTGACAAGACATCGTAATAATCTGTGGTTTGAAGTGTCATCACAATTACGATTTTCTTTAAATAAATATGTTTTAAAAGGGAAATATGAAGCTATTTTAGGTAGAAAATAATGTGTTGGTATTTGAACTATATTGTAAATATTTTCTAGTAGCATATATTACGTGATGCGGCCACAATCTTGTGATTTGTGATGAAGGTATGTTTGTTTACTAGTTGTGCCATGTTAAGATGAATGCACTTTATATGAAATATGACATAGTTACGTCATAATTTTTTGCTGTCAAGTACTTATTATCAATTAATTGACAATAAAAAATGAAAAGTATAGTTTTAACATTAATTGATTAATGAAACTACAATAATTTTGGCGTGTTTTACTAGATAAAGATACTAATATAATTTATTGCACTTGCAGGAAACATCCCTATTATTGTTTAGTTTCATAATAGCTCAATAGATGGCTTTCGAATTTCGTGTTTCATTCCATTTCCTGGGTCGGTCGTTTAGTCATTTTGGTCAGACAGATATAGTCTAAGATCCCTAGAAGAGCGACCTTCACCGATCTGGTTAAAGGATGAAAAGTATTTTATAGCAAATTTTGCATATTAAAAAATATATCGCGAATGGGTTGGTAAAAAAAATCGGGTCAAGACTAGGAAAAGTAGAACAAAAAAATTGGCTTTTCTTTTTTTTACTTTTTTTTTAGGTAAGCAAAATGAATAAGTAAAACGCACAAATAGTTTCGTGGTTGGAAGAAGAGATGGATTTTGAAGAAGCTAGTCTAAAGTAAATACTTTGTAGATACAGCTGAGAAATCACATCGCCCGATTGGTGCCCCCAGAACAACAAAATATACCCTCGGGTAGAGAAGATATATGTGCGGTATATCCATCCAAAAAAAATATAAGGACTAAAAAGTGTGCAAGAGATGCGCAAAGCTACTGTGCAACGAACAGTTCATGAGTCAAGACTGTTTTGCTAAAGTACATATCGTAGATATTGAAAATGTTTAATTTTGTTATTTAGTCTTATTTTCCCATTTTTTATGTAGGTTAAAGCACAGATATTGTTAAAATTGAAAAAAATATTCCGAAAATATCCCTTGTGAGGTGACTTGGTACAATGATTGAATTGTTTGTACTTCGAATTTTTTTTCAAGTAACTTTTTATTTGCCTAGAAATAGATATTTACTCATCGGTACGCTATGACTTTGAGCACAGAAATCATTTGCATAGTGGAGTGAAGTAACGTTATTGACCGCATCTGTTATTTTGTAACGTGAAAAATAAACTATACATAATTGTCTCATCATGAATATTGGAAAGTATACGTGTGCCTCGATGAGGGACTAAGTCAGGAGTGATCGATTGTGAAAGGGGAAGTTAAAAAAGTAGCAGGTAAATCAAGTGAGTGCACACCTTATCTGAACATCTTAATACGTCAATAAGCCATACCATTGCAAGCAATAGCGACGTCAGAGGGCTACAATACAATATTTGAGATGAACGACAGAGTTTCAAGAACACAAGGGGTCATTTTGTAAACAAGGGGCTTGACCGTGCCAAGATTGCGATCGAGTAAATCCTTTGAGCAAACAATGTTAAGAAGTAACTCTCCACATTGGCAAAAAACAACTTTGTCCTTTATATTCGTAAAGATAATGTTACTTATTTTTTTGTTATAGAACGAAATAACAATACATTTAGGAACATTCGTTTGTTAAGTACACTAATAATTTATAACTGCTGCGCTTATAGACCGATAACCGATTCGACTGTTGATTTTCTTCTAGTTCAGAAACAGTAAAATTGTCTTCTTTGTAGTAAACTCAAAACTAAAAAAAATTATTCAGGTGTAATACTATAGTCAATATTATAGTGATCACGCGAAGTAAGCAGAGTGCAATAAGTACGGAACTAGGTATCGTAGGAAGGTACTGTGTAGTTTAAGGGCAGAGCCAGGATCTTCATTTAAGAGGCGTTTATTTTGTTTTGTCATGAACCTAGTGAAGTAAGATTTTATCCAGGAAAACATGAATAGATGCTTCGGGAAAGAAGAGCCCTCCACTGCTCCAAAATAATCTGTTCGTGGGTGCTTGCGCCCTGCAACTCCCTCTTGATTTGCCCATACTACAGTAGGTCTATTTAAATCCATTTTAATCAATTATTATGAGATACTTACTAAATTTGAACACATTATAACCACAACACGAGTAATTAGATCCCTGTTGTATTCTCAACTGTCTATCATCTGGACACAAATTAATTTGAGTCACACGATACGTTTACAATGTTCGTACGACACAATCCATCTACACGTCCTAGGTCCTATGTGAGTGTACAGTTCTGAGAATTTAGCTGCGACATTAATACGGTTGTCGGAGGTAGTTAGAGAGTTCTCAGATCGGACAACGGCTTCCAGTCGGGTTCGAGAGGCGTGTAAATCATTTCATGGAGTTATTAACCGTGTCTGCTGTCTGGCGGGCGAGTGGCACTGTTACTTGATTACTTAGAACAGGCTTGGACGTTCTTGTTTTATAGGTAAGACTGAAGCCAGCTAAGCATCTAATTTACGACTCTAGTGTTCTAGTGGCCATTTATTACTTAGCTGTGACGTTTTAGAGGTTTGAAGCAAGTCTTTAAGAGGCGGTTTATTGTTTTATTGAGTCACGTGTCAGTCGGAGTTAAAATACAAACCATTTTAATATTTATGATAGTACTTAAGCATTAAAAATGTAGGTATTTTAATGATTGGTTTCTACGTTAAAAACAGCATAAGTAAATTGGAAATAAGTGTATATGAAAATAACGTTAAAATGTCTGACATACCTATGATTAGATAACTACTTCTCCTTTGCGTTTATCACCATTCATCATCATCATCATATTCGACAGTTTTTTAAACTTTCTTAAATGACACAGGTACATAGCATACAGCTATCAAATATCATCAGAGCGAACCGGAGTTAAATGTACTAAGATATTTCTTATTTGGACATGACTTATAAAAATTAATATAGTCTTACCTTTTCAATTAAGTAATTTCAAGAATGATGAAGTACATTTATGTACAAGTATGTAAGTACTAGGTACCTACTTGGTGAAAAAAATATTGAATGTTGGAATTTGCGTATGCCTGTCAGGCTAATGTATTCTTCAGGGTCATCCATGAATCAAGTAACACAATTTTCACGATTTGAAAATATTCCGTCCTTGTCACAGCTGGTCTCATCGTCATGACATTATTCATACAATGTCACACTACATCGTTGTGGATGTCCTCTTCTTAGAAAAAGAGTGTAAAAGTTTCGTAATACTGAATTCAGAACTATCTCCTTGTAGAAATGTCACATAAATTCATTCGATCGGTAGACAGAGACGCCTTTAGATCCTTTTTAGTATACCTATGTATATACTACGAAAATTGAACACGTCAATTACAGTTGAGAGGTCTGATCTCGATCTGAAGTTAACTTACCAGGATGAACTTTTACTTTTAGCAACCAGGTTGATAACTTTATTCTTATAAATATAATGTTCCTAAATTAACATGCAAGTATCTGAAGACAAATCACCTTCACCTACTACATTTGTACTTACTCTAATAAAATGTAAAAGCTAGCCATTTTATCACAGTAAATCAATTTCAATCACAGTAGCGTGGTAAGTTACTTCTAATTACGCTTAGCTAAAACATATTGTGTTTTCAGTGGCTTTATATCAGCCCGCCTCCCACTTGGTAAATTTTCTGTATGAATTTAGAAATCAAATTACGTAAATGATTAAAGATAAATAACAAACTTTTTTCTTCTCAATCTACATACGAAAATATTAATTTCGTTGGCAAAGGGACATACGCAAATATTTTTTTTGTTGTTGAAATGAGACCTAACAAATTCACTCAGTTACGACAATCTCGTACAACTAATACAGGGTTATATCATCTCAAAATAAGCAAAGCCTGGCGGCCTCGTCGTTACGGGACCGCAATGGACTGGACACCCACAGTATTAATAAGTAGGGACTTGGGACCGAATGCCTATAGGGAAGAAGTCACACACACACACACACCCGCCGCCCCAACAAGTGGAGGATGAGCCAGAAATTTGAATTTCCTACGTAAAGACAAAAAGCCCTGTCAATAATACTTGCCTAGAAATCGTAGTGTGCAGTAGCGCTCAGCTAACGAACATCTACAAACAGTTTGCTTAGCGAGAATTCAACGTTATGCCCAAAGACGTCGGCGCTCTGTACCTAGATAATAATATATCGCTATTATTCTGTTTTCTACGCCTTAGGTCAAAGGTTGTACGTTAGATTGATGGATTGTGTGGTCGTGCTTTGGTGCTTTAATTATTGTAACCGTAATTTCGGGTGCTAGGGCGTAATTATTATAAGAGTTGGCGTGAAACTTTGTGGCTTTTAGATGAAATATTAGAAGAAAATCGCGTGGTGAATTTGCCAACAGAAAAGTTAACTTTGTCATTTGGAAATACAACCTGGAAATATATTACCGACTTATTTTTAAACATCCTGCGTTTAGTATTTCAAATGGCCCCTAAATAGAAATACATTTTTTCATGTTGTCTTTTCATAATAGGTATTAATACAATACTGTCTTACAAAATCGTTGACACAATATTATCCTGAGCAACTTAAAAAACATGGATGTTTGTAACGAAGCATACTTAGGAACTCACATACAACTTACGTTCATTAAGCACAGTCTTGTGCCGTATTCAGGTGAAGTTTCCATCGAGTTTCTCACGTACACATTTTTCTTTGTTGCCATAAACTTTTGCGTCGCTGAAGTAACAAATGAGAGTGAGTAATATTCCAATATGCTTCGGGGAATACTTAGTTTGGACGGTTCAAAGCTGGAGTGACGTTAAGTTTTCTGCTTCGATCCCATAGGTAGCCCGTAGTGATAATAAATATCTCACTGAGTCTCAGAGGCGTTTATATTTTACCGAAGGAATAAGCGATGTGCTCGGCAGAGTACCTATTGAAGAAATTATTTGTGTTTGTGTAATGGTTCTGTCTGACGTCAATCACGTTGAGAAAGTATGCTGTATGTGGGTACTACAACGATGCGTCCAAGGAGATTAAATTTAAATTATATTTACTTGGTGCCTACTACTACGCATACCTAAACTTAAATTAAACCTTTCAGTTAGGTATCTAGTAGTAGTAATTATAAAGATACCTAATCTTTATAATTACTTAGGTATTACATTACTACTTCATAGATAAGTAAGTTAACTATTTGCTGGCGAGCTTTTCATTTTACAGCATGACTAGTCTAATCTAGTTCTAATATTTAAAAAAATGTTAACATGTTTGATTTGCAGCCTAGTACTAGAAGCAATCGTTTGCCAACCCGTGCTTGGCCAGCGTGGTGGAGTCTTAGCTTTACCCTTCTCATAATGAGAAGGGGTCTGTGACCAACAGTGGGTCAATTTATATAAAGGCTGATAATGAAGATGATGATGACTGTAAACAAAATGTACGAGTTCCATTAGCCCAGATCTGGACACCTAAAACCAGTAAAGCACTTAAACTCAGGAATTTATCCCAACGAAATTATCCCAAGTAAGGCTCGCCTGCTGCAGGGAGTTTTGGCGCCTACACTGATGTATGGTAGCGAATCATGGGTATGGCAGAAGAAGCATGAAAGTAGAATCAATGCTATGGAGATGAGAGCTTTAAGGAGTATGTGCAGAGTAAGTTTGATAGATAAAGTGCGTAATAGTATGATACGGGAAAAGTGTGGTCTAAAAAAAGATGTAGTGACAAAGATTGAAAAAGGAATGTTGCGTTGGTTTGGACATTTGGAAGAGATGGATGAAAGAAGAAATACGAAAGAAGTGTATCGAGCGAGAATGAATGGAAATGTCGGTAGAGGAAGCCCTAGGCGGACGTACGCTGACCAAATAGGTGACATTCTGAAAAAGGGCCAAATTAAAAGTACCTACCTACCCATAACCGACGCGCATGCATGATGAGGTTAATGAATGTCGAGGGAGCGAAAGAGGTATGTTAAAACCGAATCATGTGGCGTTCCATAGTCTCTGTCTAACTCAATAGGAGACAGACGTGACGATACAGATAGATAGCTAGACCCAGGAATAAAAGCAATACCTGATGTTCTCTACAATTAGACAGACGCTTCTTAAAAAATGAACGCATTGATGACTCACGCAAACAAGGCCAGAAGTAATCTTCGATCTATATTAAATCCATGTTTAATAATAAAGCCGTTTAAGTTTAGATGCCAAGTAAAATTAATTTTCCCTTTTTAATTATCAAAAGTGCCGAAAGAAGGATTAAGTAGTTTTTATCACAAAACCAAAGTTTCGGGTGATTAACTGCACCAGAGGCAAAGTAACCTCATTAAATTTAAACTTATTTAAAGATTAAATTTGAAACTTGCTCAAATGTTAGGCTTCAGGACTGCTAAGGGTGTCTGATTGCAAAAAGTTAATTCCAGCTCAGTTTTTATTCCTTGAGCAGCCATTTTGCAATGGAATACGTTTAAATTTCGTACGAATTGAGGAACACGAGAAGATTCGCTTTATTCTAGAATCATAAAACTATTATTAGTATTTACCTTTGTGGGTATTATAACAGACTTATATTGCTAGAAAATATATTATTTTGCATAGTATAAAATAACAAAGTGAGTATTAATCATGAGGCAGCGATAGCGTTGTGGCGAGACCAACAAAAACAGACTGTAGTGTGCTTTGTTCATATCTGCGGCGCGCACCAGCGTCCTTTTGAAGTTATGCGCGTATTTAATTGTTAACTAATATTTCAAATAGAACAATTTAGAAAGAGAATAGTGCAGTGAGCTCTTCCTTCAAGAATGCTCGGCATATAATATGGTGTAAGTGGTAGTGTAGCCGTTCAGGACTGCTCCGAGAATTCTGGTTTCGATGCGCGCACGAGGCAAAAAAATATGATTTCATTGTTTCGAGTCTGAGCATAATCAGTGTCCGGTTGTCCAATACTTAGAATAAGGAAAATACTGTATATACAATCTAGAGTCGAATATTTGTCAAAACTTGCGGACGTGACAAATAGTGCTGATTCATAATCCGAAACGAAACTATTCTGAGCTCGGACAAAAACATTTCGTAAGTGAACTCTAAATCTTTAACATTGTTTGCAAATTTTTTAATCAGAGTGGATTTATGAATTTGCAAATAATACAAAAGAGAACCGTTTGAACAAAAGAATTCGTTGGTAGATTTGCCAAGAGAGATAGCTGAAATCGGTAGAGCAGGTCGTTACTATACAATACAATTCTAGTTATTTTGTATGTAGAAGAGCTTATCGATACGAGGAAATGAACATTGGACGTTGATTGCAGTTTATTTCTAAATGCAGTGAAGCTCCGTTGTTTTTATTTCAGGGGATATCAATTCAGTGAAATTTTAAATATTATCTACTTATCCAATTACAAAAAACCGTTTTGTGGCATGCACGAATACATACCCTCACAGCCGAATTACTCAGGCTAGTCTAGCATATACGCACAGAAACGTTAATGATGTTTTCTTTGACAAGAAATCGGTTATTATAGTAATAGTAAGTATTTTAATCACGAAAGTGTGTTTGTAAACTTTCACGGTAAAAGTACCTACTTACAGTTTCAGGTGAAAGTTTGCAGTGTTTACACATCTTTATAGGCTAACATTTGTCGCCATTGCCTGAAAACGAAAACGATTTACCTATTTTTTAATGAAGCGCAAAGAAAAATGTCGGTAGAATGACCAGTGTTTTTTTTATTCATACATATGTTAATAGACCAAGACGGTGTTACATTTTATTTCCACTGTTCCTAGAATATTCCAAAGGATGTGGTTTACAATGAACAGTCCCGTACGGTATATCGAATTACCCTTGAACGATATAACTGTCTACAGAAAGTATGGTTCACCGACGAACGGTAATACGAAAAAACTATTAGTCGATACCATTATTTAGCGACAGCACGTTTCGCCGAATAACGCTACAAAGAATGAAAGGTTGGCTGATAACAAGATTTGCCGATGTCATGGTTCGCCGCAACACGCTTGAACTAAATAATCCTTTACCGATAGCAATTTGCAGTACAAAGCACCTTTTTATGTGTAGGTACCTAATAGGTTATGTTAGGTTTTCTTGTGACCCTGCACTCGAAAATATGAGCCCTGCGAAGCAGGGCTCCGTCTACTTAGCTTATTGGGCGACTAGGTAACGATTATAAATGAAACAATTCATTCATAAGATAAACGCATAGAAATAGCAGTTAATGCAATTTATGATCGAGAAACTAAAGACAATTATTTTGGATCGGCGGTGTAAGAAAAGGTGCTTTCTTCTGCAAATTGCTATCGGTAAAGGATTATTTAGTTCAAGCGTGTTGCGGCGACCCATGACATCGGCAAATCTTGTTATCGGCCAACCATTCATTCTTTGTAGCGTTATTCGGCGAAACGTGCTGTCGCTAAATAATGGTATCGACCTTCGATCACATATCGACTAATAGTTTTTTCGTATTACCGTTCGTCGGTGAACCATGCTTTCTGTAGACAGTTATATCGTCCAAGGGTAATTCGATATACCGTACGGGACTCTACAATGAAAAGGTTAGCATCTGAAGCGTTAACTATCGCTCGTTTATTCATAATGAAAACCATTATAACCCACGCAGATTGTTCTCAGAATACTTATCTATGTTGAATGGACACCCAAGCTCGGTAATTAAAAAAAAAAGGGTTGATAAAATTACTCTAATTATTTCTGAGAGATTTGGATTATATCTATTCCATTTTTAGCATTTGAACAGATATATTTTCAATTCTGAACAATACACTTCTTGGAAATATTTGAAATTGAATATATCAGTGCCTCATTTTCATTATAACATTTTGATTTACAACTCGTTAATGTTGCTATCCAATAATTACTAAGCTTAATTACTGTGGGCAATTAAGCTTTTATCGATGTTTAAGCTGAAGTTAATTAGTGTACACACAGAGTAGTATAAACTGACTCGTGGGTGTAATATATTTAGAATAATCAGTTTAATGGCGACATTCTGAATTATTGATAAGAATGACCATCGTCTTGTCGTTTTTCCGGTTGCTGCTTAGACTTCTCGTCTTAGAGCTTAGGGTCCGCTTACTGGTCTAACAAGGCTTGACAGGGTATTCGTTTTATAATAGAGCGACTGCGGAATGACCTCCGGGCCCGATCCAAACCCACCGCGATTCCATGGTTTACATCAGAGCACTTACAAAGTCGAAGATTTTTATGACAGCCGGGAACGACGGGTTAACGTACCTACTCTTCGAGGCACAGGCGATAATTAATTAACAACTGCGCACATAACCTGAAACCGTCAGTGGTGCACGCAGTGGGTTAGAACTCGATATTGTTTGCATGACAGCCTGCTGGAATCTCTACTGGGCCATCACTGCCTTCTAATTCTGAAATCTTGATTAAACAAATTACATGTTGACGATAGTAACTTAATTGTATCAGAAATATAAAAAAATTAAACAAGACTAAATAATTTGAAACCAGCTGACCCGGCGAACACCGTACCGCCTAACAGCCGATTCTTGAATTTTATTTTACTTTATTTTTTCTCTCCGTAGGAACCATCCTCGTATTTCAAGGAATATTATAAAAAAGAATTAGCGAAATCGGTTTAGCTGCTCCCGAGATTTGCGCTTAGCAACACATTCAGCGAAATATTTTATATTATAGATATGTCGTGGACATTTTTTGGATTCTAGACATATTCTAAAAGTTCGATCAACGTTTGAATTAAACGTCTTGTCCACGCATATTCTCTATCTAGGTAAATCAACTACAGAATTTGAGAAAAAGAAAAGTGTTGCATTATTTAAATCTCGCGATGTTGTTTCAAGAAATTTAAACCAAATTAGGGTAATATTAATTTTGTCGAATTGTTGTATTTATTAACGTCATAACACTTTATAACTGTTACGTTTTGGGTAGGTAATACGATTATTTTAATACGGGTATTTGATGGAATAAGACATCAAGAATACAAAGTATCACTATCCCATATCATTGCGTGGGTTTCTTAAGAGAAGAAGGAAAATAAACAAAGCAAATAGTATCTTTGCGAACCCATCAAGTGTGGTATAGTACGACAAATTCTCCTATCTTCACTTCATGATCTAAGTGCAATAGGTACCTATCCACCATATAATATAGTCAGAGCGGTACAATTTTACATAGTCTGAGGAAAATAAAGAAATTAAATCCACTTTACCTACAATATTGAGTTGTGTACGCAAAAAGCCATGTCAGCGTTGTCACAGTTATTATACAACAAACATGCTAATGGCACCGCACCGGCGCGGCACCAGTGACACAGGATACAAACTCATTGTTCGGCGTAAGTGCTTTTTGACGAGTTTCATGTGCAGATGTCAAGGAGCATCCTTGGCAGATGTTTAATTATAAGCTCTATGGTTAACTCGAATCCGGATTGTATTGTGAGCTCGTTTTGTTTGTGATGATTAGTTATTAGCTAGCTTAGTGCGGATCCAGAATTGTGTTTTAGGGGTTAAAGCTGGTGATGAAAGGTTTATTTAAGGGAACTAGTAAAAGATCATTTGTTTATGGAAGAAACCACATGCTTTTGAGGGTAGAGGAAGGGGCTTTGGATCTCTGAGCTGGCTGTATGGTATCTATGTTGTCTGGAGCAAATAAAATATAAATTTAAAGCAATTTATTTCTAAGAAGTATTTTACTGTTTAGTTAACAAGGCTTGTTGAGAGCTCAAGATATGTGGAAGTCAGGGTAGTGTTTTACTAGCCACAAGTTCTTACAAGAGCAGGCACGACATTCAGCTGTGAAGAATACGACAAACAAGAAATAAATTATCAATTAAATTACCTAAGCGTATTGCTGTAATAAGTATATCATTGAATACATTACTAATACCTTCTTTACTGTACGCGCTGTTATTTAAATTACATATTTCTGAATAACAAAATGTTGAAATATATACTTTGATTAAAATTCAACATATTCAATAACAGTGCTGTGAGTTCGTGAAGGCACTGATGTATGAAAATAATTTCTCGTACGTGATAAAGCCTTCACACGTATAAAATGTTTCACTCATTCAAATTAGCGTTCGGAGACACATTATAAATCGAAAAAGCAGGTAACATTTCTTATGCTTCATGTCACCACTAATTAAAACACTCTTTGTGTTATGTGAGATGAGAAAGACATATAAAATTCGCGGATCAGGTTCAATGTGAAGCACCGACGGCGACGCTTACGAATGTCTTATCAAGTTGAAATTGGACACAAAATGAACAAAATCAATAATAGTGATTATTGCTTCGCCTTTACTTTGTTATAATTCTATACATGATAGGATTTCTAGGCGTTTCCAAAAATATAATTCTGTTATATGCTAAATTATAGATAATACAAAATTGTAATCAAATACGGTTTAAAATTAGGGTATTTATTACTTAACTTTACCTTTTGTTAGACTCTATCCATGAGTAGAATAAAATTTCATGGAAAGAGAGAATAAGACTTACCTTGCCTATACTATTAATTAATTGAGCATGCAGGAATTGATGTAGTCTGCCGTACTGGCATGGAAGCATGCATGCTTCGATGCTGTCATGTAATGAACGGTATGGCCAGGCAGGAAAATTCACAATCAGCATTTTTAAAAGCATGTTACTTGAATGAGTTTCAAGGCATTAAAGCAAAACTAGGGAATACTTTATTAACCATATAATTATGCTTCTACTTAACATAGCCCTCAGGGAATACTGGTGTATTCCTTATTCATATAAATAGTACGTTGATGCTCTACATTAACGCACTATTTAATATCAGACTACATACTTATGTGTATAAAGTCCCTTAAGGACATAACAGTGCTATTCTGAACATACATGAGTTTCCTTGTAGATGACATATTTATTTACGTAATCAACAAGCTTGACAACAAGTCAAATACGCCATGTCATGTTGAGTAATGATCTTGGATCAATATCTGACACCACTGACTAAAGTGTATAGTAGTTGCAATATCAATCATAATTATCCTAAAATAGAGCGTAATCTATGTAAATTTTAATGTTATGTGGTTGTATATAATAAAGGTTGATATATTTATGATTGTTAATAGGTTTGTGGTGTCTATCGCTTAAATAAGTCAAATCTTGTATTAGATTTACTATCTACAACTTAATTTACGGAATCTGATCTGAAATTACGACCATTTTTTTTATGAGGTAAAATTTTGTTGCAAAACAAGTGTAATAATGTGAAGTGTGCGCGCAGTCTCCCTATTATCAGTCTACCTATTATCAGTCTCCCTATCACAGATATAGATCTACATAGATAACGCAACTATCACGATTTGTATTGAAACCAAGCGTGCCGACTTTTTAATACCTACTGTGACGTTGCCTGTATCACGAAGTCGAAGCGATGCGCGACAGTATCGCTTGTGCGATATTCATCGTCTCCTAATACACAACGTCAGATCAAACGTCCGAAGCAAACGCGGCAACGTAATGTGAATAAAGTTTACTTAACGGTAAAACGGACGCGCGGGGACTGAAGTTAGTGGCGACCAAGCTCGACGCTTGGTCGGAGTTCAGACACGCGAAGTGCATGCATTTGCGTTATCTATGTAGATCTATGTCTGTGCACCCTATTATAAGTATTTAGTATCCGAAAAGCGTATATATAATACCTATACCTATCACTTGCTAAGGAGCTACGGTGCTATAGAGAGATATACGGACAGCCAGACACACATAATTGTTTATGTCAAACAACCATCTTTTACTACTACGACTTATTATTGCTCGTAGTGTTAATGATACAGCCATAGTGATTAATATAAAATTATACATAATGACTGGTCAATATAAGTAATAACTCAATTGCCTAGACCATTTTATAAATTAATCACTTCATCTGGATGTTATTCATAAACGCAGGCCAAAGAAGTCAAAGTAATAAATACGATACGCATTACTTGCCTTACCACTCCGATACAGCGTAGCGTGATCATCGTGCCACGCTATAATGAAATGTGGAGTCAGGAGACGATGTTTAATAAGCTAAGATGACGGAGCCCAGCATTGCAGGGCGCCTGTTTTTACATGCAGAGTCACAAGAAAACCTAACGTTACCTTTTAAAATGTTTTTCCTGGTTAATCTGCCAGTTGACATAAGTCGATGTCCACTACGGAACTGATACTTTACAAGCTACAAGTCACAGTAATGTATGTTTCGATTTTTATCACAAATATTTTCACTTGCATGTAGCTAAATAGAAATTGGAGCTAACTATGCACTTGATGTCTTTTTTAAATATTAATAAATTTCAATATTAGAAAGTCTGACTGAGTCAGACTTTCTAATATTGAAATGGCTAGCTACAGAGCCATAAGCCAAGCCAATATGCTAAAGGAATGCACGTAGTAAAATATTTTTCCAACTATTCTGTTATAAAGGCGGTTCATTAAAATGCCCGAGCAAGAAAGTTCCCACCGTAACTCACCAGAATATCGAGGCTTCGGATAAGTATTTACTAAATATTTTGCTATCTGATCGATGAGTTGTACGTGGGTGTGAAGGATGGCATTTTGTACACGGGAATATTTCGAGGACTAACGAACCTTTAGCGTCCAAGAAAAGAATCTTGAGTTTTCTGCAAAGAGGGAAGGCGTATTGTCTAAAATAAATGCCTACCAAAATACTGATATCTGACAAAGTGTAAAGTAATAACATCATCAGCCCTGTATTTATACTGTCCTCCTGCTGGGTATGGGCCTCCTCTCACTATAAGAAGGATAAGACCATAGTCTACCACCCTGGCCAATTTCGGGTTGACAGACTTCACATGTCTCTTGAGAACATTATGGAAAACTCTCAGACATGCAGGTTTCCTCACGATGTTTTCTTTCATATTTAAGTAGGCGATAATCTTAATCTTAGCCTCTGAAAGTTGATGGCGCGCGTCGTAAATATACGACAATTTTTTTTTCATAATATTTTGCTTATCCAAGAATACAATAAAAATGTTAAACCCCCTTACTATTTCATACGTTTTGATTGAATATTAATAAAGTGATGCTTTTTCAATTTGGTCGCATCGTCAGCAGAAATTGGGCTCAATTGAAAAATTCAATAACTTTTTCGTTGATAGACATTTTGTAAAGTGCATGATCAGCGGTGCCCAACCTTTTATGTAAATATCATAAAAGAGATTACAGAATCAAGGTATACATGAAATTTGCAAAAAAATATTAGTTTATTCAAAAGTATGACAGAATCAAATATTGGTTTCTATAGTTTGATCGACAATATGCTATGTTGCCGAAAGAACAATGTTTATGTTAGGTTTCACAAATGTCATTTGATGCTTTTTTAACTAAACCAGATGGTATTCAGACTGACTTAAGTCAGACTTTCTTATATTGAAATGGCTAGCTACAGATCCATAAGCCAAGCCAATATGCTAAAGGAATGCACGTAGTAAAATATTTTTCCAACTATTCTGTTATAAAGGCGGTTCATTAAAATGCCCGAGCAAGAAAGTTCCCACCGTAACTCACCAGAATATCGAGGCTTCGGATAAGTATTTACTAAATATATTGCTATCTGATCGATGAGTTGTACGTGGGTGTGAAGGATGGCATTTTGTACACGGGAATATTTCGAGGACTAACGAACCTTTCGCGTCCAAGAAAAGAATTTTGAGTTTTCTGCAAAGAGGGAAGGTGTATTGTCTAAACTAAATGCCTACCAGAATACTGATATCTGGCTAAAGAATTTCTTTTAAATAATCTTTTTAATTGTTTAAGACCAAAAACGCTCAATGAGTTTGCTCAATCTTCGCTGACTAGTTTTAACACTGAGTAAGCAGTCGATCATAGTTTCAATTCCTTCATGAGCTTTCCTTTTAGCAATATTCGGTGCCTAGTATATTTCGATTAACATAGAATAACCGACTCATAACTACATACAAGACTACATATATATGGGTCATATAACAAAAATAAGTTTTGCTAACATTTTTGGGCGATTACGTAGGTGACCGATGTAGCTTTCTAAAGCCTTTCAGAATCGTCATAAAAATAAGCCCCATAGCATTGTCGCATTAAGTGATGGCCTAATACAAATCTAGTTCAATACGAAAGACAAGTATTTTGAATAGGAAATATTTTGGATCAATCATACTTTTGTTCACATAACCGTTTTCTAGCTAAAGGTACTTATAGTAATGGGTAATTGGGTAATTGAACGCCAGATTCCCTAATAATACAATTTGTGTATTGTACATCTAATTCCGTCGATCTTTTTCAAGCCATCAGATTAGGAAATCACAATGATTTATTTGATATTAGTTATTGTAATACCAAATAGGTATGTACTTGCTTTTATTGAAGCAGAGCTCAAGATGTTTCTGCTGACGACTTTTCAAAACTATCTTTTTAAAACAAGCTATATTTTGATTCAGTCATTCCAGAAAAAGCTGAACGCGCCTAACGGCCCGGTCACGGCCTACAGCGGCGGGCGGCAGCGGCGAGCGTTTTCGATGTACACGGCGCGTTCACTGTGACGCGGCGCGCGGCCGCCTCTAAGTAAACGCGCCATGTTCATCGCCCCTGCCGCGCCGCTCGCCGCTTAGACCGATCTCGTGACCAGGCCGTAATACGTCATAAAAGGCCATCGAAAAAATTTCTATAGTAAAAATACCGGGTTTATTAATACGAGTATACGTCCCTAAAATTGTGTTATGAACTAATAATTATAGTTGCATGATGCACTTCTTTTGATAATAATACGAAAATAATATCTTTTGAAGTTAATGTCGTGCATATGATAGTGCGAATGAATTGCATACACGCTGTGTTATAACCACAAAACAGCTAAATATTTTTATTTGCAGGAAGTACGTCAACATTAAATGTATCCTGTTACTGATGTCTCATTACAACAGTCACTTCATGTAGTTTCATTTCTCTGTGAAATGAGAAAACGGCGATAAAGTAGTACGGCCTGCTCCATCTCGTATGGAAATGTTTAATTATTCAGTACGGAGACGAGTCGCCATTAAAATGACAAAGCAATAGCTACTGGAAATTATGCACCATTGTTTGTAACGTGCCTTTGTATAGACTTGTAGAATTTTTCTATTAACACAGTACTGTGGAATAAAATGTATTAACAATTCGTTGTTTATTTTAAGTCCCAGTTTAATACGAGCACAATTAAATGATTCTTCAGTAGCAGTTTCATTTAATGCACTCAAACTCAGTAAAATTTTACTTTGTATTGGATACCAGTATTTTTAGTGCGGGAATAATATATTATTTGAAATGTTACTTATTACTCTATCGAAAGAAACTGTTAGATAAACACTTTAACTATGAAAGAGCTCTATTTTATGATTGTTGTACCTGTATCGAAATAGCACGACCTATCGATCTGAAACTGCACAAAATAGTATCGCACCAAACTCCCAAACTGCAGAAGATCACATTAAAATACTATCTAGTTTAGTTATAACAGCATTTTTTTTATAGTAAAAGGCGGCAAACGAGCAGATGGATCGCCTGATGGTAAGCAATTACCGCAACCCATGGACACAAGCAACATCACAGGAGTCACAAGTGCATTGCCGCCCCTTGGGGTCGGGAAAAGGGATAGGATGAGGAGTGGGATGAGGGAGAAGGAATAGGGGATAGGGCCTCCGGCACTCTCACTCACCGAACGAAACGCAACAGTTTAAGTACTGTTACTTTAAGTCGATTTTCTGCGAGAGGGTAGTACTTCCCCGGTCGAGCCGGCCCATTCATGCTGAAATCAGCAAGGCTCTACTACCTCTCAAAATGACATCAGACATCAAATGACATTTGTGAAACCTAACATAAACATTGTTCTTTTGGCAACATAACATATTGTTGATCAAACTATTGAAACCAATATTTGATTCTGTAATACTGTTGAATAAACTAATATTTTTTTGCGAATTTCATGTATACCATGAGTCTGTTATCTCTTTAATGATATTTACACAAAAGGTTGGGCTCCGCTGATCATGCACTTTACAATATGTCTATCAACGAAAAAGTTATTGAATTTTTCAATTGAGTCCGATTTCTGCTGACGATGCGGCCAAATTGAAAGTCCACTTTATTAATATTGATTCAATGAAAAAGTATGAAATTGTAAGGGATTTAACATGTTTATTGTATTCTTGGATAAGCAAAATATTATGAAAAAATATATATTCGTATGTTCATATGGCCTTATTAGGGCTTGTAACTATTCGATGTTTTTAGATATTCGAATATTCGAATTTATTACAGGAAGTATTCGAATTATTCGAATATCAGCTTTTTCTTTTAAACGTTAGTAAAACCATGCATAAAGACTTAATAAACAAGTAACAGTTGAATATTTTTATTTATTATTATAAAATTGAATCACCTTTCAGTAACATAAATACTTTGCCATTCTAATTAAACAAAAAGCAATAAATTGAATTGAAAACAAAACCAAACAAAAATATTTTAAATAAAAATTTCACCCGCTGCGTGGGTTAACATAACAAAACCTTAGTCTTAAATTCTTAGGATTTTGAGAATCATTGAGATCAAATCGTGGTTACGTAGTTTTTAACATATCTCTCTTGCTTCATTAATTCCCATCAAGTTCTTCTGTTTAGGGCGCTTCTGACCTGTCCTTTTTTAGGATGTCTCCAATCTGTACCGCACGTATCTGAACGTCCGCCTAGGTCTTCATCCTGTCTTGTCCCATTCACACTTGCCTTACTAGGCATGCCTTTTAAGTACTGTCGTTTCCATATTTCCCGGCAATTTTGAATTTGGAACTGTTCTATATTCGAATGGGTTTAAATTTTGAATCTCAAAATTGTTGAAAGTATTAGGATTAATGCATTTGTTTAGTCACAGCAGCGATAGCCTAGTGGAGATACCAACCGACTGCCATGCAGAGGGTGTCGAGTTCGAATCCACGGCGCGCACCAATGACTTTTCGGAGTTATGTGCGTATTGAATTGTTAATTATCGCTTGTCCCGTGCCTCGGAGAGCACGTTAAGCCGTCGGTCCCGGTTGTCATGAAGATCTTTGACAATCGTTACAGGGCATCAGTACCTTCTAAAATAAACTGACTAGTCTAAACCATGGAATATCGCTATCCCTCGGGTTGCGGAGGTCAGAGAGGCAGTCACTCCGTGGAAAAGCTAATATTCAGCCAAATCCGGTTAGACTAGTAAGCGGACCCCAGATTGAAACTGGGATAACGCTAAGAGGACGATGATGATGCTATTGTTTAGTCACAGCGTCGATTGGAATCTGTCAGGTTACGTACGAAAATGAATCTTTCTAAGGAAAATGTTTGTGCAAAATTTTTCTGCAACTTTAGTAGAGGCCTGACACGGCTTCAGTGTTTTAAAGAGCTAACATTTGTGTTTAGTGATGAAGCCCCATGTCTGCGGACTGTCAATGTGAAACGCTGGTATTTAAAATTCTCCAATTTTAATTTAATAAATAAACTAATTTTGATTTTTTTAATTTCTCACGAATCTCACGAAGAACGCCCAAAATCCGCCTTCACTGAAGATAACATCATGCTGTGAGACATCTAATTCTCGAAGATCGTCATGTGACGTATCGAGAGATAGAGGCTCTATTAGGCATCTTACGGACAACCATTCAGAAGACTTTGCATGAAACGCCTGGTGAAAACTCTGAAAAGGTTCAACCGAGTACAGTCAAATCACGTCTACGACATAATCAGTGGTGACGAATCTTGGATCTATGCCTACGATTCTGATTCCAAAGAACAATCTACAATCTGAGTCTTTCAAGGCGAGCCAAAGCCTACTAAAGTTGTTCGTTCTCGAAGTACTTCAAAGAAGATGGTGGCCACGTTCGTTGGAAAAACCGGCCATGTTGCGATTTTTGCACTTGAAGATCGTAGAACGGTTAACGCAGAGTGGTATACCACAGATTGTTTACTACAAGTCATCGCCGAACTTCGAAAATCTAACTCAAAGCTACGCAACATCCTGCACCACGACAACGCAAGCTCACACAGCGCTCGTCAAATGATTGATTATTTGAAGTAGGAAAAAGTAGAAATTCTTGACCATCCTCCATACAGTCCTGACCTAAGCACTAACAATTTCTTTACATTTCGGCTGGCTGACAATTTTGGCTGTTGATAAATGCCTTCAGAGCTCCATTCCCTCTATTACCTATATTAACCCTTCTTTCAGTATCTTCTTCATTCTTACCATTTCTAACTACACATAATCTTAAACTTGCTCCACTCGTTGTCCATCGATCATAACATTACAGGCCGTAACGCATTCCTCCTTTTCAAAAACCATAACTTTCATTTTACTTACATTCTCTTTCTCTCTAAAACACCATCCATGATTGTAACCATCTCCTGCAACTCCTCCGCTGAAGACGCAAGTATTACCTGATCATCAGCATACAGGAGTCATTTGACAAGTAACCCATTCATCCTCAATCCACAGTCACTATACTTTAGATTTTGCAAAAAACTGTCCATGAACAGGTTAAACACCCATGGCGACGCTACACATCCCTGTCTAACACCTGTTTCGATGGTAAACCAGTCAGTGTATGCCCTGTTTATCCTCACACAAGCTCTAGAATCCTCATAACGAGATTTCAGAGCTCGAATGAGGCTGCAGTTCACCCCATACATTGACAGTACCGACCACATTTCATTTCTCACCACTTTATCGTAAGCCTTTTCCAAATCCACGAATGCGCAATAGACCTTTTAATCTTTGGCTAAAAACTTTTCGGCTACCTATGCCTCGCAAAAAAAATACCTGATCCGTACACCCCATACCCTTTCGGAATCCTGTTTGTACATCCCATATTTTCCTGTCCGTTACTTTCATAACTCTTTCAATCAGTACCTTTGTATAGGTACAATTTGCCAATAATGCTGAAATAGAAAGCAATGGTAAGTTTAATTACTTAAAGATAAATGAGAGATCATAAATCACACCGCAATCACAATAATCATTCGTAGGATTGACGTAAACTTTGGTAATGCGATCTAAAAAAACGTAACTATAAATCATTCGAATATTCGAATTTAACACTCAATATTCGAATAGTTAAAATGGACGAATATTCGCATTATTCGAACATTCGAATATTTGGTATAAATATAGGGCTGATGATGCTCCTCCCGTAGGATTTCCACCTTGTCGTGGTAGGGGGGGAGGGGCTCAGTAACCGTGGATTGGACACCCGCGGTGAAGCTAAGAGAGATCCCGGGAGTGGACGCTCCGCGTGGGATTAGAGGGGCCTGCGTAGGATGCGTCCAACGGTGCGGGTGCGGGGGACAGTTCTGTCTGTCCCCCGCAGTCGGGCGCGATCGCGGGAGGAGAGGCGTGTCGGTGTTGCGTTGCCGCGCGCCCTATCTCCCGCGACCAAATAGGGGCGCACCATTCGATGCTTCACGGTGGGGCCGCAGAGGAAGAGGAGATGCTGTGTTGCGTTGCCGTCCTCCCTATCCTCTGCGGCCGCTGGGTGTTTTGGCGGTGCGGCGGAGCCCAACACCTTAATCCGCCGCCAAGGGGGGTTTGAGAAAGTCGAGGTGGTTTTTAGTGGTAACACCACATACTCCGGCTCTCATTTCCCTAAGAGTCGGAGATCCGAAGGGATTATCCACAACCAAAAAAAAAAAAAAAGGGCTGATGATGCTATTACTTACACTTTGTCTAATTTACTTGTTATAAACCGAGTTAACAATAAAATTTACTTGGGGAATATCAAAAAGGTGATAATTGAATTCTATATTGCTGCCATGAGTATATTATATATAGCTGTTGCTGTGCATGTACTCAATATTTTTACCTTTCGTAATCTTAAGCACTTGTGAGGGTCCATAATCTTATTCTATTCATAACGCAGCGGCACCTCCGGTGTAGACGTCCAGCTGCCGCTGCGTTGACGCTGTAGCCCAATCTGAGGGCGGCCTAACTGTAAAAGAATATAGTAGCCAGTAAAGTAGTGTGTAAACTAAACATATAAATATATAACTTACTTAATGACTCTCACATTCAAACGTTTTAATTTTTATTAGTCCATCGTTTTTTTTTCCTCCTTCATCATTTACAATCCCCTCGAAGCAGTAACTACATAAATAGGTTGCGCTAGGGTCTATCTATACCTACTAAGTGAATGAGATATCCGGTGCTTTCAGCGCCCTATATTTTGGTCGCCAAAGCCTCACTTAGTTCGGTTCGTTTTTCGCCGGCTGCTCCTGTAAATTGCGCTTTATCAGGTACTTTTATTTAACTGGGTAGGTTTGCCCAATATGGTGTCTCGTAATTTTTATATTGTTATTCCGGTTGTTTCAAGGTCCACTTTAAGTGTGGGTGCTGGACTGCCTAGGACGAAATGACTCTAATATCTTCAGTTTATAGGACCTTTTATCGATAAGCCATACAGGAGCGGTTATACTTATAAAAATTCATAAAGGTATTGAAGGTGAGCATTAGTAAAATGGTCACGTTTAAGAAAATATTTTATAGATCAGAATACTAATCTTTAAATATTGAATGAAAACGTCACTTGCAGGCAGCCAGTATGTGCAATAAATCGTTTAGGTCCTTTTGCTAAATAGAAAGGTTTCAATACTCTAGGCTTCTAACTTTACGGATCGTATTAAATCGGAATACATTCATGATAAATCTTAGCATACCTGTTATATATGATAATTTTACAATGTGTAAGTGAATTTGACTTCGATTACAAAATATCATAAAACATAAACGTGCACATCGGAATACAAAGCTTTGATTATTTTATTACTTGCAATGTAATGCTACAGCCACATCGCAGTTACTTTTTGTTGAGTAATATTTTAAAATGGCAGAGCACAACATTCTATAACAAATCAATCGAAGTATATCCATAGAATGTTGCTGAATATGAAAAGCTGAAGTTACTGCGGTGTCGATACATTATAAAGAAATAGCAGTCGTATACCCGACATTACGTCTGGTATAAATATTCGAGGCTATCAACCCGTTAGTAGCCAGCTATAAATATATACAAGTTGTCGAACAAATCCTTAATACCGGTGCACCCATCCAATACTGGTAGAATCAGTTCTGTTCCAATAGAGACTGATTGTGTCCGCCACAATGACGCGTAATGCATCTGGGATAGTGGTGCATATCATGCAGGCAACACAGAAATCTAAGTCTAAAATAAAAGCAAATTTTATTCTGGTCTAATACACAAACAAATTATTTTATAGATTAGTATTATATAGTGTATTGAATGGTAGTAATCAACGGGTATGGTAAAAGCCTAATTGACAAGATCATTCGAGGAAAACAACTTAGAATGGCCAAGTCACTTTTATATCCCTTAAAAAAAGAACCTATAAATAATACTTAATATATAAAACCTATAAATATAGATACCTATTAACCTATTTTGGAAGTATAACTGACCGTATGGCGCGTATACTGAGGAGGAACGGTACCTATCAGATCAGCCTACAAACCATACAAAACGTTAAAATTTATTTGCAATGGTTAAGATAAAGTATGCAAGAACAAAAAGTCCGGTATTTACTGCTTAACATGCGGCCAATGGCAAAATAAGTACATAGGACAGACGGGTCGAAGTTTTGGGCTGAGATATAAAGAACATTTAGCGGCGTTTAGAAACAACCAGCCGGAAAAGTCTCATTGTCATTCATTTGACGTCGTACACACTTGTCAAAAGGGTATTAGAATGTGCGTATTGGAACAATTACGGATTTTAAAGCGGGACAAGCATACATTACTGAACGATCAAACCAACTTTAACGGGTTCCCATTGCTGAATATATTCGCGTACCGTCATAATGACTCACATCAGTCGAGCAACGGAGGGAATAAGAAAGTACAATCGTTTATAAGACATGCACACAGTAGGAAAGCGCTCAGTTGTTGCCCATCGCTCCTGAGGATGCCTCGTGCAGAGGCGAAACACGTGTCGAAGAATAGTCGGCGCATACAGCGGGATACTGCAAGTCAGGTATCTTTCTGGAACCCATACCATTCCTATATCCCTTATCCTTTTAGAGGAGTTCGGTATTGTCAAGCTTTTTCTATTGCAATAGATGGAGTGGTTAATCCGAGGGTGCGTGGTGGGTTCCTCTTTCCTTCCATTAGGTTAGATTAGTATTATGTACTAATGAATAAAAGGGACAAAAGTCACTTAAGTTCATTTGGGCGGCTAATACTTATCTATAAAATAAGAACATTCAAAGTGGATTGTAACAGTTTGGTAAGGCATTTTTTATTAAATATACTAGCTGACCCAGCGAACTCCGTATCGCATTTTTAAGAGTTTTTATTTAATTCCCTTTTTTCCAAGCCCCTTTTCCAAATTTACCATTGACTTAGCGCTTTATCTCTTTCATCATTTCAGAGTCTATAAATGATGAACAAACAAACATAGATTATTATAATATTGAATTCCCCATTCCTTAAAATATCGGAGACGATACCCATATCGACTTTAAAAAAAAATCCCGTCCGCCATCTATGATTTCCTATCCGCCATCTTGAATCACGAAATAGATGTTGTATTTGGATTCCCCATCCCTTTAAACATCGGAGACAATACCCATATAGATGTTTGAAAAAAATCCCATCCGCCATCTTTGATCACGAAATAGATGGTGTTTTTGAATTCCCCATTCCTTAAAATATCGGAGACGATACCCATATCGACTTTAAAAAAAATCCCGTCCGCCATCTTTGATTTCCTATCCGCCATCTTCGATCACGAAATAGATGACGTATTTGGATTCTCCATCCCTTAAATCATCAGAGACGTTACCCATATTGATTATTTTAATTTTACCCATCCGCCATCTTTGATTTTCCATCCACTATCTTGAATCACGAAACAGATGTTGTATTTCGATTCCCCACCCCTTAAAATGTCGAAGGCGATACCCATATTGATTTTTAAAATTTTCTCATCCGCCATCTTTGGTTTCCCGTCCGCCACCTTGGATCACTAAATAAATTTCATATTATTAATCAGCGTCCCGAAAATTTCGAAAACGATACCCATATAGATTGTATCTTATTCATTTAGCCTTTTTTGCCTTTGACCCAACCCTCCCCCTTCTCGTTTGACCATTTTATTATTTTTGTCTGGCCCCTTAAAGCTGTGGCGTAATTTTATATAGCCTTTCGGAATAATTGTGCTATCATAGGCAATAACAATTTTTAAAATCCGAATGCTAGTTCCTGAGATTAGCCGACATTATCTTTTAGCCTTTTTAGCCTTTTGCCCGGCCCCAAAGGGTCGAAGCGCTATGTTATATAGCCTATAGCTTTCCGGAATAACTGGGCTATCGTATACAAAAAGAATTTTTCAGATCCTACCGGTAGTTCCTGAGATTAGCGCGTTCAAACAATCAAACTCTTACGCTTTATTATATTAGTATAGATATGCGAACAATTAAATCAACTTGCACAATATGACATTATGTAGGTATGACGTGACAGTACTGACAGATATGCGATAGCACATGCGCAGCAATCAATTATCAGCGCATGCTTTCTTACTTCCAAGAGGTAAATTTGTGCCGTACAAACTTCTACCCTCCCTACAATCCCTCCCAGTTTAATTTTTACAACTTATGGTAGCCTATATCCGTCTCCATGGTTCAATATATGTATCTCTATATTCTCTATATTAAAATTCAACAAAATTGGTTCAGCCGTTTTAGCGTGAAAACGGAACATACATACATAGATAATTTCGAATTTATAATATTAAGTAGGGATTATCAATGGGTTTCTTCTGACATGAAGCCCTCAGGGCGGCAGCACTGAGGCTTCAGGTCCGGAAACCTGTCAAAACTGCCATCAACCAAAGAAGTATGTCAACGCGCAGGCGAATTTGAACTTTATGTAGCGGTAATAAATTACAAATTGACTCTACGTTTTAGTTAGAAGACGTTTGTTTGGGAAAAAGAAAAGGGCTGTTTTTAGGGCTTTTCCGGCAATTATTAGAACTTTTCTCGCCGTAAAAACCATCTTTGAACTTCAACTAACATTTAAAAAAATGAATTGGCCAAATCGGTCCAGGCGTTGTTGAGTTATGCGCTTACCAACACATTTTGCGATTCATTTTTATATTATAGATTTTACATACTGTAGTTAAAGCTTAGACTGCCTCCGTGGTCCAGTGGATAGCGTATGCGACTGCTGGTCGGAGGTCCCGGGTTCGATTCCCGGGCCGGGCAAAACTGTTACTGGATTTTTCCGAATTCTCAGTAGCAGCACGGAGTCTGGTGATATGCCCGGTAACGGCAAACGGCCCCCTATTACGTGGGACCTAAAAATTCATAGCGAAATGTGGGTGTAATATTACACCTCTGCCTACCCCTTCGGGGATACAGGCGTGAGTCTATAAAAAAAAGTGTCTCAACTTAAGGCTCTCCGCATAGGACTCCGACTTGAGCCACCCGCACCGATCCGCTGTCCGCCAGGCTAATAATAAATCGCTTAAAATGTTTGTAACGTCTATTAATTATTCTGTGGTAACGTTTGATATTATATAAATACTAGCTTTTGCCCGCAGCTTCGCTCGCGTAAATTCGGGGTTCTCTAGTTATAGTATATCATCTATGTTCGGGGTAACACAAATCTCCTTTATTATCACATACTTCTATAATTGTCGTTTTAACTGTTTAGAAATATAACTGCAAAAGTATTTGCCTACACATACAAACTTCTTAGTAGGTAGGTACTAAGACTTGGTAGTACTCAAAATGTTATCGGTATCTGCGACGTTTCGCTAGAGTGGCCAATATGGCAACTGTGATTTGTCTGTTAGAACCATTAGAATTTAACAAAATACTCGACAATCCGAATTTTGCGTATACATGTTGTCGACTCGAAATCTTTATTTTTTAATGTTTTATTATTCAGGTAAGGGTTCGATGTACTCATTGACGAAATTATTAATATAAGATTTGACACTGCGATAGCAGCGCAGTCCGTCGGTTCCAATGTGAAACATTCCAAAATCCACAACTACTTACAAATTAAAAATTAAGTAAAAAAACATTTTCCAGTGGACTAAATTGTGAACCTAAACTATTCTCAAGTCCCCTTGAACACACACAAAAAATTTCATCAAGATCGGTCCACTCGTTTAGGAGGAGTTCAGTGACATACACACGCACATAAGAAATATATATATTAAGATACAGAATGCTATTTGAATTTGTGTAGAACTAGGTACGTGTTTTAATTAAATTCCATTATACAATTCTATTCTATGGACCTGTGACAAAATAGTGAAGCGCTCTTTTGTAGTCCTCATCTTAATTTTAATAGAATACATCTGTTTCCGTTCGTAATACCCAGAAAACAAAGGGAAATACTTCGGTGACAATCAGACAGAAAGACATCACTGTAATTTATTTCGTAGTCTGTATGACATTATACTAATGATTATGTAACGAGTCTGAATCGTGTTAACTAAACGAAAAGAAAGATGAAATACCTTTCTATTTGCCCCGACGTTTCGCCATGGGTTACACCAGCCGTGGTCACGGGATGACTGGTGTAACCCATGCCGAAACGTCGGGGCAAATAGAAAGGTATTTCATCTTTCTTTTCGTTTAGTTAACACGATTCAGACCCATTGCATCATTAGTATGTGTCAAATCATGGTAGTTTAACATGTATGACATTATGTTTTAAGAGATGGACTTATAACTAGAAACAAAATATACAATATTTTTGTTGAGCCCACCGTTATACTCGTGTTATGAAGAGCTACTACTCCGCACATGTGTCTTATAGAGTTATGTTATATAGCCAATAGCCTTCTTCAATAAATGAGCTATCCACAACAAAAATAATTATTCAAATCGAACCTGAAGTGTCTGAAATCAGTGCGCTCAACCAAATAAACATTCGAAATATCAAACAAACTTTTCAGCTTTATAATGTAAGTATAGAAGCAAAGATTATATAAAACTACACTAGTAATAAAAGTAAACATTACAATTCGTCTACGGTTCTGCTCGCGAGGGAGTCAGTTATCATGACATGTTTGATTTCAGGAAAAAGTGGCGTGTGTTATTCTTCAGGCTGCTAACAATCTCCACACAACATAACATAGCTGCGTAGCGACGCAAGATGTCAAAAAGGGACAAACAAACACACTTATTTCCATTTACATTATTAGTATGAACAAATAGATATTTTTTTAAGGCTTGTTTGCGTGGCAAGTGCCTAAAAGTAATCTGAGCAAAATTTGATTCTATGTTAAACAGTGCCTAAATTGTATGATTCCAAAAAACACTTTCTTGTTCTTCTTACAATGCTCAACTGTACATTGACAGTAAGGGACAGGGCAACTGATGATACCAATTTCACGCTTGCACGTTGTCTGGAAAATTGTGAAGTACGTAGTCTCTAGATAGCCATAACGATTTAAAATATCAAATATATTGTGCTCGATGCTGCCGGCTTCCTTTTGTAGTGTCCTTACGAATGGAAGTTTATTTTCAATAGGCTGTATTATCTGTGCGACATGCTTCGGAGTATTGCGTTACATCGCAATATGTGGACATGTTACACGTGTATGAAATGGATTTAATCAATAATTGCTACTTATCGTTTTACTTACTAGGTTTTTATTAGTTGGACTTGCTGGACCGGCTTATAAGACTCCTTATTGTTAAGATCAATAGGAGTATCTGTAGCACAGTACCTACTTGACTAAAATATTTTATAATGTTACTGCCTCTATGTTAATTAAAACCAAAGGTATTCATTCATATAATTATTATAACAGAACTATGATATAAAAATGGTGGTCCATTGGTAATGTTGCTACGCACTAAATATACCACGGCCAGGCCATTCACTTTTAGTTGAATATTTATTTTATTGTAGTTTGCGTAGCAACAGACTCATACAAAAATTATTTTCTACAATTACATGGTATTTTTCGAGGAAGTATTCCTTAACACGTTGGCTGCCATGGGGGGTTAAAATGATCGGCACTTGGTAAAAGCGTTGGGCCATGGAGGGCTTAAATGACCGGCACAACTAAGGTGAACTTGAACACCATTTGCTCCCTGACGGTCATGCGTGTAATGCAAAATACCATTACAAATGGCCGGCGCGGCCCCACTGAACACTTTAGATAACTTGGCTTCAAAATATTTTTATATTTTTTTGGTTTTATGAATGTTTTTGTAGCGAGTCAAACAAAATTACACTTTTTTTAAATATTTTAATTATTACAAATCAAAAACTAGTGTTATTTAGGGACACATTCTTTTGTGTTGGAATCAAAGTAATTTAAAATTAAAAAACAAACAGAAAATTTATGATTTTTATCACCAAGGATGACCGGCGATTTGACCAGCGATTTGACCGGCGTGGCCCCAATGAAAAAAATATTACATTTGCGCCGCGCCATGTGTAAATGACCGGCGGACTAATAACAGCATGAAATATACAAAAAAGTGTATAAAACCTATTATATATAGACATCTTATAAATAAGTCGTTTCACGTCATTTAAACGACGACTGATGAAAAACGAAAATATATTCGGATTTCCATATGGCAGCCAACGTGTTAAAATATAACTAAACAATTCCAGTAAAGAGTTACTAAGCTGCCACAAGCAATAGAAATTCATAATTTGTTTTCATTTCAAACAAATAGATATAGGTTTACTGCTAATATCTTGCAAATAATCGCAGTCTACAACAACAGCATACTCAGAATACCTACACTGGAGTTATTTTCTTAGCACGGCAAAATGTATAATAATTGTAATACAAACGCTACAAAGGTTGTCTAGCTTCTGTACAATTGATTTTTTTATGGAGTACTGCCATAGCTGGCTTTCAGTCTGTTTAAATTTGTGCAAAACCTCCAATAGTACAAAGTCTATTGTCACGAAATATAATTAAAGTAACCAGCGCCACTGCGGTATAGCAAGGAAAATACTGAAATACATTCTGTAGAAAATTATTAAATTAATTTTATTTACAGCACTGCGGGTTTCGTTCGTGGCTACGCAATAATTCTAAAATATTAAATGAATCAGTATTCACAAACATGTTGTATATCGTAGGTATATAGAATCCATTAGTTGATAAGCCTCTTCACTCTGGAGAAAATGAGTTTTTACATTCGTCATCTGATGATTTAATATTTTAAATTACTTACCTACTTAGTGAATTTAAATGTCAACTACTTAATCACTCTATATTATCATAGATGGAAATAGTAATTCATACTTATCAGTTCCAAAAATACACGCCAGGATGAGGTGTTGCGGAAGCGACCTGTGGTATCATACCATACATCCTTATTACATACCTAATAATATACAGATATACAAACATATACATACTACATCCATAGTGCTGTACAAAAGGGACCGTGAAAAGTCAAATTATACTAGTCAGTGACGATATTTTCAGCCTGGGGATTTACAAAGTAGTACTATGTGATCTTATCTATCAATAAGTGAGACAAAAACAAATCTAGTTTTAATAACTAAAAATAAAAAACAAAAGTTGTAACAAAGTACGTTTTTTCAGAACACGTCATCATGATCTAAGTATATAACTTTCACGCATCATAGCTCTCAACAGTCAGTCTTTGGAGTCAGTCAATTGGAACATTTAGTTACGTATTGGACCCACGGCCACTTGAGGGATGGAGGGTCACTCTATGGGGCCTACAATTTATAACGACCCATTTTCAAACTTAATATAAAAGCGTATATCTTGTACTTTGGCTTATTGCCTGACAAGTTACCTAAAGAGGTATCCATCTTGTAAGAGCAATCACTAGCCAATCTATTTACACACAGGACAGACACTTTGACCTTTGTACCAATCTTATGGTGTAGGAAATACGGATTAAAATCGTACTGCAACTGTTTAGCTTGACTTTTCGTTGTGTGTATTAGTTAGTATTTTCGATTCGAGGAATATAGACCCATATTATTTTGATTAGATTAGATGGAGTGTGGAGTAAGATGACGCTTGGTTTTAGCTGTTGTGTATCTAGAACCTCGTTTTTATCGACTTTTTTATTTAGCAGTCTAATTTTCTATTTGCCAACTCATGGACTCCGTACTTTGAAAGCAATATAAAATTAATGCAAGACTAAAGCTATCTAAAGAAATAAGGAGTAGAAAATAGTACTGAAGGATTTCGGTTTATCTTCTCGATGGTTCGACATGTAAAGCTGCATACCTGTAGGTATTACAAAATAGATTGCTTAGCCTATTACTACTTTTTTTGTAAAATACAAAATTATATATAAGTATCAACTTTCAGCGAACTTATTATTAAACACGTATCGTTTAACTTCGCGAATTTGTATTATGTATAAGTGACTGCATCAGTGGATAGCGTATGCGACTGCTGATCGGCGGTCCCGGGTTCAATTCCCGGGTCGGCCAAAAGTGTTACCGGGTTTTGCCGAATTCTCAGCTGCAGCACGGAGTCTAGTGATGTGCCCGGTAACGGCAATAGGCTCGCCCCCTATTACGTGGCACCTAAAAATTCATGGCGAAATGTGAGTGTAATATTACACCTCTGCCTACCCCTTCGGGGATACGGGCTATAAAACAATATATTTATAATCAATGTACGTAATTTTTTCGTTTCTGACTGACAGACAGAAGAAGAATTTGGAAATTACTACCCTATGAGGGTAAAATAGACTGAAGTCGTAGGCGAAGTGTAGACCGGTGTATTATTGAGAAAATCTGTAGTCCGTGAAAACTCCCATCTAGTCTAGTCTCATCCAAATAAAAACACCTACGCTTGTTCGTATTAGCATACAACGTTTTAATTAAAGTCGTTTTTAATGCAGTTAGTTTAAGCCAGCGATTGGTGTTTGCTTTGAATGGTTCGAACAAAATCCCCGGGGAATTAACATAAATTGTAAAAACAAGAAAAGTCACAAAAGCACTCTAGACTGGCAGATTTTAGATTAACTATTTGTTTATTCTATAAATATTTGTTGTATCTTACCACCGCGAAAGTTTATGAGTATGTATATACGTTTGTTACTCTTTAAAGCAAAAACTGCCGAACGGATTTTGATGAAATTAACAGTATTGTAGCTTAACGTGGGCTTGCCTGGAGTTTCACCCATGTGTATTTAGGCTGTCGCAACAAAAGTTATCGATGCATTATTGTGACGTAGATACCTATACGCTATACTACGGCAAAGTTTTGTGCAAATACGTTCTGTAGTTTTTGCGTAAGAGGATAACAAACAACCATCCTCACAACATTATCGCGATAGCTATAGTAGTAGGATAGCTGAAGCGAAATATATCACCGCGATAAGCTATTTTAGTTCTAAAATGCAAACTAGGTGCTTACGTTACTCTCTAAAATGATACCTACCGTTAATGTCTGCAACATGAACGAGAATATACTCCCAAAAGCTTAGAGCTAGAACTTTTCCAGGTATACCGTGAACAAAATTGGATTCTATTTGGATCCGTGTATAGACGTTTCGTAGAACCAACACGGTGGAGGTCGCTCGTTCAATTTCCTATGGAGCCGCTTTGCTAACTCTCCACGTCCGTAGGCACTTAACCTGTTAGCGTTTGCCTCATTCATAGTATATTATGCTAGTTTTTTGTGAAAATGCTAGTCCTGTTATTATTGTAAAGGATGAAATTAGTTTGTTTACTCTTTACGGTACCTGTAGTGAAAGAAAATCTAACCTGTTCACCTAATGGGTCACAATCGTCACGGAAAGATTCACACTTGTGTCCCCGTGACCAAGCCTAGTTTAACTCGTGTCAAAACGTCGAGGAAAATATAAAAACTATGATGTCACTTTTTTATGTTTATATGATTGTTACTCGTTTTCTGAATATACGTATATTTAAGGTTCTGAAAGATTAAGAGTACCATCACTCTCTTTGTATGCGATTTGTTAATGGAAACTATAGTTCGCAGCTAGGTTATAGCGACCAGCGATAGCTGGTCGATTCCCCTGTTACTACAATTTTATTGACCAACTATCACTTATGGTTTTTTCGTAATAAGGGTAGGTACTTATATATTACGGACAGCTACCGGTGATATCGATGGCACGTGGACCTCGATAAGTCTAAAGAATAATGATATTTAATGTTAAGACCTAGAAGATTCGATCCAGAATATGTGCGGCAGCTGGAGCCTAGCTTTTTTTTGTATAAACTATAAACCTGAACAAATCTAGGTGCTCAATAAGAAATTCTTTACTTCTTAGCTCGCTGCTCTGCCAAACGTTATATGTATCAAGTCTTTCAAATTTTGTGTTGGTACTCCGATGTTGTTGTGTAGGCGTCGGGACGTGTCGACCCCACCGCCCACTGAGGGAGTTACTCTGACGAGTAGATACTCGTCATAGTATCTCCCCCAGTGCAAGCAACCGAAAGATGGCGGTCAAACCATCCGAACCTGGCGGAAGTAAATCCCAAGTTGCTAGATGGGCAGCAGCGTCCAGCACTAAAAACTTCCGCCACTGCGATCGTCAATACGCCTGCCAAGCGTGGCGATTATGGCAAATCTGCCCATACATGAACCACACCAATAAAAACTAGCCCCTAGTCCCCGGCGGCCCCGCTAGTCCTGGTTATGGTAGCGGCCATGGTAACGGCGGGGCAAGGGGTGTGAAGAATCTCCGGAAGAGATCGGGCTACCACCACCAACGACAATTGGCCCTGGCAACACTGAACACGCGCACACTGCGGACCGACGAGAAGATTGTCGAGCTGGAAGAAGAATTGAGCAAGTTGCGATGTGATATCATAGGCCTATCTGAAGTCCGAAGACAGGGGGAGGACTCGATAGTTCTCAATTCCGGCAACTTGCTCTTCTACCGGGAGGGCGACCAACAGTCCCAAGGTGGTGTCGGGTTCATCGTCCACAAATCTCTCGTGACCAACGTGGTAAATATCGGGAGTGTATCGAGCAGGGTAGCGTACCTTATACTCAGAATATCCAAGCGGTATTCGCTGAAGGTCATACAGGTAT
Organism: Euclidia mi; assembly: GCA_944739405.2. Taxonomy (NCBI): domain Eukaryota; kingdom Metazoa; phylum Arthropoda; class Insecta; order Lepidoptera; family Erebidae; genus Euclidia; species Euclidia mi. The sequence goes on along the minus strand of OX123184.2, from coordinate 75,225,485 downwards.
ACGCTCCGACCTCGACGCACCCCGATGAGGAGGTGGAAGCCATGTACGAGGACATATCTCGGGCTATACATGGCTTCAAAACCCATTACACCGTGGTCATGGGAGATTTTAACGTGAAACTGGGCAAACGCGACGGTGATGAGGTGAGAATGGGGCAATTTGGTTATGGGCCGGAATTCCCGGGGTCACTTGCTGGCTAGCTTTATGGAGAAGGAAGGCCTCTATATGATGAATTCCTTCTTCAAGAAGCGAGAATGCCGCAAGTGGACCTGGGTAAGTCCAGACGGTGCCGCCAAAAATGAGATCGACTTTATCATATCGACGAAGAGGCAGATATTCAATGATGTGTCCGTGATCAATTCACTTAAAGTGGGGAGCGATCACCGAATGATAAGAGGCACATTGAATATCTGTACAAGCCTCGAACGGTCGAGGTTGATAAAGTCCACGCTCCGACCGGCACCGGTTCATATCCAAAACCCCGAGATTTTTCAGCTCGAACTCAAGAACCGTTTCGAATGCCTGGGCGAATGTGTAGATGTGGACGAGTACAGTAACGGGTTCGTGGATGCTGTCCATACAACAGGGGCTAAATTTTTTAAGCCCCAGAAAAGCAAGAGAACCAGCAAGATCTCGAGTCCGACCCTCGAGCTGTTAGAGGAATGGCGCAAGATGGTTCTGCTATCCTCCGACGACATGCCGAAATATCGGCACCTCAACAGACAGATCTCTAAGTCTCTGACTCGCGATCTCCGCCAATACAACACAAAATGTGTTCTTTAGGCGATCGAGCAGAATAAGGGATCCAAAGTGTTCCAGAGGGATCTGTCTGTTGGGCAGAGTCAGCTGACAAAGCTGAAGACGGAAGATGGCAGAATCGTATCGTCCAAGCCTGAGCTCTTGGAGGAGATCGAAAGGTTCTATGGACAGCTATACACGACAACGCAACAACCCGCAAGTACTCCAGCGTCAGACCCTAGAGCTGGATTGTCCCGACACTATACCGAAGATATCCCGGACGTCAGCATGCATGAGATTAGTGTGGCTCTCAAACAGCTCAAAAACAACAAGGCGCCGGGTGATGACGGAATTACGAGCGAGCTTCTGAAGGCTGGCGGTGCACCCGCTAGAGAAGCCCTTCGGAAGCTATTTAATTCCGTCATTCTCGAGGGTAAAACGCCATAGGCGTGGCACAGAGGTGTGGTGGTGCTCTTCTTTAAGAAAGGGGATAAAATCCTCTTAAAGAACTACAACCCATCACACTTCTGAGCCACGTCTACAAGCTGTTTTCGAGGGTCATCACGAATCGTCTCGAGAGCAAGCTAGACGACTTCCAGCCTCCCGAACAAGCCGGGTTCCGTATAGGCTATAGTACCATAGATCACATACAAACGCTGCGACAGGTTATACAGAAGTCCGAGGAGTATAACCGGCCCCTATACTTGGGGTTTGTGGACTATGAGAAAGCCTTCGATTCGATCGAAACCTGGGCGGTGCTACAGTCTCTCCAACGGTGCTGGATTGACTACCGATAAATCGAAGTGCTGAAGTGCTTGTATGAAAACGCCACTATGTCAGTCCGCCTCCAGGACCAGAGTTCGAAACCTATTCAACTCCAGCGAGGAGTGAGACAGGGGAATGCCATATCCCCGAAACTGTTTACCATTGTGCTGGAGGATGTTTTCAAGCTTCTGGACTTGAATGGACTCGGCATCAACATCAACGGCGAGTACATCACTCACCTTCGATTCGCAGACGATATCGTAGTCATGGCTGAGACCATGGAAGACCTAGGCACAATGCTCGATGGCCTCTGTAGAATCTCCCAACAAGTATGTCTTAAGATGAACATGGACAAGACGAAAATCATGTCGAACGTCCATGTTATACCTGCTTCTATTCAGGTTGGGAACTCTACGCTCGAAGTTGTCGACAAGTATATCTACCTGGGACAAGTAGTCCAATAAGATAGGTCCAACTTCGAGAAGAAGGTCAATCGTCGAATCCAACTCGGTTAGGCAGCGTTCGAGGAAGCTACAACATATTGTAGGTATAAGCGAGATTTGCTTATCCCTAACTTTTACGGGAATCGAACCCGCACCGAGCATACGGTGAAGCTACAAGCTATGCGATATAGGCAGCAAGCGATAGCAGGAAAATGAGATAGATACAGGCGAAACATGAAGATTGTTATTATATGAACAAAACTAATGATTTAATAACGTTATACATTCAAGTAGGGTAAATACGCTAAACGTCGGCCCCCCCCAAACTTCGGCCGTCTGCACATTTTTAGCTTGCGTTCATTTAAAACGTAATGAAGTGACAAATTTGCCACTCGAATTACAACCTTAGTTCATGCTCTATATGTACAAACCGTTACTTTCCGATTACGCCACTCACTCTTCGCACACTGAGCGTCAGTAGCGATTGCGCCGTCGAAGCGTCAATTTTATATTAAAAGTACCTTACTTGCTGTGAATACCCACACTTCGGGAATTGATATTAGAACGGTCAGACATTCCTTTTTTTTTGTTTTAAGCTTAATTATCAGTAACTAGTGATTTTTACTATATTTTGAGATAGTTTTTCCAATGTTTTACGTATTGTTTTAAAGGGAAAATAGGAGGCCGCCAATAGAATACCAATTTTGAATTAAAACCGGATTCTCGGCCGTGGCCGACTTAAAGTAAATGCAGTCTGTTTTATAAATTCAAATTGTACTTATTCCATTGGCTTAATAAGAGAATTTGCAACGCATATAGGCAAATAAATCTATTTTACGTTTAATCGCCAAATACCGGCCGGGGTGATATTAGTTGAATCTCGAGAAATAATGTACCCGAAATAGGGGCCGGCTTTAGAAACATTAAAGATCGTAATGTCGACCAGCCTTGAATTCGAGCCCAACTATACAGGCTGATTACTTTTTCTTATTTTGTCAAAATAAAATATTTATTATTAATTTATTTATTAATAATATAAAGAGTTAAGTTTAAATGTAGGAGTTGATATTATTGAAAACATTTATGGTAGCTTATTATGGTATGGGAATCATCATCATCATCCTCTTAGCGTTATCCCAGTTTCAATCTGGGGTCCGCTTACTAGTCTAACCGGATTTGGCTTTTCCACGGAGCGACTGCCTGTCTGACCTCCGCAACCCGAAGGGATAGCGATATTTCATGGTTTAGACTAGTGTCAGTTTATTAGACGGTACTGACGCCCTGTAACGATTGTCAAAGATCTTCATGACAACCGGGACCGACGGCTTAACGTGCTCTCCGAGGCACGGGACAAGCGATAATTAACAATTCAATTAAAAAATATTATGGTATGGGAATATAAGATATATATTGCTCTTTGGAACTTGCTACCTTAACCCATGTTAATTAGCTTAAAAATATAAATGGTTGGTCGTGAATATTTCATTCATTAATTAACCTGCATGTCACAAAAAGCTGCCCTTAGAATTAATGCTTTTAATTTAAGGTACTACAATGCCAGCAGGGAGATCCAGGGCCTTCACGAAAACAAAGAAAAGTATGCAGTTACGATCGCACAAAAATAAAGGAAGCACTTGAGGCAATAAATAATGGAATGCCCACTCGTGCAGCCTCTAAACTATTTGGCGTCCCGCGAACGACGACGTTGCAGGATAGATTGGCTGGTCGCATAGACATACATACATTTAAAACGGGACGTCCCTCGGTTTTGAATCCAGCCAAAGAAGAAATACTAGTTCAATGCCTAATACAACTCGCGAAGTGCGGTTTCCCAAGAAAAAAAACAGATTTAATTAATAGTGTAAAAAAAATATGAAAGCCGAAATCAGGCAAAATCTATTCAATGATGATACTCCGGGCCAAAAATGGTATGAATTATTTTTGAAAAGACATCCAGAACTAATTATAATTATTGTGATGTTTACTTTGAAAAAAATTGTAATACCTAACATTATTTAAGTGCAAATAAAAAAAATACTTTACCTACTATTAAACCAATAACGATTAATAACGTATACTTAGTGAGACTCCTGCCAAAATAAATCATATTAATAATATTTGTCAGTCTTAATTTAAAACATCCTATACCCGGCCGACATTTGGGAAAAACGCGACCGACCATAGCCCGTGAATGGCCGACTTTAGGGTTTTTTCGTTCTCGACGCAACTAAACCTTAGAACTTTTTCCTTGTAGTAGAAATGTCAATCTTATGCCCATAAACATGAAATAGATTTATCAAACTATCCAAAACCGCATCGGAAGCTGTCCTTTTGTTGCAAATTGATGGTGCCAGACCGATCCCAAAACAGAAAAACCGTAAGGTGGCCGACATTTAGCGTATTTACCCTACTTATTTAAATACAAAGAATATTATAAGCAAGCGCGATCGCGAGGTGTACAGTGCTTAAGCTAGCTAGATGCAGACTGTGCGGTGGTCGCCGGCCGTCGTAACTCGTGCCGGTCTTCCAAGGACATTCTCGGCGGCCTCCATACAAATGTCACACGCTCGCTGCGTGCGCGCGGCACGTGTAAGCTAGCGGTCGTCGACCTCGCCCCGCACAAAGGATCTCTTGAGGTGGCGTGATTTTGAGGTGCGGTCGCACTGTCATTAAGCGGAGCGATTCCGCTCGCGCTTTGAGGTGGGGTCCGAGTGATCTGGACCGCCACATATTCCCCCCGGCCAGACCGTGACTACGGTCGATAGAAGTCCGGGAATCGCACTCGACGTCCACTTCTTGTCGTCTTCTCCGCGTCGCCGGCAGCCGGAGTGCTCGAGTTGGTAGTAGTGGTAGTGGTCGCAGGCCCAGCGTCTCTAGTGTCTTCACGCATCACGTAGGCCGGTTTGAGACGATCGATGGAGACGTTGTTTGGTCTACCTTGTACATCGATAGTCAAGTATTTTGGATGCCTCTGTATCACCATGTAGGGCCCAGCGTAGGGCGGTTCCAGTGAGCTCCTGACATGGTCTCGCCGCAGGAACACATGAGAAGAGCTGTGCAGGTCTCGGGGCACGTAGAATGGCGTAGCCGTCGTATGCCACGTAGTTGGTCGGGGATTGAGTTTGACCATGTGCTGGCGCAGCCGGTTGGCAAACTCAGTGACGTCAGCCGCAGCGTAGTCCTCTCTTGGTGACAGGAACTGGCCAGGAAGATGGAGTGTCTCCCCGTAGACGAGCTCGGCCGGCGTAGCTTGGATGTCGTCTTTCCAAGCGCTACGCATTCCGAGCAGTACCAGTGGCAGAGCTTCGGTCCACTGGGAAGAATCGTGGCACATGATAGCGGCCTTCAGCTGCCGGTGAAGCCGCTCCACGATGCCGTTCGCCGCCGGATGATAGGCGGTGGTGCGAAGGTGATGCGCGCCAACCAAGACTGTGAGCGTCTTGAAGAGGTGGCTCTCAAACTGACGACCACGGTCAGTGGTCACCCGTGCAGGACAGCCGAACCTGGCTATCCAGCCAGACACCAGCGCAGCGGCGCAGCTCTCCGCCGTGATGTTCTTAAGTGGGTACGCCTCCGGCCATCGGGTGAATCTGTCGATGACGGTAAGGCAGTACCTGTAATCATAAAAAGGTTTTAGGGGACCGACGATATCAATGTGGATATGGGAAAAGCGAGAGGAGGGAGTAAGGAAGGATGTAGGTGGGGATTTGGTGTGGCGTGCCACTTTACACGCCTGGCATTTTGTACATTGCCTTGCCCACTCTCTACAATCTTTACGAATCCCTGGCCACACAAAGTGTTGCGTAACCAGTCGCACTGTAGCTGCTTTTCCCGGGTGATGAAGGTTGTGCAGTGAGTTGAAAGCCTGTTTACGTAGAGTCGGAGTAACATACGGGCGAGGGATCTGCATCGAAACGTCGCAGTACAATGGCAAGTAGTTGCTGCAGGTAGTGGCTAGCTTCTCTAGCCTCAGTGACGAGCCGTGACGTAGTAGATCTTGCAGTTCTGGATTCTCGTCCTGAAGTTTTGCAAGATCCTCGAAGTTAATGCCAGCTGCAGATATCCCTTCCACACGTGATAGTGCGTCTGCCACAACATTCTCCTGTCCGGGTAAGTACCTTATATCCGTCGTGAACTGTCCGATGAAGTCAAGGTACCGGAACTGTCTCGGCGAGCAGCTCTCCTTATTCGACTTGAAGGCAAAGGTGAGAGGCTTGTGGTCCGTGAAGATAGCGAACGCTCTAGCCTCCACCATGTGCCGGAAGTATTTGATGGCCTCGTATACTGCTAGCAGCTCTCGGTCATACGGGCTGTACTTCCTCTGAGCACTGCTGAGCTTGGGCGGCTCAAGACCGGTCTGTGTGGAGAACCTTGGGGGAGGCCTATGTCCAGCAGTGGACGTCGTTTGGCTGATATGATGACTCCGATGTTACTCAATTTTAAGAAAATGGTGATCGTTCACACTGAAAAATTTACTATTACACCACTGATTACCATAACCACTGAGCCATACGTAAGCATAATGTTGTTACCACATATTTTTCAACATTGTTAAGTTATATGTCGTAGAATAAATTCCGCTTCAACAACCCGATCATCCTTCAATATTACATTGTAGTACAGCGCCTCCATACTGGCGATATTCAATATCCAATGTTGATACACATTGTTGCTTTTATATAGCCTTCTACAATTTGGCTCACTGAGGCAAACTGCAGGGTTTAAGAAGTTACCACTGTGTGAAACAATAAACAGCAAATTTTAAACTTAAATTGGCTATGATCACGATAGCCGATAAGTTCCCAGTTCATATTATATATTTTTCTTTTCTTTTAAAAGACAATGTTCGTAATTGGAATCATACGCTGTGCACTATGATATGAATGAATATTCAACTTACGAACACAATGAACACCCAGACACGGTAATAATATCTAACAGTATTGTAACTCCATACAAACGCACGAAACTCGAGTTATACCTACGCGCCTCGAGCAGAGTACCCATTAGACTGGGCAGACTGTGCCTACAGTACCCGCAGCCGCTATCGTGCCGCAGCTCGCATGCGGCGCGTCTGGTAGGTATTTACCTCACGAAGACGGCCAAGTTACAATACTGTTAGATTATATTACCATGACCCAGACTAGAAACAACAATGGATTGATCAAAGAAATTATCGTACCGTGTGGAGATCAAATCCACAAGATTACAACCATATAATACCGCTAAAATCACCAAGCCATCCGTATAGTCAATATCAATACATGAAATGTACTACTTTTTACCAAACGATTACATAATTTCTGCCTACGAACGAGGGCTTGGGCGTGAGGGGTTACACGTGGGCGCATAAATGAGTATTAGTTCCTTTATATTATTGCAATTAAAGCAATGTTTTAGTACAAAAGTCAGGCAATTGTAAAATAATTTTATATTAAGTCATCGCTGCACATACCTACAGTAATTTACTAAATTGACATTAAAACGCAAATAAGAATATTAACCAAATACTTTTGAGAAAGTAGTTAAAACAAGGTGACATCACCGACATATTGCTACCCCTTTTTGAGCCCGAATGTTTTTGTATATTAGTATGTCAATACAAAATTAAGAATATAATAAATAAACTAAATGACGTTATCCGAAGTACAAGATACTAAAGCTACCACTACCACAGAATAATTAATAGTACTAACGTACCACTACTCACGTCATTCGAACGAAGGTTATCTGAACGATTCATCACTTCGTCCAGCTTACCCGGAACACCATCTGACATGGTGACAGTTAGTATTTCCATTGTCACCCGATGACATCGTTAGCCCTGACCGATACTTTGATGCGACACCCGCTGCGCTAATGGCGATTTATTGAAGGTTTTGTTGCCGTTTACTACCATTATACGTATTAATGACGGCTGTTAAAGTTATTAACAGCATTACGTAATTGTCGAATTGTTACACATTTCATGCTAGCTTTACAAGAGAGATTATTATTGTACAATAATAGTATGTGCTGGAAAATGTATAAAAGTATGTGACAAAAATCTCAGACTGAACCAGACTGAACGTATTATGCGAGGTAATGGTTTAAAAGTTATTACTCAAGACTTCATATTGTTTGTTGTTTGGATTGCACAGTAAAAGTATAGAACAAGGATACATTAATTTGCTCAGAGGTCAGTCCTCTGATCCAATTAATGTGTCCTGCCTGAACAAAGATTGACAGGATAGTCCAGGCTGGCGTAGTTTATTTGTAGACGCAGAAAAATATAATGAATGTTGGTATTTTCGTATAGGGACAATGTAATATTATCACAGTAGATACACAGCTGCTCGCGCGTATGTTCAGTCCGACATTCTCGTTGCCTATGCAATAAAATAAATATTTATGATGCATAGGTGCTGAAAAATGCATTTCGATATAGCGGAAGCTCGAAATGTTTTGTTGCACTCTTGAGCAAGGCTACAATAGACACACACACACAGAATTGTATGTGTTTCTCAAGAGCACATAAATCATTTATATTGTAGTTTGCATTAGAATAGAGACTGGTGTCTGAGGTAGACTTGTTTTATAGATCACCAGGCTCGTCGATCAGACAAGACGTTCACATATTGATTGGGATATACGAGAAAAATTATTACCCAGTAACTGAAAATTTCAGTGCTTCTACAATTCAAACACGTACCTAATTATTAGGAAAATTAGGTGCTTCATAAGTTTCATGCCATTATTTTCTACATGACAACCGAGTGTACGAATAAATAGATCACGTATTTTACTCATATATATATAGGGTACCTACTCACCCGTTCAGGGAGCATATATTAAGTACATAGCCATACCTATTTAGCAAAATGTTAATATTGACATCGTACCAACGTCATATGTATGTGTAGATATATACTTATTGCTTTACTCTTTGTGTGCGAAGGATCAGCCCTGTGCACACGCTTTGTGTAATGAATTCTATTCTTGGTGATCAATATCCTTCTGTTGTTTAAAAATATGAAGCATGAAAAGTTATAGCGGCGTTATTTGTATATCTACCTAGGGAGACGGTGGTAGACGGGTAAAACATCATCATAACAGCGTTTCGCAGTCCAATGTTGGAGATAAGCTTCTTCTAATTTGCGTCCCAATAGCATGGTTAGCCACTAGGAGAATATGGCCTAAAGATTTGGCGACAATTGGGTGGCATTTTTCGTTTCGTAACTACGATTGCTAAATTAAAATTCCGTCGGTTCAAAGGTGAATATAACAAAATAAATAAAGATGAATATTGTATGCTGTGGTTTATTTTCTGTGTTTAATATTCGCTTAAACATAAATATTTACTTAACTGGTAACGGACTTTAAGAAAAAATTAAAACATCTAAATTATAAGAAACTAGCTGATGCCCACGGCTTGGTTCGCTGATAAAAATATCTTTACTTTCATGGCTGATACTTGGAGAGGATAGGCCGGGTGGTAACGCCCGGATGCTGCCGATGTTTTTGTTGTGGTAGTGGCTGCTGCCCTGTCAGGACACGGCACTACATAAGTTGGCGGAATGCTACGCCTGGCCGTCGCAACGCCGCGCCGTGATCTGGTCGCGGCAATAGGCTAGTTGACGAAAAAAAAATTATAAGTCCGTCCGCGTCTTTTAGATTATTCAAAAATAAGCGATACGTATTTTTTATTTGTAAATTAAACCAAAAATGACCAAGATATAGCTCATTAAAGTTACGTATAACGTCACACCGTGCTGCATTTTGTCGCACTAGGTGACGTCATACGTAACTTTAATAGACTATATCTTTGTTATTTTTTATTTAATCGAAAAAAGAAAAAATACGTGTCCAATATTTTTTTATAATCTGAAATACGGACTAAATAAAATGTAATTATTTTGACCCTGGAAACTACGCTATCTCGCTCTCAACACTGGTTCTGTCCATAGTCTGGAGTAAGAGGCCTTTGCACACCACGCCTCTTACTGTGAGGCAGTCATGCTGACAAAGGAGACGGATAATGGATATATATAGATAGATTTTTGAAGTTCGGCGATGACTTGTGGTAAGCAAACTGTGGCATACCTACCACTCTGTGTTAACTGTTCTACGATCTTTAAGTGCAATAGTCGCAACATGGCCGGTTTTTTCAGCGAACGTGGCCACCATCATCTTTGAAGTGCTTCGAGAACGAGCAACTTTAGTCGGCTTTGGCTCGTCTTGAAAGACCCAGATTGTAGATTGTTGTTTGGAATCAGGATCAGGATGAAATCAGGACCTATGCCAACGATCCTGATTCCGAATTGACAAATCTTGGATCTATATCCAAGATTTGTCACCACTGATGATGTCGTAGACATGATTTGACTCTCTTCGGTTGAAACTTTGCAGAGTTTTCTTACACCATCTGACGTGGGCCGCCTTGTGATCGTCGGAAAGCAGATAACGTATCCAACGGCAAACTAGATTTCTCATACCAAGCGCTTCATGCAAGATCTTCTGAATGGTTGTCCCTGAGATGCCTAATAGAACCTCTCTCTCTCGATACGCCACATGACGATCTTCGAGAATTAGTTGTCTCACAGTAATTATGTTATCTTCAGTGAAGGCGGATTTTGGGCGTACTGCGCGAGATATGTCACTAACACTAGTATGTCCACGCTGGAAATCCAAATACCAGCGTTCGACAGCCCGCAGATATGGGGCTTCATCATTGAACAGATGTAAGCTCTTCAAAACACTGAATCCGTATCAGGCCTCTTCTAAAGTTGTAGAAAATTACTGCACGAACATTTCCTTAGAAAGATTCATTTTTGTACGTAACCTGACAGATTCGAATCGACGCTGTGACTAAACAATAGCATTAATCATTAATCCTAATGCTACTAACTGTTTTGAGATTCAAAATTTAAACACATTCGAATACAGAACAGTTCAAATTCAAATTGCCAGGAAATATGGAAACGACAGAACTTAAAAGGCATACTTACCTAGTAACTGCTTATTACTTTATTTATATTTAATTGGTACACTAACAGTCAGCACACCTTACTTTCGAAGAGAAACGTGATATAATACAGATATTGGTGCACTAGCCTATTCACTTATAACACGTGGAACACTTTTTTTCATTGTTGTCATAGTTGAAGTAGTTAGAAATCTTACTAGGAAATATCTCTCCTTTCCACCGTTTTTTCTATCCATTAAAATTTTCTTGGTAGAAAAGTTTAACGTTCCTTCTAATACAAATAAAGGGAAGTTATTTCGTTTGCAATAAGGAAAACACTATTGAAGAAATAACAGTCACACAGTTTGTTTTCTTTATAAAATATTCAACGTTCGAGTGTATGAAATTCAACTTAAATAAAAGGAAAACATTAAGTAAGTACTCGCCATAACTCATGCCGTGGTCTTATATTTTTATTTCATATATGTCATGATGTGATGTGAATCCGTGTGGTTGACGGCATAGAATACAAGTGTCACCACCCCCTATCTTCCCGTGGGTGTTGTAAGAGGCGATTAAGGGATAACACGATGCAAATACCATCTTTGCGTAGAGACGGAAAACTCGACATCAAACCCTATACGACTGCCTCGTTGGTCTCGCGGCATAAATGTGCGCGTGGGATCGGGAGGTCCCGGGTTCGATTCCTGGGTCGGGCAGTGTTATTGGGTTTTTCTGTCACGAAATTCTCAGTAGCCGCACGGAGTCTGGAAATGTGCCCGGTACGGCAATAGGCTCGCCCCTTATTACGTGGGACTAAAGTATATCTGGCGAAAAGTGGGTGTAGAAATAAACCTCTGCCTACCCCTTCGGGGATAAAAGGCGTGTAGTTATGTATGTATGTATTTCATGATGTCTCCCTGCGTTTAACAATTTTATTGATTGCTTTTTAATATTCTGGTTCTTTCTATTATAAGTATTTCATAAAACCTTTAGTAAATTGAGTTTCAAATTAAAAGAATACAAGCTTTTAGACTTTAAGGTTCTTGGGTATCTTTAGAAGTCGATCTAAGGAACGCGTGTCAAGAAAAAGAAAAGGAAAAACTTAAGGAAAAACCTTTTAAACGTTAAACTGATTTGACGTCGTGCGTCTCCGTCTTAGGATGAGAAAAGAAATAGGACAAGGAGTGGGCAAGCGAGAAGGAAAAGGGAATTGCGCCTTTGTGCTTATATCTAAGTGCTGGCAGAGGCCAGTGCATAGCAAGGCCAATGCACAATATACAAGTGTGATATTTGACCTAACCTATCCCTTTTGCAAATACGTCACATTAGGCTTTTAGTTCTCATTACATCAGTTTGTAACAATAACGTGTTACATGACAAATCTATAACCTGTTCATATAAAACTCGTAGTCTAGCTTTCAGCGTCAATGTCACTTCGTCTTCTTCCTTTCGTTCAGGTATAACTCAAAGCGAGCACCTCTCAGTTAGTATTGGCGGTAACTCATTACACTGCATATTACATTGAGCTATTGCACTAAATGCGTTTTGAAAACCAAATAGTATATTCTAGATTCCAAGAATTACTCAAGAATCACTAAGTATAAAATTATATGATTTTCTTTTTTCTTCTAAAATTTTGGAAGCTAGTAGCAAGTTGTATGATCAAGGACAAAAATCTGCACAGCTTCAACAACATATGGGTAATTACTATCCTACCGCGCTATTATATCGAACCTACATGCGCTATGTCCGCATCATCCATGCATTAGTCCCCTTGTCTGTATTCTTTTCCTCTTTACCTTTATGGGTAATAAGCTGGCAGCGTTAAAAGAAGTACATGGGTGAATTTCAACAGGTCCAATAAAATCTTCATTTCCGTGGATTTTTTATTCTTCAACTTTAGAACAATAAAAAATAGTTACTTTTTACTGTTTCTACGGGATACATACCACGTACCTTTGTTTTGAGTAACCGATATTTCGGCACTGTTGCAAGCGCCATGTTCACGGATATACTGAAGTATTGCGGGTGGATGAATGTTATAAACAAGTGAACCGGTCTACCCGCTTCCTTACTCGTTTATTGCGCGCACAACCACTACCACCGTTTTCACTTTCACAATGTACTCGATCGCGACACACTGTACTCACTACGTCGGCTCGTGATTTAAGTTTTTGTGGTTCACGGGTTTTGCATAGACGTACCACTGGATGCCAGGTATTCGACAGTTGAAACCCATCTTCTCTATTGAAGTTTTTATACTTTTTAATTTCAATAGCTTCTTTAACCATTCTAGGTATATAGTGGCGTTCTGTCGACAGCACCTGAGGGTTATGTAACTCAATCCAATGGTTCGTACCCGAGTCTAGGAGATGTTGAGCTATTGCCGACTTGTGTGGTTCATTGTTTTTGACTGCCCTGATGTGTTCCTTGATGCGGCAGGAAATGGTGCGTTTCGTTTGTCCTATATAAGAACTCCCACAGCTGCAGTCAATTTTGTATACACCCGGCTTTTCCAAGGGGAAACTGTCCTTTGGCGTTCTTAGGTATTGTGACAGTTTCTTCAAAGGAGTGAAGATAGTTTTAACAGAAACCTTCTCAAGGATATTAGAGACCTTATCTGTCACTCCTTTGACGTACGGTAAGTACGCTGGTTGTCGTTCTACCTTGTAGTCGAGGTGTTTTTGAGTGTGTCTAGGTGGTTTGACACGTCCGCTGTACCCGTTCTTTCGTAGAACGTCACTTATGTGTGCTAGTTCTTCATTTAAGTGTTCTTCGTCGCACAAGCTGTATGCCCGGTTGGTAAGTGACGTTATAACTGAGTTCAGTTGACGTGGGTGATGATGCGAGTCAGCGTGTAGATAGCGGTCTGTATGCGTTGTTTTTCTGTGTACAGAGTGACTAAGAGAACCGTCAGATCGTACACCAACCATCACGTCAAGAAACGCCATTCTTCTGTCCCTTTCTATTTCATACGTGAAGCACATTTTAGCGTGGATACTATTTAAATGCGCCAAATACTGTTGTACTACCTCTTCATCGCCTTCCAATATACAAAAAATGTCGTCCACGTACCGTTTCCAAATCTTCACACTAGATGGAGCAGTAGCAATGGCTTGGTTTTCAAAATGTTCCATCCATAGGTTGGCTACCACTGGAGCTACCGGGCTGCCCATTGCTACGCCATCGATTTGTAGGTAATATTCACCTCTGTATATGAAATAATTCGTGGTCAGGCAATGATGTACAAGGTCAGCATATACTATAGCAACACGATCTTCACCGATCTTACGTCGAATAACTTCCATGCAATCAGCTATCGGCACGTTTGTAAAGAGTGATTCTACGTCAAAACTGACCATCACATCTTTGTCACTTACGTTGCTCTGACGTACGATCTCTATGAAATGCCGGGAGTCTTTTAGATACGATGCTGTTCCACCTACTAAAGGTTGCAAGACTTTCGCAACGTGTTTAGCCAGTTCATAAGTTGGAGAATCCACTTGACTAAGTATTGGCCGTAACGGAACGTTGCACTTGTGAATTTTTGGCAATCCATATAGTTTCGGGGGTGTGACATTTCTGGGTCGTAATAAATATGTCACCGTATCTTCACCTATCGCGTGTTGGCACTCCTTGATAATTTGCCGAGTACTTCGATTCAACCTAGCGGTCGGGTTGTAACTTACTTTTTTTATAAGTATTAGTGTCACTTAACAAATGACGCATTTTCTCATCATACTCCGTAACGTCCATGATGACCGTCGCGTTTCCTTTGTCAGCCTTTAGGATGAGCAGGCTGTCATCCTCACGAAGTTCACGTAAAGCGACACGTTCAGCCTTGTTTATGTTTGGTTTAGGTAGTTTTGCTCGACGTAAACAGACTGCGACATCTTGTCGCAATACTTCCGCCTCTTCAGAGGGTATTTTGTTTCGCCGAATAACCTCCTCTACCGTGCCGATTACTTTTTCATATGGAATATGACTTGGTGTTGGAGCAAAGTTTAACCCTCTTTGTAAGATGTTGAGTGCAGCTTCGGTCAACGTTTTACCAGATAAGTTAACAACTGTTCGTTGATTAGTTGGGTTTTCATGGTAGGGGGTAGTTGCTTTTTGTTTACTTATCAACAATTCAAACTTACGTTCATGTTTCAAGGCACTCAGTTCTCGCGAACGCTGTGCCTGTAGATAGGTGATTCGGTCACAGTTATCAAAGTCGGCTTTGGTAAACGTTCCACTGCACTTCAGATGTAGTTTATACAACTGCGTCTGTGTTATGTCGAGTTGATATCGGGCGTTTCCGATCATCTTACGCAACAATTTCACACTCGCGTTTCGTAGAATGCCCGCGGAACCGTAGATATCATTCCGAGGTTTTATTTTAGCACAAACGGGAATGATGTCCGCGTCCCGACACTTCACTAAAAACACCAGTGATTCACGTAAACATTCACACCGTTTCCGCGAGCGTTCAAGATGTTTGATTAATTTAGCACTTTCCGGCCCGTACCGGTGCACAATATAGGAATTTAAACTATCGTGGTCACTATAATTACTTTTTACTGTTTCTACGGGATATATACCACGTACCTTTGTTTTGAGTAACCGATATTTCGGCACTGTTGCAAGCGCCATGTTCACGGATATACTGAAGTATTGCGGGTGGATGAATGTTATAACTGACCGGTTCACTTGTTTATAACATTCATCCACCCGCAATACTTCAGTATATCCGTGAACATGGCGCTTGCAACAGTGCCGAAATATCGGTTACTCAAAACAAAGGTACGTGGTATATATCCCGTAGAAACAGTAAAAAGTAATTATAGTGACCACGATAGTTTAAATTCCAATAAAAAATAGTGTTTACTCAAGTTTTTGATAATATATGTTATCTTGCTTAATATCTAGCAGATAGCTTAAAAAACTAACGAGATATACAAGATTAAAAATTTCGTGCCACGGCGATGAAACATGCATGCACGGCAATGAAACATGCGTCCACGGCAATGAAAGAACTGTGCCACGGGAATGATAGAACTGTGCCACGGGAATGATAGAATCAATCCACAGTAACGAAAATATCCAACAAATGATATTTTTTATATAATAAACTTACCTGAAATAGATACATCCCTGGCTCTGAGAGAGAAAGGCATACACAACACACACATACGATCTTATACCCTCTTCTCAATAACCTTCTCGCATCGGAGTAAAATTAAACAAAAAGTTAAGAGAATCAAAGCAACACAATATATTATTTTAAGTTCCTTCACACAAAAATTAACAGAATAAAAATTAGCAAATAATAACATACTTCTCCAAAGTATGCAATAGCTATTGCCAACAATATATACTTAACTTTATATAATATTAGACGATGCCCGCGGTTCCACCCGCGTTATTTAAGGCTACTGCTCTGCTCCCGTTGCTTATAGCGTGATGTTATATAACCTATAGCTTTTCACGATAAATGTGCTATCTAGCACTGAAAGATTTTTTCAAATCGGACCAGTAGTTCCTGAGATTAGCGCGTTCAACCAAACAAACAAACAAACAAACTTTTCAGCTTTATATATTAGTATAAGATAAAATAACAGGGTCGCTTCTTAATTTTTCGTCGCTTTTGTTCAGCCAATGTCTTCTTTCTCTCCTCTTCCGATAGTTTCGGTTTAGGCATCCTGGCTTTCTAAAAATAAACAATCCATTATTATGTTTATAATTAGCTATAGTATAATACATGTGAGTGAGTGAGTGATTGTGTGTGTGTGTGTGTGTGTGTGTGTGTGTGTGTGTGTGTGTGTGTGTGTGTGTGTGTGTGTGTGTGTGTGTGTGTGTGTGTGTGCGAGTGTGTGTGTGTGTGTGTGTGTGTGTGTGTGTGCGCGTATGTAGTGTGTGTTTTTTGTAGTTGACTGTACAGTACAGATTGGTTTTTTTCTTAATCATGCCGTGTCTTTTTTTCATTGCCATAGCAAATTTTGCTCACGGAAACCACGGCAACGAGAGCACGGTGATAAAAATCAAGGCAAAGACATCAAGTAACCAAAAATCTATTAATGATTCACAGTAATTAACACGTTACAAATAAACATAAGATAAATGGCATTCTATCGAATGCTTAATCAAAAGGACAAACTTATTCAAATAGAAGTTAGACCTATCCACGGCGATGAGAGAAAAAATGTCCAGTAATATAAAAATCGAATACTTACATTTATGGCGCAAAAACGCAGGCACGTATACACGTCGTTCCACGTCGAGCACCAAGCGACACTATTATGCAACGTTTAGCGCACAGGGGTGCAGGACGCAAGTCCTTAGTTAAAACAATATTCTTAAATATATTTAGGACACGGCGATGAAAGCTAGTTCTAGGACAAATGCATTTTTACTAACCATTCGTCGTATTGTTTAAATATATCAATAGATGTATTCCGTAACAATACTTTAATTATTCACGTATCAAATAAAACTAGATTTTTATATAAATAA
The DNA here is from genome assembly GCA_944739405.2 of Euclidia mi. Taxonomy (NCBI): domain Eukaryota; kingdom Metazoa; phylum Arthropoda; class Insecta; order Lepidoptera; family Erebidae; genus Euclidia; species Euclidia mi. The sequence goes on along the minus strand of OX123184.2, from coordinate 75,208,097 downwards.
CCAATAGATTTTTATCAATAACGTATAATACACATCAAGGTGATGTCTGGACAAACACGGCAATGAAAGATTTCGAGGTTTAATGTTTTTTTTTGGAGTATTTATTAATCCTATTTAAAAAAATATTTTGCGCTACACATAGATTACTATTTCACCTAACCAGAAAAAAATGTTAGAACATTATAAATAAGTTTTATAGTACCGATTTCATTGATGCCACGTAATTTTTGGTCCCGGGAAATTCACCCACATAACTCCTTTGCGCTCATAATTCGTTGAAATGAAATACATTTCAGCCCTGAACACATAATCGTATTGCCAAGCGCTTGTCACACCGTTAAGAATATTTTCACATCGTACAACAAAAATATCCTTATTTATTTGTGCGTTACTACATGTCCTTTTTGATTATTATGGCCATAAGTAATAACGTTCTCAGTAATAAAAGCATTATGTTAATAGGAATGTCGAAATCTTGGCACATTTGGAACAAGTCCAATATTCTAATGAGTATCGCATCACAGATCATATTCGGAAAAAGTAATATTCCTAAATAAAAACGGAAATTCGATAACAAAAACGACGAGTCGAGGAGGGTATCACATGTTGATTTGAATAATGATACGCGTTGGAGAAGATCATGGCTAGTAACGATGTAAATGTTCAGTTGACTACTTCAGGATTTGTAATAAAATATATAGGGTGTTCACAACGCAAAACTGCGAATAAAATATTTGTGTAAAACCTGTGACTGCGTGAATTGCGTAGTGGATTAAGTAATACGTGGTAGAAGCCTTGACGTTCAGTATTGGGCAACACTACAAGTGTAATGGTATGATTCCTATGGGATGACTAGTAACGTACATATTTTATATAAATATTATAAATAGAGCCTGAGCAGCCTTTTCTTTAAAATAATAAATGATCAAAAGGATTATATTATCACTTAGCTGTCATAATAATTTTATAATAATCTCAAAATCTATGTTCTCAAAATTTTTCGTCTATCATTTTTTTTAACTAGGCAATGTGGAACGAATTAAACAGAGATTCAAGTTGATAGATGGTTTAATTATATCAAGTTGACGGATGGCGACTACGCGCCGTGGTTTCGATTCTTTCACAAGGGAATACTTTGTGAGCTGCATAATTTTGCTTCTGAGTTTTCTTTATATAGGTGAATAAATGTTGGTAAAATGGAGTATTTTACCAACATTTATTCACCCATATAAAGAGCGAGGCAGACTTAATTTGATTGTACTGTAGTTTTAGACTTTGAATTAATTATATTATTATCAAGGTAATTGGCAGGGTTTCATAGCATAATTCGTTTTAAATATCGGATTGTCAGCGTTGTCGCGAACTCCTAAATCGTTCCTGTAAATGGTAACCCTAGTTGAGCCAACTGAAATAGCAGCGGTTGACATTTAGCAAATTACGGACTTAACCTAAGTTCTGAAAAGGGCCTAATTCTGCTGTTTGTTAAAAGGTTGCGATGAATGCTCAGACTATTTTTTATTTCGTTTTACTAGATGTGGCGTGCCGAAACAAGTACAAAGTAGGTAGATCACCAGACTTTAGAAAGTCCAAGACTTACACTATTAGCTTGCTATTTGTACGTCAATATACAGTACATTTATAGAGTGACTGGTATTGGTTCGGATTCGGAGATTGATGCAAAGTTTTTGTTATCTTTAATATTATATCAGAAGTCTGGAGAATGCATGTCATGTGCTATATTTAGACAAACGTGGTAGAGCCTTGCTGGTTTCAAGATGAAAGAACCGGCTCGACCTGGAAAACCTTTAACAGAATACTGACGTAAAGTAACAGTATTTATACTCTTGCGTTCGTTTGGTGAGTGAGAGTGCCGGCGTCCCCACATGTTTCTAAAATCGTTACATTAAATGTCTAATTCAAATCAGTAAATACCTCTTTCGAAAATCTTTAAAAATATTAAATTGTATACTAAGTATAGGTTATTATTTTCAGTCCTTTATTGTAACAATGAGTAATTATAGTACCTAATCCATTTTAAAAGAGTAAACAATCTTACTTTTTATTAAATACCCGTGGCACCTGCAAAAAATCAACTAAGACGATTTTCTATTCACACTAATAGCTTCATTCACTACGTTAAGATAATTGTCTTTGATAGACCGTCCATAAAGCAATTATGGCCGGTACTAATCCTTTATTGATATATTAATTATTCCCCGCTTACGTCCCATAGACGTCTGAAACATACAGTTATTAATTATGGATTCACCGACGGCGGTTTGTTTGCGGCCGATGGGTTTGCCTTTAGCTGCAATACTAGTACTTGCATGCAAATTAGATCTGACGTAGATATTTCACGAGTAATTTTGGTCCATTGGGTTTAATTAAGTATTGTGTCAATAAAGACAATGTATAGTGGGTGCAGATCATAATGATTGCGACGCTGTGGTACTGGATTTCCTATTATCAACAGGTTAACGTACGGCTTCAGGTATATATCACTGTGTAAATTGGCAATCACTATACATTACTTATCATGTAATGCTACTATTGTACGTCTTGAAAGGCAATAGCAATTAAATTTAAATTCAGTTTGCGGATTATCATCATCCTCCTATCGCTATCCAGTTTGCATCCAGGCCGCCCTGTAACTAGGTAGGCTTTTGACTTATACGTATTCATAGAGTAATTTCTGAGGAGGTTTTAGTGTATAATTCACAAAAGCGAACTCTTGTTCAGAAATAATGGAAACACGCGTAACTTTAAGCGACGATTTTAGAAAAAAAGCATTACTACACAGTTGCTCGGCTCAAATGTTCATGTGCAAAATGTAAAACAATAAAATTATTGAAATGCTATAATTAAATTTGACCCAAAAGAGGAATTAAGAAATAACATTGTTCATTTTTTGTAATCATCTTCTCAATTCTGTTCATGGGGTCGGCCAGCAGCAGCATAGTAGCAAATTTATTTTTATTTTAATAAACAATTTCAGAAACAGGAATCTCTATACAGATTAAATAATTCAACGAACAAAATACTCAGATTTGCAAAATAATTGCTGAAATAATGACAAGTGTTTACGGAAAAATTAACTTAAAATTCCATGGAAATTTTGGCCCAATCGTACCAATTATTCATTGATAATTATCTTGAGCATATTTACCTATCTGTTGCTAATCGAAATGAATTCTATCTTCTGTAAATCACTTTATAACAGTCTTTATGTATTTGTCAGACTAACGGCCGGTTTCTGAATAACTCACACAATTTATACCCGACTTTACAAATAGTGTAGCTTCTTAATTCGACGGCATTAACAAGCTTTTATTAGATTCAGATGTTTTTATGTGTATTTCCTTTCAGTAATTTTTACTAGGTGAACCGATATTGCTGATTATCTGAATGCTATCTTATTGCAGTCGGTTCTTCTTTTGTTCTGGACCGATTTTGACGTGACGTTCACTGGCGGGTAGCTGATGTAACAAGGAGTAATTTAGGCTATAAATTAACCGGGTATGCGAAGTAGTACCCTCAGGACGCGGGTGAAACCGCGGGAAACAGCTAGTAGGTAATAAAACTTATTCTTATAATATTCCTTGAAAATTTGATAGTAACATAAAATCACACATGACATATTTTTGATATTATTATATTATAATAAGTCATGTGTGATTTTATGTTAATATCAAATTTTAGTAATTTTAAGCAGTTATTTCGTTCTGGAAAATACATTGACATAACTTTACCTACCTATCTGGTTATCTCTACAAGTAATTACGGCGATGGTTGGAGTAATAGGCAAGCATTTCTATAGTGTTACTAACCATAAAAATAAGAGTGTTATAAAATAATTATGCTCTGTCTATTATTGTTTAGTTAGAATAGTTACATGATAGCCCAATAGATACCTTTGAATGTAATAAATGTCTCTTGCCTGGGAACGATTTCGTGTTTTATTTCGTTCCCTGGGTCGGTCGTTTAGTCATTTTGGTAAGACAGATAGTTAGATGTTTTTGTTAGTTAGATAGATATAATGGATGTTTCTGGCATATACATTTAAGTTATACCAGTGACTTTAACATGCCCCAAATATAAAATAAAAAATTATAAGTAACCTTCGATATAGATATTCAGTAATTGTAGCTAAGATCATTCTGGATCACGTCAGTTTTAAGAAAATCGCTTTCGCTTCATAATTGATCTATTTGTTTGGGAGCTTCGATGTCACAGGCAGACATACAGACGTACAGATACACTGGTATCACGGTTTTGCGACATTATTTATCATCATGTCGCATCATATGCACGATCACCCTTAGTGATTTTTTAGTTAAAACGGTGCATTTATGGTGGAAGTCTCAAGAGTTGACTTAAAGTTAAAACATTAATTAATTATAAAGTTGGTTAATACACCTCAACATTTAAAAAAAATTCACATCTTTCTCTATTCTCAATTTTACTAAAAAATTTACCTGTTAACTTGTTTCAATAACTTACTTTCTTATTAAGTTGACGCTTAAAAGCGCTGGCACCATATATATAAATTAATACAATCAATTAATTCTATTATTGCAAACTTGCAGCTAGTAGGCATAACCAAAGAGTATACAAATACTACGTAAGAAGAGGCGGATGTGCCATAGATCATGCGAGACTTTCAGCTTTGTATGAAACGTGCAGGGAGAACTCGTACCAACATAAAGGTACTAATTAACATCGTTTTTATGTTGTAAGCATTGTCATATTCGTCAATATAGGGATGTACCCTCTAGTGATTAACGAAATATCGATATCGATAATATTCGGTAAGAAATAATTATAATTATGTTTCGACTAGAATTATACTTTTCCAACACAAATAAAAGATTTATTTAATATTTATGTGTTTATTCAAACAAATTAGCCTATTCTATAAATCTATTCTAGATTAGCGAAGAAAAATACGCAGAACTAAAAGATATATGTATGTACATGTAATGGAAAGGTTTTCAACATTTCTTCTGTAATAGGATTTAAAGAAATGTCTATAGATACAAGGCACAGCTGTTTATCTGACTTGAGTTCCCTTTTTTTTAAGTCTTTCGGCTTAAAATGCTTGCCACACACATAGTTCAACTGATGTAATTTTTCAATGGGCAAATAAATCAAGTCTTGGTTTCCAGTTGCAGCTACCCATTTTTACATCTAAAAAGAAAAAAAGAATAGAATTTTTAGTCCTTGTGCCAATTACTAATAACGGATTATCGATAACTGATAGGCAGCACTATTGTTTACCTACAAAGTACTAGGATATGAAACTTTCGAATATTTCCTTATTTTTTATGGTTCATTGAAATATATCACATTATATAACATTATAAATATTCACTGATCTTTATATAGGGACATTTTGCCATAAATACCTACCCTTTTTTCATTGCTTGACCGGCATGTTGTTCTATGCCATATTTCGCACGTTATATTTTTGCTTGTTTTCATTGCGCTTCTTTCAATGCTAATCAAAAAAATATAGTAACACTAACACTAGAAGTGTAAAATCACATTTATTTGGTATACACAAAGCACTTTTACAGTATGTTTTTTACGTTTTATAAACAAACTACATAACGCGGCAAAGTTCAATCTGGATAATAATAATGTGACAGTTGTGACATTTGACACTATTGACAGCCAAGGCGGTGATGTACGTATAACCCGTCTAACTTTGAAAGAATACTGTTCCAAGGGTACATAGTGAAGGATGCTATCTTCACGTTTTATACATATAATAGTAGCCATTAAAAAGATAGCACGTTTCATACATTCGGTTTTTTCTTAGGAACTTGCGCCAGGCTGGGCATAACCTCAGGCGATTCCCAGAAGGACACTCTTCTGCCTACGATCGTCAAATTAAGTAAATTTTAGTTTTGACGAGGTAACCTCCTCCCTTTAAAAACCTGAATCTCAAGAAATTTTCCAAACAACGGGCAGAATTAAAGTCGAATCCTTTATGCTAAGAGATAGTTCTGCTTGAGAATGCCTGGTAAACGATAGATAATTGAGAATTTGTGAAATTGTTCAAATATCTTTATTTTCCAAGAAATTAAATCGTTCCAATTTTACGGTGAATTGGTACAATGATTGAAGTGTATGTACTTCGAATTTTTATCCAAGTAACATTTGATTTGCGTTTGACTTTGAGCACAGTTATCATTTGTATATTGGCGTGAAAAGACATTATTGACGTGAAGAAAAACTATGTATATGCTTATTATTTCATCATTATCGTATCGGAAAGGATACGTGTCGCTCGGTGATAGACTAGGTTAATCAACAGTGCTACGACGGTACTCAAAAGGACCGCGCTGTGAAAAGGGAACTTCAAGAGTAAATTATTTAGCTTCTGGATCCCATTAAAAAGTCAACTAGCACCTCGGTGTTCCAATATAATGACCCGTCTGAACAGTACTGAAATTAACAGCAATTCGCGTGACTCTACTACCAAAGGTTTAGGACAGGCTTGCTGGTTTTTTAGAGGGATAGTTCCGAACACCTTTACAGAAGAGACCCACACTCCTGACTGACCAAGCGGGGTCAGCCCACTATAGAGTCTCACCTTTCTCAAAACTTAGCGCACATAATTTTATCGCACCACAACAAGCGTTGTACATCTCATTTGATCAAATTAAGTCATTCATTGTCATACGTTGTATTATTACAAGTAATAATGAGGTCAGAGGCCTACAATACAATACTTGAGATGAACAACAGAGTTACCCAAGGGATCGTTTTGTAAACAAGGGGCTTGACCGTGCCAAGATTGCGATCGAGTAAATCCTTTGAGCAAACAATGTTAAGAAATATCTCTCCACATTTTTACAAGATCCCATACATGATTGTCTCGAAGACAATCACTTAGTGCTAGAGGTTGAGACATGACTGATCGAAACGTTGCGGGATTGATTTCTAAACTTCGCTTAGGTACTAAAATTTACTTTAGCCTACCAAAAGGATTAATCAAAGCGAAAATAATTAATATTAGTAGAACTGTTTTAGGAGAGCTCATAGAGTTCAGTAGAACGATCAAAATAAGCTTATATTAAATATTATTATGCTGTTTTGTATACCAACGTTTACCTACATACAATGGGTTATCTTTGTTCGCTTTGCTTAGACACGAGACCTGCAAGATATTGTGATTTGTACATTATTAAACTTATAAATATTCTAATTTAAGTTTAGCTACTAAACACTCGCGTCGCCGGTCCCCGTGGCCAAGCCGTAACCTACTGCATACCAAACTCAAGGCGCTTCGGTATACATTCTGTAGGTACCTACTGAATGCGTACTGAGGCGACGCTTGTAGGTATTGTAACTCGAGTTTTGAGTTAAAATACGGAAAAGGTTATGTAGGTAAGTGTGATTTAACTAACTAGGTATATGCACTTCTAAAAACTTACTTAGGTATTTTGAAATCACAGACAGACACTTCAACTTTATTTATACTGTATACATTTATGTAGATATAGATAACATCCAGACGTTCCAAATAGCTAGCCTAACTAAAAATTCTAAGAATAATATCATGCTCGCGGAGAAATAAACTAAAACACTTTATACTGACTCAGCTCCGGCGCTAGTCGCCGCGACTACCGCTCGACGCCGGCGCCGTGGCGTGCGCCGTACTAATTCATACATTTGTTTTGGTCGCGCGACGTGTCGCGCGACTCGCCGCGGTACCGCTCGGTGCTATTCGCCGGTCGCGTCGCTGGTCGCCGCTGCGCGTGGCATGCTTAGAACATTTCTATACATTTGATTCAGTCGCAAGTCGCGTCGCCGGTCGCGTCGCGCGAATTTTCGCTGCAGCGAATTGTCCGTGGCCAGGTCGTTAGTGGGTACCGAGCCTGACGCTCGTAGGAATAAATCGCGTTCCGACCGTTTGTATAAAGATAAAAACAGTACCTATAGATTTGAATACCGTGGTTAGCTACACAATATCAAGTCTGCCTCTGTGATCTTGCGGTAGTGTAAGCGGATCATGAGGTCTCGGGTTCGATTGCCGGGTTGAAACAAATGTGATATTGGCACCAAAGTCCGTACAATGTCGAGCTAAATTTCATAAAAAGATCTCAGCTAATGTCGTCTCGCGCCTGGTCTACACTGGTCGCGACGGCGAACGCGTGTGCCCGTGGCATGTTTTTCGCGTCGCGCGAATTGTCGCGTCGCCGGTCGTGTCGCAGGTCGCGTCGCCGGTCCCCGTGGCCAAGCCATTAGAGTCAGTTTCGCAACTACATATATTTATCGATAGGTATAAGCTCTCAGGTTAATTCAATATAAGAATGGTATTTGTATGATGTAATGTGCCGATTCTTTTACCTGGTCAGTACTGCAACTTGTCTGCCTCTGTGGTCCTGCGATAGTGTAAGCAACTGTGGTTCATGAGGTCTCGGGTTCGATTCCCGGGTCGAACAAAAAGTGATATTGGGTTTTTCTGTTAGGAATTATCCACTAGAAGTTCGGAGTCATGGAGTTGGCGGTGTCACACCACCGTGCCTCGAAAAGCACGTTAAGGCGTTGGTCCTGCACCCAATTTCTCTCCGGTCGTGTCGCTGGTGCGTCCCATCGGACTATGAGAGTGAGGGAATAGAGAATGCACTTGTGTTTGAGCACACACTTGTGCACTATAATATGTCCCGCGCAGATGGCAAGTCTCTTATATAGACAAGCCGCTGTCGCCGAAATTGGTCAGGAGGACATTATTAGGTACTGCAACTGAATGGTTAACCGGGCGTGCTGAAGAGATGGAAGGAGTATTTTGAAGGTCTATATGAAAGACCGGCGATAGAGACATCGATCGCCGAAATGAATGGTAATAATAGCAATGGCGAAAGCGATATTGGCGTGGATGAGATTCTGAAGGCGCTGGGAAGAATGAAATTAGGTAAGGCTGCAGGATATAATAGGATTACAGTTGAAATGCTGAAGGCTGGACAGGGCATCATAGTTGGTCAGCTGCAGCGCTTATTTAACTTGTGCTGGAGCACCTGCCGAGTACCTGACGACTGGGCCACAGCTGTAGTTGTGCCTTTTTATAAAGGAAAAGGCTCGCAATAAGACTGCAAGAACTATAGAGGCATTAGCCTTCTCAGCATTGTTGGCAAATTGTATGCAAGGGAACTTACTGATTGAAAGAGTTATGGATGTAACGGACAAGAAAATATGGGCTATGCTATACAAGCGGGATTCCGAGAGGGTATGGGTGCACGGATCAAGCATTTTGCTTGCGGTGCATACCAGAGAAATTCTTGGCCATAGGTCAAAAGGTCTATTGCGCATTTGTGCATTTGGAAAAGGCTTACGCTAAAGTGGTGAGGAATGAAATGTGGTCGGTACTGTCAATGTATGGGGTGAACAGCAGCCTCATACGAGCTCTGAAATCCCTTTATGAAGATTCTAGAGCTTGTGTGAGGATAAACGGGTCGTACACTGACTGGTTTACCATTGTGACAGGTGTTAGACAGGGATGTGTAGCGTCGTCTTTGAAGGCTTTTATGAACTGTTAAAACGTGACCACGTGTGTTGAGGCTTTTATGAACAGTCAAAACGTGAAACGTGCACGCTTGGCTGTGCATAGAGGGGTGTTAGTACCTACAATTATGTATGGTAGTGAAAGTTGGGTATGGCAGAAGAGTCATGAAAGTAGAATAAATGCTGTAGAAATGAGAGCACTGAGAAGTATGTGTGGTGTGTCTTTGACTGATAGAGAAAATAATTGTGTGATAAGAGAGTGTTGTGAGGTAAAAGAAGATGTAGTGACAAGCATCGAGAAAGGTATGCTAAGGTGGTTTGGGCACGTGGAGAGGATGGATGACGAAAGACTGACCAAGCAGATATATAAGGCAAGTGTGAATGAGACAGGACAAAAGGGCAGACCTAGGCGGATGTTCTCTGACCAGATTGGAGACATCCTAAAAATAGGACAGGTTAGAAGTACCCTGAACAGAAGAGCATGCATAAGGAATCTGATGGGAGAGAATGAAGCAAGAGAGATTATATGTCAGGATTGTTGCATATGGCGTTCTGTAGCCTCTGCCTACCCCTCTGGGAAACAGGCGTGAGTCTATGTATGTATGTATGTACTGCAACTACTCGTTAGACTGGCAAATTAATTTATTTATGTGAGAGATTCGCAAAAATAAGTGAGAGATAGACAAAATCATTAATTCAACTAGATCTGTAGAAATAAAACTGCTATCGAAGCAATATATGTACACGACCTTTTCAACCTTGTTAGTGAGAAAAGGTTTCTTATTTATAAATGCGCAGCATCAGCAAGTGTATAACCTACCTAAATATACAAATGTCTGAGAGTTCCCAAGACGTATGATGTCTGCCTAAACTCACTTGAGAGTTAGTCGTCTTCCATTTCAGAAGCAGTAAAAAAAGATTTTATGTACATTGAATATATTTCATCATCATCAGCCTTGTATATAAACTGTCCCACTGCTGGGCACGGGCCTCTTCTCACTATGAGAAGGGTAAGGCCATAGTCCACCACGCTGGCCTAGTGCGGGTAGGCAGACTTCACCAGTCTTTCAAGAACATTATGGAGAACTCTCAGACATGCAGTTTTCCTCACGATGTTTTCCTTCACTGTTTAGCAAGCGATAATTAACAATTTAATACGCACATAACTCTTAAAAGTCATTGGTACGCACCGTGGATGCGAACCCGGACCCTCTGCGTAGCAGTCTGTCGGTCTCTCCACTAGGCTATCGCTATCTGCTGAATATATTTCTAAAAAAATATTGGGTGAGGGTGAGTAAGAAACAGTAAAAGATCAAGAATAAAAAAAAAATCTGTCTGTTTGTCTGTTTATCTGTTTTAAGGAGATAGGCCTGTACACAGGACAGGCTTATCGCCGAAGATACTGAACGGATTTGAATGAAACTATTTTTGTTACATTGCTATCAATGTTGGGCAACATATAGACTATAATTGATTTTGGAAAGCGTAACACCTGATGCAGAACCACAGACCAGCAAAACTGTAAGTCATAAAATATTGCGAATTGGCAAAAAGAATTACGACTGGTGAGCATTTCCTGTTAAGAGATTACTGACTACTTGACTTACCACAATTTGAAGATCTCGAACGTCTGATGTGAAATTTTCAGAGCCGAGCTGCACTCTAACATAATTATATAGGAATAGGATAGTTTCCAGGGTCAAAATAATTACATTTTATTTAGTCCGTATTTTAGATTATAAAAAAATATCGGACACGTATTTTATCTTTTTTGTTATTTTTTATTTCGATTAAATAAAAAATAACAAAGATATAGCCCATTAAAGTTACGTGTGACGTCACCCCGTGCGAAAAAATGCAGCACGGCGTGACGTTATACGTAACTTTAATGAGCTATATCTTGGTCATTTTTGGTTTAATTTACAAATACAAAAATACGTATCGCTTATTTTTGAATAATCTAAAGGACTGACTTATAAATTTTTTTTCGTCAACTAGCCCATTACAGTCGGATGATCATTTTCTGGTGACTTATAAAAATCAAAGATCTGAAATATCTGTTGTGGAACTGTAGGAGCCCAGCTACACTATAACATAATAATAAATATTATGAGATTGACGTCTTATCAAAAGTTATTTAGTCTAGTGAGCATTTTCTGTTGACTTATAAAATCCGAAGATCTGAAACACCTGTTGTGAAAATATAAGATCACATCTATACTATAACATATGTATATAGGCATGACGGCTTTGTAAAAGTTTGCCAATATGATTAGCATTTTCTGTTGAGAGATTAAAATTCGAATATAGCACTAAAATGTCCAAGTTGCAATAATCAATGGAAAAATTGATAGAAATTGTTGGGAGTGAAGTAGGTCATTGACACTTTTTCTTCATTTAGGTTCCTCAATTCACTTACAGGGATTCTCTCGCAGTAGCATTGTCAGGTACTGCCGCCACATTACGTCCACGTGGAAATACGGCGTAACTATTTAGTAATCTGTGATACGGCACAAAGAATGTATTAAATCCAAATCGGTTTAGACAGAAATAAACCACTAACATGTTTTAGATAACTTTATGTTGCTTTAGCGGAGTCCCGTACGGTAAATCGAATTACCCTTGAACGATATAACTGTCTACAGAAAGCATGGTTCAGCGACGAACAGTTATACGAAAAAACTGTTAGTCGATACCATTATTTAGCGACAGAACGTTTCGCCGAATAATGCTACAAAGAATGAATGGTTGGCCGATACCAAGATTTGCCGATGTCATGGTGCGCCGCAACGCGCTTGAACTAAATAATCCTTTACCGATAGCAATTTGCATCGAAAGCACCGACACGCCTCTCCTTCCGCGACCGCGCCCGACTGCGAGGGACATACAGAACTGTCCCCCGCACCCACACCTTGGGACACATCCTACGCAGGCCTCACCCAAGCCCACGTCGAGCATCCACTCCCGGAATCCCGCTTAGCTTCACCGTGGGTGTAAAAACCACGGTTACTGAGCCCCCCCACCACGACAAGGTGGAGATCCCACGGGAGGGCCATCTTCTTGCCTGTCTTTACTGTTTAATGTTAAAGGTAATGTACTGTTTCATGTTATCATAATGTGGAACTATTAAGTGACTTAAGTTTTATAAAATTTTGTAAAATATTTTTACTGTACGGTTCCTTGTGGGTCAAAAGATATGAGTAAGAGTTTGTCGGTGAACGAGCAAATTGTTATTTCGGTTTGAACTAGTAACAAGCAACATTGATTCTAAACATGTTAAGCCTTTGATAAAGAAGTCATTCATTACCGTGTTATGTAGTACCTACAAAAACATAGCAGGTGTTACTCGAATTTCTCTTCAATAATTAATACTTCGGGAGTTCATTGGTATAGGCGTGACTCTACCGGGCAGTATTTGGAATAAGGTTTTTAATTAGCGGGCACTGCAAGGGATTATTTGAAGCTGAAAGCACTGCAGCGTGTGAGAGATATATAATGATATTTAGGCTGTGGGCTGAAATTACTGATATCCAAGTATATTATACATAATATATAAGAGGATAGTGGCAGATATATGACACTGACATGACGTTTGACAGTTAAACTGTCAATCGTGTAAATAAGGAGTAAGCTAGCTATATAAGTCGACAGGCTCGGCTAGTTCGTTATATTCCCCTTAGACGACTGCTCAGGTACGATATGGTTCTGACTATTTAACTGCCACTGTGATTATTATGGGCTTATTATGTTCTGTTGTAAGACAGACCTTTCTAGTAATATAAAACTACCCACAACATTGATATTTGATATAAATTGACTGTTTGTTAATTATTACTTATTGAAAAGAGTGACCAAGAGTTTTATTGACCGTTCTTTTTCTTGGTTCTATGCCTTTACTTTGCGAACTGGGCTCTAAATGTAAATGTAGAATCACGACGTAATCTAAAGATATATCCTTGTGCCAAACTGAATAAATGAAAGAATGATTTGATAGTTGTCTCTTTTATTTATCAAAACTGTCTCTACACTATAGGGAGCTTTCCTGATTCTGACACGTGCATTTCCGTAGAAATCAAAGAGTCGTACCGATATATGAGAGGGTCGATATGAAGACTGCAGCAAAGCCAAAATTCATACGAATATCAAATCTTGGGCTGTACATGTTGTTCATGATGAGCAGAGAAACATAATCATGTACCTGTTAGCTAGGCGCCTAGGCCATAGTCATCAGTAGGTTTATTATTGGGTATTCCTGGTATTTTTTAGAACATTCAATTATATAATTAAAGTTATTATTTATTAGATTATTTTAATTTATGTAAATAGTAATTATATTAGCATAAGAATATATTATTATTATAAAAATTTAAAACAACTTCTGTAAGGACGATTTTAGGGCAAATAAGAAATGCACCATCATGCCATGTATAGGTCATCCAACTTGTTGCGGCGCCGTGAAACGCCATGGACACTGTGAAAGCTAAGTGTCTTCTTCTAGATCCACAGACCATCGTGTCGGCTTCGCCAGAAGTGTCCGTTTGAGGCTGATATACGTAAACATATTATTATATTTCATAGTGCAAAAGAAAATTTTTGGTAGCATCATTGCTTGTTAAATTAAAACAAGGGATTAGGTGTATTACAGTATTTAATATGTTATAATTTGAAAACTTCCCGCTTTTCTGACGTAGGTTTCTTAAATACCTTATTCCATGCGACAGTATAGGCAGTACTCTTTAATATGTAAACAACTAAATTTCTATGTCAGAACTTGGGTCATTAAATGTACCTACTTAAGTAGTTTGGAAGTAATAAAAATTTACAACTTCTGAACTCTGGATCTGTCTGGGTTTCTTACTGCTGCTATTTTAATGATCTTATTGAAAAACCCAGACTACCGTAAAATTATAAACTTTACCAGAAACTACCGTCACCTGTCACTATTGCACAAACTATTTCTGTTGAAGATTTTAAAGTTCGTAATTTTATTTTAATGGTTTAACTTTTGGAGTATGGCGTTTGTTTCTTTTGATAATACAAGTATACGTTTTATATCACCTGGCTACACAATTTAAAAGGAAATACTCATTTGAAATTGTGGAGCCATGTCAGCAGTCTATTTTCTTAGAAATATGGACGCAGACTATTAAGTGATGGCCCATCATTTACCTTACTAACGTCCTTAATTTAGTCTCTTATAATGGATTTAGTCTTTAATTTAGTCTCTGTAAGTAAAAACACGTGCGACGTAGATAATTATACAAGTTGTCACAAGACCCATCACCAAGCCGAAGTCTACTCGTTGTGGACATCATGCTTAGTCATACTAACCAAAAATAATACCGGGGAATCGTTTTTTTTAAAGTTTTCACATTTTTTAAACCGCAATTAAAAGCGCGCGCGTGCAATGCTCGAAATACCTACTTATCCATGGGGTAATAGGGCATCTAAAGAACATATTGGCGGGGTAAATGCATCGATTTTGTACCTAATTAGAAAAAAAACATACTAACTTTGAGCCTTAATATCTCCTGAACCAGTAAATTCCCAGGTATGGTGCCGAAGTAAAAAATGTTCGTAGTGATTGGTACAACATGGGATTTCAGTTTTCGTTAAGGGTCTTTTTACACCCTGTATATTATATTGACTTATTTCCATATGAATTGTATAATAGAAATATTATTTATAAACTGAAGTACACATGAATATAATCTCTCTAGACTCTTGCCTTAGTGACTGACTAACAGACAACGCACTGCTAATACTTTTAGGTAATTCTTTTAAAAGATGCAGTTGTAGCTGCGGGCATCCTCTAGTATACTTTATATAACCCTTGTTCAAAATAAATCAATAGGTACTAAAAAAAATACAATTATCGACTGCTGTTTTTTCATTTGATTTACAGCGTTGTTTTCACCGCCATAATGGCTTATGCGCGCCCAATAACCGTATGGAGCAGGTTGAGTTCCTTATCAATTTCCCCACAATCCCCACCTACCTATTGTTTACGCTAAGTATAAAGTATACAATTTTCCTCTGACATCACTTTAACCAGCCAAGTGTTATGTAAAGAGAAAGCCTCTAGAAAATATATATTCGACGTATCCGACTATCTGTGAAAACCACCCTTATAATCTGCCAGCCAAACAATTTTATAAGTTACAACGTTCAGAATAAAGTTTACTTTTGCTTTTTGTAGGTCAAGAAAAATTGCCACCAAAAAAGGATTATAGTTAGGCCGTGTCTTCAACGATTGGTTCGGCAAACACTGCTAAAATGCAGCATTATTTATTTGTGATTGTGGTCTACAGAATAGTTATTTATACTAGGTATGATATGAAACAGTTGCATGTAAGTATTCGCTTATATGCTCCTTTAGTAGTTTTTTTTTGTGGTAAGTTTAATCAACCTATTATAATATAAGAATGTGTATTTGATGTCCGAAGGCAAAATAACGGCATAATGATAACTATACTTTACTAAATATTATTAAACAAAACTGTTACTTTGTAATACGTGTTGTTTGTTATAAGGCGCATGATAAAGCGTCATCTCAATTTCATTCCAGTAATTAATTCTTTTTTCACTGCGATAAACGTGACAGGAGTGTTAATTATTTTCAAGTCGCAAAGATCTTACATTCTTACCGCGTCGCCCCATCAAACAGGGTAATAGCTCAGAAACTAAATAAATTTAGTCAAATCTGTACTCAATGGCGAGGATCCTTTGCTACGCGGATTTAAAAAAAGTTTAAAAAGGCACTAAAATGTAAGGATGGAGAGGAAGATATTGATATTGCGTGTGCCAGACATA
The DNA here is from genome assembly GCA_944739405.2 of Euclidia mi. Taxonomy (NCBI): domain Eukaryota; kingdom Metazoa; phylum Arthropoda; class Insecta; order Lepidoptera; family Erebidae; genus Euclidia; species Euclidia mi. The sequence continues at coordinate 75,191,774 of OX123184.2, read as the reverse complement.
TTTATGCAAGGAGCAATAATTATATGGAGAGAGCATTTTAAAAAGAGTAGAAGTCGTATATGCTTCTATATTCTCTCTAATGACAGAACTCCATATGTTCGAATGTGATAGCCATAGAGCTTATTTACAGCATTGAATGACAAATGCCAAATAAAAAATTGGGCAAGTGCGAGTCGGACTCGCGCACAAAGGGTTCCGTACCATGAGTACCATCATCTATTTAGGGAGTATATGTGTATGTATATAGGTGGTATGTACTTTGGGATATGAAATAAAAAGATTACGACGTGTTCACTTAAACTGTGTTTATTACCGACTGTCGTTTCCCTAATTTACACGGCGGGCGCAGCCGCCTCTACACACACATGTACAGTCGTACATACATCACATGCCTACACTCATACAGTACATATTGTACCTACACCATTCCCCCCTTTATAGAAAAAAACTTATACCTACACAAAACACTAGTCACATATGCCTGCAACGATTACACGACAAACTTCACATATTATATGCACCAGTGGATGAGCTCTGCTGTTGCGGTACCGCTTGCACCACGACCGCACTTGGGTTGCAAGCCGCCTCTTAGTCCTCGCCGTCTTCTTACAGCGACGCCACGCCGTACACCCGATAGCAATAGACAATATAATAATTATTGCTACTATTATCCATACGATGTTATCTAATTTCTGGCTAACGTTATTAGTCACATTTTGTGCAATCAAACTATTGCTAGTACTATGTTCCTCTTTGGTCTGTACCGAACCCATTATACTGTTTACAAAGATACGTGTCTAACGAGAGTAGGTGCTGTAATGATCATAAAATTTGTTTAGTATAATACGTAAATTATGAAGATCTAAATAATGCAATAAAATTACATGCTTAGTTGCTATAAATAAGTGACACACGTAAATCTTGTTAATACAGTTATAAAAGTTACGAAATTCTTATTTGCATAGTGTATATTGTTTATTTCATAAAATAATGTTGCGACAATGTATTACAAAGAAGTAAGTAGGTACATGCGTCATTCTGTTAATGCACATCATGCAAAACGTAGAGGTGTTTTGATAACGCGGCCACTTCGCGTTGTTTTATAAAAACTTTGCTAGAAGTGTCTTTGTTACAATGCGCATGACAATCGTTATTATTTGTTGCATCTAAATTAGAACTAAAATTATTACTATCGCTATTACTCTCTATCGTATAGGCAGGTTTGAGCCTGTCTATAGATATACATGTTTCTTTATCACCTATTTTAATAGTAAAAGTCTTTCCTTGTCGCTTTAAGACGTTATATGGACCGTCATAGGGTGGCTGAAGTGACTTTCTCATTAAATAATTTCTGACAAACACACTTTTGCACGTATTAAGATCTCTATGTACAAATAATGATCGTGAGTTACCATGGCTCGCTTGTCGCGGCTTGAATTTATCGATGGCATCCCTAAGCAACTGTAGATATTCCGAGTCCGACATACGAATATTAGTGTCGTCATAAAAATCACCCGGTAATCGAATGGCTATACCGTAGGTTAATTCCGCTGCGCTCACGCCGCTATCGCTTCTCACGGCTGCACGCAGACTTAATAACGCGATCGGAAGTTCATCAACCCAAGATTTGTTGCATTGTAAACGTGCCATAAGAGCCACTTTTAGTGCTCTATGCCAACGTTCAATCATGCCGTTGCTTTGTGGATGATAAGGGGTCGTTCGTATCTTGTGTATACCCAAATATTTCATAAGATTACTGAAAAGGTCACTCTCGAATTGTCTACCCCGGTCGCTTGTGAGCTTAGAGGGGCACCCAAAACGAGAGATCCAACACTCAAATACTACTCTAGCCACCGTCTCAGCTGTGATGTTTTGGACAGGCACAGCCTCCGGCCAACCTGTGACGCGATCTATAATCGTGACGCAATATTTATAACCATCAGGTGATATTGCTAGAGGGCCGACTATGTCAATATGTATGTTTTGAAAGCGGTCAACACGCTCAAAATTCCCTACTCCTGATATAGTATGTCGGCTTATCTTTACCTTTTGGCACCTGGGACATGCTCTAGCCCACTTGGAGACATCTCGGTCCATGTCGGGCCAAAAGAACTTCTGTTTAACCATCTGTTTAGTACATTGGATGCCAGGATGACTGAGATCATGTACTGAGTGAAAAGCTATTATTCTAAAATGTCCAGTTAAATAAGGTCTAATTTTATTAGATGAGACCTCACAATAAACTTGTTTCTCACAATCTGGTAAGTAAAACTGCTTGAACTGCAAGTTGCTATTCGACACTCGTAACGCTCGCTGCAAGTACTCGTCACTAGATTGGCTTTCTGCTAACGCTGCATAATCCAGTACCGTGGGACAACTTATTGTCTCTATCCGAGAATGAGCATCTGCTCCTACGTTTTGATTTCCGCTTATATATCTAATATCGGTACTAAACTCACTTATATAGGAAAGTTGACGAATTCGCCTAGGACTTTCTTTATCGCTATTTACTTTCGTAAATGCGTATATAAGTGGTTTATGGTCGGTAAATATTGTTCACTTTCGACTTTCTACTAAGTTTTTAAAATTTCTGATGGCCATAAATATTGCTAACAATTCCCGGTCCTAAGTAAAATACTTCATTTCCGTTTGCGTTAGTTTTCTAGAAAAGTATCCTAGGGGTCTCCAACAGTTTTCGGCCTGTTGTTGTAGTACCGCTCCTAGACTAGTATTTGAGGCTTCACACATTAACGATAAATTAGCATCGGGTAATGGAGACGACAATGTAATGGCGCTTTTTAAGCTCGCCTTACATTTCTCGAACGCCTCGATAGCCTTATCAGTCCACTTTATTAAGGTTTTATCACGCTTTTTAGTGTTGTGTAAATAAATATTTAATTCTGCCTGGCAATCGACTGCCTTAAGAATGTGCAAACGGTAGAAATTCACCATACCGAGGAAACGACGTAATTGTTCGACATTTTCGGGTCTCGGAAAATCTACGATGGCTTGTACTTTATCGTCGAGTGGGCGAACGCCGTCCGCAGACACCTCGAAACCTAAAAAGTTTAATTTTGACACTCCAAATACACATTTTGAAATATTAACCGTGACATCATACTCGTGGAACCTTTGGAAAACCGCATTCAAATGCTCTGCATGCTGAGACTCAGATTTACTCGCGATACATACGTCATCAATATAATTATAAACGAAATCAAAACCACGTAGCACTATCGTATCCATGAATCTCTGAAACGATTGTGCTGCGTTGCGCAAGCCGAACGTCATCCGCGGGAATTCAAATAGTCCGAAAGGAGTAATGATTGCGGTTTTCTCTATATCGTTAGGTGCAACGGGTATAAAATGGTACGCCCTATTTAAATCTAACTTACTGAAAATAGTTTTTTCGCTTGTGATTAGGTATTTAAAATCATTAATACGTGGAATAGGATAACGATCTGCCTTAGTTACGGCATTCAATCGTCTATAGTCTCCGCATGGCCGAATTTCCCCATTTTTCTTGGGCACCACATGTAATGGGCTCTCCCAAGGACTTTTGGAAGGCCGGCAAATGCCTAAATGTAACATATTTTGAAACTCCGCCTTTACCTTGTTGTATCTATCTGACGGAAGCGGTCTCGCCTTAGCGTATACCGGGGGCCCAGTAGTTTCAATATGATGGCACACTGTATGTTTCGGTGTATCCTTATATGATACTGGCCTAGTAATGTCAGGGTAATTACATAATATTTCATGCCACCTACTATTATTAACTATAGTTTTGATCGACGACTCAGATTTGCCATGGCTCACAACCGACGCGATAACATTCAGTCGCGTAACTTGATCTACTAATCTATGAGCATTAAAATCAACTAACAACTTATAATGGGATAAAAAATCTGCCCCTATAATAGGTTGTTTAACGGCCGCCACTATGAATGTCCATCGGAAAGCTCTTCTTAAACTAAGGTCTAAAATTAAGGTACGTACGCCATACGTTTCTATCTCGGTCCCGTTAGCCGCGTAGAGTTTATATTTATCACACGCGAGCTTTTTCGAACTAATTTTAGACACTGGAATAACTGACACGTTTGCACCCGTATCGATTAAAAACCTAAGTCCACTTTTTCGGTCTGTAACACATAGGCGATTGGATGAATAATTGATACATACCTCCGCCACAGGCTGTATCGCCGCTAGTTTTCCGACGGGGAAATGTTTTTCGGCTCCTTCCAGTTACATGGCTCAACGCACTTAGTAGCTTTAGACCTAAACTTATAGTGATAATAACACAACCACGAAGGATCCTTGCGACTTCTACTCACATCTCTCGCACGTGACCTTGAACGATACTGACCACCGCCACTGCCTCCACCGCGCTGTGGTTGTCGTCCGCGCCGCAGCTCGGCAACCTCGAGGTTCAGCTTCTCCAGCGCCGCAGCCACATCCATCATCTGACTGTTGTCCTTGGGGCTCGGGGTAGGCGTCACCATCGCTATCTCCGCCGGGCGTGTCGCCTCCATAGCCTTGTCAGCCACGATGGCCAGATTGTCCAAGTCCTTCACCTCTGTGACAGCAAAAACAGCTTGCACCGCCGCCGGAAGGTGACTATTCCACATTATCTGCAACGTGGGGGCTGGTATCTTCGCTCGCGCGAGGTCCCTCATCCACCGTAGAAGTTGGGACGGCTTCTGGTTTCCGAGCTCCATCTCTCCGAGCAGCTTCTGGAACTGGTGCGCTTCTGATTCTTCGAAGACTTGCAGTAATCTGTCCTTCAAAGTATCATATTTCCGCGTTTCTTGTGGGGCCAAGAGAAGATCGCTAACTTGCTGGATAGCGCTTTTGTTAAGTTTTGTCACAACCAAATTCAGCTTAGCTGCGTCGCTGAGTTTCTGGTTCACTACTAACGCTTCAAATTGAACGAACCAGAGTCGAGGTTGGCCCGCCCAAAAATCTGGTATGCGCGATGACACAGTTATACTAGCTAGCGCTGACACGTCCTCGGCACTTGGCTCAACTTTCGCGTCCAACGCCCGATTTCCAGTTAGATTCACTCCTGAGGTAGCCATTGTCCCAAAAGTTCACAGTTTATAGTATACAGGAGTCACCACTTTAGGGAGTATGTGTGTATGTATATAGGTGGTGTGTACTTTGGGATATGAAATAAAAAGATTACGACGTGTTCACTTAAACTGTGTTTATTACCGACTGTCGTTTCCCTAACTTACACGGCGGGCGCAGCCGCCTCTACACACACATGTACAGTCGTACATACATTACATGCCTACACTCATACAGTACATATTGTACCTACAATCTATTAAAGAAAATCACGTTCGTTATATGTATTCTTAAATACTTTTTAAGTTTCTACCTGTTTATTAAGATCGAGTAACAAATTGCTTAAAAATTACGTTTGTTGTATGGGAGCCCCCCTTTATTATTTACTTCTTTTTTATTTAATTATTTATTTTGAAAGGTAATATACAACTACATATTCTGTGAAAATTTAAAGCGTCTATCTGTTACAGTTAGTAATTTTGAGCAAAAAAAACGAAAAAGACACGTTTTTTGTATAGGACCCCCCTTATTATTTTTTTTTTATTTTTAACATAACATAACATATCTTCACGCCTTTTATCCCCGAAGGGGTAGGCAGAGGTGTATTACACACCCACACTTCGCCAGATATGTTTCGGTCCCAATGTAATAGGGGGCGAGCCTATTGCCATTTACCGGGCACATTATTAAGCGAGCGATAATTAACATTTTTAATACACACATAACTTCGAAAAGTCAGAGGTGTGTGTCCGAGGTACCTGAGGATCGAACCCGAGACCATCGTCTCGGCAGTCCGTTACGTACACCACTGGGCTACCGCCGCCATTTTATTTTTAGTATTTGTTGTTATAGCGGCAACCGAAATACATAATTAGTGAAAATTTCAGCTTTCTAGCTATCACGGTTTATGAGATACAGCCTGGTGACAGACAGACAGACGGACAGAAAGACAGACAGACAGCGGAGGCTTAGTAATAGGGTTCCGTTTTTTACCTTTTAGGTACGGAACCCTAAAAAATGTTATGTCATGTCGATGTTCACCAAGCTTGTAGGTAAGGTGTGCTGGAGGTTTTTGTGATTTTAATTAATATTGAAAATGTATACCTACCGTGAATATCCTTACTTCTGAATAAAGAGAAATGACTATAGTTTGTTGACGGTTGTAAAAGCCGAATGGAAGTTTGAAAAGACAATGACCAAAAAATATCTTGCCATCGGTAAGTCGTAATTGCAACATTTACAAATACATATCTAACCCACAGTGTAATCTGTAAAGCTTGTACATATAGGTATATCAATATAATGAATATCGTTGATACATATTTTTATCCCATTAGCTACAATGAAATAAATAATAGATTAATTATTTCGATAAAAATTACGACAATAGTGTTGTATTATATATGTCAGTTAAGAAACCACTTTCTGTAAGTAAGTATCTACCTAATTGATTGAATACCTATTCATTCTGGCTATTTTCTTTTGTAGTTTCCCTAAGCATTAAGATTTAAAAGAATGGGTCCGAACTATGAGAAGAGGAGAACAAAAATCTTCAATTTTAAGACATTAGATATACGAAGCTAATTTTCAGAACTTATTTAATTTGGAAGACAGAAGGTTTATTATTCATTCTAATTATTACTTGCAGCTAACTTAATTATAATAATTTATGTTCCTTTTTTTTCGAGATACTTAAATAGCTAGCATGTAATATACTAGGCGATTTTGCTCTACGAATGTCTAAGGGCAATGCAACCCACAGGCGCACAGCTTGTACAGTAAAATATTTGTCAAAATAAATAGTGGAATGCATTGGGATCTCTAGCTTCAAGTCCACAGACGACCTCAAGGTCCTTAAATGTGTGTCATGAAGGAACTTAAAACGTTATTTAAGTTAAGAGGGACCTTTGGGATTAAACAGGATTTTATACAGGATATAATATTCCTTAAGCTAAAACTGTTGTGACCGATCCCGTGGGTATTTCGGGAAATCCCTTCTTAGTGCACCTCTACGGTCCCCAAGGAACATACATGCCAAATTTCAGCTTCCTGTGCCCAATAGTTTCGGCTGTAGCGTGTCTGTCAGTCAGTCAGTAACGCAAGGATTTTATATATTAAGATAAGATTCATTATCATCATCCTCTTAGCGTTATCCCAGTTTCAATCTGGGGTCCGCTTACTAGTCTAACCGGATTTGGCTGAATATTAGCTTTTCCACAGAGCGACTGATTGTCTGACCTCCGCAACCCGAAGGGATAGCGATATTCCATGGCACCCTGACACCCTGTAAGGACTGTCAAAGATCTCCATGACAACACGGACCGACGGCTTAACGTTCCCTATGAAGCATGGGACAAGCGATAATTAACAATTCAATACGCACCTAACTCTGAAAAGTCATAGGTGCGCGCCGTGGATTCGAACCCGAACCCTCTGCATGGCAGTCTGTTGGTATCTCCACTAGGCTATCGCCACCTGATCTTATTATAAGATTATCATATAATATTTCTTTGAGTGAGAGAGTAAAGAGAATGAGTAGTAATTTTATGATTTTCGACGATAGTCCGTTTGATAATTGACAACTAGGATAGGGATATATAGGATACTAGGAGGACTAGTCCTTTGGAGCTGCAAAAACCCTCAAAATCTCATCATCTCCGTTGGTCTCTCCATCTGCGGTTTTCTGCAGAAATTGTAAGTAGGTACTATGGAGCAGAAATTTGATATAAGTAGTTTTACATGTCTCATTACGTCTATGTCGTCATAATTTTCTAAAAAAATAGCTCATTCAGATATAAAAAAAAGAAAAGTATAAGACAAGTACAGAAATGCTCAAGCTAGAGCCGTAATCGCACCTATTGTAGTGTATGTCGGCGTGGTTTCACGGAACGGGTATTCGGAATCCATATCCATGGAGTAATAACTTCACAACACTTTTTAGAAATACTGTATTATATTATAGCGTATACACGAGAGATGTTGACACTTTCAAATACTCCAAACGACTGTGCTCTCCTTAACAATATTTGCCTTTTTATGTAAAACAAGGTACTTCCTTAAACAAACATATTTTAAAATAGGTAAAATAAGTTTAACAGAATTGCATGTTATTAAATAACACATGCACTAAATAACACATTAAATAACATTTTTAAATATGATATGACAATTTATTTATTTATATACAATAATTTATTAATAAACAGGAATGTTTCATAAACAAATGATTTAAATGACAGTTCATATTAACGTTTGATTTTACAAAATAATCTATTTAAATATATAAATCAAATAAATACAGATGTGTCTAAATAAAATATTAAATGAATTTAAATTGGCTTGTTTATTTAATCTTTGTAACGAGTATCAAATACATTACTCTTTTATTACATTTATACTAACATAGATATTTATTATTTCAACATTCAATCACTAAAATCAATACAGCGTAGCGCCCATATGTACATGTAATTTATATATTTATTTATTTAGGGGACAATAAACAGCTACAACATATATTTACACATTAGGTATATGCCATGTTTGTTTAAGGTAGCAGGTAAGTGCAGGGTGCTGTGCAGGTAAGTGTTCCTGGCAGCCATATTAGGTAAACAATAGGTGCGACCACGGCTCTAGCTTGAGCATTTCTGTACTTATAATTTTCTGGTTTTATATCTAAATGAGCTATTTTCTTGTTTCGTCCTTTTTAGACCTCCTTTTTTACGTAGTCGGATGACAGTTTTTAAACTTATTTTTTTGTTTAATACTTTTCCGTATCCCGATGGGGTATTTAAACTAACCGTGCAATATTTACACCGTCACGTTTTAGGAAAGAAAATTAGGTAATTCGAAGCGATTGAACCGTGCGAATTGTACGTACACCCGCGTTTTAAACTTAGGTATATTTTGACTCAAGTTATAAGCTACATATTTGTAATGTGCTCACCAATAATACCTTTCTTTTGATAGGTACCAAACACGTAATGATTATCTCAGTTTTTTTTTGAGGTTGGTATCTGACGTATTAATTTCGTAATAGAAAATTTAGATATCATTTATGATATAAAAGCAGCGATAGCCGAGTGGAGAGACCGACAGACTGCTACGCAGAGGGTCTCAGGTTCGAATCCTCGGCTCGCACCAATGACTTTTCGAAGTTAAGTGCGAATTAAATAGTTAATTATCGCTTGCTAAACGGTGAAGGAAAACATCGTGAGGAAACCTGCATGTCTGAGAGTTCTCTATAATGTTCTCAAAAGACATGTGAAGTCTGCCAACCCGCACTTGGCCAGCGTGGTGGACTATAGCCTTACCCTTCTCATAGTCAGAAGAGGTCCGTGCCCAGCAGTGGGCCAGTTTAAAGGGCTGATGATGATTATGATATGACCTATGTCACCCGGGCTATTATTACGAATTTATTGACACCCCATTTATTAAAATTGGTTCATTTGTTTCGGCGCTACGGTGGAACATACATACATAGACTGCCAAAAACATTACCCCTCCTTTTGGCTTCGCCGTAGTCGGGTAATAATTTGAATGATCCTGGGTAAGGTAGGACGTTTGCGAAATTAGGTACATTGTGTTTGGCCTGACTCACCTTTGATTCCTTTTTCCAGTTGTAGTTACCATACTTACTGTTACACTGTAAATAATATACTGTTATAAAAATATTGTAAGCTTATTTTGTCTCTAAATACCGTACCTATAATATACCAATACCAATCAAAGAAAAAAATCACTATTGACAGTCATTTCTTCTTTAAAAGAAATTGCGACATGAATATTTCAAGAGGTATTAGATACCATTCTACTGTTTCGGTCACACATATGACATTTTAGATGCATAAAAAGAAATAAATGTATGTTTTTTAAACCAAAAACAACAACAACAACCAAGCTTAAATCTATCTCTCCATAGAATTATTCCTCCATGTATTTAGTTTGAATTTGAATGTAGAACTGGCGTGCAGTGCGTGTTCATAATTATGGCGCGAACAGATTTAACTTCATTTCAAATAGCGAGTGTTCGCTTTCGGGAGTACATATAGAAAATCCGTGGCATAATTTGCACGTCTAGCGGTTCATCAAGACCGCGTTTTAGGACTTTTATCAGTATGTAGTTATGTAGAATAGTATGATGTAATTTGTTGCTTAGTTCAGAATGGAAAATGGTCCATTTGCCATTCTCAAATGTTGATTCGTGTTATTTTCGTGTTCATTAAGGTTATGTTTGTATATCTCATGTGCCAGTGTATATGATGAATGATCAATATCTGACAAATCTGATTAAACTAGACATTCGACTCTATATTCTAAAGGCGGACGTTGCATGCGACCGGGATTACGCTTGGGCGATAATGATGAATTATTATTATGATACTTTACTAAATTCGCACATACAAAAAAAAATAACACCAGTTTCCAATTGTGTTTCAAATGTAACGAACTTCAGTTTAGGACATGAATGATTAACGGACATCCTGATATCAAGAGGAAGAGTATTCCAAACAGGGATAGACTGGATGTCAAAATGAAGATGTACCAAACTACAGCTATAAAATAACAAACAAGAATGAAATTACAGGAATCGAGTGGTTGCCTGTCTAACCTACGACGTGAATAGAGGGGTGGTATCATTTTGATGTGTGTCTGACTGGGGCATCGTAGCTCCTGCACGAATGGACTGATTATCGTGCAGTTTTTTTTTGTTCCAAAGCTGACGTGATTAAAGGTATTAATAGCTACGATATATGTTGTCTACGATGTGTGTTAGCCGTGACGCACACACGCGCAATTTACCGTACTCAAAATATATGATTGACTTTGATACAAAAAACCAAATACGAGCATACATAATATAACATAATTTTAGGGTTCCGTACCTAAAAGGTAAAACGGGATCCTATTACTTAGCCTCCGCTGTCTGTCTGTCCGTCTGTCTGTCACCAGGCTGTATCTCATAAACCGTGATAGCTAGAAAGCTGAAAGATTCACAAATTATGTATTTCCGTTGCCGCCATAACAAAAAATACTAGAAATATAAAGGGGGGTCTCATACAATGAACGTGATTTTTCGTATTTTTTGCTCAATATTACTAACGGTAATAGGTCGAAGCTTAAAATTTTCACAGAATATATAGTTGTATATTACTTTTCAATATAAATAATTAAATAAAAATAAAATTAATATATAAGGGGGGCTCCCATACAACAAACGTAATTTTGAAGCAATTTTTTACTCGATCTTAATAAACAGGTAGAAACTTAAAAACATTTAAGTATACATACAACAAACGTGATTTTCTTTTAAAGATGATGGTACGGAACCCTTCGTGCACGAGTCGAACTCGCACAAGGCAAATTTTTTAAAAATATCATTATTTGTTTCTCTTCCACGGGTATTATTCAAATTTGTTAGAACAATACCCGGCCCTTTGGCAGGCGTACACGGAGACATAGGTCCAACGCGCAAAGGCCCTTTGAGTGTCCCCCCCGTGGGATCTCCACCCTGTCGTGGTGGGGGGGCTTAGTAACCGTGGATTGGTGACCCGCGGTGAAGCTAAGAGGGATCCAGGAGGGGACGCTCCGCGTGGGCTTGACGGAGGCCTGCGCAGGATGCGTCCAAAGGGGCGGGTGCGAGGGACAGTTCTTCTGTCCCTCGCAGTCGGGTGCGGTCGCGGGAGGAGAGGCGTGTCGGTGTTGCGTTGCCGCGCGCCCTATCTTCCGCGACCAAATGGAGGCGCACCATCGTTGCGTCGCGGTGGGGCCGCAGAGGAAGAGGAGATGCGGTGTTGCGTTGCCGTCCTCCCTATCCTCTGCGGCCGCTGAGTGTTTTGGCGGCGGTGCCCAACATCTTCATCCGCCGCCAAGGGGGTTTTGTTCGGGGCCCGCCTGACCATCTGGCGGGCCAATACCCGTCGGGGGGTAGCGACGAATGCTTATGCGAATCCCTACCCTCCGACACACGGGTACATGAGGAACACGGGTTGGTTTTTAGTCAGTAAGAGTCTGACAGTCCCCTTCGTCCTTCCCCCGGGGCGGAGGGACTCCATGAGGATTTTCCAACCCGATACCAAAAAAAAAAAAAAAAAGGCCCTTTGAGTGTTTTAATCTAGAATGTGATGAGACACCTACTGAGGAGCCTCCAACACTGCACTATTAAGTACAGTCACGGGTTAGCCGGAGCAGGTGACGGACTATTGCTACTTATATGGAAACTAATTACTCTGGGCTATTGGGATGGGTGTTAAATGAATTGGTTCAGATGAACAACTCACTAGATGGGCCCTCACTAATTATAGCCGCCAAGGCAAACAAACTCTACCATGAGGGCAACACCGTTGTGAGCGGCTAGGGGTGTCGAGCGGTGCGGCACCGGTTTCGCCATCGCGGGTCTCGTGACCCGGAGCGGGTTTCCCCGTGATCACGCCCTTGACAATGACACTTCCACCCTCGAGAAAATAGCTCTTGCGACTTCCCTCTGGCCGGCCGACTAAGGCAAGCCAGAGTCGAGAGTCCTGCGGGCGCTCTTGGAAATCCACTCCGACCAGCTAGTAAAGGCAAGCCGGAGACGAGGCCCTGACCGACTCCCTGAAATATTCGGGACCGCAGTGTCGCCACAAAGCTGCCCTGCGGTTTGTAAGCTTTCTTTCTATCCTGTAAAGTACATCGCAAGACAAAGGTGATGTTTGAAAGCTGTTACTCTGCCCTCTGAGATTGCGTTAGTCTCATGATAAGATAACGACTGCCCCAGAGGGGTTAAAAATATCATTTATTATTATTGACTTAAATACATTGACTGCCTCCGTAGTCCAGTGGATAGCGTATGCGACTGCTGATCCCGGGTCTCGGGTTCGATTCCCGGGTCGGGCAAAATTATTGTTACTGGGTTTTTCCGATTCTCAGTAGCAGCTCGGATTCTGGTGATGTGCCCGGTAACGGCAATAGGCTCGCCCCCTATTACATGGGACCTAAAAACTCATGGCGAAATGTGGGTGTAATGTTACTAATGTTACACCTCTGCCTACCCCTTCGGGGATACATGCGTGAGTCTATAAACAAAAAAATATATATATAAAACTTTTCATGTCGACTGCATTCAACTGATTTAAACTTTCGTGGTCTCTAATATTGATGTTTAATAATTCACTTAATAATATTTGCTATCTTTTTACAGTGTTAGTTCGACTAACGTATTTCATGAACCAAGCTAATTAATTTAGTTTTGAAAGTATGAAATTCATTAAAGCTCGGTGCTCAAAAGTGTATGTAATAGTCTCACAAAGTACAAAGGTTATTAGCCGCCTCTACGTTAAGTGTTTAGAACACCCGAGCTCGCTTTGACGTGAAATATAAATAAAAATAATAAAAAGGAAAATTGACTTTTATCAACTTATGAAGTAACGTCGTGTTATCTAAATAATGAATATTATTCTACGTCGATACTGTATTATGAGGGAAATGTTAACGTTAATTAATACTTCAGTTTGCCTGAAAGTTTTACATGCAGTTTTTGACTGTGATAGATTTTTTAGCGAAGTTATGTGCTTTCTTAATTGTAATAACAGCTTACCCAGTGAATAAGAGAACACGTTAAGCCGTCAATCCCGCCGGTTATGATGACTTTTGACCTTTGGGAGGAGAGCAGTTGGGACGTCAGTAACACTGGTCATAATGGTTGGAAGAATCCTATAGGTTCCACAGAATAACTACCGTCTGTGTATGTCCGTGTTGTAAATCCTGGTTAGATTAGTAAGCAGACCACGAGTGCCAAGAAGGTCTTGGATGCAACCGGAAAACTGCAGGGACGATTATGTTGATGATGTATATGTGCAGCAAATAAATATGACTACAGACGACACACTTCTGAATAATATTAAGCTATGCGCACTACTGAATGTCAGTTGCCGCGCATAGTTCTACATAAAATTACCTTACAAAATTCTATCGACCAGGAACTTGCGAACTTCTACCCTCTGTGACCTTGCAAAGTTCGGTTGCCCAGAACCTTGCAAAGTTATACTGCTTATGACCTTGCAAAATGCCCCGCGAGGACTAAGACTGCCTCTGAGAAAAGGCATCGGCTCTGTATTCTATTCCTACAATTCACTTCATATTGGCCAAACATTTACATGTAATATAGGTACATACATAAACGCACGTTATTTCCCGACGGGGTAGAAAGGGACAGTGAAACGCCAATTGCTTCTATCCTTAAAAACATAACGCACTTCCTCTACATTCATTTCCTTTTCTCATACACGGTCGCCGATTCTGGGTACTGCGGACCTTTCCGTTTTTCAAAACGTCCCCAATTTAGGCGATGATTATTTGTATAATTGTATTAATTGTAACATAAAAATAAACAAATAATAAAGTGAAAATCAAAAATATATGTTATTTTGCAATAACAAATTTAGTATGCAAGTAGGTCAGTATAATAATTAGATTCTCTCCTGTATGTGCATACATATGAGAACTCCAATGAGCTACATGAACAAAACATAAATTAATATAGTTGTTAATTATTATCAACTCAGTGTATGGAACAATAGTTACCTCCTCTGTTATTTATGCTAAAATTCTGCTTTATGATTTCGTTGTTAATATTTGATTTAACAGTTCTACAGCTACAAATACACCTAAATGTGAAATTGTTTGTTGGTTTGTGCTTATTTCAAATTAAAACTAATTAATGAACTTGGATGAAACTTTGCAGTAGGTAATGTAGGTTATACATGAGAAAGGTGCATAAACCTATTGTAGCAATATATGTATATAATTAAAATTGTAACAGTATTACTATATATTCTGCCAGCCATTCAGAATCTCAGGCTCAAGAGAGTGATGTACCTACATATTTGCCATTTGTGAGTTTCTTTTTTTTGATACTTTGTATTAATCAATACAAATTAAACTTAAAATATTTCTATAAAAAAAATTGGTTACTGTGACACCACAATTTTAATTATGGACACTGTCAAAAGTGGCCTACAAAAGTCCGCATAACGCTAGCAAATACTGACAGTAAAGGACACTGACATAGAAAAACGTATACTGAACCGCTTTTTCGTGTTCTAATTAGAACTTTCACAAACTTTGACAGTGCAATGCGGCCTTTTAATGTAACCCGGCGGTTGTAATTATCCGGGCTTCCATGCACAATTCTTGGCATTTGCTTCATAAATAGAGAAGTCAGAGTAAAATTAATGAATGCATGTCATTTCCCATTCGTCAAAGTTTTCATCAAAAAGAAGAAACAATTCGATGGAATGGAATATTGTATTGGCACCATAATAAAAATAGTTTAACTAAGAATATAAACAGTTCTAGCATGAAAATGTCAATATGCTTACTCACCTTCAAATGAAAGGCAAAGTTTTTGGACCTCGGAGTTGAAAACCTTTTTTTTACTCAGAACTTATTATTCTTTAACTTTTTTTTTAAACTCCCGCCCTAGGAATATCCTGTGTCACGGGACACTTCACAAACATTCAACCAACAGACACAAGTACACTCAGACTTGAAACAACAATTTGTAGATCACATAAATTGTTGAAATCGAACCTACGACACGCAGTATTGTGCCAAGCGACACGCTGAAACCATATGTGCAGTCGTGGACTATTGAAATGTTGGAATTACGATAAAAAACAACGTACACTAGGTTTCTTTAAAAAATAAATGAATATAATTATATATTATCCTTGTTGACTTTTTCAAGGGAAGAAACTGTATTATTATTATTAACATTATGTGTAATAGATACTTATATACCTAACTGATATACTTTTGTAAGTGTTTTCGGGTAACCATTTTAGAAACAGACACAAAAAGTGTTCTTCTTCTGTAATCAATTCATCCTGTAATCCGAATGTTTGTTAAGAATTTTATCACGAGTTTCGCTTTCTCACGACCCACTCGATAGTCAGCATACTGATTCGCTCTGAGTACTAAACCAATCTAAATTCTACTCATTCTTAACCCTCAGGATACTTTTAGTTTATTTAAAGAGAGTTAAATAAAATTGCCTCTATTATACCTGCTTGTCTTTAATTACTTAATATTTATTGTATCTGTACAAATAAAAAGTTTTACAACTTTTTATTTTTCACAGAATCAAAGAAACCGTTAAAGAATTCGTTCAAGAATTCATCTTTATAAGATTTCATGTTGTGTTTAAGGACAACGCACAGCGATACAAAAAAAGATTTGGAACTGCTGTCGTAGTTTTTTATATGTTCTTACATTTTGATCATATAAAATCGCAATCGCAATAGAAGGTATACTTGATTTACGTGTGAAACAATGAAAAAAAATACTTTAATCAAACGACTAAATATTATTATTTGTTTAGAATAAATCCATTTAAAAACCATTGAATTCAACTGTCAAATAATTAATATAAACTCAAATCACTGCTGGATTAATTGTTTGGTAAT
This sequence comes from Euclidia mi, assembly GCA_944739405.2. NCBI lineage: Eukaryota > Metazoa > Arthropoda > Insecta > Lepidoptera > Erebidae > Euclidia > Euclidia mi. The sequence continues at coordinate 75,175,263 of OX123184.2, read as the reverse complement.
TGTCGAGTGAACATTAAAGACAGGCAGTTGGATTTTAAACCGTAAAATTATCAATCAAACCTAGATGACATTTTATTCAATTGTCATGTATTCGTCAATTTAGACTTAGCTATATACATCTTTAAAATTATCCATCTGTAGATTGATTGTACGTTGATTGTACTATAACAGTGTTTTTCAACCTGTGGGTCGCGACCCCCTGGGGAGTCGTGAAGCCTCGTTGAGGGGGTCGCGAAGCTTCTATAGGTAATGTTGGTCAAGCTACTTAATACTGCGGAAAAAACAATAAAGTTTAAAAATATTTATTTAATACAAATGTTAACTAATCATTTGTATCAAATAACCAAAAAAACAATAACCTATGAGATGTTTTGCAACTTAAACATTAAATTACCAAAAAATAACATACATTTATGATAACTCTTTATGCTTAGGATACGCTTTTTTTTATTAACCAATCTATCCCATCTTGGACCCGTTTTTGCGTCATTGAGAATGCAATCGTTTTCGTCTTCTTTCGCGTCATGGAATTCATTAGCTTAAATAGTTAAGCGAATTCATTACAATTTCTTTTCTAAATTTTAATTTGGGCCATTGATGAAATGTCCACTTACTCAAGTATGCGGCAGCGCATGAAATCAAGCATTTCAGTCTCTATTGTTACTTCTGTTGTATTCTGAGTTCAGTATCCAAATTGACAAACTTAAATGCCAATTGTAGCATCCCATCAGAAAATATTCTTTGAGCTTGGTTGCCTTTTTAATTTACCCCACTTATATCGATATCTATTACATTCAGAAGTAATGACACAATATAGGAATTTAAACTTTCGTGGTTATTTAAACTTGATTTGTTTTGTCTTTCGGGATATATACCACGTACCTTTGTTTGGAGTAACCGATATTTCGGCACTGTTGCAAATATATCCCGAAAGAAAATTTAAATCAAGTAATGACACATTCCTTCCTTCAACTTTTCTAACACCAATAACACATACCAGGAATAAATTTATTGATGTTTACCTCATATCCGAGTTCTTCAATGAAATTCTGTGAAAATGAACCCCAGAGCTTTTGATTTAAAGAGGATGTCCGCAAGTTAATTTTGTTTCTAAATCCATGGATTTTATCTTCAGCTGTGACGACATAGTCACCCCGCCCTTGAATACTTTTATTCAAGACTAGAGGCCACCCGCAGCTACACCCGTACATTTTTTTAATTTACCCGTTTCACCCGATCCCGTGGGAATTTCAGGAAACCCCTTCTTAGTGCAACCCTACGGTCCCCAAGGAACATACATACCATATTCCAGCTTCTTACGCCTAATAGTTTTGACTATAGCTTGTCTGTCAGTCAGTCAGTAACGCAAGGATTTTATACATACAGAAGATACTGAAATGCTCAAATTATTCATAAAGTAAATCAAATTTCTGTGACTTTACCTGCTGTACACATTGAAATTTCAATGCGAAGTTCCAAAACTCTGGGTAGGTAGTACTTTGCCTCTTTACAAGCACCAAAGGAACGTGGCGGGGTGGAGGCCGGGTGACCGGCATCGGCCGTAGTCCTACTTATGCGCGTAAAAATGTGTTTTACGTACTCAGTAATGTATTATCCGAACCTTTATAAAACTGAATAAATATGATGGATTGAAAATTTGTCACAAAATAAAATACATGGGCTGGGGCGTCGCGAAATATGTCTCTACAGTGTGTTTCATAACCCCCTGCCCGATCCCGAAACCACATATTACTGACTTGCAAGGCATACTAGAAAAAAAAATCCAGGTTTCCTTAAAACATCACAATTTATTTCCTTAGTATAGTATTAACGAGAAACATTACCCCGAAATTAGGGAATATTCCCTAAACGAGCAACACTCCACTCAGCGGCGGTATCCTTTATGATTCTATTAAAATATTGTCGGCTTTTCGTGTCAAAGGGCATGCCGCCTTTAAAATAGTGCAATTTTACCGCCAAACGAGCCAATCCACACAATACCAAAACGCGGTAGAGATGTTTACGTTCGATATCAGCTAATATCGATTTAATAAATGTTAACATGAAATGTGACACAACATTCATTTTTCAAAGAATTATTACATAAGTGATATTACGATATCGACACATTACGTAAACAAGACGTAAATAACAGTTTTGTGTTACAGAACTTAGTATCTCATAGACATAGGACTATGATCTACTAATTTCGGTAACCTAAATCAAATAAATAAGTTACATCATTTTTATGTTATAACAATAATTTAAAATCAAACAAAATTTTGCGTTGGATTCGTGCCCATCTCGTACGGGGACAATATATAATAATAATAACATATCGATAAAAACAGAACTCCAATAAATATCATTGGTTACATCCCTAGCTGGCTATTTTTTACGACTTCGATTATTTGCCTACTGATCACTCAGTTTTGCCCTAGGATTATTTTCGTTCGCACTTCCGGAATAATTTACGTTGTGAAATAGTTACGTCGTCGGTCGTATTCAAACTCTGAATACTTTAACATTTCGATGTGTTCAGGTAGGAGTGAATACAATTGATGCAGGTGCACGTAGTGATAAGGAGGAACAGTTCGCTGGACCACCAGGTCTGCCAGTGCCTTTGGAGCGCGTTGTTCAACGGCTTCACTACCTCGTGAACTACAGTGTGCTAGTTAGTGTGATTTCAAATAGGTACCTTTGATGAAAAGGTACCGTAAGTGTCTTAACCTTTACGGTCGACATGTGGAGCATGATCGTCGTACGCAGCTTACAAGTAAGTTGATGTTTTTCGGAATTAAAGGTAACCTGCCTAAGTAAAATTAAAAAAAATAGTAATTACCGTAAATACTGCAGCGCCCATAGCGTGACTAAGCATTTGGATCGTAATAGTTTCGCAAAGTTAAGCAACGGTTGCACAGGTCATTACTTGGATGAGTGCCCACGTACTCAGAAGGCAAGTTAAACTGAATCTAAGAATCGTAAGGCCATGTCGTAGGCCTTCGGGTGATCTAAAATGTCTGAATACACGGACACCAAAGTTGGCTACGCACTCGTACGAAACAAACAAGCAACGTAAACAATACCTTCCGTTTTACCTAATGCAATAAACCAGCTGTTGCAACAAACTCATAAATAAAATGGGTATACCTACCTACCTAAAATGATGGCACGTATAAAGTTGACGTTCGGCTTTTGTCAAGAATTAGGTAACTAGACGTGGCCGCCGGCGGCGCCGGCCGATGCACTCAACGACCTTTTATGAATTTTAGGTAGATACCTAGTTATTACGATTTATGAGTCTTCAGTGTTGCCATGGGTAATCTGATGTGATATTATTTAAAGTAAATTAAATTTACCAGGGTAAATTTAATTAACTTTAAAATTGAATTAATGACAAATACCTCATCATTTTACTCTACACTTCATTGATCGGAGGGGGGGTTATGAAACACCCTGTATCCTAAAGGGGCCGTCTCCTGAAAAAGGTTGAAAAACATTGCACTATACAATGAATCATCTTTGTGCTGATTCCAGAAGCCAGTTTGCTTACAGGCTAGAAGGTAAAATAGAAGGAGATAGCACTGTAACTGCTTACCATAGATGAATCAGGATGCTTGTTGGCAAGATTAGGCTTAAAATAAGTTATGTTTCATTTGTTCTAGATTTTACCTGCGACAAAATGAATAATAAAATGTATCTTTCGACAAAGTTCAAGTCTCTCTCGTAGTTGTGCCACATTTATTTGAGATATTTCGCGGAATATGACTTGGTGCTCTTGATGCTTTGTAGGATGATTTACTGAGCCCTATCAGGCCGGGCGCACTTCGCATTTTAGGTACAAACTTACAAGTACCTCGGCCGACCACGTCGACGTGGTTGGATTTAGTAGGTTGCCGCGCGCCGCTCACATTAGACGTCACGCAACGAGTGCGACCGCTCCGTATTCTCATGCGCCGTGTTCATACACTGTTCAAATTATAAACTTAAACGCCTTTAACAACAAAAATGTATCATCACAAGTCTAATGCAAAGTTTTGCTTAATTAACTGTGTGTCGAAAGCGACTTGAAAATTTGATTTTATTTATATTACGAGAGCAACTTGAAAATTTGATTTTTTGTTTGTTGAGATATCCCAACGATTATGGTGTCAAATTAAAGATTTAGTTCAAAAACCATTTTATCTGTTTGAATCATGTAAATCGGTCCACGCATTTAGGAAATAACTAAGAATTTGTATAGTAAAAATGTAAACGACCAGAATTTTTGTGCTTTTGTTCTACTAGCTCCAATAGTGGGATAGGATACTTATAGGATAATTATTTATTATTAGGTACGTGGTCAAGTAGGTAGATAGACGATGAATAAATATAGTAGCAGCGCCAAGTCGACAACCCTAGCGCGCCACTCCGCGCCAGACAGCGACAGCGTTATGTGTTAGAAAAGAACGGGAACTGTTACGTTAATATCGCATTAGGCACTGAGTGCTTATGCGAGCTGAATTGAACTTTATTGCTTAGTACCAAGAGTCGTAATTTCAATAAATTGGTTTGAAAAGTGAAGCTTCTGTACGTTAGTACTATTAATTATTCTGTGGCCCTATTCCATATTTTATCAGAGTCGGTGGCAATAAAATAAGGTATACAAACCATTTAAGTTCAGGGATTTTATCGAGAAAATTATAGTTTTCAACATCACACATCTGCAATTAATTACACACGTACTTAATTTATAGTATTACTAAAGTCGCTATACAAAAATTGTTCTTATATTTCTGATTAGTCTTTAATATTAGTTTTTAACGGGAAGAAGTCATGTGAGTTTCCCAACCCGCACTTCGCTAGAGCGGTGTACTATGACCAAATACTATTATGCCGTTCTACAGGCCAACTCTTCTCATAGACAGTTTAAATACTGGGCTGATTATCATAAAGTCAGCACAGCTTGTTTTCAGTACACGCGGCGTTGCGTTAAAATGAGCGACGATGTGCAATGTTGGCATTGGGTTCGTAAATGAAAGATGTTAGTTGGACGAGTGAATAACGAATAATCGCTCTTATTATAGAGGTAATGCTAATTATATAGGAAGGACCTTCCTTCCTATATACACACTACAGATGGATAAACTTTAATAGCTTTCATAAAAGTGATGATGTGCTACACTCTAATTGCTTTTAATGCACTACCTAAAGTATTTAATGAAAATAAAATAAATATAGAGGTTTCCGCATACAAATCAAAGCGACTAGGAAGTTATAAAAGATTTATGTAATTAATAAGCAATTACATATCAATCTTTATTTCTGCTGTCAGGCGAACGGGACAACAACATTAATTCTTGTTAGACATCAGGGTCGCTACATGGAATACACATAATAAAAAATATGGGGTTGCGAACCTATTCATTTTATTGTTTCAATTCCAAATGCATTATAAATACCAATTGTATGTTTTTTTTTAAATTAGTATAATTATGCCATTTTGTTATCCGTCGAATTTAATTACGTTATTCTAGATCGATGGGCATATTGTCTTTCGGGAACTGAAAGGAATCTTAATATATAAAATCCTTGCGTTACTGACTGACTGACAGACACGCTACAGCCGAAACTATTGGGCGCAGGAAGCTGAAATTTGGCATGTATGTTCCTTGGGGACCGTAGGGGTGCACTAAGAAGGGATTTCCCGAAATTCCCACGGAATCGGTCAAAACGGGTAAATTAAAAAAAAAAGCAGGCGTAGCTGCTGGCATCCTCTAGTAATACATAAAATTCCTGCCTTCCTGACTGACTGAGTTTCAAGAAGCTGCAATCTGGCAAGTTTGTTCCTCGGAGACCGTAGGGGTGGACTATAAAGGGATTTCCTGAATATCTCACAGGATCGGGCAGGAACGATTGTATTAAAAAATAATGTTCGGGCGTAGCAACTGTCATCCATTAGTACTAAATAAATACTTACACTTCAGTGAGCAGATAATAAATTTACATCGTAAGTTCCCATTTCTTACACAAACTTAGAAATAAACACGAAAACAATAAGCATATAAATATTGTCTCTATTTCTAAATCATCATTGAGTATAATTGCCTACAATGAGCTCCTGTTCGCTATCATTCACACCAGATGTGTACCTAGGTACTTAATAAGGCTGGGATCTTATTGCTTATATTAAGACAGATCTCGTCATAAGTGATCTTTGTTCAAGGATCTTACTCTGTAAGTATTTTGTGTAGATTAGTTGGGATATTATTTATTTGGAGGCAACTAGGTATATCAGTAAGTTTGTTTTCCAACTTCGAATGAGTAGCTTTTAAAATTACAGATGTCCACGGTTCCTTAAACTTTAAGTCATTTTACCATTGTAGATTTTATCTTCAATAACTGTCTCTGTTGCCCAGTTCGTAACCGTGATTACATGTAAAACATACAAATATTTTTTACAACTGCATTAAAATTACATCAGAAGATAGTCTTATTATTGTATACAAATAGTTCATTTAAGTGATTAAAAGCATTGAATTCTCAGATATATCTCACAATTAACGTTCTTCCCAGTTGTATTCCTTTACATGTTGTTAGCCGCGGCAACAAAGGCGAAACGTGTCTCTTTTGTTAAAACCACGTGAACGTTTCATGGAATTTCTCTGAATCGTGTCCACTTTTGAAGGATATAAAAGACGGCAAACGACTCTTTTGAATGCATTTCACTTCTTTCACTATATTAAATGTTTCTACAGTCACGCTTTTATAGAATTTTCCATAATCCTTTTTGATAATAATAACTGTAACTAAAAATAATTACTCGAAAAATTTAAGTAGCATCGTTGAATTTTCTAAAGATCAAATCAAATTATTGTAACTATTTTATTATTATACTTGTTACTTGTTCGAATATTATTATCTTTTGTTAAAATATTTTAGCTTTTACCTTAATATAAAAACCTTAAATCTATAAAAATGCCCCAAATATCAATTGGTTTTCCTACAATAATACAACGTACAACATTAGACTATGAAAAAGTAGCTCTACTAAAACCAGCAATCCTCGGATGAATTGTAAGAAACATTACACGTTTATTATCTTTCCCTTCACGTAGCTGTTACCAAGCATTGATTAGGTGTTCACAATGTAAAAACAATACCGCCAATAGATTATTAATAAAATATTGTACGTCCATAACAATAATCAATTGTGTTTGTGACCAAAATTTGTTCAGAAGTTTTTGCTATATGAACGAAGTTACGGAAAAGGATAAGTATTATTGTTGTGACTATTCCCCTTATTTATCGGAAAACTGTTGTTTCTTTTGTCTTTATTTCTATGATTTTTTAAGTGGGAAAATATTTTTTATTGTTAACCAAATATGTTGCGTATTGAATTAGCCTTTAAGTCACAGGGTTGCGTGAGATGATTGTATTGCTCGGCATTGATGTTCGTAAGCAAAGACGTCTGTGTTAAAATAAAACATTGTTTCATTTTTTTATGGAACCGGATTAACAATTATCCATTGCATACTCTGGGTTAGCAATGTGATAGGTAATAAGAAATTGAAATTAGAAGAATTTAGTAGATCAATATTTCAGATTAGCCTGAAAGGATAACAGCCTCCCTAGTCATCTAATTATTTACAATAAACGAAATGTTCAAAACAAGCACAATGTCTTATACAACGACTGGTTATTCAACTGAAAAATCTGCTTATCTCAGATTGCGTAATGGATTTATAAAGGAAACTTCTAAGTGAAGGATCGCTTACAGGGTATCCATAAGGCGAGACAGATGTCATCTGAACTGAAATAGGATCGTGTCCTAAATAACGAAAATAAAACAGTTACCATCTTGCTTGAATATTGCGAGGCCGCAGTATCTTCCCGTCATTGCATTTCTTGCACAAATTGAGTTCGTATTACAGGGCATTTTCTTATGTTTGTAGTATTACCTTAAAGTAAAGAAGTTGCAATTGATGTAATACTTTTGGTTGAACAGATGACTCAACGTTGCGATGCCGTCCTCCGTTTGACGAAAAGTAAACCTATTAATGTCAAAGGTAAACATGTTAAGTAGTTCCATAACTGCAGACAAAGAGACTGACTGTTTTGGTTATTGTATCAGCTTCATCAGTCTTATATATGTATAAACTTTTTCACTGCTGGACACAGAGGGGCCAGGCTGTAATATGTTACTACACTGGTCAAGTGCAGGTTGGCAGACATCGCTGGTCTTTCAACAACATAATGGACAACTCACAGCGTATCCTCACAATATTTTTCTTCATCCTTTAGGCAGCGATGATAAACCATTACGTTAATCACTGCCTCTATAACCTTCTTTATGTTTGAACTACAATAAAATTAAGGAATAAAGCATAATAACTTGTTTTTTTTCAGATCACATATTATGGATAATTATAGTGATCGCTTTGTGTTTAGGGGACAAAATAAATAACCGATAATCCTTAAAAAGAAAGTACATAGTATGTTGCGGCACCCTATATTAAGTCATGTTAATGAAGGTTCATACAAAACAAGTACGCCTGATAAGCCAATTGGTCGTGTTACAAATTGTTCATGTTGCCAAATTTAGCGGCACGTGTAAGTCACTCGAGCCAACGTTGCTAATAATCTCTTTGACGAACATCTACGTATGAAATTAAATGTCTATTCACAGATTTTATCGCTTGAAACTGTTTACAATTCAGCTGTTTATCTGTCTCAGGCTCTAGTAGCACAGTATAAAGAGACATACAGTAGTTTGACGCCTTTGATCTCGTAGAAAAAGCCGACAACGTCTAGACAAGGGTAAGTAGGCTAGGGCTGCCACATGTAAACAATACCTACTTATTCAAACACCGTCTATTTATTTTAGAAAAATATTACAATTGCTACGCTACATGAATAATATAGAGTAAATCACTTATCTATACATATAAATAAAATTGGAGTGTCTGTTTGTAATATTAAAATAACCGCTTTTTACTAAATGCATATGGATGTATACATACATACATACATAGACTCACGCCTATTTCCTGGAGGGGTAGGCAGAGACTACGGAACGCCATTTGCAACGATCCTGACATACCTCACTTGCTTCACTCACTCTCATCAAGTTTCTCATGCATGCTCTTCTGTTAAGGGTACTTCTGACTTGTCCTTTTTTCAGGATGTCTCCAATCTGGTCATAGAACGTTCTCCTAGGTCTTCCCCTTTGTCCTGTCCCATTCACACTAGCCTGATATATCTTCTTTGTCAGTCTATCGTCATCCATCCTCTCCATGTGCCCAAACCATCTTAACATGCCTTTCTCAATGCTTGTCACTACATCTTCTTTTACCCCACACCACTCTCGTATCACACAATTCTTTACTCTGTCGGTCAAAGACACACCACACATACTTCTCAGTGCTCTCATTTCTACAGCATTTATTCTACTTTCAAATCTCTTCTGCCATACCCAACTTTCACTACCATACATAAGGGTAGGCACTAACACACCTCAATGTACAGCCAAACGTGCCTTTTTGGAAACGTTTTTACTGTTCATAAACGCCTTCAGAGCTCCATTCACACGATTACCTGCATCAACTCTCCTTTCAATATCTGCTTCATTCTTACCATCTCTTGTAAACAACGTACCTAAGTAAACAAACTCATTCACTTGTTCCACTCGCTGTCCATCGATCAAAACATAACAAGCCGTAACGCATTCCTCCTTTTCAAAAACCATAACTTTCGTTTTACTTACATTCACTTTCATTCCTTTCCTTTCTAACGCACAATGCATGATTGTTACCATCTCCTGCAACTCCTCCGTTGAAGATGCAAGTATAACCTGATCATCAGCATAAAGGAGGCATTTGACGAGTAACCCATTCATCCTTAATCCGCAGTCACTATGTTTTAAATCTTGCAAACAACTGTCCATGAAGAGGTTAAACAGCCACGGCGACGCTACACATCCCTGTCTAACACCTTTATCGATGGTAAACCAGTCAGTGTATGCCCCGTTTATCCTCACACAGGCTCTAGAATTCTCATAAAGGGATTTCAGAGCTCGAATGAGGCTGCTGTCCACCCCATTCATTGACAGGATGTATACACGGTACATACACCGAAATGACATTTTTTACAATTTTTGTCTGTCTGTCTGTTTGTTTTCGCTAATCTCTGGAACGGCTGGACCTATTTTGACGGGACCCTCGCTGGCCTGATGTACCAAGGAGTAACTTAAGCTAAAAATTAACCGGGCATGCGAAGAAGTTTCCTCAGGACGCGAGTGAAACCGTGGGAAACAGCTAGTTTATTATATTACAATAATTAACGATAAATAATTATTATAAAAGACGTTGCATTTTTCGTGCGGTGACAGATTTGCATACAAAGTGTCAGTCAGCACCCCGCAGGTGCACCAGCATCCCGCAGGTGTCGTGGGAGGCGTTTAAGAATATAAAGCATTTTTCGTACAAACCAAGTTAAAATAAAGCGATTGACATAGCGGTGGTTTAATGGATGGGTAACCTTGGGATCAGTTTGCAGAGCCTATGTTATCGATATGAAGTATTTGGCAGATTTTTTCGTGCAAACTACGTTAAGGTGAAGCAATAGACATCACGGTCATTTTATGGATGGGTGACCGGTCTATGAGTTTACGGGGAACATGTGTGGATCATCATGTGGGAACATCTAATTTATAAAAGGGGGTCAAAAATATGGTTATTTTTGAGCTAAGATGCGTTACCAAGATACATAATAATATGTAATAGGTACTTACCTAATACGATGTGGTACTAGGTACTTATTGAATGAAATTAAAATCACAACAGAACCGAAAATTACCTTACAACGCATATTTTCTTACGTCTCCCATGTTGTTTACGTACAATAATTGCTACTTTATTCTGTGATTTGGCCAGACATGAGATATTGTAAAAAGTTAGTAGATTAGTAGGAATGTGCAAATAAACATTTCAAAATAATGTAAATAATTATAATTAATGAAATTTTCCTTTTTGGTATAAGTAAATTGATGAAATCGCATATTTTTTAAATCCTTATTTATTTAAATCTTTAAACAGCATAAAGAATTTCAATGTCTCACAGCACAAGTCGTATGCACCATCTTAATTAATATTCATAAGCAAATAAATAAATAACGAACAAAAAACAAGCACGTGCCAGCCCCCAAAAACAACTTAGGCGATATACCTACGTAACTAGGTACCGCTCTTCCCGCGTCTCACCTCTTGGCCCCCGCACGATTGACCCGTCTAGACGCGTTCGTCGAACGACTGTATGGATTATTTGACTGTGCTAGTAGCCTGGATCAACACTTTTCCAAGTCAGGATTTGGTTGTAAACCAGTTTATATGTATTTAACTAATTTAAAGTTAATAATTCTTTATTTAATTAACTATATGTTTCACTTTAGAAGTTTCTTTCTTGCGTTTTTATAAACAAAGTATTAGTAAATAAAAAAACCTTATAAATGTTCGCAGTCATCTGGTTGAATCTGCTATTTGATGGATGTGTTTAAAATTACACACGTATTCTAAACACACATTGTTAAACTTACAAGCTGCAAAAACTTAGCTGAACATCAAAAGGGAAAGATAATATCATATCTTTATAGAAATAACGGGGAACGTTTTCATATAAAAAACTTACATCAATTGATGTTTAATAGGCTTTGTTCAGTGACACGAATAAAACATTTATTAGACTGAACATAGCCGCCAAAATAGTATCTAAAATTCGGTTAGTGTCGATCATTAGTCTACTCATTGAATAAAGCGTTTTATAACGATGAATATTCATATAAAAGTTTTATCATAGCCTTTTTTATATTTTATCTTGTTGTCTTCACGATGATAGACCTTATCACGGGCTCGTTCTCTTGGGCAGGCAGAGGTTGTGAGTAGGACTTCTACATGTATTCGGAGCCAACGTACTAAAACCAACTTGGCCTCCGTCGAGAGTATCGCGGCTTTACCACACACTTTACCACAACCCCGCTTGGATCTAATGGTTACGAACCAAAAATTACCCTCAAATAAATATTTTTACTTTAATCTTAAATTTTATTACTTTGTCCATGATTCGCAAACATTACATTTTATTTATCATTTTACAATAATTTATATTTTAAATACAAAACAATAAAACTTTCTTGTTGATAGATTAGAAGAAAATATAGGTAATTGAGTTTAGTCTATCAAAAGTGTTATTAATAACAATTTACCAAACTTCTCAAACTAAATTTATAAATCTTGTTTGATGGAGTCTGGTAATGTGCCTGGTACGGCAATAGGCTCGCCCCCTATTACGTGGGACTAAAGTAAGAGCGCTTGTACACGTTAAGAAAATTTACCGTGTCTGCGGCAGACAAGACAAATTCTTCGTGTATACGACAAGAATTTTGTCTGTTCTACACACGAAATTTTTCGTGTCTTCCGCAGACAAGACCAATCGGAACGTGTACACGATAAGATTTTTTTCGTGCAGTCGTCAGTCGGGCGTAGGGTGCGCAAGTAATAACAAGTCTGATAATAATTTTCGTTTATTTGACAAAACTACTCTGTGTTGCTGTGTGAACCCTACTACTCCGCCCCCCACCGCTCCGCAACAACGTTCGCCGCGTCTTGTCTTGCGCAGTCAAATTTTTTTCGTGCACCGCTGCGAGTAGTGTACACAGTTCTTTTTTAGTTACGACACGAATTCTTGCCCTATGCAATTTTTGCCCGGCGTATTTTCTTACCGTGTACAAGCGCCGTAAATCTGGCGAAAAGTGGGTGTAGCAATATACCTCTGCCTACCTCTTCAGGATATAGGCGTGAGATTATGTATGTATGTATGTATGTTTGATGGAGATACGTTCTATAGTATAATCTTAGTAGAGGACTTTGCGTGTTTACATTATAGTATAAAAAGTGTGACAAAGATGATTTTGTTCGTTATTTAATATTTTGATAGGATTAATTTAATAATATAATAAAGCTTTAGAAAAGGATAAAACTTCAGAAGAGTAAGTATAAGAATCCTTCTTCTAAGTATAAGAATCTTCTGTGAATCATATATAGGTATATACAAATTCGATTGACGGACTGACGGACAATACACAGCCAAGACTATTGGCCGCAAGAAGCTGCAATTTGTATGTTCCTTGGGAAACCTACTAAGAAGGGATTTCACAAAAAGCCAACGGGGTTGGGAAGAAACGGTTTAATTTAAAATAAAATGCGGACGTAGCTGCGGACATCCTCTAGTTATTTATTAATATTTTTAATGGCCTGTAAAAATAATTAAAAAATTAAGATTTGTTCAATCTAATTATTTTGCAATGCCTGTAAAAAGGCGCTAAGTTTAGCACAATATTTCTAACTAAATATCATTATGCATCTTTACTTTACTTTTATTAGTTCGCAATAAACGCTTTGACTTTCACTTAAGTTATGTAAGTTTAACAATAGTTGAGCAGTATAAAAATATTTAAAAGTTTTAACTTTTGCACAAGAAATGCTAACTTACTATGATATGAAGAAATGTGTTAAATCTTGAGAAGTGGTTGTTAGTTCGTTTTATCTCAGCTCGTTGGGTCGTAGCCAACTATTGTCGACTCATGTTTGGCGAAAGCTTAGGGTACCATCTCTGTTTTATTAGCCGCCTATTTTACCCAGCTAAAATGGTAATATTACTCGCTATATTGAGGTTTGGATAGTGGTAAAGTCACTTTAATGTAGACGTCCAGTGTCTAGTTGAGATAGTGTTGGAAGTATCTACTTTGCCACAGTATCTGATGGTTATTATGAAAATTATAGCACGGTTACTGTAGAATAACAGATTTCCAAATAAAGAATTGAGATTGTTAGAAACATCTGGCACTAAAATTCAATACATCGCTGGAGACTTTTGACCATAAAGATAACCCAAGTTCTAAATTACAATTTATGGATTACACCAAGTGTTGTCCTGCATGAGATTTGTACGTACCGAATACAAATGCAATTCAATACTTTATAGCAAGTTATAAACTCAAAGTGTGAATGAAAAATATAGCCTTTTGATTATAAACTGACATAAGCTTGTCACAATGGAAAGTAATAATTAATTAGAGAGCTCAGATAAATAAACAGGACCTAATTCGAACGACTTGAGTGCACTGAATTATACTATGTCTTTTCTACTCGAGCCTGCTGCAAGCACAGGCAAAGTGCTGATGCCAAGTATTTAATTCCTAGTTTTAATTGAAAATTTGGCAATTAGGTTAATAAAGCACTGGTTCAGCAATAAAATGAAACCCTATTATCTTCTAAAAGCCGAGAGTTAAAGTCGCGGTTAATATCTATTTAAAATTAATTTTGGCAACGGACGGTTCGTGCTAACAAATTTTTTTTAAAGAAACCTTAAGTAGTACGTCGCTTTTATCTTCAACGAAAGACTGCAAAATCTTTTATTATTTGAAGCCTTAATTTTATTACAAATTTTTTCATCATTAACTAGAGGGCTAATTAAAATAGCTTCTGGGCCTTAAGTTATTAAATAGTTTTTGATAAAGAACACCTAAACGTAATCAATTCTGCGACAGATTGTTATTAACGAAGTTAATACTCCTCATTTATTAGATTACAGATCATCTTAGCGTGGTCTAATTGCGGTCTAATTTTGCTTAATTATTCCTGTAGCCCAGATTTTGCTCTTTTAATTAGATAAAATTCTCTGGTTAGCCAAAGTAGACTTAGTTGTTGTGTAGAGCGACAGTATTTTACTTAAATTGTTAATTATCGTTTGCCCCACGGTTTCTCCCGGCTGTCTAGATCTTCGACAGTCTTTACGGGGAGTTAGGACCGTCAAATATACTGGCTATAATCTATGTATTTGTAAAGACAAGACACAGAATGTATTCCTCTTGCATTCAGTCATACTTGCAACGTTATTCTTACATTTGCAACGGTATTACTCTTGCCGTATCACATGCCAAAATTCTTGTTTAGTTGATTGTTATCATATACGTTCCCACTATGACCGATAATGAAAATATTTTCGCACTGGACAAATATGTACTTATACCTTTTATACGAGATAATATATATTTCAAACGCAAAATGCCTTAGCATATTAGCCGCAGGTCATCCACACAGGTAGGTAGAAAGAAAACAATTTTATCATACACTTAAAAAATCTCAAGGCATTGAATAATTTGAATGTGGATTATACCACAGACACAGAATTAAATTGGTTCTGCCTTTCCAGATGACTAGTAAAGTAGGAACAGTTTCACCTAGTAACTACAGCTTCTATGACGGTAGAACATAATTCTGTAAATGTCAGGATTCACAGTGTAGTTAAATCCACCATTTGATGTTCAGTATTGAAGCTAAATCACCAACTCAGGTAGGTACAAGAGCATTAGTTTCAGTTCATAAGCAGCGATGACTGAAGCTAATAAATATAAATTTATTTTGTAAATGACTGTGTTTAACATATTATTGTGATCGTTGTGCTATGTGACATGCTTTCTTTATTATTTTTATGTTTTGTTTTTAAAATACAACTATTGCACTAGGAACAGATTCTGTGTCGTGGGGGACTTTACAAACGTAGAAAAGTGGAAGCAATGAACACCCAACCTTGAAACAACAATGTGTGGACCACATAAGGTGTTGTCTCATGTGTTAGTCGAACCCACAGCACTCGGCGCAGTTTCAAGCGGCGAGGCGGCTGCTTAAACTACTACGTCAACCGTGCATCCTATAAAGGTCCAGTAGGTTTGCTGCCGGCAAAATTAAGTAGGTGTTCTTATATTTTGAAAAAACGATAAACATAATTATCACTTTTGAATGAATTACAGTAGCTTTAATTATTTTTTGAACATCTTTGTTTACCATTGCTCGTCACATCACGTTTCATTTTATAAACCGTTTAATTACCAGTATTCTGTACTATTCAATACATATATAAATTCTTAATATGTCAATGAAATTAAATCTCTCTAAAATCACTTTATAGACAGCTGTTATATGCAAGATACTTATGAAATCCAGAATTATTACTAAAGCATAGGACACATAATTCCTTCATAAATTATAGTGGGCGTTAGAAAATTTTCTCACGCGCCACTCGAGTAGTATACAAAAAAACATAAAAGCTTTTCGATGTGGCAACACTGTCGGATTATGCGTACTCTACATTTGTCGTACAAAAGAATAAAGGATGAAATATAGAGGGAAGTGCTGAGATTCCAACGGTATTTCTACACTATCACCCGTTTATTGTGAGTTCTTTGCTTAAGGTGAAGGGTTACGAGTGCCAAGTACTTTGTTAGAATGCTACGCTTAAAGCCGACGATTCTGAGAATATGGTAAAAATAACTTATAGAAATACCTCTTGTATGAAAACCAGCAATATGAGCCGTTTCTACGATTTTATTCTGACAAAGATGACCCAAAAATGTGGCCCATATGTTAAATTACATCGATGCCATCGACCGCAGATGTAATAAATAATTACCCATCTACGTATTACTGCTGCAATATTCGTCCATTTGCATTTTCGTCAATCCATTGCGAAAGCTTATAAATAACCTGTCTCTACATTACATAAATCTGTAGGTGTGTACTAATAATTATAAATGCCGAAATCTGTTTGTTGCAATGTTACGGCTAAATCTCTTGTTAAATTTTAAAGTTGGTAATGAGATAGAAGAAGATAATGGGTAGAAGAGATCTCATGTTTTAAAAAAAATTACCTTTAAGGAGGCCGATGTAGTTTGTATAAAATATGGCAAATACGCGTTTGTTATCTGGTTTTACAAATAATGCTTTGTATCGACATACTATGGGGATCACATGTAAAAGTCAGCCAACTATTCAATTAATATAAAAGATACAAAAAGATATAAAAACCCCCCTCATGTATAAATGAAGCCCCTGTTCTGAAATATATCAACACATACATACTTTATAAATGTATAATGAAGGCTGAAATATTGTATCGGACGTTACGTGGACCGGGTGAAAAGTGCTCCGTTTTAGGGTCTGGCCATATGTCACACTGCCTCGTAACAGTATTACGAAGATAAATAAAATATGAATTTTTCTATTCCATGTACATCCAAAAGTACATATGTAACCTTGCATGGTTATGCATATTTTCGTACAAGGGTGGTAAATACGAAAGTCTTTATAATATCGTCTCTTATCTTGTCTAATAAAGATAATGTGATTTCCGAGAAAGGTTTATGTGTATAATTCACGCGGGCGGAGCCGCGGGCGAAGTCTAATACATTTTATAAAACGAGGGCTCCGCCGCGTCCTGTCTGTCTGAACGCAATAAACTCAAAACTACCGATCGAATATTAGAACGGTTTTCACCAATACATAGTGCTATTCCTGATGAAGGGAAACCTGTCATTGGAATAGCATTATACTCTCAAACCAAAAATAAAACAAATATACAATTAAACCTAAAGGTTTAAGTGTATAATTCTTATACAGGGTGAAAAGACCCTTAAGTCCCCGAGCTTAAAATTAATTAGTTATTCCACAAATAAATCCCATATTGTAATTTGTTATTTTTCATAAGGAGTTCTGGACAAATCACAAAGATATTTTGACAAAAACCATAAAATTTCAGTAAACAAATTATTGACCACAAAGGTCTATAACTTTTAAAACTCAGAATGTGAAATAGTACAAAACCTGAAGTTTATTGCGTATCGTATCTATATGTGTCTAGAAAGGAGGTGGAGATTATTTTATCGATACCATGTCGCCTGGTGTTTGTGAAGACAAAAATCACTTGGCACATTTTCTACTGTGAGGCTAGTCAGCCGTGAGCTGGAAAGCAGGGGAAAGTAGGGAGAACTGCTTCATTTATAATAGGTACGGAGTTTAATATTCAGTCTATAACTATGCTCACGAGACTGGTATAGCTTGCTGCAAGACAAACGGATGTCTTGAAAGCTCCTGTTGGCATCGCTTAATTACTAAACCCTAAAAAAGCAATGAGAAAGTGACAGTGTTGTGCAATTACGAAACAAATCGCGGAAAGGATACATTAACTAATTTTATTTAAATAAATACATACATACATACATAGACTCACGCCTGTTTCCCGGAGGGGTAGGCAGAGACTACAGAACGCCATTTGCAACGATCCTGACATACCTCACTTGCTTCACTCAGTCCCATCAAGTTTCTCATGTATGCTCTTCTGTTAAGGGTACTTCTAACTTGTCCTTTTTTCAGGATGTCTCCAATCTGGTCAGAGAACGTCCGCCTAGGTCTTCCCCTTTGTCCTGTTCCATTCACACTTGCCTTATATATCTTCTTTGTCAGTCTATCGTCATCCATCCTCTCCATGTGCCCAAACCATCTTAACATGCCTTTCTCAATATTTGTCACTAAATCTTCTTTTACCCCACACCACTCTCGTATCACACAATTCTTTACTCTGTCGGTCAAAGACACACCACACATATTTCTCAGTGCTCTCATTTCTACAGCATTTATTTTACTTTCAAATCTCTTCTGCCATACCCAACTTTCACTACCATACATAAGGGTAGGCACTAACACGCCTCTATGTACAGCCAAACGTGCCTTTTTGGACACGTTTTGACTGTTCATAAACGCTTTCAGAGCTCCATTCACACAGTTACCTGCATTAACTCTCCTTTCAATATCTTTTTCATTCTTACCATCTCTTGTAAACAACGTACCTAAGTAAACAAACTCATTCACTTGTTCCACTCGCTGTCCATCCATCAAAACATTACAAGCCGTAACGCATTCCTCCTTTTCAAAAACCATAACTTTCGTTTTACTTACATTCACTTTCATTCCTTTCCTTTATAACGCACGATGCATGATTGTTACCATCTCCTGCAACTCCTCCGCTGAAAATGCAAGTATTACCTGATCATCAGCATAAAGGAGGCATTTGACGAGTAACCCATTCATCCTTAATCCGCAGTCACTATGTTTTAAATCTTGCAAACAACTGTCCATGAAGAGGTTAAACACCCACGGCGACGCTACACATCCCTGTCTAACACCTTTCTCTATGGTAAACCAGTCAGTGTATGCCCCGTTTATTCTCACACAAGCTCTAGAATCCTCATAAAGGGATTTCAGAGCTCGAATGTGGCTGCTGTCCACCCCATTCATTGACAGCACCGACCACATTTCATTCTTCACCACTTTACGACCTTTTCCAAATCCACGAATGCGCAATAGACCTTTTGACCTTTGGCCAAAAACTTTTCGGCTATGCTTCGCAAGGAAAATACCTGATCCGTGCATCCCATACCCTTTCGGAATCCCGCTTGTACATCCCATATTTTCTTGTCGGTTACTTCCATAACTCTTTCAATAAGTACCTTTGCATACAATTTGCCAACAATGCTGAGAAGGCTAATGCCTCTATAATTTTTGCAATCTTGTTGCGAGCCTTTTCCTTTATAAAGAGGCACAACTACAGCTGTGGCCCAGTCATTAGGTACTCGGCCGGTGGTCCAGCACAAGTTATATAACCGCTGCAACTGACCAACTATGATGCCCTGTCCAGCCTTCAGCATTTCGACTGTAATCCTATCATATCCTGCAGCCTTACCTACTTTCATACGTCCCAGTGCCTTCACGATCTCATCCACGCCAATAACGCTTTCATCATTGCTATCGTTACCATTCATTTCAGCTATCGGTGTCTCTATCGCCGACCTTTCAAATAAACTTTCAAAATACTCTTTCCATCTCTTCAGCACGCAAGATTCATCATTTACTATCTTTCCATTCTCGTCTCTGATGGATGTGTGTTCTGAGGATTGAGTTCTTCCTCGAACTGCACGAACGGATTTCCAGAAAAACTTAATGTTCCTCTAGAAATCGTCAGATAATCTGCTATCAAACTCGTCTTTCTTTTCCTCTTTTTCCTTTTAACCATTTCTTTCACTATTCTTTTTGACCTAAAAAACTCCTTTCTTGCTTCATCTATGTCTACACTCGTTGCTTTTCTCATTCTTTCATTTGCTCTGGCAGCCAACCAATCTGACCAAGCTTTCTTCTTCTCTGACACTGCTGATTGTACATCCTTGTCCCACCATGTATTCTTAACCTTTCGTATTTTCCTTCTCTTGATCACACCACATAATTCAGACGCTACACATACTACCTCTTCTTTAAAGGCCTGCCATAATTCATCCATATCATTTATGCAATCGAACCTCTCAAATTTTGCTATCAATCTTCGTTTATACTCATCTTTCACATCTTTCTCTTGTAGATTTTCTACCTTAATTCTTTCCAAGACCCTATTTTCATTAGGCTCTCGGTGTCGCCATCCTTTAAGGTCTATCCTCACACAACCGGGCCGTGGACGGGACGGGGACGGGACATGGATGGGACGGAGCGCAGAAAACAATCGTTGCATACATTTTATATGGAGTCGTTCACACACGTCCGTCGACGGGCCGGGGACGGATCTTCCGTGCCGTGTCAGTGCGCTGTCAGTGCCTCGACCGGGGCCTTGACGTGCACGGGCCGGGGACGGGCGCCATAGATATAATATATTTAGCACTAGATGCGCTAAGTGCGACGTGACATCCAGAAGAACAATATTATAAATACATATATTAAGCACTAGATGCGCTGTATTTGATGTAATCTTCAGAAGAACCACATGGCAGTGAATTGTCGTCAAGGCACAATGACGCTTTAAGGTCTATCCTCACACAACCGGGCCGTGGACGGGACGGGGACGGGATGTGGACGGGACGGAGCGCAGAAAAGAATCGTTGCATACATTTTATATGGACTCGTTCACACACGTCCGTGGACGGGCCGGGGACGGAGCTTCCGTGCCGTGTCAGTGCGCTGTCAGTGCTTCGACCGGGGCCATGACGTGCACGGGCCGGGGACGGGCGCCATAGATATAATATATTTAGCACTAGATGCGCTAAGTGCGACGTGACATCCAGAAGAACAATATTATAAATACATATATTAAGCACTAGATGCGCTGTGTTCGATGTAATCTTCAGAAGAACCACATGGCAGTGAATTGTTGGTAAGGCACAATGACGCTTTACTTAGTCCTTAGCTTCCTTAGTTCACAAACTTGAGAGAGAAATAATCGAAAAAAGATAATCGATTTTTCTGAAAAACAATCGAAGCTTAAATTGTTACTTTATATTATTTTGCAAGTAAGTAACTACTTGTTCTAATAAAATGTTATAAACGCGTTTACTGGTAAATATAACTAAATAATATTTTTTTTGTTCTGGGCTAGTCTATTATGAATAAAAAAGAACGAGTATATTAACTATTATGCAAACTATCACTTTTAAACGCGAGTGAAATGACGCATGAAAAAAAATACCTACAATTAAGCACATTTTATATTTAAAACTCCCGTTGTATATTCTTCACTCCAATATTTATTTTGTTACTTCTATGACAGACGTGACAAAGATTGGAAAGATTCTGTATTTTTAATGAAAGTTGTATCTTTACCATGGGTGACCCTGTAACCTATTAGTGATCACAATATTATTACACGTTATAATTTTGATTTTGAGGAAGATTCTCATTTATAGTGAGGCATTATTTCTATTATAATGATAACGGTATTAGCCTGAACTCAAATCGTATAATGCGGGCTTACATTTTAATAATTCAAGTAGCTAATGTTGTGATTTTAAACCAACACTAAAAAAGTATTACCATGACAGGAATGTTTTCAATTGACGCATGGCGTTGTGTGTTAACTAGAAACACATTGCTTGTCAAGCGTCGGATGGCGTGTGTTTCCCCTCCACCGTCAACGCGCTGACCTGGATTGAATTGATGGTGACGCGTGGGGTGGCGTTGGGTGGAGTGTTGTATATCTGCACCTCACCATACTAAATATATGGGATTGATTAGTCTCAACATGCGTGGGGTGGAATGAGGTAGGGTGGGGTGTCGTAAACCATAAAGGAATCTTAATATATTCTTATTTCAATGTAAGTCTATGGCCAATTACTAACAACTACGTCGTATTGACAATAGATGACAGCAAGTTGCGCAATAACATTTGTATCACTATGGTGCTTATATGTAAAAGCGGGTCTATGTCGTAGCCGTATCGTGAAATTGGCCATTTTATTAAATGATCGCATTTCAAGAAAAGTCTTATAATTATCCATTGGTAATTTCATGATTTGCATTGGTCAGATCTATGATAACAAATCGTTTAATCAACAAACTTCATAAAATGGTCAGTCATAATTGAGAAAATCGCAACATAATTACATTTTAAGGTAACGAGTCAAATAAAGTAAAAACACCGAACCCGCGTAAACGGGCATATTTCGGCATGTTCGCTCGAAGTGGTAGTGACATCGTGTCAGTGTCAACATAGACTCTGACGGCTCAAGCTTATACGAGCTTAGATGTGCATCAACGCTCGTACGAGTGGAATAATTAGAAAAAAAAAGTCGTAACTTTGTGCCTCAATATCTCCTGAACCAGGAATTTCTCAGGTAGGTACTACAGACACATGCAGGGTACGTATGAGAATGAGGTTTTATTTTTCTAATAATTCCAAAATCGTGTTTTGAATGATAAATGTAAACTTTCTTCCAAATAAACATAAACAAATTTTCAAGATTTCTGTAAAATAAGCAGCTTTAAAGTTCTCTAAACGCAATGGACGCGATACAAGTCATCAGCTGAGCTGTGGACAAGTGCATTACCCCCTCAGCCGCGCGACCACGTGATCATAAACTGCCGTCGTCGCGTAGATACGGCCGGTGTAGGTACAGTGCATTCCTGGCGCCAATTTTTCCTGCAAGCGCTCGCTATACATTGCGGCTTGTAAAATGTGTCTATTTCTTTAAGCTTAAAAAAAAATTCGTTTCTGAGGTATTCTTTTCGCGTAGTATGACTTGGTATGATGTGCAAAACGAGTAGACTTCGGCTTGGTCATGGGTCTTGTGACACCCTGTATACATAAGCGATGACACTAAATTTATATATGAGATAATTCCGTTTTAACCGATATAAATTCCTTGTATCAAATATTTGTCACTTCTAGGATATCATATATCCATAGACACGCTATGACACATATAATGGCGGCTCCACATTAGTGCCGTGAATTCACGCGCAAATTCACGCCGCGAATTCACGGCATAAGTTGTGTCGTCCACATTCATGGGATGTTCGTAGTCTTTCGTGAAACCCGCCGCAAAATGGACGTAGAAGCTGCTGCCGCAATAACTATGTATGCTGTTCTTTCTTTCTTCTGTTTGGTGTGAGTGGGTGGCCAACTCTGGTGTTGGAGTTTTCAGTCCGCCCAAATGCCTCCGAGTTGGTCTAAGAATCCTTGTCCTGAGACAAGAACCGGGACCGACAGCTTTACGTGCCCACCGGAGCACGGTAACGCTCTGATACAAATGCCACATGTGGTCACCCATCCTAGTAGCAACCTGTGCAAACGTTGATTAACTTTGCAGATCTACTACGAATGGCAAGCCAATTCCACCATGACTACTACTATGTTTGCGGTGGCAACATATTAATTACTATTTACACGTACAAAACAAGAGAGTTATTAGAAATAACTGGACAGCAAGGAGTATTTTTTTTTTTTTTTTTTATTCCTCGATTTCATACATACATACATAGACTCACGCCTGTTTCCCCGAAGGGGTAGGCAGAGGCATATTAAACGCCCACTTTTCGCCAGTGTTTTGATCCCACGTAATAGGTGGCGAGCCTATTGCCGTTTATCGGGATATTTTGTTTGCCAGAGCCTCGTCCGTTGATCGACAGGTGCACCACTTGCAGGTGAGGTTGGCTTGGGACCCTAAGTTGTTGGTGGGAACCCTATGCACCCTTGATCCTTGATTTCAATTTCCATTTAAGTACTAATCCGCGTCCAGGCATTATGACACTCCTTTTTATTCCTTCGATGCAGGTTTTTTCGATCCCACAGTATGTTCTTCGTGTGGTATTTGCTCTAAAAAGCGCATTTTAGTGTCGTTATCCCCAATG
The DNA here is from genome assembly GCA_944739405.2 of Euclidia mi. NCBI lineage: Eukaryota > Metazoa > Arthropoda > Insecta > Lepidoptera > Erebidae > Euclidia > Euclidia mi. The sequence goes on along the minus strand of OX123184.2, from coordinate 75,151,231 downwards.
TTCAGACGCGACTCCATTTTATTAGCACGCGCGCAGCGACTGCACACGTCCATACGCCTATGAAGTCCGGAGAAAACTGGCACTGGGCCGCGAATGTGGATGTGTACACATGAATGCTGCGTGAAGGGGGCGCGAATCCTTTGTCGCGGGACATAATACCGACTCTGGTCGGGGAACAGGCGCGAACGCGCGTGAACAGCGCGAAAACCGTCCACATTCACGTTCACGCCTGTTCACGGAGCTTCACGGCACTAATGTGGAGCCGCCATAACTAGTGAATAATTTGGCCATAGATTAATACTGAAATAAAACAGATGTGACAAAGATTTGTCGACATGTATTAAGTACTCATAAAAATTTGGCAAAATTTTAATTTATGTTTGCAAGCATGGTTGATTGGAGTTTTAGACTACTATGAAATAGGACTCGGGTTTGATTTTGAGACTTGTTAATGTTGTTGTCTTCTTGAAGTTCTGCAGATAAAAATTATAGGGATAAATATAGGTATATGAGGTAAAAAAATGTTGTGAAGTGCTAATGTGAAATAAATTGCCGCAATTACTAATTATGAAAGGCATCTAACCTAACCCTTCATATTCATTCCATATTAAATGAATTATTGGAACATAGAAACGTAGTTAGTACCTACAAACAAAATAGAACAAGGATCACTGGTAGAAATTAACTTCCCGAAACTTTATTTATATTCTACGAAGTATTTCATCAAATTATCATACAGCAAGACGTGGGACGGTACTCTAGTGTTAAGAAATACTATAAAATGTATGCTGGTTCACTTTCATGCTAACTAACTTCATCAGCATATTGGCCAATAAACGTCCACTGCAGGACATAAGTCTACCTCTTGGTAGACTTATGTCGACGCTTACTTATAAACTGGTAATAAATCTTGTAATATTTATTATTATGCTTTCCTGATTTGCACAAGAACTTATCTAGTTCATAATAACTGCAAATTAAATTATCTTTCTTATTAATCTATGACCCAAACCTGACATAATAAGTTTGACAGATCGCAATGGACTCGCCCATTTTTGTTTGTATTCTTTGAGTAAAGAATATACATGGAGAGGGCAAATAGTACATAACTATGGAAAATTATTGTTTTTGCAAAAAGATAACATGAACAGCAACTGTATGCGAGAATTCCTAGAAATAAAACGTTGAATAAAATAATATTATTTATAAATAAAATTAATCAATCAATTTTGATTTTCTTATTCCCTTATGTTATTTCAGTGTGGCAGTGTGTTTCATTACGGTATGAAAGGCGCCATTCATGTCCGTTTCTTTCTCAGCGACACTGTATCGATATTGGCTAGCAGAGAATATTTTGTTTCATGTTTAGTTTGTCTTCATGTCAAGGGACGTTTTTTGCTTTACCTTGTTTGCCCGCATTTGCGTAATGGAATAAACTAATCTGGACAAAGATTTAAACAGATTTAACTAAAGTTACTTACTGCAAATATAAATTTACATATTTTTACAAAATTAAATTTTAATTTTTTACAAAATCATAGGTCTGTATGCACGCTAATTGCGTAGGTAGGTATGTCCAATCCATGTTATTCCTAGATCGGTGTTGTGTATTGGACTTGCCCAAGTGCAAATAGTGACAGATGAAAGGTCCCGGCTAGGGCTTGCAAATGTTCTAAATTTTTATTCGAATACTTATTTGATATTTTTATATTCAAAATTTTTTTTTCTTTATTGAACTTCATAACTATAGGCCTATATTCCTGGCAACCATTACAACTAAGGTGCTCGATAGTTTGCTGGATATATACATGGCCCCTAAAATTTGTCTGCACGTCGCGTAGTTTAATTAGTTTAGTTTTGTTTTTAACACAGACCGTCCGGTACTATATAGTTAGAAACACATGTAAATCCGGTTTTCTTAGACCATTATAAGGCATTGGACCTTAAACCTCTTGTTGTTTCGTTGTTGTTTTTTGTGAGAGTTTGTGGCCAACTCTAGTGTCGGAGTTTTCTTCATAGCCTAACGATTCCAATCCTGAGACAAGAACCGGGACCGACAGCTTTACGTGCCCTCCGAAGCAAGATAGCGCTCAGATGTAAATGCCACACGTGGTCACCGATCCAAGTGGCGACATGTGCAAGCGTTGCTTAACTTTGCCGATCTGTATGGGGTAATTTAAAAACTGAGAGTGAGGTAGATACTGGTATGAACTATGAGGTAGGTACGTGAATGCTACAATATTGGTATGCAAATCCAATAAACACTGTCAGGCGGGCGCGTACAGCTCTGCGTGAAGAATATGGGCTGAAATCTAGGGTGACGCAAGAGGAAATCACCTCGCTACGCCTTTATATATATTTTTTTATTATTTATAAATCAGCTAATTGTTGTACTCAGCAAGGCTGGTGTCGACTGTCATGATGATGGACTTGTTATGAACAACATCAGCTATAGAGTACGGACGACATGGTCTTGCTGGGCCCAACAATCGGTGCGATGAGACGCATATTAAAGTTGTGTGAAGTGGCGGGCGCTTTTGGAAATCCACTCCAACCATCCAATAACGGCAAGCCGAAGACGAGGCCCTGACTTGAGCACAGATAGCTCGCCACAAAGCTGCCCTACGATTTGTAAGCTTTCTTTTCATCCTGTGATGCTGTGTTTGTTTATCATAAGATGAAGGTGATGTTTGAAAGCTGTCACTCTGCCCTCCGATTGCGTTAGTCTCATGTTGAGATAATGACTGCCCCACAGAGATGTTTATTATTATTGTGATTCTTTTTTCTTGGCTATTCTTCTTATTATTATTAGAACACCTCCTTTTCGGTCTTCATACGCAAAAAAAAACAAAATCTGATATAATTATGTTAAGAATGTCAACTAAATGTGCTTATTGGTGCATGTATTTAGGACAATTTTGAGAACGCTGTTCGAACTAGAATCGGATATTGCAATTTCCTTTGAAATATTTGACACAAATCATAATTCGAATAATTCAAATATTAAAATGCAAGCTCTAGTGACAGCCCGTCCACGCTCCGGTTGCAACCCTGACGTGTGTGAACGAAATATCCCGGCCGGGACCTGGAAGCACGGTGACGGCCCGTCCCCGTCCCGTCCACGGCCCGGATGTGTGTGGATAGACCATTAAAGAGCCCACTTATCCGGCTCAACACCAAGAAGTGGTCTGTGTGGATGCCGATCCCTCGATATGCTCTTGTATCCAACACATTCTTTCTCAATCGTTCATCTACTATCACAAAATCAATCATACTTCTTCTAACATTTTTCGCCTCTCGCGTATACATATGTATCCTTTTATGATCAAACATGGTGTTTGTCACACAAAGGCTCCACTCCAAACAAATCTCAAGCAGTACTTTTCCATTTTCGTTCACACTCTCATCACCAAATGCACCTAACACCCTTTCAAATCCATCTCGCTTTACTCCCACCCATCCATTGAAATCCCCTAACAAGATCAATCTTTCATTATCCTTGCAGTTCATCAAAATCTCTCTTAAACTCTCCCAAAACTCCTGCCTTTCGTCTTGCTCATGTTGTGACATACCCGTAACTATATTGACCGGGGTGTACACCCCCACAATAAAGAGACGAGTAAGTCCTACTTTCATTCTCATCCACAGTAGCCTAGCATTTACACCTTCAAACTCTTTTACACACTCATTCATTCGCGCAGACAGTATTACACCAACTCCCTTACAGGCTCTGGTGGTACTATCTACCCCAGACCAATACGCCGTATATGCGCCATGCTTGGTGGTTTCACACCCTTTTCTTTTTGTTTCATTCACACAAAGAACATCAATCTTTCTATAATCCATCTTCTGACATACTTCATCCAATTGCCGTTCATTCCTCCTCCAACATTCAATGTTGCAAACCTGCTCGCCGTAGGCCGCTTTTCGCCCTCGCGGGAAACGAGACGTGATGGGTTGCGAACCGCGTCGCCGCCGTGTGAGGAAATATTATTAATTGTTCCCATTGCGTTCCCACGAGATTTAGGGTTTTTAAATGTCCATCCCCATAGAGCTTTTTACGGGGGTAAGGCGGAATATCACGTGTGCCCTGTGACCACCAACACAGGCACCCTCCGTTTGCGACCAGCTTACCCTCTGGCCACGAATCTCTCGGCACGGGTCGGTTTACACCTTAGATCGGGGTTTTGTGTCGGGTATGCTCCCTGAAAGTTGGTTTAATTTCGGAGTTCTCCTTCTCCTAGACAGGTTGCCAACCAAGGCTAACGAGGCCCATCTCCCCCAACGTTTGGTTTAATTTCGGAGTTTTCCTTCTCCTAGACAGGTTGCCAACCAAGGCTAACGAGGCCCATCTCCCCGAACGTTTGGTTTAATTTCGGAGTTTTCCTTCTCCTAGACAGGTTGCCAACCAAGGCTAACGAGGCCCATCTCCCCGAAATTTAAATACTTATGCTAAGAATCTGTTACACATATTCTTAACGTATTACGTTTATCACTGATGTATTATACACTGTTTTATTGTCAAATAGCTATACATACTACTTGTCAGAAACAAGAACACTGGTTCAATATTTACGAAGAAAGTAAAACAAGGGGCATAAGCAAAGTAAATATATTTATTTTACGGTAGGGTATGGTAAAACAAAGTCCATTAGGACAAATGATGTGAACGTAATGGGATACCTTAATGTTCAAGCAAATAATGTCATACGTCAATATTCAGGTCGTCCGGCGTCCGTAGTACCGAAAAAAAAATTCCATGACTTTTCCCGTTTTTTCGGGAAATAATTATATATTATGACTAATTTAAATTTGTATTTCAAATTACTGCCTCTGTTAGTTTACTGCCATAAGTTTTCGTCTATTTGGTGTTTTTGACAAAATAATTTTATTGTTACTGCTCATTTTTAAAAGTTCAGTAACGGTTTTGCTCACGTTCTATTTCGGGGTAAAGATTGATGACCTAGGTAATTGGTAAAAACGCCCATCATCAACGCCCGTACATGGACATTGGGAAGTTACTAGGTCTCTAAATATATATTTTTACGAGCTAATCTATAAATAATTTACCCGATAGAAACAAATACAATATCCACCACATAAATGAAACTCTATCTCGGATTAAAACTCGCTAGCCTGGCTGTAACAAATAACTTACGGTTCTCCTAAAACAGATAACTGATCCTTAAAATAATTACCGCTGTTTTTGACCGATACTGACGGTCAGAACCCGTCAGTATCGCTCTACGCTGTTATCGAACGGGTGCAGCTAAACTGAAAGAAAAATAAATAATAATATGACAAGGGTCTTTACCGACCCTATACATGTTTACGGGATCAAATCCCATAACTGTGTCGGTATATTAAAAGTGTCTTAGGAAACAGGACAAAATATAAGGAACTGTACTTTTAAGCTGCAGTCTACAATATAATGAATGTCAAAAGGAACTTCGTCTATACATTAACTATTTCACCGAAACAATCGGAATGTATCATAGTATCGATTATGATTTTTATTTTGGAGCAAATGTCTGTCTTTTTAACTATCTCGTAAAACAAATATTACATAGATTTTGATAAAGGTTTCGATAATGTTTTGCCCTAACCTAACCGTAATCTAACACGGTAATCATCATGCTATCACATTTATGGAGAAGCTAAGCAGAAATATCTATTAACTTTGATAAAAAATAAGTTTAGCATCAAATAACATTTCGGGTAATGGGTTGATAACAAAAGGATTCGCGGGGGACTTTACAAACATTTAATTAACGCAGACAAAGAACACAATGCATCTTGGGTTTAGTTTTGTTTCATAAAATTAATTATTATTTCGAATGATATACTAATTTTAATAATTTTAAACATGCTGATGAAACTGCATATTCAAACCATTTAAAAACACAAGGGGGCGCGGATATCTTCATGTTGGGTTAGGGTTTGGCGAAGACCGTACTGTGAATTGATAATTAAAAATGTATCGTACCTGATCAAACCTTAGACTAACTTAACCTTAGACTATATTATGTTATAGACGGAGGGATCAGATCGCAAGACCATCACTAAAATGTCTGAAATAGGTGGCCGTGTGGCCACCTATTACGCGCCAGAATTTAATAGAACTTCATTTGAAACTTTGAGTCTTCGTTCATAGACATTTTGATTTATTCGTATAAAGATTGTGACGCATAGACATAGTGACGTTATAACTTTATCGATACTTTTATTTTACAGACTAGCTTTGGCTCACACATTCGTCGATATGGGTGACAGTTATTGCAAAAGAAGGTAGCCTTTGCGCGATTGTGATGTATAAGCTATACTGCAATATTTCTTTAAAAACACTTTTTCACGATAAGTTTATTTGTATAACCATCTGCTATATTCGCACAGACACAATTAAGTGGACAAGACAATCCATCAGCAACTAGCCCTTAAATATAATCTAATTAATTCAGAGGTATTGTACTACAGATATGTGCCCGACTTAGTTCTCGAAAAATTGGTCGTGCATTGTTGTCTTTGTATAGGTTTATCATTACTGACAGGTTTATTGTAGCCAATAAGCGCGATATTGTAGTGATCGACCGAGCAAAGCAACTCGCATTAATAGTCGTTATGACGCCGTATGACGGCAATCTCGTGAGAGCAGAATCAGCGAAGGAGATCAAATATTTGGACCCAGCTCATGAGATTGTCGATATGTGGGATTTGAACTCGGCGATCATTGTGCCGATACTTGTGTCAATAAATGGACTAATCGTGAAGAGCCTCTAGCAACATCTAGCTATCAAGATGCTCGCACTAGGCAGCTGGGTCAAGTACTTGATTCAGAAGGCACTTCGAAACAGTGACTTGAAAGAAAAACTAATATTTTCCACAACAACACTTTTTGAGTTCGGTGCCAGTTAGCAAAGTACGCACACAAATTTATTTTCTTTTTTGCTCACCACGCGGGCTCCTGGTTTTATTATTTTAAATTATTTTTATTTCTTACTTATTTTAGACCTAGGCTTCATTTCTGTAAGGGCGTTATTAATTTGACCTGTACAGATATGATTGAGACAGCAGCAATAGCCTAGTGGAGAGACCCACAGACTGCTACGCAGAGGGTCCGGGTTCGAATCCACGAGCGCATCGATGACTTTTCGGAGTTATGTGCGTATTAAATTGTTTATTATCGCTTGCTAAACGGTGAAGGAAAACATCGTGAGGAAACTTGCATGTCTGAGAGTTCTCCATAATGTTCTCGAAAGACATGTGAAGTCCGCCAACCCGCACCTGGCCGGCGTGGTGGACTATGGCCTTAACCTTCTCATAATGGAAAGAGGCCCGTGCCCAGCAGTGGGACAGTATAAAGGGCTGATGATGGTGATGATTATGATGATGAGATATGGTTTGGTTAAGATTTGAGATTTTTTTCTAATTAAGCCATTGACACTATCAGTGAATTTTTCTATTTTACTCTAAATAAATGTGATTAATCATGTGTGAAATATTTTATTTCAAAATTGTTGAAGCTAAATTTTATTTCTAATATGTTAGTAAACTCGCTTATTATTGCAGCCTGCTGTCGATTGTTGATTTAATATAATTATGTAATTGAGCATGCCGGGCTCGAGACTCCCTTCAATTTGAAAAGGCCTAATTTGGTTTGGAACATTTTAGAAGAACAGTTGACGATCGTGGCGTAGCAAGAAATAATTATCTAAATAATAAGCATAATATTACTTCCAAAAGTCAAAAATACGTAACGTGGTTTTGTATTCGAAAACCATTCCGTGGTAATGCTCTCGTCATTGACCCTATCATTGCATATAGTGATTATTAGTGATATAATAAATATCAATTGGTTTATTCACCTTAAAAAGGTACTTTCAAAATAAATTTATTCGTAATTTATTTATTGGTGTTTAATTTTTTTATTTATTCACATATTTTACTTTATCTGAGGATTTATCAACATTCAATTGATATTCATTCTGAGTAAACCAAATCTAAGGATTTATTGCAAACATTATCGATATTTTATCGAAATTAATTTTGAGAAAGCCCATCACTAGTTTTTTTTTATTATAGACTGACGCCTGTATCCCCGAAGGGATAGGCAGAGGTGTAATATTACACCCAAATTACACCCACACACGTAATAGGGGGCGAGCCTATTGCCGTACCGGGCACATTACCAGACTCCGTGCTGCTACTGAGAATTTCCTAACTGAAAAAACTCAATAACACTTTGCCCGACCCGGGAATCGAACCCGAGACCTCCCAATCCCACGCGCACATTTATGCCGCGAGACCAACGAGGCAGTCTAGTTAAAATTTGTGACAAACAACGAAGATTCGAAACGTCATTTGTATATTTATCTTTCTCTTACATGAGAGAACAATCAGAAGTCAAAGTGAGGTACATATATTGGGTACGGCTACGGCTGCTATTTTAATGGGGTCTCTATTAGTATCCTTACTTTAAGCATCTTTAAGGATCAAACCAAAACTAGGTGTCAACGTCAATCTATATGTGTCAAATTCGACAATGATGACATGAGAATACCTTACATTATTAAATTCATTGTATTTTCCTTATTCTAGGGAGAATACGAATACATCAGCCATTTCAAACTCAATCGCAGTTTTTTCATCATACGGCGTTGGTATAGCCTACAATATGAGAATTGGCCTTCTGATATCATCTTACAAATACTTAATATTATGCAAACAAAAGCCCTGCTCTTTTCTCATCAAAACTGAGTTATTACAGGCACGTCCTAAACAGAACAAATCAGCCGTTCCTGTTTGCCACCATCAAATCTCCATAACGCACAATAAACAGTTCATTTATTTATTTATTTTTTATTTTAAACCTTTATATACACGAAGCGTATAAAGGCGGACTTAATGCCGTAGGCATTCTCTCCCAGTCTACCTTAGAGTGGTGCAGAGATTAAAAGAAGGTGTATTCCAGAATTAGGTGAAGAAGGACCTTTTTAGCATAGATGTAGTACACATATACATAGTTTAAAATACATACATAGGTACATTTGATACTACAAGATTATAAAATAATTATATAAAATAAATAAGAATTATATCTAAACTATACATATCTAAGAATAACAATACTAAATATATAATTATATACATAAATATGTATATATTTATATACATATATAAATTATTCAGATTCTTCTGCCAACTTATCCAATAACAGCTGTTTTATTCTTAATTTAAAGCTATCCTTTGTAGTAGACATCCTGATTTCTAGAGGGAGGGCATTCCAAAGAAGGATTGCCTGAATGGGAAAGGAAGAGTGAATTAAAGCGGAAGTATGGGAAGGACAAAGTAAGAGGAGATTATGGGAAGAACGAAGGTCTCGATCATGGTTGGAACACAAGTATTGAAAATAAGAACTAAGGTATTTTGGGGAGTTGGGAGACATCAGGATAGAGTAAAGAGTAGTGTGGGCACGCATACTGCGTCTCTGACGAATAGGAAGCCACTTCAACTGAGAACGATAAGTAGATACATGATCATACTTGCGAAGATTAAAAATAAATCGAATGCAGTTATTAAGAAGACGATCCAATTTGTTGAGAAGTTCTGCATTCAGGTCATAGTAGCATACATCACCATAGTCGATCAACGATTTATATAAACCATTGTTTCGCCAGAATTCGCCCAAGACGTGATTGATGCGGTACGACTGGTTAAAAGCCACCCTAATTAGACCTCTATTCATCATTTCCGTGAAACTGGTTGGTTCGAGCCTTCCAGCTCAAGTTTTACTGGATACTGTTGTGGAATTAATCACTGTGTCATGGAATCTAGGTGGGTTTGAAACTTGCGGCATAAGTTGGAATTTTCTCTCTTATTGCGTTTCGATTTTCCGTGCTCGTTAACCCTATACTTGGCAAAGGTTTTTATTGTATATATTCATTATTTTTCCACATATATCGCATCTAATACGTGTCAAATACATGTAAAAAATGCAAAAAAAATCATAAATATATAGTTTTGGAAATATAGCATGTGCATTTAAATGCACATTGCCAGCTTCGTCGAATTATCGCTGTAAAAAAAGCGTGTGCATTTAAATGCACATTGCCATGTGCAGACGAAATTGAAACACGACTTATTTAAGATGAAACAACGGTTGATTAAAAAAAAAAACTACTAGTAAAGAGATCAAATATGAGTCATAAAGACAACAACATGATTGTCTATGACCTTTTGATAGCTAGAAAGCTGAAATTTTCACAAATTATGTATTTCAGTAGCCGCTATAGTCCTTTTAAACAATAAAAAACATCTTTAAGTACCTACTACAAAAGTTGTAAACACACAAAATACTATTAATAATGAGAAATCAGTAATCAGATATGTCGACAATGAAATTTATTATTATTATTTTGTATGATAATCATAAAAACAATTACGACCATATACCAAATAAAGACTCACGTTGCATTTTACATATATTAATTTAGTCTGACTTTTTATGCAATTCTTGCATCTGCCTTTATTTGTAAATGATGGCAAGTGTCTAAAGTGGTCATATCGGCTGTAGTCAGACATCTGCGGTGTAATAAATTTCGAAATTCTGGGCGTATTCGAAAACTTCTTAATTCTTTGAAAGGTGGTGAGATCATTACTTATAGCCCATCGAAAGTCTTTAAGTTTCATTTGCTTTGCATCTTTGGTTTCACGACGATAAATGAACCATGTATTATTGACACATATGTCAAGAACCTGTGAGTATAAAGGTATATACCAACGATGTGCTCGCATTTCAGTCCGCTAAAGAACTACTAGCATATCTGCAAGGTTTACACCTCCCATACAACAGTTGTATTCTTTTACGATGTTGGGACATGTAACAGATGCTTTGCGTTTTGTGTTTTTACAGTATCGTAACACCTGATGCACCTGCTGCGAGTCAGTATAAGTACTGGCCGTAGTGACACACTTGTTGTCAAACCATTTGACTACTGCTATTTTACATCCATTAGAAACGACTTGAGTAAAAGATCCACGACCTTTATTTTTTAGCTCTTTATCAGTAGGTAGTTTGGCTGCAGCCTCTCGAAGTCTGTTTTGCCTGATAGTCCCTAAAGCAAAGATACCATAAACATTACTCAAATGTTCCAGCAATTCTACTGAAGTGAAAAATTGTCGAAATATAGCACTGAGCATGCATAATGAAGTTCATCTTCCGAAGAACCACTTTTTCTATGTCGGAACTAGCACCAGACTGAGGCACTAACGCTAAAATAAAGAAATATAAAAAATAAACATCTAATAGTAAGAAATAATTTAATTGAAATTCATAATGTTATTTTAAAAACAATGTCCTTCAAACTGGCAATGTATCTATAAATGCACACAGCCTAGTGCTGGTAGGTCTGTTAATAGTTTGGCAATGTGCATTTAAAGACACATGCAAGATAACATGAAAATGTTTCCAAGTAAACTATTTCAAATTGAAAAAATCTATATTTAATTCACAAGACTGTATATTTAGGTCCTGTTTTTATAACTCTTTTATTCAATTTCGTTAATAAATAATATGATTTCAATGAATTTTTACCATGGATGCCGTAGACGCACGCGCATGCTCCACCATCTCACGATCTACTGAGTAGACCAAGTGTCGCCAGGGCTCAGTAATATTTTTTTATGTCAAATAAGGGCATTTCATGCGTGAATGAGTAGAAAATAATTAAAAAATGTACTTAATTTTGCTTGTAGAATATTAAAAAAAAACAGTGCATTTAAATGCACATCGTCAAGTATAGGGTTAAGTACTATTGTGAGTCTCGTATCATGTGCACTCTTGACAGTCTATTTATCGTGAATGTGATTTAAAAGGGTTACGTTTGTCATTGAAGTACCTTGACGTATTTACGCTGTTCCTATTTTAGTATTGCAGAGTCGCTTTATCTGTTGTAATATTTCTGACAATAGAAAATGTGATAGAGTAACATTAATAAGTTAAGAAGAAGTTTTATTTTGCAGAATACATCTTTCTAATATACCTTTTTTTATCTAGGAGTTATTGTTTCATAAATGGTCACCCTTAATTTTAAATTAAGTCACTAAATAAGTTAGTGAAAAGCGCATCATTATATAATTATTTTCGTTTTTAGGCTATGATGAAGTTTTGAATGCGCCATGATTTTATTGAAAAAGTATCTAAAAACTCCTCAGGTACGTGCTCTCCGAGGTACGGCACAAGCGATAATTTACAAATAAATTCGCACATCATAACTCCGATAAGTCATTGGTGCGCGCGACGTGGATTAAAACTCGATACCCTCTGCATGGTAGTCATGGCCTTTATAATAATTATTTAGGTAGGTATAAGTATAATAAAATATATAGATTGAACACAATCTATGAATAAATTCCATGTTTGTTCTATAAAGTTCATTATTTTTAACGTTATTCAGGCGTTGTTCAACATGAAAAGCCTCAGGAGACCCTGCCATTTTCCAAATAATATGGCTGAAGAGGATTATTCATGACTTCATTCAAGTCAAAAACTGAGGAAGATATATTCAATTAAAGTCAAAATCGGATTTCATAAGCACTTCGAAGAAAATTCATTATTAATCAAGTTCGGTTTCATAGAGCGGAATTAAAAGGTTAATTTTATAAACCTTCTTAGAAACTCTTGTTGTTTTAATTATTATTTTAAATCTGACTTGTATTTAAAGGTAAAATATTACTGTTTTAAAATTCTATTTCCGTTTTGTTTATATTTAATATTGAAGACAGAATTAATATAGGTCTGTACTTAAAGTGTTAATATTTGTTTAAATATTTACATTTTTAAATTTAGTTGTAGGTTTAAACGTACAGTTGGTTTCATTTTGTTATAGACCAATTAGACAAAAAATTAAAAAAGTTTTGTGAATGAAGAATTCCTAAGTGTCAATATACCTAGATGACTTATATACTATACTTTGACGACCGGTTGGCGCCGCGGTAGTGTAAGCAACTGCTACGCCGAAGGTCGCGGGTTCGATTCCCGCTCAAGTCAAACATTTGTGTGCATGAACATGGATGTTTGTCTTGGTCTGGGTGTTTCTATGTATAATATGTATGTATTTACAAAAAAAAAAGTATATATGTATGTTTATCCATTGTCTAGTACCCATAGTACAAGCTTCTGCTTAGTTTGGGGCTAGATGGTGTTGTGTGAATGTGGTACAATATTATATATATATTATATTTATAAGGTGACAAATGAAAAAACGCAAAGGACTTCGTGTGGATAATTATGAAAGGAAAGGAGTAAAAACAATCGTCTGACGGACGAACGCGAAGTGTAGAAGCAAAGTATTAATATATATTTGTATTTTGAAATTAAATCAACAATTTTTCCCATTATACATACATGCAAGGCTGCCAAATTGAAATTGTATAATATGAAATAACGTTACTTAATTATTTTATAATTAATTAACGTTATTTTATATATCCCTGGGATTATAGATGTAATTTTAGGGTAAAATCAAGTAAATTAATGGACTAAGTAATCAGATTTTCATTAGTAAGCCTGTAAATGATAATATAACGTATGCCTAAAGACGAGGCCACGCTTACGCGTCTGTTAAAATTAACCTAAGTAAGACAGGTAATCAGTCTGATATGTAAGTTTGCAATACGGATGTGCTACCTCAAGCGGGACAGTGATTTGAAACATACATGTTGAATGTACACATCAAAAGCTTTACCAACAATAGATGCGGCAAACCTAAATAAATGTGAGAATTTGTGGGACTGGATAGCTCTATCGGGATAGATTGTTCCTCTTTCACAGAACAACTGAACGTATTTTTATGCAACTTAGCTAAGCTATGTTACTAGATTAGACATCAGAATCGCACATTATAACCTTCTTAACTTATACTATCACGACTTAAAAGTAAAAACATAATTCTGTTATAGTCGTAAAACCAGTTATTTGTAACGTCTGCATCTGAAATCAAAGTGTCATTTCGTACTACGTGCACTTTACACAAGATTATTTAAGTTTCTATTCTATGTGGTAAAAATGATTTCATTTCTCTATTTAATCGTGAACAAATGCTGGTTTGTGAGTGCTGTGAATACATATTTTATCTTCGCCCTTCTTAACAAAATAATGTTTTTTAGTATCGTTAGTTTTATGAAACAAGGAGTTTCCTTTATCTTACTTTTTAATACGTTCACTGAGCAACCATGCCAATGGAATGGAGTCATGAATAGACTGAAGACACTATAGAAAATTCCTGACTTTGATTGCAAAGATGATTTTTCTTTCGAGCCTTTCAAGACTTTCTCTAGTTCAAATTCTGTTTTTTATGTTATACCTTCGCTATTGGATCATAAAAAGCATATGAGTGGAAAATTTCACCTCATTTGGTTTTAGAGTTTTCGAGCAAAATGCTGGATCCCAGGAAGAGACACACGAGTGTGAACTTATAAAGGTTTCGTATTTCTGTTTCGTACAAAACCCAAGAGTTGATAAACACAAGATACAATTCATTACCATAAATATGATCGTCAATTAGCATCTATTCATCATAATGTTATGCTTGCCAATTTGATAATATTTCAGTCTAAATGTGATATTTCTATCTTCATTAGTCGTCAAAACATGCCTTTTTATAAACTAAATATAGATCGAATAATTTGAACAAATTGTCGAGCCAATAAATACTTCGATACGTCGATCGTACCAGGCGTAACTAGTAACTACCAAACCTTTACTTACGAAGTAACTATTTAGAAATCTGTACCTTTACTGATCAGAATTTAGTAGACTAAGTAATTATTTCTTAATCTTATGTTGGAACCTCATTGAGTGTATATATGAATCATTTCTTGGCTACCGTGGACGATTTTATAATGATAGCAATTCAGCCGTGTTAACAAGAAAGGGCACAACTAACATTTTTCAAAATTTAGTTATATACAAATTCGGAATCAGTAAAAAAATGTCTATTTGCCTAATGTTTTGTCTATTTTTAGCAACAAAATTAACAGAGATACCATAAGCTTAAAAGGCACAACTGCGCGATCTTTTAAGACTTTTTATTGTTTCTAGCTGTACTTCTTCATTAAACTATTTAAATCATTTCAATATATTTAAGCTAGAATGGAAAGGCACAATTGCATAAATATCGCTTTTCATTGCAATATTTAACTTTTTTTCCCCAAAATGTTAGAATGGAAAGTCACGTTTGGTTAATTATGCCTTTTATACGTAATATTAATGTTTTTACTATATTTTTTAAGTTAGGTTGAAAGGGAAAATGTAGATTATTGAATAAATAAAGTTAAAATTTAAAAAAATAAGTAAATCATCTTATAGAATTCATGTAGACGCTACTATTTCCATTAATACATTTTCGATAACTACAATACTGTAATTTATTTTTGACATAAACTAAGAAATATTTTAAACTCGATTTTCTCCTGATTTGCAAAATGTTAGTTGTGCCCCTTTAAATTATGGCGGCAGAATTTCCCACAGAGAAGTTGCAATTTTCCAACACGTGATATTATAAGAAATAAGTCATTCGATTTTATGGGTATTTTCGAGTAGATTTGTCATTACTTGATCGTAAAGTTACTCCCGCCCGTTGATTTCAATAAACGGTTTACTTTACTCGATATTAAAATTGATAAAATATTACTTTTCCAACATCTGATGTACAATATCAATCATATCAAGAAGTCAATTTAAAAAATGTATTTTTAATAACTTGAATACTTAAGTTTTATAAAGATCAAAGGAATACATCTTAACATTCGCTAAGTGTAATAGAATCGCTACCAAGAGCTTTGCAAGTGACAGTACGTTTACGATATTTTTTTTCTCGATGGAAAATCGTACAAAGATTTAATGTCTCCAACCACGACACATAATTGAGTTTTTACCTCGATTCAAAATGTGGTCGGCTTACAAGTCCTACACTAGAAGCCACTGCGGTGTCCACTTCCTTCAGAAGAGGGGTCACGCCAATTTATTATAGTGTGTATGTTATGAGACATCCAACATGTACATATTAGATTGTATTTGTAAAGTTGATTGCAACACTAACGTTTTATCTGCAAGTTATTATTTTTGTTTATATTAGGTTCCTATCAAACAATTTATAATGAATCTTCCGTTTCAAGTAGAATAGTGTAAATCAAAACATTTTATGTAAACCTCATTTAACCCATTCATAGCAAAAGCCAGAGGCGTTTAGCTAACTTTCAAATCAGTCTAAAGTCAGGCAAGGTCGGAAGTTTCCTTAAGGGCATCGAGCCCAAATCAAAACCCATCAAGGCCCGACCCTTCAGAATTACACCCTAACGAGCCAAACTATATTGAAGTGTACCTTAAACTTGAGCCACAAATACCTATGTACCTAACTAGAAAGCATATTGCGTAACTCTTAATAAAATCATAACAAGTACATACAAGCTTACTGGACACAACACAACGTTTATAATATTTTAATAGGGTGCGCCAAAGTTCACCTAAATTTTCAACTCCGATAATTGGAAATCCGAAAATTTTCTTCCTAACATTTTTTATCTTAACAATCACAATTCCTAACTACTCTGACTCTAATGTTCATTATTCCGAAGCATTCAACTTCATAATGTCAGTAGCAATAAACATCTATTATACTTTTATTTGTTTTCCTATATTTTCTCAACATAACCATCTTTGACACTATTATTCAAAGTCATATCTTTTTTGTTCAGATTTCTTTTTATTCATTATAATCAGTATTATATACATTAATTTTGCGTAACTTTATTTTCACATAACATGTATAACATATAAGAATAATAGTACCATGGTACAAATACACAATAGTACAATGGTCAGGTGCCAGAACCGAATCGTTCCTATAGTTATTGGTTTAGGTACGATTAAAACTGCGGTATAAACTCCCAGGCCATAAACATAACCGTAAATGAGTGTTTTATGAATTTCGGTTGGAGTGTAGCCTTGGGGGCGATGAGGCGCGAGGACTTAGAAAAATTTAGCCAAAAAAGTTTTATGTTTGCAAATCGTTTATTTTCTCGATTCTATCGTATAAAACACTTAAATATAAGGCTAAAAGTGTCTTGGTAAAAGTGTCATATATTTTTTATTACACTTGGTAAATGTCTTTTTTTTCACATAGGTATAGTAACAGACAACAAATCAAGCTTGATTACAATAAACAGATCAATACAATAGTTTTAGACTTGATGTCCAATTATAACTATACACATCATTCATTAATTATAAAGCATCTGTAAGAATAAACGTGAATACATGCAAAATAGTTCAAGTTAAGTTAAACAAAAGAGAGAAAAATATGATGAGAATTTATATAATGCTTGGGTTACAATCTTAAATTTCAGAATTACAGCTCAGATATATTTTCTTTTAATATAGAGCATTTAAACACATACAAGCTGTCGTGAAAAATATCAAATTCTGAACAAATAGAGTTCACAATACTGTCATGTAACTTGGCTCTTTTATATTTTTCGTTTAAAGTCACGCCCCGTCGCTCCTTTTCTCCTTTCGCTGAGAAAATCGAACAACCAAGATACCGTCACGATTCTTCAATTGATTAAGGTTTTATTTTTAAGACCAGCATTGTCCTTGATCCGATGTCGCCATGTAGGGAATAACGATAAAAACTAGAACAGCTCCAACTATTGAAGCTTTTTATACTGATGTACTGATACACCAGTTTCTCATTTTTGTAATTTTACTAATATAAACTACAAAGAATACTAAGATTTGTAACTTAAAAGATAAACTTAAAAATGTTAAACTCAGGGCACTGATCTGTCCCCCCCGTGGGATCTCCACCTTGTCGTGGTGGGGGTACTGAGCCCTCCCGTGCTTCACCGCGGTTAGGTCACCTACGGTGAAGCTAAGCGAGATCCCGGGAGTGGAAGCTCCGCGTGGGCTTGACGGAGGCCTGCGCAGGATACGTCCAAAGGTGCGGGTGCGAGGGACAGTCCAAGTGCCGGTCGCGCCACGCACGATGTAGGGTTCCGTAGTAGCCCTTACCTAATGACTTAAAGATAAAAGGACTTGATCACAATATTCAATTTATCACTTGCAAATGTAAGCTTTAGTTATTCATTATTTATAACTTGTTGATTAGTGAAGCCCAATGAGCCGTTACACTTCTTTCGCTTGGTCACAATGTACTATAACTATGCCAAATTAGCACGTTAGTGCTTATAGTTGCCGCGTGAAACCGCGGAGGGACAGACGGACGGACGAACATGGCGATTCTATAAGAGTTTCTTGAAGGTTACTGCGGTACCCTAAAAAGGAAGTAATAACTCGGCATGCAGCAAGATCTCAAATATGATTAGCGAAACTCAATCTAAATTACCTTTCAAGCTAGTTTATTAAAAACTTGGCTCTCTTCTTCATACATCTTCGGCCAGCTATTTTCTTTTCATTTTGTCACATTCAATTTATTTACCCAATTATTATATAACATCCAATACCTAAGCCATAAAAATGTTTTGTTAATAGAAACGATTTCCTAATAATACGGGAGCAATATAAACTATTTCATTCCTTTCCTATAGTGTAGTTAGTCGTATATATTGTAAATTAAGCCGCAACGTTACACCTCTTACAAGGCAATTCCACAACTAAAATTGACTTGTAGCCGGAGTAAAGGAGGCTGTTATTTCTCTTTTATTGAAAGCTTTGTCTCACAACAAAGACCCGACACATGAATCGTGCGTCTTGGGAGGGCACTTAGTACAAAGACCTTTTCTATATTACGTTCCTACGTATTGGTTACTACTTCTATGCATCACATCTGTATATTTCATAATATAAAATTATTTCGCTGCTGGCTGACTGAAAGACAACGCACAGCTTAAAATATTTGGGGCAAGAAGCTGAATTTGGCATATAAGGAACATAAGTTCCTTATGAATGGAAATCCCACCATAATGCACACTAAGATGGGATCAATCGAAATGTCCACGGGATAACTAGCCGTAACACTTCCTGTGATATGTTTCTTATTTCTTGGTTACAGTTACTTTTAGTGGATGTAAAGGCGATGGTTGAATAATGCGCGGATTTTCAGTGCCCCAGAAGCGAGTAGTCTGCTTATTGACATGCCCCGAGAGATGGAAATGCGCTTCGTCACTCATATACAAATTTTGAAGAAAAATAATACTCTTCAAGGTTGAGGTTTATGACGCGCTGCCTGTACTCTAGACGATCCGGTGATCAGTAGGCAGCAGCTGATGAATCATCTGAGTTTTATACGGAAACATCTTCAATTCTTTGACCAGAGCGCTGCAGAGTCCGCCTGGAGATCCCCAATTGCAATGATGTTACAAAAGTAAAAAGATGTAGATAAGTTATAGGCGTACCAAATGCAGGACGCTAAACATAAGCCAGTTGGCAAGTCTGACATGTGTGTGTGTGTGTGACGTCGCGAGCCGGCGTCAAAGTGAAACTGACACATCTTGTCAACCGGAAATAAAATAAATATGGAGTTATCGATGTGTGCGTTAGTGTACCGTTTCTACAGATTGACTACTACGTAGCCCAAGTAGCACATAAGTGCTGAATAGTAGCTGAATCACTGTTCACAATGAAATCTTCATCTGAATAAACCTGCTGAATAAGAGCGTTAGAGGCACCTACTCAGCTGATATAACTCTGATTTGGGCACAAATTAATCAGCTGTTAGCTGAATAATGTAGCTGGTTGCACTATATCAGCGTTATTTGAGCATTATTAAAGGTAACAGTCGCCCCAAGAGCTGAATAATGACTGATTATCAGGGTATGTGTTACCTTTTATACACCACAAGGGCTGAATAATAGCGTACTTGTTACCTATTTTTCAGCACAAAATATACTCCAGGATGTTAGTAATTCTTTTATGGAGCTGACAATTCACAAGTGGCAATATTGTGAATAATTTTCATCCTACTATTTAATTATTATTTTGATATGTTTAGTGCGAACCATTTTGTAAAGTGTTTGTGGGAGATAGGCAAATGTTTATAGCTTAGTAAAACTTTGTTTTTCCTCCATGTGCATGAAATTCGAATGGGAAAGAGAGTTTATTGTCAAATACTATATAATTATAGACGAATATTTTGACGCGCTCTCAAAATATCACTGTTTACTTGAAAATTATAGTATAAAATACGTTGATGATACTATTATAAAAAATAAAAAAAAATATTGTTCCTTTGTAATTTGACAATAAGCTGTTAACGTATAAAATCATTACAGTTTCTATTCAAATTCAGCTGTTATTTTCGTTGAATAAACAAAAACAAATTGTTATTATATTGTATAGTAGGTTAGAATCTAAAAAAATGGCAGACAAGCAGTGTGTACCGTATTAACCACAATCAAACGGCATGAGCTGCTTAAGTATCCACTCGTGGTACATGAATCAGTAACGAGCTGTTACGAGTGGTTCTCGTGTTACACAAGTCAGCTACAGATTCATGTTAAGCTTGATAGTGGGTAGCATGTACGCAAATAACTGTAGGTAATCAACAGTGAACCGATAAACTCTGCAGGAATGTTAGGGATCCGCGAATTAAGCTTTATCATCATTACATTATCCTATATTTTTTAGATTAGCGTATGTTAATCATGTACCTAGTAAGTATCAAAGTGTTCTTGACCAAAGTAGACATAATTAAGTAAAAAAAATTAAAGCTCAGGATTTTAAACAGTGTGGTCATTGTGAAATGAAAAACTTAGGTAAGGTTATTAGGTACCTTATCTAAGTTTTCATTTCACAATGACCACACATAAATTAGACCACATACATAATATTTATAAAAGTACCTACTAAATAAATAAATAACTGCGGCAGTTCGGTCTCAACTCAACATCCATTTTTCTCTGTACTTACTTAGACGTGTAGAGGAGGCTTAACGGGTATCTCCAATCAACTGTCCAATGAATGTTTTTTAACATAAGAAAATGTTACCATGTATGCCACCTCCTAGTTAGATAAAAATTGTAGTCCACACACAACAACTAGGTAGGTAGGTACCTAAAATTGTTATTTTTGTGATTTTATTGGGATGTGATATTTTCTTATGTGAAAAGGATGTACTTAAATAATAAATAAAAGTACAAAATAATCAGTACCTCATTTTTTTATTTTCTTACATTGTATGTTTTAATGGAATATATTTCTTACATTGTATGTATTAAGGCCTGTCGTACTGTATGGACCTGAGTGTTGGGCTACAAAGAAGATGGATGAGAAACGA
Organism: Euclidia mi; assembly: GCA_944739405.2. Taxonomy (NCBI): domain Eukaryota; kingdom Metazoa; phylum Arthropoda; class Insecta; order Lepidoptera; family Erebidae; genus Euclidia; species Euclidia mi. Next base: position 75,129,941 of record OX123184.2, on the reverse strand, counting down.
TTGCATGTGGTAGAAATTAGAATGTTGCGATGGCTATGTGGAGTGACAAGAATGGACAGAATTAGGCATGATTACATTATTGGTAGTATGAAAGTGGCACCCATAGATGAAAAGGTAAAAGGGAGTTGATAAGCCTAGTATGGACATGTTATGCGGATAGAAGGACGAAAAGGGAAAGGACAGCCGAGGAAAAGATGGATGGACTGGGTGAGGATGTGGTGTCAGAGAAGTATATATTTGTCTTTTTTGTCATAATTACTAGAGACACTGTCACTGTCTGAACTTGCAGAATAGTTAGATCTATCTGCCCGTCTTTGTTCATTGTCATTACTGCACATTACATTACCTACCACTATCTTTTAACATTCGCTGTATACTTGAAGAGTTTTGTCCATCTAAATCTGCACATGCTTTTACATCAACATTTTCGAATACGGGACCCGCTCGTTCTAAAATTTCATTCACACTTGGATCATTATTCACAAAACGTGTAGCCTATTCAATGTTCACTGTATCATCTGTATTTCTGTTCAAAATCCTCACATATTCTGTATTAATTTTTCTGCGTATTCCGCCAGTATTTTTTTTATATTTCCACATATCACAATATCTTAAATGACGCAATTAGCCACTTACGAACGAAGCGCTGAATAAAGAAGTCTTCAAGGTCTTATTTAACGGCACTAGTAGATTAATTGTCAACGATAGTACAAGTATTCAGCTCTCACTGAGATTATGGGTAAGATGTGAGCTAATATAGAGCAGTTTGCTATAACTTAGCATCTTATAATGTTCACTCATAGTGATCATGTAGGCTTTATAACAACAACGTAACAAGCTGATTAACATTACACAAGTTCCACTGTGTGCAGCAAAAGGCATTATATCTTTGTTATTGAGAGCCACAGAATAACTGATTACATTATAGTAGCTCACGTGATCTTCCTTAAAATGCAAGTGGTCTAAGGGTACAGATGTGGTCTTCAATTCAGAATATAGCTTAGTTAAAGTCCACAAAAATCCTTTAAATTGCTTAAAGCCGTATAATACTGAACTGTTACCTAAATTAACGCTGCAAGCGTTACAGCGTGGTCTCCGTGACGCATAATAACGTTCTTATTCAGGTGAAAGCTCACTTTTCACCTATTGCAGGTCGAGTGTACTGTAATAACTCTTCATAAGTGCTAAAGTTCCCGATGTTACCTCTTGTGACATCTTATAATGCAGTTTTGTGCTACTTGGGAGGTAACGTATCTACCTCTTTCTGGTAATATCATTGCCCAATTGCGTGGCACGTCGCCTCATTGATGTTTCTGGACACTCTTCCACATTTTCGCGCAAAGCTTCAATATTTTCGGCTGAACGGCCTGTTCTGGGTCTGCCAGACTTACATCTATCCAATGTTGAGCCAGTTGCTTCGGGGCGTGTGGCAAAGCGTCGAATAGTGCGACCAACCGGTGTCGGACGGTGGGGAAATCGTCGACGAAATTCACGTTGTGTTTTTATTACGGATGAATGATTCCGTAAAAACATTGACACGATTATTCCACGTTCTTGGGGAGTAAAGCGGTCTATGATTATTTTTTGTGAATTTTACATTTGATTACTACAAAATTTTATTTTTTATGAGATGTCATAAAAATATAAGGAATTTCTATAGGGTCATTCATTACTTTTGCGCCACCCTGTATTTCCAATGAGTACACTTAAGTAGGGTGGGGGTGTGGCAACAGTGAACCAGATGGACACAATGAACCACTATATCTAGTCAGGATATGCGACGTTGCCACGTTGTGCAATTCACATGGAAGGACGCGCCCCGCACACCAATACGTTGACTACGTTGTTCTTAGTCGCCGGCAAGAAGCCGTAGTAAACGCACGCTCACGCGACATTAGTGTGTTTCGAAGGGAAAAAAACCAACAATAACACGTGATAGCTTTTCTGTTTCACAGTTTTTGTACTGCATTCAACTATATGTTTTATTGAGTTTAATGCTTATAATGGTTTATTACGCTTTTCTTAGTGGGTCTATTTCACTTGTTGGATATTTATATTCGTACCTACATAACCTAAAATAAAAATATATCGGGGTGGTGCACAATGAATCAATTGCTAAGTGTACACAGTGAGCCATGGTTTACAGTGTACAGCTTTGTTTATGATATGAGCGGTAAAGTGGTATGGTGAAGTAATATGTAAATTAACGATAATATTAATATAAAATTGTTGCTATAGGATGGGCAGACAGACACTGGGTAGAGAAGCGCGACAGAAAGGTTCACACACTTCTGAACAAATCAAAAAAGGTATTGAGTTGCACCATCTAGGCACATCAATCCGTAATGCTGCTCAAGAAGTTCAGGTTGCTTACCCTATGCTTCGAAGATACATAATCAAGCATCAAAATGACTCTAACGCAAAATTATTCCCTCATTATGAAGTTGATAAAGTTTTCAACAAAGAACAAGAAGCTTCTTTGAAAGAATGCATTATTGAATGTGCTGACAAATTTTATGGTTTAACGTCAAGAGAATGCCGCCGCGTCGCCTATCAGATGGCAAAAATAAATAATATTAAGATCCCGCAATCGCAGCACAAGGAAGGTATTGCGGGTAAGGACAGGCTAAAGGTTTTTAGAAAGAGACATACAGATTTGTCAATAAAAAAACCAGAAGCTTGTTCATTGGCGAGAGCCACATCTTTTAACAAAGAAAATACGAAATAATGTTTCAATAGGAAACATTCTTTGCCAAACTCAAAGAAGTTATGTGTCGTCATCCATCTTTTGGAAATGGAAGCCGACTATATAACCTGGCTGAAACTTCAACTACGACCGTACAACGCCAAGAAAACGTCTTGGCTCCCAAAGGACGTAGTTCTTGTAAGGTGAATGTAAACAAGTGGTGAGCGTGGTGTGTTAGTTACTACATGTTGCATTATTAATGCAATCGGACAATCTTTGCCACCCGTCATGGTGATCCCACGAAAAAGTTTTAAGCAACATATGCTCAATGGGGCACCTTCAGGAACTCTCGGCCTAGCAACACCTAGTGGCTGGATGCACGGAGATCTTTTTGTACAAGTGATGCAACATTTCATTAAGTTTACATGCGCTTCAAAAGAGAGCCCTGTATTGCTCATCATGGACGATCATGAAAGCCATCTATCTATAGAGGCTCTGGAGCTGCAAAAGCCTCCAGCGTCACAGTTTTAACACTTCATCCTCACACTACGGCCAAAATGCAGCCTTTAGATGTTCGTTTATTTGCCCCTTTTCAATCTTACTATAACTCAGCTGTAGATTCTTGGTTAATGCGACATCCAGGACATACTTTTAGCATATATGATATTGTCGAATGCGTTGGAATAGCATATATGACGTCTATGACTCCAATAAATATAATGAATGCATTTAAAAAATGTGGCATATTCCCTGTAGACAAGAACATTTTCACCGAAATTGACTTTTTACCGAGCGAAGTTACAAATCGACCAGCACCGGATGACCTCGACATAACTGATGATGAAATAGCTAAACGTATTGACTGTGAATCGCTTTATATTTTGAGTTTCTCGACAGTAGATGACAAGCCAAATACCACTCAACATGTTACTTCAGTGATAAGAGACATTCAGATGCAACCGTCTAATATAGAGGAATGCGAGTCAAGTACGTCTGCTGTAAACACCAGTTCAGTAACAGTAGTATAACAGTCTCAAAGTAAATTTATATTGCCTAAAGTATTTCGACCACCATTAAAGGCAGGTCCTCGAAAAGGTAATCGCCAACGACGACGTGGGAAGAGTTTGATAGCAACTGATACACCGGAAAAAATGCACTAGCTGAAATAAAGAAAAAGAAGAACATTAAGATACTAAGGCCCACTTGCGTAACGTTTGATTTAAGTCACTCCTTAATTAAAATTTTTTGAACAGAATTAACAGCAAAAAATAATTTAACTTAAAAGTATTTAGCGTCCTCTTGCACAACGACAACAACGCTTAGATTTAGTTAAACATTTTATGAGGTCGGTAAAGTAGTTTCTACGTTTTGTTTCATGGCATGAAGCCTTTTTGTTACGATTTTAACGTTGTTATGCGTATGGTTTCGCATAAAACCTTAGACTATATATACTTTGAGCATAAAACAAAACGCATTGTCGTCGCCTAGCAACGAAATGACAATTGACAAATAATAACTAGAAACTTTTGAGCACTAACCCTAGAACCCTACATGGGGTGCAGGTGCACCCCACACCGATTTGTTTTCTAAATATCTAAATTTTTTTAATACCCACGAATTCGCGCGTCGGAGTATTTTAGTTTGGTGTCAACCGGTCACGTTACGTCAATACCGTGACGAAGGACCGCGTTGTGTTGTCGCCTGTATAAGTGCTGTGGGGTACGCCAGTACCCCAGTGTAGTAAAATTGTAAGATTATTTATTTATTACGATTGATGCATTTTTTATGTAATAAGTTATTCAATTTGATTATTTATTAAAACAATAGTCTAATATGAATTAAATACAGATATTTTTAGATATTATGAAGGTAAAATTCAATGAAGTTTATTTATTTTGTTTCGGATGGCTGTCAGAGCTTTGAAATACGAAGAAATAAGCTCTATTCTTGACCACAAATCTGGCGAGGAAGAAATAGAAGTTGGGACCAGTTGTAATTCCTGGGTTCTTTACAAGTGTTCAAGATCAAATAACAAGCCAAATATAACGTTTCAGCAGACAGTTTTGAAATTAGGTTTGGAACTGATACATGAACATTTGGAGGAACGTCACCGGATGCCAACTTAGTCCATTGCAGTGATCCTCAAAAAAGGACCAAATCCTACAAGCGCTGTTGCTCAAACTACATTTAACTTTGTGTAATAAGGCTGATTTGTGATCTCAAGTTACCGATTCTGTTTAGTAAAACGTAATTTCATGAATTGTTTTTTTTGTTTTAAGGATTACAGTCATTTTAGTATAGGGTGTTCCAGCACCCCAGTGTAGGAATAACATGTGCGCCAAATAGTGTAGAATTCTAGGGTTAACAATAACACAAGTAGGTAAATAGTTATCAGTTATATCATCATCATCATCATGTCAGCCTAGGGATGTCCACTGCTGGACATAGGCCTCCCCCTGCTGCGTCGTCCGGTCCAGTTATATAATTATTGATAACTTTCGTCGCTAATGACAAGATGCTAACATCAGTGTGACAGTTCTTAAATGAAATTAGCCACTAAACAGCCGATTTTCGGTGATTAATTTTGACAGTTCTTAAATCATATTACTCGACAAAGTTTTCGTTGTGCAAGACGCTAGTGGTGTTTAATTAAGATGTGTTTAACGTGAAAAAAAAATTAAACACCACTAGCGTCTTGCACAACGAAAAATTTGTCTACTGATATGATTTAAGAACTGTCAAAATTAATTACCGAAAATCGGCTGTTCAGTGGCTAATTTCGTTTATGAACTGTCACATTGACGTTGGCAACTTGTCATTAGCGACGAGAATTAACTATAATTATATAACTGGACCGGACGACGCATCAGGGGTAGGCCTCCCACAAGGTGGACCGACGATCTGGTTAAGAGCCTGACATGATGATGATGATGATATAGCTGATAACAATGTACCTACCTACTTGTGTTATTGTTAACCCTAGAAACCTACACTATCTGGCGCACATATTATTCCTACACTGGGGTGCTGGAACACCCCATACTAAAATGACTGTAATTCTTAAAATACATACATACATACATACATACATAACGTCACGCCTTTTATCCCCGAAGGGGTAGGCAGAGGTGTATTTCTACACCCACTTTTCGCCACATATACTTTAGTCCCACGTAATAAAGGGCGAGCCTATTGCCGTACCGGGCACATTTCCAGACTCCGTGCTGCTACTGCGAATTTCGTGACAGAAAAACCCAATAACACTGCCCGACCCAGGAATCGAACCCGGGACCTCCCGATCCCACGCGCACATTTATGCCGCGAGACCAACGAGGCAGTCGTATAGGGTTTGATGTCGAGTTTTCCGTCTCTACGCAAAGATGGTATTTGCATCGTGTTATCCCTTAGTCGCCTCTTACGACACCCACGGGAAGATAGGGGGTGGTGACACTTGTATTCTATGCCGTCAACCACACGGCTCATTCTTAAAAAAATCTTAAAATAAAAAAAATAATTAATAAAAATACGGTTAACCCCCTCACGTGATTACAGCACGCACGGTCGTGCTCTAATTCAAGTGGTCCCATGTGTTTGCGGCACGCTTGGTCGTACTCTAAAAAAGTCATCCTATTGGTCGCGGATTTTTTACGTTTTGTTTTACTTAAACCAAGAAACGAAAGTAGTAACTATTAGAATAGTTCATATTCTATGCAACTAAATCGTTTTAGAAGGGTGAGGAAACGCGCCAAAAAATATTGAAATATAATTATCTGTGTCTCAGTTGCGAAAGCGTCCGCCATTGTTGTGTTTTGTTCCGCGATCTTTATAATAAAAGTTGTCTTGTGGAAGAAACTGGTGAATATTTTATAAAGATACTTATATAGATTTACTCAGAAATAAATAAATATTAATTGTGAAGTGACATTATTCGTGACAAAGACAAGAAATACATTGATAAAAGGCAAAAACTTTTTAGAAGGCCTATTTCTACTCTTAAAACTTGCTATTTTCGTAATAGTTTTATAATAAATACTCTTTTAATAGTAATGAAAGACATAAAAGTACCCAGATTATTTATCTGAAAACATATTTTAGCAATTAAATACTAGTATTGTTGTACATTTTCACTGTTATCGTGTTTCAAATGGTAAATAATTCACAGCCACAGTGTTCGTTATAGTAACATGGCGGCCTGGCACGGCGAACTTTTTGTTACGCGTTCGGATTATATTTTTTTTTGTGGCGTTAAATTCATTTATTACAAATAAATAATGTATTGTTTGAAAACCTAAAGGTATATGTGATAATGTTTTTGTGTTTATGAACCAAACAAGTAATGAAATTCATTAATATGTGATGAAATGTTTGTTCGAACGAGTGAAAAAAAACAAACCTCTAAGTTTGTAAGCTTGTTTTGCCGGAAAGGTAAGTATTTAGTAGTAATTCATGTTATTATGCACTTGTGGCACTTTGCCTTTAGTTTGATCGCACCTCAAGGGTTAATAATAAATAATCAGTAACTTGAGATCACAAATCAACCTTATTACATAAAGTTAAACTTAGTTTGAGCACTTTGCACAAACTTGTACCTGATGCTCCAAACAAATACATAGGTATTTTGCATCTCTGACACATAGTCCTGGTTTTTCCGTCTTTGGATGTTGGACAAAAGCCACACCGTCCTTGTTTTGCACGATAAGGAACAGCGCTTGTAGGATCTCGTAGTTTTTTGAGTATCGCTGCAATGAACTCTTCTATATCCCGCCTCAAAGTTGGCATCCGGTACCGGTCCTCCAAATGTTCATGTATCAGTTCCAATTGTTCTAATTGTTTCAAAAATGTTCGCCGATACTTTATATTAGGCTTATTATTTGATCTTGAACACAACCCAGGAATTACAACTAATCCCAACTTCTATTTCTTCGTCGCCACATTCGTGGTCTAGAATAGAGTTTATTACCTCGTCATTCAAACCTCTGACAACCACCTGACACACTATAAATTTCACCTACATAACATCTAAAAATATCAGTAGGTATTTAATTCATATAAGAGAATTGTTTTAATAGACAATCAAATTCAATAACATATTACATACAAATCCATCAATCGTAATAAATAAAGTAACTTACGATTTTACTACACTGGGTTATTGGCGTACCCCACAGCACTTATACAGGCAACCACATAACGCAGCTGTCGTCACGTTATTGGCGTAACGCAAGAGGTTGACACCAAACTAAAGTACTCTGACGGGCGAATGCGTGGATATTAAATAAATTGCGATATCTAGAAAACAAATCGGTGTGGGGTGCACCTGCACCCCTTGTAGGGTTCTAGGGTAAATGCTCAAAAATTTCTAGTTATTATTTGTCAATTGTCATTTCGTTGCTAGGCGACGATAATGCGTTTTGTTTTATGAATATATATAGTCTAAGGTTTTATGCAAAAGCATACGCATAACATCGTTAAAATTGTAAACAAATGTCATCATGCCATGAAACAAAACGTAGAAACTACTTTACAGACCTCATAAAATGTTTAACTATCTAAGTCAAATCGTAGTAAATCTAAGCGTTGTTGTCGTTGTGCAAGAGGACGCTAAATACTTTTAAGTTAAATTATTTTATGCTGTTAATTCTGTTCAACAAATTTAAATTAAGGAGTGACTTAAATCAAGCGTTACGCAAGTGGGCCCTAAAACTGTAAAAACTGATTTATTTAAGATTAATAAACGAACAAAGATTGATACTGATTCATCCGAGGAAGAACAAATTGATTTTCAGGCCAGTGGGTCTTCGTCTGGAGCAGAAAATTTTGGAAGTGAATCGGAAGACGAGCAAATAATTTTAGATGATAAATTTCTTCCACTTGAATGATATCCACGCTCGGGAGATTATGTGATTATTGTGTTATGGCGCTGATACACCTGAGCATTCACTTGTAAGCGAACAGCGAGCATTCGCCGTTTTCTGTTTTGTCGAACCAAACATTTTCACGATCATTCTAGCGAACACTCTAAATTCAATAGTCCGTAAAATATAGAAAAATATAGAAATCGCACTACAACAGCAGTTTTACCCAATATGTTTAATTCAGTTTCACTTATAAATTATTTATAGAGAAAGAGTAAGTAAGTATATTTATTTCCAATATTAACCAATAATAACAGTTGACAAATTAAGTGTAGATGAGAAACGTCAAATGTGACGGCATGAAAGTACGTTTTTTCCGTAATGATATAAAATTATTTTACGTTTATTATATTCGTTATCTAACCGAAATATAATTATATCGAATATCCATACGCACTTATACATATCTCTGGAAAATTTGGAAAGGCGAGATCAAACGCAACTCAGAAAAAATCAGAAATTAAAAAGAAGGTCGGCGCGTCGCGCTATTGCGGCGCCCTGCCACGCCTTGCAAGACAATAAAAATATTCATCAAATATTACAGAGATTATAACAAGAAGTTGTTATAAGTACCACCATACCAACAACAACTAGAGACTACGCCCCACTATGCCTCCGCTGCCACCTGCCATGCGCAAATCAATATGACATTATAATATTATTATGACATTATTTTTCAATATTTTCTTACAATCATGTCTATTTATATTTTAATATTTTGTAAATACTTTATTGTAAATATATAGTTGTACATAGTCATTAAGTGAATAGTACGATGCAAGCAGACAGTGATGGCAATGGTGAGGTAGAAGGGGGCGCAAGTCAACCTACCACATCACTGAGTGAATTAGTACGCTACCCCTACTGTGACCAGGCCCGCTTCTTTAAAGGTAAGCGGGGTTTGAAAGTACATCTTGGCAAAATGCATAAATCCCAAGATGTACTTTCTGACCCCATAACTTCATCATATTCAATTTCTACACAAGACTGTGTCCAAATTCCCTTTTGGCAACATCTTTCGAATTTAAAAAATTCTGTTCCGGTTCTGAAAAGAGTTCCCCGTGGCGCAAGGCCATCAGTCGCCAAAAAATTGGCTGACTGCATAGGTCTAGTCGTGCGGGAGAAGTCAAAAACGGCCTGGGAACGACTATTAACATTCCCTTATAGGATTTTACATATTGAAAAAGATCAGGCCTCAAAAAAGACACTTACTGCCCAAATTAAACACAACTGTTCTGTTTCGGTCCATACTTTCGACACCAAATTTACTTTTAATACAAATAGAACAAATTATCAATATGTAGAATCCAAACTAAGGGAGGGTGATATAAGGGGTGCGTCGAGACTCTTATACTCAGCACTGATGTGGTGGCGCCTTGCTCTCCAAACACGCTTGCGGGTTTGAAGAGCAAGCATCCAGCGCCGATGGATGGCCTCTCTTTTCCTGATGCCCCTGGTATGATGGATATGGATTCGGAGCATCTGATTACTACAGCCAAGGACGTGTTCGCAGCAGTTTGCTCCTTCCGGACTGGGTCGGCTGGTGGCCTCGACGCTCTAACACCACAACATCTCAAAGATCTTTTGTGTTCGAGCGCCGGGGAGGCTGGCGATGCACTCCTGAGGGAGCTGACTGCTCTCATGAATTTGATGCTCTCCGGCAATGTGAACGGTGCCATCACTGACATATTGTACGGAGCAAATTTATGCGCTCTTAACAAGAAGGATGGTGGCATTCGTCCCATTGCCGTAGGTTGCACATATAGGCGTATGGCAGCCAAGATATGTTGCAGATATTATAGCAACGATTTATCTGCTAAATTCCAACCCCTCCAATTAGGCTTTGGCTCAAAGGGGGGGTGAGGCTGCCATACATGCCCTGGCCACGTACCTTGGTTCTGGTAATGGAGAGGTCATCCTTAAGGTTGACATAAAGAATGCCTTCAACGCAGTGAATAGGGACACCTTGTTGTCAGAGGCAAAATTAGAAACCCCCAAAATTTATAAATTTCTTTCGCAATGTTACAGATATCCCTCAAAATTATTATACAAGGACAACCTATTGGAATCCGCAGTTGGATGTCAACAAGGTGACCCACTTGGACCAGTCATTTTTAGCTTAGCAATTCACCCAATTATTCGGCAGCTAAATTCAAAATTCAATGTATGGTTTTTGGACGACGGAACCCTTGGTGGAGACGCTGACATAGTACTGCAAGATTTGGCAATTCTAAAAGACAAATTTAAATCGATTGGTTTGGAGCTAAATTCAAGTAAGTGTGAGCTATTTCTAATTAAAATTGACGATGAAAAAAAGGCTTTGGTATTATCAAAATTTTATTGTTTGGCACCACACATTAAAATTTGTGACAAGAATTCTCTTCGCCTCCTTGGGTCTCCTATATTTGAAGAAGCCTACGAATCATTCGTAGATGAAAAGATTCAAAATTTTAGTGAAATTTCAGATCGCCTGCTAAAAATTAATATTCATTCGGCCTTTACAATTATTCGATATTGCTTTTTCGTTCCCAAATTTACGCATGCCTTGAGATCTTCACCGCTTTGGAAAAATATGGAATGTTTAGAAAAAATGGACCAAATTATTAAAAATACACTTAAAGAAATATTAAATGTGGATTTGAACGACCGAGCCTAGCTGCAAGCGTCTCTTCCTGTACGTCTGGGTGGGCTCGGCGTTCGCAAAATTTCTGATGTTAGTTTACCGGCGTTCCTGTCCTCGGTGCTCAGCACGGAAGACTTAACCAGGCAAATATTAGCACCAACACTGGTTAATTCGGAAGTGCTGTGTAAAACCGATGCCGTGAACGCCTGGAAAATGGCTTGTCCAAGCTCTGCTTTGCCTACCAACCCATTCTCCCAAAGGCAGTGGGATGTGCTGCTTTGCAACACTGTGAGAGAAAATCTTATTTTATCATCTACAAATGTTGCTGAGCGTGCTCGCTTGCTGGCTGTGGGAGAGTGGGAGTCTGGTCTTTGGCTTCAAGCGCTCCCGTCGTCCAATGTGGGCACAATGTTGGACGACACGACATTTCGCCTTGCCACTAGCCTCCGTTTAGGTGCTCCGTGTGTTTCTCCGCATCGTTGTCATTGTGGAGAAGCCGTCGATAGCCTCGGACACCATGGACTATCTTGCGGCAGAAGCGCGGGCCGAATGCCTCGTCACGCCTATCTTAATGACATCATCCGTCGCACTCTTGTCACCGCCGGAGTACCAGCCGTACTTGAACCCAATGGTTTGGTACGCGACGATGGGAAGAGGCCCGACGGTATGTCATTGTTGCCTTGGAAGTTGGGTAGGCCTTTGGTATGGGACGCAACGTGCGTAGATACCCTAGCGCCATCACATCTTCCAAGTACAGCCAGCTGTGCCGGCGCTGCTGCTGCAAGCGCAGAATCCCTCAAGCGGCGAAAATACGGTAATTTAATAGGTAATTACGTTTTTGAGCCGTTTGGAGTGGAGACGCTTGGTCCATGGGGTCCGAGCGCTCGTACGTTGTACAGAGAAATTGCCAAACGACTAATCGACGCTTCTCGTGACCAGAAAGCTGGGCTGTATTTCGGCCAGCGTATCAGCATTGCCATACAGCGTGGCAATGCTGCCAGCCTTCTGGGCACGTTACCAATAGACAGCGATGCGGAGGAATTCTACGACGCCTAAACCTGTCTTGTAAATATGTACTTTGTATTTTACCCTCCCCTTTTTTGTTCATATTTATTTTTTATGTATGTAAATAAATTCCATTGTATAATAAGTTTTATGTAGTTATAATTATTTTATTGAGTAGGAAGTGATATCTGAATGTTATTGTGTTTTAATAAAATAATTTTTTTTTAGTGTAGATGGTCCCAAACTAGGCTATGCCTGTATCTTGGACACCATATCGAATCGTTAACAATAACATTATCTATTGGTAAATATAATATGAGGAAAAATAATTATAAGCAAACGTCATACTAAATAACATTATTAGTTAATAAAAAATATTGGTAAATTTTAAACTGTGACATGGCAAAATGAATTTTAAATTAAAAAATATATATATAATTATATTATGTGAGTGAGGTGCTGAGTAGTGTGTAGTGTGTGTGCGTGTGGTGTTATGTGTGTGAGAAATGTGTTACTGTGGTGCACAGAAGGTACCTATCTAATTAATTTAGGAAGTAATTTTCTATTTCAATTACGAAATATCCAGAAGACGGATCTTTAGTATCTTTTTCATTTGACTGCATGTGAGATTTGTGTTGTTAAGAAATGTAATTACTTTGTTATAAATATGTGTATGTAAAAATGTTGGTAGACGTTGGGCAAATGTTGATCTGACTGCTACTGGAGGTATTCTAGGCCTACGTGTGTTTTGAGGTAAGAGGTAAGGCCCAGCCGCGATATCTTTATTTGCATTTTACACGCTACATTGTAAACAATGCAGATTTTAATTTGAACAGATTTAATAAATCACACAAGTGTCTTTTCCTACGTTCAAATTTATTTATCGATATCGAAAGTTTATTAACATTCTATTGAAATTAATTCTGAGTAAACTAAATCTAAGGATATATTGTAAACATTATGGATATTTTATCGATATTTATTCTGAGTAATCCCATCACTAGTCAAGTTAAAATTAGTGACAAACTACGAAGATTCTTCCCTAGATTAAAATCATAAGTCAAAGTGAAGTAAATATATTGGGTTTTACCGCCTTTGTAGCGCGAATTCTATATATTTCTATATTCTAAGGCTCGCCCAAAGGTTCGTGAGAATGCTCGCTAAAACACACTCATTTGTTTTGTAACATTCGCAAGAATGCTCATCAAAGGTGAATGCTCAAGTGTATCAGTGCCATTACAATCTAAAAAATCTAACGTCCACTATGTTGCAAAAGTTTTGGAACGATTAGAAGATGAAGACTGTGACTATTATGTTTCTTACTTGAAATTGAAATCCAAATGGAATCAAACATTTTCAGAGTCGCTGAAACCTGATACAGCTGGAGTTAATTTAAAAGATATAAAATATATTTTACCTTCTCCTAAAATAGAAGGATCCAACAGGCGACAGGCGACAGGCGACATTAAAATTTTCTGTGAACATGTCTTTGCTTAATTTGCGTTATTGACTTAATTTTAAGTGTTGATTTTTAACGTATTGTGCTTTGATCTTTCCGTAAGTGCCATAGTTTTATTGTTACCTAGTTTTCATGAACAAATGTGATTTTTTAACTATGTGACTGATGCTAATTGTAGTTAAGACAAGTCCAATGATCTCATAAGATTAGATCGCGTTTATAAGCAAAGACTGCCATATTTTGCTTTTTTTTTCAATATGTAAGTTTTTTCAAAGTATATTTTATAATAAATGACTTAAATAATAACATAAACAACTTTAATTCAAATTCTAAAACCCAATATCTAGCCTGTGGTTCACTGTAACCTGCCCCGGTTTATTGAGTGCCACCCCCTGGTTCATTGTGTACTATGAGATGTACACAGTGAGCCATTTCTCATATTTTAATAAAACTCCCTCATATATAACATAGTAAAATTTTGTACGTTTATGCTCTATCTATAGCAATAGTGAGTATTATGTACTCAGAATCTATAATCTGAGATTATGAATTGGGCGAAATCAGGATTAATTTGAGTTTGTACCTACCTGAATAATTGACCTTATTTTTTTGCTTATTATTTTTAAATCACCCTATAAAGAGGATGAAGTTTTAGGTCGTATATATACCTAGCTATGACCTCGATCGCTTATAATCAGGCCTCACAAAAATACTTAAACACGTTTATTTTTATAATCTTAACCCCTACCATATAACGATAACATTCACAAGGAGGGTTGGCGTCAGGCAGGCGGCCGGATGGTAAAATACATGCCAAAACCGTTTGCAGTATGGCCACGTATGCTAATGAGTGTGATAGGATTAGGGCGTTCCCCGCCGGCGACGCGCAGGGGCAGCACCGGGCACCTGCGAGAAGTATGCAAGAGTTGTTGCACTACTCCGGGTGAGAGCAACGTAAGAAGCGAGCCTGTGACGTAAGGGTGAGGTATGCAAGTTGGAACTTAGGTACGATGTCTGGAAGAGCGAGAGAGCTGGCTGGTGTTTTGAAAAGAAGACGAATAAATGTGGCATGTCTGCAGGAAACAAGATGGAAGGGTACGAAAGCTAGGGAGATCGAAGAAGGATACTTATAAGTTTTACGTGGTCCAGTGGATAGCGTATCCGACTGCTGATCGGAGGTCCTGGGTTCGATTCCTGGGTCGGGCAAAAGTGTTACTGGGTTTTTCCGAATTCTGAGCAGCGGCACGGAGTCTGGTGATGTGCCCGGTAACGGCAATAGGCTCGCCCCCTATTACGAGGAACCTAAAAATTTATGGCGAAATGTAAGTGTAATATTGCACCTCTGCCTACCCCTTCGGGGATACAGGCGTGAGTCTATAAAAAAAATACAACTTTTATTATTGTGGAAGTGATGGAAAAAGAAATGGTGTGGGAATTGTGTTAGATGAAAATCTGAAAGATTGCGTGACTAGTGTAAATAGAATTATGACAGATTGATTGCTGTGAAAATGATGTGGCAAGATACTATGCTGAATCTGATATATGTGTATCAGGTAGGGTGTGATGATTGTTAGAAAGAGAAGTTTTGGATGGATTTCGATAGCATGATGACGGATATACCGGAGAATGAAGAGATAATTGTGAGAGGAGATTTTAATGGACATGCGGGACGAAAAAGTGGAGAGTATGAAAGAGTACATGGAGCTTGGGGATTCAGGAGCCGAAATTGTGAAGGACAAGCAATTCTCCAAGCAACTGCCGCTTTTGACTTAGCAGTAGTAAATACTTGATTCGAAAAAAAAAGAGCTACATCTTATAACATATAACAGCGGCCATGATCCATATTGGTTATTTCCTACTAAGGCGTAATCGACTCAACTGGGTCAAAGACTGTAAAGTGGTACCGGAAGAAGATGTAGTCTCCTAGCACAGGCAACTGATGGTCGAACTTAAGATTCTAGTAAGCTCTCAAAGAACCAAACAGCAACTGCGCCCAAAATTAAGATGGCATATGTTAGAGAAGAATGAATGTGTAGAAAAATTGAGAGAGATAATGGTAGATAAAATGTTAGAAACGGTCGATGTGAATGATAGCAGTGTCAATGAGTGCTGGAATGAGATGAGTAAATAATAATAATAATAATATTCTACCACATTCACACAACACCATCTAGTCCCAAACTAAGCAGAAGCTTGTACTATGAGTACTAGATAATGGATAAACACACATATATACTTTTTTTGTAAATACATACATATTATGCATAGAAACACCCAGACTAAGACAAACATCCATGTTCATGCACACAAATGTTTGACTTGAGCGGGAATCGAACCCGCGACCTTCGGCGTAGCAGTCACTTACAATCCCGCGGCGCCGACCGGTCGTCAAATGTATAAAATGTGTGGCAAAGGATGTTTTAGGAGAGTCGAAAGAGAAACGTATAACCACAGAATAAACAGTACTTACGTACAGAAGCACCACTTCTCAAACCTATTCATTGAAATTGCGACTCTTGCTACTAAGCAACAAAGTGCAATTCAGCTCGCATAAGCACTCAGTGCCTAATGCGATATTTACCTAACCGTTCCCGCTCTTTTCTAACATATAACGCTGTCGCTGTCTGGCGCGGAGTGACGCGCTAGCTGTCGCGCTAGGGTTGTCGACTTACCGCTGCTACTATAATATTTATTCATCGTCGATCTACTTACTTGACCACGTACCTAATAATACATAATCATCCTATAAGTATCCTATCCAACTATTTGAGCTCGTAGAACAAAAACCACAAAAAATCTGGTCGTTTACATTTTCACTATACTAATTCTTAGTTATTTCCTAAACGCGTGGACCGATTTACATGATTCAAACAGATAAAATGGTTTTTGAACTAGATCTTTCATTTGACACCATAATCGTTGGGATATCTCAACAGACAAAAAATCTAATTTTCAAGTTGCTCTCGAAAAATAAATAAAATCAAATTTTCAAGTCGACAACCCTTGCGCGTCGCGTCGGACGCGGGCTTGGAAGCCGCGCGAAAGTGTAGGCACTTATCGCTGTAGGTACGGCCGAGTGAAGGAGGCCTGGTATAACGTTCTATCGTACGGAAACGTATAAACTATCGTATAACGTACGGAAAGATAAGGACACTTGGTGGTGGACTAAAGAGGAACAGAATGCGCTTAAGAAAAAGAAAGCAAGGTTTATGGAATGGCAGCTGATCGAAGGAAGAAATTAATCTTTGGAAGAAAGTAAGAAGAAGGAATATGAAGAATGAAACGATGAATGCAGAAAAGAACCAAAAAGGCCGTACCCATTGCTAGATCCAAAGACCTAGACCACTTGTACGGGTTACTTGAAAAACCCAAGGGTTATAAATATTTATACAGCATGGCTAAAGATAGAGAGAGAAAGGCGAAGAATGTATCCCATTTTAAGTGCATGACGGACGAAACAGGAGCGATTCTTGTCGATGATGATAGAATAAATGAAAGATGAAAGACATACTTGAATCTTATTCTTCTTGAAAAACCTGAATGAAGAGAACGATTGGAGCGGAAAATTCGAGAATGAGGTGAAGAATATTGGTTTAGTGAAGGAAATAAGTAAGTGTTTAGAGTTACCGCAGGCAGGCAGGAATGTTCAGAGTGCGCAGTGGAAGTTGTAATACATCTACCTGGCCACGATAGACAATAGATCTAAATAGTATTGCTGCGATTGCACAGCGAATATATTTCAACTTACCTGATATCTTCACTGATTTCAGACTTGAGCAGACACATTCATACAAATATATTGGCCAAAATAGATGAATGAAGTATCTTATACTTAGCTATTAGGCTGCAAACGCGACGTTTTCAAGACAGGATGGCACGTGGACGTTGATTCGGATTCACACAATTTTCGCAGTGTGTACAATATGATACAACTTATCTTTTATCACAAATAAACCGATGCCAGCTGATCAATTAGCGGCAATACACTAGGGTTTTTGGTTTTACAACCAAATACAAGATCAAAAACGCGCTCATAAAACGGAATCTTCCAGCGCGAACCAAAAGCTAGGTTTTTTTCGCTGACCGCGGGAAACGACAATGAACGAATGGATTGACAGTTCATAGTTTGACCATAGTCAGAAATTTTCAATAGACTAAACAAATGTTACTAAATCGATATAATCGATTTGACTTATCATAAAACTATTTCTATTCCAAACATCCACCCGCCCCGGACCGGCCTATCGGTCCACTAATCGGTTGGTAGACGTGACAATGTTGCAACCGCTCTCCTCAGAATCGAACCGTCCACCAAGACCTCAGCAAATCGGGGAACTCCATCAGCCCCAATTACCAAACGAAGAATGCGCCCCCTGCGCCATCTGAGTGGCGGAAAATTTGCCTCCTTGATCAAAACGAGGTCACCAATCTTGGGTGGATCGGTCTTGTCGGTCCACTTAACGCGTTGCTGGAGTATGTGCAAATATTCCAAATTCCAGCGTTTCCAAAAGCTCTGAGTAATCTGGCGTACCAACTCAAAACGCGAGAGACGACCAGGTCTCGTATCAATATAGGGGTACTCAGGCAAGGCGACAAGTGGGCGACCAATCAAAAAATGGCCCGGCGTAAAGGCCTCCAAATCATTCGGATCTGAGGAGATCGGGCACAATGGCCTATAGTTCAAAACGGCCTCAATCTTACAAAATACAGTTGCAAGTTCCTCAAATGTAAGGACAGACTCACCGATTGTCCTGCGCAAGTGTGTTTTGGCAGATTTTACAGCGGCCTCAAAAATACCACCCCAGTGTGGACAATTTGGTGGGGAAAACAACCAATTTATCCCATGTCGGGAAAGCCTATTGCCTATATCAGCCTTGTTGGTTTTAAGGAAATTAACTACATCATTCAAATAATTATAAGTGCCCTTGAAGTTAGTGCCGCAATCAGAACGGATCAAGGAAGGCAGCCCTCTGCGGGAAATAAATCTGTCAAATGTGGCTACAAACGCCTCGGTCGTAAGCGAGGAGACCAGTTCTAAATGTACGGCCTTTGTGGAGAGACAAACAAAAACGCACAAGTAGGCCTTAACAGTCTTGCTGTTTCGAAGTGTCGATGTTTTCACCAAAAAGGGACCAGCGAAGTCCGTGCCAACACCGTCAAACGTCCTGCTCTCAGTTACGCGATCTGCCGGTAAGTCTCCCATCAAGGGTTGCATGGTAGAAGCCTTGAGCTTATAGCAAGGGATGCAGCGAAAGACTACACTCCGAATAATTCTTCGGGCAGACAAAATCCAAAACTCGCGTTGCAAAATGGCCAAGAGCGCATTACAACCAGCATGCGAATTTTTAAGGTGGCGGTCAGTTACCAACAAGCGTACTAAATGACCGTCCTTAGGTAACAAAAGGGGGTGACGTGCCCCGTAAGGGAGGTTGGCGTTCTTGAGACGCCCTCCAACGCGCAAGAGACCCGTATCGTCCAAAAAGGGGTTCAATTTAGATACAGCGCCCGATAATTTCAATTTCCCTGACTTGAGGATAGCAATCTCCTTCTCAAAGTGCGCCAATTGCACAGAACGAACCCAAAAGGTCAGGGACTCCTGTCGTTCCTGTGGTGAAAGAAACGGTGTCAGATGTTTCTGTTGTGGGTGCCTAAAATTAAAAACAAAACGCTTTATCCAAGCAGTATCACCTAACAACTTGTAAAGGGAGCTGTAGCGATTCAAAAGAAATCGGGGTCGAAGGCGCATTCCACCTTCTCAAGAGCGAGTGTTCGCAAACCCGGCAAATTAAAAGTATTCAAAACTGGTGTTCGAGGCCAATCAATTTCTGGTCGACTCAACCATTCCGGACCCCACCACAGCGAATGACCTATCAAACTAGGCGTCAAACATCCGCGCGAGGCACAATCAGAGGGGTTGAGCTCACCTGGCACGTGTCTCCAAATAAGTTTGACTTCGGATTTCTGGATTTGGGAAATGCGATTAGCGACAAATACCTCCAAAGTGTGGACAGAAGCCTTCAACCAACAAAGAACAATTTGGCTGTCTGTCCAGGCGTAGGTCCCATTAATACAAATGCTTTTACCCAAAGTACTAGACACGTGGTTCAATAAGCGTACAAGTAGGGCTGCTCCCGAGAGCTCCAATTTTGGGATGGTCAGAGATGTCCGAAGGGGTGCAACCTTGCTCTTCGCCATGATCAGGGAAACCCTCACCTGACCTGAGGCACTATCTGTGCGCAAGTACACCACGGCCGCGTGACCACGTTCCGAGGCATCACAAAACCCGTGAAGGGTGGCCTTGTATTTCCCGGGAGGAAGGATGGGACGAGGCAAGGAGATCTCGTTGACGGCAGGAAGTGAGGATACAAAAGAGGTCCATGCCTCAACAAGAGTACCGCGTTGAGGTTTGTCCCAGGTTAATCCTGCTGTCCAAAGCTTCTGCAAGAAGCATTTTGCCCAAAATATGACAGGACAAATCCAACCGTTTGGATCAAAGGTTCTGGCGACAGTAGACAACACGAGACGTTTAGTCCAAGAACAAGGCAATTTCAAGTCTACATTATACGTAAAGATGTCTTGGACTGGTCTGTACTGAACGCCGAGAACAGCCATCATGGCAGGGTTGTCAACAATTTCAAATAGATGTGGATCTTGCTGATGATCCTCGGGTAACCCTTCCAAAAGCGCTGGTGAGTTGGAAATCCATTTGCGCAACTCATAACCAGCGGAGGCCAAAATACCTATCAATTCGTCCCGCAGGAGGATCGCCTCGTCCGCTGTGGAGCCGCCCGAGCAAATGTCATCGACGTAAATATCGTCTTTCAAGATGGCGGAGGCTTGTGGGAAACGTAAGCCTTCGCGGTCTGCGAGCTCCCAAAGAGAACGTATTGCCAAGTAGGGGCTTGACCTTAACCCGTACGTATTAGTATTGAGCTCGTAGACGACCATGGGATCGCGAGGATTCTCTCTCCAAAGGACCAGCTGGAAGCGACGGTTATCAGGGTGGATAATTGTCTGCCTAAACATCATTTTTATATCGGCTACAAAGACAACCTGATGTCGTCGGAAGCTGGTGATGACGTCACAAAGGTTCTTGACCAACTTGGGACCAGAATGCAAGCACTGGGTCAAGGATACGCCCGTAGAAGTCTGCGCAGAACCATCAAATTCTGTGCGCAACTTGCCATTCGATGGCTTCAATACCGCATGATGCGGGAGAAAGTAGTGCTCTACCGAACGCCAATCCAAATTTGACACGGACATGTGTCCCAACTGTTCATATTCTCTCATAAACTCAATGTACTTCTGTCTGAGTTCCGGATCACTACCCATGCGACGCTCCATAGCCAACAATCTCTTTACGGCTAAAGTTCGTGACTCACCAAGCAGAGGCCGAACAGACAGAAAAGGTAGCTTCGTAATGAGCCGACCAGAACGGAGTCAACCAGTGTTGTTCTGGAAGAACAGCTCGCACTCCTCATGTTCTGGATTCAAACGAGCAGCTTGAGGGGGCTCCTCAGTTCAGAGGTTTTGGGAGGTACCCAAAACCTCTGAACTGCATCAGAGAGAGCGGAGCCTACCGCCAACAAATTATCAAGTTCGGGTGGAGCGGGTTCCCTTGGTACAGGTCCCATCAAAGCAAATCCAAATATGGTCGGGATGGCAGTCAAACCATTTGGCACCAAGACCCGTTTCGCACCAATCAAAATTCCACCGAGGACATCAGAGGCAATCAACAAATCGATTTGTCCTGGTGTGTCAAATTTGGGGTCTGTCAGTTCTAATCCCGATTTCCAATTCACCACAGCGGCAGGTAGCTGCTTCTGTGGATGCATACCCTAAATATTCTTCAGCACAATAGCCGAGGTTTTAATCCTCGGGTGTGAAGATTCAACAGGGGCAAACGAAACTTTAACTTGCCCTTCAACATTAGAGGCTACGTCACCTATGCCCCGTATACAATTCGGAAAAGAGCCCATATTTAATTTAACCTGCCCTACCAAATAAATGGAAACAATGCACCCTTGTGAACCTGTATCCAATATAGCACGGACAACAACAGAGGTCCCCGTGGGTCCCAAGACCCTAACAGCAACCGTTGGTACGATAACGGTCTCAATGGGGGAGGTTGGCGTTATAGGGCAGGGGTCAATGATCTATTGTTGCCTGGGCGGCGACCGTTGGCCAGGACCAGGCAAGTCAAAACGAGGGTGCGGCTTGAAGTCTTCAAAGGCGCGATGACTTGTTCCGCGCGCCTTCTGTGGGGGGTCATAATAACGCACCCGCCGAAAACGAGGTGGGCGCGAGTCAAGGCGGGGACGCTCCGCCAAAGTAGGGGAATACCTGGGGCAGCAGTCATGGTGCTGGTGACGCTGAACAGTCGCACATTCAGGTGCACGAGAGAGTGGAGGCGTGCGCGCGCTACGGTTCTCCAAGCGGGGTGAGCGGCGAACAATTGAGCGAGCCGACTCTCGGCTACGCGCTGGTGAGCCTCGGCTGCCACCTTCAAAACACCCGCCCGTGCGCGGCGTCGGCTGGTTGGACAAGCGGCCTACCTCTATGGCATTCATGCAGAGAATGTCCAAATGCTGTCCTCCACAGTGAGGACAGGGGCGAGAGTTTGGGCAGCCTCGCTGGTAGTGGGACCCCAAGCAAGAGAAGCAAAGGCGGCGAGCATTCGCGATGCACCTACGAGAGGCGACATGCAGGTCCAAGAATGCCCTACAACTGGCCGTTCTGTGCCCCGTGACCTTGCAGTAAGAGCACTCCACTGGGCTCTGCGTGACTGCAAAGCGAGGAGGGCGCCGGTCAACATTGGCTCGGGTGTGAACGCGAGCCTGCTCCTTGACCTTGGGCGGCTGCGTCTTAGCCGGCATATCACCACCGGAGTTGTCCAAGACCCGGCACTCATCCTCGAGGAACCTCTCCAGGTCAGCAAAGGGGGGTAGATGGGTCGCGCTATCCCCACCAAAGCGCTGCTCAAAACGCGACCTCAGGTCGGCAGGCAGCTTTTTCAACACAATGTGCACCAATAGATAGGACCATTGGTCCACGGGCAGGTCAAGGCACTTAAGTGCGTTGATGGCCACCAAAAGCGGGTTCAAAAGTTGGGTGCCCAACCCAAAGACCCGGGTGAGCGTGGGCAAACTCAAAATCTGTTCAATATGCGTGTCGGCGAGGCCACGCTTGTTATGGTACCTACGGGTAATTAGGTCCCGAGCCGTCTAGTACGCCTCGTCAGACACGGGCAGATGCTGGATGAGGCCCATGGCCTCCCCATCCAGAACCGACATCAAATAGGCCAATTTTTGTGCCGGCCGAAGGTCAGCCCTGTCTGTAGTTTGACCAGGCTGTCAAACAAATTAACGAAGCCCAGGTAGCTTCCTAGGCAGCCATCGAAATGGTATGGCTAAGGTAGGAAGCCTACTCACCAGACCCGGTGCTGTCCTAGGAAGCTCTTGCTTCAAGCCGGGTTGCCCGTCCCTCTCGGCAACCAACTGTCTCGCACTATTGGAGACAGCATCATACAGGTCTAAGACCTGGGCATAGTCTTCGCTGACTCTATTTCGCTGGTCAGCGGTGAATTCATTAACTGACACTTCGAGACAGCAAGCGCTGAAATTGCGGAATTGCTGTTCCACACTTGCCAGGCGATCATCGATCCGCTCGTACCTTTGTAGTAAGGCCTGCTGGCGATCAGGCCGGTTCATCAAGGCACTAGCTGATGCAAACCAGCGCAAATTTGATGCAATAGCACCAGCAGCCGCACGCAAGTCCTTGATAGCTGACATAATTAAGTTACAAAAGAGCTTGGACGAGCGTTAAATAATATTATCAATTAAAACTTAATATTTGTTAATTCTTTGAAACCAACAAAGTATTAGCCTGTTTACTGGTGGTACAAGCAAGTGACAGTTATTTACTGCCCAACAAGATTAATAGCAAGCTCAAATCTACTTGTTTCAATATATTGACATTAGGACAAAGCTATCAAAGGTTTGAACTTTAAATCAATTAATTAATTATTTGCAACAGACAGGCTCACTGGGTTATTTGTGATATACAATAGTAAGCAAACACAGAATATGTGTTACCTAACAATATTATCAATATATTATAACAAAACAAAGGTTTATTAAGTTCAATTTATCAATGTGACCCGCCCAAGATGCAAGGTCAAGTTTGAATGTTATAATGTTTCAAACCCAATATATGCAATAAACAAAATTTTCTACATTTATTGATACATACAGCTGTTATGTATCCAAACAAACTGACTTTTTAATGCTAAGAACAACAAATTATTGCTATATTTCAACAATACAAGTCAAACAATAGGGTA
Organism: Euclidia mi; assembly: GCA_944739405.2. Classification (NCBI taxonomy): domain Eukaryota; kingdom Metazoa; phylum Arthropoda; class Insecta; order Lepidoptera; family Erebidae; genus Euclidia; species Euclidia mi. The sequence goes on along the minus strand of OX123184.2, from coordinate 75,105,911 downwards.
TTTGACTAAAAAAATCGAATAAGTCCGTCAGATAGATTTCCAAAAAATATTGGACACGTATATTTTCTTTAGTCACGTAAACAAAAAATGAAGACGACAAACTTCGCTGAAAACTCGTGTGACGTCACTTGCCAGTACACTTTTTACTGGCGAGTGACGTTACAAGCCCCCACTCTTAGGCGTTTCTCCATATTTGATGTGTTTTATCTTCGTAATTATTTACTGATTTGATAAAACAAAAAATACGTATCCAATATTTTTCGATAATCTAACTGACGGACTAATTCAATTTTTTTATTCAAATACCCTATTACTGATTGAGGTTATGTATGACATGTGTTTCAAGTTATGCAGGTCAACCAATACAAATAAATATGATGTATTTTAAACAAAACTAACCTGGGCACACTGTTAACAATGAATATATAGCTCAGATACAAGCCTATACAATACCAATCTGAGTATAGGTACAATCAACAGCTGCTAAGATAGTTACAACACCGCTCTGCACCAAAATTTTGTTTAGAGTTACCGCAGGCAGGCAGGAATGTTCAAGGTGCGCAGTGGAAGTTGTAATACATCTACCTGGCCACGATAGACAATAGATCTAAACAGTATTGCTGCGATTGCACAGCAAATATATTTCAACTTACCTGATATCTTCACTGATGTCAGGCTTGAGCTAAATTAGACACATTCATACAAATATATTGGCCAAAATAGATGAATGAAGTATCTTATACTTAGCTATTAGGCTGCAAACGCGACGTTTTCAAGACACGATGGCACGTGGACGTCGATACCGGATTCACACAATTTTCGCAATGTGTTTAGGGTTTTTGGTTTTACAACCAAATACAAGATCAAAAACGCGCTCACAAAACGGAATCTTCCAGAGCGAACCAAAAGCTAGGTGTTTTTCGCTGACCGCGGGAAACGACAATGAACGAATGGATTGACAGTTCATAGTGTGACCATAGTCAGAAATTTTCAATAGACTAAACAAATGTTACTAAATCGATATAATCAATTTGACTTATCATGTAACTATTTCTATTTCAAACAGTAAGGATGAGGTAAAAAAGGCTGTTAGTGGAATGAAGAATGGGAAAGCGTTATGTAATACCAGTAGAAGCATGGAAAGCGTTAGGAGATGATGGATGGGCGTGGCTGACTTTATTCTTCAATAAGCTGTTGTATGAAGAGACCATACCCGAGGAACGGTGCAACAGTTACCTGGTGCCCATTTTAAAAAATAAGGGGGATGTCCAAGAATGCAACAATTATCGAGGAATAAAGTTAATGCCTCATAGTATTAGAGTATGGAAGAGAGTAATTGAGCGACGCCTGCACGACGAGAGTGAGAATACACGAAACCAATTCGGTTTTATGCCTGGTTGAGGTACGGTGGATGTAATTTTTTGCACTTCGCCGAATGTGCGAAAAATACACATGGTGTTCTTCGACCTTCAAAAGGTATATGACCGAGTGCCTCGTGAAGTTTTTTAAAGAAAGGAGCAAGGAGTGCCTGGAAAATACCTGACGTTGATTCATGCCATGTACGATGAATGCCATCGCAAGTCCAATCCGCAGTTGGTATCACAGCCAGATTCGATGTGGACGTAGGTTTGCACCAAGGGTCGGCCCTTAGCCCCTACCTCTGCCTGTTAATTATGGATGCTATATCATCGGACATACAGGAACAGGCACCCTGGTGCATGCAGTTTGCCGATGACATTGTTCTGGTAGCAGAGAGTGGACAGGAGGTGCAGAGCAAGCTGGAGGAGTGGCGGCAGAGACTGGAGAATGTAGGCCTGAGAATCAGCAGAACCAAAACAGAATATAATTATGTTCTGTGATTTTGGCGGTCTCTTAAGCCCTATACCGTTACAGCGGTATACCCCTACCAGTATGCTTCGATTTTCGCTATCTAGGTTCACTCCTGCAAGATGACGGCGAAATTTATCGGGCTGTTAAGCAACGAATCAACGCAGGATGGATGAAATGGCAACAGGTCTCAGGCACAATATGCGATCACAAAATGCCTTTAAAACGTCACATGGGAGGACCGCATTAGAAACTCATCTGTGGCTGCTTTCATGTCCGTGACATTGCGGACAAACTGCAGGAGTGTCACTTACTTACTTTGGTACGGGCATGTTTTTAACAAATATCACTTGAAAATTGATGCATTTGTCCCGCCGATTTGTTCTATAGATGTCCCATGCACCCATGGATAAGCAGGTATTTTGAACATTGCATGCGCGCACTTTTTTAAATGCGACGTAAAAAATATGTCTACTTACTTAAAAAAATTCGCTTCCCAGGTATTATTATTGTTTAGTATGACTTGGCATGATGTCCAAAACGAGTGCACTTAGTGTCTAAACACACTATACCGAACTTACGCGACCAAAGTTCGGCATGAGTGCGCCTGCAATGCTATTTGAATTACTGACGGCACACTATATCGAAATTAGGTTGCGTTATAGCGTAGGTACAGCGTAACTTCGGTCGGGCGTAACCGCGTAAGTTTGGCGGCAACTTTTCTAGTAGTAGAATACATAATTATTATACGCGACCGAAGTTCGGTTCGATTGCCGATGAAGATACTATAGTAGAGGAGCAATCATTATACGCGACTGAAGTTCGGTTCGATAGCTGACGAAGATACTACACAAAGTTGCGCAACGGAATTCCGAACGCGTAAGTTCGGCACTTGGGGTGTCATATCAGCCGAATACGTCGGAACGTATATTCGGCCGTGGAACTTCGGTCGCGTAAGTTCGGCATAGTGTGTTCAGACACTTAGGCTTGGTGATGAGTCTTGTGAAACCCTTTATACTGGGTGTAAGGAACGGCGTATTGAAAACCATTACCAGCGATTCAGTACATGATACTGAGGCACTTGGCGTTCGAATTTCTGACGAAAGACAACAGCGACATCTGTATAAAAAATTGTATTTTAATAAAATTTTACCGCTGGATACTGATTGATTGAAAACCCGATCATTGTAAACGCTTTATGGGCTCCCATTGGTTGTCTCTATCTCTAAAGTGTTCCAATGGGCTCCCATTGGTTGTCTCTACCTCTTGACGCTCTCGACGGAAACATTTGGTATTGCATTTGTCAGAGGACGCAATTTTATTTTTTTGATTTAATTACATAGGGGTGGCTAACCTCCAAACTTCTAAGATGTACACAAGTTTCTTATCTCTCAGTGGTCATCTTGGAAAGATTGCAGGTTTTTATTTATCTAGTAAACTATTGATCACACAGAAAATTTGTAAAAGCATTATTCGTCGCAAAAATTTCATACAACATTGGTTCTGATACTTTTTGTCCACAGATTACAAGAATTTTTGTCGTAAAACCAAAAATAGAAAAGTTTGTCTTTGTAATCGCACTAACTAATAAAGCAATACTGCCGGAAACCAGTACTTTCTAAATGACAGCTCAGATGACAAGAGACCTCTGCCTGCCTCTTAAAAATAAAATAACCGTGAGGATAAACCATAAATTACAAGTCAAATGACGTTATTAAAAATTTATGCTAACCCTAACTACCGCAACTCACAATAATTACACGAAGCACCGTCAATTAAACCAATTTCATATCATTGGATCATTTTGTTATCATCGAACGTACATCGACCGCATATTCTAGAAAACCCAGTGACACCATGGAGCCCGTTACCTACCACCCGAGTAAAACAACAAACTTCTTCTACAAAATCAACTTAATAGTTTACTTATTCGGCTTCCCTAATTTTTTGATAGAGGACTTGAAATTCTCCAAACGTTTTATCTATCTGTACGATCGTTTCTCGTTCTTCAATAATGCTTTGATCATAATGTTTATTATTTTCGAATTAGGTGGATTATACACTCAACGTAATTTATCTGAAAATCAACGTTTTAATCTGTGGATGTTTTGCATTTCACATCCAATCTTCTGCTTCTATCATTTAATGATGATTTACCATAAGAAGAAGGTAAGGCAGGTGTTGTACAGTCTGACGGTAGCTCTGAAGGCAGTTTACAATGACCCTGAAGTGGAGAAGCAGTTGTTAACAAATACTATGACTTATTTAGCCGCTTTTCTGTCTAGTTGTATGCTTTCAATGGTTATGCATACATCTGTCGCGTGCATGGATGTGAAGCGGAATAGTAAGTTTCGTTTTTATATTAATATTTTGGAATATGCAGCATGATTTGTACGGCATCGTTGAACACCGTTGTAAAAATAAAGTTTAAGACTGAGGCCTGTTGTGTGTGAATGCCCTATTTCACCGGAGGCCGAAACCCCTGTACAATATTTTTCATGGTGTCTCCTAATAAAAAGTTATTGCGTTTAAGATTGATAGATAGGTATGTACCTTTGATTCTTGGCACTTTTCAGATTCAACTTTCACCACAATAATAACAGCATACCCTGACGTGCAAGACCGATCCACTCTAGCAAACTTCGTTCGGGTACTCATTTACATTTTCTGGTGGATATTCATATCCAGAGCCTTCGCACTGTATATTCTGGTGATACCTCTAGCCACCTGTCTTAGTCATCAGTATAAAAACCTGCAGAGTTATTTCTACAGTCTCAATGAAATATTCGATAGAGAAGATTTGAGCCCGAAGGAGATGGAGGACCTATACGAAAAACAGTTCAAAGTTGGAATTAAGTTTCATTCGGATACTCTTCGGTAAATAAAATAATTTTTACAATTTTATCTTCATCAATGTATTGTTCAGACTTGGCAACTTGGCAAAGCTTTTCAACTAATTTCACACTATTTTATGTATTCCTAATTCTGTGATAATATATGTATATGTATACGTGTACTAGCAGGCCCGCAGATGTCGTTCTGCAAATCATATTTGGTAATAACCACAGGACCACCGAGTCTAATTGTGTTTTGAGACCATATGGTAGCCCATTGAAATATGCACACAAATTTTCATTAAAATTGGTCCGGACTCTGGCCACCTTGAATTTTAAGATAAACTATAAATATGTATACATTTGTTTTAGTTGCACACGAGATATTCAAACGGTCTGCAGTGGAGTGTTTAGTGGACAAATCATCTATAATGTATTATTGGTCGTCGTACTTATGGCTCAAATGGTGGTAAGTATAGCAATATGATTAAATAATAATAAATAACTTTATTGACATTCATTTCGTTTACAAAAATTTCATATTAGTTATTTAATTGCTATTATTTATGAATGGTATCATCATATAATCACTCGGACGATACTCTTGCAATCGGACGTGTTTTTATATCTCTCAAGTTTTTATTCGTAAATCAGTGTAAAAAGTTCATGTGAAGCTTCGTAACTTACACCACAGTGTGCGCAAAGTGACGATCTTTGTACTGAACAACCTCGGAAAGTGCAGTGTTATAAAAGAACTAACTATATTTAGCAAATATTTGGATGTGGACAAACCGTATTCGTTACAATTTGTGTAAACATCGACGACCTGAGGCTAAAGCACGAAATATTTACGAATTTGTTAAGTATATGTATCGAGTCCTCCATGACAGAACCATAGCAGGCAGCACCAACCAATTTTGACATCTATCGTATCGTTTACTCACTATCCAATCTCTTTGCGTTTACTCGATGACTTTATATAGTAACGTAGGTACATAGAGATGTGGCCATGAGAGCTAAATGACCGCCTTATTGAATGAATGGTACGTCCCAAACTAGGTGAAATGGTTAATATTTATAAAATTTATATTGTAAAAAGTCTTTTGTAGAAAACAAAAAAAATATTTTACGGTTTCTGAATGTCCTTTCTTGTCATTGTCAGATGACGGACTTGTGTCATTAAATAAAAATCTAGTAAATCAAAATACGAGTAATGAAATCATTGGCACATTGTTATAAAAAGAACTAGCTGACCCAGCGAACTCCGTATCGCCTTTTTAAGAGTTTTATTTAATTCCCTTTTTCCAAGCCCCTTTTCCAAACTTACCATTGACTTAGCGCCTAATCTCTTATCATTTCAGAGTTTATAAATGATGAACAAACAAACATAGATTTTTATATAATATCGAATTCCCCATTCCTTAAAATATCAGAGACGATACCCATATCGACTTTAAAAAAAAAACCCATCCGCCATCTTTGATTTCCTATCCGCTATCTTTGATCACGAAATAGATGTTGCATTTGGATTCACCATCCCTTAAATCATCAGAGACGATACCCATATTGATTTAAAAAAAAAACCCATCCGCCATCTTTGAACACGAAATAGATGGTGTTTTTGAATTCCCCATGCCTTAAAATATCGGAGACGATACCCATATCGACTTAAAAAAAAACCCGTCCGCCATCTTTCATTTCCTATCCACCATCTTTGATCACGAAATAGATGTTGTATTTGGAATCTCCATCCCTTAAAATATCAGAGACGATACCCATATCGACTTTAAAAAAAAGAACCCATCCGCCATCTTTGATTTCCTATCCGCTATCTTTGATCACGAAATAGATGTTGCATTTGGATTCACCATCCCTTAAATCATCAGAGACGATACCCATATTGATTTAAAAAAAAACCCATCCGCCATCTTTGAACACGAAATAGATGGTGTTTTTGAATTCCCCATGCCTTAAAATATCGGAGACGATACCCATATCGACTTTAAAAAAACCCCGTCCGCCATCTTTCATTTCCTATCCACCATCTTTGATCACGAAATAGATGTTGTATTTGGAATCTCCATGCCTTAAATCATCAGAGACGATACGCATATTGATTTTGAAAATTTTTCCCATCCGCCATCTTTGATTTCCCATCCACCATCTTGAATCACGAAACAGATGTTGTATTTGGATTCCCCATCCCTTTTAACATCGCAGACGATACCAATATTGATTTTTTAAAATTTTCCCATCCGCCATCTTTGATTTCCCATCCGCCATCTAATCAATCACTAAATAGATGTTGTATTTCGATTCCCCACCACTTAAAATATCGAAGGCGATACCCATATTGACTTTTAAAATTTTCTCATCCACCATCTTTGATTTCCCGTCCGCCATCTTTGATCACTAAATAAATTTCATACTATTAATCAGCGTCCCGAAAATCTCGAAAACGATACCCATATAGATTGTATTCTATTCGTTTAGCCTTTTTTTGCCTTTGACCCAACCCTCCCCCTTCTCGTTTGACCATTTTATTATTTTTGTCTGGCCCCTAAAAGTTGTGGCGTAATTTTATATAGCCTATAGCCTTTCGGAATAACTGAGCTATTGTATACAAAAATATTTTTTCAGATCCGACCGGTAGTTCCTGATATTAGCGCGTTCAAACAAACAAACTCTTCCGCTTTATTATATTAGTATAGATAAGATGTAAAAGCAAAATATGGTTATTGTGGGTTATCGTTGGACGATAGACATATACCAAAGCGGACTTTTTTGTAGATCTAATAAGGAGGTACAATCCTACCATACATTGTTTTGTTATAACTCAAAAGGTTTTGGCAGCGTTTTCTCGGAAAGCTCCCGATCGGCTTAATTTTTTTCCGGCGCGTTGAACTAATATCGTCGTAATATCGTCAGTTTGCACAAAACCTAAACTTATTATACACTAAAACCTTCCTCAGGGATCACTCTCGATGTTGTTGAAAACTGTATAAAAAATTGTCCAGTACTTTTCAAGTTTTGAGCGACCAGACAGCCAGCCAGACGCGGCAGGGGACTTTGTTTTATAATATGTAGAGATTAAATACTATTATAGAAGGTTTTCGTGATACATTATTTTATTATGGCTAAAACTGGGTGAATACTACAATATAATGTGTTCAACGAGAAGTATATAATAATATAAAATAAGTTTACAAGTTTAATTGTTGTTGGAACACCTTAAATGTATGATGTCTAAAGAAGATTTCGGTTATTTGTATAGCTAAGAAGCATGAAGTTTAATACAGAAGCTAATACAGTGAACCAGTGTATGTGTGTGTACCTACCTGACATTCAAAGCCTATTTTTATAAGAATATTTGGTTGAAAATAAAATAATGGTTTTTGTTGTATTGGTGTTTTTCATTTATTACTAGAGCTTAATAAGATTAATAGACAGCTATCTTATCACATGTCTTCTGACTAAAGCGTTTGTTTTTATTGATATTCAGTCATATGCGAGAGGGCTAGGTAAGACGCTGATATAAGATTCACAAATTATTTACGGCAGATACTCGTCCGTCACCTAAATTTTATTATTATACTCGCTGTGCCCGCATATTATGGTACCTACTTCAAAATAAGAGGGATTTAAAACAATCTTACAAACCCAATTTTAAGATATAATATGAAAATCCTTCCTAAGTGTTATAAAATGAATCCGCGGTCCAAATTGTATGTTTCTATCTTCAGCAGTATGATTATATGTCAGTCAGGATAAGCTATTTTTTACTTGTAGAGTACCTACTTAATTGAAGAGTAGAGTACGCAGGAGTGTTAAAGGAGTCTCTAAAGAACATCCCATGTTCATATTAGAAAATTGATATGATGTCGATGTCGATTGGTACTTTGTTTTTCGTATATAGATAATTTTCACTTATATTTTTACATGCTCGCAACCAAAATATGGTGTTATTTAATACATATTTAAAGTGGCGAAATTTGCGTGTTTACTTCTTTATTGTGTCAATAATCATAGCCTACATTAAAAAGGAACACATCAAATATGAAACATAAATATTCATCGTAAAAAGGCTTAAAACGTATAAATATGATACATTTATATTTTATGTTTCGAATCTTTTCTCACCAACAAATTCTAGGTGAAATTTTTTTCGACAAAATGACATTAGGTTGACATTAACTTTACTTTACTTATGTCAAATCAGAGTTCGTGCTGCCGTTTTTTGCTTATTTGTTAGAAAGCTCGATACATTTGCATGACATTTACCGCAGGATAGCCGTTGAAAGTAGTTTGTGCTGGCCACAGAAGAATAAATTTCTTTGGTGCTGGCAATATTAGTTGCATCTTACTCACGATAGGGGCGCTGTACAATTGTCATACAAATTCTGACATTTACCTTACGTATACTTTCTCGAGAGTATTTTGTGCTCGGGGCTCAGTTGACATTGGCGAACAATAGAAAGGTCAAGCAGCTAACGATTACTATCGTTAGCTGATGCCCGCTGGGGTGCAACATACACAGGAGTTATCAAAGTTCACATGGCGTAACGTAGTGAGTTCCGACCCACAAACAAGAAGTGACTTTTTTTTATTTTTTTTCTATTTTGAACAGTTTTAGCAAAGAATTTTGGTGATTTTTCTTATTTTGTGTTAAGTATTATTATTTTTAATTTTTGTTTTATTTTTTTATCGTTTTTAGGGTTCCGTAGTCCACAAGGAACCCTTATAGTTTCGTCATGTCCGTCCGTCTGTCTGTCTGTCTGTCCGTCCGCAGCCTAGCTCAAAGACGCCTGGTGCTAGAAAGCTGATATTTGACATGAATATCGACATAAGATATTGCAACAAAACTGTAGAATAAAATTTAGGAAAATATTTTTTTAAGGGTATCTCCCCTACATATATAGTGGGGTTGAATTTTTTTGGTTGAGTACCCCATCATGTGGGGTATCATTGGATAGGTTTTAAAAAAATATTATTAGTTTGCTCAAATCATTTTTCGATTAAGTGATTGGTTTGTCAAATATCAAGCTTTGAAGTGAAAAAAATTGTTAGACTCAAGTGCCCCCCCCCACCCTTCTGCCGGCTAAACTATTAATTTGGAAGAGATGAAAAAACTCACAAATGTAGTACATATAACGAATTTAAAAGGAAAACTATCACGGCTAAGTAGACATCACTAGTTTACGAGTAATCATCGGTTAACTTATAAATACCTATTTCTGTGAGTTTACATTGGGAGCGCTGGCTTAATCTTAAAGATATACGTACGGCCATTATGGGCAACTACGGAACCCTACATTGCGCGTGGCCCGACACGCACTTGGCCGGTTTTTTTTAATGAACATTTGTGGACAATTTTATAGTATTTAATTTTTATTGTGAAGCATACAAATTGAACCTCAGACTTTAAATCCCAAATTTAACGTGTTCAATCAGCATTCAATATGGATAAAAAAACTGAAGTAAATCCCGAAGTTACGGATAACATTACATAGAGATACAAGAAAATGCAGGTTCCTTTCTCAGCTCCAGCAACGAAATCTCCCCCAATAACCAGAGTTGATATACATGAAGTAGTCACTGAGGTTTTGAAAGCTGAAAGGGCTGAAATGCTGGTTGAATTCAAGAAATCAATAACATCGCTTGTGAGCTCAGAACTGCAGTCTATTAATGTGGATATACAGAGTGTCAAGGAAGATAAACAGGATGTCAAAGATTCGATGACCTTCATAAGCAGTCAATATGATGACGTCGTAAAAGATCTGAAATCGTCATCAGAAACTTAAAAATAACGAACAGCAGAAAATATAGAACTAAAGAGCAATATTTCAAACTTGAGCGGTCGCATCAACCAAATGGAACAATTTTCCTAAAGTAGTAATGTTGAGGTCCAATGCGTTCCTGAGTTCAAGAGTGAAAACTTGGTATCTCTGATAAAGCATTTGGGATCCATAATAGGATACAATATCAAGGATGATCAAATTTTAAATTGCACTAGGTTTGAAATGAAATGAAATGAAATAAATGAAATGAAATTCGCCTAGGACCAGAGACCATTTTCTGGCATCTACAATCGAATATAACCAAACTCATCGTGACGATAAGTTGAATTCTTCTCACATTGGTTTAGACGGCGAGAAGAAGCCTATTTTCGTCTTGGAGCATCTTTCAACGACCAACAAAGCTCTGCACGCCGCTGCCAGGAGCAGGGCGAGGGAATTGGGCTATAAGTTTGTTTGGGTTAGAGGGGGACGCATCTTAATGAGAAAAGATGAGAGTTCGGAATATGTAGTTATAAGAGCTATGTCAACCTTAGATTAATTGTAGTGTCTTGTTAATTGTCATGTTTTTAATATTTTTTTGTCTAAAATTCTCAACTTTAAATGTTTTTATCAAAATGTAAGAGGCTTACGTACCAAGACACACGGTTTTATGTGCTCATTGTCAACTTGTGACTACGATATAATAATCATAAAAGTAACATGGCTTAACGGTAACAGTAACAGAGCTGTTTGATAGCAGATATTTGATCTATAGACGCGATAGAGAAAGTTCAGGTTACCATAGCAAAAAAGATGGAGGGGGAGTACTAATTACCGTATCTAAGAAATTTAACTCATACCGACTAAAAAGCAGAGAAAGCAATTGTGAAGACTTATGGGTATCTGTTGAAGTTCCATCTAAAGCGTTGCCTCATTCTCGTTCACAACGCTTTTACTTTTGTGCAGTTTATCTTCCTCCTCCAGCATCCAAGCCAATGCTAGAGCATTTCATAGTGAATTGTTATATCCATTTGGATAATAGTAGTGCCTATACCTGTATTTTTGGAGACTTTAATTTGGGTGCAATCAATTGGACAGCGGCAAATCAATCAAATCATATCAATCATCCTGTTGATAGAAATAGTCTTGGCGAAATGTTAATGGATTTCGCCACGATAAACAATCTCCGCCAATATAATGCAATTTCAAACAAAATTGGCAAATTGCTCGATTTAGTACTGGTCAACGCACCCGAATGTAATATTTATGAGACTATCCCGCTGAGTCCCATGGATACTCAGCATCCCCCACTTTGCGTAGAATTAACCTTGAATAGCATAGCTAGACTTAAATCTAATTCTGAAACTAGAAAACATATTTTTTTCAAAGCTGACTACGTATCAGTTAATAAGTACATATTTAAAGACTTGCAATTGGCTGGATTTAATCAATAACTGTGATACATACATACATAGTCTCACGCCTATAACCCCGAAGAGGTAGGCAGAGGTGTATTTCTACACCCACTTTTCGCTAGATATACTTTAGCTGTGATAGTGTCAGTAAAATGGTGGATGTTTTGTATGAAAAAATTAACGCTGCGATATACATGTTTGTACCGGGTCTGGTCAAAAAACACAAATATCCAATCTGGTTCAACAACAGCTTAATTAAATTATTAAAAGAAAAGAACCAGCTTCGATTGAATTATAAAATATAAAAAAACCCGCTGGATTCTATTTCGCTCAAATTAATTAGCAGACGCTGTGACTCTTTGGCAAAGGAGTGCTATAATATTTATATGCAAAGTACGGAAGAGGCTATTGTTTCGAATCCCAAGCTATTTTGGAGCTATATTAAAAGCAAACGTGGCAGTGAGAGTGGTACCCAGTCCGTATGACTAATGGAACCGCGTTTGCCTCGAATGGAACGGAGATCTGTAATCTTTTTACTTTTACTTCTTCCCTGGCATATGGCAATGATCTTTAACCTGCTGACAGTGGCACTGAAAACGTTTGACACCTGACAACTGAAACATACCATGATAATTTATCCTTCTTAACACTGGGTGATGACGAAATTTTAAAGAAATTAACCAGTCTTGATCAATCTAACGGTTCTGGCCCTGATGGGATTCCCCCAGTATTTATTGTTAAATGCGTTTCTCGCTTGGTCATTCCTCTAAAAGTTATTTTTAAAGCATCTTTAAGCACTGAAAATTTCCCCAAACAATGGAAATTGGCCAAAGTCGTACTCCTATTCAAAAATGGCGACATCAATGTAGTGAAAAACTACAAGCCAATATCCATTCTATCTATCTTTGTCAAAGTTCTTGAATCCCTGATTTGTCCGTGCATGCAGCGTTATTTCGCGAGGATCTTACATGAACAGGAACATGGATTTGTCAAATTACGGTCGACATGTACTAATTTGGCTACATAATTATGTTGAAGTGGTGTTCGAAGCTTTAGATCAGGGCTTGCAGATAGACACTGTATACACGGACTTTAACAAGGCATGTGACAGAGTCTCACACAGACTATTAGTAAATAAGCTAAATATGTATGTCGTGTCAGGTTCGATCTTAAAGTGGTTCCAGTCCTATCTCGACGGCAGGAAATTTTATGTCTTAGTGAATGGCATGGCTACCAATCGACACTATATAAGATATCATCAGGCGTTCCACAAGGTTCACATCTAGGACCTATCTTATTCAACGTATTTATAAATGACGTCATTCGATGCTTCAAACACACCACTCCATTCCCTTTTGCAGATGACATCAAGATTGCAAAAACTATTTCTTCATATTCGACTGCCCCCGTAGTCCAGTGGATAGCTAGCGTATGCGACTGCTAATCGGAGGTCCCGGGTTCGATTCCCGGGTCGGGCAAAAGTGTTACTGGGTTTTTCCGAATACTCAGTAGCAGCCCGGAGTCTGGTGATGTGCCCGGTAACGGCAATAGGCTCGCCCCCTATTACGCGGGACCTAAAAATTCATGGCGAAATGTGGGTGTAATATTTACATACCCTTCGGGGATACAGGCGTGAGACTAAATAAAATTAAAATAAATTTCTTCATATCTCGATGCCATACTTATGCAGGAAGTCGTTAATAGACTATCTATGTGGTGCTCCCAAAATGGAATTATGCTAAATTGCCAGAAATGTTATCACATTAAGTTTAGCCGTAAAGCGCAAAACACAAACACTTCATATAGTATAAACGGAAGTGTTTTAACAGAAGTAACAGAAATTTGTGATTTGGGTGTCTTATTGGACGGCAAACTAACTTTCATACCGCATGTGGACAATATTGTAAAAAAAGCTCTCCGTAGCTTGAGATTCGTTCTTCGCAATAGCAAAAAGTTTCGCAAACTACCTATCAACTAAAAAGATGCTCTACTATAGCTTAGTCCGCAGCGTTCTTGATTACTGTAGTGTCGTTTGGAGGCCCCATTATGCGGTTCACTCACTTAGAATTGAACGCGTCGAGAAACGGTTTATATATCACCTGGGTTATGTAGCTGGGATTAACAAAAAAATAAAGAGCTACAATGAAAAGCTTATTTTTTTTTAAATGATCAGTCTCCAAAAGCGAAGAGATATGTTAGACCTGATAGATATGTTTATATATAAATTATTTACAAATAAAATTGACTGCCCTCTGCTTTTAAATAAGTTCTCCCTCAGAGTACCCCATAAACCTCCCCGTTACCCCATTACCCCTTTGGCTCCACCATTTCGATGAACTGCATTAGGCGCGAACTCTCTAATTCCACGCTTATGCAGGCTGGTCAATTCGCGAAGCGACTCATGCGACCTTCACGCAGACAGTTTGTCAGTTTTCTCGCAAACCACAAATAATTGTGCAACTGATCGTGCTTGATTTTTAGTCGTTAAACTTTTAAGTGTGTCCATATTTTTGGGGATTTGTTTTTATTTTTATACTAGCTTTTGCCCGCGGCTTCGCTCACGTTAAATTCGGGGTAACACAAAACTCCTTCATCGTTCGATAGTAATTTTCATTTTAATTCTGTTCATAGGGACTAATAAGAAATATAACCGCAAAGAGTAAGTATTTAAACATTTCTGTAAACAGTATTTTAGGGTTCCGTAGTCAAAAATGGCTAAACACGAAATCCTTTTAGACGCGCTATGTCTGTCTGTCTATCCGTATATCATAGCCACTTTATGCCGAAATTATTCAGTTTTCACCATTTTACCATTTGAAAATTAGTAGGTAGATGTATTCTGTGAACCGCTTTACGACGTTATAGAAAATAAAAAATATTGAATATTAAGGGGGCTCTTCATACATGGAACTGATGTGGAAAAGTGGGTCGTTAAAAATTACTTTGAGGTTCCTAAAACCATTGTGTCTCAAAGTCAATCGTTTGAAATATATACGGTTCCAAAGTGGTAAAATGGGTGTGTGTGACCCTCTAACTTTTAAAGTAAAAGAGTGACAAATCTAAAAAAATATATGCTGTAGAATTTATTAGTTTAAATACAATTAAATGCATTAAAACTAACTTTAAGTAATTGGCTATTTACACATATATTAAAACAATAATTCCTATACTTAAATAACTAACAAATAAAAGGCAATACATAAAAAAGTAAAAGCAAAATTTAAAGGGCATCATGGAAATCCTCCACATCGCCATCAATTGGAAGCGTGCCCAGAATGCTGGCAGCATTGCCACGTTGTATGGCAATGCTGATCTTTTGTGCCAAATACAGGCTGTAGATCGTTATAGAAACTTCAAACGAAAATTGGTTGGAACGATATGTAGTCAGCAGTTTTTGATAAAGCACATCTTAAAAACCGCAAATATAGCTTTATCGCTTATACAAATATTATTAATAGTTAGTCGAAGATAATGGCTATAGTAAGTGGATACCTCCACTACGGAACCCTTAATAATGTTTCATCCTAGGTGTGACTTGTAGTCGTTTGCCAACAAAGCAACAAAAATACAAAGCTTTGCCGCAGTAACAGGACTGGAACACCAACGTTCAGTCTCAAGTTGCGTGAAGGTACTCCTGATAATTGTAAGAAGTTCAGAAACTCTATAGGCTACGAAGAAACTTGGTCAGTATTCATGACATTATCTACCGAAAGGTGCTCAACAACATCACTTTGCATACAGTCAAATCTCAAAGCCATGGTCCGATATATCTCTATACACACTTTCACATTTATGAGTAGAGAATATTGGTTCAGCCGGTGTAGCGTGAAATTGATTCATACATACACATTTTCGCATTTATACCTAATATTAGTAGAGATTAGCCAAGGCTGTTACAATATTTTTTAGCATAGACTAATATATTATAACTTGATTATTAGTTTATAAAAGTAAGCGGACAAAGTGATGACAGTGCACCATATGACAATGTATAATGTGACAGTACTGACAGATGGCACATGCGCAGCACTCAATTATTACAACGCTTGCGTTCTTACTGTCATTAGGAGTCGGTAGGAGGTTTGTCTCTACAAACTTCGACCCTCTCTAAAAGTCCTACTAGATTATTTTTGCATTTTATTGTATCCTATGTGTTTTTCCTGGTTCTGAGCTACCTCTCCACCAATTTTCAGCCAATTCGGTTCAGCCATTCTTGAGTCATAAATAGTGTAACTATAGTATTTTCGCTGTATGATGATATGCATGACAGTTCATGACTGACAATTATAGTGATGTAACCTAAGGAAATTTAAGCGATTATTTATAAATATCGAATTATTTGGCAAAGGACATGGAATCGTACGTAGTTACCGATTTTAGATCTTCGAAATAAATTCATATTAAAAGTGTTTTGGCATATACATTCACAAATTAAACGCAGTAATTTTAAAATATTTTTTTTAATATTCACTCAGTATATAATATATAATACAGTCACTGTCACTCGAAATAAAACCTTATATCTGAATCAGAATCTTTTCCAACTGAGATAATTAATTGCTGATCTCGAATTCGGTCGAGGTCAGCAATTAATTATCTCAGGGACATATTTTATCCCAGTCGGTAAATATTGTCGATTGTGTTTTTCTACAACTAATTAATTTTATCAATGTAGGGAACTCATTTCTCTTATAATACCCATAAATATGGTTTCGGATTGCCACCACATCGAAAGTATCTATGTCAGTTATTGAAGCTTTACGCTCACGTTTCTCCAGAGTGGACAGCTTCTTGTCTTCAAAACCACTTTCTCCGAATTTTTCTTTGGTTATTCGAGAAACTGTAGCCTTGCCGATGTCCAGAGCTGCCGCAACTCTATACACAACACTGTCGATCGGTTTACCGAGCCCCCGTCTGCACGCTCTAGTTCAAAGGAGGTCCTCAAACGAAGCACTAACTCACGGCTTTTAGAGTTTAAAACTATCTTTTTTGTTGTTTTCGGCATTGTACGTACCAAATAAAACACAACAATAAGATAAAAATTTACACGCCAATCAGACAGAAACACAAACCGCATACAACGCAGATGCACTCGTACTGACGTATTCGATTACAAGATGGCCGCTCCTGTTCATCGAGTTCATGTCGATTCAATGGTGTCAATCTCTACTGACAGAGGTTCCGTTTCATGCATCTGACATTTTGAGGATTATATTTTATTATATTTAAATAATTTTTTTACAGTTAATAAAAATTATAAAAATAGAGAGTGACATACTAGTATCAATTTACTTTGTAATTTTTAATAGATATTTTTTTTAATAATTGTTTCTTTTTGCCAATTTATTTTCATATGATGAAAGTAGTATGCGTAATATGTAAAATGAGAACTGTCACGCATATCATCATACAGCGAAAATACTATAAAACGACTTTCTTTTATATATATAGATTTGTTAGGTTCATAGTATTATATAATTTTTTTTATCGTCCTTTTGCGCAGGTAAACACTTAGCATGTTGTGTTTGCCTATAATTATTGTGCAGTATTAAGATAAGCATATTTGTAAGTTAATTTACCATAAACCACTGTAACAACTGTTGGCAGACCTCAATAAATAAAATAAAAAATAAAAAAATCATTGTCGTGGCCTGGTCCCAATTTATTTGGGGTCGGCGCAGTAAGTCCTTCAGTTCCATATTGCATACTTCTTTGTCGCCAGTTTTGAGCGTTTAATACTTACTCTATCATATCCATTCTAACACAGTCCATTCATCTTTTCCTTGGCCGCCTTCTCCCTTTTCGTCCCTCTACGTGCATATTCATCACTTTTTTACCTACGTACTCTTCGCATAACACTTCCATACCAGGCCAATTGACACCCTTTCAACGTTTCATCTATGGGCGCTAGTTCCATACTACCTTTAATGTAATCATTCCTAATTCTGTCCATTCTTGTCACTCCACACATTCACCGTACCTAACATTCTCATCTATGTCACATGCAATCGTTTCTCATACATCTTCTTTGTAGGTCAACACTCAGCTCCATACAGTAATATGATTTATGAATGGTAAATATATAATAAAACAATTAGAAAGTCCAGTAGCATCTAAGTAGAACAGCATTTTAGAAGGCGTCCTACTGGTGAGTAGGTCTAGTAAGGCTTCATTGAAAGCTTTTATATTTTCAGATATAACATACCTATTCAATGTGTTTCAGAAATCGGAGCGTAATTTAGAGAACTTGTGTTCGACATCGTTTACTGCGGCGGCTGTTCTTATAGGCACGGGATTTCTCATGTGGAATGCTGGTGACGTCACCGTGGAGGTTGGTGTTGAACTCTCGAACGTCTCACAGATTAAGATGAAGATTGTAACACCGTTTTAGAGTTTTTAGTATCGTTTCCATTGTAGCATTAGGTACCTATTCCTTTTCTGTCCCAAGCTTTCAACTTGGAATCCGATTCTAATTTAACCAGATTTGACAATATCAGCTACACATAACACTCTTTTTAATTACTTTTTTCACGGATGTGTTTATAATATTCGTTTAATGAAATCGTTGGTAAATTATTCCTTATAAACAACAAATAACGCTGACAAATATTTCAGGCGTCTCATCTGTCGACGGCGATCTATTTCTCAGGGTGGCACAACTGCCGGGGCGCATCCTCCATCCGCGTACGCAATCTAGTCGTCATCACTATGAACCACGCACAGGTAACATTTATTTGGGAACGGTGAATGTTGGACTGTATACTTACTCTTAGCGGTAGAGTCCAACACAGTTGTTGTTTAGCTGACAGTGCCTGGCACACCACTCGACTGGTCCCCGAACGAGCGACCTAACCATAACGATTATGGTTAGGTCGCTCGTTCGGGGACCATCATCAGCCCTGTATATAACTGTCCCACTGCTGGGCACGGGCCTCTTTTCACTATGAGAAGGGTAAGGCCGTAGGCCTACCCATAAGCATTCCATTAATATTCTTAATTTAAAAACTGTATCATATTATTCTTATGAAGTTACGTTGTTGTATTATGTACCTAGTTGGATAATTTCAATATAACATGTGTTCATTATAACATTGAGTCTTAGATTCATTGAGTGGTTCTTTCAATTAAGGTAATAAAAGTGGGTGTAACGAAAAATCACTTCTAATTAATAAATGCTCTGGTTGTAATATTTCAAGACATAACTTTGTATTGGTTTTTATTGCAACGCACGCATTCAGGAGTCTATGATTTGGAAATTTGTGTGGAGAAGTGATCGAAGCCAAAATTACGGTTAAATTTTCCCCTAGCAATAAATACGTAGCTATTAAAAGTAAGAAATAAATAAATGTATCTAATGAAAGCACATACTTAGGCGCTTCGTTCATACTTAATTTATTTATTATTGTCTTATTTTTGTAGAGACCCGTCGTGCTGAAGGGTCTCGGATACATCGGCCTGTCATATGAGTCATACCTAACGGTAAGTAACTAATTAGCCGTCAGTTATAATCATAATTAACACATTAAGATTTTTCTATCTGTTATCTGCGACTTTGTGCTCGTGGAAAATTTTACGATGACCCACTTTGAAAAGGCTTTGTTTAAATCCGCCCTTCATTCAGTCCTACCTTAACCTGACTCCTACCTTACCCTGACTGAACTGAGAATTCGCAGTAAGCGTAAATGATTTAGGCAATCGTAATTGTTCAATCAGTCAGTGCTTATTACATGTATTTTTCTGATTTAACTATGACTTGTCCGATTATTGCATAGCTTAGTACGGGCTCTGTCCGTGTGATGACGGATTAAGAATACGGAATGTCACCACCCCATATCATCCCATGGGTGTCGTAAGAGCCGACAGAGGGAACATATTATGCAGAGAACAGCACTGTAAGAGAAGGAAAACTTGATACAAACCTTATACCAACCCGTTTGGCCAGCGTGGTATAGTAGGCCAATTCCTCCTTTCAAAGGAGAGGCCTAGTCCAGCAGTGGACAGTTAAAGGCTGATGATGATGATGATGATGATAGTACGGGAGGCGGCGCTTGATTCGCCAAGGAATTGTATACCGAATGAAATGCACTTGTAGCAGTTGCTTAATGTTTAATAATCAGCAATATGTGTGTCAGTCGCCGCACCTGTGGTGGAGCTAAAAGATATATCACATATAAAAAAACCGCAAATATAACTTTGTAGTTCATACTAACACTGGAAAACAAAGTTATTTTTGGAAGCGAAAACGTAATAAAGATATTTTTGGTAGGTATGTTCAGTGGATTCCTCTATTACGGAACCCGTTATAAGCGAGTTTGACTTGCATTTGAGTTTATTATAAAGGCGTTGACATAAATAATGACACTTTCTGCTATGCGTGAATAACCTGACTTAAAAAAATGTTTCGATAAATAAAGTGCGAGTCGAAATCGCTTATGAAGGGTTCCGTAATCGAGGGCTTCACTGAACAGACCCATATTTTTTTTACTGATGTCGAATTTCGAGTGTTTCTCGAACACCCGTCTGTCCGAGCAACGCTGGGCGTTCCCGTACACCCGTGTGGTCGGCCAGCACAGGACGGGTGTTGGCTAAACGGATAAGTCACGCAATACTGTCTTCATAAAGCAAATGTTGGAAAAGATAAGTATTTTTTTATAGACTCACGCCTGTATCCCCAAAGGGGTAGGCAGAGGTGTAATATTACACCCACATTTCGCCATGAATTTTTAAGTCCCACGTAATAGGGGGCGAGCCTATTGCCGTACCGGGCACATTACCAGACTCCGTGCTGCTACTGAGAATTTTCTAACGGAAAAACCCAATAACACTTTGCCCGACCCGGGAATCGAACCCGAGACCTCCCAATCCCAAGCGCACATTAAATTTAAAGATAAGTATTTGATGGTAAAATTCATTTGTTTCAGATCGTTAAGTCATCATACTCCGTTTTTTCAGTACTGTTTTAAAAAAGTTTATATCGGCTAAAAAATAGATAATATAGCATCACTAAAATTGCAATTAGATACTTATGTGGAATCTGAATTGTGCACTTACGAAGAATTAGACACAATTAAGTCAATCAACTAATCAAATAAATATTCGCAAACGCAAATTGCTTGTCAATTATACCTACAATCCTTTTCCCACTCAGTTATTCGTTATAACTACATAATACTGCAATTTCCGTGCATTATACGATACATAATAAATAAGTCGAGTCTTTATTCGAACAATTAGACAGGCAATCCACGGAACTAATGCCATGCAAGCGATTAAACTGATGACGCAGCAGGGGTAGGCCCGACAAGGTGGACCGACGATCTGGTTAAGATCGCGGGAAGCGGTTGGATGCGGGCGGCTCAAGAGCGGTCTCTGTGGAGAGCATTGAGGGAGCTCCATATCCATTAGTTAACGTCTCTATGCCGAAATGATGGTGATGACGAGGAAGTGATTAAATTCATAATTTCTGCTGAAAAGGCCTCTGCTGATCATAGGGCGCCCTGTAGTTCGTAGATGCTATAATTGACTGGCCCGTTGGTCTTGCGGTTAGAGAGCCAGAGTGCTGAGTCAGTGGTCGTGGGTTCGATTCCCACTTAGGACAAATCTTTGTGGGATAAACACGATGATTTGTTGTGTCTCTGGGTGTAATCTATCTATAACAAGCATGCAAGTAGATATTTTGCTGATTGTTCATAAATCTTACCGGTTCTTGAAAATTTACATGACAATCAATCAGATAGTTTTAAGGGATACAATTTGCTCCTGAAGTTATGATCCACCTTCAAGCAGGTACTTGCCAGTAGCTCTCGGAATTCTCAGATGCATGGAAATAATTGGTAGAGGTGACGGCGCATAGTTTATGTATTCTAGTGACATCGCTTACTGTCAAGAAAGTCGTCCTAGACTACAGTCTAGAAAATGATCTTATCGCGCGGTTGCACATATTGAACCAACGCGTCGCTTCGTTATGTGTGATATGTCGAAGAAAATCTCTAAGTTAAGGCTTAACGAAAAAAAAATGCACCAAAAAAAACTAGCTACTACTATGTACATTAGGTACTGTCGAACAACTTCCCGCTAGACCACCATAGACCAGTTTCTAGTGTGCCTCGACTCTATGAGCGAGCCAAGGGAACTTTTCTCAAACTGGTCCAGCGCCGATTGTACATAGTAGTCGCTGGTTTTTTGTGGTTATAATAGTTTTTTCTTTGGAGGTAAACACTTGTAACGGGTTCAGGAATTAAAACGAAGAAGAAATTCTATACGTTTATTGCCTAGTATTGTCTCACTTCCTATGCACGAGTATGACCGACCAACAACACGACACTGGCCTGAACACTAGGGGTTCCAGTCTCCCACGCTGTTCCCTCCAGTATTGTGCAGAGAAGGCTGCTCGAAGGGCTGCGCGTAGAGGGGCAGATTCTCGCAGACCGTTGACTTCAGCGATTAGGCGCCGGCGGTGTGTGCGCAATGAGCGGGCAGGGCCTGACTCGTCCGACAGCAGTGTCGTCAAAGACGGTGCAGGTGGAAGTGAAAAGAAGAATAGAGCTAGGGTAGCGTAGCCGGAGCCTCAAGGTGGACCTGGAACCTGAAGGAAAGCAGCATTAGGAGAGCCACAACCAATAGAGTCAGGCAGGCGGCGCCAGCCGGCCTCAGCTAGCAGGTAGAGAGAGGGGCAGTACGCTAACGCAGTAAATGAAGTAACTTACCCACAGCTGGGACCAGGATACACGTACGACATAGACGTAGCACGTAGATCATACAGGGTGACGATAAATATGCCGGCCTCTCTGTCGGCCCCTTTATATACCAGAGCTCGCCATCAGAGTTGGTGTCGGTGTATTACCATATATGGTAAACTCCACGAGCATGGACGATGGCCTTCTCTGATTGGCCGAGCGTATGGACAGTATTAGGACGCATATTCGGTAGGTACCGGACATACGTTACACACTTGTAGGGCTTTTATAATTTTTTTCATGTCAATTATAGAAAATAGATTAGGTACATACTATACCAAATAGCGAAAACGGTAATAATAAGCTAATAACAGGTACTGTATTGTGACATTTGTGACGATAAAATCAAAATCTTCATAATAATCTGCTGGTCATGTCAGCCTAGAGTCGTCCACTGCTGGACATAGGCCTTCCCCGAAGTTCTCCAATCTACTGGTGTTTCATAAAAATTATCGTTTTGCGGTAGCGCTCACAGCGAGACCGGGCTTGCCGATCTCTGTTCTGGTCTCAGTACAAGAAAACTCCGTCACCGGGGATGAATCCTGGCATCTGGAAACC
The DNA here is from genome assembly GCA_944739405.2 of Euclidia mi. Lineage (NCBI taxonomy): Eukaryota > Metazoa > Arthropoda > Insecta > Lepidoptera > Erebidae > Euclidia > Euclidia mi. The sequence continues at coordinate 75,082,764 of OX123184.2, read as the reverse complement.
CTGATATAACGTTATACCCACAGTCCACCAAAGCAACATACATACATAGTCTCACGCCTATAACCCCGAAGAGGTAGGCAGAGGTGTATTTCTACAGCCACTTTTCGCCAGATATACTTTAGTCCCACGTAATAAGGGGCGAGCGTATTGTCGTACCGGGCACATTTCCAGAGTCCGTGCTGCTACAGAGAATTTCGTGACAGAAAAACCCAATAACACTGCCCGACCCAGGAATCGAACCCGGGACCTCCCGATCCCACGCGCACATTTATGCCGCGAGACCAACGAGGCAGTCGTATAGGGTTTGATGTCGAGTTTTCCGTCTCTACGCAAAGATGGTATTTGCATCGTGTTATCCCTTAGTCGCCTCTTACGACACCCACGGGAAGATAGGGGTTGGTGACACTTGTATCCTATGCCGTCAACCACACGGCTAGCACCAAAGCAACAGTGACATTTATTTTTGAAAACACTGCAGTGTACTAATGTTCCGCAGATATTTCGCTACTGCAATAGTTTCTCAGATTCGGTGCCATTTAAAGCATTCAGTAGGCTGTGTCTGTTAAATATTTTTGAAGCACCTATGAAACAATATATGCGAAGGACGTTATGGAGTATGCAGGGAAACGAAAGATTGCGATATTAAGCCGGCGTTTTATTGATTGAGCTCTGGAATAATTGTAGACCCAGCCTTTTTTGTAATTTTATATACTGCTTACTTATATACATTATGATAAAATCTGGAACCTAAAAATATCATTAAACTTTACGAGTCTTAAGGCTCCATCAAACAGAACGCGTTCTCAGCGCGCGTCAAGGCGTTAACCTGTCACCGCGCTATAGCAACGAATAAATTGTATTGTACTTTCTTGTGTGGTGACAGACTTAAAATTCTAAGTGATACTACGCCATTTGAATCCGTCGGTGATATAAAAGGCAGCTAGGCAAATTACATGAATAAAATAGTCTATTTTGAGGAGACGGAGCACTCGACATCAAACTCTATACCATACTCTCGTGTCGAAGATGAGGATAGGCCTATGTACAGCAGACTAGACTAGACTTGGAAAGGCTTTAGGGTGATGAAATTTATCGAAATACCCGTGAAGAAGGTAAGAAGAAATCTAAGGTAAAGGAACCAATCATGAACAGTTTAAGAATGAAAATTGAGTTTATTTGCCTTTATTGTTTCTATTTATTTAAAAAACAAAAACCCTTATTGAACTGTAGTGAGGGGGGTAAGAAAGGAAATACGTCTTGATTGCATACTTCGTTTATTCCGACTGTCAGGGTCACACAACAGATGGTTCAAATTATATTTTGTATACCTACATACACTACACCTCCACCCTTCTTGATTCTTTCAGATGCTTATCTTTATATAATGTAATAATAATTAATTAGCCTTAATATTTATGACATAACCTTAAAATTATTACGAACAATAAATTTACCTCTAAATTAAATATACAACAATCAATCTTAATCAAACTCGAAACCATATCTAGCTACTTGTTTACGCACTCTTTTTGGCGTTAACTCGGACAACTTTGGAGATGGCGAACAGAGTGTAGACTTATTATCTGAGCTATCGCCCTGCACTAAGGGCTCGATCACATTTTCTGTCTGTAGGCTTAAGTCATCTCTACTTTCATCCACCACCCTGCGCGGCGGAACGACATTCTCACCTCTATTCGCCGCTGAGTCACCAGACTCATTATCAGGACAAGCAACATCAGAGAAACGCGACTTACGACGACGTATTTCATATACATGACGTTTTATAAATTGACCGTTATCATCTTCCACGTTATACCTTCGAGAACCTTCCCTGTTATGAACCTGAACTTTAATCCATTTGTCTTGCTGACCATAACCCCTTGTCCAAACCATATCGCCTTGCTCGAAGTCGCGCCTCACGCCACCGGCGTTCCCAGCCTGCCTATCCTGCGCAATATGTACTTTATCCCGTAAAGCTTGGTCGTCCCATATTAAATCCAAACGTGAACGTAATCTACGTTTTTGTAATATCATTGCAGGTGTTTCGCATGTAGTGCTATGTATAGTATTCCTGTAGGTTAAAAGGAAAGTTTGCAATGCGACGTCAATGTCTACCCAATCCCGACACGCTTTTTTTATAGCCAGCTTACATAATTTAACAGCGTTTTCTGCAGCACCATTCGAAGAAGGATGGTAGACAGGTGAGAAACTTTGCTTAGTTCCATTATGTTTTTAAAACTCAGTAGTACAAATACTTACAGATAAATTAACTCAGCTGTACGATAAGCATGCACCAATCCGTGCCATTAAATTAAAACATCTACCTGCACCTTGGCTCACTGATGAAATCAAAATATTTATGTCTAAGAAAGCTGCTGCCAAGGCGAAATATAAATATCGTCCAACCCCTGTGAATTTGGAAAAATACATTAGTGCCAGGAATCTCTGCAATAAGGTGTGTAGGAAAGCACAGCGCCACCATATTCACAAATCGGTTGAAAATGGAGATCCAGTTAAAATCTGGAAATTTTTGAGAACCTTGGGAGTTGGCAAATCACGCAATGACACAATCCCCAAAGATATAAATATCGATTCGCTTAACGCACATTTCACTGCTTCGTCCAACTTTGATGGGACAACAAAAACAAACACTTTACAAGATCTTTCACGTATCCCAACTCCCAAATATTCCCCATTTGTTTTCGAGCAATTTTCCGGCTGTGATGTTAAAAAGAGCATAATTTCGATCTCATCCAATGCTGTTGGCAATGACTGTATCAGTCGAAACATGATCCTACCTATCCTTGATGAAATCCTGTCTGTCCTTTGTCATATCTTGAACTACTCTGTTACTAGCGGTGTCTTTCCATCAGCATGGAAAGATGCCCAAGTAATTCCGATACCTAAAAAATCCAAACCCTGTTCCTATACTGACTTCCGTCCAATATCCATACTACCCTTCCTTTCCAAAGTCCTTGAGCGTCTTGTACACGCACAACTCTCTTCTTTTCTTTCCAAGAATGCTCTCCTGAATCCTTTCCAATCCGGTTTTCGCCCTGGACATAGTACCACCACAGCATTGGTTCATATTACTGATGAGATAAGGCTGGGCATGGATGGTGGAAAACTCACGCTACTCTCCTTACTTGATTTTAGTAACGCATTTAACACTGTGGATTTCCACATCCTGCTTGCCATACTCCGCTCTATTAACATATCTCCAACGGTAATTGACTGGTTTCGTAGTTATCTGTTTGGACGCCGACAGCGTATACGCGTTGATGAGTCGTACTCCTCATGGTGTAATACATCTGTCGGTGTACCGCAGGGTGGAGTGCTATCACCATTACTTTTCGCAATTTTCATAAATTCTATCTCCAAAAACTTACTTTCGTCCTACCACCTTTATGCAGATGATTTACAGATATATTCACAGGCACCACTTGGGGCGATTTCAGAGGCGTTTACTAACATAAACTTGGATCTGGCGCAAATTTGTACGTGGAGCAGAAAGTATGGCCTAAAGGTGAACCCGTCAAAAACTCAAGTTATTCTGATCGGCAGTTCCAGGATAATTTCCAAGGTAAACTGGCCGCAGCTGCCTCAGATTGAGTTCGACGGTAAAATCTTAAGAATCTCAGATAGTGTAAAAAACCTAGGTATTTATCTGGATAAAACTTTATCATGGGGAATTCAAATACAGGAAACAAGTCGCAAACTGTTTGCCTCAGCAGGATCGTTGCGTAGGCTGCGGAACTTTCTTCCCACAACCACCAAGATTGCGCTTGCACAATCCTTGCTTCTCCCAATACTCGATTATGCCGATGTCAGCTATCCTGATCTTAATGAGGACCAACTTGATAAACTTGAGCGTCTCCAAAATTTCTGTATAAGATTCATTTTTGGTTTACGCAAATATGATCATGTATCTGAATTTCGATCTAGGCTCAAGTGGCTCCCAATTCGTCTTCGCCGGAATACCCATATTCTTATGTTACTGTATAATGTGTTATTTAATCCAATTTCCCCTACATATCTCAAAGAACGTTTTAAGTTCCTCCATGACACACATTCAAGGACCTTGAGGTCGTCGGAGGATCTGAGACTGCAGATGCCAACCCATTCCACAAACTTCTACGACAAATCCTTTGCTGTTCAAGCTGTACGTTTGTGGAATGCGCTTCCGGTTGAAGTTAGGCAAGCAAAAACAGCGAACATATTTAAAAATGCATTAAATAAGCACTATTTGTCACTTTAATCTGTTATCTATAATTATGTATATAAGTATATTATGTTTTATAATGGAATTATATATATATATGTATGTATTATAATTATGTATCGTTAGTATGTATATATGTTTTATTTTGTATGTATACCTTATGTTTTTTTTTTTTGTATATGTATTTATATAAATATATATAGGTATCTACATATGTATGTACATTGCATTCAAATAACTATAAGATTCCACATATATTTGATAACTACACCATCAAACCTATCCTTTCCAGTCTGTCCATCCTAAGGTTGCCTGTAAGAAATCGCATTTTGCGATAAGGCCGCCCTTGTGCATTTACTATTTTTATTTTTGTAAATTTAAGATATCTGTACATAATTTGTAACAATTGTATTTGCGCAATAAAGTTGTTATCTATCTATCTATCTATCTATCTAAATTCCCTCCTGGTGAATGGGGGACCTTGGTCCGAAACTAATTCGGCGGGCAGGCCGAATCGAGCGGAAGTAGCTCGAAGAATTTTTATAATAGCTGATGCATTGGTGTGTGGCGTCTCAAAAGCTTCAAGCCATTTCGATGTTAAGTCCACTAATATGAAAAAGGTTTTACCCTTGAAAGGTCCTAGAAAATCTATGTGTAAGCGTGTCCACGGCTAAGGTAAATACGGCCAATGTTGAGGTGCCGAACGAGCCGACGCGTCTGCCTCCCGCGCACACGTTTCGCAGCTACGACACATGGCCTCCACATCATCATCGATACGCGGCCATCACACATAACTCCTAGCCCAGCTCTTCGTCTTAACTATACCTAGATGGTTACAGTGCAATTGTTTTAGTATTATTCGCCTCAATGATTCGGGTATAATCATTCGATATTCCCACATAATACAACCACCCTCTATATATACCTAATTCATTTTGCCCAGTAAAAATGGCTTTAGCTCATCATCATTACAATAATGTGGCCAGCCCGATTCTATGTAAACTTTAATTTTACTAAGTATAACATCCCTAGAGGTAGCCTAAAGATATAGGTAAGTTTTCAACAAAAGGGGAATGGGCAAAAATGTATGGAACGTGATACCCGCTCCAATAGTCATCATTAATATATCATTGAAAAGACATTTTGATGCATAAAAACGTCTACAATGGCGCTTGTCCCTATTCACGTTTGGGAAGCAGTAATCTCACTAACTTTTATAAATGAGAATTTACTACAAACTATTTATATTAGTAAAATAAAGCTGGAATAAGATAGAATTAGACGATGATATAACACACTTAGGATTCTATGATTAAAAGAAGTAAGAAAACAAGTTCTTCAAATAAAAATCATATATTTTAGCAATAAGTGGGTAGATTTAAAACAATACATATCGGTATCAACTATAACAGCATTGAGGAAAGATGCCGGAGCAGTAAATCCCGTATGCCTCGCATCGTCTAGGTACCATACGATGGACACTATAAGTGCGCAAGTGCCCATCGTATGTTTTGATTGATTCGGTTTAGATTGGATAATATTATTTGCACTGTTGTTCAATATATAACAAAAATGTTTTTATACGGACATGTCGCGACTGGATTCATCCACGCAAAAGCCAGGCATCTTCATGTATGCCATAGTCTGGCAGATCTTCAAGTGCTCCCTCTCTGTACGTATTAATTATAATATACAGACCATTTGATAAATGCTCGGCACAGTAAGATCTTGCCAGCTTGAGTTGGTATGTAGTTGGTAGCACTAGTAGAATTTTACCGTCATTGAAGGGAAGTTCTCTCTCTGGCTCGCTACCATTCTCTGAAAACCTACTCTTCTGTGACTAAGCAGTTTTCTCTCTACATACATATGCAGAAGATTCGGGGTATCTATTTTCTGCCTTATGATATTGACTTCGTCTGCGAAGGAGGGGTGCATGGCAAAATCTGACGTAAACGCGTTATTAATAGAAAACATGAACTGAAATGCATAAAATATTACCTTGGTACTCATTTTCTTACATAGATAGGTGGTACCTAATATACTCGTATATATATATTTATCACCGGGGCCACGGGACTGTCTAAACAGGTTACCATGGCCCTGGAACGCAAAGGGAAACCGTAGGAACAGGGTTTGTATTAGTCAGTAAGACTGTCGTTTATCTCCAAACGTAATCAGACTTGAGACTGGTGGCTATAGTAAATATTGTTCCTGTTGGTAAGACCTTTTAAACGATACTACAATCATATCTATTGGAGCCGGGTACCATTTTGCCCATTCTCCTTTACGTATGTTGTTTCTTGAACCGCACTCTTTTTAGAATCTGTGGACGGCAAACGCGACAAGGCGTTAGCGCAATTTTTCTTTGACGAAACGTATTCAATATCGTAATTGTACCCGGATAACAGAATGGCCCAACGTTGCAATCGAGAGGTTGACATAACTGGTATACCAACCTTGACACCAAATATATGTGTTAGGGGTTTATGATCCGTTCTTAATTTAAACTTTCTCCCGTAGACGTATTGATGATATTTACGTGTTCCGTGAATAAAAGCTAACGCCTTCCTATCAATTTGCGAGTAGTTACGTTCAGCCGCGGTGAGTGAGCGCGAGGCGTATGCCACGGGCCGCTCGCCGACCGACGTCACTTGCGACAGCACTGCTGCCACGCCCACGCTGCTGGCGTCCGTTGTCAACACGAGTGGCAATTCGGCCGAGTAATGCATCAGGACATCGCTACTTGCCAGCACCTTCTTTACTTTTTGGAATGCGCTGTGACATTGACTAAGGTAGGTGCGGCCATTAAAGGCTGTCGGTTAATAAGGCTAAAGTATCAGAAAAGCAACTAAAAGTAATCCCACCCGACCGAAGTCACAGTCATAGGTAGCTAACCACCCCAGATGGCGACCAAAACTTGTCACGTCTCGCTTACCCTCGTGCTGCCACCGGTGCTGCGTCATTCGTCGTGGTTGATGGACCCTCAGCTCGAATTATAATATAACGCCCAAACTAAACGTAAGTAATTTTTAAAATATTATTTTTTTTTACATTATTTTGCAGTTTAATTTTCTATTAGTTCATGCTTTAGAGGCCTGCGTTGTACGATGGTATCAATTAGACTGAACAATTATATTTAAAAAAAAATCTTTACAAATTGGTCGGTGGTTAATAAGGCCTATAAAATTCGACCATAGGCTTTATTACCCTCTTCTATGGCATTATCAAGAGAATATGTTAATTGAATGCCTTCAGAAATGTAATTTTAACTGTTTTGTAATTGATTTATGGCTTTTAGAGACTACTTATAACGTTTCCGACTTACCTGTGTCACCTGAGCTTCCCATCCATATGCAGTCTAAGATTCTTAACCGTGGGATGCAGATCGACGATAGTTCCGTTAAAAAAGATAGCTGGTAGTGTACTGGTAATTATGGACAGTCAAGTCCCCAATAATGGATTTATGAACAGTGTCTAGTCTTGGACATCTAAATTAAAAAAATCTCCAAAATAAGTCTTTGTACACTATCTAATAGATGATATTTTGTTACTGGAAAATGGTTTTCAGCCATGTATAAAACCCAGATGTCTTATCTCCGAAACTGTGCACCGCTGCGCTGGAAGACGTCTTCAAGCTTCTGGACTAGGAAGGACTCGGCATCAACATCAACGGCGAGCACATCACTCACCTTCGATTTGCTGATGATATCGTAGTCGTGGCTGAGACCATGGAGGACCTCAGCACAATGCTCGATGGCCCCTGTAGTGTTTCCCAACAAGTAGGTGTTAAGATGAACATGGACAAGACGAAAATCATGTCTAACATCCATGTTGTACCTGCTCCTATTCAGGTTGGGAACTCTACACTCGAAGTTGTCGACAAGTACGTATACTTGGGACAAATAATCCAATTGGGTAATCTCTAAATCGGTCTGTGATGAAAACCTTGGGGGAGGCCTTTGTCCATTTGATCCTTACTATAATTTCGTTTGGATGCCATATTGCTACCTGCCACAATAAAATATAACAGTTGGTGAATCTCATGTCATGTCATGAACACCCAGTCTTGGACAGCCGTCCATCATTGGGTATGAATGTTGTAATTATAAATTTGTAAGATGTTAAGAATAGTCTTAATTTACATAGCTGAAAAAAACAATATTATAGCAGACTTAAACAAATCTAGTGATGGACAGAAGTGTCCATGATTGGGTAAAGATACAATTTAGTTTCCAGTCATAAACACAAAAAAAACAAACGATATTAGAGGTTAGACAATCAGGTTGTTTGCAGTTATAATCCAAATATCAATGGTAAATCATTAAATAAATTGCCAAGCGTTCACAATATAATGTAAAATTTTAAAAATTCCGCGTAACCAACCTGCATTAGGCTTCAGATTAGGATAGGAGGAGACTTAGCGTCCAAAAGCAGATCATTTGGTACAGGAAATTTTTATATGTGGATGTGCATAAGCAAAGCCTAGCTAAAGCTTATCCTTAAACTCTATTTTCCTATCCACAACTTTGTTTTTCCACAGACTATTGGACTGGCTTCAGCTGGATTGTTATGTATAAGGTATTGATATATAACTTCGTCATCGCAAAAAATGGCAAAATCAAAATATTGTGTTACATATAAAACACTGCGAGATTGTAGATCCCTACAGTTGCAAAGAAATACTATTTTTTTTAAATCAAATGCAGCTTTTATTCAATTAATTATATTCAAAATGCTGCCATATCTTAGATCCTCAAACGGAAACTAATGTAAGGACAATATTTGCATTTATTTGGATGTTTATAAAATATTTACAAAAGCTATGAACGAATTTTGTATATTTTTATGTAAAAATGTATATTGCATGTGCTTGTTGTCTGTTAATCGATTGAAGAAAAATAAATAATGTACTTTGTATTTTTTGTTTTATTTTCTGGTTTATACAGGATAAACCAAAGCCCTTGGTCTGTGGTATAAACGTTTTCACAAACATTGATAAGTAAGATTAGTAAGATCTTTCCATAAATTCATCTACCAAAACACTATCAACCCGCCTGTGGCTCTAGAACTAATATAAAAAAATATAATGATTGAAAAATGAAGTAGGTAACCGTTGACAGTGCACTGGGGAATAAAGAATAGGACGCAAAGTCCAATATCGTCGACATATTTGTGTTGTATCTGAATACCACATGTAAAGCATCTAATGGCGCTGATACACTTGAGCATTCACCTGTAATGAGCATTCTCGCGAATGTTACAAAACAAATGAGTGTGGTTAAGCGAGCATTCTCACGAACATTCGGGCGAGCCTTAGAATATAGATAATACATAGAATTCGCACTACAATGGCGATTAAACCCAGTATTAAATATACTGGGTTTAATGGCCATTTCTTCACTTTGACTTATGATTTTAATCTAGGGAAGAATCGTCGTAGTTTGTCACTAATTTTAACTTGACTAGTGATGGGCTTAATCAGATATTATATCGATAATGTTTACAATAGATCCTTAGATTTGGTTTACTCAGAATTAATTTCAAAAGAATGCTGATAAACTCTCGATATCGATAAATAAATTTGAACGTAGGAACAGACACTTGTGCAATTAAATAAACCTGTTCAAATTAAAATCTGCATTTTATGATTTAGAAACGTCATTTGTTTATGTATCTTACTCTAGAAATAATTCATAAGTGAAACTGAAGTAAACATATTGGGTAATACTGCTGTTGTAGTGCTATTTCTATATTTTTCTATATTCTACGGACTATTTGAAAGAGTGTTCGCTAGAATGATCGTGAAAATGTTCGGTTCGATAAAACAGAAAACGGCAAACGCTCGCTGTTCTGTTACAAGTGAATGCTCAGGTATAGCAGCGCCTTTAGAGTGCGGTTTATGACTGCAAACTAACTGGTGGCGCAAAAGTAATGACCCTATTTCGTTCAGCTACAACTTCGGTTCTAAATTAGAAAACTAGAATTAGTTTTTTAAACATATTATATATTTGTGCCATGAAATTTAGTTGCATTTTGATTTAAATATTATGTCTATTAAATGTTGACCTCCTGAGTTGAAGCACATTTGAGCCCTACGAGCCTATTTATGACATTTTCCATAAAAAATATCTAAAATGAGTCGAATGATCTGCCTTTATCTGTAGTTTTAATTGAACTTTATTTTTGGAGGCAGCAAATCAGGTATGACTTATTAAGTAAACATTGTAACCACATTTATTGAATTATCTTTATGAGCAGCAAAACGTGTATAGCTTATGTTAATAGGTATATATAAATAACACATATAGAGATTTTGATAAGATACAACAAGTAAAAGATTATTGTGTAATTTTATAGTTTCTTGCATATAAGAGAAACGATAATAGAGTAAGACATATTTATATTTTGGTATTATTCAATATTAACAGCTTCTCTTGATATATTGGGTGCGTGGAAACAATATGTTAATTCAATTTATATAAAACTTTATTTCAAATAGTTGATTTCGTAAACTAACGCCCACACTGGATCAAACAGGTAATAAGTTCGATGCATAATGCTATTAACATAATGGTATGAACACTTACTATAATTTGTTAACCTTTAATCTACCAGAAGACATGAAACTCTTTAACCTTAAAAGGTATGAATTATTTGTAAAGGTTAACTTCGTGACTCACGCTAACTTTTGACACCTACAACATAGTTTTTGCTAGCCAACTGTATCAGGTTACATTCGCATATGAATTATAAACTGCACCTGTAAAACGTAATAGGTAAAGTATATGTAGGGAATGCCGCCATTTCTGCCCTGTTTTCATTAGGAGAAAGGTAAGACCATAGTCTGCCACGCTAGCCACGTGCAAGTTGAGTTTTGTTGGGTTGAACGACTCTCATTGACTTCAGTTTCGAATTAAATATTATTGTTCAGTGGGATAGTCCATATTATCGAGGAAGGCTATATACATAATAACATTACGCTATGAACCACGGGCTCGGCGCAGTAGCCATTCATAACGCGCGTGTAACCCCGGACAGAGCTAGTAATATAAAAGTTTATGGTACTGAAAAGTTCCCAAAACCTTGTGGGGCTGATACACTTTAGCATTCACCTGTACTGAGCATTCGCGCGAATGTTACAAAACAGAAAAACAAACGAGTGTGATTTTGCGAGCATTCTTACGAACATTCTGGCGAAACTTAGAATATAGAAAATACCACATAGAAACCGCGCTATATTTAGTTCACTTTGACATAAGGGGAAGATACAAATGACGTTTCGAATGTTCGTAGGATGTCACTTGTTTTAATTTGACTAGTGATGGGCTTACTCAGATTGAATATCTATAAAAGTATTATGTTTACAATAAATTCTTAGATTTGGTTTACTCAGAATGAATACCGATTGAATGTTGATAAATAATCAGATTAAGTATTTATTTCTTTTTTTATTTATAGACTCACGCCTGTATCCCCGAAGGGGTAGGCAGAGGTGTAATACCCACATTTCGCCAGGAAATTTTTAGGTCCCACGTAACAGGGGGCGAGCCTATTGCCCTACCGGGCAAATTACCGGACTCCGTGCTGCTACTGAAAATTTCCTAACGGAAAAACCCAATAATACTTTGCCCGACCCGGGAATCGAACCCGAGACCTCCCAATCTCACGCGCACATTTATGTCGCGAGACCAACGAAGCAGTCAGATTAAGTAAAATAAGCGAATAAATCAACCATTTTAAACACCAATAGTAAAATTACGATTAAATTTATTTTTTTATTTTACATTTTTGACGAATAAAGGAATTGATATTTATTACATCAGTATTGAGCACTCTATGTGATGATAGTAATTAGTGACAAGATCATTTCCACGTTGGTTGGTTTTCGAATTTAAAACCACGTTATGTATCTCCGACTTTTGGAAATAAGCTATAAGCACAATTTGTTTATTGTTCCTGACTTGATTAAATAAAATAATAAAACGCAGATCTTAATTTGAATAGGTTTCATAAATTATTAATCGGTATCGAGGATTTTTCATTGAAATATACATATATCTGAGTGAACCAGATCTGAGGATTTATTTTAAACTTTATCAATATTCATTATAAGTAGGCCATTCATCATTAGTCAAATTAAAATTAGTGACAACCTACAAAAATTCGAATACGTCATTTGTTTATGTATCTTGCTCTTACACTAGAAATAATTCGTAAGTCAAAGTGAAGTAAATATATTGGGTAAAACTGCTGTTGTAGTGCGGTTTCTATATTTTTACTATATTCTAAGGATTAGAGTGTTCGCTAAAATTATCGTTAAAATGTTTCTGGCAATGTTCCGCTCTGATCGTTGTTCGGTTCGACAAAACAAAAAACGGCTTGCTCGCTGTTCTGTAACAAGTGAATGCTCAGGTGTATCAGCACCATTACGTGAATCTACTATATGTATATTATAAAGTCGTTTGTAAGCTATCTGTTTGGCTGTCTGAGACTCTAATCATTGTAAGCCGGCCTAAACATCGTAGAAGACGCAGATATTCATATCTTATACTAATATATATAAAGCTGAAGAGTTTGTTTGTATGTTTGTTTGTTTGGTTGAACGCGCTAATCGCAGGAATTGCAGGTCCGATTTGAAAATTTTTTTCAGTGTTAGATAGCCCATTTATCAAGGAAGGCTATAGGATATATAGCATCACGCTATGAGCGACGGGAGCGGAGCAGTAGCCTTAAATAACGCGGGTGTAACCATGGGCATCCTCTAGTCTTAAATATAATGCGATTAAAAAACTAATATAATGCATGTAAATCATGAAAGTTTAGAGTTGTTTTAATGCTTAGTATAGAAATAACTTCTGAAGTCTTAAGCAAAGTATTTAAGTGCCATAAATTATCATGATTAGTAGTGCAACTTTCATTTGAATATATTTTGCTTTCAGACAACTTAGACTATCTTGAGGCTAAAATGAGGTAAAACAAGCTACAACCACATATCCATGACTTTTAAAGCCTTACTTCATTTTCGCAAAGGTTGTACACATCTGTTACAAACGCTACGCCATAAGTTCAAGTACACTTTGTGACATAGTTTGTGGTAGATCTTGACTGTACATATTAAATAGCAGTGGAGCAAGAACTGATCCTTGCGAGACCGTTACTTAGCTCTCATGCTACTCGCCCATTCATCAAAGCTTTTAGTACTTTGTATAGTAATGCCTGGTATGGGACGGTATTGTAATCGGTTCCCACAAAACATCTAGCAACGTTGAATAGACGACGTTTTTACTGACTTTTGTGTGTGGCAAGAATATAAGGCTTTTTATTTGCAACAAACTACATTCGTGTTTATATTGTTTGGCGCTTTAATGCCCCTGACATAGCCTGGCTTTTATAGCAATGTGGCTACACTGATGACTTATAGGGACTATGACTAATAGGCCACAAATGTTGATCTCCACATTTGAGGTTCTACAAACTCCGACACTAGAGTTGGCCTCACACTCTCAGGAATAGATGGATAAAGGAGAATGACCAAAACTGGGCTATTTTGTGGCACGTTTGCTTCTAAACCATTCATATCTAGAAAATCTTCTTTTATTTTATAATTTTACATATATTAATTTTAATTTAAAGCGAAACGGGGATTTTTAGTTCAAAATTAAAAGAATCTACGTTGTTCCGGTCGTGACATCGCCATTTCATATTCAAAACTCATTTTGCATATTTAGGCAAATGTTTACAGTTTTTCGCAAACCCCTTTTAATAGGGAAAAATTACATTCATAGTGAAAACAGGGTGACATAACAAAAGTTCTAATAAGCAAAATAACACCAAAATCTTATGATATTTTGAAAAATGTATTGTGGTGAAATATTTTCTATAAATAACTAATATGTTTATCCTTTTTGCAATATATTACCCACGAAATAATGTTTTGTACTTATCGAAAATATGGGAACATATTTATTATACTGGCATCTGTAATGTCTTACGCAAAGAAATATAACCTTATTACTAGTCCAACTCATAGATTATACACTTATGTCCAACCTCTCTGGTCTTACGTCAGTTATTTTGACATGAAAACAGTCAAATTGCTTTTTCACCTATGCTCATCTCTTTATTGGAAAATAAGTATTTGACTGTCGTTTATTATTGAGTTGAACAATCCTTTGTGGACCAAACAAGTTTATTTCGTGTTATCAAGACTCGTGGGTTGACTAAAGTATGAGACAGTCTTTATTGGCAACATTAGTACCTATGTCGTCTGGACTTAGAACAACTAGCCGTGATGAGGATTGTAGTTATGTTAGCTCTTCCTTTGCGGTACCTCGGTATCAACATGTCCGTTCTTTGGACAAGCTATCTGATTCGGAGCTCAATATTTTGCCATCATGGATAGCGCCAGTCTGTGTAAGTGTTGTTTACTTCTCTTCTCAATTCCTACAATTCTCTCGTGCTCTCCTCACCGAATACTCAAACTACTTTAATTGTTTGTTTCAGGAATTGAACGGAGTCTTGTGTTTTGAATGCTACACATTAATTGAAGCCGTTGTAACTTCTGAGGTCACACCTGCACCATATTATTGTATACGGTATACAAGCTCCTGTTTCATTTTGAGGTGATTTATTTGAAGAAGATTTAGGTGTAATAACAAATAAAATGAAGAATAACATAAAATCTGTGTTTCATTTACCTATTAAGCATAAAACAGTGTTGTATTAATGCTAACTTTGTAATAAGGTCCAATGGAATGAGCGTATATTTGCGAACTAGCCTCACTGAAATTCTCATTAATTGTACCACATGGTATTGAGAATTCTCAGTAAGACATATATCAGACTGAAAAAACCGCAAACTAATATAATGTACAAGCGTTTATTTCGTAGCTCCATTTCTTTTTACAACTATTTTCTATATTGTATAATATACATAGAGGCTTCTAATAAATTCCGGTAATATGATTAAATCACATCATCACCGTCCTAGAGTTACCTATGTCGGTTGCATCCAAGACTTCGACGCCTAGGAGCCCTGGGTCCGCTTACTAGTCTAACCAGATATGACAGAATATTAGCTTTACCATAGTCTGACCGCCATAACCCAAAGGGAAAGCGATATTGTATGGTTTAGACCAGTAAGTATCGGTTTATTGGAGGGTACTGACTCCCCGTAACGACGTGCGATTGTGAAAGATCTTCATGACAATTGGGACTGACGGCTTAACGTAAGTACTCTTCGAAGCACGGGCGATAATTAACTAATTTACTACTATTTATATGATTAAATCATGTAACTATAACAATACTTAACCTCAAAATATTTGAAATCTTTCATGTCCGATAGCTAAGAACTGCCGCCGAATATCGTATTAATTTTTTCCTAATTTAATTAGGAGTATATTTACTATATTTTACTGGTCAAATCATCGAGAAGCAAACTTAGCCCGTCTTCCATACAAATGTGGTCATTCTCCTTTGTGGGATAAAATACTGAGACCAACAAATAGTTGTTCCGAATATGGGTAAATTTTGTGCCCTTTCATGAAACTTTTGTGATATACATAAAGACCTCCGCTCGACAGAATTTATGCTCAATATAGAAGAAAATTCCAAACGCAAGGAATGTTTTATTAGCCGTAGCCTTGACATAAATATTTTCTATTCATGTTACCAAGTTAGACAGCCAACGAAAACAAACGAAACAGATCCCAAGGAACCTCATGTTAATGTCGTTAAAACGGTATACGTTGCGTTCCAAACTTCACCCAACTAAAAACATATTCTGTTTTTCTTAAAGTCTTTTCTAAACTACTTATTTGATTATCTTCACATATCGTTTTCAGTCAATGCATAATTCATGCGGCGTCCCGAGCTGATATTGAGACTGCATGGAACCCGCCATCGGTCTTTTTAATGAGAATTTATATCGAGAAAATGTCACCTAGAAAAAATATTACCCCATTATTATTTAGAAAAGTGTGATTGAATATCATGCGTGATCGTAAGATAACTTAGGTAATAAGTTAGGGAAGATATTATTTCAGTATGGCATGACTTTAATTGAGCCATTGAAAGTGTTATTCATATGAAAATATAAAATAATGCACTATTATTAAAGGGACTAATAAATGTTGACTACACAGAAGACGGCATGGTTAACCGCCGCCTCACCGCTCTGCTTTGTGTTCGCTGTGCTTTGTGATCCATTATAGAAGATTTTTCCTAAACCATTGCCTTCATACAAAAATGTCGGTGTGAGTAAATATTAAAATCCTGCATTTACATAAGGAACAATGTACTGTATTTTGCGTTCCATAGCTCATAAATTCGTCTGAATTCAGCACAATTACATATCCTCCATAAAACAAAAGTACAAACTATAGCTGTGTAGTTTCTTAACAGTTGCAAAGCCTCAGCAGTTTCATTCGACGTGCACGGGTTTCTATCCAGTAGGTATTTCTTTATTTACTTTGGCGAATAAATTTCTCCCTAATGACATTTTATCGCTAGGTTAACAGAAAAGTATATGGCAGCTTAACATCGTCTTGAATGTTGTGATATTTTTGAGGCTTAGGCTTAGTGAAAATTGAATGCATATGACAAATGGAAAACGAGTTTATTTACTATTGGTAAAGTTTTTTATCGTCGCATATTTTTATGTATCCCCGAAGGGTACGCAGTGGTGTAATATTACACCCACATTTTGCCATGAATTTTTAGGTCCCACGTAATAGGGGGCGAGCCTATTGCCGTTACCACACATCACAAGACTCCGTGTTACCAGTACAGTCGCAGTACAACCCAGTAACACTTTTACCCGACCCGGACCATGGACCATGGATGCAGTCTTTGATGACTTAGTTTATGGGCCATACGAAGGCCTCCAATATGGTCGAACGCTTCTTGTCCTGAGTCATGAACCGGAACCGAGGGCTATGTGCCGGCGGATGCGCGTTGGTTGATTTAAATACTCAAGGCAATGTTACTCAACTTTGTCGATCCGAAGAATTTGATAAACGGACTATACATTGTAGATCCTGGTCCCTCTGAGTTGCCGCCAAATATGGGTTTTAAAGTAACTATCACTATAAAGGTCCATTCTATTGCCAGTCATAGGGTAGATCGAGGCGAATCGGATTACTTTTTATTTGAGGACATAAAAATCAAAACGGTTTTCAGTAATGATTTAGCTACGCAGTAAAGGATCCGAGTTTTGATACACAAATTACTCATATATTTAAAAAGAGCCCCAATTATCGGGGCGAATAGGATAATACATAAAATTAAGACGCCCTAAACATTATTAGCTTTTGAATCAAAAGCAATATTAAAATAATAAATAATCAGGACAATATTAATGACTTAAACATAAATCACATGAACACGGGCCTTTCCCACCCAGATCTGCACTTTTTTCGGGGCACCATTCTTCACATGATGGTTGTTGAATGATTTTTTTTATCAGTAAATACAAAACCAATCTTTGTATTTCGCACATGGACCTTTGATTTTTATTCAAGGTGTTCTTTTAATATTCTTCTTCTTCTATTTTCTTTGGTAGCAGTCAGTTTCTCATTTTTAACATCTTTTTTGGCAGATTTAAGGACGGCCTCACATTGGCCGTCAGCGTCAACGCAGTGGCGCCGTCAGCCGACCGTTCTTCAAGAGACGAAAGCGTTCTCAAAGAATGTTCGGCTAACGCGGCGTCGACGCCTTGTACGAAGTCCTGGTACGCGTAGACGCCGAGAAGCTGTTGACGCTGTGTTGACGCTGACGGCAATGTGAGGGCGGCCTAACTTACTTCTTAGCATCTCTTTCGTAAAGATTAATCTTACACTGAGGCGGAGTCATCTGCAATATTGGTTTTATTGTCTAACACGTGTCTTAATGATATCCCTGGGGAGAGAAACTATTCTTTGTAAAGGAGATCACCCAGCCTCCATACAAATTTGGGCTAATTCTAAAAATGCCGGTGCAACTAAAATAATCTTAAAATTATTATAGAATAGTAAGAAATAAACACTTTTTATCACTATACTAAAATTCTAAGTGAGATAATATTGGAGCTCAAAGAATCTATACTGTTTGTGAAATAAATCCTAATTATTGCTCTGTGCAAGTTGCGATTTAAATAGTATTACGTAATAGCAGGTAGTACGCCAAGAGCGAGATAGCATTAGACGCAGCATCTGTCACGCTGTCTCGCTCTAATTCGCACTGCGCTAACTACGTGCACTGCATACTTTCTGTTCTTTCAGTATGCCCTAATAGCAGAAGAACAGAACTATCGGCTGCTGGTCTCATGTAATGTGCGTTGTGTGGTACATTTATAGATATGCACGCCACCATGTTTTTGGAGCGTGGTTTGTACTCACAAAATCTACCACGGTGTCCCTTGACGGCGGGGACACGCGAATTGCTGTTAGCATCGCGTCGTACACCGCGATCCTGTTAGGGTTAGGCTCGCCGTTGGAGGCTGGCGGGCCCCGCCATATATGCTCATTTTCTTTTCTGGAGGCGCACGTCGTCATGGCGCCGCTGCCTGAGCCTACTGACGGACGGGGAGCGGCCCCATCTCCCGCTCTCGCTTCGCCATCTCCTTGATCAGCATTACTGGCTCACAGAAGGAGACGGTGACGTTCCAAGCCATCACGCACCGGACCAGGGTAGGGCAGGGAGCGAGGGTACGACTGTAACAATTGCCGCTACCAGTTCACGGCCAATTGGAAACATGACCAGTAAAAACTCCAGTTCGTCAATAAACGTGATACTAACAGATACAAAGACGAATAAATGGCTCCGAAAAGAAAGTCGACTATCAGATGTTGTCAAAAGAGTAGCGAAGCTAAAGTGGCAGTGGGTCGGCCATGTAGCCGAAACATGGTGCAAGCCAATATTAGAATGGAGACCGTGGGATTGTTAACGAACGGCTGAAAGACCGCAAATGAGATGGAAAGATGACATCGTTAAGATAGCGGGCAGTAATTGGTTGAAGACTGCCCAAAAACAGAACGGAATGGATGTTGTTGAAGAAGGCCTACACCAAAATGGTCGAGAATGGCTTAAGATGACGATCAGTTCACGGCACTCCGATGCCTAAGCCGAATAATCCAACGTATGCAGCGCCGTTTTCTCGACAGGGTTGCGACTGCTGTCACAATTGTGACATCTGGGCGTTTCCTCCTGGCCTTAACAACCTTAAGCCAAAACTTAAGCTTAACTTAACCAAACTTAAGTATTGGCCGAAACAACCCTGGCCGGTGCGTAATTGCGTAACACAGAAAGTGAGAAGGCTGCGACATCTCTTCAACCATATGTCAAGAACAGGAATTATCGCCGCTAGGGTGTCGTGCCCATATTCAACACATCTGCATGTCATAGACATTCCTACTGAAGGTTTACACGATATTTTCATATTTGATATAGAGAATTTTACTGTTTTTTTTGAAGTCCACTGCTTTTTAAGCTTCCTTCATGTGAGACTGAAAACGTAGAGTTGACCTCCAAATATGTGTAATATTGGATTGATCACTTTTGGCAAAACAAAACTGCTTTACATTCAAACCTAAGTATTGTCTCAGGGAATTGACTTAGAACTTTGGGTAATAGTAAAAAATGTTTAAAATAGTGTGTTCTATTAAAATAACACAAATCGATTGATTGGCCGGCAAAATAAAAATTTGCCCAATCTGGGTGATGTCCTTTGTGTATGATATTTTTTAAATCTCAGTAGCCCGACCTAAGTTTAGTTCTTAGGCCAGAACTTTGTTTGGGGGCTATATATTTTTTTACCTATTCCCAAGCCGTTTAAGCTTTATAATTCAAAGCTTTAACACAAATTCGTACATTTACACCTATAAATAGTAAGCATGAACTTTAGATGAGCGCCAACATTGTAAAGCGAGAAAGCGAGTCCCTGGCGAGCGGCGCTGACGCTGATGTACTGGTCGAATCAAAACGCTTCTGATGCCAGCAGTCGCGGGATGGATGTGGCTCGTGAGCCACAGTAGCTTGCGTTCCTTGTCAACACTTTATTAAAGACATTCTCAATTTTTTATTTCGATCCGATTCGTAAATCCTTTGGTGCCGCGAAGAACTTGGCCAATATTGAAATAACGGACACAAATAATAAAAATTGTGATGCTGTGCAAAATCGACTCGCGTGTACTTCAGTGTGTCACTTAAAACTGTCTGAATGACTTAATTAGTTTTGATCTATGTTAAGTTTAACAATACCACCCGGTAAGCATTGTTCTTAAACAAATGTGAAACTGTATAGAATATGTAACAAGTAATCAAAACAGATCTACAATTGAACATAAGTTATTATAACGCCCGTCAAACTTCAGAGGAATTCTATATTGATACAGAAATCAACCGAAGTTGGTTATTTAATTTAACTTAGATTCGAATAAGTATATATACAACTGTCATAGTTCATAATAATAAATAGGTTTAGGTAGCTTAATGAATAGGCATTTAAAACAACACAGTATCATTAATTATTGTTATCCAGCGTCATCTTTTACAAACTTAATAGATATGTTAAAAATAACCACATTTGAGAGACAGTCAACAATAATAATTATTGTGTATGGTGACAGCCAAATGGTGACCAAAAATATATTTATAATTTAACAGAAGTAATTTTCACTTCATAAAAAATTAGGATGTCAATGTATTACTTGTGCTTTACCTTATTCAGGTATATTAGATGAAAAGGTGAATCAACATATCTATGACCTCAATTTGTGTTTTTACAATATGACATAGCAGTATACAGATATTATTTTATATTTTGACATAAATATTTTTTTAACAAATATAAGTACACATTGACCAAAGATACTATGTATCTTTCGCTATTTTATCAACGACAAATTGCAAAATTATTTGGCGGTCCACCTTGCGGGAGGCCTGCGTCACACAGTCACAGACAATCTTGTTAGGATTGCGGGTAGTGGATGGATGCGAGTGGCTTAAGATCGAAATATGTGCAGAGCCTTGGGGGAGTCCTGTGTCGAACTGTGGACGTCTATCGACTGATATTATCATGTTGATAATTATGATGTGAGGAAAATATTCTTTACAATTCAAAGTTTAAAAACAGCAAAGAAAATAACCAGATATTCTGCAAGCTTGTCGATTTTAGATGGTATTCGTTGTTATTACCCAAACAATTGTCGAGTGTTCGGAGAATTCAGGAGATATACCGTTGTTTATACAGAATGGTGTTTTGTTATTATGAGTAAAATATACGATTCGGAAGTCAATTTCAAAGTTTAGTAATACAAATTTATTATATCTGAAACTCTGTACTGTATTAATACTGATTAATTTTTGTTGTTTATGATAGCGAAGATACAACATCAGAGTTTAGTTTGACTCGTATTGCTGTTTCGCTTGTCTTGTATTTCCTTGATTGATTGAGAACTTTCGGCGTTAAAGTTAAGTCAACAGTTCCTAAACAACAATTAACAAGTTAGGGAAGATTTTGATAACAAAGTAAAAGTCTATTTAATCTTGAAGCAAGAGTCAAGTATCTTTGATCGATTTTAAACTTTCAAGATTTGTATACCTACTTACACCATACAATAAATTGTATTTAATTGGTAAACGCCTTAATCGCGTAAATTAACTAATTTAAGATATAAATACCTCTATTTTCTCTGACGTTTTTGTGTGTGGTGGGTTCGACTGAGTTGGGGCGAACGCGGTGTGTGTGACTCTCCCCTAAAAGCGTTCGGGATCTACTCACTACAACCACCGTCATATTCACAACGTCTGCTAATTGCGGAGTAAAGTAATCGCGGTTAGTATACTTTACCGCATTATAAATCGGCCAGCAGTTTGGTGCTGGGAAAACTCGTCATCCATTACATATTCCAATTGATTGCTATTTTGGGAGGGGCACATGGCTGATGAGGAATATACTGTATTGGACCAAGGTTAGAACCACGAGCACTTAAAATAATCATCTATGGATCTTGGGCTTGGTTAATATTTGAACACTTTTTGAATAAATCAAAAAGTTAAAGCATTTTTGCAATTAATCTTCTCAATATCACAGAGGAAGTTTGAAGTCAAAATACAGTAATGTTATGCAACATTATTTTATGATATGCTTATCATATGAGTAAAGCGATGTTACAAATTCCTATTTGCTAAATTAGAACCAAAACAAATCCACTAAATTCTTGGAATTTTGTTCAACTAATTGTCCATACGTTGGAAAATTGTTAAAAAGTACGAAATGCAGCCAATCATATCAGGACTCAGTCAAAGCCCTAAAGTATGCTCCGTCACAACTGTCGTAATCACAAAATCAATCCCCAGTAGAATGCGAAAATATCGCCAAATTATGCCAGATTAAAAGTTGGTTATATTTACCTACACCATTTTGGCAGCTATCGATCAAAGTTATGAGAGATTTAGAGGTCGTCGATCAAATTGTCTGTAATTTCTGACTTCAATAAATGTCTGCTTTCAGTAAATTATTTCTTATAGTGACGTGTGATGAAGATGACCGGATCTTACAGCTCTTAGATGTTATAAACTTCAGTTTCTCAAGGACAACACAAAATTATGAAAGTAAATAATACAAAACTTATTTTGCTTATGAATTATTGACCATTTCGTAAACAAATAAATACAATAATTAAGTTTGTTTATTCTTCATCCGTTTACTACTACTAACATATTTTTTTAGGTTTAAATGAACAGATAATTTATTAAGGGTACGTGCTAGATGCTCTTAAAGTGGTTACTAGTTGTTTATCGGTGTAGTTGAAGGAGCATCACTATCGCCAGCGTCAGATCTGATCGTATAACCAATGAGTTGCTTACATTCCAAGAGCCTAGAAAAATTATGTGTCTGTCAAAAAGTACTGAAATAAAAAGAAAAGAGACGTAGCAAATACTTTTTATTTATTCATTTTATAGGCCAACATAACAACGTATATAAAAATGTCGAAAACTATCAAAAGATAACCATCACACACGGCAGGTGATTTCCTTATGTTAGGTAAATGGCAATGAAGTTACAGATTACATCGAGTGTTATTTTTCTACGCACATAACCACATATCAAGTTCGAATATCCAGGGTAACCCGACCTGTAATTGTGGGTGTTTATTGTCCAAAGGCAGGTAAGCTGAAGCTGGTACATTTTTTATAAAAAGGAATGTAAGTGCACTATGTTACGTGAATTTTGTATTATACATTGTAGAGAGGTGCATAGGGTTCCCACCAAGAACTTAGGGTCCCAAGCCAACCTCACCTGCAAGTGGTGCACCTGCCGATCAAAGGACGAGGCTCTAGCAAACAAAATATCCCGATAAGCGGCAATAGGCTCGCCACCTATTACGTGGGATCAAAACACTGGCGAAAAGTGGGCGTTTAATATGCCCTTGCCTACCCCTTCGGGGAAACAGGCGTGAGTCTATGTATGTATGTATGTATGTACATTGTAGAGATTCGAGTTGTGAACATTAGTGTCGTCATTTTAGATTTATTAACGTATTTAATGGTTATGCAAGAAAATCTGCCTGTATTTTCATGTTTTTCAAACATACACGTTAATGCATTCCAAAATATACTGTACCACATACACACAATACCATCTAGTCACAAACTAAGCAGAGCTTAACCTATGGGTACTAGGTAACGGTTAAACATATACACGTGCTTTATTTAGTAAAAATACATACATATTATACATAGAAACACCCAGACAAAGACAAACATCCAATAATATTCATGCACGTGATAGATAATTCTGATTATTGTGCATATATATGTTCATATAAAATGTTAAAACAATTATATTTAAGTATAAAATGTATTATGAATTAGTTTTGTAATAAAACATTGTATTTCAATCTGCACGTGGGCGACGAAACGTCATATCCGCACACGGTAAGTTGTTTGTACACTAGTATAAAAGTCAGATCGCTACGGAGCGACACTCATATGCCTCCCCAGCGTGGTACGCGCTGGCTGCGGAGACCCTCCGCAAACGGCTGCGTGCGCAGCAGTCGCTCGCCTTACGCGCCGTTGTAGACGCCCCTCGCTACGTGAGGAACGACGTCATCTCCAGGGACCTACGCATGGAGAGCCTCGACGACTTCATCGGTCGCCTGAGCGCCAACATGTTCGCCCGCGCTGACGGGTCATCCTTCCGCCACCTGCGGGAGCTGGCGCCATACCATCGGCGCCCACCGGACCGACCATTGCCGCGGGACTTGATCCCCGCAGCAACCACACCGGACTGACTCCAGCTCGCTTACGTCGGCTGACGGGCGCTTGTCGGGAGCCTCCACCAGCAAGCTCGACCTCGCCATCGTAAGCGAAGCCCCCACCGAACAAGCCGCCGCTGGCTCGTAGATCGCTCACCGGACGTTCCCATCTCGGGAATACTGCCGTTGGGGTCAGGTCTCGCTAGCGGCGTGAAACACACTCGGACTAGACGCCCGGATACGACACCAGTGGCAAGGACCACACCCCCGTGACCCGTCTGCAGTTGCAGGCGGCGGCTGACTCCATTGAGACAGGACACGACCTGTATCAGTTTCTCCCCGGTTCCCCTAGGGGAATCGTGAGAAGACCCAGAAAGTAGCGGCACTCAGTTGTCTTCCGGCAGTCGAAGTGTGAACATCGGACGAACAAGTGTTGCCAATTGTAAAGTATAGACAATTTGGTTTGACGTTTGACAGTTGACACTGTCAAACGGGTAAATAGAGTATAAAATATGAACAGACTCTGTTCAATGTTCAGTTCCGCCCCGGCAACGACTAACTAAGGTGCGATATAATTCTGACTTTTATATTATTCTGTTTTTATATTGTGCTTTTACTAATAATGTGTTTCACAATTCTTTATTGCTATTGTGGAGTTATTTAGAGTCTTGTCAATATAAACAATGTATAGTTAATGTAATAATATAGCTTAGCAATTGTATAATTGATATGGTGGGTGATATTGTGGGTGGTTTCGTCAGTTGTGAGATGTTAAAGTTCAGATCTTTGGGTATCATATATTACAGAGTCGAATTATATGCTGAGATACAAGTCGGGTCTATATACATCGTGTGGTGAATATTTCAGTGGTAAATAATGAATACACCTATAGTAAATATATCTGTGGTGAATATTACTAAACGAATTATGCTTATCTATTGTATTAAGGTAATAGTTACTTTTGAAATATTGAACTACCCGCAACCTTGCTATCCGATATAATAATATGTATTGATTGTACCGCTTTTATAAACGATAATTACAACTATTAAAAGAATGGCCAAGAGTTTTCTTGGCCACGTTCTTCCTCTTGGTTCTATGCCCTTGCTTTGCGAACGTGGCGCTAAATGTAAATGTAGAATCAGAACTTGAGATTTTAAATATACTCTTGTGACAAGCTGAATAAATGAAAGTAAGATTTGATAGTTGTATCTTTTGTTTTCCAACACCTGACAAATAGAACTATAATAATACATATAGGCTGTATACTTTGCATCTATACATATATATTATGCTCACTCTATCACACGCAAATGTTTTACTTGAGCGGTAATCGAACCCGCGACCTTTGGTGTAGCAGTCGCTTACACTCCCGCTACGCCAACCGGTCGTAAAAAATTGTGTTAATTTATTAAACATAATTATGTAATATGAAAATGAATAACGCCGGCGGCGGTCTTTAAACACTAAACTGAACTGGCCGAGAACAGTATAAGCAGTAGTTGGCAATCTATATCAACAAACAGATTACCGTGAAGCACCGCAATCTATAGAGTTAATAGGAAATCCAACCGCCAACAAGGATTAAGTTATTGGACAAGTTGATTTATACAAGTTTATAAGAATACTGACTCTTTCCCGTGGCTTTACCTGCTAAACTTTTATTTACACGATATAATTAATGATCATCTCTAAATACTTTTGCCTACCTACAATATATTTTTTATAGCTTGTGCCCAGTCCATCAACTATATCCACGACAAACATCTCATCGATCCGTTTCTCCTTTTTGTTATGAGACACAAACAAAGTAAACAAACAAACTTTGTAAACATATAGATATTAAAACAGAAGTTTAACAAACGGAAGAGATTTGTAAGGGCTTACTGTACTTCTAACTTAACAATTTGCTGCAAATTGTTTTCAGATTTCTTTAAGTTTTAAATCATGGTTTGTGTAATTTACGCTATGGCTTTTTAAAGCTAATATTTTACGTATTATTAGTTATATTTACGTATATTAAATGAGAATGAAAACATATTTTAGCATAAAAAGGAAACATTATAGTACTTTTCTTCTCTTTCTCTTTTTACAATATTGTGGTTGGCTCCCTGCTGCATTTAAAAGCAGGTATGTATTTTAAAATGTTACATATGTTATAAAAACGAGATTACCACTAAGGCTTATGTTGACTGAGGCGAAAACCCCAAACCAACACTGATCTTAGGTGGTAACCCCAATTGACGATGACAGATATCAAATATACATAACAATATTATTATTCATAAAACACACAATTATATACGTAGATGAAACACAGTGAATTAAAACTCTACAACAGCTTATACCCAAATATAACACGAGGTTTATTATGGTTAGCGTAAACAATAGCATATTTTCATTGACAAAACAGCAACGTTAGTTGAAACGGCTAGTTGGAAGTGTGTGATGCTCCGGGGTTGACGGAATATTTTAACCTATTTGACAAATAATCAAACCTATATTTGTTTAATATTTGGTTTACTATTAATTTACAATATTTTTTTTTAACAGCAAAAACGTTTGCGACAAATCTTCAGTTGCGCACTATCTTTTATATGAAGCTTTGTTCTTTGTACTGATGGAGGTTAATGAGGTTAAGAATTGCGTCACGTTTTTTTGTATTAGCATACATTTTCCGTTACAGCCTATTCGGTGTCAGCCGAACGAAAAATTTGTATATAAGATGCCATGAACACAACTTTCATATTTTTATACTTATATAAAATACATCAAAATTTTTATGACAGCTTCTGAATGGAATGACGTCTGGTGATAACACATAGGTACATTGAAAGTTTCGCGATTCGCACACATACGAATTTCTAAGTTACGGGTCTTAATTGCGTTTTCATAATATTGTAATTACCCAAAAAGATGGTTGAAATGCCTCCTATTTGACCCAGCCTTTTGACATTGTTTACACTATTTTGGCAGGTTATATGTAAGAAGGCATATCTTTTAAATTACTTGCGTACATAGTCTTAATGCAGGACATAAATAAAAACAGTGCGTTTTTTAATAGTACACACAAAATTGCAGATGAGTAGATATCACACCTAGTTAGCTCTTAAGGCGCTAGAATATTCAAACACATATGTTGGATGTTAATGTTGTTACTGCGCTGCCAATATCGAGGCTTTTTACTTTTTTTTGTTGCAAAGTGAGACTAATGAGCAAGCGGGCCACTTGATTGTAAGTGATCACCGCCACCCATAGACACCTGCAATGCCCGAAGGATCGCAAGTGCGTTGCTGACCTTTTAGAAAAGAAAAGCATCTTTCCTAAAGGTTCCAATGTCGAATTAGTTTGGAAATACTACTGCAAATAGCTTGTACTTGTCTGGCTCTTTCAGCGACTGCACGGTTGGCGTAGTGAGTGCGATTCCTACACGAGACAACCCATTATGCGACCCATAAATTGTTGTGTCTAGTTTGGGTGTTCATTATGTTTGTTAGTTGTATGTTTCTAAACTCCCCCGCGACACATGATTTATTCCTAATGCAGGAGTTGTTTTTGAAAATAATAAAATAAACCTTCTTTTTTCTATACACGAAATTCTCTATGCGTTTTAACGCCACGAGTGGACAGAAAAAATATATTACATGTTTAAAAATATAAATTCAATGTGTGATCAAATTACAGCCCACGCAAGATTTTACCTAAAAAGAAGACCTTACTAAAGGTGATACACAAATATGCCTATTTGCTTCTATAAACGGATAAAGAAAAGGTCACACTGTTTGTAAACCAACAAAACAAAAAGCCGAATAAGATAAGAAATCTCTTTTGACCACGACAGGCGTTTCAGATGACAACATGTCATAACAACGTGCAACTATCTTAACTTTTGAAACGCCGTAGTTACGAATGCGGCTTAAGTGTCGCTTTAAAATTCCAAACATGTTTCTTCCCCTAAAAATTATTGGCCCTACATTTAAAATCCACTATTCAAAAGTTCTTAAACTGAATTAAATTTTTACCATGTAAATGTCGACAAATTCTGTTATGTAAGCGCGATAGAAACGGAAAAGTTTGTCACAAAAGGGCTGGACTTCAAACAGAATCCCCATGTTGACACGGAGTTTGGCTTTGTGTTTTGTTGTTCTGTTGACGAAACGCTGTTGCAGCTCGTTGGTCATTAAATCGGTTTAAATTTACTTCATGTGAGTGTAGTTAATGACACTAAATTACGTTACTTAATAAATTACAGGTATATGTAAAATCTCTTGAGTTATGTGGGTAAATCGCGAGAAACAATAGATTTAAAAAGCGAAACGTCAAAGACACAGTCGATAAACATTAGATCCCAGAACAACTAATTCCAGCTGAGATAGGTACAAAGATAGATTATTAACAAAGGTTTTAAAGAAATGGGCTCTTAAAGTCTTTAGTCTAGGGCTGCAAGACAAGGAAGAAACTGTGAAATCGACTTGTTATTTTACTCAGTAAAACACTTTCAAAAGTTAAACTGATATTTATTAAACACTGCAATTACATTATACTTGGTTTAGCAGTTACTTTTAGAACATACATTGTTAATTTCTTATGACAGTGATATGCGAGGGAATAATCATCGTAAAAACCAGAGAGAACGTCGCTACAACGAGAGTGGCAGTGTTGCCACTGTACAACATCCTTTCTTGTCTATATATGAAAAAAACAGACTTCACTACATTACCAACAACAATCATATGAAAACTATGAACTTAATAAGATTTTACAAATTAGAAAATTATACAATTTTAAAATACCAAAAACATCATACATACATATCGTCACGCCTTTTATCCCCGAAGGGGTAGGCAGAGGTGTATTTCTACACCCACTTTTCGCCAGATATACTTTAGTCCCATGTAATAAGGGGCGAGCCTATTGCCGTACCGGGCACATTTCCAGACTCCGTGCTGCTACTGAGAATTTCGTGACAGAAAAACCCAATAACACTGCCCGACCCAGGAATCGAACCCGTAACCTCCCGATCCCACGCGCACATTTATGCCGCGAGAACAACGAGACAGTCGTACAGGGTTTGATGTCGAGTTTTCCGTCTCTACGTAAAGATGGTATTTGCATCGTGTTATCCCTTAGTCGCCTCTTACGACACCCACGGGAAGATAGGGGGTGGTGACACTTGTATTCTATGCCGTCAACCACACGGCAAAAACATCAATCAAATGGAAACTCTGAACTTTATAACAATTTACAGATCAAGCTTTTTTGGCTTGTTAATTTTTCTTCCAAACCTACTAACATGGACCTCTCGGTCCTCTTCATTCGCCATACCTCTTACCGGGGATGTTTGGTGACTTGGTTCTGCTGTATTTTCCTGTTGTAGATTTTCTAGCTGAATTTTCTTCTTTTTCTCGGCGTTCTCCTCTTCCTGCTCTACTTCTTCAACAATACACCTCTTCTTCGTCTGGTCAGGTTTATTTTCATCTAGTGTCCAATCTTCATGTGATTTTTCATTCTTAGCACTGCTTATCTCTGTCTTTCTCTGTTTCAAGTGGATTCTATTTCGGCGATATCTTCTCCCATCTACTTACACACAAACGCTACAAACGCTTTAAAACCACTCCTGGTTTCCATATTGGATCATTTATCCCGCTGGGGTTTAACAATACTCTAACAGATTCACCCACTCTAAGTGATGGCAAATCTTTTGCTGAACTGTCATATGTCTTTTTATATTTTTGCATTTTTTTATTTAGCTGTTCATGAAATGTATCATAGTTAACTTCTTCCTTCAATCCTTCCTTGGTGCTGCATAATGTAGTTCTTAAACTCCTACCAAAAAGCCTTTGTGCTGGACTTCTTGTCATCCCTGCTGTAGGTGTGTTTCTCCATACCATTAATACTGCTTCCACATCTTCCCCTTTTTCTATCAACTTTAACAACCTCTTTACTTGCTTGACTGCAGACTCGGCCTTTCCATTCGATTGATGATGGTGGAGTGATGATGTTTTCAATGTAAAATTCCACTCTCTGGCAAATAATTTAAATTCTTTAGAGCTGTAATTAGTACCTTCATCTGAATAGACCACCTGTGGTACCCCATATCTCGCAAAAATATGTTTTAGTGCTGATATTGTGCTCTGAGATGAGACATCACGTAATTTTTCAAATTCAAAGAAGGATGAAAAATAGTCTACCACCACCAAATATTTATGTTTATCATATTCAAGAATGTCCGTGGCTACTTCCATCCATGGCCCTTCTGGAACTTTCCTTAATTGCAGTGTCTCCTTCTGATTTCTTTTAACACCCAGATCTTCACAAATTTCACATTTTTGTACTGTGTCTTTTATATCTCTTGCCATATGTATCCAAAAAACTCTAGACCTTGCATACCTTAGACAGGCCTCCAACCCTTGGTGTCCTTTGTGAATTTTATTTAAAATATCACCTCTCATTTTCTCCGGAATATATACCTGTTGGTTCTTTAAAATGATCCCGTCGCATATAGTTAATTGTTCTTTAACTTTCCACCAATCATTCATCAATTCTGGAAACTTCTTCTCTTTATCAGGCCAGCCATTCTCTATATACAATTTTAATCTCACAGCAACTTCTTCTTCATTTAAATGCTCCCTAATTTCGTGTAATGTTGTTGCACTAATTCCCGTTTCAGTTAGGCCATCACTTTGTTCAATAATTTTAGCCACTATAATATCCTTTTCTTCCATATCCTTAGCAGGTAGTCTTGACATAGCATCAGCAATATTTACATTAACCCCTTTTAAAAATTTGACAACAATATCATAGCCAACCAACTGAAGCAACATTCTCTGTATTCGCTTAGGTGCATCACACAAACTCTTTTTAAATATTATTTCTAATGGTTTGTGATCAGATTGAATATGGATTGTTTTTCCAAACACATATTTTTCAAATCTTTTAACACCAAACAAAATCGCCAGCGTTTCCTTCTCTATCTGAGCATATTTCTTTTCACAATTAGTTAGAGTCCTTGATGCGTATGCTATTGGATGTCCATCCTGTATCAATGCCGCACCCAAACCATATCCACTAGCATCAACTTGAATTTCAACTTTTTTTGTCTCATCAAAGTATTGTAAAATTGGGGCCTCTTTCAACTTACGTTTGATCATTTTCCATGCTCTCTCTTGCCTAACACCCCACGTGCTAAAAGACTCTCGCAGTGGAGCTACAATAGTTGATAAATCCGGTACAAATTTTGCCATGTAGTTAACTAGACCTAAGAAAGAGCGTATCTGGGATTCGCTCTCTGGTCTTCCCATGTCTTCTACTTTTTTTTTTTGGTGTCGGGTTGGAAAATCCTCATGGAGTCCCTCCGCCCTGGGGGAAGGGCTAAGGAGACTGTCAGACTCTTACTGACTAAAAACCAACCCGTATTCCTCACGTACCCGTATGTCGGAGGGTCGGGTATCGCTTAAGCATTCCTCGCTACCCCCCGACGGGTATTGGCCCGCCAGATGGTCAGGCGGGCCCCGAACAAAACCCCCTTGGCGGCGGATGAAGGTGTTGGGCTCCACCACCAAAACACTCAGCGGCCGTAGAGGATAGGGAGGACGGCAACGCAACACCGCATCTCCTCTTCCTCTGCGGCCCCACCGCGACGCAACGATGGTGCGCCTCCATTTGGTCGCGGGAGATAGGGCGCGCGGCAACGCAACACCGACACGCCTCTCCTCCCGCGACCGCACCCGACTGCGAGGGACAGAAGAACT
The DNA here is from genome assembly GCA_944739405.2 of Euclidia mi. Taxonomy (NCBI): domain Eukaryota; kingdom Metazoa; phylum Arthropoda; class Insecta; order Lepidoptera; family Erebidae; genus Euclidia; species Euclidia mi. The sequence continues at coordinate 75,050,551 of OX123184.2, read as the reverse complement.
GTCCCTCGCAGGGGGCGAGCCCTTTGGACGCATCCTGCGCAGGCCTCCGTCAAGCCCACGCGGAGCGTCCCCTCCTGGACCCCTCTTAGCTTCACCGCGGGTGACCAATCCACGGTTACTAAGCCCCCCCACCACGACAAGGTGGAGATCCCACGGGGGGGAGGTCCCATGTCTTCTACTGCTTTAACCTTCCTTTGATCTGGCTTGATACCTTTATTTGTAAATAAGTGTCCCATATATTCTATTTCTGTTTCCTTATTTTGCATTTTTTCTTGTTTAATTTCAAATTTCTCTGTTCTGCCCTCTGTAATACTTTCTACAATTTTATGTCATGGTCTTTTAAGGCTTCCTCCATGGTATCTCCTTCTCCAAACACCATGATGTCAACAGCAATGGCAATAACACCTTCTATATCCTCCATAACTTGAAACATTCTTCTTTGGAATTCTTCAGGTGCTACAGACAGGCCAAATGGGCAACGTTTAAAGCAATATCTCCCATATGGTGTCCAAAATGTGGTCAGTTCTTGTGAATCAGGATGTAACTTCATTTGATGGAATCCATTTTTAACACGCTTTTATTAGGTCGTCGTGTATGTAACTAACTATGTAATGGAATCTTAGGTAACTAATTTAACCATCTTCCAAGGGTCGTAGCGTAATAAAAATTGGCAACTGTATGTAGTTCTGATGATAATTTAATAAAATGGTACTGCCGAACTGATCTGATGATGGAGCTGGAAGATATGACCTAGAAATTCATGATGGAAAAAGTATCATAGCTGTTTTGGATTTCTTATAAAAGTCTTGTAATGAACTTTGACTACTATAAGGTTTCAAGGTCTGATGATGAAGCCAGAAGATAGCCTCTGGCATTCCATGGTGGAATATCGTATCACAGTCGTGTTTGCACTTGTGAGAAAGGCCACGTAATGCACTTTGACTACAATTAGGTTTCAAGGTCTGATGATGAAGCCGGAAGATAGGCACTGGCATTCCATGATGGAATATCGTATCATAGTCGTGTTTGCACTTGTGAGAAAGGCCACGTAATGAACTTTGACTACAATTAGGTTTCAAGGTCTGATGATGAAGCCGGAAGATAGGCACTGGCATTCCATGATGGAATATCGTATCACAGTCGTGTTTGCACTTGTGAGAAAGGCCACGTAATGAAATTTGACTACAATTAGGTTTCAAGGTCTGATGATGAAGCCGGAAGATAGCCTCTGGCATTCCATGGTGGAATATCGTATCATAGTCGTGTTTGCACTTGTAAGAGAGGCCACGTAATGAACTTTGACTACAATTAGGTTTCAAGGTCTGATGATGAAGCCGGAAGATAGGCACTGGCATTCCATGATGGAATATCGTATCATAGTCGTGTTTGCACTTGTGAGAAAGGCCACGTAATGGACTTTGAATTATTTAAATATTTCGAATAGAATAAATAAAATAAAATATAAATTTATGAAAAGTAACGATGACATTCTGGGTGGCAAATTGAAGCATCACTGGTGGCGTATTGAGTACCAGAATCGAGGCAGTCCTCATCTGCACTTGGTTGTGTGGATTGAAAATCATCCAACATTTCATACTGCCGAAGGTGTCCAACAGATTGACCGCGTCGCTTCCTGCAAGTTGCCATCCCAAGATGAAGAGCCAGAACTTCATGATTTGGTAAAAAAATGCCAGATCCATAAACATACACCCACATGTACGAAAAACAACACAACAGTAAGGTGCCCATCTAATTTTCCGCGTCAGGAATGCAGTGAGACCCGAATAGTTGCACATTCGTCGGACGATTTTATTCGAAGTGGAGGAAGAATATGTCTGCTCAAACGCCAGATGGAAGATGTGTGGGCCAACAACTACAATCCCGATTTGTCAAAAGTCTGGACGGGAAATATGGACATCCAACCTTGTGGGTCGAATGAGGCGATAGCTTTCTATATCGCCAAATTTTTGTCGAAAGGAGAGCCAACTAATTTAGACTCGGGAATAGCTCAAGCCATTCAATAGATACAGCGAGAGCAGCTAGACATTTCTCGGCGACTATTCAGAATTTGTATGAAAATTCTCCATGAAAGGCAAGTGTCAGCCCCAGAATGCGCTTTTCAACTGTGTCACCTGCCGCTTCGTGACAGCTCTCGTAGTTGTGTGTTTTTAAATACACAGAAACCGGAGCAGCGATATCGAGTATTGCGTTTTGACGATCATGGGCAAGCCACAGGATACTGCAACAAGCTCTTCGATCGGTACGAAAAGCGACCTGCGGACCACCCGACATTTGACTTCTCTAACATGAGCCTGACTGAGTTTGCAATGCTCTTTGACACTTACTAGCAGAAGAACCAAAGCGAAGAAAGCATTGATCAAGATAATGAGGACACACAACTGGAACACGTCGGCAATTGATTACGTTAACAGACTACAGCAAAATGATCGTAAGAACTGTGCCTGCTGCTGTTCGAGTACCATACTTCATAGCGTCCACTGATCCGGAGAACTTTTATTACAGTTTGCTGGTTCAGCCTTATCGCTCAGAAGCAGAACTATTACAAGGGTTTAATAGTGCAAGAGAGGCGTCCTTAGCTCAGGAAGAGCAGTTGAAGACAATTAGCGGTCATATGGAGCGCGACCGGCAGCTGGAAATTGCATTCAATCAAGTGCACGCATTTCAGATCCTCGAAGAGTCCCCCAGTATTGGATAATATAGAACACAATGAAGACTATCGTGAACAGACTATGACCAATGATCAATTCTAGACTAAGGACAACTATTCAATACTATCACGTCAAACATACAGTCGCAACAACAGGGCGATCAACAAAGGTTTAAACTTTTTGTAACTGGTGGCGCTGGAACAGGAAAGTCGTTCTTGTTTAACTTGTTGAAAAATCAAGTGAACAGATGTTACGGGAAGCAGGTTACGAAGATTGGCACTCTGACTGGAGTTGCAGCACTACTAGTAGGTGGCTCTACACTGCATAGCTTGCTCAAATTACCAGTTCAAAGAGACGGCGTCTTAGTGAACATGCCTCAACTCTCCGGCAACTACTTGAGAATTATGCATCAACAGTGGCAAAATGTAGAGTTCTTGTTCGTGGACGAGATATCTATGGTTCCGTATGAGATGTTGTGCATGATAGACGCTCGTTTACGCCAGCTAAAGAATTACGATGAACACTTTGGCGGCATAAACGTTATGCTCTTTGGCGACCTCTTGCAGCTTCCGCCAGTGCGTGATAAACAGGTATTTCAACAGCCGGACCACATGAGACTAGCAACTCATTTATGGCGGCTTTTCAAATTAGTCAAACTCATACAAAACCTGCGCCAGCGAGGAGACACGACATTCACCGACATCTTGAACGCCTTGAGGGTCAAAGAGCTGAACAGCGTGCATCTCGCAGTATTGCTGACTAAGGTCTCATCAAATGCTACCGGCAAGTATGCGCTTGAAAAAGCACTGCGTATTTATCCAACAAACAACTAAATAGAGAAGCACAACAATGAAGTTCTTAAATTTTACGAACAAAAAGGAACTCAAACGTACGACATAAAGGCTCAAGACCAACTTATTGATGCGACCCGAAACCTTGGAAATACTACAATAGAGTCCATTATTCCTAGCGATATAAATAAAACGGGTGAACTACCGAGTAAATTAAAAAATTTCAAAGGGGCTAAAATCATGTTCCGATCCAATATAGACGTGGAGAAGGTGCTAGTAAATGGCAGCATCGGATTCATCTCGGACATCGTCTGGCCGCACTTTAGACGTGACTTAATGTATCAAACCGACATACCATCCATCAAAGTTAATTTTGGAAACGACGGTGAGCTCCTAATTCAACCTATAGGCATCCAGTTCCCGGCCAAGTATAGCTACGGTACGGTGGAAAGGCGCTTGCTCCCAGTGATTTTAAGTTGGGCATCTACCGTGCACAAGATGCAAGGCTGTACGGTAGACCACGTGGCGACCACAGTGGTGTACTTAGGGTCCCGTACTTTTGCCGCTGGACAGGCGTATGTGGCCCTAAGTAGAGTGAAATCGCTTAGTAGTCTCCAGATTGAAGAGCTAGATTGCTCTAAGCTGACATACAAAACACCATGCAATACAGACGCACTGGTGGAGATGGAGAGGATGCGGGTTCATTCGCCTACTTAAAATAAATGCATGTTAAAAATATTTCATTATCAAAGACTAAAAGGTATAAAATAAATTAATAGTTTAAAAAACACTACAAAAACACGCTTTTATAAATGCACGTAAAAACAAAAATAATAATTATGGATTGTTCAAGTTGTCTCTATTTCTGGGCTAAACTATGTGTTTTAATTATAATATTTGATTATAAAAGCGTGGGGCGCTGGAACAGAAAGACGTTCTTGTTTAACTTGTTGAAATATCAAGTGAATAGATGTTACAAGAAGCAGGTTACACAGATTGGCGCTCTAACTGGAGTTGCAGCACGAGTAGTAAGTGCCTCTACATTAAACAGTCTGCTCAAAGTACCACTTTGGCGAACTCAGACAAAATATGCGCCATCAGCGAGGAAGACGATATTCACCGACATTTTTAACGCCTCTTCTTTCAGCAAATTAAGTACATAAGTGTAATACGTCAACAGTGGCAAAATCTAGAGTTCTTGTTCGTGGACGAGATATTATCCTTTTGGTAACCCTTTGGCGGCATAAATGCTCGGCTCTTGTGCGACCTCATGCAGCTTCCGCCAGGAAGTTAGTATTAGTTGAGAAGAAAGTCTGTCCTGTTCCAGCGCCCCACGCTTTTACAATCAAATATTATAATTAAAACACATAGTTTAGCACAGAAATAGAGACAACTTGAACGATCCATAATTTTTTTTTGTTTTTACGTGCATTTATAAACGCGTGTTTTTCTAGTGTTTTTTAAACTATTAATTTATTTGCATCAAGCACATTAAAAATTTTTGCTTTTGATAACATAGGAGTGATTTCTTCTACTGTTGGTGTGATGAAACGGTTTTGTATCAGATTTTCATTTAACTTCTTAGGTGCAATGCATACACTATTTCTTTTGGGTGTTACAATAAATACCATGTTTGTGGTCCATTCTGTTGGATGTTCCACTTTACGTATCACATTAAATTTTTCCAGTCGCTGTAGCTCTTGTTTAATTTGTTTTCTCACTCCGACAGGAAACCTTCTGGGTGATTCACATACTGGGACCGCACCTTTGCGAACCTCCAACTTCAAAGTACCTATATCGCCAATCTCAATTTCATCAAATATTTGCGGAAAGTCCTCAATATCTATCTTATTAATTATAACCTCCTTTGCTGGGTTGATCAATCCCATTTTTAAAGAAGCGTTTAATCCTAACATAATTCCATTGTGCTGAGTTACATAAATTTTTACTTTGTATATCTTACTGTGCACTTCCATTCCTAAGATGCACTCACCGTCAACCATCTCCTTCTCACCATTGTAGCATGTTAGTACTTGACTAGAATTACTAACCTTTGACTCACAATCCCATTTACTTAAGCCTTTCCAACCAATTACATTACATGTCGCACCTGTATCTTTTTGAGCTTTAAGCATCTTACCGTTAACCTTCACATCTGCTAACAATTTCTGGGCTTTCCTTGAAGAAGCAATACTAAGCACATTGTCAGATTCACTGGAACTGTCTAGCTCTTTTCCTACTTGCTTTACATACATTTTACACATATTTTTAAAATAATTGAATTTTGAGCATTTTAAACACTTTTTACCATATGCTAGACACTTTTCTTTCTCAAATGGGTGTTTTCCCCCACAATATCTACAAGTTCCCATGTTGCCTCCACTTCTGGTTTTGGTAATTTTTGTTGATTTAGATTTCTCAAACTTATTAACAATCTCATCTTCAAATTTAAAATCTGACTTGAAATCAGGTTTCATTTTTTGTAATTGTTTCTCTGTTTCTTGAACTGTCATCGCTTCATCAATTACTTTCTGAAGAGTCAAATCTCTCTGTCTTAAGAGTCGTTTTTTAAAATCATTGTCTTTCATACCTACTACAAATCGACCTCTTATCATCTCATCTTTTAAGTCTTTGAACTCACAACTAATAGATCTTTCTTTCAATATTTGAATAAAGTTAATATAATCAATTTGTTCATCTTGTATAGTAGAGAAAAAGACATATCTTTCATATATGATGATTTTCTGGGGTATAATCTCAGCATCTAATCGTTTTATTACGTCTTCTACTGAAGTTATTTCATCTGCCCCTATTTGCCATAACAATCTCACCCCTTCGGCTCCAATGACTGTTTTGAAAATTGCTGCTCTTTTCTTGCCTTCCTTCTTGTCGAGATTAGCCGCCAATTCAAAATTTTTCCAAGTTTGTTTCCACAAAACCCAGTTTTCCACAATATCTCCTTTTGACTCGAACGGAACTGGAGCCGGCAAATTCATGTTGTATCTCGTTACCGTCCATTTTTCTTCTGACACCATGTTATTTTACTCAGTAAAACACTTTCAAAAGTTAAACTGATATTTATTTAACACTGCAATTACATTATACTTGGTTTAGCAGTTACTTTTAGAACATACATTGTTAATTTCTTATGACATTGATATGCGAGGGAATAATCATCGTAAAAACCAGAGAGAACGTCGCTACAACGAGAGTGGCAGTGTTGCCACTGTACAACACGACTAATCTCGTATATAACATTTCTGACTCCATATGAAATATGGCAACAAAAAAGTGGATATTACTCTACAAGGTGCACAGCGCAAGTTACAAATCGTCTATACAGGTATAACGATTTCAGGTTTGAGTTTACTTTATTTGCAGAAAAAAATGGCTTCGAATTCAATTTACATCAAAATGGTACCAAAATATCGGAACTTTAGTTCGAGCCAGTTCCCTCTATGTTTAGACGGACTACAACTTTATTTTTGTGCCAAAAAAACGTACAAATTTTTACTATATTATACATTATAAAGTATATTAAAGTGTGTATGAATGAATGACGTGAATTGGTAAATTAATAAACTTGGTAAAGCTTATTAACTTAAAATCGATGGAGCGTTGATTCAAACACTAATCTAGTAAATTGTCACGAGTTGAGAAAATGTGAAGGTCAGCTTTGAATTATAACCTATTTAAGGTAACAGCGATAGCCGAGCGTCGAAACCGACAGAGTGCTACGCAGAAAGTCTCGGGTTCGAATCCACGGCACGCACCAATGACTTATCAAAGTTAAGTGCGTATTAAATTGTTAATTATCGCTTGCTTATCGGTGAAGGGAAACATCGTGAGCACATCTGAGAGTTCTTCATAATGTTCTCGAATGACATGTGAAGTCTGTCAACCGCACTGGGTCAGCGTGGTGGACTATGGCCTTATCCTTCTCATAGAGAGAAGAGGCCCGTGCCCAGCAGTGGGACAGTATATGCACAGGGCTGATGATGATGATAACCATGATAACCCAATTTACACGCTCATTTTCAACAACATACCTTTACAGGTCACAAACATTATATTTTACAATAACATAGGGAAAACAAACATTAAATTGGCTTTTGATTCAACATTTATATTTGTTACGGGTGGCAGGGTGTGTGGCTCTCCAGTGAAAACCCTGAAGGAATTAAGGTGGCATTTTTACAGGATATTATTATCTCAGGTAATGTAATCTTCCGTACGTTCTAGTTTCCGTTTAACTAACCGCGCGATGTCGTAAATCAGTCGCCACTTGCCCGCGGCCCCACGCGCTTTGTAACTCGATTGCCCGCTAAAGAGAACGTACAATATACCTCGCTTGCACCGCCGATTTTCGTTCCTGCGACCGCCCGGTGCAGAGTCGTAAATCATTTCATAGACCTACATTGCTTTTGTAACACTACCAAGTGTTATGTTTTTTATCTTAACTACGAGTTAAGCTATATGATGTTATATTTTGTTTGTCAGATAATGACTTGTGTGTTGGGTTATGTTGCGCTAAACTTTGTGATAGCGCGATTTGAACTTTGTGATGAATTTAAAGGATCATAAGATCATAACTCAAAAATGAAATCGATGACATAGGGTTTTTAATTTAAAATTACGTTACTTTGAAGACGAAAAATAGAAACATACACTTGTCCAGACAAAAATATTTATTTCAGAACCCTTGATTATGAACAATAATCTGGCACCACGCGGCGTAATTTCTGTTAAATTGCACAAGGATTAGATGCACAAATACCACTTTTAGGCTTAAAATAAAAGTATTACAACATGAGTAGTCTAATATTCTCTTAAGATAAACAAAATCATAGCGATATCATTTACCACGACTGAGAAATATGAAAACTAGTACAACAATTCCCATTCCCACAGTGATATCAGTGGCCGTGGCACACTGTAGCCGTCCTGATTTTTTTGTTCTACATATTATATAATAAAAAAATAGCAATTAGCATGGCACAAAGTTCTTGTAATGTTCTTTCCAAAAAGGTATTACACTTGTATATACAATACACACACACACACACACACATTGTACAAAATATGTTCAAAGGTAAACAAAAAACAACTGCAACGCCACAGACACAATACTCAAGCAGTCAACTGTCAAACGATTTTTTTATATTTTTCTCCTTGGTTTGGATACTTGGCTTTGTATATTTTGGTAGAAAATTTAGAACGACAGAGACGACTATACTACAGGAATTGGAACTTGGGAGCTATGTCGACCAGTAGTCGACACGGGCAATCAACGGAACAAAACGCATGTCGACTAGTGGTTGATACGGGCAAAATAGCCCCCAAGGCCATGTCGACCAGTAGTCGACACGGGCAACCAACGGAACAAAACGCATGTCGACCACTGGTCGCATGTCCCACAGGGCAGTTAAATGGGTATTAACTTCGGGTTCATTTGTGTCACATTAGTTTAGGTTCTTTTGATTCTGCTCAATTATTTCTACTAAGAAAAACGGTTGAAACTGCTATGTTTTTTAACAAATGAATATACTTAATGTTTTTATATTCCTGTATGAATGGAGTTCAATCTTAGGTGGCACGATTGGTTAAATTAAAATCACGTTGTCATAAATCCTCACGGTAGACTATTGTGGAATACATTCGTCCAAAAATACGACATAATTGTCGCCTAATCAAATTCAAGCGCATAGTAGGAGGCTCGAAGCAACTACAAGAAATTAATGACACGAGTCGATTTTAGTCGCTCTCGTAATTTGTAAGAATACCTTTGAAAACTGATCGAAAGTTTATCAAAAACAAAGATATTTAACCTTATGTTAATTGGTTAACGGAATACGGAATCAAGCCCCATAATATAAACTTGTAAAATGATACTTTAATTACAAGATACGGCTGCTAATATTTTTTGACAACCGATAAATAATTGCAAAAAGGCAAATATCTGCAGCATTTAGCATGATGTAAATATATGACACAAAATAAATAATACGAAATGGAAAAAGAAATGCTATATTTATATTCTGTAACAACATTTTCTCAACAGGTAGTAAATTGAAAAAGTAGGACGCTCCATTGGTTTCCAGATAAACTCAATATTTTTGTTGACAGTATGATAGTGCATCTCAACTTTGTATTTTACTTCACTGTATACTTTATATCTTCACGCTCGTTCAACTTTGATGTTACTATTTGTTACATTGTTTGCTCTCTTTCTACTGCGCTTACTATATAGTACTTCTATAAATGAAACATGTTGCTACTAAACTGCGACTTTGTATCCGTTGGGGTCAAGGATAACGTGTTGATAGTGGGGAGGTATAGTTTTCAAAAAGTAATCACTATCCCTTTGAATTGCGTAGGTCAGACGGCTGTCACTCTGTGGAAAAGCTAATATTCTGTCAAATCTGGTTAGACTAGTAAAGGAACCCCAGGCTCCAAGGCGTAAGCCTTGGTTGCATCCTGGATAACGCTGGGATGATAACGTGAGGATATAGCTTGTGTGGTGCCGTGAAAGTTCCCGAGACACATTCTTCATCTTATTGTGATATATCGTATTATCAGCAATCATTATGTTTTATTTAGAGTCGTGAAAGAGCGCCTATCTAATCTTGGACTGATGCTGTAATGTCATCACATCATAATTAATTATCGACTACCTATGTCTTTCTCGAACTATTTTTCTTCCGAGCCGTAGTAACAATTATTAAGTTCCCTTACTTTATTACATTCCCTTATCCCTTATTTAAAATGCATACAAACATTATAGAAACATATACTTGTATAATGTATACCTACTAATCGCGAAAGTTTAAAAACATGTTAAAATAGTCAGCTACTAAAACTACGGTCAACGATAAATATCTTCAATATAAAGTTGAAAATGCTATTCCAATAGGTACCTACGTGCTCAGCGATGTGTTAAAAGCCAATCCTCTTTCAAATTTAACAAAAATTGGAAGCTCCTGAGCTGTTGTCCAGCTTAATATTGAATGTACATGAGTTGTACAGTCGCTAACACAAGTGCCGTTATTAAAAATGTGTTTGCAAAGCTTTATTTAGTCAGTTGCGAACTGTATATTTGATTGGACTGAAAATAATAATGATGATTATGTTCTTATTATCATTTGATTGCACTTCATTCCATTAATTATTACCAAACATATACTTTATTTTGTACACTTTCGACTTGTTCACAATATGTTATGATAATGGACCTTAATTCCAAGGCTAAGACTCACTTCAGTTAAATTTTTCCGTAATTATCATCGATATAAGACACGTGGAAGCTGAAGTACTTTCTCTGTATCTGGATAATACACAAATTGATATGTTTCTTTAGATACATGAGTAACATATAAATAGGGTTTATAATACTTTAAAAGAATACCGTTATATCACTTAAAACAAACAGTATAAGCTCTGTAAATTGGTATCAGTACACTGTTAATGTATAAGTAAGTATCGCCATAAGCCAGTTCTTCTTCCCATCTGTAGCTGTACTTTCCAATATTGATGGTCCCCTGTTTCCTATCTGTAAGACCGTAACTTACAAGTTAATGTATTACCATCACTTCCGACATATCTAACGCCTCTTTACTGGCGGCATTCCGCGTCATTACTTGAACATCTAAAATAAAATTCACTAGAAACACATAATATAAAGAAACTTCGTTCACGAGAAATTCGCAATACTGTAGTCAAGACAGCCTATTTGTTTTATTAAATATGCAATCTGGATTAAAAACAGTGATAGCTAACGGCCATTTTCAATATTCTAACTATAGATAGATCTGTAGATTTTCGATTCGTGTTTGACATATTTTGTATGGAGGTTATGTCAAAAACTGTTAAAAACCAATCTAAAATCTACAGATCTATCTACAATTCGAATATTGAATTCCGTAGTAAGTGGCGCGACCAACAGACTGCTAGTCTGTTGGTCGTTGAACTAGCAAACATAAGTCTCGGACTTACCAAACGGGAAAACCATGGCTTACTTAAGAGTATACGCAAACATAGTGAGGCAACCTGCATGTCTTAGAGTTCTCCATATTGGTCTCGTAAGACATGTAATGTCTGCCAACCCGCATTTGGCCAACGTGGTTGAATATGGCCTTACCTTTCTCATAGTGAGAAGTAGGGAAAGCAATACCGGGATACCGGGATCCCGCATGCCATGTGCGGGATAAATCCCGTTCGTAAAATGAACGGGATCCCGCGCGGGATTAGCGGGATTGAAGAACAACGTAATTCATGTATTAGCATAGCGCACAAACTATAGAGGCATTAGCCTTCTCAGCATTGTTGGCAAATTGCATGCAAAGGTACTGATTGAAAGAGTTATGAAAGTAACCGACAAGAAAATATGGGATGTACAGGCGGGATTCCGAAAGGGTATGGGATGTACGGATCAGGTTTTTTTATTGCGAAGCATAGCCGAGAAGTTTTTGGGCAAAGGTCAAAAGGTCTATTGCGCATTCGTGGACTTGGAAAAGGCTTACGATAAAGTGGTGAGGAATGAAATGTGGTCGGTGCTGTCAATGAATGGGGTGGACAGCAGCCTCATTCGAGCTCTGAAATCCCTTTATGAGGATTCTAGAGCTTGTGTGAGGATAAACGGGGCATACACTGACTGGTTTACCATCGAGAAAGGTGTTAGACAGGGATCTGTAACGTCGCCGTGGCTGTTTAACCTCTTCATGGACAGTTGTTTGCAAGATTTAAAAAATAGTGACTGCGGATTAAGGACGGATGGGTTACTCGTCAAATGCCTTCTTTATGCTGATGATCAGGTAATACTTGCATCTTCAGCGGAGGAGTTGCAGAAGATGGTAACAATCATGCATGGTGCGTTAGAGAGGAAAGGAATGAAAGTGAATGTAAGTAAAATGAAAGTTATGGTTTTTGAAAAGGAGGAATGCGTTACGGCTTGGATGTTTTGATCGATGGACAGCGAGTGGAACAAGTGAATGAGTTTGTTTACTTGGGTACGTTGTTTACAAGAGATGGTAAGAATGAAGAATATATTGAAAGAAGAGTTAATGCAGGTAATAGTGTAAATGGAGCTCTGAAGGCGTTTATGAACTATCAAAACGTGTCCAAAAAGGCACGTTTGGCTGTGCATAGTGGGGTGTTAGTGCCTACCCTTATGTATGGTAGTGAAAGTTGGGTATGGCAGAAGAGACTTGAAAGTAGAATAAATGCAGTAGAAATAAGAGCACTGAGAAATATGTGTGGTGTGTCTTTGACCGACAGAGTAAAGAATTGTGTGATACGAGAGTGTTGTGGGGTAAAAGAAGATGTAGTGACAAGCATCGAGAAAGGCATGTTAAGATGGTTTGGGCACATGGAGAGGATGGATGACGAAAGACTGACAAAGAAGATATATAAGGCAAGTGTGAATGGGACAGGACGAAGGGGAAGACCTAGGCGGACGTTCTCTGACCAGATTGGAGACCTCCTAAAACAAAGACAGGTCAGAAGTACCCTAAACAGAAGAGCATGCATGAGAAACTTGATGGGAGTGAATGAAGCAAGAGAGGTATGTCAGAATCGTTGCAAATGGCGTTCCGTAGTCTCTGCCTACCCCTCCTGGAAACAGGCGTGAGTCTATGTATGTATGTATGTAGCATAGCGCACGGCTGCCCCAACTGACGAATGATGATCGTTTCCGAAAGGCGCGGGAGTGGGACACCCAAAAGAAGTGTTTTTGTTTACGTACGACTTTTTTAAGTTTTATTAAGATGACGCAAATGCATCGCCTCAATTTATTTGTCGAGTTTGAATAGATTAATAGCTTCAGTTAGCTTTTTAAAGCTGGGTGAGTCCCAACTACCCCGGTGACCTGCCCCGGCACCGGGGCAACTGAGAAATATTGTTGCATTTGCTCCGGTGACGGCGCGGGAGTGGGACACCCAAAAGAAGTGTTTTTGTTTACGTACGACTTTTTTAAGTTTTATTAAGATGACGCAAATGCATCGCCTCAATTTATTTGTCGAGTTTGAATAGATTAATAGCTTCAGTTAGCTTTTTAAAGCTGGGTGAGTCCCAACTACCCCGGTGACCTGCCCCGGCACCGGGGCAACTGAGAAAAATTGTTGCATTTGCTCCGGTGACGGCGGCAGATGACACTTAATCTGTGTCATCTATCCCACTACGTGTCATGGTTAGCGCCACGGGGGCAGATGCAAATAAATGTGTGTCATCTGCCCCGGTGACGCCGACATCCCGGCAACAATTTTTCTCATTTGCCCCGGTGCGGGAGCAAGCCACCGGGATAGTTGGCACTCACGTTGGTAAAACTTTATTGAAGTGTTATTCTTGCTTCTTATCTTCAAATAAATGGTGACAAATAAATATATCGGCAACTGTATATATTATTGAAAGGCGGAAAATGTTCAGAATGTTTAGTTTTTCTACTTTTGTCTATTATAAATCAGTGAGAAAATTATTTAAAATATTGAGTATAAAACTTAGATTTGATTCATTAAGTAAGTAGATAAATAGCGAAAAGAGTTAAAAGTCAAAAGTTATACATTATTTGCGAAGTTTTATTAATCACGCGGGATCGAAACTGTCCAGTCCCGCAAATATCGGGATTGAGAATTTACTGCGGGTTTGCATTACCTAGTGAGGAGGAGCCGGTGCCCAGCAGTGGGACAATTTTTACATACAAGGCTGATATTATAAGGCACTTGAATTGATTTTCCAGCAACAGCCAGTAGTATTCTGCACTTCGTTACAACGTGGATGTCGATATTCAAACACTAAAAAGGTAATGGATTCAGGAATTCAATAGCTCGCACGTGTGATATGCAAATTTGCTAACCTTATTGGAACTGAAAATTTACAGGTGAGAATGAATACAACGTGAAAGTTTTTGTGAGGAGTAAGTTCATGAAGAAATATGTTATTATACTTGCTCAATAAAAGTTTCAATAACGAGTCCCTATGACTATTTACATAAGGAACTTGGGGTATGATATCCCATATAAAGCTGACCCTGTAGTACGATAAACAGATAATCGACAGTCATATTTATACCTACCTATATATTTCGAAATACACACATATATTATAGATAAATTACACCAAAAACGTAAGGAGTGGCGACCACGTACTGGACGACGCAACAGGGGTAGGCCTCCCGCAAGGTGGACCGACGATCTGGTAAAGATCGCGGGAAGCGGTTGGATGCGGGTGGCTCAGGATCGGTCTGTGTGGAGAACCTTGGGGGGGAAGCCTATGTCCAGCAGTGGACGTCTCTAGGCTGACATGACACCAGACTACTATGGAGTAGTCATCATACAAATATTTCTCTTAGGCGGAATTCGAACTCACCACCTTTGGCGTGGTAGTCAAGTTCATTAGCCACTAAACCAACAGGCTATCAATAAATAGCCTTTTAGTTGAGCATATAACCGTAGATATAACTACATGTTAGTACAATAAAATAGAACTAATATTTTTTTGGTAACAAAGTTGTTAGCGAATGTACTTGTGCCATCAGGCGAGTAACCTCTAGAGCACACCTATTTAAATTTGACCTCTTTGATGCTCACTTGAAGAGATTAAATTAATTCCTTTATATCGCACGTTTAGAATTATAGAGACCTAATCCAAAATTTTGTGTATTTGAGTTAGAATCATAATATGGCTTTTGATGGCCGTCTTCATCGACTTATTATTAAAACAGAGACCTATTGAGGCGTGAAAGGGACAAAAATGTACTTGAGTCTCTTTTACTCCGTCCTCTTCCCCCGCCTGCGCTCGGTCAAAGAGAGACAGAAGCAGTAATGCGCCGCGAGTGTAGTGAGCAGGTTGCTGCGTGTTCAGTAACGTGGAGACCTAATCCAAATTAGGCCTATACAATATCGAAAAATATGGTAAGTACATGTTGCAATTTTATATAAAGTAAAGACCAATTTTGGGTTGAGTCTACCTGTTACAAAATGGTTTATGTTTAACAGTAACTTATTGATTATTCAGACACTCTTTTAGTGAAAATAATTATAACCTAAAGACGCAATCGTGAATTAGTCCATGTTGTTATAAAATTAAGGTTTATGGTAGAAACTTACTCATGATTGTGTCGGTAATGTTTTAAAAACCATTATATTCAAACTGACTAATTTAAACATACGTCTGTCTAGAGTTAAATATATTTTATTTTATAAATATTATTAGGGTAAGTTTAAATACCTAATTACCTAATATTCTTTCTTAATTGTATTTAATTAGTACACAAAATATTCATTAAACAAGTGATACGTAGACTTATACTATTTTTATTTGTCTAAGAGTAAACTTTGTTTTGTAAATAAAATATTTTTTCAGACAAATCCTGACTGTGAAAATAAATCATTAACACGCAGTCCCTCAATAATAGAAAATTCTCCTGATCAACATGTCTCGGATTATAATTCAAAGATGATTCAAAGATGTCCTACAGATAACACCAACGAAGTAAGTTCTTGTTTTATGTAGGTATAGTATATAAATTTACAAAACTTTAATAACTAAGTTACTTTCATTTCAGGCACAAACTATAGAAGAAACTGACAATTTGTATCACGGATTAGAACCATCAAATCACATGGACCAATCGAAAAATTCCCAATCATCATCAAGTTCAAGTAGTTCTTCTTCGACAAGATCTTCATCAACATCGTCTTCTAGTTCCAGCAGCTCCTCTTCTAAAAGTAAGGTAAATGCCCATTCTATTATTGATGGGCCTTCAACATCTAATTTAAAAGTTGCAAGCAGAACGCAAGGCACATATTTTCAATCTCCTATAAATTCAGAAGAAAGTGATGTCGATTTGAGCGACTCAGATCCAACGTATACTGCAGAAAGATCACGGTCAAATCTCAGAAAGACTCGTTCGTTATCAGCTCAAGCAACAGTTCTTCACTATCATCCAACAGTATTGCCAATACTCCAGCATCTAGTGATACTAGCCCGAAACCTAGCCGAAAAGCCAGAAAACTTATGCGTGATCCATTGAGATGGAAGCAAAATGTAGCAAAGATGTTACGAAATTCTGGAAAAGCTTACATTTCATGTGCATGTGCGACTAAAAAATAAGTACCTGCCCGATGTGTTAAAGATGCTTGTAAATGTAGGCTTAAATGTTCCGAAAACATAAATGAGTCCGAAAGCAGAATATTGTTTGATACATATTGGGCTTTTAAGAATATTGAATAACAGCGATCTTATATCAGATCTTGTATGATGGAGATAATGCCAAAGTATAAATATACGAATGTTGCTAAACCCAGATTACCAAACAATGCTTTCTATTTCACAGTCAATAACTACAAAATTCGTGTATGTAAGACCTTCTTTATTAACACTCTTGGTACATGTGACCGTCAAATCAGAACAGTTAAAAAGAAAACTGATCCACAAGGCCTCGTGGGTAATGACATTAGAAGTAAACACCCATCAAGGAAACCTACAGATCCATTGCTCATTGAGTGCATAAAATAACACATAAATTCGATTCCTCGAATCCCGTCACATTATTTGGGGGCCACGACTTCCAGAGAATATATTAGCGTCGAGAAGACTAACGGACCTCTGGAAAGATTTCAATGCGAGTCAAAAAAAGAAGGAAAACTCACTTCTGCTTATTGGCTGTATTATGATGTTTTTACTGAACAGTTTAATATAAGCTTTTTTGAACCAAAGAAAGATAGGTGTGACTTGTGCTTGGATTATGAACTTGCCAACGCGGTTCGAAAAATAGAAATTAAAAATAAATATGACGATCACCTGAAAGAAAAGGATCTGTGTCGACAAGAAAAACGTTTAGATCGTCAGAATATTAGTGACACGTTTTTTTGCGCTGTATATGATTTACAGGCAGTTTTGCAGTGTCCTACTGGAGAAACATCTTCGTTCTTTTACAAATCTAAACTGAATTGCCTGAATTTTACAATAGTGGAAATGTTAAAGAAAACGGAGACAGATAAAAGACGTAAAAAAAATGAAGAGTATTCAAATGAAATAGGTGCGCGTATGGAAATGTGTATATCTATTTCTGGGACGAAGTTCAAGGGAAAAGAGGTGCTATCGAGAATGGATCATGCATCCTAGATTACTTACAACGTCTGAATGAGAAAAATCCGAACAAATCTCTCCACGTCACATTTTATTCAGATAATTGTTATGGGCAGAATAAAAACAAGGTCATTGCATCATTATACTCGTATGCTGTGACTGTTTTTGAGCATATTTACTCAATTACACGTAGATATTTAATTAAAGGGCATACACAGAATGAAGGGGACAACGTGCATAGCCTTATTGAAAAGGAAATAAAGAAAAATAAAAAAAGCCGGCCCGATATATACACTCTACCAATATGTTACACTGACAAAAAATGCACGTAAAAATGGTAAACCTATTAATGTTAACGAACTAACATACGACTTTTCTGAGGACTTAAAAAATTTACAAGAAAACTGGGGCTGTAATTATAATACAGATATACATAAAAACAATCTAATATGGACCAATGTCAAAGAATTGAGATTTTATAAGGAAGAAAGTTTTATATTTTATTACAAGACTTCATATACACAAGCTGACTACATCATGGTAAATATGAGGAACAAACGAAAAAAAAATAAATAGACCAGAAGATATAGCCCTTACTAAAGCTTATATCCAAAGACTAGAATTAAGTGAAAACAAAAAGAAAGATTTGCGCGATCTTATTATTTTTTTTTGTGTAATTTCAACTGCCCGAAGTTTGTGATTTCTAATAAAAATACTTTAACTTATTAAATTGTTTTCTTACAATTTCTTCCTTAAAAGTACCTTTAAAATAATCTGAATTTTATTATTACTTAGACTCATTTAGTTATGCAACGAGGCTATTGATCTATGCCCAGAAAATGAGAGACCTAAACAATATAAGGTCTTTTTGAAAAAATACGATTTTAGTTATAGAAAGACCCAAAAAGGCACTATCTATAAAATAATAAAAATAAAAATATTTACACTTCATTTTATTTTGTTTATTGTTTATAAAAATGTAGGTTAATAACAGAATCACGATATAAAATAATTTTTGTTTTGTTTTTTCTAATCTACAGGAAAATATAGTTATTTTTCTAAAAAATGTACCACCGTCCGAATCTTTAATAGACGTTTCTCAAAAACTTATGTTTTTGGATTAAGTCACTATATTTCTAAGCGTGCGATATATTGTAAAACAATATATCTAGGCTGAATAAGTAGTACTAAGTAAATATTTCTCGCAAAATTGATAACAATGTTTGAACAGTCTAAAATATTAGTAGCACTGCGGCGTTAATAAATAAATACAAATAAGAAGGTTATTTTTCAAAAAGATTAGCTTTAGATAATAATAATATATCAAAATTATAGATACCTACCTACCACTTTGTATTTTTTTTTAAATATTGGCTTAAGACACTCGTGAAGGGTAAAATGGTGATAACGATAAATGCGTAAGTACATAAATTATTTTGAAATTACTTTTGATTTACAATCTTACTTAATTGCATTAATAAGAAGTAAGCTAAGTGTCTTGATTAGCTATAAATGATGATTTGCTTAATGAAGGTACATTATTTTATTTGGTGTCAACTTAATCTCATTATATACATTTATTTTGTTTGTCCTGTTAGAATGTATAGTCTACGTTAGTACAATATAGTCTGTGGTATAGTCTTAAGTAAGCATTTCGTGACAAAAACCGATAAGCAACAAACAGTGGTAAAACTATGTGACTCTTGTAAACTCTAAATATACGAGCGCTATTAACACTTCACAAATAATGACGTTGTAAACATTGGTATTATATTATAGTAATATAAAAGTGGAATGCATAAATAATAATAAAATTATATATTAATTTAATTTTGGCTTTTTCTGTCAAAGTTAGCGAAGGCACCCGGAGTCATACTATTAAAGTTACTTAAAAGTAACTTAAAAGTCAATAGAAAAATATTATTATCTAATGTATTTTAGGTATACATTATAATGATATTATAAAGACAGCTCCCACTGTAGGAATAAGTCCTGAGACAAGACATTCAATCATCAATCAGCCTATCGCAGTCCACTGCTGGACATAGGCCTCTCCCAACACGCGCCACAGTACACGGTCCTCAGCCTTCCGCATCCAGTCTGTCCCAGCCACCTTTTTCAGGTCGTCGGTCCACCTAGCCGGGGACCGCCCTACCTTACGCTTGCCGAGACGTGGTGGAGACAAGACTTTACAAATATTCAATCAACGGACAATACTTGAGTCCCAGAAATATGTTTTCCTAGACGAGAAAACATGGCAATGCTAGACCGCTCAAACCACCACAGTGTACATGAAATTGGCTAAAATTATCATACATACTACAGGAAGGAGACTTGTGTAAGTATAATTTTTCTTATGCTATATTTTAATCGTTAATATCGGTATAAAGTTGCACAATAAATAACAAACAAAAATGTAGGACAATATAATTGAACGACGAACATGGAATAAAATGAGTAAAAGATTTATAACATTATATATAATATGCCTCATTTCCCATAATTATATTATTTGTTATTCAGGAGATGCATAATAGTTTAATGGTTTTCCTGTGTACAAGATATATTTTCAACGTACATACCTTGAACTTAAGACAGTTCTAGTTATTTTGTCGAAAATCGTGTACATCACATGAATATGGTATGGGTAAGCATAGATATGAACGTCAAAAAATAGAGGTCTAGATGATGTAGTAAAATAAAGATCCTATATATAAAAATTAGAAAAAGTACAATAATATCCCATCATTCATGCCCTCCGAATCAATACTATCTATTCTTCCATACGGCTATTGTGTTTGATAAATGCCAAATATGGAAGTTTAATAATACCGTGCCAGTCATATCAAAAGAGCAGTAAAATTAAATATGAAAGGACGATTTTGTGCTCGGAGAATATTATTAAAGTACAATAATATTGTGATAAGTGGCCAGTATTGAAAATAATACTGTTTTGATAAACAGCATCGGGCACCCAAGAGGTAACCAAGTTATTATGAGGTCCACATAAGGCTAAATATGAATAAGAATAAATTTATTTTTATTTATTTATTTATAACTTCATACACTGAACATGTATAGGCGGACTTAATGCCTGAAGCATTCTCTGCCAGTCTACCTTGGGGTGATGCAGAGATAGAACAAGGTAGGTGCAAATTGAAGTGATGAGAAACATGACAATCCTAAAGTATTATAATAAATACTTAAAAATAAAAAAACATAAATGTCCATACATAAATACTATTTAATATAAACACAAATAGTTATACTAAATACATAGAATATACATATTATAAGTACATAAATATATACTATCATAAATACGTATACATAATATATAAAATACATATATTATATATATTTAAATAAATTGCCGTACTTTTATCTTAAAAGTGAAGCGATTGGTGGCCATCC
Organism: Euclidia mi; assembly: GCA_944739405.2. NCBI lineage: Eukaryota > Metazoa > Arthropoda > Insecta > Lepidoptera > Erebidae > Euclidia > Euclidia mi. The sequence continues at coordinate 75,029,595 of OX123184.2, read as the reverse complement.
TGATTTCCAGAGGAAGAGCATTCCACAGAAGGATAGATTGGATAGGAAAAGAGGCATGAAGAAAATCGGAGCTGTGTGAAGGGCAGAGACGGAGTCGATTATTAGAGGAGCGTAGGGTTATATCATGAATAGAATATAGGTATTGGAAGTAAGGAGTTAGATAGGTTGGCGGGTTGGGAGACATGAGGATGGAATAAAGGGTAGTGAGAGCACGCAAACTTCGGCGTTGACGAATAGGTAACCAGTTCAAACGTGAGCGATAAGTAGATACGTGATCATACTTACGAAGATTAAAAATATATCGATAGCAGTTATTGAGAAGACGGTCAAGTTTGTTGAGGAGGTCTGCATTCAGGTCGAAATAACACACATCACCATAGTCGATAACAGGGAAAATTAAAGTATGCACCAGCATTGTCTTAGTCTTGGAAGGTAGAAAGTTTTTTAGGCGATAGAGAGCACGTAGGGTACCGGTGACTTTTTGGCTAACGCTCGATACCTGTGCACGCCAGTTGAAAGTGGAGTCGATATGTAAGCCTAGGTCTTTGACAGTCACAGAGTATTCAATAATCGAACCATTATACATTACTGGCGGCAGTGTAGTTGTTTCAATTTAATTTAGGATTCTTTGACTGCCTACAATAATTGCCTGACATTTAGATGAGTTAACCGTGAGACCAAAAGAATTAGACCAGTTATATAAATAATCTAAGTCTACCACAGACAGCATTAACAGTAATGCTGTCAATAGCAGAAGGTAAATCTTCTACACTGGCTTGAGCATAAAGCTGCAAGTCATCGGCATACAAATGATAATCGAATTGAAGATTCTGGGTAAGGAGATAGATAAATATTGAAAATAACAGAGGAGAGAGAATACCGCCTTGTGGCACGCCAGAATCGATTTGACACCAACTTGATGAAGATTCGTCAACGTGTACAGACTGCTGGCGTCCACGATGATAAGACGAGAACTATTCCAGTGCCTCAGACGAGACCATAAGGTGAGAAAGGATAGCTAGAAGGATGTCGTGACTGACGGTATTAAAGGCATTAGAGAAGTCCACCAAAGCCAACACAGTGACTTTGGTTTTCTCCATGCCCGTCCTAATATCGCCAGTCACTTTTGAGAGCGCGGAAACAGTGCTGTGGCCAGGCCTGAAACCAGATTGAAACAAACTTAGGAGGTTTTTTGAATAGATATGGTGGGATAGCTGTTTCTGGACACTGGCCTCCAGCACTTTAGACAGGAAAGGTAGGATGGAAATTGGGCGGAAATCACTGGGCCGGGAAGGATTTTAGATCTTAGGCAAAGGTGTGACAAAGCCATAAGTCAGGGAAAGTACCGGAATCCAAGGAAAAGTTGACAATGTGGGTAATCGCTGGGAGAAGGTGTTGTAGGATAGTGATAATCATGCGACGACTGATATGATCACAGCCCACTGCATTGGATTTGATGGAGAGGATAATCATTTTAATCTCGTCTGGTGCTACGGGAGAAAAAAAAATCATTTAAAGAAAAGTGTGGTCCGCTTTCTTTGATATTGTTTTTATAATCAAAGCGATGGTCTTGAAAATCTACGTATTTGTAAAAATAAACGTCATAAGAAGAAACGATATTCTATCGAAACAAATTATTTGATACATTGGTAGTCCTCCTGTATAACTTTACCAAAATGTTGTATGTATTTAACGTATATTTTTATAAATGCAGGTCTTTCAGGCAAATAATAAATATGTATACGTATCCCAGTTTATCTCTTTGTTGTCAAGGAACAGTGCAATTATATAGCAGAGCGCCAGTTCATCCGTGTAAACAGTCGACCCCCAGACCATTAGGAGCAAGATTTATTTACGTGACAGCGTTTGAAAAAACATACTTAAAAGCCTGCGTTTTTGACTTGCAAATGTAACGTTCTGTTTGCAGAGTGGTCATGTTGAGGGAGCAAGCGATTTGCGGGATAGAGGATTTAGATACTGGCTTTGTCACGGCGATTTTATTTACATTAATTTTTCATAGAGCTTTGTTTTTGCTTTTCGTGGTATTAGTGATACACTTGTTATACAAGGTATGGGTGTTTAAATTGACAATGATTCACTTTTTCATAAGTGACAACACTGGCGATGCTTTTGTGTGCATAAGAATAGCGACTACTAAGTAAAATAAGAGAGAAGACACCGGACGCCACTGCTATTTTTTTATTGAATCCCTTGTCTTATGGCGACACCAGCACCGCATACCAGTGACCGTATTTTATTTAATATATAGGCCCACAGTATTTTGATATTCTATTAACGCTCCTAGTTAAACTAAACGCTTTTATATCTAGAGCGTTTAAGTTTGTACTGCATTAGCGCCTGCAAACGCCATGATATGCCGAAAGTCAATTTACAACTAATGTTAATGACTACGAAAGTTTAAATTAATAATTAGGTATATTGCAATCATATCAACGATTCGTTGAACGCAAGTACAATTTTATTTTGTTGTATTCAACAATGCACAGGTGTTTTTTTAACCGACTTCGAAAAAAGGAGGAGGTTCTCAATTCGTCGGAATCTTTTTTTTTATGTATGTTCCCCGATTTCTCTAAGACGCCTGGACCGATTTCAAAAATTATTGTTTTAATTGAAAGAGTATACCTCCTAGTTGGTCCCATGATCATCAGGTCAGGATCTGATCATTGTAATCCTGAAAAAATCGAAGGAACTCTTCAAATTTTATAAGCACACTTGAAGCAATTTGACGATAGCAACCCAATGTCGTCGAGTATGGGCTCGTTTGAGTCTTCTTTACATAGACTTTGATGCTGGATGATTTCCATGGCCTGATGATAGAGTTGGAAGGTAACCATGAGATCTTTGTGATACAAAACCCAATCTTATTGAGTTTAGGGTCGTTTGATTCGTCTTTACATGGACTTTGGCACTGGATGTTTTCCAGGGCCTGATGATGGAGCAGGAAGGTGGCCATGGGATCTTTGTAGTACAAAGACGCAATTTCATTGAGTTTGGGCTTGTCTGATTCGTCTTTACATGGACTTTAGTGCTGAATGTTTCCCAAACTCTGATGATAGAGCAGGAAGGTGGCCATGGGATCTCTGTAATACAATAACGCAATCTCATCGTGCTCGTTTCGTGCTCGTTTTGTCTTGGCAAACACTTTGATATTGGATGATTTCCGGGATCTGATGATGGAACTGAAACGAACGTGTTTAGGCTAGTTAGTTGAAAACAAAAAAATACTTGAAATTGCCAGAAAGGTACAGGTCTACATTTCAGAATTGAGGCACGTAAGGAGGGCCTCCCCGTCATGTATCACCTACACTATCCTATGTACCTACTTACCTCTCCTAATACTATTTTTTATTAGTATACCACTAAAAAGCAAAAAATAAAAATTATTTTAAATAAAAAATAAACCGACTTCAAAAAATACTAAGGAACTAAAAAACAAAAAATTATTGGTTTTCGGAGCAAAAATTTTTGGAGTCGTTGCCAAGACCTTACGCAAAAAGTTACAAAATTATCAACTACCTATTCTATCAACAACGAAAGTTATATAAAAATGTTTATAGGTTTTATAGTCAGATCAGAAATACTTGGCTTGGCACCGACTCCAAAAGTTTTTGCTCCAAAACCAATTATTTTTTGTTTTTTAGTTCCTTAGTATTTTTTTAAGTCGGTTTATTTTTTATTTAAAATAATTTTTTCTACTTAAAAATTTTACAGCCGAAGGATATCTAGCTAGGTATTTAAGTAAACAGATAGACAACCATAAAGGTAAATTAATAAATTATCTATGCATATTGGCCTATCACACCTTTGCGCATACATAATATATTTTTTGCTTCTTTCCGTCCTGTGTCCTTGTTTTGTTTATTGTAATTAACCTGTACTATTTAATTGAGTTTCATGCGAGTAAAATGCTACTGAAATGCGAATATTTCTGTAAAGGTTTTTTCGTAATATGTAAATATGTTCTATAAAAAAAGTTACTGTAATTGTAGTTTACTTAATGTTTTATAAATGAGTGTCAGTCAGTAATCAAAGAAGAAATCAATCTCAGATCACACCTGGGATTGATTTCTTTTCATTAAGCCTACTTTAAATGCCTTTAAATACTTTATTTTTTATGTTTTAGCTACAGTAAAGGCAAGTATAACTACAATCAATACACGTACCTACAGGTTGTTCATTGTTTCCATTGGTTACATGTTTGTAAAGTCCTCCGCTCCACAGGAGCCTAGTGCGGTAAATGTTTTTAAAAAAAACAAAGATAAAACAACAGAAAATACATCATTAAATAAACTCGTTTAAACAGTGTAATTTATTACATTTAATTAAATACTCGTTTGCCAACTTTTGATCTAGGACTAGGACATGGGCACAATCGAAATAAGAAACAAACAGCTGTTCACTATAACTATATGTATTTGACAAAGTTCAATTTAGTAGGGAGTAGGTACCCAAATTTTCACTCCCTCCGAGGTTCGAACAGCGATCGAAATCAGTCAATCGTTATAGCGCAACAAACTTAAAATACACGAAGATGTTATAAAACAACAAAACATTATCAAAATAACGAGCGCATATTTTCATTCTAATTTTCATAACATCACGCTACTTAACGTGACTAATTTCTTTCTTAAATAACTTCGTAAGAAAGGGCGCAACAAAGTCATTTTATTATAAGCAGTTGTTAATTTTACGATGTTTATTCATGATAATGTTTGTCATAATTTATTAAAACTATTCTTAACAACTGAAATTCGAAGAAATTTTCATTTAGTTAATTAATTGTGTTTGTGTTAACTGGGAACTGCATAATTATATTATTTTAAAATCACATAGGCGATAACTTAATGTATTGCACTTTGGCTTGGGTCTACTAAGACCACCGAAGTGTCTATCGACGTCCTGCATTGGTGACGTCACGTAAATGGCGGTTAGCACTGCAGTCATTGCCGTCACGCTGCCTGGCCAATGAGTGCATAACATCGTTATCATTTCTGTTAGACATCCAATTATCCACAGTGGCATTTCATTGAAGACTTTATTTTTTATAGAACAATCACAATTATGTTTACGCGTCACATAATTATTACTAAAATAAACCTCTATATCTACATTTCTATTTGGTTTTGGTTCATTCTACAGCTTTACAAAACTTCATTCGCAACCTGTGCTGCATAAAATTTGTATACAATTTCATTTAAATTACCTGTGCTGCATAAAATTTGTATACAATTTCATTTAAATTTTGCAGACTAGTACAGTCAACAACAAAAGTTGATACACACCTCAGAATATTTGCCGAGAATTATATAAACTAGATTATTATTTTATTTTACTACCCCTCGATTATTATTATTGTTAATTTTCGAAGTATGATTCAAGTAGGTCTTTCCTCTCCTATCGTATCTTTGAAGAAGCTATCTGTACATTACGAAACTATCATGATTAAACATACTAACATCCTAATCTATACAGCTTAACAGATAAAAATCGAAGCTAATTGTGATCTATCTTGGTAATTTACGGTTACTAGGCAGTAAGGCATGTTATCATGTCCCCTTCATGCAGTAATCGCTTTCAATTAATGACGCGTGACTACGCCATGGAAAGGGATTTTCCTGATTAGAGAGTCATCAGTATAGAGAGTAACAGAAATGAGCTTAAGATTTGTTGTGCTTAAATCTCGCTAGCAGTAAAATCAGATATTTTTAAACAACTTCTAAAAGTAAAGTGGTCCCATGTTCGACTTTTTTATGAATTCGATTCCCCCTTTCATTACGGAACGACATTCAAAATATTTTTTTGCATCTAAAGACATATCATATTTCTGAGGTAGTTCTATTGTCACCAAGTTTTTGCTTTCGGTGGAAACTCTCAAAATGTTAAGACCCAAATGAATGTTGTTTAGGTAAGTACTTTCTGAACCAATTATTACATTTGTTTCTGATATACATCATCTTCTGGTTCTGGATTGATGACAACAGTGCCAACGCTTCAACGTTTTTAAAAAAGTCAGGAGTTACAAATAAAATTGTTAATTTAACACACAACTCATTTACTATTAAAAGTAAGTTTAGGCCCCCATGATAGCAAGAATTTTCATCTCTCAACCAGATGAATTAATAAATTTCACAACATAGCTACATAACTTCACGCCTTTTATCCCCGAAGGGGTAGGCAGAGGTGTATTACACACCCACACTTCGCCTGTTATGTTTCGATCCCAATGTAATAGGGGGCGAGCCTATTGCCATCTACCAGGCACATCATTAAGCGAGCGATAATTAATTTGTAATACACATAACTTCGAAAAATCAGAAGTGTGAATAAATTTCAATAACGATATAGTTCAAAAAGCGACCGAATCAATATTATCCTTGCAAACATACTTACCATAGTTTATAGTATGTCTTCCTCTTACTCATTACCTTAGCCTTTTCCACTCTTATGTATCTTGATTTGGGACTTTCAATAAACAGGTAAAAAGTACTCGCAAATAGACCTTTTCTGCTCAGTTTAAACCTAAAAGGCTCGTCGCAGCTCCTTATTCTAAGGAATTTATACGCTCTTAATTTGAAGTGGTTTAGTCTACTGTATATTAATTTCGCACAGCTTAACGTTGGCGGGCTGACCACGAATAAGAACGTAATTATCTACCATGACCCTACTTACGCAGACAAAAAAGTGGATATATTCGGCAAAAACCTTTTTAAAGAAAGGAACTGGATTTCTTTCCTGTCTTTCTTTTGGGTCGTATTTGGGACTGTCACTTGTCACTTTAGAAATGCTGTTAATAAAAATAGATCTATTTTGTGACTGCGTTCTGGTAAATACAGAGTATAGAGAATGAATTGTGTTTGAATTTTGTATGTTTTGCTTAATTATATTATGATATCAATATTATATTGTAATGATATAAAGCAATTACAATAATCTTTGAACATAAGCATAAGTAGAAGAAGAATATCAATCTTGCGTGGTCGACTAATAACAAAAGATTAGATCGTAAAAGCTTGTATTAAAACTGTTAAATTTAAAGATCTACAGTCTCCGTCAGTTAAACCAGAAAACAGACAAATCTACATACGTATAAAATAACCACGTAAATAAAACGTAGTCATTTAGTATGATAGACGTGCGTAACATTCACGAATATATTAACCAAAAGATTGTATCCTTACACATTTTTCTTCTCTACAATTCCACTAAACAGTACCTTTTACGAATGAATTTGACCGTTATTCAACTAAATAGTCACCTCTGTCACGACAACCGGTTATTTCCCCTAATACCAAGCCAATTACGTTTTCGTAAGAAATATTACTTAATGTCGACTCATAATGGTGCTATATATTGCTTGTAATTTCTAATAGTTTCAGTAATAGAATATAATAACTAATCAAAATGTTTGCGTACTTTGAAGGTTATTTTCAACGTAAATAAAGTCTCAATCAAGAGGACGAATACCCTCTTAATTCTATGGTGTTATATTATTATGTCTATGTCTATCAAAACAAAATGGTGTTTTCGCCTTAATGCATAGGTAATAAACATTCCGTAATCACTCGGTGTTTAGTTTGATAGCTGATTAAACGTGCCATTAATACAGTAGTTGCTAACGTGCTACTGTATTTCTAAGCTACGTTTGTTCTTGGTCGGTGCGTTGCAAGCGTATTAAAAGCTACAGAACAATTCCAGGTAAGTATGTTTACTTCTTCTGTTATCAACGAAATGTGTTCCATTTTTTATTTATGTCGATTATAATGGCTATGTAGTCGTGGCAAGACCCTTGTAATATTATCCCCCCTGTCCCTTACAATATTATCAATACTACATAGGAACGTTCATACTATACTTATACAAAAATACTGACCATGCGTACGTGTATGCTATGATCGCGTGTTTCTTTACCAACATGCTACGTAACTAATACGAACTTTTTTATTAGATTCAATTCGATTGTAATGTATCTCCAAATGATATTATCTTCCACTTGGAAGACATAAAAGTATTCGTGTAGGTACTATTTCTTTTTCAGCTTATAAATATTTAAATGGAAGGGTCACGCTGAGGGTGTATGTATCTGTAATAAAATTCGACGTTGAGTTGACGTTTTATTTGGAACGTTTGATATAAATACCATTGCCATATTATTTTTGTTTAACAGAAAGTCGCCGGCACTTCAGGCAGTGTACGATAGATATTTCTTCAGTTGGTATTCTGCAAAATATTTTCTAACACCAAATTGACCAGAAAAGTAAAATTATGGTGAAGTGAAACTAATAATACGGTCACATTATTTATGAACTAATTTGAAGCAAATAAATTTATTTTAGATTAAAATAAACAGAAAGAGAGAACAAAAAGACAAACGTTAACACTAAATAATTAGTAATTTTGTTATTCATTGTCTTCATGTTAGCATGAAAATAATGATAGACGAATTTTATTATTAGTTAGTTAAGAACATTATGGTCTCATCATTTCTAAGTAAATCAAGAAAATGAATACTATTTAAGTGCTTTGGACAATGTTAAAACAAACAAATAATGCGATAAAAGACCCAAACGAGCTGTTTTGATGATATGATTTATTCAAAGGTGTTTGAATAAATCATATTATCAAGACGAAGACGTTTTTTTAAAGATACTGTATCTTTAAAAAAAATACTATTAAATTTATCGACATCAAAAAGTTAAACTTCAGCTGTTGTGCTTAAAACACGAAAGCTACTAGAATCATCATTTAAAGTACCTATTTACTCACAATTTCGATGTTTGCACTATGCAAATTCAGACAGATACTAAAATTTCAGTAATACGAAATGAAATAAAATACAATAATCTTCATTTCAAGTATTTATTTACTCAAAATCACGGTGTTTGCACTGTTTGAAGAATTCAGTTTGAAACTAAAGTGACAGCTTAATGAGAAGAAATAAAAATACATTAAACTACATATTTTTAAGAATATTTATCAATTTTATTTCAACTATCTTAACAAGAGTATATTTTACTCCAGTCCATTAGTAAATTAAAATTAACGTCATGAATCTCATACACCAGGTCAATTATAAACCTTACGCAGAAAAAATAAAGCTCATATTTCATTACGCGAGTAGATTTCATTCAGATGCAAATCATGAGTTTATCTTTAAACTAAAACCAAGCTAATAGCATTTTTAAGCTAACCAATAAACATTCTGTAATCACTCAAGAGTTTTAATTTTGATAGATTCAACAGATATTATTACAAATGCATTTAATCTTGGCAGAGATGTTTATGGCCTTCAAACACGAAAGTGTTGTTAATGTTCTAAAACTAAAACAATCAGCTAGCAAACAGTTTATTAATGTGCTTTTCGCCTCTTTAATACTTAGCAACCGAAGCAAGTGTGTGACTGTACACGGTGACGTCCCAAAAAGGTATAAAAATCGTCGTCGTCTTCCCATTATTTCGATTTGCATCCAAAACTTTACCTGTTGTGACTAACACTTTGTTTAGTCACAAGATGATTCATATGTATACATGGCAAAGGCAGACAGAACGAAGTATGATAGATTTTGTTGTGGTAGATGAACGTTTAAAAGGAAAAGTGAAAGATACCAGAGTGTACCGAGGCTTGAATGTGGGTACTGACCATTTTTTGGTAGTTAGTCGTATAGCGGGACTAACAACTTAATGGTGCCATCGTCCTCGCATACCTGCCTTGGAAAGAGTGAAAGTTGAAAGATCGGCAGAGGAGGATATACGCGATAAGTATAAAAAGTTATTGGAAGAGAGGTTAAAAGATTTGTATGAGAAAGAAGAGTGCGAATAGAAAAATTTTGGAAAGAGTTTAAGAATGTAATGATTGAGACAGCCACTCAAGTATGTGGCGTAAGCAAGAGGAAGAATATTAAGAAAATTTGTTATGAATGGTGGGATCAAGAAGTAAACGCTGTGGTTGCGGAAAAGCGCAAAGCTTGGATGGACTTGCTGGCCATAAGAGCCAACAAAAGAGTACAAGGTGGTATGAATGACAAAGTATTGTAAAAGAAAAGTGTAACAGGTTGAAATATAAAGTAAAAGAGATAGTGAGAAGAAAGAAAGAAGAATGCAAGGATAAATTTGATAGAAAATTTGCCCAACATTTTCGGGCCAATATCAAATTATTCTAGCACTTGGTCAGAACAGCCCGAGGCAAATCAGGGGTTTCGAAAGTTGGTGTGATGAGGGATATAAATGGAAGTATTATTAGAGAGCATGGGGAAGTTCTGAATCAGTGGAAGGTATATTTTGAGAATTTGAACGAGGAGGGAGCGACCATAGGAATATAGTAACGAATGAGGAAGATAATTGTGAAAGTGGGATAAGTATGGAAGAGATACGATATGCATTGAAAAGTATGAAGGCGGGTAAAGCTGCGGGATATGACAGGATATCTGCTGAAATGCTCAAGGTAGGTGAAGGCGTCACTGCAAGCCTGCTGTATCTACTGTTCAATAAATGTTGGCGGTCCGGTCGTGTATATGGGCGCAAATTAATACATAATGATTATATTATTACGAAAATGTTAATAATATTTAAGATTGATATTTAAATAACTATTTGTGAACACAGAACTGAGAACTTCACTACTTTACAATATTAGACACTGTATTGGCTGCTTAACTGTTTATAAAGATTGGGTATTTAATTTATCGCTTAGTTATTAAGATAACTCCAGAAACTTTCAAAGTAAAATCAATTAGTATTAAATAACATTATTCTGACACTTATTTTTACAGTAATAAATAACATGCGTTTATATTTGCATCCTGTTGATAGCGCCATCTGTTGACAATGTTGTAAAGCAGCGTTTGGTTGATAAAATCAATTTGTTATTCGTGTAAAATAAATCATTTGGTGTTGTGCAAAATTCATTACAATATTAATGTCAATTTTTGATTAGTTTATAATTAATTGTACAGTAATTTCAATTATATGTTGAAAAGGAAGTAGTGGCAGTTGTTAAACGTTACATTATGTCAGTGTAATGACGGTTAGTTTATAGAAAATAAACCAAGTCATAAAACGTGAGTGTTTTTATTATAATGGAGTCTGGACACGGTAACCCTGGCATATCGCCGACATGTACCTGGTGACTGCAACAAAGCCGTTATTGTGCCACTGTACAAGGGCAAAGGGTCACAGCAGGAATGCAAAAATTATCGCGGTATCGGCCTCCTGAGTGTTGTTGGCAAATTGTATGCAAAGATACTGATTGAAAGAGTGATTTCTGAAACGGACAGTAAAATTTGGGATGTGCAAGCGGGATTCAGAAAGGGAATGGGATGTACGGTTCAAGCAGAGAAAGTCTTAAGTAAACACCAGAAGGTTTTCTGCGCCTTTATTGACCTGGAAAAGGCTTACGATCGAGTGGTGAGGGATGAACTTTGGTCAACACTTTCTGTGTATGGAGTGAGCAGCAGTCTGATACGGGCACTTGAATCCTTATATGGGGATTCAAGTGCCTGTGTCAGAATAAACGGGGCCTACGCGGACTGGTTTAACATTGATCGTGGTGTTATACTGGGATGTGTAGCGTCTCCTTGGCTGTTCAATCTGTTCATAGACAGTTGTTTGGCCGATCTGAAAGAGTCCGAATGTGGATTAAGAATGGGTGAGTCGGTGTTTAAGACCCTGCTATACGCTGACGATCAGGTTCTATTTGCATCGTCAGCGTCGGATTTGCAGCAGATGGTCACCACGATGAATGAGGCGTATAAGAAGAAAGGTATGAAAGTGAATGTTCACAAAACCAAAGTCATGGTCGTAGAGAGGGATGATAGTGTAACTGAATGTGACGTAATGATAGGAGATGAAAAAGTGGAGCAAGTGAACGAGTTTGTGTATTTAGGGTCTTTGTTTACGAGAGATGGAAAATGTGAGGGAGATATTGAAAAGAGAGTGAAAGCAGGCAATAGTGTGAATGGCGCCTTACAGTCCATCATCAGAAATGGTATTATCCCAAAGCAAGCTAGCCTTGCTATACTGCAGGGAGTTTTGGCGCCAACACTGATGTATGGTAGTGAATCATGGGTATGGCAGAAGAAGCATGAAAGTAGAATCAATGCTGTGGAGATGAGAGCTTTGAGGAGTATGTGCGGAGTAAGGCTGATAGATAAAGTGAAAAACTGTGTGATACGAGAGAAGTGTGGTTTGAAAGAAGATGTAGTGACAAAGATTGAAAAAGGAATGTTGCGTTGGTTTGGACATTTGGAACGGATGGATGAAAGAAGAAATACGAAAGGAGTGTGTATCATGCGAGAATGAATGGAAATGTCGGTAGGGGACGCCCTAGGTGGACGTACGCCGACCAAATAGGTGACGTACTGAAAAAGGGCCAAATTAAAAGTACCCATAACCGACACGCATGCATGATGAGGTTAATGAATGTCGAGGAAGCGAAGAGGTATGTTTGAACCAAAGCATGTGGCGTTCTATAGTCTCTGCCTACCCCAATGGGAGACAGGCGTGACGATATAGACAGATAGATAGACTTTCGTCTCAGGGTCCGGTGCCTGCTTTATAGTCTACTTAGATTTTAAAGAATATTGGCCAATGAGTAAGTAAACACTTATTATAAATAAAATATTTGCATGACAGATATTTTCATCCTCATTTATTTATTTTGTACAATCGATTGGCCCTTTTGATTATTGGGAAGTGTTCTCATCATCATCATCAGCCTTTATCAGTCCACTGCTGGACTAGGCCTTTCCTTTGAAAGGAGGAATTGGCCTACTATACCACGCTGGCCAAACGGGTTGGTATAGGGTTTGTATCAAGTTTTTGTTCTCATATGCTATGCGATAAACTTGTAAAATATAAAATTTCACAAAATTACTTTGACCAAAATAAGAATCAGGTATTTGCCCGTTTAAAAAATTGGTCTTAGTCCAGGGAGGATAGCTGTCGCGTCTCATAAATTATTTCTCGTCTTATCTGATATTCTGTCTGTGTATCGAGCTGCTTAATAAATAGGTAGGTAATCATCTGTGCTCTTGCGTACTAAATAATATTATTGCCAGAATTTATCCTAACGTAAGTAGAAGGTTTCACCTTCTGCTTACGTTAGGATAAATTCTGACGCAATGGTGTCGGAAAAGTTTTCACTAAGAAGTCGTGGCAGTTTTTTTGTTTTGAGATATTTCTTTTCAATAATAAAATGCCTGCCCTATTATACTTCAAGCTATTAACTGACGGGTATAACCATTTGTTCAAAAATATACTAAAACTATATACAGCCTCTCCCGTCAAATCAGTCGCGGCAGGTTTTAGGTTTGTAGCTAGCTGGAAGATCAATGAAACTATCAACGTTAACACTATAATGTTTCTTTGTAAATATTAGCCATTCTTAGATATGCAGAATACTTCAAGATAAGACGTATATACTGAACAAAAAAAAAAGGCTATGCACCTCACCAAGTAACTGAATGTCACATAAAGATGATTTTGTATTCCTAGAATTCAGACTTCAAGTGGCCATGGCTCCCTTTCCTGTTCCTCTACCCATAACCTTGACCGTATTCTAGAAACACCAAGAATCACCCATGACTTATAACGCGAAACAGTAGTTCTATCAGATCCAATAAAATTTCAATCCAGACCCCGGTTTGTGGACTTAATTTCGTCACAAATTAACGATACATCCTAATAAAATTGTATCTCGCTTGGAGTACTTAAGCGACAAGAACAATAAAACTAAATGATTGCGTACTGTGAAGCTTGTTTGTTCCGCTAGGTGCGCAATTAATAAAACGATATTGGATACTTAGAATTGATTTATTTAACTAGTGTAGGGCATCTACGAGGAGGAATCAAGAAAACTAAATAAGAAGTTAATGCCAAGAATTACTTATAATATTGATTAACAAAAAAATAAGTGAATACTACAGATAGTCTTATTTTAAGTAGAATAAGTATGCAACCGTTGGGACGGTGGTGAAGCCCCAGCGTTTGCATTCAAGCACCGAAATTGAATAACAATATAGATTATATTCTGCTAGTATCTTTATCTATCTATGTATATTTCAGGTTGCTGACTAGTTGTAACACTCCCAAAGATCTTATTGAAAGCCGAGACCAACGTCTTGGTATTTTTGTGACCATTAAACCAGATAGCCATGAAGTTACATAGCCTCGTATATCAATAGATTCTTGCATTTTCTTTTACTTTGGGGCCCTAGGGGGGTTTTTGTTAGTGTACGTATGACATACAGTTAATAAACTATAACTAACCACAAGTATTTTATTATATAAGTGTGATTAGATAAATCTTAATATATAAAATCCTTGCGTTACTGACTGACTGACAAGGTTCAAAGTTTTTATGAAACTTTTTATTCCTTCAGTGGATTGACTTCAAACTTTGTATTTGTTCCTCAAACAACGCTAATAAACACTAAGAATTATTTTTCTGGAAATTCTACCCCTAAGGGGGTTAGATAGGGGTTCAAAATGTGTATTAAATGAAACTTATTATTCTTTCAGTGGATTCACTTCAAACATTGTATATTGGTTTCTCAAACGATAATAGTGAACACTAAGAATTAATTTTTTGGAAATTCTACTCCTAAGAGGGTAAGATTGAGTGTATGTAACATTTTATTCCTTTAATGGATTGACTTCAAACTTTGTATATTGGTTGCTCAAACGACGATAGTGAACATTAGGAATTTGTTTTCTGAAAATTCCTACTCTCAGGAGGTAAGATAGGGGTTCAAAGTGTGTATTAAACGAAATTTATTATTCCTTCAGTGGATTGACTACAAACTTCATATTATATTGGTTTCTCTAATGACCTAAGTAAACATTAAGGAAATCTTTTTGGAATTTCTTGCCCTAAAGGATTAAAAAGGGGAGTCAGAATTAATATGAAACCTTTTTATTCCTTCATTGGATTAACCTCAAAGTTTGTATATAGATTCCTCAAATGACGTTAGTGAACACCAAGAAAGGAGTTTTCGAAGTCACTCCCCTATGGGACTTAAAAAAGGGTGTCCCATTTTGTAATATAAAAAAAAACTTCAATGGATTCACTTGAAAATTTGTGTATTGGTTCCTCAAGTGACGTTTGTGAATTCAGCACTAAAACGGGGAGTTCAAAAAGGGGTCCCAGTTTGTATGAAACTTTTAATTCCTTCACTTGATCTTTTTTCATCGTCTTTGATGTGCAATTAATTTTCAGTAACTTAAATTTATGCGGCTGACTCTCATCTAAGCGCTTTTCATCTTCACTAACTAAAATAGGGGATGGTTCTGTATGACCAATAGAAGCCAAAATACTAAGAACCGTTATATTGCTATTTTTTTTTATTTTTAGGTAAGCACTTTTTATCAGTTACCTGCTTTGTCTAACTGCTGACCAAGAGTTCTCTCATTTACATAACATAACTTCACGCCTTGTATCCCCGAAGGGCTAGGCAGAGCTGTATTACACACCCACACTTCGCCAGTTATGTTTTGGTCGCAATCTAATAGGGGGCGAGCCTATTGCCATCTACTGGGCAAATTGTTAAGCGAGCAAGAAGCTTCTCGCATTTCTTTAACCTAAAATACTAAGAAAAGGTTTTTGAATTTGGATAATTTATTTTACACAATACTACAATGTCGCTGAGATATTAAAATGTATACTGCGGCGGAATCCTTGACTGATTTGCACGCAGCTACGCCTAAATGAAATGTTCATAGTTTGTTCGGGAGTTTTCATGAACCATTAGTTAAATAAACATCTTAATCGATTCAGCCATTTTTAAGATTACCCTGAATAAATAGACAGACAGAAAAACAATCTAAATAAATCATTGGGGTACTGGAAACGGGTTAGCAACAATATGCATTACAGTTATTTTGAGATTACAGACAGTTTGTTTTTTTATAGTCTCACGCCTGTATCCTCGAAGGGGAAAGCAGAGGTGTAATATTACACCTACATTTCGCCATGTTGCATATTAGGTCCCACGTAATAGGGGGCGAGCCTATTGCCTTTACCGGGCACATTGGCAGACTCCGTGCTGCTACTGAGAATTGGGCAAAAGACAGTAATACTTTTGCCCGTCCCGGGAATCGAACTCGAGACCTCTCGTTTAGCAGACGCATACGCTGTCCACTGTACCACAGAGGCAGTCAAATATGATTTATTTGTATAATCTGTCTGTATATAAAATCCTTACTGATACTGATCATTACTGATTGACTGACAGACATGCTACAGCCGAAACAACTGAGCGCAAGTAGATGAAATTTAGCATGTATGTTCCTTGAGGTGTGTAGGGGCACAATGAGAGAGGATTTTTGAAAAGTCCTTCCCTAAAGGGGTAAAACAGGTTTTCTGAATTTGTATGAAACTTTTGATTCCCTCAATGGATTAACTTCAATCTTTGTATACCTATTAGTTCCTCAAATGAAGTTAGTGAACACTAAGAAAGTCTTTTTGGAAATTCTTACTCTAGGTGGATAAAAAGGGGAGTCATAATTTGCAAAGAACCTTTTATGCCTTCAAGGGATCAACTTCATACTTTGTTGATTGGATCCGCAAATGACGTTAGCGAACACAAAGATATTTAAGTATCTTTTTTTTTTATTTTTCCCCTAAGAGGGTGGAAAAGGGATTCAGAGTTTGTGTAATTTTTTTTATTTTTTCAGTGGAATCACTTCAATCTGTGTATATAAAATCTTTTCGTTACTGACTAACTGACAGACACATTACAGTCGAAATTACTGGGCGCAAGAAGGTTAAATTTAGCATGTATGTTCCTTGAGGAGGGTGTTGGTACGCAATATTTTATCGAATCGTAATTTACGCGTGCAAAGCAGCGGGCAAAAGCTAGTAAACAATAATTAAATGAAGAAACTCGTCTTTCTATAACTAGATGCATAATAATATGGCAAGATATCAATCTCTGCTGAAATATTTGTTAATTAAAAGAAGGGATCTATAATTATAGTGACATTCATAATTAAGACAAAAGCCTTTTTAACAAATAATAGATTTATACATGTATGCCACGGTCAATAGCTTACTTATTGATCAACCCTTAAGTATACTGATCACACAAGCATTCTAAATGGTCCCTGAGGTCTCATATATTATGTACGACGAGTACGGAGAGAACAAGGATATCTGTCCTATGTTCAATTTAAAGATACCGAAACAATAATTTGTATTAAGTCGAATGTAATCATGTAGTTATCTGTATTTACAGATGTTTAATGAAGACAACGGTGGTGAACCAACGATCTTGTTGGTATCGCGATGCGCGGTTGCATGGAGCATGGTTCAAGATCGGTGTATGTGGGTAGCCTTAGGCATGTTCAACAGTACAAGTCCTTGGGCTAAAATTATGATGAATGAATAATAAAGTTCCCATTGTGGTCAAAAAATTACTAAAATTAGGAATTGTTCGTACTCTTGATATCCATCTTAATGATACAAACATATACACACACAGTTTAACGACTAATAGAACTTCTTGTTCAGTTGACTGCAGTTAATTCTTTGATTAGGTAATCCATAAAATCTACCATATAATCTGCCATAAAGTCCTTACTTGATCCTCTCGTAGTTTGTATCAGCCAGTACTTACAAGTAAAAACAAAGTGAACTGTCACCGCAGTTATTTTTACGTGTGGCAACAAATAAAATGGCTAGTAAAATACAAGCTAAAGGGCCTTACAGCTAGAAAGAGAGCAGTGGAGCACTCGGTTAACAGTAAACAACCCGATGATAATTACCTGGAACAAATAAAAATGCCCTTAAAGGTATTAAATGGAGCGGCTTTGGTACTTATTAAAAATCCTTCTTAGAAAATTATTTAGATAATAGATTCCTTTTTAGCGGTTAAGTTGGCAAACAAGATTATTTCTTGACCTACTACGAGAAAGCTAGGGTCAACATGAAGACAGAAAGAGCTATTCAGAAATGACTAGCAAGTCTCGACTGTATAATAAATATTTGAGTGACTCAGCCAAAAACGTTGAGTTAAGTTGCTATGACCGCAAAAGTGAGTATGACTAAGGAATTTAAGAAGCCTACAGCTGAACGTTAAGCTTTTATAATATTAGATGTTACATATAAATAAATGTTTCTGTGAAGTGATTTCTGAAGTCAAGTATTTTCATATCTAAGAGAATATGTATCAAATTGGTAGTTGATATAAAAGGGTTCTACACCATTAATAGAAATTCAATCCCTACCCAGTTGAAAAAATATCACCTACATTGACATGTTAATTTGTAGATTTTTTAATAAGAATTTTCTAAGAAAGTACGTTGATAAGATTAAACTTTCAGGACGTCTATAGATGAGACTGAAACTGGACCAGGAAAAGATAGGAATAAAAACCGATGAGAGTTCTTAACTCTTCAATCTTAACAATCGCTGTCGGTGGAAAAAGTTGATTAGAAAAGTGCAAGTAAGAACAATCAAAAGAGATTGCTACAGTTTTACACAGTAAAATTGGTTAAAGAAACAATTTAGCAAGATTCAACAATAATTATTATGCTTGCAGAACTTTATTTACAAGTTCATGCTTTACCAATGGAATCAGTAAGTTATACTTCAATTTTATAATTTTAGAATCTTATAGGTATAAGGCAAAAATCACCCTGGATATTGAAAATAATATTTTACTCAGTGCTTTATTCGTATGTATACCAATTTAACGACCTAACAGCATAGCTATAAAAAATGTTGGCGTATTCTGCACAAATCTCATTTATTAAAGTACGTGTCACATGTTGACATGCCGTCTGTCAAACTGCGCGCCATGATGTCAGATAGAATTCAAGCATTCAAGAGGAGATTATCCTTGATCTCTGTGAAAACCTTCATGTCACTCATGAAGCTTGCAAGGGCACATCTAAGGCGAAGAAATTAAAATATTGTAGCATTCATTTGTGTACCTACTTACCTTAGAATGGAATAGCTTTAAACAAGCAATTATCGTATAAAAACTGAATCTCGGAAACGGCTTCAACGATGTCCATAAAATTTTTAATGCATAATTGGATATAGCTGGGAATCATTTTTAGGAAACACGATTTACCAATAAGAAATACCGAGTTAAGCCCAGAGCCCAGTCGTTCTGGTACTATACTTAAAGTGTAGTGTAGTCTCATGCCTTTATGAATAGGTTGATAATAAAGTTGTACAATGTAGTTAAATTGTGGCTAAATAGTAGTCGATAGCTTTTTTCGTTATTATTTACTATGAATTCTATAACATGAAGAATGTTTTGATCAAAGTCTATATTATAAACACTATCTGAGCCCACGGTTACACCCGCGTTATTTAGGGCTACCCACTGCTCCGGTCACGTGGCACATAACGTGATGTTATGTATCCTATAGCCATCCACGATAAAAAGGAAATCCAACACTGAAACATTTTTTCAAATCGGACCAGTTGTTCCTAAAATAAGCGCGTTCAAGCAAACAAACTAACTCTTCAGCTGTATATATTAGTATTATTATATTGAAACCATCATAATTTTGAAATATTCAGCTTTAAATGCCTGTAGCTAAATTGACAAAAAAGTTATCTTCGGCGTAGGGCAAATTCATAATTTAAGGAGCGTAATAAAAACAGTAGCTATGGCCCCTCTAGATGAGTTCGAAAAAATAACTTGCTATGTCTGCTTACGTGCAACGAAACTTGCTAGACTCCTTCAAGAAGGATTGCTTTTGAGAGGGAAATGATAGAGATATATTAAAGAAAGTGGGGAAGCTTTGCCCTACAGAAGGATATCACATCTAATAAGCGATGACATTGACTCTTTTTGGATGTCCTTCATCGCACTCTAGTTAAACATCTACACACATTTTTCGAACTCAAGTAGCAGAGTCAATCTATTGGTCAAACAATTAATAAGCAATGCATACATTATTCATTCATAAACAACCCTTTTTATTTTACAGATCATGTACAGGGCATTCTGATGTTACGTTTTCCATCATATATTATGAATATCTTGATTTCATGTTATAGGAGGGATCTCTATGAATTTGAGAGTACAGATGGAATTGTAATAAAGAAGGAATTTGATGTTTCTACATTTCTGGACTTCGAGGTTACTTTCCGTCTGGTGTCATGTAACGGAATTATTTCATAAAGACAAACTAAACAAGGGATCATATTGGGGAACCGCAAATGTTCAAATTTGCAGAATCAGATGTTTAGGTACCATGTATTTCGTAGGTATAAATCTAACTTTTATTGCTGCGAATATAGACTGTCAATAGATAATTTTAAGGTTCAATCTCTAACAACAAGCACACTGACGACATCTCCAATTAATATAATATTTTAAGACATTTGCAATTGGCACACAATCTTACAGAGGTCATCATCTATAATTTATTATTACACGTACAGTAACAGTACCGTCCGAGATATCCTTCGTGTGCTTGCTATAATATTTAAACTCAAACTGTAAGCGAGGAAAGAACTTTAGAACGGTGGAACTAACAATAAAACAGACATATAAGACGGTACAGGAGAACTACTAGAATTTTACTTCCATATAAATAAATAGAGACTTATTTATTTGTTCTAGCGTGGCAACTCTGTTGCACGTCCGCCATTCGGCCGCTCGAGATTATGATGGTGGTGTGTGAGACATATAATATCCAGAGATGAATATAATATCCAGAATTTAATTAACACAAAATTACAACCAAAATATTTAATCAGGTAATATATCCGATATCTGTCAATATGAACAATGCATCGGTATATGATTCATATCAACAGCGAAGCGCAATTAATGCAATTAGAACACAAACATACTATACATGGACATATATATACTCTCTAAACTGAAGCCTGATGCAAAATCATCAGATACTTAATACGCACGCCAAAACAAATTGATGTTCAACATTAAACTACAAATGGTATTTAATTTTCTGAATGTTTCACAATTTGTTACTGCCTCTTAAACAATTTATTGCATAATTCCCTTAAATTGCTATTTATTTATTATATATAACAAAAAATAACAACGTTAAAAAAACCGACATCAAAAATTTAAAAGTAAAAAATAATAAAGATTTAATATTAATTAAATACTACCTATTATGTATATGTGCTGTTTACTAACAGGTTAAAAAAGTTTAAAGTCGGTGCCAAGCCAATTTAATACTTACGAAGTAATGTATTACCACAGATAATATAAAACTATACAGGTATTACTTTGCTCATATTAATTGAAGTGATTAAAATATTATTATTTGTTAAAGGCTTGGCATTAACTTCAAACCTATTAGTAAATAGCACATATAAATAATAGGTAGTATTTAATTAATATTAAATCTTTATTATATTTTACTTTAAACTTTTTGATGTCGGTTTTTTTAACGTAGTTATTTTTTGTTATATATAATAAATAAATAGCAATTTAAGGGAATTATGCAATAAATTGTTTAAGAGGGCCATTAACAAATTGTGCCAGTAACAAATGATGACTACCATTATCATCATTGTACAAGCCCAATAGATTTTTGTAATTAATGAGTTTGTATGGCCACCTTCTGGCTCCTTCATGGGACCCTAGAGGATCCTAGTTACCATCCGCACCAAAGTGCTCGTTAAGACGAATGTGACGAGCCCAAATACGATAGAGTTCTGTCATTTATTTGCTGAGTTCCTATGGCCACCTGTCGATTCCATCATCAGAACTACTCTATGTCATTTTACAAACATATACAGAATTTCAGCTCAATCGGTAACCGGGAAGTGGATCAAATTTACTTGTGCGATTTTATTTCAGACATCGGGATAGGTGAAAGTAAATAAAAAAATGCTAATAAAATAAAAACTACTAGGCTTACCTGAATCAAATTTTTAAGGGACCAATTTTAAGATATTCCGCATGAAACAAAAAAATAATCACGTAAATCGGTTCAGAAACCTCGGAGAAATCGGTGTACATACATCGAAAAAAAACATACCGGCAGAATCTTCTCCTTTTTTTTGAAGTCGGTTAAAAATTAAATTAATTTTAGAACCAATTATAACTACTTAAATACTACTACTAAAATTAAATTAAAATATTAAAATACAATACAAATAAAAAAAGAATGCATATATATATATATATATATATATATATATATATATATATATATATATATATATATATATGCATTCTTTTTTTAACCTGTTAGTAAACAGCACATATACATAATAGGTAGTATTTAATTAATATTAAATCTTTATTATTTTTTACTTTTAAATTTTTGATGTCGGTTTTTTTAACGTTGTTATTTTTTGTTATATATAATAAATAAATAGCAATTTAAGGGAATTATGCAATAAATTGTTTAAGAGGCAGTAACAAATTGTGAAACATTCAGAAAATTAAATACCATTTGTAGTTTAATGTTGAACATCAATTTGTTTTGGCGTGCGTATTAAGTATCTGATGATTTTGCATCAGGCTTCAGTTTAGAGAGTATATATATGTCCATGTATAGTATGTTTGTGTTCTAATTGCATTAATTGCGCTTCGCTGTTGATATGAATCATATACCGATGCATTGTTCATATTGACAGATATCGGATATATTACCTGATTAAATATTTTGGTTGTAATTCTGTGTTAATTAAATTCTGGATATTATATTCATCTCTGGATATTATATGTCTCACACACCACCATCATAATCTCGAGCGGCCGAATGGCGGACGTGCAACAGAGTTGCCACGCTAGAACAAATAAATAAGTCTCTATTTATTTATATGGAAGTAAAATTCTAGTAGTTCTCCTGTACCGTCTTATATGTCTGTTTTATTGTTAGTTCCACCGTTCTAAAGTTCTTTCCTCGCTTACAGTTTGAGTTTAAATATCTACTCGAACGTCCATGGGTACAACGGTACCCAAAAACAAAGTAGCGTTGCACGTCCCAGTTACCAGAGTACCCAAAGCGCCAATTTTTTTTAAACTGCCATCTAAGGACAATTAGCGGTATTTTTTTACTTTTGGTGTTTGGAATCAATAGTTAACTAGCTAGTTTACCTTTTAAATACGAGATGGCAGTGTAACAAGCCTTGACAAATGAATTAAAAATATTTTTCTTTAATGTATATTTCGCAACATGTCTTTTGGAGGACCAGCCAAGTAATGTCGTAAGTACTTAAGTATTACTAATTGTTTCTTAGATCATTATACATAAAAATAAACTAGATGATTTGTATTTTATAATTACGTATACATATTACACTTCTGTGAGTAAAATCAAGTTATATTTCGTTTTCAAACTACAACTGTGTCGAAAAAATGGCGGCCCCTAACTTTTCGGCCTAATTTTAGCTCTATTTCCTTTTTTTTTCAGTGAAATTACATTAAAACAACGATCAACATTTCGTAATAATCACAATAATGTACTTTACTATCATAAATATACAATAAACACAGAAGATTGATTAAAAATGTTATTGGGTTCCTCAGGTTTTTTGATATGGGTAGTATAGTACCCACGGACGTAACTATATTGGTTCACAATAAGGGTCAGCACAAACAGCAAAATATGTTTGCAATATTTTTTGCTTTGTTGTTTTTTGCGGTTTTGGATACGTAAATCGGTTCAGAAACCTCGGAGAAATCGGTGTACATACATCGAAAAAAAACATACCGGCAGAATCTTCTCCTTTTTTTTGAAGTCGGTTAAAAATTAAATTAATTTTAGAACCAATTATAACTACTTAAATACTACTACTAAAATTAAATTAAAATATTAAAATACAATACAAATAAAAAAAGAATGCATATATATATATATATATATATATACATATATATATATATATATATATATATATATATATATATATATATATATATATATATATATATATCTTACACATCACCATCTATTGGGAACGTGAATTTTTTGTGCTAGATACATACCAGCCTTCTGGTCACGCGAGGCGTCGACAAGTCTCTTCGCAAGCTCTCTATAGAGAGATCTAGCACATGGACCCCATGACCCCAACGTTTCGACTCCAAATGGCTCAAATACATAATCCCCTACGAGATTTACGTATTTGCGCCGTTTTAGAGTCTCCGCTTTGGCAGCAGCAGCGCCCGCACAGCCCGCTGTGCTAGGAAGATGAGATGGCGCAAGGGTATCGACACATGTTGCGTCCCATAACAAAGACCTACCTAACTTCCAGGGCAGTAGAGACATTCTATCTGGTCTTTTACCATCGTAGCGAGCCAAGCCCTGAAGTTCAAGTTGGGCTGGCACGCCAGCGGTGACAAGAGCCTGACGGAGAATGCCACTCAGGTTGCTGTGTCGTGAAATACGACCTGCACTCCTGCTGTATGATAGGCCATAGTGACCAAGGCTGTCGACAGCCTCCCCACAGTGACAACGATGTGGAGCGACACACGGCGCACATAAACGGAGGCAAGAAGCGATGCGAAAGGTCGTATTGTCCAACATGGTACCTATGTTGGATGATGGCAGTGCTTGAAGCCAGAGCCCCGACTCCCACTCTTCCACAGCCAGCAAACGAGCACGCTCTGCAGCATTGTACGATGTGCTAAGGAGATTTTCTCGTACTGCGCTGCAAAGCGGTTCGTCCCACTGCCTCTGAGAGGATAAATTTCGGGCCAACTCAGTGCTTGGATAAGCCATTTTCCAAGCATTAATGCCATTAATCTTACACGGCACCTCAGAATCGACCAGTGTGGGTGCTAAGATTTTCCTGGTCAATTCTGCAGTGCTGTGGATCGAAGACAGAAATGCTGGTAAGCCCACGTCGGAAATTTTGCCAACGCCAAGCCCAACCACGCGAACAGGTAATGTCGCCTGTAGCCATGCTCGGTCATTCAGAGCCACATTTAAAATGTTGCTTAAGGTGTCTTGTAAAAGTTTGTCAATATTGACTAGTGGGCTTGAGTTTTTCCAAAAAGGCGAAGAACGTAAAGCGTGTGTGAATTTAGGCACAAAAAGACAGTGTATAATAATAGTGAAAGCCAAATGTATATTAATTTTGAGCAGGCGGCCCGAAATTTCACTAAAATTTTGAATATTTTTATGAATAAAAGAATCAAATCTTTCGTCTTATATTGTGGACCCAAGAAGGCGAAGAGAACTTTTTTTAATATGTGTTATACTGGGCGCCAGGGTTTGAAATTTTGGAAAGTATTGCGGATTGGTCTAAAGTATCGTTGATAAAAATTTCACTCTTACTTGGATTAAGGTCTAGGCCGATAGATGAAAATTTTGTCTTCAGAAGGGCCAGGTCCTGATAGACAGTGTCTACGTCGCCTCCTAAGGTTGCATCATCTAGGTACCAGATGTTAAAAAGAATGACCAAATTTGTATGGAAGATGGGCTAAGTTTGCTTCTCGATGATTTGGCCAGTAAAATATAGTAAATATGTTCCTAATTAAATTAGAAAAAATGAATACGATATTCGGTGGCAGTTCTTAGCTATCGGACATTAAAGATTTCAAATATTTTAAGTATTGTGATAGTTATATGATTTAATCATATTAATAGTAGTAAATTAGTTAATTATCGCCCGTGCTTCGGAGGGTACTTCGTTAAGCCGTCAGTCCCGGTTGTCATGAAGATCTTTCACCATCGCACATCATTACGGGGAGTCAGTACCCTCCAATAAACCGATACTTACTGGGCTAAACCATACATTAGCCCTAAGCCTTTGGGTTATGGCGGTCAGACTATGGAAAAGCTAATATTCTGTCATATCTGGTTAGACTAGTAAACGAAACCAGGGCTCCTAGGTGTTGAAGTCTTGGATGCAACCGATATAACGCTAGGACGATGATGATATGATTTAATCATATTACCGGCATTTATTAGAAGCCTCTTTGTATATAATATATAGTAAATAGTTTTAAAAAGAATTGGAGCTACGAAACAAACGCTTGTAAATTATATTAGTTTAAGGTTTTTTCAGTCTGATATATTTCTTACTGAGAATTCTCAATACCATGTGGTATAATCATAATAATAATAAATCTTTATTTCGGAATCTTTACACTCCATATTTTACACAGAAAAGGAACCAAAAAAATAAATAAATAGAAACAAAACATATCAGTTTTAAAAAGAAAATAAATGAGGTTACATAACAAACAAAATGAATATATATAACCTCTCTATGCTATTACAAAAAATGACGCTATTAGGTACAATTATTACGCTGCAATCTGTAACTATTTATTGTACATTGTGGTAGTATACAGTCTTTCAGAAAACTCTTTGATAATATTGTTCGTACACGAACCAACACTCGACATGAATCCAGCGATTCGTTTTCTCTGGATGGCATTAAACGTATCCAGCCTAGCTTCTGCGAACATACCCGACGCACTACAATGCGGCGCAAGACCCATTAGCTGTCTAAAGATGTTATTATACTGAACACGAATACCATCCAGAGACCTCTTCGTGTAACGCGTCCAGAGTTGGCACGTGTAGAAACACTGACAATATGTCCTAAAAAGATGTACCTTCGTCTGAGTGTCGGCTTTAAAAAATCTCCTGGCTATCATATTGCCCACTACTGATAGCGCTCTGCGTTGCCTATCTATATCGGCATCGTCTTTGAAGTCTGACGTCAGTATATGACCAAGGTACTTAAACCTCTCTACTACTTTGACTCGCTGACCTCCTATCCAAACTGGTGGGACGTTTTGTGGACCTCTTCCTGACCTAAATATTAACAATTCTGTCTTCTTTGCATTATACACCAAGTTATGTTCTCTAGCGTATCTCTCACAAATTGCCATCAGTTTCCTTAAACCTTTATTTGAGGGGCTGAGTAGGACCATATCATCAGCGTAGCTCAGGTTGTTGACATACCTGTCTCCAAGCCTAAGCCCCACCGCAGTCGCACTCAGCTCCTCAATCAAGTCATTCATATAGATATTAAATAGGTCAGGAGAGGTTAACCCACCCTGCCTAACGCCACAAGATAGTTATAGCTATCCAACCTAGCTGCAGCATCACCCATCACGGCATCACCCATCACGGGTGATGCCGTGATGGGTGATGCCAACCAGACCAGGATCAAGGATACGCATGGTGGCCAGCCAGCGTTTTGGGAAGGATGTTGGATAGGAAAAATAAAATTTTACTCAAACACAAATGCAAAATTTGCCTCATAAACACATCAATGCATATACATAAAATAATCATCATCGTTCGTAATGATTAGTTATATCAATACAATGCAATTACATAGGTCCGACAACGACAGTGGAGGAGGTAGAGGACCCCTCACGTTAATCGGTATCTAACGAATCCTCCGCCCATACGGTCAAGCTGCTCATACAGTTGTTGATGTTGATCAAAAAGGTTAGCAAACAATGCTTGACTCCAGCTCAGTACAGCACTCATGCGGCATGTGTGCGCGTAGCCCACACACAAAACCACTGACGTCAAAAGGGTGGGCCACCGTCATCCATACATTTACCTATTAATCAGTAAAGGACCGCTCGACCATCCTCTCTTCACACTAAGTCCAGGTCATCTGCTAGGATGTCATCATCAACCTGCAACACTCAAAAGACAGGTGGTGGGCAACATTTCCCACCTAAATATTAGTTCCATGAACCCTCGTAACTGTAGATGAAATAAAATTCTACTCTTACAAAGTGGTCCGGTCTATTAAGCTATATCTATATATCAGGCATGTTCAACCTGTGCATTGGTCTATAGTTATCTTAGCTGCAACAGTGTTGGAGCCCATATTTAACGCATGAGGAAAAATACAAAAGACACTGAATTTTCTCAGGTTCTGTCTGACAGTGCCATTTTAGATAATCTTAATATATAAAATCCTTGCGTTACTGACTGACTGACAGACACGCTACAGCCGAAACTATTGGGCGCAGGAAGCTGAAATTTGGCATGTATGTTCCTTGGGGACCGTAGGGGTGCACTAAGAAGGGATTTCCCGAAATTCCCACGGGATCGGCCAAAACGGGTAAGTTAAAAAAATTGCAGGCGTAGCTGCTGGCGTCCTCTAGTCAAATATAAAGTTATCAGGATACCCATATTTTGCAGTTCTGATAAAACAGTTAAAACCTAATATATTCAAAATAAGTTTTATCCACATCAAACAGGAAAACAAAATGGCAAGAACAAAGAGAGGCCTATGTTCAGCCGTGAACAGTCGGACTGTTGGTGATAAATATGAAATGATTTCAAACCATGCAGATCCAAGGATTTTGAATATACTAGTGCTATAATTATTATTCATGTAAGAACATGTTTAATCCAATATTGAATATTTTTAGGCATAGTGCAAGCTGTGAAATTGTTGAACTGTTTGCCAACTGAGCCATAAAAGAGAAATTTACAAGCTACCAATATTACAAAGCAAGAGTAGTGCAGTCTTATTTCTAAAAATGATTCCACTCAGTTTCTATAGTTAATATGGTGGTGAGTTTATATCAATAGTTTTATTTTACTTTATATTTAAGGGAATTTTCTAAATAATGTTAATATTTATTTAAAACGGTTAACATGTGGTGCTATTGTAATTCTTATTTATTCATACACAATTAATAATTGTATATCTGAATAAATAAATTTAATCTGACTAATCACAACTGACTTAGAAATAAAGCATGAGTAGTCCATACATTTACCCTTAATTGTTCAGAATAAATAGGTACTGCTAAATGGGAAAAGAGATATGGGTTTTCACATCATGTTCTTTAAACCCACTTATCATTATCGTAATAATCATATTCCTAACCGTCTTGTATCCCACAAGAGCTAAGCAATAAGGTTGGTACTAAATTTTATTGGTTTATCACTGGTTGTCATCTTGAATATAGATGCAACTAACTTAGCAAATGAACTCACAACTAAAATGAATTGTATTTACCGAGTATAACACTAAGGCTTGTTATTTATAAAAGATTAGCAGTCATCTGCCTTAAGACTTTCAACCTAAAATGCTTAGAGATGGACTTTTATAAAACCTAAGTGAGTGCATATGTCCATAAAGAAATCTACTGTCCAGATCTCATGTTTCTAGCTTCAGTAGTTTGGGTTAAGCAAGGACTTATCATGGTCGGAACAAATCATTCTATACAGGTATAAAATTAAACGACAAATATTAAGATACTTGAGCTGCAAGTTGACAGTAACAATTTCAACATAATGTTAAAATGAAATCATGTAGGGTGCCTACAGAGTCCACAAATATATAATGAAACCTATTTTGTAAATTTACAAATATTAGCTTTAAAAATGTGTACCTATCACAAATTTATTTTTATATCTAACTTCTGAATATATATAAAACTGAAGTTTGTTTTGTTGAATGCACTTATCTGTGAAACTACTGGTTTTATGCAAATAATTATTTTTGTGGTGGATAGTCATTTATCAAGAGAGGCTTCTTATAATCGCGCCGTGAGCACTAGCCATAAGTAATGCAGTTAGTTAGCCTTATGTAATGTATAACCAAGGGCTATAAATAATGTTTTGATTCCTTTAATGTTTTACTATTGAGATAATCTATTGACTACCAATTGAATTCATATTCAGCACGTCAATTAGCTTATTTAAACTGAAAGCAAATCAGGTAATTTATACAATGGATCTATATTAGAGCTTCAACTTGAAAAGGGCAGTTATACCGTTCTTTACTAATAATTACATTAGTAGAACCACATAAAAACAAAGCTATTTTCTCTTTCTTGTGTAGATAAGTAAGTTTTACAGAAAGTTTCCGACATGGCCTAACGATTAATAAACAGACAAGAGCCCCAGCCGACGGCATAACATGACTATAAGCACAGTAGCACTGCTATGTACCAAACGTGGAAAAACAACAGTTACCTATAAGTTCTATTTGGGGTGATTCGAACGTTCGTAATTTTGACTGTATATATAATGTTTCTGGTAATCCTTACGGGGACAGTAGGTAATCGTGTAAGCACCATAATTTATAAAATTTGGATATTTCTCAAAAACTATAATCAAATCAGTTCTGGATAAATACCTGTGGTCAGTGCATCAACAACCCGCATCTGCAACCTCTGGTAGCACTCAGAGCAGAACAACGTTCACGCCACAGCACACCCCGGTGCGTGCACCCCGTCGTAGTCGCTCTGTCGCTCTCGCTCGCACGTGGCCTCACGTGAAGTGTAGACGTGCTCGCCATAACTCCGACACACCGTGCGCTCTCCGATCAGGGTTGACTAGCGCCGAAAACGGTTTCCAAGCGCTTGTCGCATCAGTCTACTGGTCATCATTGGTAATGGCGGCCAAGCCAAGAGACCCATCACTCTCGCGCCAACCGTAGATCCCGAAGTCTCTTAGGGGACGTTTATCCCAACCGCTGCTGTCGGCGATACGGCGTGTCCAGACTCCATTATAATAAAAACACTCACGTAGTATTTCTTAGTTTATTTTCAGACGATTTCTAGCACAGAATTGAATTAAAATGTGACCTACATCATCATCATCATCATCAGCCCTTTACTGTCCCACTGCTGGGCACGGGCCTCTTCTCAGTATGAGAAGGGTAAGGCCATAGTCCACCACGCTGGCCAAGTGCGGGTTGGCAGACTTCACATGACTTTCGAGAACATTATGGAGAACTCTCAGACATGCAGGTTTCCTCACGATGTTTTCCTTCACCGACTAGCAAGCGATAATCAACAATTTAATACGCACTTAACTACGAAAAGTCATTGGTGCGTGCCGTGGATTCGAACCCGAGACCCTCTGCGTGGCAGTCTTTCGTTCTCTCCACTCAGCTATCGCTGCTTAGACCTACAGTCCTTTTTATACACTAACCGCCATTACACTTAATGTTAAACAACTGCCACTTTACATATAATTGAAATTACTATACAATTAATTATAAAATATAGCTCAAAAATCAACATTAATATTGTAATGAATTTTGCACAACACCAAATGATTTATTTTACTCGAATAACAAATTTATTTTATTAACCAATCGCTGCTTTACAATATTCACCAACAGATGGCGCTATCAACAGGATGTAAACATAATCGCATGTTATTTATTACCGTAAACATAAAAATAAGTGTCAGAATAATGTTATATAATACTAATTGATTTTACTTTGAAAGTTTCTGGAGTTATCTTAATAACTAAGCGATAAATTAAATACCTAATCTTTATAAAACAGTTAAGCAGCCAATACAGTGTCTAATATTGTAAAGTATTGAAGTTCTCAGTTCTGTGTTCATAAATAGTTATTTAAATATCAATCTTAAATATTATTAATATTTTCGTAACAATATAATCATTATATATTAATTTGCGCCCATATATACGTAGTATGACATTATTATAAACGAGAGTAAATATAGCTAAATTAATCACGAAATAATACACTTTTCTAATATATATTGATATATAAATCATAACGTACGGCCTACATACGTAAGCAATAATAATGACCGTTTATCCTAAACAATCATGTGAGGATTACGGCTCGAAAAAGATTCAGTAGTTTGTCAATACGCTGACACTACGGATCATTGTTCGGTTGTAACTCTAAGTAATTATTATACAACCCTGTTCGTATATTATTAAGTGAGTTTGTCTGTTGAACCGGAGGTTCGATTCCCACCCAGGTCAAAAATGTTTATAAGTTATCTGATGCACATTGTACGGTCCCTGTCCTATTTTGCTATTATTGAATAGGCAAACTCGCTTATTAAATAAAGAGCTTAAATAAAAAGCCGAATAAATAAAGTTTTTTTAAATGACTTCATAAATAATTGTCTATGGTGGCAAAGTA
The DNA here is from genome assembly GCA_944739405.2 of Euclidia mi. Lineage (NCBI taxonomy): Eukaryota > Metazoa > Arthropoda > Insecta > Lepidoptera > Erebidae > Euclidia > Euclidia mi. Next base: position 74,997,769 of record OX123184.2, on the reverse strand, counting down.
AACAGTAATTACGTGATTCCTTAAATTCATAAAAATAATATTATTGCATAAAATTGTTAATACTGTGATTCATAATACCTACCAACATCCAAGAAGTCGCTTATAGCGTTATCTAAAGTGTACACCTGGTGTAACCTGAACCACCACAAAGCCAGTCACAATTGCTTTGCAAGAGGAACGTTATATTAAGAGCATCTAGCATTTCATTCCGGCCATTTGGGTACGTACGCACATCTCATTTGTAAGCGATATTGCAGTAAGCACTACTCACAACCAGAAAATATCATATCTACAGTATTTGTATTTTTTCTACATCCGTTACGAAAAAAAATTCAAACCATACCACATAAACAAATACACGAGCACTGACAAGTTGACACTTGACATTGACAACTGCAATAACCAGAGAGAACACTTAACAAAGCTTAGTGATGTGCCCATAACGAACCAAGGAACTTATACCTACTAACTGGAATGATGACGGGCAACCGAAAAACGTTCCGAGCGAGAAAGCTTCGAGAGTGGGTGTTCTCTCTTTCTAATAGGAAGTCCAATAATCCTACAAACTTCTGGGACAGCTATAAAAACTGTTATTTTATGATGATGACCTGCAACACCATGGCATTCTTGGCGAGATAGCTTCAAGGGTGGATATCATTAATTATTTTAATTTATAGGTACGTCCAGTTGCAAATTATCTGGTTTTCAACCTGCCTATCTAAACGAATTTTGCATTGAAGTGTTGTTTAAGTTGTTTTAATGTTTACCAATATTTATTTCATCTTCAGAAATTATTCATTTTCACCTGCAACTCGTTCAAATGGATTCTTTAGCGGGAGATACATGGAAAATCCTTAGGACCGGCATGGCAGGGCACGTTGCGGCGGACTCTTTTTCTTCTTCTTTTCGTGTGGATAGTGGGTCTATCGACCCCATACACCCTAGTGTCAGTTTCTAGACCGCCTCAAGGGCCTCTGACGTGGTTTATTTGATGACCGGGACCTACGGCTTATACGTGCCTTCCGAAGCACGGAACCATCTTTTTATCAGAAAATCAGGGAGTTCGGGCTTCCAATGGCCTATCTAAACTGGGAACAACTTAGTATGCTTCCCGAGGGAATCGAACCCACGACCATCGGGTCACGAGGCATCTTGCATTACCCGCACCCACTGAGCCACCAAAAAAAACTGTATTGGGTCTTTACCCGCTAGGCACAGATTTTTATGTGATGTGAAGATACGTGGCACTCGTATACATTCAGTGTCTGTGAGCATATTGTTAAGAGATTTCAAAGCATGAGTACAGGGATGCAATTAAAAAAATTGACCAAGCTTGAGCTTGTCTTTATAATAAAACAACACAATTTTAATTTTTAAACATTATTAAAAAGTATCGTTTTGTGTATTGATCACGTTTGAGTATTGATTTTCTCGCATGAATGATTATGTCCTCTGTCTTAAAATGACGGCTGCAAACTATGCTATAGCTTGAATATTTATTCTTTATAGGAACAACTTCAAGCCACCTCTGCCGCAGTATTTCACTATTAGGGAATCTGGAAATCAAACAAATACACTTGTACTCTACTTGTATTTAGAAAACAAACTAGCTAATACTAATGCGATGTTCAATGTTTATCAGAGTTTGAAAATATACTTTTGAATACATATGTACCTACATACATATGTACTTCAACAATGTTCGAAACTTCGAACTTAGCAGCACAGACTACTTAGAGATACTACGCTTAGCAGTTTTAATGCAGGGATTTTAAGTTGGATACTAGCTAGAGTTTATAATATAGATTTTCCGTATGTCAATCTAAAACATTGGTAACCCTAGTTGTAATAAACAAACAAAGTTAAGAAAACTTACCTAAAAAACGAAATTCCACATCCAGCATACCCATCACTACTACACCCCTTCACACAACACCTTAATACCTTCACCTTAATACAGTAAAAAGAAATTGAGAACGCAAAAATATGACTTCAACGCGAAAGTGCATCGGCCATATTGTTTACATCAGTGACCAATAGTGACAAGGAACTCTTGATCGGTGACAAGGCAAGACAGAGACACACTCCACCAGTGTCGGTTTCTCGCTCGGAGTGTTTTTTTTCATTGAAGCCATTATGCAAATGTAAACTCTAGCGTTTTAAGATAGAGTTGTTTTTGTTTTTTAAGCATTTTGTTTGTACTCATTCCAGTTAGTAGGTATAAGTTCCTTGTAACGAACTGACTAAAGAACGAATGATTATTAATTGTGTGTTGCCATATCAATAGTGGCTGACATTCTCGAAGTGCAAATATATGCCGATAGCATATCACTCTGACTCCACATTATCTACACCCACACCCACTGAAATCACTACACTTTTAATAAATATATGTGTTGAGACCTACAACGATAGCACCTACGACTAATTGTGCAGGTTGTCGTAATGCTATTCCAAAGAAAAATGAATACCTACTCTGTTCTGTATGTAAATCAAAATTTGACCTCGAGTGTGCTGGTGTTACTCTTCAACGCTTTACAACAATGATTGCGCAGCAAAAAACCTCCTGGAAATGTCCTGAATGTCGTTGCAAACAACCAAAAATGGACAACACTAACACACCAGCAAGAGCGGGGCCCAGTGTACTAAGCCCTGACGATGTTGAACTAAGCTCTGACCATTCCAATATAACATATAGGTCGAAACAGTTAACATCGAATACCTCACCGCACGGGCACTACTGTATGTCCGAGGAGAAGCTTCAGAATATTATTGCGCAAGAGGTATCATCTATTTTGAAAACCACTATAAAGGAGCAGGTAACAAGTGAGTTAAAAAATATTAGAGAGCAAATATATAGTTTTCAAGAATCAATGGCATTTTTTAACAAGCAGTTTGAAGAAATGCGTACTGCTTTATCAGAAAAAGATGTTTTGGTTACTGAATTAAAAACTGAAAACGATAGACTTAAATCTACTACATCCGACTTTACACGACGTTTAAACATAGTTGAGCTACACTTGAGAGAGAGCAATATAGAAATAAACGGCATCCCAGAGCACAGATCTGAGAACTTGGTAGATACAATTGTACAGCTCAGCAAAGTAGTGGACAATCCCTTGGCCAGGCAAGACATAGTGAAAGTAACAAGAGTTGCTAAACTCTCTAACGATAATAGCAGACCGAGAGCTGTTATAGCCAAATTATGTAGCCCGCAAGTGCGAGATGCTGTGTTGGCATCTGTTACAAAATTTAACAAAGCAAATACTCAAGATAAGTTATCTTCTAGCCACCTTGGTATTGGAGGAACCAAGGTACCAATTTTTGTGGCGGAACACTTGACACCTGAAAACAAGATTTTGCATGCTGCTACTCGTAAAAAGGCCAAGGAGTTCTCATATAAATTCGTTGGGATTCGCAATGGTCGAATTTATGCTCGTAAGGATGAAAATAGTCAGGCTTTACAAATAAAATCTACAGAAAGCCTTAAACTGATCGGTAATTAAGTTTGCTTTAGAGTCATTTATGGTCAATGTTGTTTATATTTTGTGTTAAAAATGGGTGAGGTTTATTATCAAAATGTTCAAGGACTTAGAACGAAAACTAATGATGTTTATAAAAATATATGTAATTCTGATTATAAAGTAATAGCATTCACTGAAACTTGGCTGAACTCAAACATTTCAAGTAATGAACTATTTGACAGCGCTAAATACGTTGTGTATCGTAGGGATCGACTTTGTTCAAAAGTGTCAAAACAAGATGGAAGGGGCGTTCTACTAGCAGTTTCGAGCGATATACCATCTGTTCAATTATTGAATTGGGAATCAGATATTGAATGTATTTGGGTGAATTTACAAGTAGAATTGAATAATAGATTAAAGAACCTCATAGTCTGTGTTGTGTACTTACCCCCTCCGGTAACAGTTAATATTCTATCGCAATTTTTAAATATCTTAGAAAATGCCATGTGTCAAGCTGATGATGTGTTGATCCTCGGTGATTTCAATCTTGGATGTATAGAGTGGACTATAACTGATGGTCATAGCTTCATGACCCCAGCCAAATACAACTCAACACTGGGCTATATGTTTGTTGATTTTATTTTTGCTAATGATTTATATCAAATCAATAATATTGCAAATGAGCATAATCAGTTTCTGGATTTGATATTGTGTACCTTACAGGGTGCTTATACGACTAAACCACTAGAACTGTTAACTAAATGTTCTTCACATCACCCAAATCTATTGGTGTCTATTCCCCATGCTAATACACATCATTTAAAGCCTAAAAGTGGCTTAGTATACAATTTTTATAAAGCCGATTATTCTGAAATCAATTGTAAGTTGAAGCATGTAGATTGGCAGGATATATTTTCTGTTTGTAGTAACGTTAATGAAATGGTGTCAAAATTTTATGATATACTGACTTCGTTGAGGAATGAATTTGTGCCAAAGCGTCATGCCGTTAAGTCGAATCGTCCTGTGTGGTTTTCTAGAGACCTAGTAAAGTTGTTATCCGAAAAAGATAAGTGCCGAATCAAATTTCGTAAATATAAAAACCCTAGAGACGAATTGGAATTTAAGTTACTTCGAAGTAGATGCCACAAACTGTTTGATAAGTGTTACAATGATTTCAAACAAAAAATAGAAGCTAATATAGTTCATAATCCAAAAGCATTCTGGACATTTATCAAAAGCAAGCGTGATACTAAATCAACTCTGCCTGGGAAAATGAGCTTGGATAACACGGTTGTAGAAACTGGCCCAGACATAGCTAACCTATTTGCGAAACAATTTTCGGTTTATATTGGTAACACAGATACCCAGATGGACTTCGTAGCTGACGTTGGAAACTGTGGAAATCATGTCGTATCTACATAAATTAATATACACAGAAAGAGAAGTTTTAAATAAAATTAAAAGACTTGATATTTCTAAAGGGGCGGGACCCGATTCTTTTCCTCCACTGTTTGTTAAACGGTGCATGAAAGCTCTTGCTTTACCTTTAACGTTAATTTATAACAGATCCCTCCTAGAGGGCACATTCCCTGACATATGGAAAAGGGGCCGCATAGTTCCCATATATAAGAAAGGAGATTTGGCTTGTGTGAAGAACTATCGGCCTGTATCAATTCTTTCATGTTTTGCCAAGCTGTTTGAGTCCCTTATATGTCCCGTAGTTTCCAGCGTCATTCATGGACGTGTATCTGATTATCAGCATGGATTTATGCCAGGTCGCTCAGTGCAAACAAACTTAGTAGCATTTGTGTCAGATGTATCGCGACAAGTCGATAAAAGGCTACAGGTAGACGCGGTCTACACCGATTTCAGTAGCGCATTTGATAAGGTACATCACTCGTTGTTGCTTCAAAAACTGAGCGCTTACGGCATCAAAGACCCACTTCTGCAATGGTTTCAATCTTATCTACGGGGTAGGCCCCAGGAAGAGGTTATTAATGGCTATACATCTGCATGCTACTATGCCACCTCTGGGGTACCACAAGGTTCTCACTTAGGACCTGTACTTTTCTTGGCTTTTATCAATGATATATCATCTCAAATAAAAAACAGTAAATTCTCAATGTTCGCAGATGATTTGAAGATATATAGGTCGATTAAATCTGTCAATGACAGCAAATTGCTACAAAATCATATAGACAATATCTATAATTGGTGTCAGTCAAATTACATGACTCTCAATGTCAATAAGTGCTACCATATCAAATATAGTAGATTAAAAAGACCTCTTGCTACTAAGTACGAGATTGGCGGCGAAACGCTAGTTGAGGTAGATGAAGTACGCGATCTCGGCGTTATTATTGACAAGGCTCTCACATTTAAACCACATATTGACTCAACAGTAGCTAAAGCTGCAAAAATCTTAGGATTTTTAAAACGCAACACTAAAGGCTTCCATAATGTCAGGACAAAGATTTTATTGTACAACACTTTAGTGCGCAGCCATCTCGAGTTCGCCTCTAGTGTCTGGAACCCTTATTATTCCATACATTCGCAGAGGGTGGAGGGTATTCAACGAACGTTTACAAGGCATCTTGCTTTCAGCACTCACGGATTCTCTCATAGACAACCGTATAACCAACGGCTATCTTACTTTAAAATGATAAGTCTTCATAACAGAAGAATGATGCTGAACATGGTTTTCTTGCATAAATTAATTAATTGCATTCTAAATTGTAGTGATCTAACCTCAAGCGTGTCCCTGTCAGTGCCTAACAAATACCCCAGAAGTCGCATACAAAGATTATTCTTCGTTCCTACAGCCAAGACTAATCTCGGCTCAAGATCTCCTTTGGCACGGATTTATTCGGACTATAACTTTTTGTCTCAGAAAATACCCGATCTGGATGTCTTTAATAATTGTGTTTCTAGATTTAGTAATAAAATATTTCAATACTTCACCAATATTATATAAGACTAGAAAATTATGTTATACACGTAAACATGTTGTTATTATTAATTTTCTTTACACTAACTTTTTGTTCGTCTCTAATTTATGCTGTATCCTTCAAATTTAAATTGTTTTGTTCTAAACTGTAGTTACTAAGTTTGCAAGTGTTATGGACGCCATTATTGTGATGTATATCAGAACATTTGTTATAGACATAATTATTTATCTATTGTACTTTTTAATATGTATCATGTGGCTGTTCTTTAATAAATAAATAAATAAAAAAATAAACTTCTGCTGCTCTATTTGCTCCTGTGTCGGATTATGAGAGCACAAAATAACAAATACGATTCAAATAAGTTTATAGCCAAAAATTCCTGGTATTGTTTTTGCACGAACTAAAAAAGACGACAGCTACTAACCGGGCTCACTGCATACCACTACAGCTATAATAAAACTCGAAGCTATAACCGATCCAACTACATTATAGAAAAGTTCTAAAAGGAAAAGAGTTTCTCTGGGTTATTTGCACTTTCTTTTCCATGGTTCCCAAGGTCATTCAGGTACTCCTCTGTTAATTTGGCGATAGTAGGCATCACATTGTAACTTGCGCAAATAAATGGTTTTGACTCTGACTTTAAACTACCTAAAGTCGTAACAAAGCTAATCAACCTAAATGAATAAAAATAATAAAACTATTCTCAACGTCACTTATGTAATACAGGAACTTTAATAGTGTGCTGAACTTATTTTTCGGTCTGGCATTCTAATGGAATGTCTATCGATGCTGTCAGTACCAGCGTCCAAACTTGTGTTCAACCAAACTGCTTGTTGTAGACAGATTTTGCTCCTCGTTTTACGTACGCCTTGTTTGATTTAGAGATTTGTTTATAGAGAAAATGGATCGGAGGCGTTCCTTAAACGAAATTTATACGGTGGACTTCCTTAAATCCTTTAAAACCGTTCCATTTGGAATGTGAAAAGATTTGAACAGAAAATAATTGGTCATAGCCTAAGTACAGTACAATACCCTATATATTATAAGAAATATCTACGGTGAGCTTGTCGGAGTTCTACTTGTCAGTGTAGTTTGTATATCCTGAACCTTAGATTAATGGTTGGAAATTGGATTCGCTTGAAGCGCTACCAATAATTCATCTAAGTCCTACAGATAATATCCTAATATTAGAATCAAATATATTTACCAGCTTGAAGAAAATGTACAACAACTATAGCCAAAATAGTTGCTTAAAGAACTCCCACATAGTGAGGCGATAAATATGGTGGGTTGCCTCAAGTTAATATAGTTACAATTGTAGGTAAGTAATATGTTCCGGTAATAGACCAGGTCACGCTATCAAAACAACTGGTGACACCGGCTTATGGGTGTCACCCTTAACGCTGTAGTGTATTTAAGGTAAGTGGTTTGGTAGTTAACTCTGTGTGTTATAAGTAATAACGCGTATTCAATTGTTTAGTAATGTACTAATTCAAAAGTAAAAATTGTCATCATCATCATCTCAGCATTGTCTCGGTTGCGGTACAAGACTCGTGCCTTATTTTTTTTTTTTTTTTTTTTTGTTTTACGAGGTGGAAAATCCCTTCGGATCTCCGACTCTTGGGGGAAATAAGAGCCGGAGTATGTGGTGTTTCCACTAAAAACCACCTCGACTTCCGCCATGTACCCGTGTGTCGGAGGGTGGGGCATCACCAAAGCACTCGTCGCCACCCTCCGACGGGTATTGGACCGCCAGATGGTCAGGCGGGCCCCGAACAAAACCCCCTTGGCGAAGGATTAAGGTGTTGGACTCCGCCGCCAAAACGCCCAGCGGCCGCAGAGGATAGGGAGGACGGCAACGCAACACCGCATCTCCTCTTCCTCTGCGGCCCCACCGCGACGCATCGAATGGTGCGCCCCCACATGGTCGCGGGAGATAGGGCGCGCGGCAACGCAACACCGACACGCCTCTCCTCCCGCGAACAAGACTCGTGCCTTGGAGCTAAGGATTCAATGCCAGTATACTCGTGTATTGTTTAGGGAGCACATAGTTCTGATTTCTTTTTAATTCATTTTATTTGTCTTCAAATTATGCCTATATACATTTATCAAGTATTGAGCCGAGATATAAAATAGAATAACAGTATTAAGTAACAGGTCACGTACAAATCAAGCCAAATATCGAAGCCTGCATGAAATTCGTCATGACTTTCTCAGTCTGAGTAATAGTAACAAGATATTTCATTCGAGTCGGGGTTTGTAATAAAATAAACCTACATAAATCAGCGGACTTTTATAAAACTTAATATTCTTTTATAAAAATAAACCATCAACGTTATCGACAAGGGAAGTTATCTCTCTCCATTCTTCAAAGTGTACGTTTTTATCTCATGTCCATCCAACAGACTCAACTTAATCCAAGTTATTTAACTTAAACTTATTCGATATACTAACTCCTTCGGGATTTATACTGTCTAGCAAATATATTGTACCTAGTATGGGGCGCTACGTACAACAACCGAGTTTTATAACATTCACAGATAGGATTTACTTTTTCATTAATACAAATAAATAATGTGATGCTCATTCAAAATACACGGCCTGTTTAATTTTCACCCCTTAAAACTGTGCTCAATGGATGAGTGTTATTTTTTAATAACAATGAATGTAAGGTTGGCTAGGCTGCCTTGCCTATGCTAAGCTACGAGCTACGTGGACGTAGAAGTTAGCTACGAACGCGTAGCATATGAACTGTGAAAGAACCCTGACCATGTTTACTTGTGAATTAATCTGTTACAAATATGCAAGTCATTGAGTCGTCGGCATTACGATGTGACAATTATCCCTTCACCGCGATAAGGAAGCTGCAAGTAAATTGCTAGATTAGCTGCTGAAATACACAATACCATGTAGTCATGTGAGGTTTGCTTCTGAGGCTTCATTTAATGCCAAGAAATGCTCGGTTCCTGCAGACCGCGATAGTAAATGAAACGTGTACAATAAACTGGAAAAGATTGAATTACTATACACATGAGTGTAACTCGTGGAGCTTCACCGAGGAGCACAACGAAGATGCATCGAGGATATTCATTACTGCGCTGACACTCGATTTATTGCCTGACCTTCATCTCTGCATACATCCCACACTACGTGCCGCTTGATGGATTACTGTACAATCTTTAAACTAAGAGAATAATAATTCTATCTTGGCATTGTACTCGACTTAGTACTTAAGTTTATAGGACAAAATTGCCTTACAGGCGAACTCGTATCATGTTATCCGTTTCGTTAATAGATTATTGTGTAGAAATAGTAAGGACAAAAAACTCGATAATTTACGGAAATAAGTAAAAGGAAATGCAATTGGGCGATAAAATTTTTTGCAGTCAAGAAATGCGTTTGGCGTAAAAGATCCATTGTAAATCTTCAAAATAACGAGTTATGGGCCTTGCTCTTTTGTTGCCATCGACACGAGAAGAAGAAGAAGTTACACTCGATTAAATAAAAATAGATTAGTCGTGTCTTTTACGAACAAACGAAAAGAATTGATATTATGGTGAAGTCAAAAAAAAATATAACGTATAAAAATAAATCCATATTTAATTTGGTGGTAAGTAATTGAGGCGCGTGGTAGTCTGGACACGTCTCAATGTGTCACCTAAAACTACGTAGTAAATTTTGTGAAACTAAGCTTTTTCTAAATAAATAAGACCTGTCTATTAGAAGCAGCTAGCTCTTATTTGTTAAGAAAAGGCTTTGTATACTTTGAACAAATCTTCTTTAGACGAACAGCAACATCTAAATAAGAAATATCTACGAGTAACCTGATATTGAACTGGAAGAGTGACTAGATTTGAAACATTAAGGTATATAGTCCCTAAGTATCTATCAAATATGACTTTACTTTTCTGTTCAGTTAGGTGCAAGCTGTAAGCGTGTATTAAAATCCCTTTTACATCGTTGAGATAATAGTGGCGACGCGAGCTGTTGAATATTTTACGTCGTGAAAAATTTGCCCCTTCATTTATGAACAAATTGCGTTGAATTGTGAGATAAATACTTCAAAGTGTTAAGCTTTATATCAGACAATTCATTTTAAGTGCAGACTACACACTTCAGATAAATTGTCTAGTATAAAATACTTTCAACGAAAACTATTATGTTTAGCTATTATGTTAATTATTGCTTTGTGATGTGTTTTAACTGAAGCCGCTGTATGTTCTTAAATTGTGACGGCTTCGTAGAGTATATAGTTAATTACTACTTTACATTAATTAGTTACTACTTAGTAAAACCTTAAAATACCCATGCAATACTACGCTATTACAATAATGCACCTTAAATATAAATAATTTGTAACCTCTACTGTTTGAACAGCATCTTATACATTAATATTCCGATGCAGAGAACGTACAACACATCGTAACAAACTTACTTACAAAAGTCATAAGAAATACAATCAGCGTACACGCAGTAAAGTAAGAAAACGTAGAATATTCATCGTGTGGTACAAAGAATGTTATCCTGTGTATTATCTCCAAACAAGAGGAACATTGACGTTTACCAGTTTCTAGAATGGTACATTACTCGGTGAGACTAACAATTTGTAAATTTGTAATAGAACGAAGGTTCGTAAGTCTTACTATATTGGCTTTTATTCCTTATCGAGCACATTTATGGACTCAGTGATACTAGTTAAAATATAGAAGCAATTATTTTATTTATTTATTTATAGTGTCACGCCTGTGTCTCCGAAGGGGTAGGCAGAGGTGTAAATATTTACACCCACATTTCGCCATGAATTTTTAGGTCCCACGTAATAGGGGGCGAGCCTATTGCCGTTGCCGGGCACATCACCAGACTCCGGGCTGCTACTGAGAATTCGTAATAGCCCAGTAACACTTTTGCCCGACCCGGGAATTGAACCCGGAACCTCCGATCAGCAGTCGCATACGCTATCCACCGGACCACGGAGGCAGAGAAGCAATTATGGCTAAATATATAAACATATTCATTACTAAATACTCTGTTCGACCTTGCATGTCTCATTTAAGGCTGTGGGGTTCGATTGCCACCCAAAACAAAAGTAGGCAAGTCAAGTGAAGCTGGCATAGACTAATGAAAACATCACCTGGCAACGTGGGTCGTACAACAATGGTCGCTTAACACCGCTGACCTTTTCAGTAGCACGTAGCAAACCGTTGTCACTATTTTATTGGCACAAACCAATAACATTTGAAACAAAAAAAACACTTTTCATAAAGCCTGATCATACAAGTGCAAATGTCAAATTAAATAAGTATATTTTCTTAATAATATGTAACGTAAATCATCATCATCGTCCTAGCGTTATCCCGGTTGCATCCAAGACTTTTACGCTTTGGAACCCGAGGTCCGCTTACTGGTTTAACCAGATATGACAGAACATCAATTTTTACACAGAGTGACTGCCGTCTGACCTCCGCAACCCAAAGGGATAGCGATATTCAATGGTTTAGACCAGTATCAGTTTGTCTGAGGGTACTGACTCCCCGTAACGACTGTCAAAGATCTTCATGACAGCCCGGACCGACGGTTTAACGTGCTCTTCGAGGCACGGGGCAAGCGATAATTAACAAAGTATTTTCTTGAATTTACGCGAATGTAACAATAATTATTGTTATAATGTAATAACTAGTGAAACCAATATAACGCGATAAAATCCGTAAACTGTAGTTCAATTTCAACGATAATTAACAACTAGCTGACCCAGCGAACTCCGTATCGCCTTTTTAAAAGTTTTTATTTAATTCCCTTTTTTCCAAGCCCCTTTTCCAAAGTTACCATTGACTTAGCGCTTAATCTCTTATCATTCCAGGGTCTATAAATGATACAAAAACAAACATAGATTTTTATATAATATTGAATTCCCCATTCCTTAAAATATCGGAGACGATACCCAGATCGACTTAAAAAAATCTCGTCCGCCATCTTTGATTTCCTATCCGCCATCTTTGATCACGAAACAGATGTTGTAATTGGATTCATCATCCCTTAAATCATCAGAGACGATACCCATATTGATTTTTTTAATTTTTCTCATCCGCCATCTTGAATCACGAAATATATGTTGTATTTGGATTCCCCATCCCTTCAAACATCGGAGACGATACCCATATTGATTTAAAAAAAAATCCCATCCGCCATCTTTGATCACGAAATAGATGGTGTTTTTGAATTCCTCATTCCTTAAAATATCGGAGACGATAGCCATATCGACATTAAAAAATCCCGTCCGCCATCTTTGATCACAAAATAGATGTTGTATTTAGATTCGCCATCCCTGAAAACATCGGAGACGATAACCATATTGATTTTTTAAGACTTTCTCATCCGCCATCTTTGGTCACAAAATAGATGTCGCATTTGGATGCCCCATCCCTTTAAATATCGGCAACGATACCCATATCTACTTTTAAAAAAAAATCCCGTCCGCCATCTTTGATTTCCTATCTGCCATCTTTGATCACGAAATAGATGTTGTATTTGGATTCACCATCCCTTAAATCATCAGAGATGATACCTATATTGATTTTTAAAATTTTTCCAATCCGCCATTTTTGATTTCCCATCCGCCATCTTGAATCACGAAATAGATGTTGTATTTGGATTCCCCATCCCTTTAAACATCGGAGACGATACCAATATTGATTTTTTTTTAATTTTCCCATCCGCCATCTTTGATTGCCCATGCGCCATCTTTGATCATGAAATAGATGTTGTTTTTCGATTCTCCACCCCTTATAACATCGAAGGCGATACCCATATTGATATTTAAAATTTTCTCATCCGCCATCTTTGATTTCCCGTCCGCCATCTTGGATCACTAAATAAATTTCATATTATTATTAATCAGCGTCCCGAAAATCTCGAAAACGATACCCATATAGATTGTATCCTATTCGTTTAGCCTTTTTTTGCCTTTGACCCAACCCTCCCCCTTTTCGTTTGACCTTTTTATTATTTTTGTCTGGCCCCTAAAAGTTGTGGCGTAATTTTATATAGCCTATAGCCTTTCGGAATAATTGAGCTATCATAGGCAATAACAATTTTTAAAATCCGACTGCTAGTTCCTGAGATTAGCCGACATTATGTTTTAGCCTTTTTAGCCTTTTGCCCAGCCCCAAAGGGTCAAAGCGTTATGTTATATAGCCTATAGCCTGCCGGAATAACTGGGCTATCGTATACAAAAAGAATTTTTCAGATCCGACCGGTAGTTCCTGAGATTAGCGCGTTCAAACAAACAAACAAACAAACTCTTCCGCTTTATTATATTAGTATAGATTTAATACGCACATAACTTCGAAAAGTCAATGGTGCGCGCCGTGGATTCGAACTCGATACCCTCTGCATGGCAGTCCGTTGGTATCTACACTAGGGCTATTTCGAATTTACTGGGGCTATTTCGGTATCAAAAAAGGTGCTATTGATACAACGATATTTTTATGCCGATATACGACTGTTTGAGTGGTTATCATGACGGAATGGTGAATGAATAATAGAAATATCCTAGTACAACTTTTTTTTATTTATTATATAGACTCACGCCTGTATCCCCCAAGGGGTAGGCAGAGGTGTAATATTACACCCACATTTCGCCAGGAATTTTAAGGTCCCACGTAATAGGGGGCGAGCCTATTGCCGTACCGGGCACATTACCAGACTCCGTGCTGCTACTGAGAATTTCCTAATGGAAAAACCCAATAACACTTTGCTCGACCCGGGAATCGAACCCGAGACCTCCCAATCCCACGCGCACATTTATGCCGCGAGACCAACGAGGCCGTCAACGTACAACTTACGTTAATTTAATCTGAAATTGAGCATAACTTGTGTCTAGAGTTCGGGCTAAGAATGGGTAAGTTTTATACAGAGATCAGTGGAAGCGATTAATTCATCCAGTCTTAGCCCAAGGCAAAGGATCTAAATACTTTTACTGTGGTAGCACAGCGATGAATATTATTTCTAATATTAATAAAATGTCTTACCAACTCTTACTGATGCTGTTCTTGAGTGGACCTATAAGATTAACTCATAATTTTGGCCAAAATAACAAGTTAATCGAATAGATACCAGTGTCCAGTTCAGCGTAGTCCTACTCCAGGCATCAAACAGGAATTCACACACGTGTTTTACAAAGTTCAATATTTCACAAATGTTCATTAATTTATCACAAACTTTGCCGGAAGTCAAAAGCGGCAATTGTAAGTATTTACAAGTTAATTCAATTCGCGTTAATTCAAAAGGCGATCAATTTATTACAATATTACAAACGGAGTTAGCCCAAAACCCAAAACGTCTTTTTTCGGAAGGGGAAGTTGAAAGTTCAGTGTGACCATTGTCGTAAAAAAATACAAAATGTTACGAATAACTGAATTTGTTTACATGCTTCATCCAACTTATGTAGTCTCATTTCAGTGCTTGAAGTATATTATTTAAATACCATTTCGCAATTCGATTGATATCAGGTGCCACGTTGGAAACTGTCCCAAAAGGTGTATAATATAACTTGGAGAAAAATCTGACAATCATATCTATAGAGACATTTACTCGTATTATACAGAATCCAACGAAGATGTTCTACTAAAATTCGAACATACATTTATTAATAAACCAAGTGGTTTAATAATAATGTATGTTCATATTCACATATTCACACTATACGTCAGCCGCCAATGCGTAGTTGATAATTTCTTTTTATTCTTATCTTACTTATCAATCTGCTCAATAGTGCTTTCTTACTTTATGGTATCGAAATATTAGACCAGCAAGTCTGTACCTAGTACTAAAACACATAAATATAATGTAGCACAAACTTCTTGAAGACACAAACGTCTAGTTTACGATGAGAAACACTAACACATTCACTAATTACTGTGTTTAAGTTATACCCTAATGAGTTGAGCCTTTGCTCCATTATGACGAAACATTTAGTATTAAGTAAATTTCATTACGGTATGCTTATAGCAGGTAATATTCCCAAAGTTACTCCTTAGTGCGGGAATTTACTTGGTTTTCGAACGTAACTGTTTGTAATATTAGCTATAGTCTAATGAAGATAGTAACATAATGCCGTGAAGAGTGCCTCGGGTTCGAACACACGGTGCAAGTTAAGTGCGTATTCAATTATCAATATCGCTTGCCCTTGCCTCGGCGGGCACATTATACCGTCCGTTTCGGCTGTATGCATGGCAGTTCATTCAGAGGTGTTCATCATGGCAGTTCTCTCTTTTTGACAGTCGTAAAGAAGAGTCGGTAACTCTGAATAAACTGAATTGTCCAAATCGGGGAACATTCTTTGGAAACGCTAAGAGTGGTTTCAGATTAGCGTTTTATACGCGCGTATAAGCTCGTTTTTGGAAGCGCATGTAGGCGCGTACAGGCGCGCCTTTTGGCACACGCGCAACTCGTACGAGCGTTGACGCGCTTCTAAGCATAGACTAATATATATTACTGGAGATAGACTGGCAACTGTCAATTTGATCAGATCTTAGCGTTGAGCGCCACCTGAATGCCACTCAAGGAACTAAACGAAATATTTTTTGTTTAGCTATCGCTATAACATACGTAATTGTAAGTGTAAGTCAAATGTTCGTGATATTTCCCATGTAACGTTTTAAAACGTTATTACATGGGAAATATCACGAACATTTGACTTTTAATACAATTTCAAAGTTCACGAAATATCATTTCGACTGATTAACATTAAGAAATTACACTTTACTAGAGAAAATAAAGATGTTAATTCCTAATCTGAATCGGCCAAATCAGTTACAATGGGTTCGGATTAGAGGTCCTGCTGTATAGGTATATTTAGTAAGGAATAAATAATGCAAAAATATAATATCAAATGTATTTATTTAGCTATACATTAATTTTTACACCAGTTTGTGTTTCTCTTTTTCTGCTCTTTCCTTTAATATATTGATTTCGAGCCTGTTGTATAATAGGATCCATTTGATCATGGCCTGCTGTACCATAATTATAAAAGCTCTTGCCAGTAAAATGAGCAGAACACTACACTGAGATATATGGTCCAAACTCCTTTAGGAGGGCCTATCTTAAGTATGTCACAAACACTTACACAAACAACACAGGTAATGCTGAAATAGGTATTCCTGAACATTATACGTAGGAACTGAAGCTCAACTCTACGTAAATACCAATAAAATACCAAGAATCACAAGAAAAAAACATGTAAAGACACAGCCGGCAAATTTTCTTGTGACAATGACATTACTGACATTTAGTTTCATTTATTGTTTGTTTTTAATTTATGTAACGGTGTCCATTGTTTGCCAACAAAAAATATTTGTGGTCATGCAAAATTGTTTCAAACTAGTAAAATAATTATAATAATAATGGTAATAAAAGTAAGTTTTTTTATAAATAAATTCTTACTAAACTTTGGATTTATCGAAGAAACTATCAATTTTGACAATTTGTGTCGAGTACCATGGCAACACTGACAAAAAAGTTCCTTCGATTGGCAATTAGATGGCATTATTCACAAAAAAAAAAAGTTGTTCGTCAGTTACCAGGGCATGCTTCTAAGCGCTTATATGTACGAGCCGTCAGAATCCATGTTGACACTGACAAGATGTCACTACTGTTTCGAGCGAACACGCCTAAATATGCTCGTTTGTTTTTGAAGCGCGTAATGTAGCGCGCGTGTAAGCGCGTATGCTGAAACGACCGTATACGCGCAGAAAAATACGCTAATCTGAAACCGCCCTAAATGTCTTAGAGATCTCCATAATATTCTCGAAGTACCCTTCTCATAGTGGGATGAGGCCCAAGACTAGCAGTGGGTCAGTTTATGTCCAATGCTGATTTTGACTGACGTAACTTTGGTATTCAAGCTCTTGAGATGACAAAGATGTATGTACTGTCTTATTGTGTCGGTATAATGAGACCTGTTGCACTAGTTCACGGAAATCCTTATTGCAAAGTGGTTACAGAGCTAGTCCATTTGTACGAAACTAGATCTACAAATCACAGGAAGGCAGGTCTACAAAAGCGCTGAAGCAACATCACAATGAATTCTATTGTTCTGTCATTATCTAATGTGTAGGTAGGTTCTTGTTGCATTGTGTTCGAGAGTAAACTTGTCTTATTGTAGCAACGTAACAATGATACAAGCGTACAAACAAGGATATTTATCGACAACCTCAGGGTTTGCTCAGCTATGAATATATAAATATTTATTTTTCCTGTGTGTGACCGACTCTGGTGATGGAGGTTTTGAACCGTCCAATGGGCCTCTGACATGGCCTGCATCCTGTGTGTGGCAAGTACCGGAACCAACCTGTATTCAATGCTGCCCGAAGCACGATAGCGCGTTGATGTAATTGCTACAAGTGGTCATCCATCCAAGTGGTGACCTGTGCTAGCGTTGCTTCATTTATCCAATCTATTACAAATGGTAAGTCAAGTTACGATATGAAGACGAAATGACAGATCACGCTAAAAAGTCATAACCATTACCTTCGACTTTGTACTCAGGGTCAGTAACCCTAGATCACAGGGAGGCAAAAAATATATTATGATATCTTTTATCCTAGTTTACCTGCAAACATGAAACAGTTTTCCAATTAGTATCTTTTGACGTTAAACAAAATTATATGGATTTTAAAAGCTAATTTAATTAACAATTATTATTACGAGTATGCATATATATCCAGCAAAGTCTCTTTTACTATAAAATTTAAAAGTGAAAAAGCTAATGGCACTCTATTAAATCACAATTTCATAATTTTACCTAATGATACTTTTTCTTCAGAACTTCTTCAGAGACCTAAGATATCTAGAAGACCCACCAAGATAGGCATATATCTGCCACAGAAACGTACTTTAATAAGATCAGCGTGAAATGTTGTCAGATAGATTTTCGTGGAGTGTCCATTAACACAACATTCCCATTATCTCGCGCCGAGCTAGAACATTTTGGCTTCGTGCCTATACCTACTTAACCCCTCCCGGGCGGGACGTAAAAAATAAAAAATGGCCGGTAGTGCAGGCTGCTTTACCTCTTGATCGAGCAACAGCTGACCAGCGTCATTATTTTACCTATATCTCAGTTAGTTTTTAACGTATCACAAAAATAATGAAATGTATCCTTGAAATATGCTTAGGAAACTTATTATAGATATATGATGTATAATTACCTTTTCTCTGCAGTTCGTTGAAATAAAACTCGAAAACATGAAAAAATCCTCTTCAATAAAACTTTTAACACACACTATCTCACAAATATTTAGCATTTTAGCAATTATTCACATCACTTTATATACCTTACTTAATAAATTATTGAATTTAATCAATAGTTAATATCAACTTCACTTATATTTTTATAAATCAACAAAAGTTTAAACACATCATCGGAATACGAAACGGCCGCCATAATCGCGCGCGAAACTGTGCCGACTTAGATTTACTTTCGTAAATATCAAAACCATAAGTTTATTATTTTATTATTATTTACTCATTAGTTTGTGATAAATAAGAAAGGTTATGAGTAATAGTACCGGCTTTTAACTACCTAATCTTACAAAACTGAAATGCGGACGGGTGTATTTACAACTTGCCGCCATTTTTGATAATGATATTTTGAAAATCGTTTTTCGTTATAATTTATACAATGATCATATCTAAACTATATTTTATAGCAAACAAGATTAGTTTCCGAGTATAATGACATATAATACATATAGTGAAATTACGAGATTGCGATGCTACACGTTTTTCAAAGCAGAGCTGTCGTCACTCTAACGCGCGCGAAATCGAACTTGTGGCAAACAATTTTCAGTCGTTATTATTGCAAAAAATGTCTTTAAAACTGACAACCAATTACAATGCAGAATTAAAAAGAATATTCATACTTTGCAATAGTGGAACATAATCTTATTGGTGGAATTATTTTAACGTCATTTCAAGTAGTCAAACATAGCGCTGTCGTAGCGGGACATACGTGTGTCCCGCAAGCGCTGGACGAAACAAATTTTCCTGGGACATACGTATGTCCCGCCTGCGTTCCAGAGGTTAAGGAGCTCGTAATCTTAAGAAGGGTTATATCTGTCGGGTGTAATACTAATAATAAAATAGATTTCTCTTCAAAGCTCTCCTTACAGCAATATTTCTTCATTATTACTTACATTACGGCACCGCTATGTTTAAGACACATAAACTTGGAACCGGGCTATGGCCATTCTTCTGAATTCTACAATACTACTGAGTATCTTAAAGAAACCAAACAATAATATTTGCTTGACACTCATAGCCGGCGCTAATGTAAAATTAAGCTGAGGTTTTCAAACATAACATCAGCGCTTTCGTTCTAGCTCTCGCTGAGTGCATGGGTGCATCTTACTATGGGAAGGATTAAGACATGTTCCACTACGCTGACCAGTACTGGTTGTCTGACATGACATGTCTTTTGAGAATATTACCCCTCCTTGACTGATTATTAGCAATCATTAATTTTATACGCCCATCTTGGAAGGTCAGTGTTGCTAGCCGCAGGTTTGAAACTGAAACCCTCTATAAATCAGTATGTTCGTCTCACAAGACTATTTTGGCCGCCTAAACTTACTATTGGGTCACCATTGCTTGCCATCAAAACATAAATGTAGGTTCAAATACTGACAGATAACTTCCACTTTTATACCAAAAACGTCTTGGCACGTTTTATGGCGTAACATGGATGGGTGAATTGAGTCAAACGTTCAGGAAGTCAGGTAATATAAAATGATAAATCCTCGCGAGTGAACCAGTCACGTTGTGACGTCACGTAGACACGATTACGTCACGTCACCCTAATTTGTCCTCCACACTCGGAATTAGGTATATATTGGTATGTTATAATATTATGAGCTTCTGTAACATGTAATTTATCTGAACAGAAAGTAAAGGGTCACGGTAAGGGGTAGACCGTGATTATCATAGAAGATGAGTGTGCTGATTGAGAAGGCTTTGATTCCCATTTATCGACGAGAAAGGTCCACAATTGCAAAAGCAGTAACTGCAAATCAAGTAATCCTAAGAACCGACATATACCTATTTAAAAGATAAGCTAAGAAATGTAGGTTAAAATTACATGCATTATTATTTTATAGTATTTTCTAAGGATTTCTCATACTCAGGTTCTATATAAGGAAAAGATTGGAAGAGACATATCCAAGATGAATATGGTTTCGATTCGCACCAGAAGCATTCGGCTCTCATGCAAGAATTACAACGATGAATAGCTTAGATAATACCATAAAGACACGGTCCAAGGACGCAGTTTCAATTCCTACTACCTACATGATATTGACGTTTACTCCTCAATTTTTTTTTTGCCTTTCAACTAGAAACAAGTAAAATTATAGAAAATGTTCAACACCTTGTTTTTAATTTGACTTTTCTATTCACCAGTGACCGCAGACAAACGTAACGGTACGTTAGTACTATCTATTCTGTGGTAATGGTTTCACGTACGACGGACGTAATTCGATACCACACGCGCAAATAACTAAAAATATAGTCTCCTGGAACGCAGGTGCTATATTAAAAAAAATACGTAAAAGAATATTTAAATTTATAAAGAACTTTGAAACCTTTTGTTTTACCTCAACGTTGAATAGATTGAATAAAGTTATTGTGAATGAGAGCTTTATATAACGTCTGTTACGATATTAAGAAAACTTTTGTTGTAATAGTCGTAATAAGTCTCTTCAGTAGCATTTTTCTATTTACATTAAAAAAGGTAACTCTCTGTCTACATTTTCGTACACAATATTTTATACACACAGGAACAAATATGTCAATGTGTGTGGGTATTTTATCAGACTCTACCAGTAAACGGACTATTTACAACATTCATATAAGGCTAAAAGCCGGGGTATTGGACCGAAAGTAACTTAGACTTTTCATAACAGGCACTTGACAAGTATAGTCTCAAACCTTTTCAAAAAGTCACGTATACACTAAAACCTATATAAGTACTGAGTATTTCTTGTGCGACTACTAACATGATTCTGGTAGCTCAATCGTCACCAATGACAAAACAATTAAATTTGTAATTGAAATTAAATATACAGTGCCATTTCACAAAACTAAATCACAATGCATAATACAAGATTCAGTGTTTTAAGATTTCTATAGCTACTGAAGTTAATCCTAATGCATTAGCTGTGCCTACGGCTTTCGGCGAGTTAAATATGTACTTTTGGTTCTAATTTTATCTCAAGTAAATTATATCATAATCTAAATCTAATCTTATCTAAAATACTCTACATATGTTTCCACACCCATAACTGCCTCTTGCAAAATTTCACGATGATTGGTACAGCACGTTCGTCACAAAAGCGTAACAAACAACCTCATATTCTCATTAACAATATTATATCATACTAGAGGACGCCAGCAGCTACGCCTGCATTTTTTTTAAATTTACCCGTTTTGGCCGATCCCGTGGGAATTTCGGGAAATCCCTTCTTAGTGCACCCCTACGGTCCCCAAGGAACATACATGCCAAATTTCAGCTTCCTGCGCCCAATAGTTTCGGCTGTAGCGTGTCTGTCAGTCAGTCAGTAACGCAAGGATTTTATATATTAAGATAACAAAAAGAGATGAATAACTCGTATATTTTCATTTTTTTTATTTATAGTCTCACGCCTGTATCTCCGAAGGGGTAGGCAGAGGTGTAAATATTATACCCACATTTCATCATGAATTTTTAGATCCCACGTAATAGGGGGCGAGCCTATTTCCGTTACCGGGCACATCAGCAGACTCCGGGCTGCTACTGAGTATTCGGAAAAACCCAGTAACACTTTTGCCCGACCCGGGAATCGAACCCGGGACCTCCGATCAGCAGTCGCTGCATACTCTATCCACTGGACCACGGAGGCCGAACTCGTATATACAAAAAATAATAAACATTTATTCATCGCGAATTTTTACCAATAGGGAATATGCATAATATTTTTTTTTATTTTATGAATTTTATATTTACTTATTAGATCAACATATATTCATACGAAATATAAAAACTCTTCACAGTGTTCAAATTATGCTATAAAATAAAGATTTAAATATCAATAAAATCTGGCCTGCTAAAACGACGCCATTTTGCCGCGGGCTTATGATGACGTCACAATGCACACTCGGTCAGTCACAAGTGTTTGATAACGTTAGGTGTTACAGTAATTTTAAAGCTATTTTCAGTCATAATAACTATTCAGACGATAGATAAAACTAAAAATCCATTTCATGGGTATTGTCTTGTACCAAAATGCAAAAACAATATAAGAAGTACACCTATGCCCATAGGGTTCCCACCAAGAACTTAGGGTCCCAAGCCAACCTCACCTGCAAGTGGTGCACCTGCCGATCAACGGACGAGGTTCTGGCAAACAAAATATCCCGATAAGCGGCAATAGGCTCGCCACTTATTACGTGGGATCAAAACACTGGCGAAAAGTGGGCGTTTAATATGCCTCTGCCTACCCCTTCGCGGAAACAGGCGTAAGTCTATGTATGTATGTATTATTACAATAATATCGACGACCCAGTTGATGTACCTAGCGGGAGGATAACAGACGGTCGCGGGTTCGATTCCCGCTCAAGTCAAACATATTATGTTCGTGAACATGGATGTTTGTCTCGGTCTGTGTGTTCCCATGTATTTTATTATGTACTTATATATTTACAAAAACAAGGACATATGTATGTAAATCCATTATCTAGCACTCATAGTACCAGCTCTGCTTAGTTTAGGGCTAGCAGGTGTTGGGTGAATGTGGTAGAATATTATTAGTACAAATAAATCAGTCGGTAGTCTCTGCCTATCGCAGTGAGTCTATGTATGTAGCACCTATAATATAAGTGACAAGTAATTAAATGTTTTTAATTATTAATACTACATAATATGTAATTACCTTCTGAAACTACTTAGGTAACAAAAGTTAATTATGCACTGCATATTTTTTGTCGAGTTTTACTAAAGTTCGAACTTATTTCAGGTCGAAGAGGACACCGTAAATTATGTTCAATACAGCATTATGAAACAAAACGGGGAAAAGGTTAAACTACGGTTAAAGAACAAAGTTGTGCCTCATATATTCCAGTGCCAAAATCTTAGTGTGCCATTACGAGTATAGAGAAAGGGTGCTTTTCAAAGACAAAGATTACCATTAGTACATACATACATACATACACAGTCTCACGCCTATAACGGTATTTAGGTAGGCAGAGGTGTATTTCTACATCCACTTTTCGCCAGATATACTTTAGTCCCACGTAATAAGGGGCGAGCCTATTGCCGTACCGGGCACATTGCCAGACTCCGTGCTGCTACTGAGAATTTCGTGACAGAAAAAACCCAATAACAATGCCCGACCCAGGAATCGAACCCGGGACCTCCCGATCCCACGCGCACATTTATGCCTCGAGACCAACGAGGCAGTCGTATAGGGTTTTATGTCGAGTTTTCCGTCTCTACGCAAAGATGGTATTTGCAACGTGTTATCCCTTAGTCGCCTCTTACGACACCCACGGGAAGATAGGGGGTGGTGACACTTGTATTCTATGCCGTCAACCACATGGCTAAATTAGCATTAGTGTTTTTGTAAATAGTTATATACATAATATAATACATGGGAACACACAGAACGAGACAAAAATCCGTGTTCACGAACATAAATATTTGACTACGCTCCCGCTAGGCACATCAACTGGGTCGTCGATATTATTATAATAATACGACACCAACTTATATTAAAGTGATCTTAACAACAGTACAAACTCGATATTGAAGATACTTCATCATATTTTCTCATTACTTAACTTAAACCATAGTTTTCGTCTTTTCACATCTTTTGGAATATTGTTTTTGCATTTTGGTACAAGATAATACCCATAAAAAGGGTTTTTTTGTGTTATCTATCGTCTGAATAGTTATTATGACTGAAAATAGCTTTAAAATTACTGTAACACCTAACGTTATCAAACACTTGAGACTGACCGAGTGTGCATTGTGACGTCATCATAAGCCCGCGGCAAAATGGCGTCGTTTAAGCAGGCCAGATTTTATTGATATTTAAATCTTTATTTTATAGCATAATTTGAACACTGTGAAGAGTATTTATATTTCGTATGAATATATGTTGATCTAATAAGTGAATACAGAACATAAAAAAAAAAATATGCATATTCCCTATCTCTGATAATAATTTCAATTGGTACAAAAATAGCAAGTAGACGAAATGAGTCAATACCTTTCTCAGAAACTCACCTGCAAGTGGCCTTCACGGCAATTTATAGAGTGCAGATGTGTAAGTTGTATAAGTAAGTAGTCTCGCAATGGAGCGCCGAGTGTCGCGAGTTCGATGCCTACGAACTTACATTACAAGTCACTTACAAAATAGCAGCTCGGGACATAAAACGCCCGGGAATTGGCCGGATTTAGAAATATTTGCGCCGAGTTTGTCTGCTTGGAGCCATTTTGAAAGGGCAGAATAGTAAGTCCTTTGGTAATTGCTTCTTTTGTGCTCGTATTGTGATTGGATAAGATAAGCCTGTGTAACAGAAAGGTTCCGCGGTAAAGGTCACGCACCCGACGTCGAAGCAGAGTAGGTAGGCCCCCCACAGGGTGGACTGACAATCTTATTGAGATCACGGGCAGCGGATGCATGCGGGTGGCACAGCATCGGTCTATGTGGAGAACCTTGGGAAAGGCCAATGTCCAGCAGTAGACGGTAATCCTGATAGCTACGCTGGAGATCTTGGGCGCGTTACACACTCGAGACAAAACATTGTGTGGTGACCGAAAATATCTGCTGTGTCGTAATTTATCTACGTTATGTATGTACCCACTTATAGCAGAGGAGCTGTAATACTGTAGGACCTTATGACCGTGTATAAGTTGACCTATCACATAATTATTATGTTTCCCTTCATCAACAAGGTTTTAATAAATTTTACTATGAACTAAAACTTCCAACAACTATTAAACCTGTCAAATAGAAGAATATAAAAAAATTAATTATACCAAGATATTTACAATCACATATTTAAACTTTAAGGTTTCTCACCAAAGTAACGCAGTTAATAAAATGCACTACAGTCGTAAGGATTTAAAGCTAAGATCTCCCAAAATGGAATTCTTAAATTGACATAGTTTCTGTTCAGAATAGTTTTCTGTTCAGAGTTCAAATAGGTTTATTGGCATTGTGATAAATCTTTGAAATGTTCGAAATCTAGTATCAAATACAGCTATTCATATTCTTTAGTAACCATTTTGATTGGTCACAATAATATTATGTTAAAAGAAATTTACAAAAGCCTTTTTTAATTTTATGGCTGATTACTTACACTACATTATTTTCTTATTAATCACGTAAGTAGAGGAACTGCAGCATATTTGGACTAACTAATACTAGTTGGTTTATTGAGGATAAATTTAAAGAGAAACGGGGTGGCTCAATAAAAAGTACATTAAATTATTGGAAAATTATTAAACTTTAGTAATAAAAACAATCAAATAGAACAAAAACCAAGAAACCTTGTCAAAATGCCTATCAAACTAAAAAACTCCAAAAACGAGATTTGACTTAGGGTACAGGTAATTTCGAATATAGTATTCCAAATTACATTCACATTTTTCTTTAAAAAATAGTAACACTTTTTCTTAGAAACTAATAGATTTCTTATATTTGTTGCAGTTTTATA
This sequence comes from Euclidia mi, assembly GCA_944739405.2. Taxonomy (NCBI): domain Eukaryota; kingdom Metazoa; phylum Arthropoda; class Insecta; order Lepidoptera; family Erebidae; genus Euclidia; species Euclidia mi. Next base: position 74,971,605 of record OX123184.2, on the reverse strand, counting down.
GTCTTTAAAACCCTTTTAGCCAATATCTTCCAGCAAACCCATCCTTAAAAGGATTTTTTATATTACTTTTTAGAGCTAGTTGATATGCTAAGCGGCGCAAATCCATTCTGGTTAGCCCATAAAACTTATTCTCCATAGTTAATATGTACTCCACCAGCAGGTTTTCAATATCTTTACCAAAAACTGGATTTCGACCAATAACTTTATTCATTACCGATTCAATCAGAGAGTCTTTATCATTGACAAATCGAAAACGAGTTGACCTAGGAACGTTGAAGTGTTTAGCTGCCTTTAAGTATCCCATTCTCTTTTCACGAACAGCGGCAATAGCATTGGCCATTTCCTCCTTTTCCCACCTCTTTCTCTTCTTGTATTAAGGAGATGTTGCCATTTCTAAAAAAAACAATAATTATTATCTACTCATAAAAATGTGCATAAAATTTGGAATATTCCAAATTATGCTCACTGCCAGTATTCCAAATTAACAACATACCATCCTAACCTAAAATTCCATGTCACATTTTTGATTCTAGAAATATTCACAAAATCAAAGTAACATCATAAACTAACAAGAACACTCAATACTTTAAATAATTACAATGAAGATTTAACGTATTACTGTAAATGATTATCACTGATTGCATTCTTACCGAAAAAGTTTTCAAAGCCGGTGTCTCGTTCTCTTGGGGCTTGTCAGAGAGGTTGGACGTTTAGACTAGAGAGAACATGCCCGCCATAATTCCTTATACCGAACGTGCAACATGTAATGTCAGTTGGTCTTAGTTGGTTAATCATAACGTCAAATTACGCGTCTCATTTAAAGAGGCATAGACTCCTTACAGACTCATATCTTTGAATGCATTCTCTAAATAGCCGTGCTGTAAATCCCATCATTAAGGAGTGATGGGATTTGACAGTGAAAGGAGATATCGATGTTTTTTTAATGAGGGATAAATACGGAATCAAACTATCGGACATGAATGTAAAACTGAATCGTACCCGCAAGCTTCGGCGTGGCAGTCGGTTGCACTCACGGCAACTGGGTTGTCAAAGTAGTTCACTGCTGTACTAATATTTACATAAAGGCGAATCATTTGTGCTGGCGGATCACAAATTGGATTACCTACAACTCCACAAAAATCGAGCAGTGTCCAACGTAAGCGATAGCAAGCAACGTGATATGATGCGACGCACACAAATTGCTAAAGCCTGCCGCATTAGCCAATCTGGTATAATTCGTACAATACATAATCTAAGTGACAGTTTCTTAGCATCTCATCGCAACGCATCGCTCATTAGTTTATGAATACTTTTGTCAATAGATTTTATAGCTAAAACGAACCATTAAACACGTGAAATTTTTTAGTACTGTCTGTCTGGCAAGTCTTTGCAAAGCACTGTCCGGCGTCGACATCAAAAACTACATTTTCAATATTTTAGTTGTTTACTTCTACGGCTTAAATATATCGACACATACTAAAGTTAGACATTTGACCAAAAATATTTATCGATAAATCATCACTGTTACGAACAACACTCGGTTTCCTAACTCTATGTTTTGTCTACTGTGTGGCTACCACGACGCTGCTATAAGAGCGTGCTGCTAAGCCTATCGACAGCTCTTTCTATCATACTGCATGTGCCATTAAAAAGAAGATATCAAACATAGCAACCGCTGTTGTTATTTAGTGTTACTTCTATGACTTAAGGTTATATTTCTTTGGGGCTTGTAACCGAAATGTCAAGATGGCGTCCTGTTTTTAATACTCGATGGTTTCGTGTGTCTTATGACGTTATGTTTACGACAAAAAAATACAGATGGCGTTATTGATTTAGATATCGAAGTATTCCAAGTTACCTGCAGTATCCCAAATATGCTGCAGTTCCTCTATCAATATATAACTAGCCAAACGCTGTTATCAAAATAAATATTTTCGTTCTTAAATGTTAATTGTATAAAAAAAAACAAATTGAGTACCTATCTACAAACTGAAAAATCACACCTTACCAGAACTTTGAGAATACATAACAACAAAGTAAATATTAGAATGTTATCCGCTAAAAACCCAAATACCACTTGTAACAGATAAAATATGTCTGTTAGACTTTGCTATGTGAGACCACTCGTATTTCGTAGTTTGGAACAGTTCCAGTAACTTAACAACGCTATCTTACAAACACTTAATAAAATGTACGACAGACGCAAAGGAAAATCAAAAACGTATTGCATCCATTGTCTTTTATTTTTTACAATCACATAATTATTTTTCACAATATACACATCATTTCACGAATTATTCCAATACTCTGTGAAAGCTTGTATACACTTACTTGGAAATGCCAGACTTTCACGTTAGTTTACCGTAGTCTTAACTTGTTATTGCCTCCCACTACCGTATTTCCGAAGCAAAATATTATTCTTGTAATTAATTATACTGCAATAGAATTATGTCCAGGCGGATTTAGTTACGTTAGTTCCAGTGGTCTATGTGACAGAATATAGTCCACTTATTTCAAAACTTACCCATAAATGAGAAGTAAATAATCACCATTCAAGGTCGCCATACTTTAGTAAACAGATAAAACGTTTACTTTATGTGCAGTTACATACACAAAGAGCTAACCACTAGCCTCGGGGACTATCTTGCTCTTTCAGGCCTATAAAATCTTCCCTCTTCTCTGTATTTTCACGTTCTGAAAACGAGAAGACGAGTTTACGTCCTCCGATGCAAGTTATATAAACCAAACATAAAAATATAATAAAATTCTCGCCAGAGAAAATCATATATTTCCTTTTTTATATGTCAACTGTCGCGATGCGTAAAAGTCCCTTTTTCATGGTTTCCGATATCTTGTGGAAATGGGTCTTACCACAGTTTATGTTGAAATAAGTTGTGACAGAAAGTCAGAAAAAGACGAAATTATATTTAGATTCGCTTCAGCTTTAATTTTTGTTCTGACTGATATTATAAACAATGAAAAAGGGGATGACGTGTTTTTTTCCCTATAGAAATGGCCTGTCGAGAGAGAACCAAACCTTTCTTTTTATAAAATAAATGGAATAGCAAGCTTCTATATCACGCGCTGCGTAAATACTTTTCAGGAATAGTAACTTAAAATTCACTCCGCGGTGTATTATTTCAAACTTGGATCACGCCAGTTCTATCGCATCAAAAGAATAATATGAGGTTGTTTATTTTTACTAAATTAAATTCTCTCTACTACTAGTCCGTTCAGAAAAGTTTATTTCGTACCCATTTTTTGCATTTACCCTTTACACGTATTACGTGATAACAGTGTTTTTCCAACAGAGACCTTGTTTATCCGCCGCCGTGAAGACCTGCTGAATATACAGTGACAAATTCAATTACTGGTTGGACTTAATGAGGGCCGGGAAAAAAAGTGCTTTCGACGAATTGACGTTAGCCGACTTCACTCTAGCTTATGATGTATTAAGTGTTTTATACTAGGTAAGGTGAATTTACAGTTTTGATGAAAGTAAGGCATTTGCACAGCACATTACAGTGCGGCATTACATTTTGTAGAAAATAATGGCCGAAATCTTGAATTAATTATCTTTATTTAGTGAAACGAGTGTTGATTTAAAAGGTTTGTTCATTGCTAGTTTTAATGAAAGATAATGCGAAAGAATATAAAAAGTAAATACACACACACACACACACACACAGTCTCACGCCTATAACCCCGAAGAGGTAGGCAGAGGTGTATTTGTACACCCACTTTTCGCCAGATATACGTAATAAGGGGCGAGCCTATTGCCGTACCGGGCACATTTCCAGACTCCGTGCTGCTACTGAGAATTTCGTGACAGAAAAACCCAATAACACTGCCCGACCCAGGAATCGAACCCGGGTCCTCCTGATCCCACGCGCACATTTATGCCGCAAGACCACCGAGGCAGTCAAAAAAAAAAAAAAAATAATGTTCTAAAACCTATTGTTGTTAATCATTATTAAGACTATAGTGCCAGCGGCTTCATCCCATATTCTTTCACCATACTCCTCTGTTGTAGCTTATGTCGATGGACGGCGGTAATCACTTACCATCAAGCGATCCGACTGCTCGTTTGCCGCCTATAAAATGAAAAAAGACATTTGACTTATTATATAAACCTTTGTAAATTTATATATTTATAGACTCACGTCTGTATCCCCGAAGGGGTAGGCAGAAGTGTAATATTACACCCACATTTCGCCACGAATTTTTAGGTCCCGCGTAATAGGGGGCGAGCCTATTGCCGTTACCGCGCACATCACCAGAATCCGTGCTGCTACTGAGAATTTGGAAAAACCCAGTAACACTTTTGCCTGACCTTTTGTAATCTTTATCTGACGGAAAGAAAGAAATAGTTGTGATAGTAAGTTTTCTTACGAAGTTGTTGTTTAGTCTTACGAAGTTAGTCTTGTAACAAGCACAGAACATGCTAGTAAAAGTTCAGGATGATATAGTGAGGCTAAAAGCTAAGTTTATCATAATGCCGCATTTGAACCGACAAGTTGAGTCTTAAGTATTGGTTGCAATCTCTTTTCTGTCGTGTAGGATATGCGTCATGGTAATTATTTGGTATTTTGGATGGGCGAGACACCAACCCACTATTCTACTTCCAGCTGCGAATCTGGATAATGTTATTGTGGATGAAGTCATATCAGATGTACTCTTTTAAGGACAGACCCCACACTGTGAGACAGGAATAAATTAAACTGTTGTGAAATATTTTTGTGATTACATTCTTCCCAGTATTACACATATTTTAAAATAAATATAAGCATTGTAAAGATAGGTATAAGTCCTTTCATTTGATACCCCACATGATAGGGTTTGATTTTTTTGACGTAGCGAGGTACCTACCGCGGCCGCCATATTGTTTTTATTTTGACGTCATATAGCTTATATCAACCAGAATAACGTATGAATTACAACGAAGTGTCATATACCTAAATCAATCGAGTAGTTTAAAAGATATAGTGAAATAAAGAAGCGTAAAAAGGTTTTTATATTGCAAGTTTTCATGGCGTCGTAACTTTTTACTGAGTAAATATTTTTGGTTGCAGCCTTCTTATAATGATTCAGTACGCAATGTTCCATCATATGCCATAGTTATTATTGGTGGTGGAAATTTGGACCAAGCTCCATATATTTTTGCCCATTCCCCTTTGTAAAAAGCTATATTTATTTGCTTCACTTTTGACGACGTACTGAAAGAAGCTATCAAACTTAATGCGCAATCACAAATGCAATATTGAGATCATAGTATAAAGCTGTCCAATCATAATTCAATTTAACATCTCAATTTCAGCCACATGCTTATTGGATTGAACCATTTTGTAAGTGCATGACACTTTGATAATTAAATTATGAAAACATTATGAGACACGTTATTGAAAAACTTACGATATTTGCAATATAATTTCTATTTTTAGGGCTTTGTACCTCAGAAAGTAAATCGACACTATCATTTTCTTTCCCATCTGTCTATTTCTCTCTTCCTAGCTATATATCCCACATGAGGGTGGGGTCAGTTTTCCTTATTTTTCTCCTCCACTTCGCTCTATCCGTGACATCCTCGTCAGTAACCTTGCATTGCCTCTTGTCCTTTAGCATTACATCTCTCCACCTTGCCTTGGGTCTTCCTCTAGTTCTCCGACCGGGAAGGTTAAGCTGTAGTGCCAAATAGCCAACGTAGTCTGGTGGCCTCCTTTTCAGGTGACCATACCACCGCACCCTACTTTCCTACATCTTGTCAGCGATGTCGCGTACACCGAGGCTTCCTCTTACGTATTTGTTGCGGATTTGTCGAGCCTGGTTACGCCGCACATCCACCTCAGCATCTTCATTTCGGCAACTTGTATGGTATGCACGATTTTTTGGGTTGCAGCCTATGTTTCTCTGCCATGCGAAAGAACTGGCCTTATTATGGTCTTATGGATCAGGCCCTTGTGTTTTATAGGCATCTTCCTATCGCAGGTTACACCAGTTACTTCTCGCCACTCAAGCCACGCTGCGGCTAGTCTGTGCTGAATGTTACATGCTTAGTTCCCAGATCTGTGCATCATACCACCTAGATACTTGTATTGATCGCACATAGTAACAAGTTGGCCATCAATAGGAATTGGACTGTTGTTATTTGGATCTGGGTCATTAAAAGCCATGTACTGGGTCTTCGCAACACTCAGCACTAGACCACCGGCCGGTAACTGCTGTTTCCACGACAAAAGTGCCTCTTGCAACACTGTGCGGCTCTCGGTGTAGATAGCTCTTTCCCGTTTGTCTATCTGTTGTAGAAATGTTTGGGCATTGGCCACCAATCAAAATGCATTGAAAAATCAATCAAATTATATAAATATATTAATAAATTAATTGCTAAAGGACAAGAGAGAATGCAAGGTTACTGATGAGGATGTCAGAGATAGAGCGAAGTGGAAGAGAAAATAAGGAAAGCTGACCCCACCACTATGTGGGCTATATAGCTAGGAAGAGAGAGATAAACAGACGGGAAAGAAACTTATCACGATAACAGTCCAAGTTGATTTGGTCAGTGACACAGTCTACGTCCACTCTGATTTTTTGTTGAAATGGATAAAGACTATGAAAACAGCTATATGAGATAACGTAATTGTCTCCAGGTTACTAAAAAAATCAGTAAATACTGAATTTCAGCATGCCCTATACATATGTAGTGCACGGACTCCTCAGCTATATTTTTATGTCCTATATGTAGTGCACGAACTCCTCACCTACATTTTATGTGCACTTACTGTAGTGCACGGACTCTGCAGTAACTAATTGAACTGTACTTCGATTTATTGTTTATTACCTACTTGCGTGAGGCAGAGATAAAAAAAATCTAAACGCATCTGACACCTGTCATAAAGTTTCATAGTTTCATAAACTTATTCAAACCACTTTGCGCGTAAAAAATAGTGGGGGAATTTTGCATCTTTCTTTATGTTTTTTTGTAAAAATGTCGCCGCGACGTAGATATATGTGTAATGAAGATTTAATTCGTATATTAGAAAATAGTGATCGAGAAGATAATTTTGAACAAGAAAGATGGAGGAAAGGGGGCACACGGTAAATGAAGCAAGGAGAAAGACGCCAAAGGTTGTGACTGAGTGCATTACATGTAAAAAAGGCTTCAGCATAACATGTTTCAATGAGTGCCACTGAACATGTATTTTTATTATCATCATTATTTTTTTTTTCATGTTGTTAACTATAAATAATAAGTCCTAATTGCAGTAGTTACTAATTTCTCAGAAATAAACAAACAATTTTGATTGGTTTTCCTTGTTTGATTTAACATTTTGCTACCCATATTTCGCTCAACTCCCCCATAACTATTCTCGCATGTCCATAGCGATATTTTTTACACAATTCCTAATCCACACGTCCGATGCAAATTCCATAATGTTGTTCGTACGTTCAGATCAAAAAATCACATTATGTTTGAAAAGAACGGTGCCCTACATATAGTGCACGGACGCCATGGCTAACTTCAAAATGTCCTATATGTAGGGCACGGACTGTTAACGTGTTATAGTATCGATTTACTTACAGAGGTACAAAGCTCTAAAGTTTGAAATTATATTGCAAATATCGTAAGTTCTTCAATAACGTGTCTCATAAAGTTTTCATAATTTAATTATCAAAGTGACATGCACTTACAAAATGGTTCAATCCATTAGGCATGTGGCTGAAATTGAGATGTTAAATTTAAATATGATTGGACAGCTATGATCTAACTATGATCTCAATATTGCATTTGTGATTGCGCATTAAGTTTGATAGCTTCTTTCAGTACGTCGTCAAAAGTGAAGCAAATAAATATAGCTTTTTACAAATTTCTTTGTGGTTAATATATATTGTGAGAATGGCATGTTTTATACTATGATTTTGATAGGGACAACATACATAGGTTTGGTCGATTGGTTGTGGCATCTCTCTTCATTTCATGATGTTTAGTTATAGGGATTTAGAAGAATAAGACTTTAGACCGATGACAAAATGTAACGGTTCTTTGTATTTGCAAATAACAATTATTGCCACTGCATACTACAGATCAATAGTAGTTTGCTCGGGTGGATGTGCTAGTATTTGCACTGGTCAATCGCCATAATAATTAAGTAATCAAGTTTAATTGCCGAAGTAAATTGTTTTGATTTTCGCGCTCCCATTCTTAATACATACCGAAATAATAATGATTTAATAGTTAATATATAAATAATAAAATTCCGCTAATATTAAGACATTTCTTGGTCGAAATCATTTTTTTTCGTTATTGAACATCGTATTCTCTCAGACAGAAATAGAAAGAAAGATAATAAATAATAACCTCCAAACGCAGGGGATATTGAACCATTGCGCATAGCATAGTAAGTTGCTAATTCAAGTGTGTGTGTGTGATATTACATGAAGGGTAGCTCGAACGTTTCACAAAATATTAATTGATTCCATCATTTATTGGATTTGCATTTGGATGTTTCTATCAAAGTTTTAATTTCATTTCACATGATACATTAGAAACTTTGTTACAAATTATGAATTACATGTGCGTTATAAAATATTATATTGGCCCGAAATTCAATTTGAAGAATTTCTTTAAAAAGAGATTAGGCAGTGGTTGAACATAGGCGAATTGATCCAGCACCATAGTATTATAAACGTTGTGTTGTACCCAGAACTCTTGTAAGGACTTGTTATGATTTTAGTAAGAGTTACGCAAAATGCTTTCTAGTTAGGTACATATGTATTGTGTGGCTCAAGTTTAAGGTACACTTCAATATAATTTGGCTCGTTAGGGTGTAATTCTGAAGGGTCGGGCCTTGATGGGTTTTGATTTGGGCTCGATGCTCTAAAGGAAACTGATTTGAAAGTTAGGTAAACGCCTCTGGCTGCAGATGTGAATGAGTTGAATGATGTTAACATAATATGTTTTGATTTACACTATTCTACTTGAAACGGGAGATTAATTAAAACTTATTAGTCAGGAACCTAATATTAATTATGATTAAAAAAATGCAGATAAAATGTTAGCGTTGCAATCAACTTTACAAATACAATCTAATATGTACGTTTTAGATGTCACATAACATACACACTATAATAAATTGGTGTGACCTCGCTTCTGAAGAAAGTGGAGGACACCGCAGTGGCTTCTAGTGTAGGACTTGTAGGCCGAGCATGTTTTGAATCGAGGTAGAAACCCAATTATGTGTCATGGAAGAAGACATTACATCTTTGTACGATTTTCTATCAAGTAAAAAAATATCGTAAACATACTGTCACTTGCACAGCTCTTGATAGCGATTCTACTACACTTAGTCTTGAATGAAGAATGTCAAGATAGGCCTGCTTTGATGTTTATAAAACTTAAGTATTGAAGTTATTTAAGATACATTTTTTAAATTGACTTCTTGATATCATTGATATATTATGTACATCAGATGTTAGAAAACTGATATTTTATCAATTTTAATATCGAGTAAAGTAAACCGTTTATTGAAATCGATAAAAAACTTTACGGTGGGAGTAACTTTACAATCAAGTAATGACAAATCTATTCGAAAATACCCATAAAATCAAATGACTCATTTTGTATAATATCAAATGTTGAAAAATTGCAACTCCTCTGTGGGATTAGGGCTATAATTAGTGCCATTTTTCTCGTTCCCGGTGCTAAGCCAAGCCAAGAAATGATTCATATACAGAATTAAGGTTCCCAACATTAGATTAAGAAATAGGTACTTAGTCTAATAAATTCTGATCGGGAAAGGTTTGGTAGTTACTAGTTACGACTGCTACGAGTATTTATCGACTCGACATTTTGATCGGTTAAGTCGATCTATATTTCATTTATAAAAGGCATGTTCTGACGACTAATGAAGCTTGAAAGGCTGAAATATATTAAATTGGCAAGCAAAATTATGATGAATGGATACGAATAGCGAACGTATGGTAATAAACTATATCTTGTGTTTATAATTTTATGGTTTCTTAGGTATGATTGTATGTTTATACAAAAAAAGCCTTTATATCTATATATGTTTACCTTTACCAGTATTCAAAACTTAATTTTGAACTAGAGTGACAAAGTCACTCTCTCTCTATCAAAGCACATGTAACTCCATTCAGCTGTGGCATGGCTGCTCAATGAGCATATTATAAAGAGTAAGATAAAGAAAACTCTCGTGTTCCATAAAAATTGCGATACCCGAAAATATTATTTTGTTAAGAAGGGCGAAGGTAAAATATGCATTCACATTTTCGACTCAAGTTCACTCAGCTGACTGCCAGTTAAAAGAAACGACGAATCTACAAGCACTTGTTCACGATTAACCTTTTGTATGCCGGAATGCCAGACACAATTAAAAAGTTATTGTGTCTCGCGTGGATCCGCGTTCCGGCATTCCAAGGGTTAAATGGAGAAATGAAATTGTTTTTAACACATAGAATAGAAACTTATAATATTGTGTAAAGTGCACGTAGTATGAAATGACACTTTAATTTCTCATGAAGACATTACAAATAACTGGTTTTACGGCTGTAACAGAATTATGTGTTTTTTACTTTTAAATCATGATAGTAGGTATAGGTTTAGTTTATGTTACTTCTAAGTTTCATCAACCTCCTTTCAGCCGTTGCGCGAAAGAGGAATGAACTATTCCGAGAGAGAGAGCTATCCAGTCTCACAAATTCTCACATTTATTTATTTAGTAAGATTATTTATTACATACATTTGCCGTATCTTTTGTAGGTAAAGCTTTTGACGTGTACATTCAACATCTATGCTTCAAATCTCTGTCTCGCTTGAGGTAGCACATCCGTATTGCTAACCTTACATGTCAGATTGATTACTTAGGTTAATTTTCAACAGACGCGTAAGCCCGCCCTGTGGCCCCGCCTTTAGGCATACGTTATATTATCATTTACAGGCTTACTATTGTAAATCTGATTACTTAGTCCATTAATTTACTTGATTTTGCCCTTAAGTAACATTTGAAATCTAAACATTTTAGTAACATACTATATTTAACGATATTATAAAATAGCTAGAGGACGCCAGCAGCTCCGCCTGCATTTTTTTTAGATTTACACGTTTTGGCCGATCCCGTGGGCATTTCGGGAAATCCCTTCTTAGTGCACCCTTACGGTCCCCAAGGAACATACATGGCAAATTTCAGCTTCCTGCGCCCAATAGTTTCAGCTGTAGCGTGTCTGTCAGTCAGTAAGTAACGCAAGGATTTAATATATTAAGGTTAAGTAACGTTAAATAAAACGGGAGCATATTATGCGGAGAACAACACTGTAAGAGAAGGAAACCTTGATACAAACCCTATACCAACCCATTTGGCCAGCGTGGTATAGTAGGCCAATTCCTCCATCCAAAGGAGAGGCCTAGTCCAGTGGACTGTTAAAGCCTGATGATGAGATGAAGTAACGTTATTTCATATCCAAATTCAATTTTGCAGTCTTGTATCTAGCATGTATGTGTGTAATGAGAAAAATGGTTGGTTTAAGCAAAAATAAAAATATTTTATATTACCCAGTACCTCTGCTGCTCTACTTCGCTGTCGCTCACCATCCGATCGTTTACTCCTTTCTCTTTCATATATATCCACGCACAGTCGACGCCTTTTAATTTCATCATCATCATCATCAGCCTGCCGTAGTCCAGTGCTGGATATAGGCCTCTCCAATGGCACGCCACTGAACCTTTTAATTTGTCACCTTATAAATATAGGACATCTATGTTCACACTGAAACAAAACCTAACCTTAACCTCTCCTAACCTTATTAATAATTGTAATTCTGTAATTTTGTATATAGGTATTTGTAATTTTCTTTTGTTTTAATTAGTGTTATTGGCCAACCGCCGTTGTGATAAATAAATAAATAATAATAGCAGATGTCTATCGGCCGGTTTCAATAATTGATCTATCAATGGATTTGAAGAAGTTGAAATTTGGCATTTCCCGAAATTCCCACGTGATCGGTAGAAATGCTCTAGTCTTTAATATAAACATAAAGGAAATAGAATTTTGAAACATTGATATTTTATCTATAAATACAAGTCAGCTTTAACATAATAATTAAAACGACAAGAGTTTCCAAGAAGATTTATAAAATGAACCTTTTAATTCCGCTCTATGAAACTGCACTTTATCAATAATGAATTTTCTCCGAAGTGCTTATAAAAGCCGATGTTGACTTTAATTGAATACATCTTCCTCGGTTTATTGACTTGAATGTAGTCATGAATAATCCTCTTCAGCCATATTATTAGGAAAAATGGTGGGCGGTATCTTCTGAGGCTTACATTGAACAATACTTGTTATCGCTGAATATATTTTTATAGAACAAAATACTCTTAAACAGTCCGTAAAAACAGGCTGCTTTACAGGAGACACTTCACATTAAAGTTTGTATGCACAGTGTGCGATTTTTTTATTGAACTGTGTTGATTTACCATTGCGCAATATTTATCAGTTTGCTTTTGGAACCACCTTTTTACTTGTTATGTCATTGTTTCGAACCTTCACTATAGATCAATCAGGTGTCTAGTAATATTACGTCAATGGAAATTTAGTTTGTATCTGTGTTGTGTTTAGTAACTTTTTCAACAAAATCACTATTACTGCGCAATAAAGACTTCGTCGTCAGATCTGTATACCGTGCGAAAATATGGACGCATTTTTTAAAATTATAATTATGTAACTAAATATTATTTAAGTTAAAGTGAACACGTTATTATACGAGGATACGTACGTTGTCCTAAATTAATATTGTAATTGTATATTAAAAAGTTGTAACTACCTATTCTGTCAAATAAAACTTCTTACTTGTTACCCTAGGACTTTTTCCAACGTCAGTAACATTACAGATAAACCGACTCCACAATACTAAAATAAGTAAGTACAGCGCAAATACGGAGAGATACTCAAACGACAAACGGAACCCTTTTAAAGACATTCACGATAAATAAATATACTGTCAAGAGTGCACATGATAAGTACGAGTCTTACAATAGTACTTAACGAGCACGGAAAATCGAAACGCAATAAGAGAGAAAATTCCATCTTTTGCCGCAAGTTTCAAAGCCACCTAGATTCCATGACACAGTGATTAATTCCAGAACAGTATCCAGTAAAACTTAAGGTGTCAGACTCAAACCAACCAGTTTCATGGAAATGAAGAATAGGGTTCTAATTACAGTGGCTTTTAACCAGTCGTACCGCATCAATCACGTCTTGGGCGAGTGCGAGTTCTAGCGAAACAATGGTTTATATAAATGAAGTGTTTATTGTGCGTTATGGAAATTTGCTGTTGGCAAACAAGAGGAGATTGTTATGTTTAGGACGTGCCTGTAATAACTTGGTTTTAATGAGAAAAGAGCAAGGCTTTTGTTTGCATAATATTAAGAATTTGTAAGATGATATCAGAAGGCCGATTTTCGTAACTGACACCGACACTGTAGGTATTTGGAACGAACTGCGATTTGATTTTGCATTGACTCGCAATTGGTATTCTGCTACACTTAATGTTTCTCGTAGTATAATTTTACACAATAGATTGACATTGAAACATTGTTTGACACATTGCTCAATTTTTCGATCTAGTCACGATATCATTAAAGTATTAATTTACGAGAAAACCATACATGATACCGAGACTAGATATACAACAGCATTTTGAACAAATTTAATAAAGAGAATTGGCCATCAATTATTTTGTGTTTTATTTCATTCGGTTTTATTTATCATTGTAAGACTTATACAATTTTACTTGTTATTTTTTATCAGGAATTCTGGACAGAAAAATCAACAACAAATTTTGACGAAAATAATAAAAGGGAAAAAGATGGCGTAGATATTATAGACCTTTTAGCTCAGAAAGCAAATACTATAAAACCTGAAGTTTATTGCGCAGTGTATCTGACATTGTATGTGGCTAGGAAAGAGACTAGCTATGTAAATATGCACTTACCAATAATAGTTTCGGAGTTAAATTTTCAATCTGAAGTCTAAATCTATTTATATATTTTATAATGTATCTATTTATGTATTTAGTAATTTTAGTATGTAAGTAAATAGTATTGTAATTAGTTTTGCTGAGCTCCTATGAATACACTATTCCATAAAGTACACCATAATTTACCCACTCTCTCAGTCACTAAATCATTGTATTCCATTCTTGGTTGTCTGGAAGAAATCGCATTTTGCGATAAGACCGCCCTTGTACCACTAGACTTAAGTTCTTCTTTTGATCAATGTATTCTTGTTTTTTCTGGTGTACAATAAAGAGTTACTATCTATCTATCTATCTATCTATACCTTGTTCAAGAGACAGGTATAGCCCATTGAAAGTCAAACGAATGGCTCGAAAGCTCTCGTTAGCACCCCTCAATTACTGAACCTAAAAAAAGAAAGCAAAAATAAGGTGACAGCAAAGTTAAGGTGCACTTACTAAGCAAATGGCAACGGTAACAATTATTTCAATACCTTTTCCAAGGATCTGTTACACAGATTCATGCTGAATTGTATATATTACCTACTGATATATTATGTACTGATTTCTTATCTAATAGCGATATTATACAAGTTGTGAATAACAAAAAACATTGGTAAAATATTTACGAAGAAAATAAACCAGGGGCATAGACAAAGTATTTATATTTTGTTTTTGCAAGGGTATGGTAAAACAAAGTCAATAAAGACAAATTATATGAACGTAATGGGATACCTTAATGTTTTACCAAATAATATCATACGTGAATTTTCAGGTCGTTAGTAGTAATGAAAAGGAAATATTTTTCATGATTATTTTCCCGTTTTTTCGGGAAACAATTACATGTCTAATTTAGAAATTAATTTAGCGGGTCTTAATCGCGTTAACTTGACTTATACCACAGCTGCAATCGACTTTGTAGACGCCAGGTGTTTGGAGAGGAATTACATCCTTTGGTGTACGCAGATTGTGTGCTATCTTAGAGAGCGGACTGTATACAGTCTTGATGGAGTATTTCTTGAGTACTGTTCCAACTTTGTCCGTCACTCCCTTTAGATACGGCATGTAAGCGGGCACTCTGCTTACTTCAGGTTTACGCTCGTTCCTCTACCGACAGAGTAAGTTTTTCTTGTATCCGTTGCACCTAAGTACCTCCCGAACATGTGACAGCTCACTATTTAATTGTTCGGGGTCACATAAGTCATACGCTCTGTTCACTAACGAGGACACAACGGAATCCAAGTGCCGCGGATGGTGGTGCGAGTTCGCGTTGAGATACCTGTCGGCGTGTGTCGGTTTCCTATACACAGTGTGTCCAACGGTACCATTATCTCTCACTGTCACTTTAACGTCGAGAAAGGGTAACGATCCGTCTACCTCCATTTCGAATGTGAATCGGATGTTCGGATGTATGGAGTTCAATATGTGTGCGAATTGTTCTACGTCCTGCTTGTTGCCCTTCATGATACAGAAGATATCGTCGACATACCTTTTCCATAGTTTCACATTTGACGCCTGCATGTCTATGGATTCCTCAAAGTGCTCCATCCAGATGTTGGCCATTACCGGTGCTATAGGGCTACCCATAGCCACTCCATCGATCTGGAGGTAATGTTGTCCACGATATAGGAAGTAGTTTCCTTCCAAGCAATTCCTGAGAAGCGGTAGAAATCAAGAAATATAACAATTTCAACCGGGAGGATGGATATAGATTATCGGCCACTTGGAATCCAGTCATCAGCAAGTGTAAACACCGCCGCAGTGATAAATCTCAACAGTGTGTAGACGTCATTAGTGTAGTGTGTCGGAGTACCGACATTGCGAACTTAAATAAAGACCAAGTGAGGGTAGGTGCTGAAACCCGCACTTCCACAAGACGTCGCTGAGCTCTCATCAGTCTCTCCGCGACCACGCTCGGTGCAAGACGAGCGAAACGTCGGTAACAAACAGGTATTTATACCTTATATAAGTCAAGTTAACGCGATTAAGACCCGCTAAATTAATTTCTATGATGTATACAAATCGCGAAAGTTTAAAATCGATTATGTCTAATTTAGATTTGTATTTCAAATTACTCCCTATGTTACTTTAATGTCGTTAGTTTACGTTTTATTTCGGAGTAAAAATTGATGACCTAATTGGAAAAAACGCCCATCTACGTACATGGACATTGGAAAGTTTATACTAGGTCTCTAAATATATATTTTTACGACATCATCTATAAATTTTAATCATTTATCTACAACGACGGATAATATATAATATCCTCAACATAAATGAAACTCTATCGTGGATAAAACTCATTAGCCTGGTTATAACTAGAACTTACGGTTATCCTAAAACAGATAACTGAATGACAAAAAAAAAATTATAAGTCCGTCCTTTAGATTATTCAAAAATAAGCGATGTATATTTTTTATTTGTAAATTAAACCAAAAATGATCAAGATATAGCTCATTAAAGTTACGTATAACGTCACGCCGTAATGCATTTTTTCGCACTAGATGACGTCACACGTTACTTTAATGGGCTATATCTTTGTTATTTTTTATTTAATCGAAAAAAGAAAAATTCGTGTCCAATATTTTTTTATAATCTTAAATAAGGACTACATAAAATGTAATTATTTTGACCCTGGAAACTACCCTATTGCCGTTCTCTGACCCGTCTATATCGGCCTACACTGTTATCGAACGGGCATAGCTACACTGAAAGAAAATAAATAATAATAAGACAAGGATCTTTACCGAGCCTATAAATGTTTACGGGATCACGGGATCAAATCCCATAACTGTGTCGGTATATGGAAAGTGTCAAAGGAAACAGGAAAAATTATAAGGAACTGTACTTGTAAGCTGCTGTTGTCTACAATATAATAAATGTCAAAAAGAACTTCGTATATACGTTAAATATTTCGCCAAAACGAGCGGAATGTATCATAGTACCGATTATGATTTTTATTTTGAAGCAAATGTCTGTCCCTTAACTATCTCGCAAAATAAATATTACGTCGATTTTGATGCTGCTTTCGATAATGTTTTACCGTAATCTAACACGGTAATAATCATGCTTTCACATTTATGTAGAAACTGGGCAGAAATGTCTATTACTATGATATAAATTATGATCAGCATCAAATAAAATTTTGGGTAATGGGTTGATAGCAAAAGGATTTGCGGGGGACTTTACAAACATTCAATCAACGCAGTCAAAGAACAGCCATCAAAGAACACAATGTATATTGGGGTTAATCTTTGTTTCATCAAAATCTAATAATTATTTCGAATGATATACTGATAAGTATCATATAGGAGTACAAGTTAGTAGTGGTAATACTGCATATTCAAATCATTTAAAAACACAAGGTGGCACGGATTTCTTCACGTTGGATTTTATGTTTGGCGAAGACAGTACTGTGAATTGTGCAAATACTATCCGCATCTTCTAAAAAATATGACATGTAATGAATAATTTTATTATTTATTAAGTTTAATTAAGGATTTATTTGTGCGAAAACTAATTTATTTTAAGCTCGGGGACATTATTTGGTTCATCCTCTTACTAACTGCCATTCACAAGACTCGATATCGCAGATGTCAAAACAATAAAGTTTTCATGGTCGCTATTAAAATAAATTCTTCCATCCTGTCCGAACTTACCCAGTCTCTCCACAAAGCCTTCGACAACAGCTGCTTTGGCGTTTTATTTATTTGTATTTAAATTTCTACCCGTGTGAATATTATAAATTAAATAGCTAAACCTTTATGTAGGTTTAGGTGTATAATTTATAATTACAATCAAGTGGTTTAAGAATTATATACCTGGTTTCGACCTGATTAGGGACCATACATAAACACCTTCGTATTTACCACACTAAAAAGAGAGTAAACGTAACCATACAAGGTTACATATTTTTGGTTGAGCCTGGAAGAAGAAATCATATTTTATTTATCTTCGTAATTCTATGTTACGTGACAGTGTGTCATACTGCTGGCTGTGCATAGAGTGGTGTTAATACCTACCCTTATGTATAGTAGTGATATTTGGTTATGGCAGAAGAGTCATGAAAGTAGAATAATAAAATGAAGAGTAGAAATGAGAGCACTGAGAAGTATGTGTGGTGTTTCTTTGACTGACAGAGTAAAGAATTGTGTGATAAGAGAGTGGTGTGGGGTAAAAGAAGATGTAATGACAAGCATCGAGAAAGGTAGGCTTAGATGGTTTAGTCACGTTGAGGGGATGGATGACGAAAGATTGATCAAACAGATATACAAGGCAAGTGTGAATGGGACAGGACGAAGGGGAAGACCTAGGCGGACATTCTCTGACCAGATTGGAGACATCCTAAAAACAGGACAGGTTAGAAGTACCCTGAACAGAAGAGCATGCATGAGGAATCTGATGGGAGTAAATGAAGCAAGAGAGATATGTCAGGATCGTGGCAAATGGCGTTCCGTAGCCTCTGCTTACCCCTCCGGGAAACAGGCGTGAATCTATGTATGTATGTATGTGACATACTGCCAGACCCTATAGTCCAAGATACCAGGACCGCCAGACCTTACTTATTTTCTCAGAAACGAAATGTATAGAATAATGTAGTGTTAGTATGTGTCATGAGTGTACACATACTTGTTAGCTTGGATCGTGGGCCAATTTTTAGGTACGAGTTGCTAAAGTTGGGTAATAAGTGTACTGACTTTTCTTAAATTCTCAGTGATGATTTTTATGTACGTTTTAGAAAATGTTCTTAAAAAATTATAAATAATACTGTCGCACTCATTTCGGTAATGTTTACCAGACGCTTTAAAGTTTCAAAAATATCAAAAGTAGAAACCACTAAGGGCCGCATTTAGAAAAAGTATGGAAATTGTTCCCGTGGACCTTTAGCACCTCATAACTAAAAATTGGCACATGATCCAAGCTAGCAAGTATGCGTACACTCATAGCAAATACTATCAATACATTATTCTATACATTTTGTTTCTGAGTGTAACGGAATCCTATGGACCCCAGGCTGATTAAAATTTTAGTTTTCTTAATAACTGGGTTTAAAATGCCAGCCCCGCCAAGTAATTTTGTGGCCAGGGTTCAGCGTCCCCACATTGACTGTCCCATCCAACACCACCACTACCACGTCACGCTGTCCTGGGAGCCGACTAGCCCCGCCTCCTAAGGCCCGACTGTCCAGTCAAACACAACTAACGCAACGCCTCTCGAACCCTTACTACCTGATAGGGCCCGTTTCTTATCGTTGATCCCCTTTTTTTATGATCCTCAACTATACCGCATGTGAACACTACAGTGCCAATATTTTCTCATATTTCATGGCTATTTCTATACTCATATGCCTGTCACATAATTCTTATAAATTTGTCAACCTCTTAGAATTTATGAGTTTACTAATTGCATAACGTTGGCGCCATCGTAGCGATAAGACAAACACATGTGGAAACAAGTATGTGACCTAAGAACTATATATTATTAATTAATTTGGTGTAGCCAGCAACACCATTACATTCCCCCCTCTGAAAATCAGACGCGTAGACTAAGTCATAGCGTATGAGCTTTCACTACAGATACAATAGCATATGTATTAGAGTACGCCAGTTAAAACTGCATCTGGTCTTCCACCATTAACTATAGGCAAGTATCATACAACTTCTAATAAATAACCACTGCTTCAATACCACTTATCCTAACTTATAGTTGATCGATAATAATAACCCTACTATACCCTTGCTAATGCCGCACCGTACGATACACTAACTAACTATACTCCGCCCATCTCCATATTATGTCAACATTGATGCTTATAAGAATCCTATAGCAATTGTTGCCTCAACTGTGCTTAATCAGATATTAACGTTTTACTATGTCGATGAGAAATTATCAAAACTCTTATCCATCTGTATACTAATAAACTTCACCTCAGACCTAAACTTCTTTTTAGAACTAGCGTACATAACCAAGATCACCAGTTGCCCGTTACCTATATATTCCAATAAGCCAAATGGCGTTTTAGCAATAAATTCTCCAAATAGTAGTATAATCTATAAGACATCCTATCCATGCTTAGAATGGGAGTGTACATACCAGATGTCTTCTTTATAAACGGGCAGCGTGGTATGATCAAGGTACCTGATTCGCCATTCTCACTCGTCGAAATCGGGTTCAGTAGCGGGTGTACATGGCGTCAGGTAGCAGTGGCTGAAATAGTTCGCACACACTCGTATAAGAGATTAGTTTTATCAAAATTGACAGACAAGTAGTTGCAATAGTTTTGTATAATGAGCTAAATAGTCGTAAACAATAGTATAGTGCAGCAGTCGGTTTCCCCAGACGATAGCTCGACAGTCCCTACAACTAAACAATTCTCAACTCGGTCCCACACTAGGAATTATTCCCATTTAGCTAGAAATTGTATACGCGGGGATCGAACCCACAACGTCCGGCGAGATGGTCGTCAATCAGTTCTTCATTCGGATCATCAAGCGTATGGACATGATATCTGCTTCATTATTATGCCTCTGATTTAAGTTAACCTAAATAACAATTACTATTATTACTCGTGCAGTTGGATGCAGTTTCCAAATATATTATGTCATAAAGAAAATCCTATATAACGAACGACATACATAAGAGCCTATGCAACTTAAACCTTCGTTTAATATTGTATATCTGTGAGTTCGGATCAGAGGGAGTCCACTTGCTTGAAGGTATTCGATGTGCGCCTTTATAGTTTGTAAAGATTATGGAAACTTAGCTCTGTGTAAGATGATCCGATGTGAGATATGTCCTTCGACGCATACTGCAGCTATCTTGCACTTTACTGGAAAGCCGCTCCTTTGTAATCACTGCTCCACGGTCGGTACCCCACGTGCGGTAGATGACGTAGGATCCTGGAATTTTAAATGAAATGGCACGAGTATCAAACTTCCAAGATTAGTCGTATAATATAACACTAACCGGATACAAACTAACAGATGATAAGATGATGTTATGCGGATCACCAATGAATATTTCATACATACATTCATACATAGACTCACGCCTGTTTCCTCGAAGGGGTAGGCAGAGGCATATTAAACGCCCACTTTTCGCCAGTGTTTTGATCCCACGTAATAGGTGGCGAGCCTATTGCCGCTTATATTTCTTAGTAGAGATGCATAATAAGTTAGATTGCATGAGTCTAGCAACAAAATAGTATTTTTATTTGAACACCAGAATAATGTTAGCCGTTTACGAATATTACACGATAAGGCTAAATTATGCATATGAGTCAAGTATGTATCGAGACGTTGTTAGTATACTGCTTACACACCTCTCGAATCTCATGAGAAATATGAACTCAATGTCAAACTCTAAGTAAACCCGGGGCTCGAACCCTGGTACATTGAGCGCTCTTAAAAGGTATGTGTACAATATACCAGGCATAACATATGCATACATCATTGCCACTGGCTATCACATTGTAACGCAGATGAATAAGTATTGTAAATACTCAGCTAAACTAAAATCTGAGATAGCCTAAACTGTAACAGTTAGGTAAAATACTGATGCTTAGAATTAACACGTGTAGAATATCTATTTCATATGACGCACGGCGGGAATCGAACCCATGCCAAAGACGGCGGAAATGACTTACAAAAGGCATTCCGTTTTTCAAAACAATGCAGCACATGTGCAGTCATATCTTAACAAAGTAGCCGATCTTGGCCCTTGGACAAAGCACATCAATAATACAAAAGAACTATGGCTCCTTTCACGATGGGAATCGAACCCATCCTAAAAAACGGCGTAAATGACTTACTAAAGCCATTCAGTTCCTTAAAACAATGCGCCACATGCGCAATCATATCTTAACAAAGTAGCCGAGCCGAGCCTTTTCACGTGCGCGTTTGCGCGTTTGGACAAAGCACATCAATAATACAAAAGAACAATATTTCCTTTCTATTCTTCTTTCTTTTAACTAATAAACATCTAAAATGTGTTTCCTTTTTTGTTTTATCCCTTTTTTTTCACACGCTGACATTTGGAAACAAAATGTGCCAGATGTCGGCTTATTGCATTGCCTTTCTAGTTTGGGCAACAATTTTAAAACAAAACATTTTAAAACAATGGTCACTAAACCCATCTCTAGACAATAGTAACAACAATTAACAAAATAATTTCGTGTTCAACAATAGTGTGCATTCTTTTTATGTTTGGGAATCGAACCCAAAATATTTAAAATCACATTGTACGACTTCTATAAAGCCGACGCCGACCATTTGGTACATAAGTATAATATCCGCAGACTTTCACCAATGCTCAGAAATCGAACCTAGAGCTTTTATAAAGTATACCAAAATACTGCAGTGGGCTAATATTACCCTAATCTACTTCCTAACACGTTAGGAAACTAAATTTACTGATACATGACCTCAGAATAATACTTTTCTCAATTAAAGCTCGTGTACACTTCATCAATAAAACCCCTATGCATTCTGTAAGAATCTCAACTCAACCAATGTAATAAACTAATACATGCTTGTCCATAGAACGCGTATGTATAAGATAGATATTATTACTAGATTTCGTAATTTAATATGTTTGTTGACACCATTTTCAAATATCGTAGCAACAGGAATCGAACCCACTATTTCAGTAAGTTTGTGGAAAACATTTTAAAATATCGTAGCAACAGGAGTCGAACCCGCTATTTCAGTAAGTTTGTTGAAACATTTCAAAATATCATAGCAACAGGAGTCGAACCCGCTATTTCAGTAAGTTTGTTGAAAACATTTTAAAATATCATAGCAACAGGAGTCGAACCCGCTATTTCAGTA
Source organism: Euclidia mi (assembly GCA_944739405.2). Classification (NCBI taxonomy): domain Eukaryota; kingdom Metazoa; phylum Arthropoda; class Insecta; order Lepidoptera; family Erebidae; genus Euclidia; species Euclidia mi. Next base: position 74,948,752 of record OX123184.2, on the reverse strand, counting down.
AGTTTGTTGAAAACATTTTAAAATATCGTAGCAACAGGAGTCGAACCCGCTATTTCAGTAAGTTTGTTGAAAACATTTTTATAATATCGTAGCAACAGGAGTCGAACCTGCTATTTCAGTAAGTTTGTTGAAAACATTTTAAAATATCGTAACAACAGGAGTCGAACCCGCTATTTCAGTAAGTTTGTTGAAACATTTCAAAATATCATAGCAACAGGAGTCGAACGCGCTATTTCAGTGAGTTTGTTGAAAACATTTCAAAATATCATAGCAACAGGAGTCGAACCTGCTATTTCAGTACGTTAGTGTAATAATTTCCTGTCCCGCAACTCCAACAAAATATTATACATTATTTAACCTTAAATAATTCCCTCTTATTATATACAGTTATTGAACACGCTATTAATAATACGGCGACTAGTTTGTTGACGTTGCACATCAATAAAGTTATCGTCACAGACATTACTCAGGAGTCTAACCTGATTTAACTACACCTAGGTGTTCTACAGAATATTCTGGTGTGCATTATACATTAATCTCAAGCCATGTTACTGGCCTACACCAGATATCCTATAAATATAATCTATATAATGTAAAATCCTTCTCTTTCCTTATCTAAAATTAGTTCTAACCATTGCTAGTCCGCATCACGAATCGGACTCAAACAGCGAACCTGATACGCAAGTGTTTGTAACCAATAATGTGCTTATTATCGAGAGTCAAACTCGACATATTCAAACGTTAAGCATTTTCTGTAGCCAATAATATAACCACTGTCGAGACTCGAACTCGACATACAGTATGAGCTTAATGTGGATCTATGAAGCCAATTATATGATTACTTTCGAAATGCAGCGATGTTATAAGACGGTCCAAAGTGCTATTCAAATAAATAACACGTGCGAGAGAGCCCTCCTCCGATGATTAAATATTAAGATGATTGCCGCGCTTTATCAAAAGCATTTCTATGTACCCAATAATATAACCACTGTCGAGACCCGAACTCGACATACAGTATAAATGACACGCATGAGCAGCATTTATGTAAAGCGTTTCAACATATGTAGTCAGTTATATGTTTACTTGCAAGATACAGCGATATTAATAATAATAATAACGTTTATTTCGATCCCACAAAAAATAATACATACAAAATAGTTTTTAAAGTTTTACATTAAAATGTTTTCAGCTTAAGTACTTAGGTATATTTTTATCACATTTTGTGGGAGTCAGGAGCCCAAACTAGGATACCCTGTGCTATGGACTCCTGGCCCACCCCTCGCAAGTAACAGCATACAATGGATTTTAATGAAAACATAAACTAACAGGAAAAGTTAAAAAATTAAATTTTAAAAATATAAAAGAAGAAAAACAGATCGAAATAAATTTAAAACAAGCGTGTGACGTGTGACTGTCTGTAAGAGTGTGTAAGCGTACATGTTTGTATGTGTGAGTGTGTATTTGTGTGCGTGTTCGTGTGTGTGTGTGTGTGTGTGTGTGTGTGTGTGTGTGTGTGTGTGTGTGTGTGTGTTGCGAGGGTTGTGAGGCATGCATATACTTTTATAGCAGATTTAGCTTAATAAAGTAAGAAGTTGTTCTGTTTGATCGTAGTCATGTTCTAAAAGCCATTGTGTGACTTTCCTTTTACACTCCACTTTAGACAACCTTACAACATCGAGTATTTTGTTCACTTTATTATAAAGATAGTTGCCCCTGAAGTTGTAAAATTGCTGAGCAAACGAGGTTCTACAGAAAGTAGGTTCACAAACTTCCAATTTTCTCCTTCTATCCAGTTTCTTTTTTAAGATTGTTACATCAATGGACGAGTGTTTTTTTTTGTATTGTTAACAGTATGTAAAGTTGCCTAATAGTAAGTAGATTAGCTTCCCTATATAAGGTTTTTGTTGGGTAGAGTCTAGGTTTAAAGAGAGCAACTTTAAGCAGTAATCGTTGCGTTCTTTCGACGTTTAAAATGTGCTCTTTATGCGTGCCACCCCATATAGATATACCATACGAAAAAATTGATTGGCAAAGTGATTCGTACACTGTTTTAATAATTTTCCAACTAGCAATATGTCTTAAATTCTTGAAAACAAAAATTAGTTTTCTTGCTCTTTGGGTTAAATTTTGAATATGATTTTTGAAAGATAAACGATTGTCAATATTTATGCCTAGGTATTTTACAGAGTCAGTTTTAGAAATGATAGGACAAGTGGTACAACTTGTTCCCACAGGATAACATGTGTGAGCGTGAATGTTGAAATTATTATGATGAAGTGTAGAGATATATATTGAGAAGGTTATATACTTGGTTTTAGCGGCATTTAAAGTTAATTTATTAAGAGCAAGCCAGTGTGTGACTGTATTAAAGCCTTCTTGAGCAGTCCTAAAGGTATCCTCCCATGAGTAGCCATAGAAAGTTAGTGTTGTGTCGTCTGCGTAGGCGTTTATTTGACAGTTTCGAATGTTTAATTGACATAGCTCGTTAATGTAACAAAGGAAAAGGGTGGGACCCAAGATGCTGCCCTGAGGGACACCAATATTTATAGGATTTTCGTCACTTCGATGGTCTCCTATGCTGACAAACTGAGAACGATTATGCAAGTAGTCTTGGAAAATTTTTAACTGAGAATTTCTAATGCCCATATTTTCTAGCTTAGATATCAGTATGCGAGGACAAACCGTGTCAAAAGCCTTTTGCAGATCAATAAAAATAGTTATACATTTTTGCCTATTGTCCAATTTCTCGACTCGATCAGTAAACCTATGTAAACAATCGGTAGTAGATATCCCTTTCCTAAAGCCATATTGGTTTTGTGAGAGGATATTTTTGTCTTCAAGGTATTTAACAAGTCTATTATTTAAAACTCTTTCAAATATTTTAGAGATTGAAGGAAGCATAGATATTGGCCTGTTATTTGAAATGGTGGCTTTATTACCACTTTTAAATATTGGAACCACTACAGATTTTTTAAGGGAATATTCCTTCCTCTAAACATCTGTTCAAAATAAAAGTAAGGGGAGGGACAATAAAGCTTTTTAAATGTTTTAATACTGCGGGCGATATGTTGTCCCAGCCAGCTCCACACTCTGAACGAAGGCTCATAATGAGACTCTCAACTTCTGTTTCAGTTGTATCCAAAAGAACAAAAGAGTCACAGAATAAAGTTGGTTTGATAACATTAGATGGGAGTGGCATTAGGCCAGTAGGGATCTTATGAGCGAGATTTAAGCCAATATTTGAAAAATAGTTGTTAACACTATTTACAGAGCTTTTTGGTGAAGTTTCAATACTCAAAAGTTCAGTTGCAGGGGTATTTGTTTTATGTAGGTTGTTAATGTTTTTAATTGCAGACCAGAGTTTTTATTATTATTACCAGCTGTTCTAAGTAAGTCACTGTCATATTGCCGTTTACATTTTTTAATAATGTCGTTACAAAAATTTCTATATCTTTTGTAGGTTGTTGTATGTGAAGATAATTTGGTTTTGATAATGACATGGTCCAGGCAACTGTTCCCTCTCGTTTGTTCGTAGGGACCATACCGAAAAAGGAGAGAAGGTCCAAATAGCTGGATGAGTTAATGTTAGTTTCTCGTAGGTTAATGTTAATATCTCCTATTAGAAGAATGTTTTTAAAGCCTGTTAAACTCGTCAGCAGGTCCTGCATACTTTGTAAAAATCCGTCTAGTGAGCGAAAACAAGGTGGTCTGTATAGTGCAAGTACGGCCGTGTCTTTGTTTATTTTAATAAGTAGACAGTTTGCCTCTACGATCTTAGGCTCCTCAATGTTATAAATAATATTATTATTTATGAAAACAACTACACCATCATTTTGATTAAAATTGTTTGATGTTGAGAAACTAGAGTATCCAGGTATCATTGGGAGATGAGAAACAGACGACAGCCAACCCTCAGATAAAATAATAATATCACATTCAAATTGTAATCATTTTAGTAATATATTTATACTATAAAAATTTTTGTTCAGGCTTCTAACATTTTGATGCAATATTTTTAAAAACGATTTAGTGTTTGATAATATAGTTTTACAGTTTTCAGGATCACAGGTATGCAGTTCGGTTATTTCCAAGTTATCTAAGGTATTAAGATTGTTTATATCAGCGAATATTGTTTATTTATTTCACATTGCAGTACGGGTTTGACACCAATGAGTAAAATATTGGTGCTGTTTTGAGTTGGATAGTTAATAAACGAGTAGAACTTGTCCAGAGTGAAATAAAGGGTGACGTTAAAAATAGAAATAAAATAGTAATATGCGTCATATTTGTATATAAATACATAACAATATAAGACATTTATTATGTAGCATGTCAGTTAAATATACAATATGTGGATTTTGCATGGTTTGTGATGTCTGACGTGTAGTTGTAAGAGTATAATTGCCTTCGTGCATCCCTTCGTGGTATTGTTTGATTGCAAGTTTCTGTTGTTGTGTGTGTAAAAATGTGAAGTGAATTTATTTTTGGGAAGTGTATAAAAGTAGTGTTGATAATGCAAACGGTACATATGAAAATGATCTGAACAGAAAAATAAATTTGTAATAGGGTAGCAAACTAGTCACATTTTTGGGGTGAGATTTAGAAGATCTTGTTCACGTTTTATAATTATTGGCTTCTCTTTTTCTGCTTTGCGAAGGCAAATTTTACCAGCAGATGTCCAACAGTACATGTAACCTTGTTCTTTTGCAAATTTTCTTGCCAAATAAAACAAATGCTGGGCTTGTGGTGATAAAAACTCTGATATAAAGATTGGAGTAGCAGGGGCGTCTATATTTAGGTGTAGAGAACTCAGTTTGTTTTGCTTGTTACTGGAATTAAACTGTCTTGCTTTCTTAATTATGGTTTCCTTTGCTGTACAACTTACTAGGTCGACGACTATTTTTGACGCTTTATCTTTTTTGTTATCACAGTAAACGTTTTTAATCTCTGATCTCTTTAGAGCAATGCCAATAACCTGTGTAGTGTTTTGTACAATCTTGGCAAGCTCCTCCTCATCTTCACTTGCTGCCAAGGGGATATTTCGGATCTCAATTTTATTTGCGCATAGCATACGTTCTAAATTGTCGACTCTTTCCTCTAGCCGGTGGATGTATTTGCGGTCTTCCTTTTTTTCAGTCTCTAGGGTATCCATTTTGACTTTGATATCTTCGTACTGTTTTGATACAAATGTTATAGATTCCTTAATTTCGGAATTCTGTTTCAATAGCTCATTCATCATAGTCTGCAATACCTGTAACGCCGAGTCCGTCTTATTACTTCGTAACTCACAGCTTTTGGAGTGGGATTCAAATATTTTTTCCATTTCCTTCATAAAACGCTCCTGTTCGTCACCATGTTTGCGCTTCCGGTTTGTGACAAATTCATTTGATAGATCAGTCAAGTCAGTTTCCGATTTACTCTGGGGATAACTTTGGGCTTGAAGTGTGGTTGATCGAAGGTATGGATTAACAAAATCAGATGTTGCAAGCGGCGAAGCGGTGGCAGTTTGTGTAACCTGCTTTGATTTCTGCTTGATATTATCCTTTTCCATATCTTTAGTAGCTGACAGAGGAGAATGTTCCAAAGGCATTTTGGAGGTATCGTGCGAGGTATCTTTAAAATTGGTCACAGGACAGCAGGTAGTATAGTTATTTAATATTTTTTTAAATTGCGCACAGCAATACAAAGTTACTACTAGTTTTAAGTAATATTATCTATTATAAGAAATAGTATATATTATAAGAGGAACCACAGTGCCATAAAAATAAATAACACATGGGCAAGTGTGGCACTTAGGCGCAATATCGCCCCCCTCGGACTATTAAATTGAGATAATTGCCGTGACTTAAATATTATTTCGTCTTTCTGAAATGAACATGATCGTCTAACGATTAATAAATGGCACGTTGTGTCTAATTAATTTGATATTTTCCTACGCCGTGTATGGTTATTTCTCTACGTTGTGTTTATATTTTTCTACGTTGTGTTTGTGTAGTAACTTTTAAGTTCTTCCTCGTTGTTCTGAAGTGAATCAGAACATTTTATGACGAGGATCCTGGTCACGGCACCAAATGTAACGGAATCCTATGGACCCCAGGCTGATTAAAATTTTAGTTTTCTTAATAACTGGGTTTAAAATGCCAGCCCCGCCAAGTAATTTTGTGGCCAGGGTTCCGCGTCCCCACATTGACTGTCCCACCCAACACCACCACTACCACGTCACGCTGTCCTGGGACCCGACTAGCCCTGCCTCCTAAGGCCCGACTGTTCAGTCAAACACAACTAACGCAACGCCTCTCGAACCCTTACTACCTGATAGGGCCCGTTTCTTATCGTTGATCCCCTTTTTTTATGATCCTCAACTATACCGCATGTGAACACTACAGTGCCAATATTTTCTCATATTTCATGGCTACTTCTATACTCATATGCCTGTCACATAATTCTTATAAATTTGTCAACCTCTTAGAATTTATGAGTTTACTAATTGCATAACGTTGGCGCCATCGTAGCGATAAGACAAACACATGTGGAAACAAGTATGCGACCTAAGAACTATATATTATTAATTAATTTGGTGTAGCCAGCAACACCATTACATGAGAAAATAAGTAAGGTCTGGCGACCCTGGAAACGGAGCACTTTTTCTCCCGGTCCACGTAACGTTCGATACAATATATCTGTCTTCAATATACATTTATAAAGTATGTATGTGTTGATATATTTCAGAACAGGACCTTCATTTATACATGAGGTCTTTTTTCTTATTTTATGTATATTTGTGTACCTTTTTTATCAATTAAATAGTTCGCTGGCTTTTACACGTGATCCCCATTTTATGTCGATATCACTACATAGTATAAACAAAGTCTGTCTTCTGTCCCTATGTATGCTTAAATCTTTAAAACTACGCAACGGATTTTAATGCGGTATTTTTTTATAGATATAATGATGCAAGAGGAAGGTTTATATGTATAATACAAATAATTATGGCAGTACGATGTTCGCCGGGTCAGCTAGTTAAGCATTATTTGTAATGCCAGATAACAAACAGGTATTTGCCATAATTTGCACAAACTATATCGGCCTCTTAAAGGTTGATTTTTTAAAATCATGAGGCCTCTTCTACCCTTTCTTCTTCTATCTCATTGCCAACTTTCTTCAAAATCGGCCCAGTGATTTAGTAGTGAAATCGTAACAAACAGATTTTCGCATTTAGAATTATTAGTACATACCTAAAAAATTCTGTAATGTAGAGACAGGTTATACAGGGTTATTTGTAAAACACCGTTAACATCTTAGGGGGTGGTTATATTCATCATTATGAACAACTTTTCATCAGCTGTTCCATACATTTTGTTGGGGTCAAAGTTCAACTTTGTATGAAACAGCTGATATTTTTTTCGCGATTTCGCATAAGTTCCAGAACAAAGTTGTTCATAATGATGAATATAATCAACCCCTAAGAGGTTAACGGTGTTTTACAAACAACCCTGTATATACGCCTCCGCAATGGATTGACGCAAATGCAAATGGACGAATATTGCAGCAGTAATACCTAGATGGGTAATTATTTATTACATCTGCGGTCGATGCAGCATAATTTGAAATGTGGGTCATATTTTTGGGTCACCTTTGTCAGAATTAAATCGTAGAATTGGGCTCATGCGGTTGGTTTTCATACAAGCGGTACATATTTCTATAAGTTATTTTTACCATATTCTCAGAATCGTCGGCTTTAAGCGTATCATTCTTATAAAGTACTTGGCACACGTAACCCTTCACCTTAAGCAAAGAACTCACAATAAACGGGTGATAGTGTAAAAATACCGACGGTGAGTGAATGGTGAATCTCAGCACTTTCCTCTATATTTCATCCTTTATTACTTTGTGCGACAAATGTAGAGTACGCATAATCCGAGTTGCCGCATCGAAAAGCTTTTATGTTTTTATGTATAGGACTCGAGAGGCGCGTGAGAAAATTTTCTAATGCGCACTATAATTTATGAAGGAATGATGTGTCTTATGCCTTAGTAATAATTCTGGGTTGATTCTATTGGTATTTTGTATATAACATCTGTATATAAAGCGATTTTTGAGGGAATACATTTCATCAAAATACTTATTTTAAGCATTTTTTAGATAATTATAGATGTACTAAATGGTACAGAGTATTGGCCCTAAAAACGTTGGTATATGAAACGTAAATTAAATTGTGATGTGCAAGGATCGTTAAAAAAATAATTTTCATTTTCATTGACTGCACGGTTGGTGTAGTGGTTTAAGCGGCCGCCTCGCCGCTTGACACTGCGCCGAGTGTCGTGGGTTCGATTCCCACACGAGACAACACTTTGTGTGATCCATAAATTGTTGTTTCGAGTTTGGTTGTTCATTGTGTCCGTTGATTGTATGTTTGTAAATTCCCCCGCGACACAGGATTTATTCCTAGTGCGGGAGTTGTCTTTTAAAAAAACTAAACTAATTTTGACATATCTAGTCTAAAATCAGTTGTCACATAATAGTTCTCTGACGGCCATTTTCAATATTCGATCCATACATGGATTTTGAGATTCGAGATTCGTGTTTGACATATTTTGTATGGAGCTTATGTCAAAAACGAATCTAAAATCTACAGATCTATCTATAGATCGAATATTGAATTCCGTAGTCAAGTGTGTGCGTGCGTGTTTTATTAATTATTGATCATTTATATTATTTCAAATGAGAACAATGTGGATAATATTTTGACAGTGAAAAACGCGCTGCGCTGAGCTTCGTTTTAATATGTGTGCCAGCCCTTAGCCTAAAAAGGAATGTGAGTGATATCGTCCGCATTCAAATTATTAAAACGCCTTGAGATTTAAAGTACCTATGCGACTTATCGGTGACACTTATATGCAAAGGTATTTTATTATTTAAAATATATATTGCTTCATATAAAGCGAATTAGTACATGTTTGTCCAATGCGGCATTTTTTTTTCCTGCGGCAATTTATGAACTAATTCAATATCAGTCATAGTAGAATAATGATAACAATCGACGACGATATAATGTTAACGTTGCAAATACGACTGAATGCAAAAGGAATAGAGCTTGTGTCGAGGAGTTCTTTACCGAGATCATTACCAGTATTTATATATCTCATTACTCTGACTCTTCATAACAACTGCCAGAGATACAGATACGACAAACAGCCGGGACAGACCATGGCAAGCCGAAATAAACTTGACCAGAGCAAACGATAATTAGCAATTTAAGTTAGTTCCCTACTGTTTGAAATAGAATTAGTTTTTATAATAAGTCAAATCGATTATATCGATTAAGTAACATTTTGTTTAGTCTATTGAAAATTTCTGACAATGGTCACACTGAACTGTCATTCACTTCCTGTTCTGAAAAAGTTGCTTGGAAGACACGAATTTCTTGCGCCCACGCAGTATTGTAAATTTGTATTTTTGCGTGTTGGAATAAATTGATCGCCCTTTTGAAAGCACATAAACCAGCTTCGCGAATTTGTTTTGTGAATTCTTACCCTGCCGCCTTTGGTTTGCCCGGCAAAAGTTGAGTTGAACATTGACATTTGCAAAACTGTAATTGTGAATTGTGAATCCTGTGAACTAGCATCGTGCATTGAAGACGCTGCGTTGGAGTCTGGTAAAGTAAAGATAATTCACTTGCTAATATTGGCCAATTTTAGTCTTGTGTGTATCTAGCTTGCCTCCAGGACTCCACTCAAGAACATCACCAGGAGATATAAGGTAAAATTTTCATGTACCTACTTAGTACTTGTATTCGCTGTGCAACGCAGTGCATTGTGTCTGGATCCTTGTCTATCGTGGTCAGGTAGATGTATTACATCTTCCACTGCGCACCCTGAAAATACCTGCCTGCCTGCGGTAATTCTAGACATACTTTTGGTAGCAGAGCGTGGTTGTATCTTAGCCGCTGTTGATTGTACCTATACTCAGATTGGTATTGTATAGGCTGGTGTTGTATGAGCTATATATCTTATTTGTAAACAGTGTTATAGTGTTCTCAGGTCAGTATTGTCTAAAATACATAATATTTAATTGTATAAGTTGACCTAGATAATTTGAAACACATTGTCACACATAACCTCAATAAGTAATTGTTTGATTTAAATTTTTGAAATCTAGCATAGATTTGTTGCTGTTACTATTAATAAGTCACTTTGATTGGATACATATCAGTTATATGTATCAATTGATTTAGTTTATTGCATATATTGATATATTAAGTTTGAACCTTACATTGTTAAACCTTGTTATAATATAAAGATAATATTGTTAGGTAACACATATTCTGTGCTTACTTCCTATTGTATATCTCAAATAACACAGCCAGTCTGTCTGTTGCAAGTAATTAGTTAATTTATTTGAATATATAACTTTAATTAACTTATTCGAAGGTTCAACTTTTGATAACTTTGACTTTGTTTTGTGTCAATATATATTGAAACTATTAATTTTGTTGGACAGTAGATACCTGTTACTTGCTTGTACCAGCAGTAAACAGGCTAATACTTTGTTGGTTTCAAAGAATTAACAAATATTAAGTTTTGATTGTTAATTTTATTTAACGCTTGTCCGGGCTCTTTTGAATTTTGATTATGTCAGCTATCAAGGACTTGCGTGCGGCTGCTGGTGCTATTGCATCAGATTTGCGCTGGTTTGCCTCGGCCAGTGCTTTAGTGAACCGGCCTGATCGCCAGCAGGCCTTAATTCAAAGGTACGAGCGGATCGATGATCGCCTGGCAAGTGTTGAACAGCAGTTCCGCACTTTCAGCGCTTGCTGTCTCAAAGTGTCAGTCACTGATTTCACCGCTGACCAGCGAAATAAGGTCAGCGAAGACTATGCCCAGGTCTTAGACCTGTATGATGCTGTCTCCAATAGTGCGAGACAACTAGTTGCCGATAGGGAAGGGCAACCCGGCCTGAAGCAGGAGCTTCCTAGGTTCCGGGGCTGGTGAGTAGGCTCCCTACTTTGGACCTCCCCCATTTTGATGGCTGCCTAGGAAGCTACCTGGGCTTCGTTAATTTGTTCGACAGCCTGGTCAAGGACAGGGCTGACCTTCGGCCAGCACAAAAATTGGCATATCTAATGTCGCTTCTGGATGGGGAGGCCAAGGGCCTCATCCAGTATCTGCCCGTGGACCAATGGTCCTATCTATTGGTGCACATTGTGCTGATAAAGCTGCCTGCCGACCTGAGGCCGCGTTTTGAACAGCGCTTTGGTGGGGATAGCGCGACCCATCTGCCCCCCTTTGCTGACCTGGAGAGGTTCCTGGAGGATGAGTGCCGGGTCTTGGACAACTCCGGTGGTGACACGCCGGCTAAGACGCAGCCGCCCAAGGTCAAGGAGCAGGCTCGCGTTCACACCCGAGCCAATGTTGACCGGCGCCTTCCTCGCTTTGCGGTCACGCAGAGCCCAGCGGAGTGCTCCTACTGCAAGGTCACGGGGCACAGAACGGCCAGTTGTAGGGCATTCTTGGACCTTCATGTCGCCTCTCGTAGGCGCATCGTGAATGCCCGCCGCCTTTGCTTCTCTTGCTTGGGGTCCCACTACCAGCGAGACTGCCCAAACTCTCGCCCCTATCCTCACTGTGGAGGCCAGCATTTGGACATTCTCTGTATGAATGCCGGAGAGGTGGGCCGCTTGTCCAACCAGCCGACGCCGCGCACGGGCGGGTGTTTTGAAGGTGGCAGCCGAGGCTCACCGGCGCGTAGCCGAGAGTCGCCTCGCTCAGTTGATCACCACTCACCCCGCTTGGAGAACCGTAGCGTGCGCACGCCTCCTCTCTCTCGCGCACCAGAATGTGCGATCGCCCAGCGTCACCAGCACCATGACTGCTGCCCCAGGTATTCCCCTCCTTTGGCGGAGCGTCCCCGCCTTGACTCGCGCCCACCTTGTTTTGGGCGGGTGCGTCAGTATGACCCCCCACAGATGGCGCGCGGATCGAGTCATCGCGCTTTTGAGGACTTCCAGCCGCACCCTCATTTTGACTTGCCTGGTCCTGGCCAACGGTTGCCGCCCAGGCATGAATAGGTCATTGATCCCTGCCCTATAACGCCAACCTCCCCCATTGAGACCGTTATCCTACCAACGCACATAGGGGTATTTTGCATTCCTAGCCGGGCGAAATTAGTAAAAACAAATTTTAACACAAAAGCAAAAATGAATACTTATCAGTGAGCCAGGAAGCTACTGATCAAAATACGACCCTTTCCGGGCTTCTGCGCCTGCGCCAGCCAGCCACAAAACAATCAGAACTTGATCATTGTCGCATGCGTTCGCGTCAGTTACAAGCTACATTAAAAACGTACCGTGTTTAAGACCTCTGTGCATTTTTATTGTGAGTTATTTAACCAAAACTACTATGGATTATCATAATACAGGTAAGAACAATTTTATTTATTACGATTTACTCATGTTTACGTGTAGTTTTAAGGTTCAAAATCAATTTATCATTGTCTCAATTTTTTTAACAGTTTTTTTCTGAATTCTGCATTTCAAAGTGATTATAGTTATCCTTCCGAGTGCTTCCGGCTAACGATTTCTGTTGTAACGTATGACAAAAACTATCAGATGATGGATATTTTACGAACGAAGTGCTACTTTTTGCTACTTTTGTCAAAACTTACACGTTAGTGCTGGTGTTAGCTAAAAACTATTAACCGTTATTTTCAAGCAAATTATGAAATGTTTTCTTTTTTATTGTTTTAGGGATACCAGGGGGTTCTAACTACAAAGTTGTAACTAGAGAATACCTGTTCAATAAAATGCAACAACGAGAGTTACATACTTTTGACGAAAAAGTTGATTATTTGGAAAATTACCGTTTAACGTCTGACAACTTTAATGAAGAATAATTAAAGGTTTTGAAACATTTAATTGTTTGTTCACTTTTTAAAAGCTTCCGATAAAAAATTTCCAAGTGAGGTCAGATTCGGACAAAGCTACAGTTAGAGAAAGAAAAGTCAACATACAACGAAGATTTAGAAACGAAACTGGATTAATTGTGGATATGCCGAAAGCTGGGTTCGGCAATACCAATGATGGTAACACCAGCAGGCGATTTTTCGGTGACCCACAGAAGGCTACAGAAATTACCGGTATCGATTACAACCTGATTTTCAGATTTTAAATAATTCTTGAGGTAATTTCAAGCGGTCATAAAGTTGACTTGAAAAATTTACTGGTTACTGTTGGGACACAGCAAAACTCTATGTCTCGCACTACGACTGGCATCCGATGAGTCCGACTATGCACAAAATTTTGATGCATGGTGCTACAGTAATGGAAAAGGCGTTATTGCCTATAGGACTACTATCGGAAGAGGTTGCTGAAGAAAGAAATAAACATTTCAGGATGTATAGGTATAATTTTGCGAGGAAGTTTTTGAGAGTAGATTGCAATGCAGATGTTATAAATCGCCTTCTACTATCCTCTGATTAGTGAATCACAAGCTGAGGCCAAGCCAAAGAGCAGGATGCATTTTTTTTCAAAAAAAGCAATAGCTATGTTGTTGCACCCTTCTCCAGAATCTCTCATAATTAGTTAATCAATAAAACCTTCGGCAAATCATGAATACTCCTTTATTTTATCATCATGTCAGCCCATGACGCTCACTGTTAGATAAAGGCCTTTCCAATCGTCGTCTGTAAATATTAGTAAGTCCTACCTACTTTACAGCAGAAAAAACCGCACTAATAATTTCGCCCGGCTAGGAATGCCAAATACCCCTATGTGCAACGGTTGCTGTTCGGGTCTGGGGACCTACGGGGACCTCTGTTGTTGTCCGTGCTATATTGGACACAGGTTCACAAGGTTGCATTGTTTCCACTTATTTGGTAGGGCAGGTTAAATTAAATATGGCTTTATTTCCAAATTGTATACGGGGCATAGGTGACGTAGCCTCTCTAATGTTGAAGGGCAAGTTAAGGTTTTGTTTGGCCCTGTTGAATCTTCACACCCGAGGATTAAAACCTCGGCTATTGTGCTGAAGAATATTTTGGGTATGCATCCACAGAAGCAGCTACCTGCTGCTGTGGTGAATTTGTCATCGGAATTGGAACTGGCGGACCCCAAATTTGACACACCGGGACAAATCGACTTGTTGATTGGCTCTGATGTCCTCGGTGGAATTTTGATTGGTGGGAAACGGGTCTTGGTGCCAAATGGTTTGACTGCCATCCCGACCATATTTGGATTTGCTTTGATGGGACCTGTACCTAGGGACCTCCCTCCACCTGAACTTGATAATTTGTTGGCTGTAGGCTCTGCTCTCTCCGATGCGGTTCAGAGGTTTTGGGAAGTAGAGGAGCCCCCTCAAGTTGCCCGTTTGAATCCAGAACATGAGGAGTGCGAGCTGTTCTTCCAGAACAATACTGGTCGACTCCGTTCTGGTCGGATTATTACGAGGCTACCCTTCCTGTCTGTTCGGCCTCCGCTTGGTGAGTCACGACCTTTAGCCGAAAAGAGATTGTTGGCCATGGAGCGTCGCATGGGTCGTGATCCGGAGCTCAGACAGAAGTACATTGAGTTCATGAGAGAATATGAACAATTGGGACACATGTCTGTGTCAAATTTGGATTGGCATTCGGTGGAGCACTACTTTCTCCCGCATCATGCGGTATTGAAGCCATCAACTGGCAAGCTGCGCACAGTGTTTGATGGTTCTGCGCAGACTTCAACAGGCGTATCCTTGAACCAGTGCTTGCATTCTGGTCCCAAGTTGGTCAAGGACCTTTGTGACGTCATCACCAGCTTCCGAAGACATCAGGTTGTCTTTGTGGCCGATATAAAAATGATGTTCAGGCAGACTATTATCCACCCTGATGACCGTCGCTTCCAGCTGATCCTTTGGAGAGAGTCTCCTCGCGATCCCATGGTCGTCTACGAGCTCAATACTAATACGTACGGGTTAAGGTCAAGCCCCTACTTGGCAATACGTTCTCTTTGGGAGATCGCAGACCGCGAAGGCTTACGTTTCTCACGAGCCTCCGCCATCTTGAAAGACGATATTTACGTCGATAACATTTGCTCGGGCGCCTCCACAGCGGACGAGGCGATCCTCCTGCGGGACGAATTGATAGGTATTTTGGCCTCCGCTGGTTATGAGTTGCGCAAATGGATTTCCAACTCACCAGCGCTTTTGGAAGGCTTACCCGAGGATCATCAAGATCCACATTTGTTTGAAATTATTGACAACCCCGCCATGATGGCTGTTCTCGGCGTTCAGTACAGACCAGTCCAAGACATCTTTACATATAACGTAGACTTGAAATTGCCATGTTCTTGGACTAAACGTCTCGTATTGTCTACTGTCGCCAGAACCTTTGATCCGAACGGTTGGATCTGTCCAATTACATTTTGGGCAAAATGCTTCTTGCAGAAGCTTTGGACAGCGGGATTGACCTGGGACGAGCCTCTGCACGGCACTCTTGTTGAGGAATGGACCTCCTTTGTATCATCACTTCCTGTCGTCAACGAGATCTCCTTGCCTCGTCCCATCCTTCCTCCCGGGAAGTACAAGGCCACCCTTCACGGGTTTTGTGATGCCTCGGAACGTGGTCACGCGGCCGTGGTGTGCTTGCGCACAGTCAGTGCCTCAGGTCAGGTGAGAGTTTCCCTGATCATGGCGAAGAGCAAGGTTGCACCCCTTCGGACATCTCTGACCATTCCGAAATTGGAGCTCTCGGGAGCAGCCTTACTTGTACGCTTATTGAACCACGTGTCTAGTACTTTGGGTAAAAGCATTTGTATTAGTGGGACCTACGCCTGGACAGACAGCCAAATTGTTCTTTGTTGGTTGAAGGCTTCTGTCCACACTTTGGAGGTATTTGTCGCTAATCGCGTTTCCCAAATCCAGAAATCCGAAGTCAAACTTGTTTGGAGACACGTGCCAGGTGAGCTCAACCCCGCTGATTGTGCCTCGCGCGGATGCTTGACGCCTAGTTTGATAGGTAATTCGCTGTGGTGGGGTCCGGTATGGTTGAGTCGACCAGAAACTGATTGGCCTCGAACTCCAGTTTTGAATACTTCTAATTTGCCGGGTCTACGAACACTCGCTCTTGAGAAGGTGGAATGCGCCTTCGACCCCGATTTTGTTGAATCGTTACAGCTCCCTCGACAAGTTGTTAGGTGTCACTGCTTGGATAAAGCGTTTTGTTTTTAACTTGAGGCACCCACAACAGAAACGACTGACACCGTTTCTCTCACTGAGGAACGACAGGAGTCCCTCACCTTTTGGGTTCGTTCTGTGCAATTGGCGCATTTTGAGAAGGAGATTGCTATCCTTAAGTCAGGGAGATCGAAACTATCGGGAGCTGTATCTAAATTGAACCCCTTTTTGGACGATACGGGTCTCTTGCGCGTTGGAGGGCGTCTCAAGAACGCCAACCTCCCTTACGGTGCACGTCACCCCCTTTTGTTACCTAAGGACGGTCATTTGGTGCGCTTGTTGGTAACTGACCGTCACCTTAAAAATTCGCATGCTGGTTGTAATGCCTTGTTGGCCATTTTGCAACGCGAATTTTGGATCTTGTCTGCCCGAAGAATTATTCAGAGTGTAGTCTTTCGCTGCATCCCTTGCTATAAGCTCAAGGCTTCTACCATGCAGCCCTTGATGGGAGACTTACCGGCAGATCGCGTTACTGTGAGCAGTATGTTTGACGGTGTTGGCACGGACTTAGCTGGTCCCTTTTTGGTGAAAACGTCGACACTTCGAAACAGCAAGACTGTCAAGGCCTACTTGTGTGTTTTTGTTTGTCTCTCCACAAAGGCCGTACACTTAGAACTGGTCTCCTCGCTTACGACCGAGGTGTTTGTAGCCACATTTGACAGATTTGTATCCCGCAGAGGGCTGCCTTCCTTGATCCGTTCTGACTGCGGCACTAACTTCAAGGGCACCTATAATTATTTGAATGATGTTGTTAATTTCCTTGAAACCAACAAGGCTGATATAGGTGATAGGCTTGCCCGACGTGGGATAAATTGGTTGTTTTCCCCACCAAATTGTCTATACTGGGGTGGTATATTTGAGGCCGCCGTAAAATCGGCCAAAACACACTTGCGCAGGACAATCGTTGAATCTGTTCTTACATTTGAGGAACTCGCAACTGTGTTTTGTAAGATTGAGGCCGTTTTGAACTCTAGGCCATTGTGCCCGATCTCCTCAGATCCGAATGATTTGGAGGCCCTTACGCCGGGCCATTTTTTGATTGGTCGCCCACTTGTCGCCTTGCCTGAGTACCCCTATATTGATACGAGACCTGGTCGTCTCTCGCGTTTTGAATTGGTACGCCAGATTACTCAAAGCTTTTGGAAACGCTGGAATTTGGAATATTTGCACATACTCCAGCAACGCGTTAAGTGGACCGACAAGACCGATCCACCCAAGATTGGAGACCTCGTTTTGATTAAGGCGGCTAACCTTCCGCCACTCAGATGGCGCAGGGGGCGCATCCTCCGTTTGGTAACTGGGGCTGATGGAGTTCCCCGATTTGCTGAGGTCTTGGTGGACGATTCGATTCTGAGGAGAGCGGTTGCAACATTGTCACGTCTACCAACCGATTAGCGGACCGGTAGGCCGGTCCGGGGCGGGTGGATGTTTGAAATAGAATTAGTTTTTATTATAAGTCAAATCGATTATATCGATTAAGTAACATTCTGTTTAGTCTATTGAAAATTTCTGACAATGGTCACACTGAACTGTCATTCACTTCCTGTTCTGAAAAAGTTGCTTGGAAGACACGAATTTCTTGCGCCCACGCAGTATTGTAAATTTGTATTTTTGCGTGTTGGAATAAATTGATCGCCCTTTTGAAAGCACATAAACCAGCTTCGCGAATTTGTTTTGTGAATTCTTACCCTGCCGCCTTTGGTTTGGCTGGCAAAAGTTGAGTTGAACATTGACATTTGCAAAACTGTAATTGTGAATTGTGAATCCTGTGAACTAGCATCGTGCATTGAAGACGCTGCGTTGGAGTTTGGTAAAGTAAAGATAATTCACTTGTTAATATTGGCCAATTTTAGTCTTGTGTGTATCTAGCTTGCCTCCAGGACTCCACTCAAGAACATCACCAGGAGATATAAGGTAAAATTTTCATGTACCTACTTAGTACTTGTATTCGCTGTGCAACGCAGTGCATTGTGTCTGGATCCTTGTCTATCGTGGTCAGATGTATTACATCTTCCACTGCGCACCCTGAAAATACCTGCCTGCTCCCGGTAATTCTAGACACCTACTATACGCAAAACAATTAAGTCTAATCTGGTTAGACAAGAGAGCAAAATCTGGACTACAGGATCGCAAAATTGAATTATAAGATGATGATCTGAAATGTAATAAATGAGGAGCATTAACTTCTTTAATTACAATCTGTCGCAGAATTTATTACATTAAGGTTTTTTTTTACAAAAACTGTTTATTAACCTAGCTCTTAAAAGCTATTTTAATAAGCCCTCTAGTTAATAATGAAAGAATTAGTAATAAAATTAAGACTTCAAATGATAAAATATATTGCAGTCTATCTTTGAGATGTATAACTCAAGGTATCTTTTGAAAAAGTTTGTTGGCACGAACCATCCGTTGCCTAAATTAAATGTTGACGATCAAAAGTGTCAATCTGAAAAGCACCAAATTTTTTGTTGCTACATACCTTATGGTTAATACGCACTACTTTAGCCGCTTGTAATTTTGGCGAAAATCGGAATTTATTTTATTGCTGAACCATCTTTACAGACAAATTAGGTAGTAATTTAGTTTTTTTTACGTAGGGCAGCAGTCTGTGTAATCCATAAATATTTGTAATTTAGAACTTGGGTTCTCTTTATGGTCGTTGATTAATATATAAAAGGTCTTCCGCGATGTATTGACTTTTAGTGCTAGATATTTATAACAATCTCATTTTTTTTGGAAGTCAGTTATTCTACAGTGTCCGTACAATAGTTTTCATAATAACCATTAGATAATGTGGCTAAATAGATACTTCCAACACTATCTAAATAAATAAATAAATCTCAACTACACACTAGACGTCTACATTAAAGTGACTTTACCTATCAAAACCTCAATATAGCGAGTAGTATTAAAACTTTAACTGCCAAGCAAAAATGATTGACAGCCAATCCTCCGCTACCGTAGGTCACCGGTGACCTACGCGGCGGTTATAATGTTAACATTTTGTGCTGGGTGAAACAGGCGGCCAATAAAACAGTGAAGCTACTACTCGTATAATACTCGTAAAGCTTTCGCCAAACATCAGTAGACGCTTCGTTAATTTGTTCGACAGCCTGGTCAATGTCAGGGCTGACCTTCGGCCAGCACAAAAATTGGCATATCTAATGTCGGTTCTGGATGGGGAGGCCAAGGGCCTCATCCAGTATCTGCCCGTGGACCAATGGTCCTATCTATTGGTGCACATTGTGCTGATAAAGCTGCCTGCCGACCTGAGGTCGCGTTTTGAACAGCGCTTTGGTGGGGATAGCGCGACCCATCTGCCCCCCTTTGCTGACCTGGAGAGGTTCCTGGAGGATGAGTGCCGGGTCTTGGACAACTCCGGTGGTGACACGCCGGCTAAGACGCAGCCGCCCAAGGTCAAGGAGCAGGCTCGCGTTCACACCCGAGCCAATGTTGACCGGCGCCTTCCTCGCTTTGCGGTCACGCAGAGCCCAGCGGAGTGCTCCTACTGCAAGGTCACGGGGCACAGAACGACCAGTTGTAGGGCATTCTTGGACCTTCATGTCGCCTCTCGTAGGCGCATCGTGAATGCCCGCCGCCTTTGCTTCTCTTGCTTGGGGTCCCACTACCAGCGAGACTGCCCAAACTCTCGCCCCTGTCCTCACTGTGGAGGCCAGCATTTGGACATTCTCTGCATGAATGCCGGAGAGGTGGGCCGCTTGTCCAACCAGCCGACGCCGCGCACGGGCGGGTGTTTTGAAGGTGGCAGCCGAGGCTCATCGGCGCGTAGCCGAGAGTCGCCTCGCTCAATTGATCGCCACTCACCCCACTTGGAGAACCGTAGCGTGCGCACGCCTCCTCTCTCTCGCGCACCAGAATGTGCGACCGCCCAGCGTCACCAGCACCATGACTGCTGCCCCAGGTATTCCCCTCCTTTGGCGGAGCGTCCCCGCCTTGACTCGCGCCCACCTCGTTTTGGGCGGGTGCGTCAGTATGACCCCCCACAGATGGCGCGCGGATCGATTCATCGCGCTTTTGAGGACTTCCAGCCGCACCCTCATTTTGACTTGCCTGGTCCTGGCCAACGGTTGCCGCCCAGGCATGAATAGGTCATTGATCCCTGCCCTATAACGCCAACCTCCCCCATTGAGACCGTTATCCTACCAACGGTTGCTGTTCGGGTCTGGGGACCCACGGGGACCTCTGTTGTTGTCCGTGCTATATTGGACACAGGTTCACAAGGTTGCATTGTTTCCACTTATTTGGTAGGGCAGGTTAAATTAAATATGGGTTTATTGTATAGTTGATTGAATCAGGCGTAACATACATAACACCACCTTCAGACTATACTGGCAACACCACTTGTAATCATCAATTTCATCCCAGAATAAAGAATCTTTCGAACACCATTTTCACACGTGACGAGAACTCACTTTTGGAGAAGGGATTAAAGTATAGTATTCCTCAAAAAGTTACGCAATATTCTTTGGAAACATTGGCGGTGGATGCAGAAATAGCTATTACCAGAAATAAAAAAGATAACATAGTCAAGAGTTTAGCTGCCCATCAGTTAAAAACATACAAATCGACTAATTTCATTAACTGCGAATTAAAAATATATAAATCCATCCAAAATAAAATTCAACAAAATGATTTGGTGGTAAATAAGGCGGATAAAGGCAACACCGTAGTAATTATGTCTAGATCGCAGTATAATAGCAAAGTACAAGATGTAATACACACCGAAGATTTCCAGCGTCTGCCCTACGATCCTACCAAACGATTTCATGCAGAATTAAAACTCAGTATCAAGTCAAGTACTTACCTTTTTCCACAAAACTGCTATTTAGCGAAAAGTCTTATACCGATGAACCCTCAGTGTCCGCTGTTGTATGGTTTGCCAAAAATACATAAAGATCAGGTGCCCATCCGTCCAGTCGTCTCATATGTCAACGCTCCAGCTTATAAATTAGCGAAATATTTAAACGGATTGATTAAAGAGAAGACGTCATTCACCGCAAAATACAGCCTGAAAAATAGTTATGATTTGATTAGCAAAATAAAACACATCTGTCTACCTAGAAACACAAAACTCGTGTCTTTGGATGTAAAAAGCTTATTTACAAATGTCCCGTATAAAGAATGTTTAGTTATAATTAAAAATCTGCTGGAAAGAAATAGAATACACCCAGAACAGATTCAGAATATTTTGAAATTAACCGAGTTATGCAGTAAACAAAATTATTTTCAATTCAACAACGAGTACTACTTACAGAAGGAGGGTTTGGCCATGGGTTCACCGCTTAGTCCGTTGTTAGCAGATATCTTTATGAATAACTACGAACACGAGCATTTGGTAAAAGAACCGAACATCTTATATTATTATAGATTCGTGGACGATATTTTGCTGGCTTGGAAGGGCACAGAACGTCAGCTTCACTGTTTTCTTACAAGAATTAATAGTATACACCCCAAAATTAAGTTCGAATTGGAGATAGAACAAAACAGCTCAATAAACTTCTTAGATTTGATTATCAAAAGGGAGGGTACCTCACACTCATTTGAAATTTATCGTAAACCGACGTATACAGATAGTACAATACCAGCATCGTCCTGTCATCCATCGCAACACAAAATGGCAGCATTTCACAGTATGATTCATAGATTATTAAATGTACCACTGAATATAGAATCATATAACAAAGAATTAAATATTATTTATCATATAGCTCAATCCAACGGGTATAGTAAACGGCTAATTGACAAGATGATTAGAGGAAAACAACTTAGAATGTCCAAGTCACTTTTATATCCCTCTATAAAAGAACCTATAAATAATACCGCTGTTCTTACCTATTTTGGAAGCATAACTGACCGTATGGCGCGTATACTGGGGAGGAACGGTATCAGATCAGCCTATAAACCATACAAAACGTTAAAATTTCTTTGCAATGGTAAAGATAAAGTATGCAAGAACAAAAAATCCGGGATTTACTGCTTAACATGCGACCAATGCCAAAATAAGTACATAGGACAGACGGGTCGAAGTTTTGAGCTGAGATATAAAGAACATTTAGCGGCGTTTAGAAACAACCAGCCGGAAAAGTCTCATTTTGCCGAACATTTACTTGAATCGGGTCATACCTTAAATAGCGGACATTCATTTGACGTCATACACACTTGTCAAAAGGGTATTAGAATGTGCGTATTGGAACAATTAGAGATTTTAAAGCGGGACAAGCATACATTTCTGAACGATCAAACCAACTTTAACGGGTCCCCATTGCTGAATATATTCGCACACCGTCATAATGACTCACATCAGTCGAGCAACGGAGGGAGGGGATTAGAAAGTACAATCGTTTATAATACATGCCCACGGTTGGAAAGCGCTCAGTCGTTGCCCATCGTTCCTGAGGATGCCTCGTGCAGAGGCGAAACACGTGTCGAAGAATAGTCGGCGCATACAGCGGGATACTGCAAGTCAGGTATCTTCCTGGAACCCATACCATTCCTATATCCCTTATCCTTTTAGAGGAGTTCGATATTGTCAACCTTTTTCTATTGCAATAGTTGGGGTGGTCAATTCGAGGGTGCGTGGTGGGTTCCTCTTTCCTTCCATTAGGTTATGGGTTTATTTCCAAATTGTATACGGGGCATAGGTGACGTAGCCTCTAATGTTGAAGGGCAAGTTAAGGTTTTGTTTGGCCCTGTTGAATCTTCACACCCGAGGATTAAAACCTCGGCTATTGTGCTGAGGAATATTTTGGGTATGCATCCACAGAAGCAGCTACCTGCTGCTGTGGTGAATTTGTCATCGGGATTGGAACTGGCGGACCCCAAATTTGACACACCGGGACAAATCGACTTGTTGATTGGCTCTGATGTCCTCGGTGGAATTTTGATTGGTGGGAAACGGGTCTTGGTGCCAAATGGTTTGACTGCCATCCCGACCATATTTGGATTTGCTTTGATGGGACCTGTACCTAGGGACCCCCCTCCACCTGAACTTGATAATTTGTTGGCTGTAGGCTCTGCTCTCTCTGATGCGGTTCAGAGGTTTTGGGAAGTAGAGGAGCCCCCTCAAGTTGCCCGTTTGAATCCAGAACATGAGGAGTGCGAGCTGTTCTTCCAGAACAATACTGGTCGACTCCGTTCTGGTCGGATTATTACGAGGCTACCCTTCCTGTCTGTTCGGCCTCCGCTTGGTGAGTCACGACCTTTAGCCGAAAAGAGATTGTTGGCCATGGAGCGTCGCATGGGTCGTGATCCGGAGCTCAGACAGAAGTACATTGAGTTCATGAGAGAATATGAACAATTGGGACACATGTCTGTGTCAAATTTGGATTGGCATTCGGTGGAGCACTACTTTATACTACCGCATCATGCGGTATTGAAGCCATCAACTGGCAAGCTGCGCACAGTGTTTGATGGTTCTGCGCAGACTTCAACAGGCGTATCCTTGAACCAGTGCTTGCATTCTGGTCCCAAGTTGGTCAAGGACCTTTGTGACGTCATCACCAGCTTCCGAAGACATCAGGTTGTCTTTGTGGCCGATATAAAAATGATGTTCAGGCAGACTATTATCCACCCTGATGACCGTCGCTTCCAGCTGATCCTTTGGAGAGAGTCTCCTCGCGATCCCATGGTCGTCTACGAGCTCAATACTAATACGTACGGGTTAAGGTCAAGCCCCTACTTGGCAATACGTTCTCTTTGGGAGATCGCAGACCGCGAAGGCTTACGTTTCTCACGAGCCTCCGCCATCTTGAAAGACGATATTTACGTCGATGACATTTGCTCGGGCGCCTCCACAGCGGACGAGGCGATCCTCCTGCGGGACGAATTGATAGGTATTTTGGCCTCCGCTGGTTATGAGTTGCGCAAATGGATTTCGAACTCACCAGCGCTTTTGGAAGGCTTACCTTCACGGGTTTTGTGATGCCTCTGAACGTGGTCACGCGGCCGTGGTGTACTTGCGCACAGTCAGTGCCTCAGGTCAGGTGAGAGTTTCCCTGATCATGGCGAAGAGCAAGGTTGCACCCCTTCGGACATCTCTGACCATTCCGAAATTGGAGCTCTCGGGAGCAGCCTTACTTGTACGCTTATTGAACCACCTGTCTAGTACTTTGGGTAAAAGCATTTGTATTAGTGGGACCTACGCCTGGACAGACAGCCGAATTGTTCTTTGTTGGTTGAAGGCTTCTGTCCACACTTTGGAGGTATTTGTCGCTAATTGCGTTTCCCAAATCCAGAAATCCGAAGTCAAACTTGTTTGGAGACACGTGCCAGGTGAGCTCAACCCCGCTGATTGTGCCTCGCGCGGATGCTTGACGCCTAGTTTGATAGGTAATTCACTGTGGTGGGGTCCGGTATGGTTGAGTCGACCAGAAACTGATTGGCCTCGAACTCCAGTTTTGAATACTTCTAATTTGCCGGGTCTACGAACACTCGCTCTTGAGAAGGTGGAATGCGCCTTCGACCCCGATTTTTTGTTGAATCGTTACAGCTCCCTCGACAAGTTGTTAGGTGTCACTGCTTGGATAAAGCGTTTTGTTTTTAACTTGAGGCACCCACAACAGAAACGACTGACACCGTTTCTCTCACCACACTTTTGGGTTCGTTCTGTGCAATTGGCGCATTTTGAGAAGGAGATTGCTATCCTTAAGTCAGGGAGATCGAAACTATCGGGAGCTGTATCTAAATTGAACCCCTTTTTGGACGATACGGGTCTCTTGCGCGTTGGAGGGCGTCTCAAGAACGCCAACCTCCCTTACGGGGCACGTCACCCCCTTTTGTTACCTAAAGACGGTCATTTGGTGCGCTTGTTGGTAACTGACCGTCACCTTAAAAATTCGCATGCTGGTTGTAATGCCTAGTTGGCCATTTTGCAACGCGAATTTTGGATCTTGTCTGCCCGAAGAATTATTCAGAGTGTAGTCTTTCGCTGCATCCCTTGCTATAAGCTCAAAGCTTCTACCATGCAGCCCTTGATGGGAGACTTACCGGCAGATCGCGTTACTGAGAGCAGGATGTTTGACGGTGTTGGCACGGACTTAGCTGGTCCCTTTTTGGTGAAAACGTCGACACTTCGAAACAGCAAGACTGTCAAGGCCTACTTGTGTGTTTTTGTTTGTCTCTCCACAAAGGCCGTACACTTAGAACTGGTCTCCTCGCTTACGACCGAGGTGTTTGTAGCCACATTTGACAGATTTGTATCCCGCAGAGGGCTGCCTTCCTTGATCCGTTCTGACTGCGTCACTAACTTCAAGGGCACCTATAATTATTTGAATGATGTTGTTAATTTCCTTGAAACCAACAAGGCTGATATAGGTGATAGGCTTGCCCGACGTGGGATAAATTGGTTGTTTTCCCCACCAAATTGTCCATACTGGGGTGGTATATTTGAGGCCGCCGTAAAATCGGCCAAAACACACTTGCGCAGGACAATCGTTGAATCTGTCCTTACATTTGAGGAACTCGCAACTGTGTTTTGTAAGATTGAGGCCGTTTTGAACTCTAGGCCATTGTGCCCGATCTCCTCAGATCCGAATGATTTGGAGGCCCTTACGCCGGGCCATTTTTTGATTGGTCGCCCACTTGTCGCCTTGCCTGAGTACCCCTATATTGATACGAGACCTGGTCGTCTCTCGCGTTTTGAATTGGTACGCCAGATTACTCAAAGCTTTTGGAAACGCTGGAATTTGGAATATTTGCACATACTCCAGCAACGCGTTAAGTGGACCGACAAGACCGATCCACCCAAGATTGGAGACCTCGTTTTGATCAAGGAGGCTAACCTTCCGCCACTCAGATGGCGCAGGGGGCGCATCCTCCGTTTGGTAACTGGGGCTGATGGAGTTCCCCGATTTGCTGAGGTCTTGGTGGACGGTTCGATTCTGAGGAGAGCGGTTGCAACATTGTCACGTCTACCAACCGATTAGCGGACCGGTAGGCCGGTCCGGGGCGGGTGGATGTTTGAAATAGAATTAGTTTTTATTATAAGTCAAATCGATTATATCGATTAAGTAACATTCTGTTTAGTCTATTGAAAATTTCTGACAATGGTCACACTGAACTGTCATTCACTTCCTGTTCTGAAAAAGTTGCTTGGAAGACACGAATTTCTTGCGCCCACGCAGTATTGTAAATTTGTATTTTTGCGTGTTGGAATAAATTGATCGCCCTTTTGAAAGCACATAAACCAGCTTCGCGAATTTGTTTTGTGAATTCTTACCCTGCCGCCTTTGGTTTGGCTGGCAAAAGTTGAGTTGAACATTGACATTTGCAAAACTGTAATTGTGAATTGTGAATCCTGTGAACTAGCATCGTGCATTGAAGACGCTGCGTTGGAGTTTGGTAAAGTAAAGATAATTCACTTGCTAATATTGGCCAATTTTAGTCTTGTGTGTATCTAGCTTGCCTCCAGGACTCCACTCAAGAACATCACCAGGAGATATAAGGTAAAATTTTCATGTACCTACTTAGTACTTGTATTCGCTGTGCAACGCAGTGCATTGTGTCTGGATCCTTGTCTATCGTGGTCAGGTAGATGTATTACATCTTCCACTGCGCACCCTGAAAATACCTGCCTGCCTGCGGTAATTCTAGACACCTACTATACGCAAAACAATTAAGTCTAATCTGGTTAGACAAGAGAGCAAAATCTGGACTACAGGATCGCAAAATTGAATTATAAGATGATGATCTGAAATGTAATAAATGAGGAGCATTAACTTCTTTAATTACAATCTGTCGCAGAATTTATTACATTAAGGTTTTTTTTTACAAAAACTGTTTATTAACCTAGCTCTTAAAAGCTATTTTAAGAATAAGAAGAATAAGAATAAGAATAATTTATTTTGTAAGAATATGAGTACAAAATACAGATGGTAGTGTTACAAAATAATATTTCCGTCATATTCGACCAGAGTATGTTGTACAAAATTTAAAAACATGTTATTATCAAAGTATACGTACAGGATTCAAAATAATTAAATAAATTCATGCATGTCAACGTATTGCTAGTAACATAATTGAATTTGGTCAGTCAAAATAAAATTAAATAATAAGTGTACATTAATAATAATAAAACTAAAATGTCAAATTGTTACAAAATAAAGGATAGATGTCAAAACATAAATTTCAAGTTTAAATAGTGTCATTCAAAAAATCCTTTATGCTATAGTATGCTTTATTATATAATATTTCCTTAAGTTTCAGTTTAAATTGGTTTGTATTTAACCTTTTCCATTCTCTTGGAATTTTGTTATAAAGTTTTGGTGCCATACAAAATATGCTATTACCCATATGAGCAGTCTTGGCGCTATGCATACAGAGTCTATCATTATCTCGCCTGTTACGCTTAACAGTATCAGAAAGGCGAGGAAAAAATTGAGGATTCATTCTAACGAAATTACAAACTTCCATGATATATAAACATGGTAACGTTAAAATTTTATATTTGATGAAAAATGGCCGGCAACTATCTGTAACTTTCAGTCCAAACATAGCACGTATACAGCGTTTTTGCAATTTGAACACAATCTCTTTATCACTTGCATTGCCCCAGAAGATTATGCCGTATCTCAAGGTAGATGCTACTAATCCATGATACGCAGTAAGTAAAGTATGAGTATCGATCGTTGGTGCAAGCTTATAAAGAGCGTAGGAGTGTCTGCTAAGTTTTTTACAAACATAATCTATATGGCTTTTCCAATTAAGTTTTTTGTCAATATAGATACCGAGAAATTTCGTATTATCTACTTGTTCTATTAATTTGTTACTATATACAATGTCAATTTGTGAGGGGGTTTCAATTCGTTGACTAAAATGCATGATATTTGTTTTAGTCAGATTTATTTTCAAATTATTATTTTCTAGCCATGATATTAAAGCAGTCAAAGAATTATTTATGTCATTTTTATAAGAATTAAGATTAGAATTTTTACACGCGATTGTCAGGGTGCTGTCGTCAGCAAAAAGAGTCATAGGTTGAGATGTCGAATTTGGCATGTCATTTATATATAAAATAAATAAAAGAGGTCCTAATACACTCCCCTGTGGGACACCAAATTTAATTAAGCGCTCATTTGATGTGTAGGTTAATTCTGTTTTTGTATTCATGTCCAATTTTTTAATAGCTGTTATTTGTTTGCGGTTTGAAAGATAGGATTCTAGAAGTTTTTGTATGTTGCCTCTTATGCCATAACATCCTAATTTGACTTTCAAGATAGCATGGTCAACATAATCGAATGCCTGGGTCATGTCGCAATAGATTGCACACACTGGTATTCTTTTGTCGACGTTTAACATTATATTATGTAGAAATTCATATACAGCTATATTTATAGTCATATTTTGCCGGAAACCTTTTTGTTCTCTACAAATTATGCATTTTTTTTCTAAATATGCGTATAATTGATTGAATATGAACTTTTCAAATATTTTAGAGATTACTGATAGAAGGGCAATAGGTCTATAATTTTGTACAATATCTTTACTATCCTTTTTATGTAATGGTTTAATTAAAGAAGTTTTTAAGCCGTCTGGAAATACACCGTGCGTTATACATAAGTTTAGTATGTAACTAAGATGGAAGCATATCGAATGACCTACAGATTTTAGTATAACTGTTGAAATTTCATCCGTTCCTACACTGTTCGTATTTTTTAGTGTTTTTATTATGTTTAATATATCACTAGGTAAACATGGGTTCATAAACATTGAATCTCGATTAATATTTATGTGCGAAGTAACTTTGTTTCCATAGCCGCGTATTGGAACAACTTTGTCAATAAAATAGTTATTAAATGTGTTTGCTATCGTCAATGGGTTAGTTAAGTAATTATTGTCAATTTTTAATTTCATTATGTAGTCATTAGGAATATTAAATTTATTATTATTTATAATTTGCCATGTCATTTTTATTTTATTTGTTGATGTTTTTATATTAAAACAGTTCTGTGCCTTTTTTGTTAATGAAATAATTTTTTTGAATAGTTTAGTGTATTTTTTCAACTTATCGAAATTAGATTGTGTGCTTTTATGTCGATATACTTGTAATAAGTGCCTCTTTTTCTTACTGCAAATCTTTATACCGCGTGATATCCATTTTGGTTTTTTATTAACATTTATTGTAATCACACGATATGGAAAACACAGATTATAGAACAGTAAGAATTGTTCAATAAAAATATTATAAGATGTATTCGGGTCGTCTGTCGCGTAAACCTCATTAAAAGATAAGCTTTTAAGGCAATTTTGAAATTTAACAATGTTCTCTTTTGCGTAGTCTCGTTTTTTCTTACGCCAGTACTTGAGAATACATTTGGTTTTTACAGGACATTTTAATATTTGGGCTGTGTGGTCTGACAAGGCAAATTCTATTATTTCGGCTTTGCAAGTTTTGGTAGAGAAATTGTGTGCAAAATTGTCTATACAAGTTTGACTTCGTATGCGTGTAGGTTGCTGTAGTGCTAGTTGTAGGTTGAAGTTAGATAATAGGGATTTAAACTCTAATGTTATTCCATTGGTTTTTATAACATCGATATTAAAATCACCAGCAATTATAATGTTAGAAAATGTCTTTGTCGATACTATAGCCAATAATTGTTCAAGCTTACTAAAAAATATATTTAAATGCTCAGTTTTAGGTGTTCGATAAATACATATCACTAATAATTTGTAGTTCGATAGTTCCACTGCACAACATTCAAAAATGCCCACTAAGGATAATTTGGCAACCTCTGGTAGTTGTTTATATTCATGTCCCTTTCTGACCAATATACACGCTCCACCTCTTTTTTGACAAGGTCTACAATAACAGGCAGCTAAATTGAAATTTGGCACAGACAGTTGAGCCTCATAACCTGACATAATAAAATGTTCCGTTATACATATAACATCTACGGATTTATTTTTTACTAACAGTTCATCTAAACAAACTGAAAGAGCGTCAGTCTTTGAGATTAAGCCTGCAATATTTTGATGTAGCACAAAAATATAGTTATGAACGAAAAAGATTATCGTTAATGGGACAATTGTCATTGTTTATTTTTCCCATCAATGTATTATCAATAGAATCGTTAATATAATATTTCAAATTGTCAAACATATTTCTCATGCCATGGTTATTTAAAACGCCATTGTATTTATTAAACATAGAATAATCGCATTTTAGGTCTAAATTAGAGTCAAAAAGAGTAGCATAATTATAAGTTTCAATGTCAAGATATAACAAATTATTAAAATTTTCAACCCTGGAGTTATACATAATACCATAATCATTAAGTTTATATGTTGGTAAGCAAAGTATAATATTTGTGTGTTTAATATTTATCAGTGTTTCTCGTATATTTCTAATAACTTCAAAGTAATTTTTTGTTTGTAGGAAATCTTCATGGCCTATCATTATCACACAGTAGTCCTCCATGGTATAGTTTTCAAGCTTTATATCGAGATTAATAATCAGCTTTTGCACGCTGCAGTTCGGAGTAAGGTAGTGACATATCTGGAAGGTCGAATATGTTTTTTCTGCTATGGACAAAATCTTGTTTAATTTATTGCTGCTTACAATGCACAGTTTACGTTTCTGCTTTAGATTTGAGCGGTTAATAGACTGATCAGTATCCTTGTCTTTGCAAGATGGCAATAATGGGATTTTACTCTGATTTTCATTTATGTTCGTAGTTTGTGTCCCTTTATTATGTTTAGTCTTTGAGGTGCTTGAGTCTATTTTTGTATTATCTAAACATTCGTTAACAGTGCTGGTAGTTATTTTATTATGCGCCTCTCTTTGCTTTTTACGTGAACACAAGGGCGACCCGTTAGTGATTTGCCTTTGCGGCGTCAAGCATATTTTTTTATAGGTGTCAGCCGTTTTTAATGAGTTTTGCAGGTCAGTTTTTAGGCGAATGTTTTCCATGTTTAGGTTATCAATTTCTTGATGCGCGCTCAGCAATTGCGAGGTTAATGTTTTAATTTTTTCGTTTAATTCATTAATAATCTCGCTACTATTGTGAAGACTATCTGGTATACTCATCATAGTTGTGTCGAAGGCAGATTGATCACTTTTACTAATGTGACTTAGGTCGTTTAATGAGCTTGTTCTATATGGCTTACGGTAAGTTATATTATCATTGTCGGTTGACTCCATAGTAGATTCTTTACGTATATATCAGCAGCTATATTATCTGTTATTGCTGTCTCCTGTTCTTATCTTTGTCAGAATGTTTTATTTTGTGTCTTTGAGGTTACTAATATATTTCTACAACTTTATTATGAGATTTATGTAGTAATAATCTCACAAAAAGTGATCTCATGTACTGGGGATCGAACCGTCGCCTTATGTTATTCAACGCTTCGACGCAGACACTGTAGCTACCATGCCACGGCCTATGTATCAGTTGAAGTCGAAATTTTTTATTGCATGATAGAATTTGTCCTTTTAGAATTCAGTAAATCGGTTGGTATGACTCATTGGTCAAGAATTTTTTCCACATTCTACACACTTGTTACCGCCTAGTTTAACACTTTGTAATTGTTTTATTCACTAGTTTTTCACTTCTTTCTTTATTTATTGTATAAGTTAGGTTTATTTAAAAGCTTGTATTTATATTTTTACACTATTTATATGTTTTTAATGTTTATTTTGAACTTTTAAAGATACCTTTTTATTTCAGATTTATTTATATTACTGTTTATTTATAACACTTTATAACGATATCGCAGCTGTTACTGATTATAATGCACTGACTTTAGTTATTTTCAATTAATTCTGTGGCTTGAAACTATTTTTTAAATTAAAAGCAATACGGAGCTATTTTTTGACGTCTTGTCAGATCGCCTACCCACATGATTTCCCAATTTTTTAATAAGCCCTCTAGTTAATAATGAAAGAATTAGTAATAAAATTAAGACTTCAAATGATAAAATATATTGCAGTCTATCTTTGAGATGTATAACTCAAGGTATCTTTTGAAAAAGTTTGTTGGCACGAACCATCCGTTGCCTAAATTAAATGTTGACGATCAAAAGTGTCAATCTGAAAAGCACCAAATTTTTTGTTGCTACATACCTTATGGTTAATACGCACTACTTTAGCCGCTTGTAATTTTGGCGAAAATCGGAATTTATTTTATTGCTGAACCATCTTTACAGACAAATTAGGTAGTAATTTAGTTTTTTTTACGTAGGGCAGCAGTCTGTGTAATCCATAAATATTTGTAATTTAGAACTTGGGTTCTCTTTATGGTCGTTGATTAATATATAAAAGGTCTTCCGCGATGTATTGACTTTTAGTGCTAGATATTTATAACAATCTCATTTTTTTTGGAAGTCAGTTATTCTACAGTGTCCGTACAATAGTTTTCATAATAACCATTAGATAATGTGGCTAAATAGATACTTCCAACACTATCTAAATAAATAAATAAATCTCAACTACACACTAGACGTCTACATTAAAGTGACTTTACCTATCAAAACCTCAATATAGCGAGTAGTATTAAAACTTTAACTGCCAAGCAAAAATGATTGACAGCCAATCCTCCGCTACCGTAGGTCACCGGTGACCTACGCGGCGGTTATAATGTTAACATTTTGTGCTGGGTGAAACAGGCGGCCAATAAAACAGTGAAGCTACTACTCGTATAATACTCGTAAAGCTTTCGCCAAACATCAGTAGACGCTTCGTTAATTTGTTCGACAGCCTGGTCAATGTCAGGGCTGACCTTCGGCCAGCACAAAAATTGGCATATCTAATGTCGGTTCTGGATGGGGAGGCCAAGGGCCTCATCCAGTATCTGCCCGTGGACCAATGGTCCTATCTATTGGTGCACATTGTGCTGATAAAGCTGCCTGCCGACCTGAGGTCGCGTTTTGAACAGCGCTTTGGTGGGGATAGCGCGACCCATCTGCCCCCCTTTGCTGACCTGGAGAGGTTCCTGGAGGATGAGTGCCGGGTCTTGGACAACTCCGGTGGTGACACGCCGGCTAAGACGCAGCCGCCCAAGGTCAAGGAGCAGGCTCGCGTTCACACCCGAGCCAATGTTGACCGGCGCCTTCCTCGCTTTGCGGTCACGCAGAGCCCAGCGGAGTGCTCCTACTGCAAGGTCACGGGGCACAGAACGACCAGTTGTAGGGCATTCTTGGACCTTCATGTCGCCTCTCGTAGGCGCATCGTGAATGCCCGCCGCCTTTGCTTCTCTTGCTTGGGGTCCCACTACCAGCGAGACTGCCCAAACTCTCGCCCCTGTCCTCACTGTGGAGGCCAGCATTTGGACATTCTCTGCATGAATGCCGGAGAGGTGGGCCGCTTGTCCAACCAGCCGACGCCGCGCACGGGCGGGTGTTTTGAAGGTGGCAGCCGAGGCTCACCGGCGCGTAGCCGAGAGTCGCCTCGCTCAATTGATCGCCACTCACCCCACTTGGAGAACCGTAGCGTGCGCACGCCTCCTCTCTCTCGCGCACCAGAATGTGCGACCGCCCAGCGTCACCAGCACCATGACTGCTGCCCCAGGTATTCCCCTCCTTTGGCGGAGCGTCCCCGCCTTGACTCGCGCCCACCTCGTTTTGGGCGGGTGCGTCACTATGACCCCCCACAGATGGCGCGCGGATCGATTCATCGCGCTTTTGAGGACTTCCAGCCGCACCCTCATTTTGACTTGCCTGGTCCTGGCCAACGGTTGCCGCCCAGGCATGAATAGGTCATTGATCCCTGCCCTATAACGCCAACCTCCCCCATTGAGACCGTTATCCTACCAACGGTTGCTGTTCGGGTCTGGGGACCCACGGGGACCTCTGTTGTTGTCCGTGCTATATTGGACACAGGTTCACAAGGTTGCATTGTTTCCACTTATTTGGTAGGGCAGGTTAAATTAAATATGGGTTTATTGTATAGTTGATTGAATCAGGCGTAACATACATAACACCACCTTCAGACTATACTGGCAACACCACTTGTAATCATCAATTTCATCCCAGAATAAAGAATCTTTCGAACACCATTTTCACACGTGACGAGAACTCACTTTTGGAGAAGGGATTAAAGTATAGTATTCCTCAAAAAGTTACGCAATATTCTTTGGAAACATTGGCGGTGGATGCAGAAATAGCTATTACCAGAAATAAAAAAGATAACATAGTCAAGAGTTTAGCTGCCCATCAGTTAAAAACATACAAATCGACTAATTTCATTAACTGCGAATTAAAAATATATAAATCCATCCAAAATAAAATTCAACAAAATGATTTGGTGGTAAATAAGGCGGATAAAGGCAACACCGTAGTAATTATGTCTAGATCGCAGTATAATAGCAAAGTACAAGATGTAATACACACCGAAGATTTCCAGCGTCTGCCCTACGATTCTACCAAACGATTTCATGCAGAATTAAAACTCAGTATCAAGTCAAGTACTTACCTTTTTCCACAAAACTGCTATTTAGCGAAAAGTCTTATACCGATGAACCCTCAGTGTCCGCTGT
Source organism: Euclidia mi (assembly GCA_944739405.2). NCBI lineage: Eukaryota > Metazoa > Arthropoda > Insecta > Lepidoptera > Erebidae > Euclidia > Euclidia mi. The sequence goes on along the minus strand of OX123184.2, from coordinate 74,914,059 downwards.
TGTATGGTTTACCAAAAATACATAAAGATCAGGTGCCCATCCGTCCAGTCGTCTCATATGTCAACGCTCCAGCTTATAAATTAGCGAAATATTTAAACGGATTGATTAAAGAGAAGACGTCATTCACCGCAAAATACAGCCTGAAAAATAGTTATGATTTGATTAGCAAAATAAAACACATCTGTCTACCTAGAAACACAAAACTCGTGTCTTTGGATGTAAAAAGCTTATTTACAAATGTCCCGTATAAAGAATGTTTAGTTATAATTAAAAATCTGCTGGAAAGAAATAGAATACACCCAGAACAGATTCAGAATATTTTGAAATTAACCGAGTTATGCAGTAAACAAAATTATTTTCAATTCAACAACGAGTACTACTTACAGAAGGAGGGTTTGGCCATGGGTTCACCGCTTAGTCCGTTGTTAGCAGATATCTTTATGAATAACTACGAACACGAGCATTTGGTAAAAGAACCGAACATCTTATATTATTATAGATTCGTGGACGATATTTTGCTGGCTTGGAAGGGCACAGAACGTCAGCTTCACTGTTTTCTTACAAGAATTAATAGTATACACCCCAAAATTAAGTTCGAATTGGAGATAGAACAAAACAGCTCAATAAACTTCTTAGATTTGATTATCAAAAGGGAGGGTACCTCACACTCATTTGAAATTTATCGTAAACCGACGTATACAGATAGTACAATACCAGCATCGTCCTGTCATCCATCGCAACACAAAATGGCAGCATTTCACAGTATGATTCATAGATTATTAAATGTACCACTGAATATAGAATCATATAACAGAGAATTAAATATTATTTATCATATAGCTCAATCCAACGGGTATAGTAAACGGCTAATTGACAAGATGATTAGAGGAAAACAACTTAGAATGTCCAAGTCACTTTTATATCCCTCTATAAAAGAACCTATAAATAATACCGCTGTTCTTACCTATTTTGGAAGCATAACTGACCGTATGGCGCGTATACTGGGGAGGAACGGTATCAGATCAGCCTATAAACCATACAAAACGTTAAAATTTCTTTGCAATGGTAAAGATAAAGTATGCAAGAACAAAAAATCCGGGATTTACTGCTTAACATGCGACCAATGCCAAAATAAGTACATAGGACAGACGGGTCGAAGTTTTGAGCTGAGATATAAAGAACATTTAGCGGCGTTTAGAAACAACCAGCCGGAAAAGTCTCATTTTGCCGAACATTTACTTGAATCGGGTCATACCTTAAATAGCGGACATTCATTTGACGTCATACACACTTGTCAAAAGGGTATTAGAATGTGCGTATTGGAACAATTAGAGATTTTAAAGCGGGACAAGCATACATTTCTGAACGATCAAACCAACTTTAACGGGTCCCCATTGCTGAATATATTCGCACACCGTCATAATGACTCACATCAGTCGAGCAACGGAGGGAGGGGATTAGAAAGTACAATCGTTTATAATACATGCCCACGGTTGGAAAGCGCTCAGTCGTTGCCCATCGTTCCTGAGGATGCCTCGTGCAGAGGCGAAACACGTGTCGAAGAATAGTCGGCGCATACAGCGGGATACTGCAAGTCAGGTATCTTCCTGGAACCCATACCATTCCTATATCCCTTATCCTTTTAGAGGAGTTCGATATTGTCAACCTTTTTCTATTGCAATAGTTGGGGTGGTCAATTCGAGGGTGCGTGGTGGGTTCCTCTTTCCTTCCATTAGGTTATGGGTTTATTTCCAAATTGTATACGGGGCATAGGTGACGTAGCCTCTAATGTTGAAGGGCAAGTTAAGGTTTTGTTTGGCCCTGTTGAATCTTCACACCCGAGGATTAAAACCTCGGCTATTGTGCTGAAGAATATTTTGGGTATGCATCCACAGAAGCAGCTACCTGCTGCTGTGGTGAATTTGTCATCGGGATTGGAACTGGCGGACCCCAAATTTGACACACCGGGACAAATCGACTTGTTGATTGGCTCTGATGTCCTCGGTGGAATTTTGATTGGTGGGAAACGGGTCTTGGTGCCAAATGGTTTGACTGCCATCCCGACCATATTTGGATTTGCTTTGATGGGACCTGTACCTAGGGACCCCCCTCCACCTGAACTTGATAATTTGTTGGCTGTAGGCTCTGCTCTCTCTGATGCGGTTCAGAGGTTTTGGGAAGTAGAGGAGCCCCCTCAAGTTGCCCGTTTGAATCCAGAACATGAGGAGTGCGAGCTGTTCTTCCAGAACAATACTGGTCGACTCCGTTCTGGTCGGATTATTACGAGGCTACCCTTCCTGTCTGTTCGGCCTCCGCTTGGTGAGTCACGACCTTTAGCCGAAAAGAGATTGTTGGCCATGGAGCGTCGCATGGGTCGTGATCCGGAGCTCAGACAGAAGTACATTGAGTTCATGAGAGAATATGAACAATTGGGACACATGTCTGTGTCAAATTTGGATTGGCATTCGGTGGAGCACTACTTTATACTACCGCATCATGCGGTATTGAAGCCATCAACTGGCAAGCTGCGCACAGTGTTTGATGGTTCTGCGCAGACTTCAACAGGCGTATCCTTGAACCAGTGCTTGCATTCTGGTCCCAAGTTGGTCAAGGACCTTTGTGACGTCATCACCAGCTTCCGAAGACATCAGGTTGACTTTGTGGCCGATATAAAAATGATGTTCAGGCAGACTATTATCCACCCTGATGACCGTCGCTTCCAGCTGATCCTTTGGAGAGAGTCTCCTCGCGATCCCATGGTCGTCTACGAGCTCAATACTAATACGTACGGGTTAAGGTCAAGCCCCTACTTGGCAATACGTTCTCTTTGGGAGATCGCAGACCGCGAAGGCTTACGTTTCTCACGAGCCTCCGCCATCTTGAAAGACGATATTTACGTCGATGACATTTGCTCGGGCGCCTCCACAGCGGACGAGGCGATCCTCCTGCGGGACGAATTGATAGGTATTTTGGCCTCCGCTGGTTATGAGTTGCGCAAATGGATTTCCAACTCACCAGCGCTTTTGGAAGGCTTACCTTCACGGGTTTTGTGATGCCTCGGAACGTGGTCACGCGGCCGTGGTGTACTTGCGCACAGTCAGTGCCTCAGGTCAGGTGAGAGTTTCCCTGATCATGGCGAAGAGCAAGGTTGCACCCCTTCGGACATCTCTGACCATTCCGAAATTGGAGCTCTCGGGAGCAGCCTTACTTGTACGCTTATTGAACCACCTGTCTAGTACTTTGGGTAAAAGCATTTGTATTAGTGGGACCTACGCCTGGACAGACAGCCAAATTGTTCTTTGTTGGTTGAAGGCTTCTGTCCACACTTTGGAGGTATTTGTCGCTAATTGCGTTTCCCAAATCCAGAAATCCGAAGTCAAACTTGTTTGGAGACACGTGCCAGGTGAGCTCAACCCCGCTGATTGTGCCTCGCGCGGATGCTTGACGCCTAGTTTGATAGGTAATTCGCTGTGGTGGGGTCCGGTATGGTTGAGTCGACCAGAAACTGATTGGCCTCGAACTCCAGTTTTGAATACTTCTAATTTGCCGGGTCTACGAACACTCGCTCTTGAGAAGGTGGAATGCGCCTTCGACCCCGATTTTTTGTTGAATCGTTACAGCTCCCTCGACAAGTTGTTAGGTGTCACTGCTTGGATAAAGCGTTTTGTTTTTAACTTGAGGCACCCACAACAGAAACGACTGACACCGTTTCTCTCACCACACTTTTGGGTTCGTTCTGTGCAATTGGCGCATTTTGAGAAGGAGATTGCTATCCTTAAGTCAGGGAGATCGAAACTATCGGGAGCTGTATCTAAATTGAACCCCTTTTTGGACGATACGGGTCTCTTGCGCGTTGGAGGGCGTCTCAAGAACGCCAACCTCCCTTACGGGGCACGTCACCCCCTTTTGTTACCTAAGGACGGTCATTTGGTGCGCTTGTTGGTAACTGACCGTCACCTTAAAAATTCGCATGCTGGTTGTAATGCCTTGTTGGCCATTTTGCAACGCGAATTTTGGATCTTGTCTGCCCGAAGAATTATTCAGAGTGTAGTCTTTCGCTGCATCCCTTGCTATAAGCTCAAGGCTTCTACCATGCAGCCCTTGATGGGAGACTTACCGGCAGATCGCGTTACTGTGAGCAGTATGTTTGACGGTGTTGGCACGGACTTAGCTGGTCCCTTTTTGGTGAAAACGTCGACACTTCGAAACAGCAAGACTGTCAAGGCCTACTTGTGTGTTTTTGTTTGTCTCTCCACAAAGGCCGTACACTTAGAACTGGTCTCCTCGCTTACGACCGAGGTGTTTGTAGCCACATTAGATTTGTATCCCGCAGAGGGCTGCCTTCCTTGATCCGTTCTGACTGCGGCACTAACTTCAAGGGCACCTATAATTATTTGAATGATGTTGTTAATTTCCTTGAAACCAACAAGGCTGATATAGGTGATAGGCTTGCCCGACGTGGGATAAATTGGTTGTTTTCCCCACCAAATTGTCCATACTGGGGTGGTATATTTGAGGCCGCCGTAAAATCGGCCAAAACACACTTGCGCAGGACAATCGTTGAATCTGTCCTTACATTTGAGGAACTCGCAACTGTGTTTTGTAAGATTGAGGCCGTTTTGAACTCTAGGCCATTGTGCCCGATCTCCTCAGATCCGAATGATTTGGAGGCCCTTACGCCGGGCCATTTTTTGATTGGTCGCCCACTTGTCGCCTTGCCTGAGTACCCCTATATTGATACGAGACCTGGTCGTCTCTCGCGTTTTGAATTGGTACGCCAGATTACTCAAAGCTTTTGGAAACGCTGGAATTTGGAATATTTGCACATACTCCAGCAACGCGTTAAGTGGACCGACAAGACCGATCCACCCAAGATTGGAGACCTCGTTTTGATCAAGGAGGCTAACCTTCCGCCACTCAGATGGCGCAGGGGGCGCATCCTCCGTTTGGTAACTGGGGCTGATGGAGTTCCCCGATTTGCTGAGGTCTTGGTGGACGGTTCGATTCTGAGGAGAGCGGTTGCAACATTGTCACGTCTACCAACCGATTAGCGGACCGGTAGGCCGGTCCGGGGCGGGTGGATGTTTGAAATAGAATTAGTTTTTATTATAAGTCAAATCGATTATATCGATTAAGTAACATTCTGTTTAGTCTATTGAAAATTTCTGACAATGGTCACACTGAACTGTCATTCACTTCCTGTTCTGAAAAAGTTGCTTGGAAGACACGAATTTCTTGCGCCCACGCAGTATTGTAAATTTGTATTTTTGCGTGTTGGAATAAATTGATCGCCCTTTTGAAAGCACATAAACCAGCTTCGCGAATTTGTTTTGTGAATTCTTACCCTGCCGCCTTTGGTTTGGCTGGCAAAAGTTGAGTTGAACATTGACATTTGCAAAACTGTAATTGTGAATTGTGAATCCTGTGAACTAGCATCGTGCATTGAAGACGCTGCGTTGGAGTTTGGTAAAGTAAAGATAATTCACTTGCTAATATTGGCCAATTTTAGTCTTGTGTGTATCTAGCTTGCCTCCAGGACTCCACTCAAGAACATCACCAGGAGATATAAGGTAAAATTTTCATGTACCTACTTAGTACTTGTATTCGCTGTGCAACGCAGTGCATTGTGTCTGGATCCTTGTCTATCGTGGTCAGGTAGATGTATTACATCTTCCACTGCGCACCCTGAAAATACCTGCCTGCCTGCGGTAATTCTAGACACCTACTATACGCAAAACAATTAAGTCTAATCTGGTTAGACAAGAGAGCAAAATCTGGACTACAGGATCGCAAAATTGAATTATAAGATGATGATCTGAAATGTAATAAATGAGGAGCATTAACTTCTTTAATTACAATCTGTCGCAGAATTTATTACATTAAGGTGTCTTTTTACAAAAACTGTTTATTAACCTAGCTCTTAAAAGCTATTTTAATAAGCCCTCTAGTTAATAATGAAAGAATTAGTAATAAAATTAAGACTTCAAATGATAAAATATATTGCAGTCTATCTTTGAAATGTATAACTCAAGGTATCTTTTGAAAAAGTTTGTTGGCACGAACCATCCGTTGCCTAAATTAAATGTTGACGATCAAAAGTGTCAATCTGAAAAGCACCAAATTTTTTGTTGCTACATACCTTATGGTTAATACGCACTACTTTAGCCGCTTGTAATTTTGGCGAAAATCGGAATTTATTTTATTGCTGAACCATCTTTACAGACAAATTAGGTAGTAATTTAGTTTTTTTTACGTAGGGCAGCAGTCTGTGTAATCCATAAATATTTGTAATTTAGAACTTGGGTTCTCTTTATGGTCGTTGATTAATATATAAAAGGTCTTCCGCGATGTATTGACTTTTAGTGCTAGATATTTATAACAATCTCATTTTTTTTGGAAGTCAGTTATTCTACAGTATCCGTACAATAGTTTTCATAATAACCATTAGATAATGTGGCTAAATAGATACTTCCAACACTATCTAAATAAATAAATAAATCTCAACTACACACTAGACGTCTACATTAAAGTGACTTTACCTATCAAAACCTCAATATAGCGAGTAGTAACAAAACTTTAACTGCCAAGCAAAAATGATTGACAGCCAATCCTCCGCTACCGTAGGTCACCGGTGACCTACGCGGCGGTTATAATGTTAACATTTTGTGCTGGGTGAAACAGGCGGCCAATAAAACAGTGAAGCTACTACTCGTATAATACTCGTAAAGCTTTCGCCAAACATCAGTAGACAGTTATAGTTGGCTGCGACCCAACGAGCTTAAATAAAACGAAGTAACTACTTCTAAATATTTTACACGTTTCTTCATATCAAAAGTTAAAACTATTAAATATTTTTATACTGCTCAACTATAACTAAACCCACATAGCCTAAGTCTAAGCGTTTTTTGCGAACTAATTGAAAGTAATAAAGATGCATAATTATATTTGGTAAGAAATATTGTGCTAAACTAAGCGTCTTTTACACGCATTGCAAAATATTTAGATTGAACAAATTTTAATATAAAATCTTATATATACATATAAATAAAATTGAAGTGTCTGTCTGTGATTTCAAAATAACTATGTTTTTTCAAGTGCATATAGTAAGTTACACGATTCTAAGTCCAAAACAACCCTTTTTAACATTTTTGTCTGTCTGTCTGTCTGTCCGTCTGTCTGTATGTCTGTCTTTCTGTTTGTCCGGGGTAATCTCTGGAACGGCTGAACCGATACAAATGAGACTTTCACTGCAAGCTAGAGGACTATATAGCGCTACATATAGGCTACAATTTGACCCGGTAGTTGGCGCTGTTGTCACGATAACAAGTCTTTACTTCTTCTGCTCATCTATACATCTATACATATAAATAAAATTGAAGGGTCTGTCTGTGATTTCAAAATAACTATGATTTTTCAATCGCATATAGTAAGTTACACGATTCTAAGCCCAAAACAACCCTTTTTAACATTTTTGTCTGTCTGTCTGTCTGTCTTTCTGTTTATCCGGGGTAATCTCCGAACGGCTGAACCGATTCAAATGAGACTTTCACTGCAAGGTAGAGGACTTTATAGCGCTACATATAGGCTATAATTTGACCCGGTAGTTGGCGCTGTTGTCACGATAACAAGTCTTTACTTCTTCTGCTCATCTATACATATAAATAAAATTGAAGTGTCTGTCTGTGATTTCAAAATAACTATTATTTTTCAATCGCATATAGTAAGTTACACGATTCTAAGCCCAAAACAACCCTTTTTAACATTTTTGTCTGTGTGTCTGTCTGTCTTTCTGTTTGTTCGGGGTAATCTCCGAACGGCTGAACCGATTCAAATGAGACTTTCACTGCAAGGTAGAGGACTTTATAGCGCTACATATAGGCTATAATTTGACCCGGTAGTTGGCGCTGTTGTCACGATAACAAGTCTTTACTTCTTCTGCTCATCTATACATATAAATAAAATTGAAGTGTCTGTCTGTGATTTCAAAATAACTATTATTTTTCAATCGCATATAGTAAGTTACACGATTCTAAGCCCAAAACAACCCTTTTTAACATTTTTGTCTGTGTGTCTGTCTGTCTTTCTGTTTGTTCGGGGTAATCTCCGAACGGCTGAACCGATTCAAATGAGACTTTCACTGCAAGGTAGAGGACTTTATAGCGCTACATATAGGCTATAATTTGACCCGGTAGTTGGCGCTGTTGTCACGATAACAAGTCTTTACTTCTTCTGCTCATCTATACATATAAATAAAATTGAAGTGTCTGTCTGTGATTTCAAAATAACTATGTTTTTTCAAGTGCATATAGTGAGTTACACGATTCTAAGTCCAAAACAACCCTTTTTAACATTTTTGTCTGTGTGTCTGTCTGTCTTTCTGTTTGTTCGGGGTAATCTCTGGAATGGCTGAACCGATTCAAATGAGACTTTAACTGGAAGATACACGGTTTTATAGCGCTACATATAGGCTACAATTTGACTCGGTAGGTAGCGCTGTTGTTATGTTACTATTTTTTGTATAATTATATATAAAAGCAAAGGGTCAGTCATATTGAAATCTGGAATACCGCCGGCTGTATAAAGATAAGATTTGGCAGAGAACTTTCTAAAACGTTACTTTTTTTCGCGTGCGAAGCCGCGGGTACCAGCTAGTTAAAAATATAAATAAAACAACTAGAGGATGTCCACAGCTTCGTCCGCATTTAATTTTAAATTTAACCGGTTTCCCAAGGAACATACAAATTGCAGCTTCTTGCGGCCAATAGTCTTAGCTGTGTGTAGTCCGTAAGTCCATCAATCGAATTTTTAATGATTCACAGAAGGTTATATATATATATAGGTATACTTTGAAGAACGATTCTTATACTTACTCTTCTATTTTACTATGTTCTAAAGCTTTATTATATTATTAAATGCAATCCTATCAAGGCTATTGTCCTATATATCATAATGAACAAAAACCATCTTTTTCACACATTTTATACTATAACTAGAGAACGCCAGCAGCTACGCCTGCAATTTCTTTTAATTTACCCGTTTTGGCCGGTCCCGTGGGAATTTCGGGAAATCCCTTCTTAGTGCACCCCTACGGTCCCCACGAAACATACATACCAAATTTCAGCTTCCTGCGCCCAATAGTTTCAGCTGTAGCGTGTCTGTCAGTCAGTCAGTAACGCAAGGATTTTATATATTAAGATGTCAACACGCAAAACCTTTTACTAAGATAAATAATAAAGATTAATATCTCCATCAAACAAGATGTATAAGTTTTGTTTGAGGACTTTCGTAAATTGTTATTAATAACAATTTTGATAGACTAAAACTCAATTATTTACTCTTCTAAACTATCAACAAGAAAATTTAATTGTTAGTATTTAAAACAGGATTATTGTAAAATGATAAATAAAATGTAATGGACAAAATATTAAAATTTAAGTTTATAGTAAACATATTTATTTGAGGTTAATTTTTAGTTCGGGGTTGTGGTAAAGTTTGCTAGCTGCGATACGCTCGACCGAGGCCAAGTTGTTTTGTACGCAGGCTCCGAATTCATGTAGAAGTCCTACTCACATCCTCTGCCTGCCCAAGAGAACGAGTCCGTAATAAAGTTTTTCATCATGAAGACATCAAAATAAAATATAAATAGGCTATGAAAAGACTTTTACATTAATATCCATCGTTATAAAAAGCTTCATTCAATAAGTAGACTAATGATCGACATTAAGCGAACTTCAGATACTACTTTTGGCGCTTTTATTCAGTCTAATAAATGTTTTATTCATGTGACTGAACAAAGCTTATTAGAAAAACTTCTACATCGATTGATATTTTTGTGTGAAAAAGATATTTTTAGAAATCACGCAGATTCGTGATTTCTTAAAAGGCTTTGTATCATCTTTGCACTTTATTTTGATATTTAGCTAAATTGTCAAGCCTGTAAGTATAACAATGTGCGTCTAGGATACGTATGTAACTCTTAATAACAGTTACAAACTTATTCCAGACCTTTCATGATATAACGGCTGAGATGACCAATAGTGTTCCTTATATGCCTAAATGGCTCTCAGTGCGTACGCAAGTTCATTCTTACCCGCTACTATACGATGATTGTTGTCTTCTGCAATCAATCTAGGTACACAAAAGACTCACAGACTCGATACTACAACTTATAGATCGGACAAAGTATTTTCTTGTATGGGACTCCAACCCACGACACTCGACGCAGTGTTGGGTGGTGAGGTGACTGCTTAAAACACTACGCCGTTTATCCGTTTAGTCAATGAATGCCTAATCATATGTATGAGTAAGCAATAAATAATTTCACCTTTGCTTACAATGTACTAGTATAGATTAAATAATTCTTATTCCTAATTATAGTTGGTCAAAAACCTGACTATTAAATAAATATCAATAGCTTTTCGGTCGAACGAAACAAACAGTTCTAAGAACTAAGCAAAAAAATCACTTACGATTTAATCATCTAATATTTTTGTACACATAAGACAAGATTTATATGTAATACTTGTGTGTTACTTATAAACTTGTTTAATGCATACTAATCGCCCCTGGGCATCGCAGCTAGAGACCTGGTCGCGGCAATTGGTACAATCAATCTTTCGCTGCGGATCCTGGTTCAGTTTATGGTCCGAAGGTCTTGGAAAGCCGAAATCACCTTCTGCAAAGCACTCATGCTGATGCCCTCATCAGCACGAAACAGCGGGATAAGGATCTTCCTTACATAAGAGCGTTTAATAATTAACAAATTCTCTTCAGGAAATAAATTGGTGTAATTGTTTGTTGTTGTTAGGCGCAGCCGCTTGCAGTAATAAATTATTTTATAACGAGACTGAAGGTGACACTCTCACTGTCAGTCCTCGGAGTTTATTTATCACCTGTGATTACAAATACACGGGTATCCTGAAAACAGTAAATATTAATTATCTTCAGGCTCAAACAATTCTTGCAATTAATAATAAGGCTGAACACTTCTCTTTGTCTATTTGCTTTTCTGTATAGACAGAGTCTATAAATAGTGATCTGCTGATGTTGGTCCGTATAAAGGTTGGGAAAGATTATATGTAAAGCCCTTAGTATCTCCCGGCGACTAAGTAAATGAAGGTCTGCACTATATGACTTCTACTCTAGTAGAAGAAATCTTTTTGTGCACAAATATATTAATGAGGAAGTTACATACCTACTGTAACATACTGTAACCACAACCTTTAGGAACTAAACGTAAAGAAAAGGAATGCGGAAAAAGTAATAGCTAAGCATTTAGTTTAATACTAAACAGCCAATTTAATATATTATGTGCTTCAATTGGTTCTGGTACTTATTTATTTATTTATTTATTCATTAAAGTAGGTACTACCACAAGACACATATTAAAAGTACAATAGTAAAATAATTATGTCTATAACACATGTTCTGATATGCATCACAATAACGTCGTACATAACATTTGCAAACTTCGTAACTTCAGTTTAGATAAAGATAATTTATACATATTATAATAATATATACTTATGTTAATAGTAAATACTATGCGGGCAATACAATACGACCGCCAATAGGTTGCTGGTGAAACAGCTAGATAAAAAGCTGGTCAAACAATATTTGAGATCATAACATGACTCTGCTGGTTCACGGCCTTTTGTGTATACTTATAGAAGTTGTCACCAAATTGCTTTTACGGGTAGCGTGGCGCTACAGGTCTTTCTTCGCATCGACGCGCCATCACATACGACAACTAGGAGTAATCTAGTACACACGCTAGTACCTACATAATTTTTTTTAAAGTATTTACTATGTTTACAAAAATGCAAGAAAGAAACCTCTATTGCCAAAGTTATTGTAAAATATGAGTGTTTTGTTTTGTAAGGCTATAAATGGAAATTAAGATTGTATTATTATTATTAATTAAGTAAAGAATTAAAGAATTAACTTAAAATTAGTTAAATAAATATAACCTGGTTTACAGTTGAATCTTGACTTGGAAACGTGTTGATCCAGCCTATTAGAGCCTGAGACTGATTTACAGCTGAATTGTAAACAGAATAAAGCTATCAAATCGGTGAATAGAAATTTATTCTCATACGTAGATAGATGTTCGTCAAAGAGCTTATTAGCCATGTTGACTCGAGTAACTTACACGTGCCGCTAAATCTGGCAACTTCAACAATTTGTAACAAGCCCCATTGGCTTATCAGGAGTACTTGTTTTGTGTGAAACGTCAATATTGTATGAAACTTCAGTATATTGCCACACATTATATAAAGCCAACAACTTTATATAATGTGTCGCATCGCAATACACTAATCCCATTAAACTTTTGTTTCAGTGTCAAGTTACTTTAACAGTATCTAAACAGCCGCAAAAAAAGTATAACGATCCGAATAGGAACAAATATCGAATTATTATTATTAGCAAATTTATAGAACCTAGTTTAAATTTAAAGAAAAGTATAGAGGCAGCGATAACCTATAGTTTGTGCCACGAGAAGATAGACATTTTGTAAACAAACATTCAGGGCTTCACAGCCTTTTTTCAAACAGTTGTGTTTTAGATTTACTTTTTGAACAGTCTTTTTTTTTTTCAATGCCTAATTATGCCTCTATGTTTTTTAATTTATATTGTTTAATTTTACTCAAATAAAAATATTTTATTTTGTGTTTGAATAGTCGAATGTTCATAAAGAATATTGGCCAAATCGTACCAAAGCGTGTACACATAATATGTTATATATGTACATGAAAAAAAGTAGTTATTTTTTAAAGTTATATAAACACTTAAAAATATCTTATAAAAAAGCCAAGAAATAAAGATATAAATTTTTTTTCATCGTACATTTTGTTGCAATCAGAATGTACCTTATTAACGTTTCATTTCTTATATTTATTTTATCGATTATACTTAAATACATTATTTTAATTTTAAATAGTTAAGTAGCGGTAAAATATTTCACTTAATAAGTAAATATCACAATACTCAAAATCTGTTTGTATTATTTATTTAATAAAATAGAAAACTTAACAAAAGTAAAAATTGCATCAACATTTTGCTAATAAGCGTATAACGAAACGTGATTTGTTATCGATTGCAGACAGTTGCGATCCATTGCGTTTGTTGTGAGATTGTGATACGTTGGTCTTGAGTGAGGCCTGCGTAGGATGCGTCCCAAGGTGCGGATGCAGGGGACAGTTTTGTCTGTCCCTCGCAGTCGGATGCGGTCGTGGGAGGAGAAGCGTGTCGGTGTTGCGTTGCCGCGCGCCCTGTCTCCCCGCGACCAAATGGGGACACACCATCGTTGCGTCGCGGTAGGGCCGCAGAGGAAGAGGAGATGCGGTGTTGCGTTGCCGTCCTCCCTATCCTCTGCGGCCGCTGGGTGTTTTGGCGACGGAGCCCAACACTTTCATCCGCCGCCAAGGGGGTTTCGTTCGGGGCCCGCCTGACCATCTGGCGGGCCAATACCCGTCGGGGGGTAGCGAGGAATGCTTTGGTGAAACCCTACCCTCCGACACATGGGTACATGAGGAGCACGGGTTGGTTTTTAGTCAGTAAGAGTCTGACAGTCCCCTTCGTCCTTCCCCCCCAGGGCGGAGGGACTCCATGAGGATTTTCCAAGCCGAAACCAAAAAAAAAAGGCGTCAGTACCTCAAAACATTAAAAAATCCTGTTGACAGCGCATAATATCGATAGAAACCTGATCCATTGACATATATTTAGTTTCCAATGACACGTACCTATGTACCATTGCGCTCATTGGATTTGACATTATTGGTTTTTGACAGAATTATCGATAAGTCACTTAGTAGAAATTCTTTGTTAACAAAAAATCTATGTTCTCGTGGCACGGACTATAGTTATTTATTATCGCTTCTTAATAAGCGGCAAACGAGCAGACGGATCGCCTGATGGTAAGCAATTACCGCCGCCCATGGACACAAGCAACACCACAGGAGTTACAAGTGCGTTGCCGCCCCTTGGGGTTGGTAAAAGGGATAGGATGAGGAGTGGGATGAGGGAGAAGGAGTAGGGGATAGGGCCTCCGGTACTCTCACTCACCGAACGAAACGCAACAGTTTAGGTACTGTTACTTTACGTCGATTTTCTGTGAGAGGGTAGTACTTCCCCGGTCGAGCCGGCCCATTCATGCTGAAATCAGCAAGGCTCTCATACCTTGAAAATGGTGAAGGGAAATCGTGAAGAAACGCTTTGAATGCTCCATAGCGCTATTAAAAACCTGCAAAATCTGCCAACTCTCACGTCATGACAAAACACTTATGGTAAAATATAGACTTACCCTTCTGTGCTACGCAGTTGGACAGTTTATATTCAGCACTGATGAAGAAAATATTATAACCAAAACAGTGATGTTGTCAAACAACCTTTTAATGTTGTCAATAAAAGTCAACTTCTATACTTCACTGTAATACATACGAACATAACAAAATGCTCTGTAATACGAACGCAATTTGTGCAAGAAAAACAATGACGGGAAGATACTGCGGCCTTGCAATATCCAAGCAAGACGGCAACTGTTTTATTTTCATGATTTAGGACACGATACTATTTCAGCTCAGAAGACACCTGTCTCGCCTTATGGATACCCTGTAACCAATCCTTCACTTAGAAGTTTCCTTAATAAATCCATTGCGCAATCTGAGATAAGCAGATTTGTCAGTTGAATAACCAGTCGTTTTGTAAGACATTGTGCTTGTTTTGAATACTGACTTGCATGGGTGGTCCAGAGATTTTGTAAAAAAATTCAAAATAATACAAAAGTATATTGTGGAAAAAACCAATTAGATGATTAGGGATGCTGTTATTGTTAATCTCGAGAAAACAGTATTCAATAATGCAGTATTAAAGTGATTTAGTAAATCAATCAATAAAAATAAAATAAAATGAGATACGGATCCGGCCTATGCAAAGTATAATAAAATTTGTAACTCAACCTTATAAAAATGTTACCGAATGATTTCTTTTTACACTGGCTTTTTTGCGTACCAACATCAACACTATATCATAACATCGCAAGCGATCCGGTGACTCAAAGCCTAGTTCAATGCACAAAATAGTCCTGTTAATAATAAAAAATAAATAGACACTTAAAAATCATAGAAATAAATACAAAAGAAACAACAGTTTTCCGATAAACCGATAAAGAAAGGAAATAGTCACAACTATAATACTTATCCTTTTCCCTAACTTCGTTCATATAGCAAAAACTTCTGAACGAATTTTGGTCACAATCGCAATTGATTATTGTTATGGACGTACAATATTTTTTTAATACTCTATTTTTGTTATTGTTATTATTATTGTGAAGGCCTAATCAATGTTTGGTAACAGACGACATGCTGGTAAAGATGATAAACATGAAATGTTTCGTATAATTCACCAGAAGATTGCTTGTTTTTAGTAGAGCTACGCTTTCTAATGTTGTACGTTATATTATTTTAGGAATACCTATGTATTGATATTTGGGACATTTTAATAGATTTTAGGAAATATTTTATACTGAGGTAAAAGCTAAAATATTTAACAAAACAGAATTTATGGATGAGTATAATAATATAATAGTTACAATTATTTTATTAGCTCTTGTGAATATTCAACGATGCTACAAACATTTTCCGAGTAATTATTTTTAGTAAAAGTTATCATTATCAAAAAGGATTTTGGGCAAATTCTATAAAAGCGTGTCTGTAAAAAGATTTAATGTAGTGAAAGAATTAAATACATTGAAGAGAGTCACTTGCCGTCTTTAATATCATACAGAAGTGGACACGCTTCAGAGAAATTACATGAAAGGTTCACGTGGCCAGTTTATCTACAAGTGAAGTGAAAGTTTTTAACAACGAGACACGTTTTGCCTTTGTTGCCGCGGCTAACAACTTGTAGAGGAATACAACTGGGAAGAACGTTTATTGTGAGATATATCTAAGAATTCAATGATTTTTAATCACTAAAATGAACTATTTGTATACACTAAAAAAATTATCTTCTGATGGAATCTTAGTGCAATTGTAAAAAAATATTTACATGTTTTAGATTTAATCACGGTTATGAACTGGGCAACAGAGACAGTTATTGAAGATAAAAACTACAATGGTAGAATGACTTAAGATTTAAGGAACCGTTGACATCTGTTATTTTAAAAGGTACTCATTCGAAGTTGGAAGACAAACCAACTGATACAATTGCCTTAAAATAAATAATATCCCAACTAATCTACACAAAACACAAAGAGAGTAAGTTTCGTTTAACAAAGGTCACTTTTGACGAATTCTTTCCCAATATAAGCAATAGGACCACAGCCTAATTAAGTACACATCTGGTGTCAATGATGGATGGAGGAGGACATTCTAGGCAATTGTGCTCAATGATATTATATTTAGATCTAGAGACGATATAAATATACTTATTGTATTCGTGTCTATTTCAAAATTTGTGGTAGAAATGGGAACGAACATACGATAAAAATTAGTTATTATCAACTCACCGGAGTGTAAGTATTTATTTAGTACTAGTGGATGCCACTAGCTACGCCCGAACATTATTTTTTTATATAATCGTTCCTTACCGATCCCGTGGAATATTCAAGAAATCCCTAAATAGTCCACCCCTACGGTCCCCGAGGAACAAACGTGCCAGATTTTAGCTTCTTGCGCCAAAGAGTTTGAGTTATGTGTTGTCCGTCAGTCAGTCAGGAACGCAAGAATTTGATCTATGATTACGTTCAGTTCCCGAAACACAATATGCCCATCTATCTAGAATAACGTAATTAAATTTGACGCATTATAAAATGGCATATACTAATTGAAAAAGGGAGAAGACAGGGATAGCCTAGTGGAGAAACCAACAGACTGCCATGCAGAGGGTATCTAGTTCGAATCCACGGCGCGCGCTAATGTATTTTCGGAATTATGTGCGTATTAAATTATTAATTATCGCTTGTGCCGTGCCTCGGAGAGCACGCTAAGTCGTTATAGGGTGTCACTACCTCTAAATAAAGTGGCACTAGTCTAAACCATGGAATATCGCTATCCTTTGGGTTGCGGAGGTCAGACAGGCAGTCGCTCAGTGGAAAAGCTAATATTCAGCCAAATCCGGTTAGAATAGTAAACGGATCCCAGGTTCAAACTGGGATAACGCTAGGAGGATAATATATTAATTTAAACAAATCATACACATGTATTTCTGTATAAAGTATTTGGAATTGAAACAATAAAATGAATAGATTCTCAACCCCATATTTTTACTACGTGTATTCATGTAGCGACCCTTATGTCTAACAAGAATTAATTTTGTTTTCCCGTCCGCCTGACTGCAGAAATTAAGATTGATATGTAATTGCCTATTTATTACATAAATCTTCCATAACATCTATACCGATTTTATTTCCTCAAATTGAAGTAATTAGAGTGTCCCACATCATAATTTTTATGAAAGCTATTGAAGTCCAAGTCTAGGGGTGTTTAAACTAACTTCTCTCTTAAATGACAGAAGAAACTATTTGTGTACTTTGTGATAATCAGCCCTGACTTCACATGACGTCTTCCAATAACAATTTGGAGAAATCTAAGACATAAGAACACTACACTTTCGTTCTTTCAGATAGATTTAGTTATAATATAACAATTTGAATACTTAGGTATTTCATTATTGACTGCGTTAGAAGAACAATATTAGTGTAAAGTAAAAAATATGCATTTTTTTACAAAATCTCTGGTGGTTTTTACAAATGCAAGTCGTATTCAGAGAAATATGTACCTCAAATAAATGTGGCACAACTGCGAGAGACTTGAAATTTGACGAAAGATACATTTTATTATTCGTTTTGTCACGTTGAAAATGTAGTACGAAAGTGAAACTTAATTTATGTCAAGCCTGTAAAGAGCAGTTTAGGTAAGCTTGCCAACAAGCATCTCATTCATCTATGGTAAGCAGTTATACTGCTGTCTCCTTCTACTTTACCCTCTAGACTGTAAGCAAACTGGCTTCTCAACTGAAATTGCATCAGTGAATCAGCACACCTGCACAAAAATGATTAATTGTATAGTGCAATCAACGTACAATCAATCTACAGATAGTAATCTTAAAGATAATAGCTAAGTCTACGAATACGTGACAATTAGGATAAAATGTCATCAAAAATACGAGAGGTCGCGCTAGATTTGCCAAAGTATTTTATACCGAATGAACTCACTTGTAGCAGTTCCTTAATGTTTACTAATCATCCATATGTGCGTCAGTCACCGCACCTGCGGTGGAGCTAAAAGTTACATAGATCTTAATTACAACTTAAAACAAAAAGTTATTTGAATGAGGCGTAGTATAAAATAAAATAATAGTGATTGAAATTAAATAATGAAATCTTGAGTCAAACCCGCTCATGAAGAGTTCCGTTACTAGGGCGATCCACTTAACGTACTCATTATTTCTACCTAAATAAGAGAGTGTTGTGGGGTAAAAGAAGATGTAGTGAAGAGCATCGAGAAAGGCTTCTTGAGATGGTTTGGGCACATGGAGAGGATGGATGACGAAAGATTTACAAAGAAGATATATAAGGCAAGTGTGAATAGACGAAGGGGAAGACCTAGGCAGACGTTCTCTGACCAGATTGGAGATATCCTAAGAAAAGACAGATCAGAAGTACCCTAAACAGAAGAGCATGCATGAGAAACTTGATAGGAGTGAATAAAGTAAGAGAGGTATCGATGGATGGTAGGATCGTTGCAAAAGGCGTTCCGTAGTCTCTGCTTACCCCTTCGGGAAACAGGCGTGAGGCTATGTATGAATGTAACTCAATGTTCTTATTACGCATACATGCACAGAGACAAGCCTGCCAAATTGCATTTGTATATGAAATAACTTTACTTAATCTATATTAAAATTTCGTCAAGGGGTACGGTAGACTCGATCGAAACATTACCTGAATAATCAAACATAAAAAAAAGATTTCAAGTCGACAACATATATCCGCAAAATTCGGACTGTCTACTATGTTGTTAAATTCTAATAGTTCTGACTGACAAATCGCAGTCGCCATATTGGCCACTGTAGCGAAACGTCAATGTCACCGGATAACATGTTGAGTGCTAGCATGTAGTTTGTATGTGTAAATAATTCTTGCGGTTATATTTCTTATTGGTTTAAACCAAGGTTTAAACAGTTAAAACGACAATTATTATTGAAGTATCCATCTATTACAGGAGATTTGTGTTACTCCGAATTAACGCGAGCGAAGCCGCGGGCAAAAGCTCGTTATTTTATAATATCGTTAAAATGTTATTTAAAATGTTACTTTAGGGCAAATCAAGTAAATTGATGGACTAAGTAGTCAGATTTACATTAGTAAGCCTGTAAATGATAATATTATAACGTATGCCTAAAGGCGGGGCTACACGGGGGCTTACGCGTCTGTTGAAAATTAACCTAAGTAAGTCAAGTAATCAATCTGAAATGTAAGTTTAGCAATACGGATGTGCTACCTCAAGCGAGACAGAGATTTGAAACATAGATGTTGAATGTACACATCAAAAGCTTTACCTACAACAGATGCGGCCAAGATCTATGATAATATATATATAATATATATAGATCTATGATACATAAATAAATGTGAGAATTTGTGAGACTGGATAGCTCTATCGGGATAGTTCGTTTCTCTTTCGCGCAACAACTGAAAGGATTTTGATTAAACTACTACTAAGCAGTAGCACAGCTTAGACATCAGAATCGCATATGGCCTAACTTCTAAACCTATACTATCATAACATAAAAGTAAAAAACATAATTCTGTTATAGTGGTTAAACCAGAGTTATTTGTAATGTCTTCATCTGAAATTAAAGGGTCATTTCATATTACGAGCACTTTACACAAAATTATAAGTTTCTATTATATGTGTTAGAAATGATTTCATTTCTCTATTTAATCGTGAACAAGTTCTTTTAACTGGCAGTCAGTTGAGTGAACTCGAGTGGAAAATGTGAATACATATTTTACCTTCGTCCTTCTTAACAAAATAATGTTTTTCTAGTATCGCTATTTTTATGAAACACATGGGTTTTCTTTATCCTTACTTTTAATACGTTCACTGAGCAGCCATGCCACAGCTGAATGGAGTTACTTTGCTTTGATTCTGAACAGAAGAAGGCACTATAGTAAATTGATTGACTTGATTTTAATTGTAAAGACGGTTGACGGTTTTATTGTAAAGATGCTTGAATTTTATAACGAGTCCTTGAAGTCGCCCTCTGACTCAAAAGTCTGTTGTTTATGTTATACCTTTAGGTCACAAAAAAGGCATCTTCTTTTTTATTTAAGAGCTTAACTCTTGCCGGTGGAGCAATTGCCAAGTTCTTCGGTTTCTTGCCTTTTCTTTGACATTAATGTTTATGTGGTTTTGAAATTAATGTGTATGTGGTAGAATATTATTATATTATTATTATTGTTATATATTTTGCTAACTTTTTCTTATGTCTGTTTCATATAATTTCGTCTAGAACGCCCTCTTCATCTTCTTTCTCCGATTTTACCCTCTAAGATTATTCTAAAAAAAAATTCGTACTTTATCAAGTGGCCAATTATCTTTCCTCTCTAGTTTTCTATTGTTCTTAGTAACTGCCTTTCTTTAAAAAAAATAATATTGGTGCCAATTTTCCACCCTTCGGTATAATATTTTTGGTGCTAAATCTCTGGAATGCTGGGACGAGCAAACACATGAGTTATCGTTCAAAATCCTAAAAATGAATAACACTAAATACGATTCATTACAAACCTTTAATTAGCGAATTCAAACGAATCAATTCATCTTAATGTCACTTGCCATTAGTCGTCAAAACACGCCTTTTCATAAACTAAATATAGATCGATTTATTTGAACAAAATGCCGAGACAATAAATTCTCGTAGCAGTTTAGTAGTAACTAGTAACTACTAAACCTTTACTGATCAGATGTACTAGACTAAGTACCAATTTCTTAATATAATGTTGGGAACCTTATTGAGTGTATATGAATCATTTCTTGGCTATCGAAAACGAGAAAAATTGCACTAATTGTAGCAATTTCCCACAGAGAAGTTGCAATTTTCAACACTTGATATTATAAAAAATTAGTCATTCAATTTTATAGGTATTTTCGAGCAGATTTGTCATTACTTGATCTTAAAGTTATGCCCGCCGTAAAGTATTTTATTGATTTTAATAAACGGTCATACTTTACTCGATATTTAAATTGATAAAATATTACTTTTCTAACATTTGATGTACATATCAATCATATCAAGAACTCAATTTTATAAAATTGTAATTTTAATTACCTTGAATACTTAATTTTTACTAACACCAAAGAAGGCACCTACAGCTTGACATTAGGTAAGTGTAAAGAATCACTATCAAGAGCTTTGCAAGTGACAGTATGTTTACGAATTTTTTTTACTCGATAGAAAATTGAACAAAGATTTAAAATCTCCAATCATGACACATATTTATTTTGAGTTTCTATCTCTATTCAAAACATGCTCGGACTACAAGTTCTACATTAGAAGTCACTGCGGTGACCTCCACTTCCTTCAGGAGCGGGGTCACGCCAATTTATCATACTGTGTATGTTATGTGACATCCAAAACGTACAACATATTAGATTGTATTTGTAAAGTTGATTGCAAAACTAACGTTTTATCTGCAAGTTTTTAATCATAATTAATATTAGGTTCGTTACAGATAAGTTTTAATGAATCTTCCGTTTGAATTAGAATAGCGTAAATCAAAACCTCCCTAACATATAGTTAACGTCATTTAACTCATTCACATCTACAGCCAGAGGCGTTTAGCTAACTTTCAAATCAGTCTAAAGTCAGGCAACGTCGGAAGTTTCCTTTGGGCATCGAGCCCAAATCAAAACCCGTCATGGCCCGACCCTTCAGAATTAAACCCTAACGAGCCAAATTATATTGAAGTGTACCTTAAACTTGAGCCACAAAATACATACGTACCTAATTAGAAAGCATATTACGTAACTCTTACTAAAAATCATAACAAGTCCTTACAAGAGTTCTGGGTACAACCCAACGTTAGTATAATTATATTATGTTTATAATACTATGGAACTGGAACAATTCGCCTACGGTCAACTGATCTGTATTAGGTATAATACTGATAAATTACACACAGAACAAGTCATCGTGCTTATCACAAAAAGGTTTCCCCGAGTGGGAATCGAATCGTACCCGCATCCTTTAGTTTAATCTCTAACCGCTAAGCCAACATGTAGGTAATTTTTTTTAATGAAATTTCAAAATTGCATGCGAAGCAGTAGTAGCAGGCCTCCTTCACTCGGCCGTACCTACAGCGATAAGTGCCTACACTTTGGCGCGGCTTCCACGCCGCGTCGTCACCGCTCGCGCGCAGGGCTAGCTAATAACGTGAATTTTAATAGTGAACAACAAAAATGTTCACATCACAAGTCTGGTGCGAAGTATTGCTCATTTAACGGATGTGTGTCGGAAGCAACTTGAAATTTTGATTTTATTTATTTTACGAGAGCAACTTGAAAATTGTACTTTTTATTTGTTGAGATATCTCAACGATTATGGTGTCAAATTAAAGGTCTAGTTCAAAAACTATTTTATCTGTTTGAGTCATGTAAATCGGTCTACGCGTTTAGGAAATAACTAAGAATTAGTATAGTGAAAATGTAAACCACCAGAATTTTTGTGGTTTTCGTTCTACGAGCTCAAATAGTGAGATAGGATACTTATAGTATAAATATTTATTATTAGGTACGTGGTCAAGTAGGTAGATAGACGATGAATAAATATTATAGTAGCAGCGGCAAGTCGACAACCCTAGCGCACCGCTCCGCGCCAGACAGCGACAGCGTTATGTGTTAGAAAAGAGCGGGAACAGTTAGGTCAATATCGCGTTAGGTACTGAATGCTCATGCGAGCTGAATTGCACTTTCTTGCTTAGTAGCAAGAGTCGCCATTTATTTAAATTGGTTTGCGAATTGGTGCTTCTGTTCGTAAGAACTATCTATTCTGTGGTAGTAGGTACATTTAATATTTCACATAATTAATATTATTAATAATTCAGTGTTATAACGTTTCCAATATACGAGGGTCAAACTGAAAGTTCTTAGAACTGGCCACTTATAAACAATATAATAAAAAAAATATTCTAAAATTTGAAAATAGAACTCTTTGCCAATATTACTGAGTATATATTTCATTCATTTGTCATTTGTTTTACGATTTGGCGGCAAATTGAAAATTGTCTGTGTCACGTCAACATGAATTTAACACGAGAAAATTTTCGTGCAATGATTTTTTATGACTTTCGATGTCATTTAAGTCAACAAGAAAGTTATGATAGACTACGATTGGCCTTTCACGATGAAGCCCCATCTCGTGCGACTGTTTACAACTGGTTTAATGAGTTTAAACGTGGTCGCACTAATCTCACTGATGATGTACGTGAGGGACGGCCTTCTACGGCGACGACTGAAAATAACATCTGTGTTGTGCGGCGTATGATAGAGACTGACAAAAGAGTGACCTATCAGCAGATTCGGACAAGCTTAGGCATCGGTATGAGTCAAGTGCACAAAATCCTCCACGAACATTTAGCGGTCAGGAAGCTTTGCGCCCGGTGGATACCTCATAATTTGACTGAGGCTCAAAAACTCCATCGTGTGGATTGGTGCCGTAAAATGATTGAAAGATTTAACGGAGGTGACTCAAATGCTGTGTTCGACATACTAACAGGTGACGAAAGCTGGATTTACTGTTATGATCCTGAAACCAAAAGACAATCTGCTCAGTGGGTGTTTCCTTTCGAGGAGTTGCAAACTAAAGTGAAGAGAGATCGAAGTGCGGGAAAAAAAATAGTGGCCTCGTTCTTTGGAAGGATAGGTCATTTCGCAACAATTGTGTTAGAGGATGAAAAAACAGTTTCTGCAGAATGGTACACTACCAATTGTTTGCCACTTGTCTTGGAAAAAGTTCGAGAGAAACGACCTCGCAGTAGGATCCTCCTTCACCACGACAACGCCTCGTCGCACACCGCCAAGCGAACGATCGACTATTTGGCGACATCAAACGTTGAATTACTGGGTCACCCGCCGTATAGCCCCGACCTCGCGCCTTGTGATTTTTATTTATTTCCAAAAATTAAAGAAAAACTTAAAGGAAAGCGGTTTATGAATGCTGAAGAAGCGGTGGCTGCGTATCGCGATGCCATTGAAGAGACCCCTAAGGACGAGTGGGCAAAGTGCTTTTCCCAGTGGTTCCATCGCATGCAGCGGTGTATTGACGTCAATGGACAATATTTTGAAAAGATATAATAAAACTAATAACTGGCTAATGTAATCAGTTTTTGATTTTCTAAGAACTTTCAGTTTGACCCTCGTATCATAATTATGAAATGAAATTAAAACTTTGACAGTAACATCCAAATGTAAATCCAATAAATGATGGAAGTGATTAATATTTTGTGAAACGTTGGCGGCTCTTTTCGTGTAATATTCCTACAATGGAATTGGCCCGTGCCGATGAACACGTCATTAAAATTCAGTAATCAAATGAACTGACCATCCATTTTAACTGTTGTCCGATTTGACTGCTCAGCTGTATTCGGACACGGAAAGTACATTGCCCAGGCTTATAACCAGTTGCTCGGTAAGTTAGAGGGCTTGGTACTTCTTTTAATACTTATTATTATTGGTGATGAGAGTAGGTACTGCCTGATCGATCTCGAAAATTCATGCCAAAACTAACATTGTTCTTACACTTTAAACAGTTCTTTAGTGTAAACGACTACGGTAAGGGGTGCGGTACCTTGACATCCTAAAATTCACTTAATTTAATAATCAATACATTGAATATAAGAGTATCATATTCTTTTTAATATCAACTAAAGTAATTTTGAAAATTTTTGAAAGAAAATAAATTATTAAATTTACTTTACAGTAAACTAAAATGCAACTTTTTTTAACTTGAATAAAGTTCAGCAGATATTAATTTCCCCCCTCGTGAATCTCCACCTTGTCGTGGTGGGGGAGCTCAGTAACCGTGGGTTTCAGGTACACCCACGGTGAAGCTAAGCGGGATCCCGGGAGGGGAAGCTCCACGTGGGCTTGGGTGAGGCCTGCGTAGGATGCGTCCCAAGGTGCGGGTGCAGGGGACAGTTCTGTCTGACCCTCGCAGTTGGGTGCGATCGCGGGAGGAGAGGCGTGCCGGTGTTGCGTTACCGCGCGCCCTATCTCCCGCAACCAAATGGGGGCGCACCATCGTTGCGTCGCGGTGGGCCGCAGAGGAAGAGGAGATGCGGTATTGCGTTGCCGTCCTCCCTATCCTCTGCGGCCGCTGGGCGGCAGAGCCCAACACCTTCATCCGCCGCCAAGGGGGTTTTGTTCGGGGCCCGCCTGACCATGTGGCGGGTCAATACCCGTCATTTATTAAAGTCATTTATATGCCGAGTAGAACGTTGAAAATGCGACGATGTATGCAATATACATAACAATATAAGGTACGCCGAAGGTCGCGGGTTCGCTTCCCGCACAAGTAAAACGGCGACTAATGTAATCATTCATTACATTAGTCGCCGTTGCGTACAGACGTGTGCTCTATAACAATAATATAAATTTACGTTGGCCTAGATCTATTGCGTTTTTTGATGTGGTAGGCGCTTTGTCATTACGATAAAGCAGTTTGTTTACATAATGAACAGTTACAAATAAAATACAAGTAACTTCATCAACATGGATAGTCCCTTTAGTAGGAGTGATAGAACACTCCGCTCTCCACCACCGACCCCGGCACCGAAGACCTCTCAACATCAGAGACAAGACCATGAAGAGAGAAGAGAAATGATCTCAACACCGGAGTTACAGAACTGGTTAGGAACTATTGAGCAGAGTCTTAATGAAGTTTGTGCTATCGCCTCTGAAGGTAAGCTTAACACCGAGCAAAAGTTGAAGATCAATACCAACTGCCGCAATGTTGAACAGGGTGTGTACAGAATGATAATTCAATACCAGTCATTGAAGCTAAAAGCGTTGCAAAACCACCAAGCCCTTTCAGCTTTGACAGAAAAGCAAGACCTTATGGAGGAGTTAGCCCAGATAAAGCAGACCATCCAGGATTCGAGCGCCAAACAAGGTCCAGCCAGTACATCGTTTGCAGATATGGTGAAAAAGGGAGCCAACAGCTATATTCGTCCAAATAGTCTAAGCTCGGTAGCTATTTACCCTAGTGATACTTCAAAAAGAAGCGAGGACACAAAAAGTATGGTTCAGAAAATCATAAGGCCTGATGAAATGAAACTACAAGTTCGCGGTGTCCGAAAGACCAGGAATGGAGGTGTAATAATAAGCACGGAAACAAAAACTGATATAGAAAAATTGAAGCAATCAGTCCAACTCGCTGCATCAGGCTTAAAGATCGTTGAACCATACAAGCGTAAACCGCGCATTATTATAATAGGAGTCCCGACAGCAATGCGCGAAAATGAGGTCTTTAAATGTATTTTTGAGCAGAACATCGCTGATAAGTTACCAGGTATGACACAGGATACATTTTTGTCTAATATCAAACTGAGCCACAAATCGGGCAAGAGAGACTCTGAATTCTGCAATCTTATATTAGAGGTAACAGCCGTAATCCGTAAAGCCCTGATCACACAGAATAGAATATTCATCAACTGGACCTCCTGTCCGGTAAGGGACTTCACACTTGTGACCAGGTGCTATAAATGTCAGCAGTACGGTCATGCGGCTAAGACTTGCAAGAATGCGACCTCTACATGCGGACATTGTGCTGAAGAAGGACATTCGATCCAGGACTGCAATAAAAAATCACAAGCACCTAAATGTGCAACGTGCCTGCGCTTCAACAAACAGAGCAATCACTCTACGGGTGACGTCGACTGCCCGGCTAGAAAGGCTGCCGAAATCAGGTATATTAATACCATAGACTACGAAGGCGCCTAGGAGCGCCGCAACATAGCTTTACAACATTATTATATATGTGATTTAATCATCCTACGTAATTAATTTGCTTTTAATATTCATCTTTCTATTCAGTCATAATAGTTATTTTATGTACTTAACATCATTCCATTAGCATAGTGACCTACTAACACTGTAATAGGTATTGTGAATACACTTAGTTTTATAAAATGCATACATAGATGTTATAAACGTAATTAATAATTATATTGCTAAATCCAATAACATTGACACTAGGTATTAGCAATTCCGCCGACTTGCTTCTTTCATAAAATGATTAGCAAGCGATTATAATGATCAATTTTATTGTTTATATATAAATTAGAAACTAAGCTTATTACTTACTTAGAAGCTAAGCTTATATCTTACCTTAATTTAATTATATTGTTTACTTTTGAATACTGTACTAATATTGCATCTCTTTAATATACTTACCTACCTATAAATAATTTTGAAAGAGAGACCCAATCTCCTGTGATACAGTTTTCTAACTAGTACAGGAGACTGGTGTTCTTCCCAATCAATAGGAAAACTGTAGACTTAAGTTTAATTATGTATGAGTATATTTTTTGTACCCTTGTGTTTTTCTGATAAATAAAAATTATTATAAAAATCTGTTTGCATAAACATGGATGTATGTCTTGGTCTGGGTGTTTCTATGTATAATATGTGTGTATTTACAAAAAAAGTATATATGTATGTTTATCCATTATCTAGTACCCATAACACAAGCTCTGCTTAGCTTGGGCCTAGATGGTGATGTGTGTATGTGGTAGAATATTATTATTTATTATTAATATACATTAGTGCGTATACTTTCCTTAGGTATAACTACAGCGAGAGTTAAGTGATGTTTGTTACAAAAACATTAAGCTATAGGTACTTCTAATAATGGTAGCTTGTCTTCAATTCAGTTTGTTTTTAGGCAGTGATGAGCTTGAATGAAAAATTAAATAAGAGCAGATAAGAGAAGACAAATTAGAAAATATATGAAGTCCAATTTTAAAACACATTTAAAACCTCTTTTAGAACAGAAACGTCCTGAACCTACATTAAGAACATTAGATACGGACACAAAGTACTTTGTGGTAACTCAGCCTCACTGTATCTACAAAAGGCCGACATTTGAGCCTAGAATATTTTTAGAAAACTACTACTGGGAAGGGTTTGAACGGTTTATTGCTAGGCAGACATACTGACTAGTTAGACTTATTGGGTATTATACTCAGTACAAATAAGTTTTAATTAGAGCCTGGTTTGGAGTTTAAATTGCGTGTCTACTTTAATAGACTTTATGAAAATAATCGCTGATAATCGCTAAATAAATCGTTGTTCTTTGGCCTTGTGTGTATTTGCAACAGCGAAAAATGTTGTTACAATAAAACGTATTTTACCATAATATTATGTGTATATATTTAATACGTAGTGTAAATTACACTAATTCTATAAATCGAAGTAGATACGTACGATTTTTATAATTATGTAAATACATTTGTGTTTACGCTTTGAAAATACTTGAAACTTTTCGCTCATACGTTCTCAGTCTTTTTTTTATATTAGTGGTGATGGTTATTTCTTGGATGCAGCACATTGTACTTATACCCTACTATAATTAAAAAATACCTTTAGCAGCGTGGAAATGGAAATTGTATGAATAGACAGATCTAATCTTGCACACATCAACACTAATGTACATTACTGATCGCATAGATGACAAAATCAAAATAAAACATTTGCTGCGGACGCTTTACTGAGATAAGATAACGAGATTTAGTATTCCTTTTTTGAAATTTAGTGTTCGTGTCGGGTTATCAGCTTTTTTTATATTAGCGCTTAAGATTTATTTACAATCTGAGGTTCTTACGATGACTACATTATAGAAAAGAAATTACAATCTATTTTCAGTCACGACCAATGCCTAAATATTTCTTGCAACAGATAGACAAATAGACAGGGCAAGACTTTCTGAGGTACAAAGTCTTAAAGATAAATTATATTACAAATATCGTAACTTCTTCAATAATATGTCTCATAAAGTTGTCATAATTTAATTTTCTAAGTGACATGCACTTATAAATGGTTCAATCCATTAGGCATGTGGCTGAAATTTGGATGTTAAATTGAATTATGAATGGACAGCTTTATACTATCATCTCAATATTGCATTTGTGATTGCGCATTAAGTTTGATAGGTTTTTTCGGTGCGTCGTCAAAAGTGAAGAAAATAGTTATAGCTTTTTACAGTTTTCTTTGTTGTTAATGAATATTCTGAGAATGTAATTCTTTATGCTATTATTTTGATAGGGACAACACATATACGTTTGGTCGATTGGTTATGGCAGTGCTCTCACAATCTTGACTAGATTACTGCTCTTCTTTTCATAATCTTTAGTTACAGAGATTAAAAAGAATAAGACTTAAGACCGATGGCAAAAAGTAACGGTACCTTGCATTTGCAAATAGCACTTATTGCCACTGCCTACTGCATACTATATATATCCATTAATAGTAGTTTAGTCGGGTTGTTGCGCTAGTATGTGCACTGGGAAATGGCCATAAAATTCAGTTATCAGGTTTAATAGCCGAGTTTGAAATGTTTACATTATCGCGCTGCCATACTTTATACATAATTATGTAAATAATAATATATTGTTCACAGCCAGACTTGGTTGTAATAGGTTGACAAATTCAAGCAATATTTGCATCGGTTGGCTACTTGGTTGGGTTGCCGCGTGTGGCATTTATATCGGAAGGCACGTAAAGCTGTCGGTCCCGGTTCTTGCTTCAGTAAAAGAATCGTTAGGCCATTTCAGAGACCATTGGATGGTCTGAAAACTCCGACCGAGAGATTTTAACCAATTATAGGTACCTACGACTCAACTTGTCGGTTCAAAAACGGCATTTGATAAATCAAAAGTGCAACTCAGCTTTTAGCCTCACTATATCATCCTGAAATTTTACTAGCATGTTCTGTGCTTGATTTGATTTTACAAGATGAACTTCGTAAGAAAAACTTGCTAGCACAGCTATTTCTTCTTTTCATCATATAAAGATAACCGGCGTTCGAGAAATGAAAATAATATTCGTGAGCACTAACTCAGTTCTTGTATAGGTCTGTAGAGTAGTCGACGATATAATTTGGTAACTTATGTTAACAGGGTACGTGCAAATTGTTTGTGAAGACGTTGTCGATGGGCCGAATATGTCACGATCTAGCCACAACGACAGTTCACATAAGTTATGTATGTGTAAAAGACGAGTCATATTCTTAAGTGGATTGAAGATGGGTACTGGGACTACTGGGTATTATGTCTGTGAATGGAACTACAAGATACCTGTTATAGGCACATAAAGTAACTATCATTATACATGAAAATTTAACAGAAAGATATCTGAAAAGGGAAATATCTTAAAAAATGTACACCAATAGCTTTCAGAACCTTCTTAACTTTTTATATTATTTCGCATTATCTTTGATTTACACTGGAAATGAACATGATCCTTCTTTATTTATCTTAGTTAAAACCCGGGGTCCGCTTACTAGTCTAACCTTATTTGACTCAATATTGACTTTTCCACAGAGTTGACCTCTGCATCCCAAAGTGATAAGGATATGATCACTAGGTTTTAGACTAGTTTCAGTGTGTTCAGCGGTACTGGCTCTCTATAAGGAGTGGCATAGATCTTCATGCCAGCTGGGATCGATGGCTTAACGTGTTCACTAAGCCTCGGGACAAGTGATAATAAACAATTCAATACGCACATAACGTCTAAAAGTCAGTGGTGTACTTATGGCACGACACTGGCAATGAACAAAACTTTGATATCAACTCTCTATTCACTAATATATATTATGATAATTTACGATAAAGTAATATATGATAAAGGTTGACTAGGAGATAATGCCAATGGCATTAAGTGCGCCTTTATACTATTGTGTATATAAAGACTTAATAAATAAATAAATAAAAATAATTCATTCAAGATTTTTAGTAATTATTTACTATAAAATATCCTCACTGTAATGTGCTGTGCAAATGCCTCACCTTCATCAAAACTGTCAATTCACCTTAGAGTATAAAACACTCAATACATCATAAACCAGAGTGAAGTCGGCTGACGTCAATTCGTCGAAAGCACTTTGTTTCCCGGCCCTCATTAAGTCGGACCACTAATTGAATTTGTCACTGTATATTCAGCAGGTCGTCAAGGCAGATTAACAAGATATCTGCTGAAAAAAACACTGTTATCACGTACATGTAAAGGGTAAATGCAAAAAATGGGTACGAAATCAACTTTTCTGAAAGGAATTGTAGTATATACAGATAATTTTATTTCGTAACAAGGATCTACCTAACTTTTATTTACCTAACTTTTTTGATGTTTATATTATAAGTCAGAATAAAAATGAAAGCTGAGGCGAATCCAAATCACATGTCGTCTTTTTCTGACGTCACAACGTATTTGAACATAAACTGTGATAAGACCCATTTCCACGAGTTATAGGCAACCATGAAAAAGGGACTGTCGAATACACAGGGTGACAGTTGATTTATAAATTGGTAAGATACGAATAACTCGTGCCAGAAAATTATTGTACTTTTATATGTTTGGTTTAAATAACTTGCATTGCAACTGGAAGAACGTGAAGTCGTCTCTTCGCTTTCACAACGTGAACATACAGAGAGGGAAGATTTTATAGGCATGAAAGAGCGAGATAGTCCTCGAGCCTAATAGTTTGCTCTTCATGTATGAAACTGAACATTCAGTAAACGCTTTATTTGATTACCTACAATACCTTCGCAATTCAAGTAGGGCCTTGAATTGCGAATATTACCTTCCCATGTGTTAGTTAATATTGTGATAAGTGGACAATATTCTGTCATATAGACTACTGGATTTAACATGATTGTCACTAAGGAAATCTGCCTGGATGTGATTAAGTTATAGTAAAAAGTGTAAGAATAATATTTTGCGTCGGGAATACGGATTGGAGGAAATAACAAGTTAATCCCATAACAAACAATACTTGTAAAAAATCCAAGTCTCAGTTCTCCTACCGTAAAAAGTTGTGAGATCCATGTAATACCAAGTCAGGTAATTAAAAATCTTTAATGTTATAAATAAATATGTAGATTAACTTGGCCATCGCATGAAAACACAGTATATCTCATAAGTAATACTATGTAAATAAATTACATTGCTAAGTGCGATTGCCAAGTCAATCTATTTATTTAAAACATTCAAGATTTTTAATTAACTGACTTGGTATTACATGGATCTCACAACTTTTTACGGTAGGAGAATTGATTTGCGAGACTTGGTTTTTGACAAGTATTGTTTTTTATGGGATCTCATTTCTTTTTGTAGATAGTTCTACTTTGTTCCTTTCCGGTACCTTCTACTTCTTATACACCAACAAATAACAAATTTTCTTAAAGCCCTAACTACAAATGTAATTTTGTTATCCTATATATTTATATGGGAATACAAAATTATTTATACAGTTGATGTAGGTATCTCGAAAACTGGACCGAAAATGAAATTTTGAAGCTTCCATGTCTGCTAGAAGTGCCTTAGACTTTTGATGATCGGTCAGTCAGTGAGTGACAAAATCATCATCATCATCATGTCCTCCACACCGTGTCCGGTGACGGCGACTCCTAAATGTTCAATTGGTCATTGTGATGGGCTCTAATATGGCTCGCAAAGCCGAACTTTGATTTAAAGACACGATCGCCAGGCACACAATACAGCTGGCCAGATGCATTGTAAGTGTAAGTATAGGAGGGCTTTGGTCGAGTCTTTGACAAAATACAGAAACTTTGACTCGTTATAATTCTTAAACTACTGGTTCAAATTGAAAGAAATTTGAAATACACCATGCTTATACAATTCCTGCTTGGTTAATAAAAAAGACTTCTAGTTTTATCCACTACGAAGTTAAGGGGGTCGAAAATGGCCTGAACTGCTTCGAGAAAAGGATAGTACGCCCGTGCCGCTTTTTTGTTCATCTTGGCGGGGCCACTGCCATGCCCCCAGACATTACGGTAAACTTAGGTAAATGTCCGGCATTTCCAAGTAAGTATATACAAGTTATCACAGAGTATTCGAATAACTCGTTATGATTGTGGAAAATATGTAAACTTCGAAATACGAGTGAGAGTCTTCCATGGTGAAGTCTAACAGTCTTTAATGGTAAATGGGTTTTTAGCGGATAACATTATAATATTTTCTTCGTTTTTGTGAATTTACAAAGTTCTGGTCGAAAACAAAAAATTATATTTTGTCGACGGCTGGCTAATTATATATTGATACGTAAGTTATTATTACGATACATACGAAATAATATAATATAAGTAATAAAATAAATAAAATTGGAGAAGCACGACGACGACGGGATGTTCAGATCTTTTTACAAACCATAAAATAAATAAATTACTTAAAAATTAGTTGAGTAGTGAAAAATAAAAAACAACCAAGTTCTGTATTTAAATATGGTACATTATTGTTATAAATTTTACCAACGTTCGTTGATAAGTAATACAGATATTTTTGTTGGAATATCATTTTAAGAGGTTAGTTTACTATTTTTTTGTACCGAGAAAACTTTTCAAAAACGTGTTTTGAATACAACAAGGTTCTCAGAAATATGTTCAAGATTAACAGATATTTTTCCGCCGTCACAAAGTTTATAGATTTAGCAAAAAAATTGTTTGAGACAAGCCTTTTTTTGCCATTAGGCTGTTGTCAGCGTCTTAATAGTCAGAATCTGATTAAATACACACACACACACATTGACACAATTGCTGTAGTGCTTTGATGTGTATGTATATAATATTGTGCTTTTAATACACACATATCAACAGGTTATTTTAATACGCGATAAAGTAGACAGAGAGTTATCTTTTTATAGGGAATACTAGCAGTGCCCGCAGCTTCGCCCGCGCAATTATTATAAGTAATCATGAAAACTATCATACAATATGTAATTTAAACCGCCATCTTTGATTTCCCATCCGCCATCTTTGATCACGAAATAGATGTTGGATTTGGATTCCCCACCCCTTTAAATATTGGAGACGATACCCATATTGATTTTAAAAAAAAATCCGATCCGCCATCTTTGATCACGAAATAGATGGTGTTTTTGAATTCCCCATTCCTTAAAATATCGGAGACGATACCCATATCGACTTTAAAAAAAATCCCGTCCGCTATCTTTGATTTCCTATCCGCCATCTTTGATCACGAAATAGATGTTGTATTTGGATTCACCATCCCTTAAATCATCAGAGACGATACCCATATTGATTTTTAAAATTTTTCCCATCCGCCATCTTTGATTGCCCATCCGCCATCTTGAATCACGAAACAGATGTTGTATTTGGATTCCCCATCCCTTTTAACATCGCAGACGATATCAATATTGATTTTTTTAAATTTTCTTATCCACCATCTTTGATTTCCCATCCGCCATCTTTGATCACGAAATAGATGTTGTATTTTGATTCTCCACCCCATCAAAAACCAAGGCGATACCCCTAATGAATGTCATTAAGTCATTATGTACGTACATACAAACTTAGACTCACGCCTGTTTCCCGGATGGGTAGGCAGAGACTACGGAACGCCACTTGCAACGATCCTGACATATCTCTCTTGCTTCATTCACTCCCATCAGATTCCTCATGCATGCTCTTCTGTTCAGGGTACTTCTCATGATCATCTACCCATATTCTTAAAATTTTCTCATCCGCCATCTTGGATCACTAAATAAATTTCATATTATTAATCAGCGTCCCGAAAATCTCGAAAACGATACCCATATACATTGTATCCTATTCGTTTAGCCTTTTTTCGCCTTTGACCCAACCCTCCCCTTCTCGTTTAACCATTTTATTATTTTTGTCTGGCCCCTAAAAGTTGTGGCGTAATTTTATATAGCCTTTCGGAATAATTGGGCTATGATAGGCAATAACAATTTTTAAAATCCGACTGCTAGTTCCTGTGATTAGCCGACATTATCTTTTAGCCTTTTTAGCCTTTTGCCCAGCCCCAAAGGGTCAAAGCGTAATGTTATATAGCCTATAGCCTTCCGAAATAACTGGGCTATCCTATACAAAAAGATTTTTTCAGGTCCGACCGGTAGTTCCTGAGTAGCGCGTTCAAACAAACAAACAAACTCTTTCGCTTTATTATATTAGTATAGATATTTTAATATTTTTTTTATATTAATATGACGACTGTGATTTGTCCGATTTGTCTGTCAGAATCATTAGAATTTAACAAAATACTCGACAATCCGAATTTTGCGGATATATGTTGTCGACTCGGTATCTTTATTTTTTTATGTTTTATTATTCAGGTAAGGTTTCGATGTACTCCTTGACGAAATTATTAATATAAGATTTGACACTGCGATAGCAGCGCAGTCCGTCGGTTCCAAAGTGAAACATTCCAAAATCCACAACTACTTACAAATTAAAAATTAAGTAAAAAAACATTTTCCAGTGGACTAAATTGTGAATCTAAACCATTCTCAAGTCCCCTTGAACACACACAAAAAAATTCATGAAGATCGGTCCAGTTATTTAGGAGGAGTTCAGTGACATACACACGCACACAAGAAATATATATATTAAGATTAGCTGACCCAGCGAACTCCGTATCGCCTTTTTAGGAGTTTTTATTTAATTCCCTTTTTCCAAGCCCCTTTTCCAAAGTTACCATTGACTTAGCGCTTAATCTCTTATCATTTCAGAGTCTAAAAATGATGAACAAACAAACATAGATTTTTATATAATATTGAATTCCCCATTCCTTAAAATATCGGAGACGATACCGATATCAACTTTAAAAAAAAATCCCGTCCGCCATCTTTGATTTCCTATCCGCCATCTTTGATCGCAAAATAGATGTTGTATTTGGATTCACCATTCCTTAAATCATCAGAGACGATACCCATATTGATTTTTAATTTTTTTCCCATCAGCCATCTTTGATTTCCCATCCGCCATCTTGAATCAGAAACAGATGTTGTATTTGGATTCCCCATCCCTTTAAACATCGAAGACGATACCCGTATTGATTTGTAAAATAATTCCCATCTGCCATCTTTGATCACGAAATAGATGGTGTTTTTGAATTCCCCATTCCTTAAAATATCGGAGACGATACCCATATCGACTTTAAAAAAAATCCCGTCCGCTATCTTTGATTTCCTATCCGCCATCTTTGATCACGAAATAGATGTTGTATTTGGATTCACCGTCCCTTAAATCATCAGAGACGATACCCATATTGATTTTTAAAATTTTTCCCCATCCGCCATATTTGATTGCCCATCCGCCATCTTGAATCACGAAACAGATGTTGTATTTGGATTCCCCATCCCTTTTAACATCGCAGACGATATCAATATTGATTTTTTAAAATTTTCTCATCCGCCATCTTTGATTGCCCATCCGCCATCTTGAATCACGAAACAGATGTTGTATTTGGATTCCCCATCCCTTTTAACATCGCAGACGATATCAATATTGATTTTTTAAAATTTTCTCATCCGCCATCTTTGATTTCCCGTTCGCCATCTTGGATCACTAAATAAATTTCATATTTTAATTAGCGTCCCGAAAATGTCGAAAACGATTTCCATATAGATTGTATCCTATTCGTTTAGCCTTTTTTGCCTTTGACCCAACCCTCGCCCTTCTCGTTTGACCATTTTATTATTTTTGTCTGGCCCCTAAAAGTTGGCGTAATTTTATATAGCCTTTCTGAATAATTGGGCTATCTTAGGCAATAACAATTTTTAAAATCCGACTGCTAGTTCCTGAGATTAGCCGACATTATCTTTTAGCCTTTTTAGCCTCTTGCCCGGCCCCAAAGGGTCGAAGCGTTATGTTATATAGCCTATAGCCTTCCGGAGTAACTGGGCTATCGTATACAAAAAAAATTTTTCAGATCCGACCGGTAGTTCCTGAGATTAGCGCGTTCCAACAAACAAACAAACCAACAAACTCTTCCGCTTTATTATATTAGTATAGATATAATATAATATTTTAATATTTCTTTTTATATTTGATACAGATCTCCTTTATTGGGCGGATACTTCCATAATCGTCGTTTCAACTGTTTAAGAAATTAATAATAACTGCAAAAAGTATTTACACATACAAACTACTTAGTAAAGACTTAGTAGTACTCAAAATGTTATCCGGTTTCTGTGACGTTTCGCTAGAGTGGCCAAATACTGTGATATTTTGTCTGTCAGAACCATTAAAATTTAACAAAATACTCAACAATCCGAATTTTGCGGATATATGTTGTCGACTCGATATCTTTATTTTTTTATGTTTTATTATTCAGGTAAGGTTTCGATGTACTTCTTGACGAAATTATTAATATAAGATTTGACACTGCAATAGCAACGCAGTCCGTCGGTTTCAATGTGAAACATTCCAAAATCCACAACTACTTACAACTTAAAAATTAAGTAAAAAAACATTTTCCAGTGGACTAAATTGTGAATCTAAACCATTCTCAAGTCCCCCTGAACACACACAAAAAATTTCATGAAGATCGGTCCAGTCATTTAGGAGAAATTCAGTGAAATACACACGCACACAAGAAATATATACATATATTAAGATAAGAAATGTTACTGAAGGGACGTATTTTTATTATAACAAAAGTTTTCTTGATATCATATCATAACAGACTTAATATAAAGCTTTCGTTCACAGTAACTTTATTAAATTTATTCAAAGTTAAGGTAGAACAAAAGTATTCAGAGAACTTTATAAATTCAAATATTCTTTTACGCAATTTTGAAATATTGCACCTGATACCTTTTATTTGTTAGTTATTTGCACGTGAGATATCGAATTTACTACTCCATTACTTCTGTCTGCGGTAACAGGTGCCTAGAGATTTCAAATAAAAAACGTGTATAACTTTTCTTTACTATTATTTTTTTTTTAGATCTAAGTGTCCTCAACCTGTTTTTCCTAGAAAAAAAAACAGGTTAAGGAGAAAACTGGAAAAATCAACACCATGTATTAGTGTCGTCGTTGTTTATTTATCGTCTAACTACTACTTATGTATTTATCGTCATAGCTCTTCCTTGAGGGTCGAATGCTTCCAGTGCTAATCGAAACTGCGTTTATCTTGGATTTGCCTTTTCCATTCTTTACCTTTAATAGAACCTGAGCATGTGACATTTTAAAATATAACATAGTAATATCTTAGATTCTCTTTATATATCTGTATTTTAAAGTTAGGAATAAAGAGAGTGTATGTCGGTTTAAATTACTTCTTGATTTGCACTTACTACTTGTGCATTGACAATACAACATACATTTCCATGTACATTGACGTCTCTTCAACCAGTATTCTAATCTAATCTAATCAGACTAATATTCACCTACGATAATAACGGTCTACCACTAAACGAAACCCTTTCCTTTTGATCAGATAAATGACATGTCACATAGCTCATAATATTATAACATACTAATATATCATTCTGAGTGTGGAGGACACATGAGGGCGACGTGACGTAATCGTGTCTACGTGACGTCACAACGTGAAAGGTTCATTCGCGAGAATTTATCATTTTATACTACCTGACTTCCTGAACATTTGGCTTAATTCACCCATTTGTGTCACGCCATGAAATGTGACAAGCCGTTCGGGTTTTAAAGTGCAACGTAACTTCCGGAATTTGAACCAACGTTTGTGTTTTGGCAAGGAGTGGTGACCTAATAGAAAGACTAATTGACAGCAACAGAGAAGAGCCAACTTTAAATCCACCGCGGCTACCACTGATGGTCCTTGTATAAGCTAACTAGAGGACGCCAGCAGCTACGCCTGCAATTTTTT
Organism: Euclidia mi; assembly: GCA_944739405.2. NCBI lineage: Eukaryota > Metazoa > Arthropoda > Insecta > Lepidoptera > Erebidae > Euclidia > Euclidia mi. Next base: position 74,875,156 of record OX123184.2, on the reverse strand, counting down.
TAAATTTACCCCTTTTGGCTGATCCCGTGGGAATTTCGGGAAACCCCTTCTTATTGCACCCTTACGCTCTCCAAGGAACATACATGCCAAATTTCAGCTTCCTGCGCCCAATAGTTTCGGCTGTAGCGTGTCTGTCAGTCAATAAGTAACGCAAGGATTTCATATATTAAGATATGCTATCTAAATTTTCGTCACATTTTCTTGTTTGCTTGAAAGCAGTTATAGCCTCGTAGCAAGATCAACTGACTATTTAGCAAAGGGTCTCGAGTTCAAACCTGCAGTACGCACCACTGAGCTTTCCAAGATGTGCGTATTAAATTATTGCTTATTATACAGTCAAAGAGGTGAGCCCTTCGTAATGTTCTTGAGTTACATTTCATGTCAGCCAATTCGAATATGGTCCAATCCTTCTCGTAGTCAGAGGTCTTTTCTTCTCATGGGGCCCATGTTCAGGAATAGAATACATTATAGGTATATAGCGCTGATGTTATGTTTGAAAACCAGCTTACGTTATTATTAGTGCCGACTATAAGTGTCGAGTAAATATTATTAATTGGTTTTCTTTAAACAATCAGTAGTGTTGTGGCATTCAGAAGAAAGCGGCGGTAGCCCAGTGGTGTACGTAACGGACTACCGAGACGTTGGTCTCGGGTTCGATCCCCAGGTACCTCGGGCACACACCTCTGACTTTTCGAAGTTATATGTGTATTGAAAATGTTAATTATCGCTCGCTTAATAATGTGCCCGGTAGATGGCAATAGGCTCGCCCCCTATTACATTGGGACCGAAACATATCTGGCGAAGTGTGGGTGTGTAATACACCTCTGCCTACCCCTTCGGGGATAAAAGGCGTGAAGATATGTTATGTTGTGGCATTCAGAAGAATTCCTATAACATGGTTCCAATTTTGGTTTCGTCATTATAACTTACATTATAACTTTATAATGACGAAATATTTCTGTAAGGCGAGCTTTGAAGAGCAATCTTTTTTAGTATTAGTATAACACCCGACAGATATAACCCTTTTTACGAGCTCCTTAAGTAGGTATAGGCACGAAGCCAAAATGTTCTAGCTCGATGCGAGATAATGGGAATGTTGTGTTAGTGGACACTCCACGAAACAAACGTTGCGTAGTTTTAAGGTTTTAAGCATACATAGGGACAGACAGACAGAAGACAGACTTTATTTTATACTATGTAGTGATGATATCTAATCCAGTAATGCCTTATAAATTGCACTAACAGTGACAAAGCCGCACAGATACGGCTTTGATTCCCGCCAGAGTTCTTTCAACCCATTTTTTTACAGCAGGCACAAATGATATTTGTGAATTAGTAAATACTCTAATCACAACATGTATTGTAATATATCCAAATAGTATACATAGATATTTTGCACCAAGTAGTAAATACCGATGTGGCGCATATTGGGAGAGGCCTATTTCCAGCAGTGGACTACGATAGGCTGATTGAGATTGAGTAAATATCGAACCCATAACACCCGCTGTGGTGTAACCACTTAGGTACATTCAACACCAAAAGTGCATTCATACACAACTACCAATACTGATGGTTCATCGTCATTATCATTATTAGTCTATAACAGTTCACTACTGGACTAGGCCTCTCCTTTGAAAGGAGGAATTGGCCTACTACCACGCTGGCCAAACGGGTTGGTATAGGGTTTGTATCAAGTTTTCCTTCTCTTACTGTGCTGTTCTCTGTATAATTTGCTCCCTCTGTCGGCTTTTACGACACCCATGGGATGATAAGGGTTGGTGATATTCCGTATTCTTAATCCGTCACCACACGGAAAAATGGTTATCTACGCGATACCATTATTCTTTATTGGCAATTAGTACGAATTGACTATTAATCACAACTAATTAATTAAATTCCGAGTGCGTATTAATACTAAAATTAGGTACTATTCGCATATAAAATATTCGCAAATTACTAGTTAATTTTTTTAGCTTATGTCAAATTAAAATCAAACATATTTTGTTTAACTTCAAAAGTTACAACTGCAAAACTGTTTTCCGAATGTAGGTAAACTAGGAAAATGTCATGATATGTTTGCCCGGAAGCGTATTTACAAAGGCTATATATACCATTAGAGTGAAAGTGCAAACTGAACTGGCTTAGCTTTTGTTTGACAAAAACTTGACGAAACCCTAGTCTATTCTAGTACAGAAATTAACCGAAATCGCGTAGACTTTGTAAGATAAATTCATTCTTACATTGCAGCAACAAATGCTATTCAATTTGATACCGATCGTTAACTTCAATAATACCTTTAGGTTTGAAAGGTCTACTTCACAAATTCGAATTTCATTAAAATATAAAAAGGACCATATCATATAATCTGGTACTAGGTTTAGGACCATAATGCGCCTAGTGCCTAGTTTTGGTTGGTTAGATGTGACTGTATGTAATTCAAGTAACTAAATAGGTTATGTTAGGTTCTTTTTTGACCCTTAACCCAAAAATACCGTCAACTTAGTTTATATTATATTATATCACAAATATGTAGGTAAGTAGACATTATGCCCAATTAAATAGTTTTTAATAAACTAAGTTGACGGAGCCCTGCTTCGCAGGGCTCCTATTTTTGGGTTAAGGGTCGCACCTAACAAACCAAAACCATGTTTGAAAATATCTCGACAAAGGCTTATCTATAGGCATGAGATATACCTGCAACATTCCAGACCCGGCCTCATGGGTACGGGTATGGTCATTCACCCAGTACAGAAACCCCGTATTAATATACCTATAGGTATTTTCAGGGCAGGTCTTTGACGGCTTCCTTTTGGAGGCTCTTACAGACTTTTTCATCAGTAAGATGACTTTTGGCTCACCCAGGTCCTATTGACACGGCGGGGGACCCGCTTATTCCAGTTATTTAGGTTTTCAGACTATACTTTATTACTTTTAACGAGCAATACATACCTAAATATTATTTAGATAGAGTTTGACTTGGTAAGTTTATCTACATAGTTAGATTTCCCGGGAAAACGCCGCAAAAAAAAACGAATCGCCGAGCGAATTTCGGACGTACCAGGTACTTATTATTATTGTAGAAATACTAGAAATTGTTAATCAGTAGACTCGCCACCGCGCTGCCATATTATGGTTCCGTGTGAAAGACTTTTGTTGTTATTATTTTTTAATATCAGCCAAATGCTGGACATATGCCTCCCTCAAGGTTTTCCACACAGACCGATCTTGAGCAACCCGACTTGAGATCGTCGAAATGATAAAACGAGGCGGGCGCTAGTGGCTCGGGGCGCGGTGTCGAACGGAGACCGGGTACAACTTATGATCAGGTATAGGTACGTACGGGCCGTACTGTCATGCGACTTCGTTCGGCGCGCAGTTCGTACAATACCTATCGGGCGCGGTTCGGGCTCTACCGTACATACCCGGTGTGCGTACTGCCATGTTCATACTGGGTATTTATACCTATACCAGTATATACGCATCATCCCTACTTATCTATTTAAGTGAATATGAATCATACAGTACTAGGTTTTGTACTTGTATTTTCTTTGAAAATATCAAGGCAAAAAGCTAATCCATTTGAATCAATTTTTTTACTGAGATAGATTAGGTATTGTCGAGTAATATGCATAAACAAAAGCTCTTCTATTAGAGTCTGACTCGTGACTCAAATAGTATCTAAGCCTTTGTAAATACGCTGCCCGGAATGTGGTCTAGGGTTAGTCACCCTGAGTACCTACTAAGATGAAAGTCATGGTCAAGACTTTATAATTTACTTTGTGCTTTCGTCTTCAGACAGTGACTTAACTTGCTGTTGGTAATATATTGGAAAAGTTAAGCAACGCCAGCAAAGGTCACAACTTGGATGGGTGACCGCTTGTTCCAATTACAACAAAATGCTATCATGCTTCTACGATAAGAAGTTTTAAATCATGTCGCAGGCCTTTGGGGCGTCTTAAAACTCCAACACCAGAATTAGCCACATACTCACATGAAAAATATTTTATGTGTTTTCTAAAGTTTCTCTTGCTGTATTCTGACGGTTACCGATAGGTAACCTTGTTTGTACTCTTGTGTCATCATTACGTTGCTATATTAAGACTAGTTTATTCTCAACCACAATGCAACAAGGACCTACATGCTAGATAATGACAGAACAATAGAATTCATTGTGCTGTTGCTTTAACACTTTGGTGGAGCTTCCTTTGATGTGTAGATCTAGTTCCGTACAAATGGAATAGCTCTGTGACAACTTTGGCATAAGGATTTCCGTGAAGTAGTGCAACAGGTCTCATATACAATAAGACAGTACCTATATCTTTGTCTCTCATGAGTATGAATGTCAAATTCACTATGAGAAGGGTACTTCGAGGATACTAAGAAAAACTCTAAGAAATGCAGTTTCCAAACAGATAGCAATATTCCTTGGTTTTCGTCCGTCTTAGACGTCCTTCAAAGATTTTCACAACAGCCGGGATAGAAGGCTTAACGTGTACTTCAAGGCACGGGGCAACAAACGTTCTTAAACAATTTAATATGCACTTTCTTCGAAAACTCAGTGGACCGCGCCGTGAGTTCGAACCCGAGAACCTCTCCATAGTCGTCTGTTACTATTCCACTAGACGACTAGACTTTACCAGCTAAGTATCACACACGGTTACGTATTCAAAGATGCTAACCAAGTTAATTCCCACACTAAAGTGAAACTTCAGGCATATTACCTTCTATAAGCATACCGTAATGAAATTTACTTAATATTTCGTCATAATGAAGCAAAGGCTCAAACTCATTAGAACTTAAACACAGTAATTAGTGAACTGTGTTAGTGTTTCATCGTAAATTAGAAGTTTGTGTGTATTCAAGAAATTTGGGCTACATGATATTAATGTGTTTTAGTACTACGTTGGTAATAAATAATGTGTTTTAGCCTGGTTGGTATATTATTCCAGTACCACCAAGAAAGCACTATAGTGCAGTTAAGCACAAGTTAGATGAAGAATAAAAATTAACTATCAACTACACATTGGCGACTGACATATAGTGAAGTGGTTCAAACAGCCATCATGCCGTTTAATACTATTGAGGGTTACACCCTTCGGGATAAAAATATGATGTGTTATGCACATATTGTTGCTGTGAGTTTGGATGTTCTTTATATCGTTGTTGGTAGGATGGTTAAAAAGTTTTAATGTTCCTTGTCCGGGAATTGCGAATAAAAATATATTATCTATGTTTATATTTTAGTAGAACAACTTAATTGGCATTCGATATACTACGAGTAAATATCTCTATAAACAAGGTTCTTGTAAAAATGTTCTCGAAGTTATACTGCTTTTGGGACCTGTGCACCTGAGATCAGCAACGTTGAAAAATAGTATGTAAATAACGTCAAGTGAAATAAAAATATAATTTAGATGCACTAAGCACTAAAATGAGACTACAAATGTCAGATGAAGTATGTAAGCAAATTCAGTTATTCGTAAGTAAAATTTTGTAGCTATGAAGATTATAATTATGCGCAATTAGTCTGGAATAAAATTAAATAAATTTTAGCATAAAACAATTATAACTACTTAAATACTACATACTACTAAAATTTTATTAAAATATTAAAATACAATACAAAATTTGTATAATTGAGTAAATTAAGTTGACATTTACACCTGTATGATCAGACTTTTAGGAAAGTATTTTTTTGTTCCAAACGTCTTTGCATTTAGAAAAACGAGAACCGATGTCACTATTTGATGCAAATCGAATAGTGATAATGGTTCTCGTTTTTCTAAAACTAGAAAATAAACTATTGTTTTTCTACGTGCTACTGAAGTCAGCAGCGTTGAACGATCATTATCGTACAAATCATGTTGTCAAGTGATGTTTTCATCTTTCTATGCGAGCTTTAATTGACTTTCTTACTTTTGTTCTAGTGTGTTCTGAGCCCCACGACCTTTGATGTAGCAGGCGAGGTCAGCCAACAAATTAGTCGAATAATGAATATGCTTATGTATAAGACCTGAATATTGCTGTATGATGTATTTGCCCGCACTATATGGGTATTCTTTTATTTTACTTAGTAGTAACTAGTTAATGTTAAGTGGTAATTTACTATATAAGTACTCTACAAAGTTATCGCACTACTTGTAGCAGATACAAGGGTGTCATAGCTAGAACATATCACAAAATAATAGTAAACATAATAGCTATACGTTATAATAGTATACGTTAAAAGTATTTTATACTAGACAATTTATTTGAAATTTGTAGTCTGCACCATCAATCAGCATCAACTGATATAAACCTAACACTGTGAAGCATTTATATGACAATTCATCGCAATTTGTTCATATATGAAGGGGCAGATTTTTCACGACATAAAATATTCAACAGCTCGCGTCGCCACTATTATCTCAACGATGTTGGAAGCTGAGATATTAAGAGATTTAAGTGAAGGCTAACAGCATGTAAAAGAATAGACACATATAGTAATTAATTGTAAGAATTGTTCAATTGTTAAAGTAGTAGTCTTGCTACTACCAGTGGATACGTATTTAAAGTTTGCGTAATACTGTTTAATAAAAATAGTTGGCTTCAAAACTGAGTTGACTGGTCCTTGAACAAACACATTTCTCATTCCTGCTCGTAGCTTCGTCGTAATCAGACAAATAGAAAGAAACATTAAACCTCTGTGGTAAATTTGTATTTTTCAAATAAAGAATACTAAACAGTGCAGTATTGTAAAACATACATTCATACATCCATACATACATAGACTCACGACTGTTTCCCAGAGGGGTAGGCAGAGACTACGGAACGCCTTTTGCAATGATCCTGACATATCTCTCTTGCTTCATTCACTCCCATCAGATTCCTCATGCATGCTCTTCTGTTCAGCGTACTTCTAATCTGTCCTGTTTTTAGGATGTCTTCAATCTGGTCAGGGAACGTCCGCCTAGGTCTTACTCTTCGTCCTGTCCCATTCACACTTGCCTTGTATATCTGCTTGGTCAATCTTTCGTTATCCATTCTCTCCACGTGCCCAAACCCTCTTAGCATACCTTCCTCGAAGCTTGTCACTACATCTTCATTTACCCCACAACACTCTCTTATTACACAATTCTTTACTCTGTCAGTCAAAGAAACACCACACATACTTCTCAGTGCTCTCATTTCTACAGCATTTATTCTACTTTCATGACTCTTCTGCCATACCCAACTATCACTACCATACATAAGAGTAGGTACTAACACGCTCTATGTACAGCCAAACGTGCCTTTTTTGGCTATTCATAAATGCCTTCAGAGCTCCATTCACTCTTTTACCTGCATTAACTCTTCTTTCAATATCTTCCACATTCTTACCATCTCTTGTAAACAGCGTACCTAAATATACAAACTCATTCACTTGCTCCACTCGTTGTCCATCGATCATAACATTACAAGCCGTAACGCATTCTTCCTTTTCAAAAACCATAACTTTCATTTTACTTACATTCACTTTCATTCCTTTCCTCTCTAACGCACCATGCATGATTGTCACCATCTCCTGCAACTCCTCCGCTGAAGATGCAAGAATAACCTGATCATCAGCATAAAGGAGGCATTTGACAAGTAACTCATTCATCCTTAATCCACGATGACTATATTTCAAATCTTGCAAACAACTGTCCATGACGAGGTTGAACAGCCACGGCGACGCTACACATCCTTGTCTGACACCTGTGTTGATGGTAAACCAGTCAGTGTATGCCCCGTTTATCCTCACACAAGCTCTAGAATCCTCATAGAGGGATTTCAGTGCTCGAATGAGCCTACTGTTCACCCCATACATCGACAGTACCGACCACATTTCATTCCTCACCACTTTATCGTAGGCCTTTTCCAAATCCACGAATGTGCAGTGGACAAATATATAATATCATGTTAGTCCCTCAACAATCTCAAAACAACAGAACCTTTTTGACTATTGTGTCACAAAAGATATCCAATGCCCCACAGATTGAATTGTGTGTCTTCGACAATCTAGCCACAGCAGAAAACAGCTTTAAGTTGGTTCTGTCAGACGGGCGATAGAATAGCCCAGCATTGAGTGCTCGGCCAGAGTGAATCGCGGGTGCGAATGCGGGCGCGGGCGCGGCGCGGGGACCTCAAACATATGAAACTCTATTGGAGTGTCCGCAGTGAGCAAACGGGCGCGGCAAGCGGCGTGGGCGGTGTAGCGCGGGGAGCACGCGGGCAACTCAAACCATAGGACTTTGATACAAGTGTCCGCAGTGAATGCGCGGGCGGCAAGCGGGAAACAAAATGGAGCGCGCGGATCTCAAACTTTTCTGAGTTAACTGTGCGCGTAAGCATCATAACGCCTTCTAATTTGAAATGAATTTGAATGTTGAAAACTTTATAAGCGCAAATCATAACAACCCACTCTATGGATGTCAAAACATAAGCAATATAAAAGCAAAAATATCATCTCAAGACTGAAATTATGCATAATAAGTTATTGTTATAATTAAATAAACGTAGGAACTTTAACAATCTAACTTACTAATCAAACTAAAGTTAAAATATCTAAAATAAAAAGAATATAAATAACAATTCAATCTTTTGAAATGGTTTGTGTGACAAATTTAATTGTATTAAAGTTTTGATACCCACTTTGTTCTTACTGCACTTTTCTAATCAACTTTTTTCCACCGACAGCGATCCTGAAGGTTGAAGATTTAAGAACGTTCATCGGATTTTACTCCTATCTTTTCCTTGTCCGGTGTCAGTCTCATCTATCGATTTCCTGAAAGTTTAATCTTATCAACGTACTTTCTTAGAAAATTTTAATTAAAATAAATCTACAATTATATTATATACATAGGATTCAATTTCTATTAATGATGTAGTACCCTTTCATATCAACAACGAATTTGATATGAATTCTCAAATATGAAAATACTTGGTTTCAGATATCACTCTCAGTAAATAAACCAAATATTTATTTACATGAAAAATCTAATATTATAAAATTTTAACGTTCAGTCGGCTTCATAAAACTCTTTGTCACTCACTTTCGCTGTCTTTGAAATTTAGCCCAACCTTTTTTAGCTGAGTCATTGAATATTTTTTTATACAGTCGAGACTTGCTGGTCATTTCTGAATAGCTCTTACTGTCTTCATGTTGACCCAGCCTTACCTTAGTATGTCAAGAAATAATCTTGTTTGCGAGATTAATCGTAAAAACGGTAATCTATTGTCTAAAGAGTTTTCTAAGGAGGATTTATAATAAGTACCAAAGCTGCTCCATTTAATATCTTCAAGGGCGTTTTTATTTCTTCCAGGTAATTATCATTGGGTTGTTTACTGTTAACTGAGTGTTCCACTGCCCTCTTTCTGGCTGTAAGGCCCTTTAGCTTGTATTTTACGAGACATTTTATGTGATGCCACACGTAAATATAACTGCGGTGACAGTTCACTTTGTTTTTACTTGTAAGTACTGGGTGATACAAATTACGAGAGGATCAAATAAAGTCTTTATGGCAGATTATATGGTAGATTTTATGGGTTAATCTAATAAATAACTGCAGTCAACGGAACAAGGAGTTCTATTAGTCGTTAAATTTTGTGTGTAGGTGTTTGTTTAATTACGATGGATATTATAAAATAGTTACGCTTTTTGTTTGGTCACAGTTCTGAACATGATTAGAACTTTAGTATTCATTCATCATAATTTTAGCCAAAAGACGTTTCTCGTTAAACATGCCTTAGGTGCCCCACATACACCGATCTCGAACCGTCCACTATGCAACCGCGTATCGCGAACTCAACAACATCGTCGGTTCACTTCTGCTGTATTCATGAATCATCTGTAAACACAGTTAACTACATGATCGCATTCTACTTAATACTCAATTAGTGCTTGGCCACAGTGACAGCGCGTCTTGCGAGGCAGCCTGCGCGCGTCTTCAGGTGTCCGTAGCGAAGCGCGCGGGTGCGGTGTACAGTGTTTGTCAAATATAATACGGATGAAGAAGAATTATTGTTACTAGAAATAGATGTTGAAAATAATGTTTATTCCTGCATTGTAAAAGTTCCCGCGTTTCTTTAAATATAAAAATAACTCTATGCCTATGAAATTGTAATTTTACTTTATTTCACAGTCTTCATGAGATAACATTTTTGTTTTTATATTGCTGGTGTTTTGAAATCTATAGTGTATGGCGTGATGAATTGCGCTTATATATAAAATTTTCAATATTCAAGTCAGAAACCGACACTTTGTCAAATGAGACTTCGTTCGTTGACATTTTGAGTCACTCGTATAAAGATTGTATTGATATTTGTAGTGACGTTATAATTTTATCGATACTTTTTTTTACAAAATAGCTTTGGCCAACGGCTTTGCCGATATGGGTGACAGTTATCGAAATAGAAGGTAGCTTATGCGCTATTGTGATGTATAAGCTATAATGCAATATGTAATGAAAAGGGATTTTTATGAGAAGAATGGTAAATACATCCTCAAAAGCTTTCGCTTTCATAACAATTTATTTATAAAACCATTTGCGGTTTTTTAATCATGTATGCAATAACTGAAATAATTTTAACTGTTATTTTAACATGAATAAGGCTTTTTATTACAACACCAGTAACCACTCTAAGCAGTGAAAGAGTCTGTATGATGAACCCTTTCACTGTGAGAAAGATTAGGCTATAGTTCAACACGTTGGTCAAATGTGGATCGGCTGACTTTACATATCTTACGAGAACATTATGGAGAACTCTCAGACATGCAGATTTCCCTACTATGTCTTCTTCTACTCCTAGGCAAACCGTAGGTTCGAAGTTCCAGCCAGACACGCAACGGAACAGTCTCGCCGATTTTTCATGTGACGTATTGGAAGCCTTGTACAACGGATTTTCGGTGATTGCTAAAATGACTGTCATAGATTTTGAAAGCAGCTACATGTTCATGCTCGCCAGTAGACGTAGCAAATTAAAACAGGCAACTTAAAAACTTAAAAAAGAGTGAGGCTAACATTGGTTTTCTGCTCGAGACCGTCTCCTTAGTAGTCTATTGATATCCCCACCAATGTATCGCCAGGCAACTTCAATAGATTATTCATTTTAATGCAACTGGTATAAAACGATAGCTTGTGAACGAAACTTCTTTACATTCTGAGTCTCTAAAGAATTTAATTTTATATGTTCAAGTAGTGACACGGAATGCCGCCAGTAAAGAGGCTTTTGGTATATCGGAAGTAATGGTAATACATTAACTCTTAAGTTACGGTCTTACGGATAGGAAACAGGTGACCATCAATATTGTAAAGTACAGCTACGACTTGAAGAAAGAGAGTATATTGTACCTACTTCACTTAAAACTGTGTACTGATACCAACATATATACAGAACTTTAAATTTAATTTTACATGTTCAAGTAATGACACGGAATGCCGCCAGTAAAGAGGCTTTTGGTATATCGGAAGTAATGGTAATACATTAACTCTTAAGTTACGGTCTTACGGATAGGAAACAGGCGACCATCAATATTGTAAAGTACAGCTACGACTTGAAGAAAGAGAGTATATTGTACCTACTTCACTTAAAACTGTGTACTGATACCAACATATATACAGAACTTTAACTTTTATTTTAGATGTTCAAGTAATGACGCGGAATGCCGCCAGTAAAGAGGCTTTTGGTATATCGGAAGTAATGGTAATACATTAACTCTTAAGTTACGGTCTTACGGATAGGAAACAGGGGACCATCAATATTGTAAAGTACAGCTACAGACGTGAAGAAAGAGAGTAATTGTACCTACTACACTTAAAACAGTGTACCGATACCAACATATATACAGAACTTTAACTGATTGTTTTTCGTTTTTCTTGATATCATAATAGCATAAATTATTAAGTTGGTAGGTACCTTTCACTAAAAAAATACCGATTTTTGTATTATCCAGGTATATACCTAATAAGTACTTCAGTACTTTTTACGATACTGATGAAGTGATCTTACGTGCAAGTGCTTATTAAAAGTAGTACCAAAGTACCAAAATTTACCTCCGTGTGTCTTATATTGATCGTAATCATGTAAAATTTAACTGAAAGGAGTCCTAGCCATGCGATTAGGGTCCATCAACATAACTTGTTGTAAACAAGTACAAAATCAAGTACGTGTTTGGTAACAATATAATGGAATGAAATACACTCAAATGACAATTATTTATTACAATAATAAAATAATAATCATTATTGTAATCCGTTAACCAATTAACAGATGGTGTAAATATCTCTTTTTTATGGTTCCGTACCTAAAAGGTAAAAAACGGAACCCTATTACTAAGCCTCCGCTGTCTGTCTGTCTGTCTGTCCGTCTGTCCGTCTGTCTGTCACCAGGCTGTATCTCATAAACCATGATAGCTAGAAAGCTGAAATTTTCACAAATTATGTATTTCGGTTGCCGCTATAACAAAAAATACTAAAAATAAAAAAATTAAGGGGGGTCCCATACAAAAAACGTGTTTTTTTTCGTATTTTTTGCTCAAAATTACTAACTATTACAGGTAGACGCTTTAAATTTTTACAGAATATGTAGTTGTATATTACCTTTCAAAATAAATAATTAAATTTAAAAAAGTAAATAATAAAGGGCGGCTCCCATACAACAAACGTAATTTTTAAGCAATTTGTTACTCGATCTTAATATACAGGTAGAAACTTATAAAGTATTTAAGTATACATGTGATTTTCTTTTATAGTGATGGTACGGAACCCTTTGTGCGCGAGTCCGACTCGCACTTGCCCAGTTTTTTGACAAGCTTTTGATAAACTTTTGATCAGCTTTCTAAGGTATAGGTACTTACAAATCACGAGAGCGACTAAAATCGACTATACGTATAAATTATGTCTTGTAGTTGCTTCGAGCCTCTTAGTATGCGCAGGAATTTGATTATAAGGCGAAGATCATGTCATGTTTTTGGACGAATTTATTCCACAATAGTCTACCGTAAGCATCGCGCCATCTATGATTGTATTTTTCATTCCTACAGGAATACAAAAACATGATATCTATTTGTTAACAAACACAGAAGTTTCAACCGTTTTTCTTGGTAGAAATAATTGAGCAGAATCAAAAGAACTTAAACTAATGTGACACAAATGAACCCGAAGTTAACACTAGAACCTACAGAAGGTTACATTACCTGAGATAATAATATCCTGTAAAAATGCCGCCTTAATTCCTTCAGTGTTTTCACTGGACAGCCTATAATACCCTGTCACCCGTAACTAATGTAAATGTTGAATCAAAAGCCAATTTCATGTTTGGTTTTCTTATGTTATTGTAAAATAAAATGCTTGTGACCTGTAAAGGTATGTTGTTGAAAATGAACGTATTAAATGGGATATCATCATCATCAGCCCTATATGCCCTCTTCTCTCTATGAGAAGTATAAGGCCAAAGTCCACCAAGCTAGCCAAGTGCGGTTTGGCAGACTTCACATGTCTTTTGAGAAAATTATGCAGAACTCTCAGACGTGCAGGTTTCCTCACGATGATTTCCTTCACCAATAAGCAAGCCATAATTAACAATTTAATACGCACTTAACTTCGGAAAGTCATTGGTGCGTGCCGTGGATTCGAACCCGAAACCTTCTACGTAGCAGTCTGTCGGTCTCGACACTCGGCTATTGCTGTTACCTTAAATGGGTTATAATTAAAAGCTGACCAACACATTTTCTCATCTCTGTGACAATTTACTAGATTAGTGTTCGAATCAACGCTGCATCGGTTTTGAGTTACAAAGCTTTAATAACAAGTTTATTAATTTGCCAATTCACGTCATTCATTCATACACATTTTAATATGCTTAATAATATAGTAAAAATTGGTACCTTTCTTTTCGCACGAGAATAAAGTTGTAGTCCGTCTAAACGTAGAGGGAACTGGCTCTATCTAAAGTTCCGATATTTTGATACCATTTTGATGTAAATTAAATTCTAAATCATTTTTTTCTGCAAGTAAAGTAAGCTCAAACCTGAAATCGTTAGGTATACCTGTATAGGTATTGAAACCATTGTGATAATCATAACTTACGCTGTGCACCGTGTAGAGTAATATACACTTTTTTTGGTGCTATATTTCATATAGAGTCAGAAATGGTATAAACGAGATTTGTTTATTTTCTTTTTTTAATAATATTCTACCACATACTCCCATCACCATCTAGTCCCAAACTAAGCAGAGCTTGTATTATGGGTACTAGATAATGGATAAACATACATATTATATACTTCTTTTTTGTAAATACGTACATATTATACATAGAAACACCCAGACCCAGACAGATTACCTAGTCGATTTCCCAGTTTTTTCCTTGTCCTGAAGCCCCAGACTTTAAGAGCCCATTTCCTTAAAACCTTTGCTAATAATCTATCTTTGTACCTACTAGTATCTCAGCTGGAAGTAGTTGTTCTGGGATCTTATGTTTATCGACTGTGTCTTAGACAAACGTCTATGACACAGTCGATAAAAATAAGATCCCTTTTCTAAATCTATTGTTTCTCGCGGTTTACCCACATAACTCAAGAGATTTTACCTATACGTGTAACTTATTAACTAACGTGATTTAGACTCATTAACTTAACTCACATGAAGTAAATTTTAACACATATATGACCAACAAGCTGCAACAGCGTTTCGTTAACAGAAGAACAAAACACAAAGCCTAGTTCCAAACTCCGTGTCTACATAGGGATTCTGCTTGAAGTCCAGCCTTTTCGTGACAAACTTTTCCGTTTCTAACGCGCTTACATAACAGAATTTGTCGACATTTACATGGTAGGTAAATTTTTTATTCAGTTTAAAAACTTTTGAATGGTGGATTTGGAATGTACGGGCAACAATTATTAGGGGAGGAAACATGTTTGGAATTTTAAAGCGACTCTTAAGCCGCATTTGTATACGGCGATTCAAAAGTTGAGAAAGTTGCACGTTGTTATGACATGTTGTCATCTGAAACGCCTGTCGTAGTCAAAAGAGATTTCTTATCTTATTCGGCTTTTTGTTTTGTTGCTTTACAAACCTTGCGACCTTTTCTTTATCCGTTTATAGCACCAAGTAGCTATATTTGTATATCACCTTTAGCAAGGTCTTGTAACGTTAGTCCCTACTTAGGGTGTGTTTAAATGAGAAACGTGGTTAAATGTTACAATAAAAATTGATTTAATTCTCAATTAAATTTAGACATCATTTAGCAAGCGAAAAAATTACTAGTAAAGTGTTATTAAAAAGATATACACAGGGTCGCGTGATTCGGCGATGGATGAGGTTTTGTTGAGGGTCCTGCTGCCGATGGTCGCTCAGGAGTCGCAGTTGATGTACTTAGCTTTTTCTTTCGTGCCGATGTCGTCGAATGCAGCCAAAGAAGACGTGCGCCGCCAGCGCCTCAGCTTTAATAGCAGCGGGAGGCCGGAGGCGTCGATGACATGAGTGGGAGAAGTGAGCGCGACGTCACAGTGACGTCACACACTACCCCCATTAGGCCAGAATTTTCCATCCGGGAAAATTCTGTGGCTGGTGGATGGCGGCAGCATTCCGGGACCCTGTAACAGATGAGTGGTGGTTTCAGTAAGCTAAGTACAAGCAACTACTAACCCTGGAAGAAAAGAAAAACCCAAGTATAACCCTCGGCCATTCATACGTCACCAAGCATTGAACGTTCCTATTACCTGACATTCATCACATTCAAAAGGCCTACACACAATCATACGCATGAACAAGCCAACATTCATTCACGATGCGAGTCGCATTCATTATAATACACGACGCGCGAAGAGGTATTATACGTGATACGGGCTTTATAAGTGAAGTTAATTGAAAATGTATAAGTCGTAAACCAATATTACGATCTTACTATATTACGATACTACAATCATACGATTAGTTGGCAATATCACAAACAAATTGCTCATTAACAAGGTAGATGCAATATTGCAAGGACAATTTGTATTCATTTAAAATGGAATAACAATGAAAGTTTGAACCGGTGAACACGTGAGTCATCACTGCGCGCTTGGCGCTGACCGCATTCCATTGACGCGAGTCATTATCTAGTTTCTGTACACGATACAATTAATTAATGACAATTGCACAATTCTTAGTAAAATGTTAAGAATATTACACCATCGAAGGAGAACGTCGATGGTATAGTACACACTACCATAGTTAAAAAACACAAAAAAATATTCGCTGCAAGATGTAATGTATAGTACATCGTCGAAGGAGACGATCGACGACATAGTATACACTACCATAGTTAAAAAACACACAAAAAAAATATTCACAGCAAGATGTAATGTATAGTACATCGTCGAAGGAGACGATCGACGACATAGCATACACTACCATAGTTAAAAAACACACAAGAAAAATATTCACAGCAAGATGTAATGTATAGGACATCGTCGAAGGAGACGATCGACGACATCGTTTACACTACCATAGTTAAAAAACAAAAAAAAAACACAATCGAGAATCGAACCACAGACCGATCCGGCAACAACCTTTTAGCCACTGAGCCATAAGGGAAAAAAAATATTTTATTATATTTCGATCAGTCATTACCAAAGCTATATGTAACAAGATATTTGGATACATGATTTAGCTGTAATTAGGAGTTAAAGATTTTTATACACTATTTGCAACAAAGTGTTAAGTTATTTTAGTGATTAGATCATTAGTGATGAGCATTAATCATTACATTTTTAAACTTTGTAGTGAGTTAATTTAAGATCTTTTATATGGCAATCACCAAGAGAAACACATCTGACATTTATATAGTTAGATAGTTATCTGATATTTCGATATTTAGTTAGATAAATAACAGATTCTTTGTAACAATATTAAGTTTGGAAAACCTCTTCGACAATTTATAACAGTAATAACTATTCATGTTTTATGTTAGAATGTTTATAAAAATCGTTAACACAACAATGCGTTATCTTGTGACTTGTGAGCTCCAACTTGAAAACAATAGCACTATTGTTGGCCTTAACAAATAATTATGTAGGTAATTATAACTTCGCATACATATGCGTCTTACATTGTTGTTAATGACACTGTACCCAATCGTTTATAAATACATTAATGCTATAATATATATAAAATAAACGACAGTGAAATACGAAATGGTATTATCTTTAACTTGTAAATCAATTAATTTGATTTAGTTATTAAAGTATATAAATTATTGATTTATGTAGAAATACCCACATTAGATATTTAAGTATTGAAATTATTTATTAATTTGTATGTAAACAGCCACTTTAGTTATTTAATGAGGTATAAAAATTATTTATTTGCTTTATATGTAAATAGCCACTTATTTATTCAAGAATAGAAGTTATTGATTTAATGTATGTGCAAATACCCACTTAAGTTAAAGTTAGTTTCAAATCAATTAAGTTTGATAAATTCAGTTTGATATAATAACATTTGCGTAAGCACAAGAACACATTATAACCACTACTTAAACTGGTTTAGTAAAACCAGATGCATAGCATTTAGTAAAAAGGAAACAAGTTACACATTGATAATTAAGTATTTTACCGGCTGTCAACGGTTTGATTTTGTCATTTATTTATCATTATATGTTTTAAATATTTCAATAGAAACCAGACATTGAAAAAAACAATCCTAGCGACACAAAACATTACAATAAAAAATATAATTCAATAATTGCGACGCAGGAATTTTATGTTTGAGTTCACAATGAACAGTAAATGCATAAATATATGCATTTTCAAATAACATACCGATAGGCAAGAAGATAAAATCGAAGACCAAAAACAACGATTGTAGCATAATAAACATTTGACAAAGCGAACAACTAATAATTCTACGATGATATTCATATTTCTATACCAAATAGACAACAATTACATTCGTTCATTATTGTTAGTGAGCAACCTGCATGTGACACGTGTACAATTTATTAATAAATGAACGCGGAATTCTAGCTAAATACCTAGTATATAATACGCTAGCATCTTTAGGTACGTTCATTCTCAGCCAGTCCAACTATAATAAGTAAACGTGGCATAACAAAGATGCAACTTTCTTAGTAAGAAAGAAAAGAATAGTTAATTTTAAAAGATAATCGCCGTAGTAGGCGGTAAAAGTATTTAATAATACCGACTATAAGCATATATAATTATGTCGTCGTACAAAATCACTAGCAGAAGGTTATAGTAGAAAAATGAGAAGAAATAAAAAAGAGAAGGGTGTGAATTCGTTCCATAAGTCAGCCCAAGCAGATTATTAGCAATAATTACCAGTAGCACTCAATTACCGTAGTGGCACTTAAAAAAGCTAATCGCGAAGCATACGATCAACGAAGGTGACCTTAGCACGTCGTTAGAGGACGCGAGGCCATAAATCGCAATACAAAGAATGCGATCAAAGAATGTGACCACAGCGCGTCATTTAGTTGACACGTGGTCGCAAGCAAAACGATTATAACTTGTTACTTATGCGGTTGATACAAAATTAATTATTACACGCGGCAACAGAAATAGTTATAATATAAAATGCTTACCATGCGTAGTAAGACAAAATTTGTCTGTTGTGACCGGCTCAACACGCCCGACCTTCCGAGCACAACAGAACAAAAAGACAAAATGTCTATTGTGGCCGGCATAACACAACCGACTTTCCGTCCACAATAAAACAAGCAAAAAGAAACAATATATGCCACTAAAATAATTACACACTGCTTTGGAACGATTTCACACATACACAGTTAAAAAAAATAAAAAAAGACTCACCGGGTAGCGGCTTCTCAACAAAACCCTACCTATATATTCCCGTGGGCGCCACTGTAACAAAGGAACGCCTTGGGGTGTTTAGAATGAAAAATGTGAGTTGAATGTTACAATAAAAATTGATTTAATTCTCAATTAAATTTAGACATCATTTAGCAAGCGAAAAAAATACTAGTAAAGTGTTATTAAAATAGATATACACAGGGTCGCGTGATTCGGCGATGGATGAGGTTTTGTTGAGGGTTCTGCTGCCGATGGTCGCTCAGGAGTCGCTGTTGATGTACTTAGCTTTTTCTTTAGTGCGGATGTCGTCGAATGCAGCCAAAGAGGACGTGCGCCGCTAGCGCCTCAGCTTTTATTGCAGCGGGAGGCCGGAGGCGTCGATGACATGAGTAGGAGAAGTGAGCGCGACGTCACAGTGACGTCACAGTCTTCTTAGGTCTTGCGTAGGCTGTAATTAAATCACACATTGCTTTTATATTTTTAATCATGTGAGTTTATTTTTAGCTCGGATCACTTGTTTGCTAACCATAATAGATATACCTATTACCATCATTCTCTGTCCACTAGTTGGCATATAGAAAAAAAAGCTTTCTTTTATTATTTTAAAAGACAACTCCTGCATCACTATCACTACATAGTATAAAACAAAGTCTGTATTTTGTCTGTCTGTCCCTATGTATGCGTAAATCTTAAAAACTACGCAAGGGAATTTAATGCGTTATTTTTTAATAGATAGAATGATTCAAGAGGAATGTTTATATGTATAATTGGTGTGGCCAAAACCGCTGGCGACATCTAGTTAGGAACAAATCATGTGTCGCGGGGAAGTTTACAAACATACAACAATGAACACCCAAACTAGAAACAACAATTTATGGGTCGCATAATGGGTTGCCTCGTGTGGAGATCGCACTCACTACACCAACCATGCAGTCGTTGAAAAAGTCAGACTATCGCCTGGGCGGCAAGTACAAGCTATCTGCAGTAGTATTTCCAGACTAATTCGACATCGGAACCTTTAAGAAAGATGCTATTATTTTTAAAAGGTAAGCAACGCCCTTGCGATCCTTCGGGCATTGTAGGTGTCTATGGGCGGCGGTGATCACTCACAATCAAGTGGCTCGCTTGCTCGTTTGTCTGCCTAGGCAATAAAAAAAGTAAAAATCCTCGACATTGGCAGTGCAGTGCTTTAAGAGCTTACAAGGCCTGTTATCTACTCATCTGCAATTCTGTGTGTACCATTCTCTCACCAATAAATACTGTTTTTATTTCTGTGCTGTATTAAGTCTAGGTACGTATGCAATTAAAAAGATATGCCTTTTTTTCATATAACCTGCCAAAATAGTGCAAGCAATGTCGAGAGGCTGGGTCAAATAGGAAGCATTTTAACCTTCTTTTTTTATAATTACGATTTTGTTTTCACGGCATCTAAAATACAGATTTTTCGTTCGACTGACACTGAATAGGATGTAACGGAAACTTTATGCTTATACAAAAAAACGTGACGACATTCTTAACCTTCGTTACTACAAAGGACAGTGCTTCATTACAAAGCTAGTGTGCAGCTGAAGATTTGTCGCAAATCTGGGATCTGTTTAAAAAAAAAATGATTACAATTTATTATAATAAAAAACAAATCTAAAAAGAAATAATTTGTCAAAAGTTAAAATATCCCGTCAACTCGGCTCAACACATGCTATAAATGCAGCAGGTGGACCACTAGTAAATTTTTAAATACATGTAGAGAACACTTGCTTTATGGAAAAGTACCAAATTTTTTTATTTGACACTGATGTGTTATTTAATTTGTTTTCTTTGTTTGAAATAACAAATTAGCTTATAAAGGCCGAATTATAATGCGGCTTTTATTAGAGTTAATTCAGTTTTTTTTTTGGTTTATTGAAATTTGGGTATTTGAAAACAATTTACTGCAAATTACATATTTAGCTAGAAGTACTAGGCTCTCACATATCTTCCGTTTGTTAAAGTACTGTTGGTATCTATACCTATATTATAAACACAAAATTGTTTGTTCTTTTCTTCTTTTCTCTTGTTCTTTTCTCATGTCCAAACGGAGCAATGGATCAATGTGATTTTTGCCGTGAATATAGTTGATGGACTAGCCATAGGCTTTAAAAATATCTAGTATGACGTTACGGACGTCAACGTCGGCAGATTTACAAGTATTTCGAGATTATCATTAGATCGTGTAAAGAAAAGTTTAGCAGGAGAAGCCGCGGGCAACAGCTAATATTCTTATAAACTTGTACAAATCAACTTGTACAATAACTTACTCCCTGTTGACGATTAGATTTCCTATTAACGCTAAAGATTGCGGTGCTTCACGGTAATCTGATTTCCACTATCTTAGGCAATATTATAATTTATTTTCAGAGAATATTACCGATTTAGATTGTGAACCTCTGTTATGCTACCAACCCTCTCTTAATGTTTGAAGAGTAGTAGGTAGATACTGTAGGATTCCGATCTAATACGGCATAAGGCTTGTAGGTCGGTAAGATATATATTATGCAGATATTTACTTTGGTACAAATTACAAATGAAATAAAATTAGTTTGTCATCTTACAGATTTTATCGACGTTAAGCTTATATAATTATAAATATATTGGCACGATTTAATGTTTACTTTTGGATAAGGTTGTAGGTACATATAAAACTGATTTTTTCTCTTTACCTTCAAAGTCCCTAATAAGTCACAAATAAGACTATATTTCAACCGTCATTTTTACACTAAGTATTGTAATAAAATATGAGGCAAGATTCACGAAATGTAGTGTTTAAACTCACCAATTCTTATAATAAAACTATTTCCAGCTTAGGCTGACCCACTCTTACACTATAAACAGAAACAAATACAGGTCAAGCTAGCCTGGATATTGAACTTGATATGTGGGTATGTGCGTGGAAAAATATCACTCGATATAATCTGTAACTTTATTGCCATCCACCAAACATAAGGAAATCACCTGCCGTGTGTGATGGTTATCTTTTGATAGGTTTCGACATTTTTATGTAGGTGTATGTTGGCCCATAATATGGATAAAAGTATGCGTATCGACCTTTTCTTTTTATTTTAGTAATTTTAGACATTTATATAAATTATGTAAACCACTGGGAAGGTAGCGATGGCCTAGTGGAGATACCAACAGACTGTCATGCAGAGGTTATCGGGTTCGAATCCACGGCGCGCCCAATGACTTTTCGGAGTTACCTATGTGTGTATTGAATTATCGCTTGTCCCATGCCTCGGAGAGCACGCTAAGCCGTCGGTCCCGGATGTCATGAAGATCGTTGACAGTCGTTATATGGCGTCAGTACCTTCTAAATAAACTGACACTAGTCTAAACCATGGAATATCGCTATACCTTCGGGTTTCAGCGGTCCGAAATCTGGTTTGACTAATAAGCGGATCCCAGATTCAAACTGGGATAACGCTAAGAGAATAATGATGTAAACTACTGAAATGCAAGTGGCTAATTTCCCAAACCCAGACATTTATTAAAGTCAAACATCACAGACAATTTGATCGACGACCTTTAATCCCATAGCTTTGATCGATGGCTGCATACTGGTGTAAGTAAATATAACCAACTTTGAATGTGGCCTAATTCGGATTGATTTTGCGATTACGAAGTGGTGACGGAACAAAGTTATACCTTAGAGCTATCGACTGAGTCCTGTTATGATTGGCAGCATTTTGAAATTTTCGAAGTTACAAGCTTGTAGTTACGTATTGTGATTAAAAATGCCTTATGACTCAAGAGTTTAGTGATTTTATTTTGGTTCTTAGTTAGCAAATAGAAATTTGCGACATCGCTTGATTCATATTTTCACGTACATCATAAAATAATGTTCCTTTACTGTCTTTTGACTTCTAACTGACTGTGATATTGAGATGACCTTTTGCAAAAACGCTTTAACTTTTTAATTTATTCAAAGAATGTTCAAATTTCGCCTTGTGAAATAGCTTTCAATTGGAATATTGATGAAGAGTCTCCCAAGCACCAAACGGCTGGCTGAATCATAAGGCGATAAAGCATGCTCACCGCGATTACTTTACCTACTCCGCAATTAACAGTCGTTGTGGATACCGCGGTAGGTTTCTTGAGGTGATTCCGAACACCTCTTGGGGAGAATCTCACACACCACCTCCGCCAGCCCCAACTCGGTCGAACCTGGCCAAGCAGCGGAGTCGAGAGGGCTCAAAAACGTTAGAGAAAAGACAGGTATTTACATCTTTAAATAGTTAATTTACGCATTAAGATGTTTACCCGTTAAATACAATTATATGGTGTATATAAATCGCGAAGGTTTAAAATCAATCAACGATACTTGACTCTTGCGTCAGGATTAAACAGCTTTTTTACTTTGTTATCAAATTTATCTTCCTTAACTTGTTAATTGTTGTTAAGGAACTGTTTCGTGCGAACTTGTTCGGCGTGAAAGTTCTCCACCAATCAAGGAAATACAAGACAGGCGAAACATCAAAGTTTAGTTTGGCTCGTACTGTTGTACGAGCCAAACTAAACTTTGATGTTGTAACTTCGCTATATTAAACAACAAAAATCAATCAGCATTAATACAGTACAGAATTTAATTTTGTAAACTTTCACTTGTAATAGCAGAACACCAATTTGTATAAACAACGGTATATTTCTTGAATTCTATAACACTCGATAGTTGTGGGAAATGATACGATTACCTACCAACTAAAAGCGAAAATGAACTTCTGCATAGCCATATCGATAAAAGAAGCGTGCAAAACACCTGATGATTTTATTTGTTGGTTTTTAAACTTTGCACTGTTAAGAGTATTTTCCTCACATCATCAACATCATCATATCAGCCGATAGACGTTCACAGCTGGACATAGGTCTCCCACAAGGTTTTTCACATATTTCGATCTTGCGCCACTCGAATTCCATCCACTACCCGCAATCCTAACAAGATTGTCGGTCTACCTTCTGGGAGGCCTGCGTCACACATTAATACAACCGTCATAGTTCATAATATAGGACTCCTTAACGTCTTGATGCGTGGTGCCATTCTCTTTTAATTCTTTATTTTTCTCCCGTTTTGCTGGAGAAGGAAGCCAGTTATTTCTTTCTTTTTTTATTTATCCCTTATTAAATTCATTGCCTTTGCCATCATAGTTTCACTTCTAATAGGGACTTCACGAGTATCAAAATTAGTTATTCAGTGGTCACTGATCCTGAAAGCTACACAACTTGTCCAAAGAAAGCCTGCCATTTTCCTTGTATTACAATAACATTTAAATTAATCCACAGCAGTAGGTCGCCGACATTATTGTCGATGTAACAACTTCTCTACAAAACCGAAAACAAATCAAAACAATTTGTATATAAAATTTAAGTGGTTCGAAAACAATACCGTCATGCTCCCATTAATTTAATAATCTATAAATTATGACGGCAGTTAACAAACTGGAACGCTGATTCGTTTTGTCTCAACAAAATGAATTGCCGCAATCTCGTTGGAATTCAGAGAAAACAGCTCTGAAACCTTTATTTGATCGTTTTACAAGATGCCGGAGGCAACATGGTGTGTGCCTCTGTTCACTAACTTCGCGTTTATGTTAATAGTCTACAGTTTTATTGTGGCATGTTGATGTGGTAGAAATTGTTTTGTGTGTTCCGAAATGCCGCGTGTTTGAATTTTGGAAGTGTGTTGTGAATCTAAAAGTGAGTTGTCGATTTATTCTAAGTAAGGACGGCTGGGTACGTGTTATGCATATAACAGCAATACCTATCGGTTTTCTGCCCTTTATTTGTTTATCTTTAAAAGTAAAAAAACAATAAATACATTTTATTATCAGTAGGTACACGATACGGTGTTCCTACAAATAAAATAAAGAATTCTAAATTGGCGTGAGCCCTATCTCGCGAGATTTGCATTCCCTAGTCGTGACATATTAAACGGAAGAAAAGAAAGGTCAAAAAGGCTGGAATAAGCCCATATAAATGTTTAATCAGTATATGTATGAACAACGGAACATGTGCTTTAACTGCGTGCTACTTATTGTGCGTAATTTGGAACTGAGTTGATAGATTTACAGGTCACCAATTCTTTTTATTCCAGCAGAAACAGATTTTTATTTTTTTGTCAAGGTTGAGTTACAAACGTTAAGGCTCGACGCCTAGAAGTCGGTAGTGCGGTACACCTTTGTACCTTGGTGAGCAAGTCAAGCCGTTAATGCGGTTCGATTATATAATTTTCATTGAGATTGCAATTGATTTCATTTAGTAAAAAGGAGATTACAAGAGGTTGTAATATATTGAGTATTATTTAGTAGTGTAATACACATGGTGATTGAACAGATGTTGCAAGCATCAATAGGAAAATAGAACGCAAATATTAATATAATATTATAATTAGGCAATAATAAATAGGCCTATTAATCGTCACTATTCGTTTCATTACCGAGCAAATTTGTTAAAGCGTTGGTCCATAGTTCTGGCGCTAATCGCTGGTATGTAAACCAACCAGAATGTTAAAAATAATATTGAGCAAAACAGTCAAATTAATTTTTACGAAAGCTAAACACAAATAACTGGCTGTCACACTATTTCGAGGGACCTAAAAATAGTTGTCAATTAAGAGGATCTGTATTTCATGTATTTCCTATGTAATGCACAGATTCAGAAACAATATTACACATACAAGGTTACTTTTACGTTGATGGTTACAACCCGAACACTCTTTGACAATTGCGGTCAAGCCAAAGGGTACACGATTTTGATCTCTAACACAAGCTGATGAGGTTTAAATTTATTTATAATTGTTTCAGATGATGAGATACCCTACCGGGTGCACTTAATAGGATCTTAGGTTTTACGGTTCCTTTGATGTCAAAGGTCTAATAACGGAATTCTCTGAATAATTCACTGACATTTGGCAAGTTTAACGCAATAAAGTAAGGTTGTTGCCTAAGTGTCTCTAAAAATACGTTTGACGTAAAAGTAGAACGATTTCCAAGAATTTTAGGTAAATCTGTATGGATTAAATTCTATCGTTATGCCTTACTGACTGAAAGATAGAAAACGCACATCGAAAACTAGGTATGGGGCGCAAGAAGCTGAAATTTTGTATGTACCTATGTCCCTGGGGACCGTAGAGGTGAAATTCCGGACCGGGCAGAAACGGTTCTATTATTTAAGATGCGAACGAAGCTACGGACATCTCTAGTTTTTTTATATTATTTTTGTTATTTCTAGAACATGGTTGTTTTTATGCGCCTTTGTAAATTTTATTAAATTCTTATTTATTTTTTAACAGAGTATTTCCGCTAGATGAATCTTGTGTTGAATTTCAAAATACTAGAATAACGGACACAAAGACTTGTTATAGTATGGTCATAACCCGGGGTCATGGGGGTGGAAAAGTGTTACACGGACGTTGGGGTGGTCTCACAGACCCGTTTATTAGATATTTGTTATTTCAATACTTTATGAATGAAAAATATTATATTTATTAGTGTTTAGTTTTTTAGGTATTTATGTAAATAAATAAAAGAAAATATTATAATATGTTATGTTTTAATCAGATTTATTAGACCATTTAAAAATAAACGACAAATGTTAACAAAATCTTTCCCTTCTACTTAAATGTTACTCTATTATTAATTAACAATCAGTCTCGATATTTTAATGTCACTTTTTTGTAGTAAACTAGATTATCTATAAAATAGCTGTGAAAAAAGACTCTTGTAAAATCGACAGTATATGCTGTCTTTCTATGTTTTCTCGGTCCATTTTTTACTTGGTACTTACAAAAACACAAATATAATACTTTGAACTGTATACATATAAGCAACGTAAATCGTAAACAAGAACAAAAAAAAAACAAATTTTAAAGCATACATACACGGTAAACAATTAAAATAATATGTATACAAAGTGGCGCGAAATTGTTACACTATCTGCGAGGATGGGTCTCACATACCTTTTTGAACTTGGTGCACGTATAACTCCCACTGCCGCTGCCTCACGTCTAATGTGTTACCTGCGACGCATAGATCAACTCAACAGCTGTTCTAGCTGCTGAGAAGAGCGGCAAAGTCGCACGCATATTTAGTAAACTACAAGCGAAAGAAAATGTTACGGGTCTCACAGACCCAACCCCCATGACGCCGGGTTAATATTCGGAACAATCTTCAACCGACGTGATTCGTGCTGTTATAATAATATTACAGATTGAATCGAGCAGTAAAATTACACATTCGATTCTAAGTTAAATTACATAGCCAACTTCGATGAATATGGAATTACTCCGAAGTTTGCCGGGTGTTACAATAACTTACATTCAATTGTAGATCTGATTTCATTATTTGCTACCTATTCTACACGGTAACATACATAACATAACTTCACGCTTTTATCCCCAATTGGTTATGTAGAGGTGTTTTACACACCCACACTTCGCCAGTTATGTTTCGGTCCCAATGTAATAGAAGGGCGAGCCTATTGCCATTCTACGGCCACATTATTTAGCGAGCGATAATTAATTTAGTATGCACACATAACTTCAAAAAGTCAAAGGTGTGTGCCCGGGGTACCTGGGCATCGAACCTGAGACCATTGTCTCCGGCAGTCCGTTACGTCCGGTACACCACTGGGCTATTGCTGCTGTTTTTGTTTACTAGATTTAAACCCATTTTACGGACTGGACTTAATTTTTTTTTTTAAAGATGAAAGAAATTGAAGTGACAAAAAAAAGCAATGACTCTGAGTTTGTTTCGGCCTTTCTTCTCAAGAAATCAATTACCTAGGAAAAGCCGGCATCATCTAGAATAGGGTTTTGACTTTTATAAGTGTTGTAAACAACCAAAATGCAGATATAAATATGTCTTTACCAATGCCTCCTTACGGGTGTCATTGTTGAAAAGCTAAATTGAGAAAGTGTCCAGTGACGTACTGAGCAACATACGTGAAGCAATGCTTCCGTAAACTCTAGTTCGTTGTGCCCATTATTTGAATGTTTGCGAAGTCTCTCGCGATGCAGCAAATATTCCAAGTACAAGATTTTTCTTTTGCAAGCAAGAAAATTAGCATCATCAGTTTATATGACTGTCACCACACTAGCTGTTTTATACTGCTGTAGTTTTTAAAACAGTAGGCCACCGTGCTTCGCGTCCCGGTTTGTTGTCCCAGTTCCGTACGTTATATAGGCCTTCAGGCGTCCAGAAAAGGCCACGTTGTCCATCATGACTAGTCTTGATTATAATCTTCCTTCCCGCTGGGCACAGGCCTTTTCTTACGAGAAGCGTTAGGCCATAGTCCACCAGGCTGGCCAAGTGCAGATTGGCAGACTTCACATGTTGTCTTTGTCTTTGCACATAACTTCGAAAAGTTATTAAAGCGAGCCATGGATATGAACCCGAGACCCTCTGCGTAGCAGTCTATTGATCGCCCCAGTAGGCTATCGCTGCTTAAGTGTGTTATACTTACAAGAGTTACAAGACAAGGGAAAGAAAGTCTACATTAGTAATCAACGCTTTGTAACCAGTACTAAACACACATATTTTCTATATTGTCCCCTGTATAATTTTTTTACTAAGAGCCTCAAAAGTATAGCAACATTAACGATGACAAAAAGCTTAAAAATACTTTTGATAAAATGCTACTTAAGCGAGAAATGAATTCTACAAATAAATAAATACTACATACGGATAACGACCCGTGCGCGTCGAAACTGCTGAGATCATTGCTTTGCAAGTATTAAGGAACTACTACTTCTCTAGATTGTACTTTTGTTTTGCGGAGGATGTATAATCAAGTTGGATATTATCTTAAGTGCCTACTGTACAAGTGAAATTCTGGGCGATGGAGTGCAAAATACAGTGAATATAATTATTTCCTTTGTAAATAAAGAATGTTAATATTTACTTACATCAATATTTTTTCCTAAGAAGGCAATGCCGTAGGAAAAATTGAAACAACGAAGACAAAGTACAGCGGTGAGACAGCCACTTAAACCATTCCACCTTCTGTGCAATTTTCTATGTGAATTAAGCATAACCCACCTGGCCAATCAAATGGCCCAATAAAATTCATGCCATACTGCAAAAATAACTTCCCTCACTTATTATCTAAGGTATTTTACGATCACGCCTGATATTCAATCACACTTTTTCTAAATAATAATTGCGTAATGTTTTTCATCGGTGACATTTTTTCGATATAAATTCTCATTAAAAAGAACGATGGCGGGTTCCATGCAGTCTCAATATCAGCTTGGGACGCCGCATGAATTATGTATTGCCTGACAACGATATGTTAAGCTGGCAATAATCAAATAAGTAATTTAGGAAGGACTTTAAGGAAAACATAACATGTTTTTAGTTGGGTGAAGTTTAGAACTCAACGTATAATGTTATAACGACATTAACATGAGGTTCCTTGCGATCTTTTTCGTTTGTTTACGTTGGCTCTCTAACTTGGTAACATGAATACAAAATATTTATGTCAAGGCTACGGTTAATAAAAACATTCCTTGCCTTTGGAATTTTCCCATATTAGGCATAAATTCTGCCTTGCGGGGTACTTTACGTATATAACGAAAGTTTCATGAAAGCATGCAATACATTAGTTTTTTAATCTCATTATATAATTTAAGACATGAATACTTGCGTCTTCTACGATGCTTAGGCGGGCTTACAATTATTAAAGTCTCAGACAGCTTACGAACTAAACATAAAGTAAATCTTAGATTCAAGTAAGGTAAGGCAAGTAAGGTTAGGTACTTTTTCAGTACCTTATACTTTTACATTACTAGCACTGTCCGCGGTTACACACGTGTTATGATTATTTATGGCTACTGCGCTGAACCCGTGGTTCATAGCGTACTGTTATATGTAAGTATATCGCCTTCCTCGATAATATGGACTATCCCACTAAATAATATTTAATTCAAACCTGAGGTCAATTATGATTTATAAAATTCATAATTATAGATACTTTCTTCAGAAAAAACGCCGTGATAGACCTGCATCTTTGTAAGTTTTCTATAATGTTCTTGAAAAACATACTAAAGCAGCTGCCAACCCGCACATGGCCAGCTTGGCAGACTTCGGTCTTACCCTTCTCATAGACAGAAGAGGCTAGACATGGCGGCATTCCCTACATAAATATACTTTACCTATTACACATTAGAGGTGGAGTTTGTAATTCATATTCGAATGTAACCTGATTCAGTTGGCTAGCAAAAACAATGTTGTAGGTGTCAAAAGTTAGCGTGAGTCACGAAGTTGACAAATTATAGTAAGTGCTCATACTATTATGTTAATAGCATTATGCACATCGAACTTATTACCTGTTTGATTCAATGTGGGCGTTAGTTTACGTAATCAACTATTTGGGAGACAGTATTTGATAAATTAAATTAATATATACCTACTTGACGAATGCGAAGGTTAAAGACGAGAGTATTTCTATTTTACGATCGCTCTCAATAAAATGTCTGGCAGGAAACCATAAAATGACTTGAAAAGTCAACAAACGCGATATACCTACCTGTCCTACTTCATCTTTTCGTGTGAAAATCTTTTTGTGTGTGTGGCCGCTCAAAGGACCTCGAAATCGCCTTATCTTGAGACAAGAACCGGAACTGACAGTTTTACGTACCTTCCCAAGCATGATAATGTGATGTGAATGACACAACAAGTCACACATCCATATGGTGACATATACAAACTCCGCTTAACTTTGCCGTTATATTTCGACAGGAAGTATTCATAAATGAGAATGTTATACATCATTGTCCTTAAAAAAATATCAGACCAGTAGTTCCATACGATCAGATATTATAGTACCTACTATAATTATGCCTTTGCCATTGTTGCTAGGAGAAATACCTACTTGTACTTAGCAATGGAAAAGGTAATAAAGAAGATTATAGTAATACAAAAGAGGAGTTTGTAGGTATCAGTTTCCATAGAATGGCATTCTCTGCAATTCTGTATTAACACTCCAATTTTGCAGACTGTACAGCGTAATAACTAGCAAGTGATTCTACTCCAATGATTTCAAATATTACGGTGAATTATATCTATATACCAATAGGCAAATATAAGATATAGATCAGGTATATAGATGTCAATAGATTATTATATTATGCAAGGTTTAAGTCAGTAAGATTGATTTTCTAGTAGGTATTTTACTTTTTGTATCTAATGTTTCATATCACTCTATGTGTTGTATTTATACACCTATTAAAAAGTACCATACGCGCTCTACTGCATACAAAGATAAAATTCAATAAAAGTGGTACACGATTTGCTGCCTACGAAAATAAAATTCAATAAAACTAGATGGTTTATGTTGCTTCTTCTTCCCTGCATAGTTACACCGCAGTTTGATCTCGATACTACACGTTCTGCGTGCCGTAGTAAAAACGTAGGTATATGATATATTTGTTCAAATAAATAAACGATGGATAGAGGCAGATCATTCGACTCATTTGAGTTATTTTTAATAGCTCAAATAAGTAGAGTATTACAACATGCTTCAGACACGTTTATGCTATTAACCTAGGGATAAATGCTACTTTAGCGAGAAATGTATTCAACAAATTAAATAAAGAAATATCTACTGGATAGTTTCCCGTGCGCTTCGAAACTGCTGAGGTCATGTCTTTGCAAGTACTTAAGGAACTACTCTTGCTAGGGTTTGTATTTAATTTTGCGGAGGATTTGTAATAGTGCTGGATAACATTGTATTACAGGTGAATTTGTGAGCGATGCAGTGCAGAATAAATTCTTATGTCAATGGAGAGTATTTAATATTTACACACATAGAACATTTTCGTAAGAAGACAGTGTCATATAAAAAAATTTCTTTAACGGATCACTTTAGATACTTTCAAATATTAAACGCAAAGTATAGTGATGAGGCGGCTATGTAAGCCATCCTGCCTTCTGTGCAGTTTCTATTAATAGCTTTATTATCAGAGGATTATTTTAAAAGGCTCAATGCTCAATTCTTGGGCCCTTGTTGTTTACGTTGCTTATACGCGATATCAAGGAGTGCTTTCGTCATTCGTACATCCTACTCTACGCTGACAATATGAAAATACACAAAGTCGTACGGGATGAGTCTGACGCAAGTAAATTACAAGACGATTTATACAGATTTGAGGTATACTGCAACCGAAACAAGCTCCAACTTAATGTCAATAAATGCTTTCACGTAACATTTTCACGACGAACATCTTATATAAATAGCAGCTACACACTTAACGAAGTACTAATCAATAAAGCTAACAGCATTAGAGATCTGGCAGTTATACAGGACAGTAAGCTATTATATGATCAACATAAAGATAGTATCGTGAAACAAGCATCAAAAGCTCGATTTATATTGCGTAACACATCCTGCTTCCGCACATTGAAACCAGTCAAAGTACCGTACTGCTCTTTCGTACGCAGCCACTTGGAATATGCGTCCCAGGTTTGAAACCCTCAGTACGCAATTTATAAATCTCGCATTGAGGGCGTCCAAAAAAAGTTCCTACGATACCTTGACTACAAGGCACAGCAATGTTCAGTTGATTATGAGCACAGATGTAAAAGGTTTCACTTCTTACCTTTGGAAATAAGGCGACGTATTGGGGATATTAGTTTCCTGTTAAAAATTGCTAATGGTACAATTGACTGCCCTGATTTATTGGCTAATATCTCAATTCGCACGAATTTGTTAAGCTTCCGTCAACGATCCCAATGTTGAATGTACCATTTAGTTCAACAAACTAGAGGGGTAATGCCTTTTCGATAAGAAGTGCTGCAAGTTTCAATGCACTCGCACGGGATCATAATATTGATCTTTTTTGCACTAGTGTTACCACCATGAGGCGGCAATTGGCTAATTTATACTTCGGTAATATGATTACTAATACCGAGTCAGCACAGGATTGACTGAGTGAAGTTACCATTTTTGTTCATTTCGGTTTATTGTTTTTCTAAGTGTATATTTGTTATTTTTGTGTATACCTATTTAAAACGAGTACAAAGTGTACTACTTTTTATACCCATATGTGAGGGCTTTTAATTGGCCAACTGATAATGTTAATTGTTATATTCATAATTTTAATTAGTCCGTAAGCCTTCTGTAAAACTAAATAAATAAATAAATACAATTTCAGTTGAACAAGACACTTTCTATAAATAAAATAAAAAATAAAAAAGACTTTATTATTCCATTGGCATGTACATTCATATCAATAGTAAATCACATTATTAGTCTTATATATAATTATGCCATCTGGACCCCTCTTCGGGTGAAGGCCTCCTCCAGAGATTGCCACTTGTCGCGATTCTTAGCGAGATTTGACCAATTTCGTGTTCCAATGGCCTCTATCTCGTCCTTCCACCTTGCTTTTGGTCTACCTCTGCTTCTGTGCCCATGAGGTCCTTTCCACATAGTGACGGTCTTCGTCCACCTGTTGTCAGTGTAGCGTGCCACATGGCCTGCCCACTTCCACTTCAGACGCCGTGCGAAGGACAAGGCATCTATCACTGTCTGTTTTCTTATTGTCCTGTGGCGGACTCTGTCCTTTAATTTTATTTTTAGTGAGCTACGTTCCAAGGCTCTTTGACATGATGTTAACTGTCTGTTGGTTGTTGAATCAAATATCCACGTTTGACAGCCATATGTGAGACAGGGTAAGAGGCATGAATCCATTACTTTCTTTTTTAAATTTAAGTCCATGTTAGACTTCATAACTTCTTTATAGCCTCAGAACTTTTTCCATGTGATCGATATACGTCTGTCTATTTCTTCTATGTTGTTACTTTTGCGGAAGGATACCTGTTTGCCCAAGTAAATATATTCATTTACATAGTCTATGATGTTGTTATTTATTTGGATTGGAGTTCTGTGGTGGTTAGACATGATCTTCGTTTTTGAGATATTCATTTCCAGGCCAACGTTAGTGCTTACGTTATCAAGTTCTGACATCATGGATTGGAGCTCTGCGGGGCTCTCTGAGAACAGCACAATGTCGTCTGCGAAGCATAGATGGTGAAGACGCTCATTGTTGATTTTCAATCCCTTTTTTTGCCAAGCTAGATTTTTCATAGTGTTTTGAAGAACAGATATGAATATTTTTGGTGACAGGGGATCGCCCTGTCTAACTCCTCTGTTTATTTCAATTTTTTGTCCTGAGCTTTCTAGTTTGATTTTGCTAGTGCTGTTTTCGTAGATGTATTTAATTATTCTGATATATTTGTTGCTTACATTTTGTTCATAGAGGGCTTTCCAGATGCTTTGATGAGATATGGAATCGAATGCTTTCTTATAGTCGATGAAAGCGAGATATAATGGCCTGCGAAATTCGTAATATTTTTCGATTATTTGTTCCAGTACATGTATGTGGTCAGTGGTGCTGAACGATTTTCTAAACCCTGCTTGCTCTCTTGGTTGATGTTTTTCTATGTCGTTGTTAATTCTTTCCAATAGACAGCTAGCAAACAGTTTGTATAAACATGGCATTATACTTATGGGTCTGTAATTCCCTACGTCTGTTGGGTCTCCTTTCTTGTACAACAGTATTATTTCTGATTCTGTCCATGTCTTTGGCACTTTTTCTTCATCAAGGATTTTGTTAAATAGTATCGTTAGGGGGTGAAGGATCACTGTTTTAGCTAATTTTATGGCTTCTTTTGATATTCCGTCGGTGCAGGGACTTTTGTCGTCTTTTAATTTCTCCAATTTATGTAATATGTCAATATCTTTGAAGTATGGTGTCTCTATATTTTGATTTGGTGCAGTTAGACTTTCTATATTTTCTTGGTACAAGAAGTCTTTTGAGGCGCTATATAGCTGTCGGTAGAATTCTGTGGCGGTGTTAATGACATCTGCTCGAGTTTGTTGTTTTGAAGCGTTTGCGTTTAATGATGGTATCCATTGTTTTGCAGTATTTAGTTCTTTTATGGCCTTTTTAAGACTTCCGGAAGATTTTAAATGTCTTGTAAAAATTGATTCTTTATGATCTTTATAATTCTTTTTTATCTCTTTGTTTATTGTTTTGAATAGGTAGGTGAGTCTCGATTTTTCATGGTGGCTTAGTTGTTGTTTATGAAGTAGTTGACTTCTCTCTTTCATTAAGTTTAACGTGTATTCTGTGAATATATTTTAGTTCGCCAATTTTTGCGTTGTAGTCTCCCATACTTATCACATTTTTTCCTGCTAGATCGTGGGCTAGTTGAACGTCATGGTAGAATTTTTCGATCTCATCGTCACTGGCGCTTTCTGTTGGAGCATAAACTTGTATAAGAGTAAGATTGTAATCATCAAATATTAATTTTAGTAAGCATACTCTCTCCGATATCCCGGTGTAGTTTTCTATGTTGTGTTTTAGCTCTGTTCTAATTAGGAAACCAACGCCGTATTGGCCTGGAGTTTGACCCGTAGTACACAGGATATGATCTTCATCTTCTGAAATTTTTGTTCCTAGACGTCGTACTTCAGCTAACCCGATGATATCATGTTTTATGTTTTTAAGAGTTTCTTTCAATTCTAGCAGTTTTTCGTTGGTGCTTAGGGTTTTGACATTATATGTGCAGATGTGTAGTGTCTTTAGTGGTGACTTATTATTGTTCCAATTCTCTGGAGGGTTATAGTCGCTTGACCCCACGGTGACTAGCCGGCTTGGGGTGCAATTTTTTTGGGTTGGTTTAGTTATAGCGGAATTATTATCGTTGTTGTTTTGGTTCCGGGTGTCGACATAAGCTAGTTTTTTGAAGGGCCAGATAGTGAGTTTGATCTGGTACGCTCGACATAGTTTAGTATCCCTGGTTTCACTATTGTATTTGTATTCTCTTTTTCGGGCAGTGTAGGTGTTGGTTTATTTTTTGTATTCGTTTTCTTCTGCTGTGATTTGTTTGGTGATCCGGACTCCTCTCTTTTCCTTTTGTCGCGGCTTGTCTCTGAGGGTGTTCTTACAACAAGCTTGTCATATTTTATGAAAGCAATGTTCCCTTTTTCTCTCTCCTCTTCGACTTGAACTTGTAATTGTCGTCTTTTTTCAAGAACCTCCTTGGGAAAGTCTTCTTTGATGTAAATGCCCTGTGGCAAGTTAGATTTGTTCTTCATGATTAGGTGTTTTTTCCATACGGAAGAGAAGGATACCACTACGGGACGGTTTTTCTTCCCTGTCCAACGGCCTATTCTTTGCACGCTGTTAATCTCATGACTATCCAGGTGCACACCTGTATCTACTATCAGTTCTTTAATGTAGTCGACGAGTTCGGTTTCTGTTTTGTCCAGTTCTTGTGTTCCAAAAAAGATGAGGTTGTTTTTGCGTTTCTCTTTTTCTACGATGTTCAGTTTTTGTTCCAAATAGGTTACTTTCTTTTTAAGGTTGTTGTTATCTTCCTTCCTACTATATTTGAGAGTCACTTTCTATGGTCCAATAAAACTCCTGCCATACTGCAAAAAATTACTCGCTGAACTTATTATCTAAGTTATTTTATGATCACGCCTGCTATTAAATCACACTTTCTCGAAATAATAATGGTGTAATATTTTCTAGGTGACATTTTCTCGATATAAATTCTCATTAAAAAGACCGATGGCGGGTTCCATGCAGTCTCAATATCAGCTCGGGACGCCGCATGAATTATGTACTGACTGAAAACGATATGAGAAGCTGGAAATAATCAAATAAGTAGTTTAGGAGGGACTAGGAAAACATAACATGATTTTAGTTGCGTGAAGTTGGGAACGCAAGATATAACATTAACATGAGGTTCCTTGGGATCTGTTTCCTTTGTATAAGTTAGCTGTATAACTTGGTAACATGCATAGAAAATATTTATGTCAAAGCTACGGTTAATCATAATATTCCTTGCCTTTGGGACTTTCCCATATTAGACATTCTGCCTAGCGGGGAACTATACATACGGTACGAAAGTTTTATGAAAGGGCACAAAATATACGCATATTCGGCACAACTATTTGTTCTTCTTCTTAGCGTGTCGATGGCAATCTAAATTGTGTCAGCCCAGAACTTTGCATTATGGCATTTTCAGAAGTGTCCATAAGTTCCTGTAACGTGCAGGTATTAGGGCACGCAGGACAAGATAGTAAGTGTTCCAATTATTTGTGGAACAGCACCACACTTTCAACTATTTGTTGCTCTCAGTATTTTATTTCAACAATTTATCTATCTATTCGTGTGAGCGTGAGGCCAACTCTAGTGTCGGAGTATATAGAATCTCAAAAGTAAAGGTCATAATTCGTGCCCTATTAGTCACAGTCCCTATAAGTAATCAGTACAGTCTATTAGTACAAAATTCAGGCCATGCCAGCGGTCTTCGGGCAGTCTGTAAACTCTAACACCAAAGTTGGCCACACACATAAGAAAAATAAGTAAAGGCTTCATAATCAAACATAAAAGACGAATGAAGTTTGTTGCAAATAAAAAACACTGCGTTCTTACCACACACAACAGAACAAGGAAAAACGACTTCTAATTAACGTTGCTGGATGTTTTGTAGCAACCGATTACAATACGGTCCCACACCACAACTATACAAAGTACTAAAAGCTTTGTTGAATGAGCGAGTAGCATGAGAGCTAAGTAACGGTCCCTGAAGGATCAGTTCTTGCTATTTATTAATTAATAAAAAAATAATTAGTAAAAAAGGAATAACAAAAGAAATTAGTGAAAACATAATCAAAACCAAAACTACAATTTTAACTATAAAATTAACCAAATTAAGAAAAGGGAATGTCATTGTTTAATAGGTACTTAACTATAATATAATATATTAGAATTCAGAGAGATTTCAAATGTCACATTTGAATAAATTATAATAATTAAAATTTAAAACTACAAATTAAATTAAAACTAAATCAATACAAATTATCTGAGAGTGTTACTGAAACTCCTGTATAGTTTGCCTAAACTGTCAAGATGAACATCAATTAAGTATGTCACTACATTCATTTTGAGTTTTACTCATCCTAGCCACAAGTGATTTGCCCCTAGCACTGTTCTCCTTAGGCGGTGGACATAACGGTGTTGTTCTCTTGGGTATCTTGCTGGTGCACGAAATCTAAAGAGGCTCAGCAACTTACGACAGTCTATGTAGTTTTTTAAAATTTTAAAAGCAATCATAATGTTGCACTACTAATCATGATATTTTACACATAAATACTTTGTTTAAGACTTTATGAGCTATTTCTATACTACGCATTAACCGACGATAAACTTTCGCGATTTACATGCATTATGCTAGTTTTTAATTAGGTATTTTAATCGCGTTATATTTAAGATATGAATACTTGCGACTTCTGCTATATTTAGGCGGGCTTACAATGATTATATTCTCAGACACTTTACCTGCGACCGATGTAATTAAATTTATTTGTTTACACTTAAAATGTCTTAGCTAACGAGATTAAAACTCACTTAATAAACTTGTGTAAATAAAAAATAAAAAAAATAGATCAGATTAATGTTGGTTACTTCTCTAGCAAACCTGCATCACTATGAGTTTTCCAAAATGTTTTGGCAAGATATTTGAGGTCTGCTGATCTATTGTGGCGTAAAAGAAGATATTGTGATAAGCATCGAGAAAGGTATATCAATATGATTTGGGTAGGTAAATAGAGACTAAAGATGACAAAAAACCTTCATGGGGACAGGAGTTAGGGGAGGACCAATGCAGACATTCTCTGACCAGATTGCAAACATAGTGAATGAAGCAAGAGAAATAATTTTGCCTGGATTGTATGTACCTTCATCATTCCCTATATACTATTTACTCATTACATTTTTCAGGTGGAGTTTATAATTCATATTGTAATGTAACCTGTTACAGTTTGCTAGCAAAAACTATGTAGGTGTCAAAAGTTAGCGTGACTCACGAAGTCAACAAATTATAGTAAGTGCTCATACCATTATGTTAATAGCATTATGCATCGAACTTATTACCTGTTTGAACCAGTGTGGGCGTTAGTTTACGTGATCAACAATTTGGAAGACAGTTATTTAATTTTATAAATTAAATTAACATATAATTGACGAATGCGAAGGTTAAAGACACGAGTATTACTATTTTACGATCGCTCTTAATAAAATGTCTGGCATGAAACCATAAAATGACTTGAAAAGTCAACAAACGCTATATACCTGTCCTACTTCTTCTTTTCGTGTGAGTGTGTGGTCAGCTCTGGTGTCGAAGTTTGTAGGCTGCTCAAAGGATCTCGAAATGGCTTGACGTTCCTTATATCCTTAGACAAGAACCGGAGCTGACAGTTTTACGTACCTTCCAAAGCATGATAATGTGATGTAAATGCTACAACATCCATATGGCGACATATACAAACTCTGCTTTACTTTGCTGTTCTTTTTCGTACAAGAAGTCACGCTGTATTGACAAATGAGAATGTTAAACATCATTGTTCCTAAAAAAATATCAGACAGGTAGTTCCGTACGACCAGATATAGCAGGTACTTGTCCAAGCAACAATGGCAAAGGCAATAGAGAAGATTATAGTTAAAGAAAAGAGGAGTTTGTATGCCTTTCCATATAATGGCATTCTCTGTAATCTGTTGATTAAAACTCCGATTTTGCAGGCTTGTAGAGCGTAATAACTAACAAGGGATTCTACTCTAATGATTCCAAACATTGCGGTGAATTCTATCGATATCCCAATATCTTAATATATAAAATCCTTGCGTTACTTACTAACTGACAGACTCGCTACAGCTGAAACTATTGGGCGCAGGATGCTGAAATTTGGCATGTATGTTCCTTGGGGACCGTAAGGGTGCACTAAGAAGGGATTTCCCGAAATTCTTACGGGAACGGCCAAAGCGGTAAATTGAAAAAAATTGCAGGCGTAGGTGCTGGCGTCCTCTAGTGCAACTATAAAGGCTATCTATTTAATTTCAGGTATATAGAAGTCCATAGATTATTATATCTAGTGGAAGGAAAGAGAAACCCACCACGCACCCTCAAATTGCCCACCCCGACTATTGCAATAGAAAAAGGTTGACAATACCGAACTCCTCTAAAGACAAAGGATAAGGGATACATGGAATAATGCGGTCCCGCTGTATGCGACTGAGCCAGCTCAGTCGTTGCCCATCGGTCGGTCCTGAGGATGCCTCGTGGAGAGGTGAAACACGTGTCGAAGCATAGTCGGCGCATAGTCGTTTTGACATCTACAACATAGTTTTTGCTAGACAACTGAATCAGGTTACATTCAAATATGAATTATAAACTCCACCTGTAATGTAATAGGTAAAGTATACGTAGGGAATGCCTGGCCTCTTCTCACTATGAGAAGGGCAATACCATAATCTACCACGCTGGCCATGTGCGATTGTGCGAGTTGGCAGCCTTCATAGGTCTTTCAAGAACATTATCGAAAACTCAGAGAGATGCAGGTTTCCTCCCAGCTTTTTTCTGAAGAAAGTATCTATATAAATATTATAAAGCACTCAAGTGTTTTATTCGGTTGAACGTGCTAATTTCATTAACTACTGGTTCGAATTGAAAATCATTTTTGTGTGGGATTGTCAGTATTATTGAAGAAGGTATAAGGCATATATAACATTACGCTATGAGAAACAAGTGTGAAGCAGTAATAAAATATCATAACGCGGGTGTCAGCGCGGATACAGCTAGTAAATAATATGAAGTTTAAGGCACTGAAAAAAAGTCCAGTACGATATCTGGGGGCACGGCAGTACCCCCACCAAGTCGAGCAAAAAAGCGGCACCATCCTTTTCTCGAAGCAATTCAGGCCAGTTTCGACCCCCTGTAACTTCGTCGTGGATAAAACTAGAAGGCATTATAAAACAATCTAATTTATATAATATATGTATTACTTATGAGATATATTGTGTTTTCATGCGATGGCCGAGTCAATCTACTTATTTAAAACATTAAAGATTTTTAATTAACCGACTTGGTATTACATGGATCTCACAAATTTTTACGGTCGCGAGACTTGGTATTTTTGACAAGTATTGTTTTTATGGGATTTATTTAAGAGTCGTTTTATACACAAGATTATGCAATAAGTTTTAATTTCGTTGACTAAGAAATTTAAAGTATAAATAAGTTTAGTTTGAATTACTTCAGTCGCAGGTAAACTGTCTGAGACTATAATCATTATAAGCCCGCCTAAATATCGCAGAAGGCGCAAGTAATTAAAAACTAGCATAATGCATGTAAATCGCGAAAGTTTATAGTCGATTAATGCGTAGTATAGAAATAGCCCATAGTCTTAAACAAAGTATTGAAGTGTAGTGTATGCGCCGACTATGCTTCGACACGTGTTTCACCTCTCCACGAGGCATCCTCAGGACCGATGGGCAACGACTGAGCTGGCTCAGTCGTTGTCCATCGGTCCTGAGGATGGCGCATAAAGTGCGATACTGCACGTCAGGTATTTTCCTCGAACCCATTTCCGCATTATTACATATATCTTATCCTTTGTCTTTAGACGAGTTTGGTATTTTCAACCTTTTTCTATTGCAAAAGTCGGGGTGGGCAATCCGAGGATGCGTGGTGGGTTCCTCTTTCCTTCCATTAGGTACAATGGAGTTACGCCAAGTAACGCCTGATTCAATCAACTATAGATTATTATATTACGGAAGTTTTAAGTCAGTACTATAAGATTGATTTTCTAGTAGGTATTTTACTTTTTGTATCTAATGTAATCTTTGGTCTCTCCACTAAGCTATCGCTAGCCTAGTGGAGAGACCGACGGACAGCTACGCAGAGGATCTCGGGTTCGATTCCACGGTGCGCACCAATGTCTTTTCGAAGTTATGTGCGTAATAAATTGTTAATTATCGCTTGCTAAACGGTCAAGGAAAACATCGTGAGGTAACCTGCATGTCTGAGAGTTCTCCATAGTGTTCTCAAAAGACTGCAAACTGTGAAGTCTGCCAAGCGCCAGCGTGGTGGACAATGGCCCTTACCCTTCTCATGATGAGAAGATGCCCGTGCCCAGCAGTGGGACATTTTATATACAGGGCCGGTGATGATGATCTAATGTATCATATCTATGTGTTGTATTTATACACCTATTAATATAAACCATACGCGCTTTGCTGCCTACAAAAACAAAATTCAATAAAACTAGATGGTTAGTGTTGCTTCTTCCCCCCTGCATAGTTACACCGCAGTTTGATCTCGATACTACACGTTCTACGTGCCGTAGTAAAAGCGTACATAATATATTTGTTGAAATAAAGAAACGATGGACAGAGGCAGATCATTCGACTTATTTGAGTTATTTTTAACACGCTTTTATTGGGTCGTCGTGTATGTAATTAACTATGTAATGGAATCTAAGCTAACTAATTTAACCATCTCCCAAGGGTCGTAGCATACTGAAAATTGGCAGAAATCTGATGACAATACAATAACATGGTACTGTCAAACTAATCCGATGATGGAGCCGGAAGATATGAACTGGAACTCGACATGTTTGTAACTAACTATGTAATGGAATGTAAGGTTACTAATTTAACCATCTTCCAAGGGTTGAAGCGTAATGAAAATAAGCAGTTGTATGTAGTTCTGATGACAATACTATATGCTACTGTCAAACTGATCTGATGATGGAGCTAGAAGACATGAACTGGAACTTTATGATGGAAAATCGTATCATAGCTGTTTTGGATTTCTTAGAAAGTCTTGTAATGAACTTTGGCCATGGTTAGGTTTCAAGGTCTGATGATGAAGTCGGAAGATAGGCACTGGCATTCCATGATGGAATATCGTATCATAGTCGTATTTGCACTTGTGAGAAAGGCCATGTAATGGACTTTGAACACGATCAGGTTTCAAGGTTATAACAAACCAATTATATATTATAGACCACGCAGTGGTGTAGTTAAGGTCCCGTACTTTTGCAGCTGGACAGGCGTATGTGGCCCTGAGTACAGTAAAATCACTTAGTGGTCTCCTGATTGAAAAGCTAGATTGTTATAAGCTGAAAACACCATGTAATACAGACGCACAGGCGGAGATGGAGAGGATGCGGGCTCATTCGCCTACTTAAAATAAATTTATAAATGTTAAAAATCTTTCGTTATCAAAGATCAAAAAGTATAAAATAAATTAATAGTTTAACAAACACTAGAAAAACACGTTTTTATAACAGCACATAAAAACAAAAAAATAAATTATGGATCGTTCAAGTTGTCTCTATTTCTGGGCTGAAGTGTAAACTATGTGCTTTTAATTACAATATTTGATTGTAAAAGTGTGGGGCGTAATATTAACACATATAGAACATTTTCATAAGAAGACAATGTCATATAAAAAAAAATACGGATCACTTTAGATACTTCCAAATATTAAACATTAAGTATAGTGATGAGGCGTCTACGTAAACCATCCTTCCTTCTGTGCAGTCAAAATTTTTATTTGTAGCTTTATTATCAGATGATTATTTTAAAATTTCAGTTGAACAAGACACTTACTATGGCCCAATAAAACTCCTGCCATTCTGCAAAAAATTACTGGCTGAACTTATTTTCTAAGTTATTTTATGATCACGGCTGATATTCAATCACACTTTCTCGAAATAATAATGGCGTAATATTTTTCTAGGTGACATTTTCTCGATATAAATTCTCATTAAAAAGACCGATGGCGGGTTCCATGCAGTCTCAATATCAACTCGGGACGCCGCATGAATTATGCATTGACTGAAAACGATAAGTGAAGGTGGAAATAATCAAATAAATACTTTAGGAACGACTTTAAGAAAAACATAGCATGTTTTAGCTGAGTGAAGTTTGAACGCAACGTATACTGTTTTAACGACATTAACATGAGGTTCCTTGGGATCTGTTTCGTTTGTTTACGTTGCCTGTCTAACTTGGTAACATGCATAGAAAATTTTATGTCAAGGCTTCGGTTAATTGAAACATTCCTTGCCTTTGGAATTTTCCCATATAAGGCATAAATTTTGTCTAGCAGTTTCGTACCGTACGTAAAGTAACGTACGGTACGAAACTTTTATGAAAGGGCACAAAATATACGCATATTCGGAAAAATCATTTGTTGTTCTTCTTAGCGTGTCGATGGCAATCTAAATTGTGTCAGCTCAGAACTTTGCTACGAGTGTGGCATTTTCAGTAGCTTCCGTAAGTTCTTGTAATGTGCAGATATTAGGGCACGCAGTATAGGATAGTAGGTATCCCATTATTTGTGGAACAGCACCACACTTCCAACTATTTGTTGCTCTCAGTATTTTATTTCAACAATTTATCTATCTATTCGTGTGAGTCTAAGGCTAACTCTAGTGTCAGAGTTTGTAGAATCTCAAAAGTGAAGTTCAAAATTCGTGCCCTATTAGTCACAGTCCCTACAAGTAATCAGTACAGTCTATTGGTACAAAATTCAAGCCATGCCAGGGATCTTCGGGCAGTCTGTAAACTCTTGACTCTCACCAGAGTTGGCCACACACATAAGAAAAACAAATAAAGGCTACATAAACACGAATGTAGTTTGTTGCAAATAAAAAGCACTGTGTACTTGCCACACACAACAGCACAAGTAAAAACGTCTTTTATTCAACGTTGCTGGATGTTTTGTAGCAACCGATTACAATACGGTCCCACACCAGGCATTACTATACAAAGTACTAAAAGCTTTGTTGAATGAACGAGTAGCTTGAGAGCTAAGTAACTGCCTGAAGGATCAGTTCTTGCTTCACTGCTATTTAATATGTACAGTCACGATCAACCACAAACTACTCGTATGTCGCAAAGTGTACTTGAACTTATGATGTAGCGTTTGTAACAGATGAGTACAACCTTTGCGAAAATGGAGTAATGCGTTTAAAGTAATGGATATGTGCTTATAAGCGTGTTTTGCCATACCTTCATGCCACG
This sequence comes from Euclidia mi, assembly GCA_944739405.2. Lineage (NCBI taxonomy): Eukaryota > Metazoa > Arthropoda > Insecta > Lepidoptera > Erebidae > Euclidia > Euclidia mi. Next base: position 74,830,424 of record OX123184.2, on the reverse strand, counting down.
CACTGTAAAGACATAGATACATATTTATTTCTGCATCTTGGTTGTTTACAACACTTATACAACTCAAAACCCTATTCTAGATGATGCCGACTTTACCTAGCTAAATGATTTCTTGAAAAGAAAGACCGAAACAAACTCAGAATCATTGCTTTTTTTTGTCACTTTAATTCCTTTCTTTTCATATACGTATAGTATATACATATAGTATATATTGATAGTCTTGGTTGTTTGAAAGCAAAATATATACAAATTAATATTGCATTACTAAGCATGATAATTAATGGCACTTAAATACTTTGTTTAAGACTGCATGAGTTATTTCTTTAGTACGCCTTAAAACGACTCTAAACTTTTGCGATTTACATGCATTATGCTATTTTTAATAAGTTTTAATACACCCGCGTTATGATTACTTATAGATACTGCTCCCCACACGTGGCTCATAGCGTAATGTTATATCCCACACAATAATGCTTTTTTATTTCGAACCAGTAGTAAATGAGATGAGCACGTTCAACCAAACAAAACTCTTGAGCTTTATAATATTCATTTAGATACTTTCTTCAGAAAAAAACCGGGTGGAAACCTGCATCTCTGTGAGTTTTCTACAATGTTCTTGAAAGACCTATGAAGGCTGCCAACCAGCACAATCGCACATGGCCAGCGTGGCAAATTATGGTCTAGCCCTTTTCATAGTGAGCAGAAGCCAGGCATGGCAGAAACATTAGCTACATAATTATACTTTACCTATTACGCATTACAGGTGGAGTTTATAATTCATATTCGAATGTAACCTGATACAGTTGGCTAGCAAAAACTATGTTGTAGGTGTCAAAAGTTAGCGTGACTCACGAAGTCAACAAATTATAGTAAGTGCTCATACCATTATGTTAATAGCATTTTGCAACGAAATAATTACCTGTTTGATCCAGTGTGGCCGTTAGTTTACGTGATCAACAATTTGGAAGACAGTTTTTTCAAAATTGAATTAACATATTGTTTCCACACGCATAAGATTTTATGAGTATCAAATATTGAAGAATACAAAGATATAATGATGTTTTACTCTGCTATAGTCCCTCTAATATGCAAGAAACTCTAAAATTACACAGCAAACGCTATATTGAGACCTTTCCTACTTCTTCTATTCGTGTGAGTGTGTGGCCTACTCTGATGCCGGTGGCCAAGTTTGCAGGCCGCTCGAAGGCCTCCGATATGGCTTACCGATCCTTATCCTGAGACAAGAACCGGGGCTGACAGTTCTACGTACCTTCCAAAGCATGATAATGTGATGTGAATGCCACAACAAGCGGTCATCCATCCATATGGCGATCTATGCAAACGTTGCTTGACTCTGCCGTTATATTTCGAACAGGGAGTCGTAAGAGTTATTTTTAATAGCTCAAGTAAGTAGCAGCGATAGCCAAGTGGATAGACCGACGGACTGCTAAGCAAAGGGTCTCGGGTTTGAATCCACGGCACGCACCAATGACTTTTCGAAGTTAAGTGCGTATTAAATTGTTAATTATCGATTGCTTAGCGGTGAAGGAAAACATCGTGAGGAAACCTGCATGCCTGAGAGTTCTCCATAATGTTCTCGAAAGACGTGTGAAGTCTGCCAACCCGTACTTGACAGGCGTAATGGACTATGGCCCTACCCTTCTCATAGTGAGAAGAGGCCCGTGCCCAGCAGTGGGACGGCATATAGGGCTGATGATGACGTAAGTAGAGTATTGCAACATGCTTCAGACATGGTTCAATAAATAAATTTAAATATTTCTATCTTCTGACTGAAGGACTATCATAAGTCTATTTTATACGGTTTCTTAATACACACGTTTCAAAAAAAAATTCCCACCACTTTAGGCTACGTCAATCAAGCAAATAAATCAACCTGCTTCTGGCTCTGTATCTCGTGGACATTTCGATTAATCTCATCTAAGTATGCACTAAGGTGGGATTGCCCGAAATACCCTACCCCCCCCTACGGCATACCAGGAACTTATGTTCCATATATAGCAAATTCAGCTTCTTGCGCTTAATAGGTGGCGCTCTTTCAGTTGTGCGTTGTCTTTCAATCATGACCAACTATTTATTATAATATAAAATATACAGAAGTTATTCATAGAAGTAGTAACCCATACGTAGGAACGTAATGTAGAAAATGTCCTTGTTCTTAGTGCCCTCCCAAGACGCACGATTCATGTATAGGGTGTTTGTTGTGAGACAAAGCTTTCAATAAAAGAGAAATAACAGCCTCCTTTACCCGGCTACAAGTCAATTTTAGTTGGGGAATTGCCTTGTAACGAAGAAGAAGAAGAGGTGTAACGTTGCGGCTTACTTTGCAATTTATACGACTAACTACACAATAGAAAGCAAACGAAATGTATCTTACTACCGTATAATAGAAAAATCGTTTCTATAAAGAAAACTATTTTTTAGCCTATTGAATGGTACATAAAGCCTTGGATTCATAAATTAAATGTGACAAAATGAAATCAAAATAGAGCGAAGAAGAACGAAGAGAGCCAAGTTTTTAATAAACTAGCTTGAGGGGTTATTTGGACTGAGTTTCGCTAATAATATTAAAATTTGAGATATTGCTCCATGCCGAGTTATTTCTTCCTTTTTACCGAAGTTACCTTCAAGGAACTCTATAGTTTCGCTATATTCGTCCATCCGTCTGCCTGTCTGCAGTTTTATGCGGAAACTAGAAGCACTTGCGTGCTAATTTGGCATTGACATTGTGACCATGCGTACAAAGTGAACAAAAAAATTAAAAGAAAAGTTTATATAGTGGAAGCTTCAATACAACTAAATGGGAAAGATTTTTTTAAATATTCTATGACATTTTGTGAGGTATGGTTAGATTGGTCTTTCAAAAATCCGTTGGATTTGCTTTAATTGTTTTTATCTGAATATAAAAACAATTAAGGCGCTGTCCTTAGCGACTGTTTTGGTAAATGAGGGGGTGAAGCAGGGGAGGTGAAGGGAGCTTAGCTCCGTCTACTGCGGGGCGCCCCCCTTCATTCTCGTCGCGTGCGGCCGTATTCTGGCGACATCCGTATTCCAATATTTCAAAATCACAAGCAAAACGTTTTAGCATATTGAATTGAGATACTGATATTCAAATTTATATTACATACATCAATCTGTTTGTATAATATAGGCATAGCGCAATTTTTGTTCTCAGTGCAGCCATGAGCAAAACTGGTTTACATTAGACGTTATAGGTATTAATAGTTGACGAAAGTAGGTAAATACCAACGTGCCGTAAGATGATAAAAATAATTAAGTCAGTTCCATGAGAGGCCATTATTATGTTTGTTTTGTTTTTGTATAAAAATAGTGAAGCAGTTCATAGAATACCTACATCTAATTCCATTCCTGCCAGTTTTCAAATCTGTTTTGCAATAAATTGGCTGTGACATACGGGCGGACAGACAGACAGGCATTGCGAATCTATAAGGGTTCCGTTATTACAATTTTTGGCTACGGTACCCTAAAAAAACACAATACTGCTCTACTAAGCGCAAACACCGTATCTCAACTAAAGCGAGTTACGAGATAATTGAAGTTTAGTAAAAGTTGATTTCTTTTATTTATTTATGGATGTTTATTGTTATTATGGTATAGGGTGCATAGGGTTCCCACTAACAACTTAGGGTCCCAAGCCAACCTCACCTGCAAGTGGTGCACCTGCCGATCAACGGACGAGGCTCTGGCAAACCAAATATCCCGATAAGCGGCAATAGGCTCGCCACCTATTACGTGGGATCAGAACACTAGCGAAAAGTGGGCGTTTAATATGCCTCTGCCTACCCCTTCGGGGAAACAGGCGTGAGTCTATGTATGTATGTATGTATGTATTGTTATTATAGGTATAATTATTATGGTAAAGGTTTCGAAATACGTCGCCGTTTTTAGGGGTTGTGAGTGATTGGAGAGGGAGGAGGGGAGGTCTTGAAACCCCCCTCACCATTTTCACTTGCCGGAAATACTTGGTTTCCTCTGAAAAAAAAAATCTCCAAACATCGGTGTGTATGGCACTGCCAACTTCCACATTCATCACACTAGTTTATTAAACTAAGGTTGACGGAGCCCTGCGAAGGGCTCCTATTTTTGGATTAAGGGTCAAAAGAGAACCTAACATAACCTATTTAGTTACTTATTACAGTCGCACCTAACTCTAGGCACTCGAAAGCAATGACGCACAAATTTGACATTAGCTGTCAATATGATCATACCAAGATGGCAGTTTTGCGTTTCGTTTCACGTTTTTCACAGAAAACCTAAAAATGACATTTGTAAAACTGTACTAATGTATAAAAACCACGTTGCGTTTTGCATAATTGCCGAAGTATTTATGAAATTTTGGAAATTGTTTAAGAATATTTAGACGCAACTCCAGCAGCCAAAATTACTTTTAGGGGATTAAAACGAACTCCCTTAAGCCCCCTACACTACCAATACCCTCAAATTCAGGCGACTCGTTTCGAAACCCAACCCATTATTATTTTCCAAAATAGATGAAACATCAAAAATATATGTGGATATACCTTATTCATGAGATACTGCTATGTCGCTTAGAAAATTATAGAATTAGAATTTGAGTTACTGCTTTTTCGTTAGCTCTCCTCATACATGTTTGTATGGAAAAATATAAAAATTTTCTTTCGCTTCAAATATGTATTGTTTCAAAGAAAATAAATATTAAAAGATATTTATTTATATTCATTTATTATTTATTAACGAAATACAGAGTTTACAGCTCATCTATTAGCTGTCTGCTACAACCCGGCAGGTTTTCTTTATTCTCATCGAATGCAGTGTGTGAGGTGATAAGGATTCAATACTTATTATTTGCTGTTGTTCACGAGGCACAGTTTCATTTACTTGCCTTTTACGGCTTGGTATTGTAGAAATTTCAAGCACTGATGAAACATTTTCCTCTCCGTGATCTCGCAATGCCATCCCTTGAGCTTGACGAGAATCAACAATTTCAGGCAACTGCCAATTCATATAAAACGCCACAAGCTTTTCTTCTCCCAGGAAACATCATCTCTTTCTATAATTTCTATTTTCAGTGGTATACTTTCGCCACTCCACACAGCAAATAAACACTTTTGTTTCCGTGTAACGTGGCGTTGCCCCTGCATTTGGTAATAACAATTACAATATTTGTTTTGACTAGTCAGTTCACTTTTTTATCATGTTTCCATATTTGTATTTTATTTGCTCTTATACTATTCTCCAAGCCATTCTATAGGCAACTATAGAACAGTAAATTTCCACAATCGTGTTTGGACCTATTAATCCATCTGGCGTGGCACCAATAAACGGATAATCCACAAGGCTCGATTGTTACATTTTCTTGCTTCGCCAGTTGTTGCAAAGCCAGTTGTTCATTTTAGATTCCATGCGCAACTGATTTTACATTGCAAATATTTTATTAGTACAATATATTTTTTACTAAGTTGGCTTTACTGCTGTTATCTCTTATTTTTGCCACTATACCAAAATTTCAATCTGTCAACATATTCTTACGCAATTCGAACCAGTCACTGCTATCCCTCTTGTAATTTTTGCTTATCACTACGGAATTTGAGTCAAATTTGTTAAAAAAAATGTTTGGCATTTCTTGGCTAGCTCTTGAACAGATCGTGTTAGTAATGACTGCAGTCAAATGTGTGTAAGACGTTGCAGAACTGTTATTTTTAACTTCACTGTAATTACAATAAAGATAATTTTAGTTACGTACTTTATTATTAAAAAAAACTATATCTTGTGTTATAGCAAACAGAGAAGTCACCTTTTCACTTATAAATTATTGATTTTAGAAATTAAAAAGATATTAGATGTACTGAGACATACCTAATAGTTATTGAATAATCAAAGTTTTACCCGATGCACCTGAATAGGTTTATGTTCACAAAACAATAATACAACATTCGTTACCGCTTGTGTGCGAATTGCGGAGCGCCATATTAGCGCTGTTTATCGTTCGCCGTGGCAGCATCTTACCGCTCCAGGCGCTCTGACAACCTAATGAATTTGAAATATAAGTACATAAAATGATTCGATTTTATGTTATTACTCTTTCAAAAATTGAAAACTGTGGCAGCTATGTATTATGAGAATAATTTATATAATTATATTATGCATAATCGATAATCTATAACATAAAAAACTCTTATGAAAATAATTTGTGTAAAAATGTTACATATGTCATAATCACTTGGCCATGGATGAATTTCTATTTTATTACGACGCTTTCTTGTATAAATCCTTCGTAGAACTTCATTTCTCTAATTGTCCATATTTTATTCTTCTAATTATATATTTATAAGCACAGAAACAATAACACATTAAACGCAACAAGAGTATAAACTTAGGTCCTAATTATATGTGCCCATATCAAATAGGCTTTTCATGTAACCATGAAAAGCCTATTTGATTCAAAGTATTCAGTCTATAACATAAAACATGAAATTACGAACTCAAATGCGTATTATAATAACAAACAGGTTTACGTAAAATTTCGTGCAGCGGAGACGCAAGCGACATGACTTATCTCTCACAAGGCTCATAGCCGAATGATGAGGTCTGGGCGGGGCGTAAACTAGCAACTGACACTCAGTACACCGCTTATGCTAATAAGGTTTAAATTGCTGAAGCGTTTGATATTGATGGGATCTACTGAGCGTCAAAATCATAGACGTTTGGCAGATTTTATTTAATTTTACAAAATAGACACGTATAATATGAAAATAAATAGGGTAATTCTTTAGTTCATTAGATTTCCTACAATATTATCAAATAAAATATGACAGCTTATGATCAAAATATTGCAAACAGTGAGACGAAAGATTATTTTCTGCCTCGATTTTGTGATTTTTTTACCGTGATTCTATTTAACATACATGAAAAATTCTTTCAAAAGTCTTTTGTTCAAACTTTTGACTTTAAGCTCAATTTTTTGCTAGTTTGTAATATGTACCGTTATGGCTAGATGCGCGACAAAAAATTAGGTTTTTCACGGCTTCTGAGGTATAACAGCGCCTTAAATCAAATCCAACGGATAGGTTTGCACAATATTTTTACAAGCAAAAACGATATTTACCAGGTGGTCTCTCCACTCTGCCTTCTACTATTCTTTCTCCGATTAAAGTATAAGGCAAAAATATTTATATAAATAATTCTTAAACATATTTTTCCGATAGATTGTAATTTGGACCTCATTTAAATTAAGATGGTCGCCTTGTCACTAAACCATTCCCAGTTTGTAGCTTCGATAACTACACGAGCGAAACATTTAAATGAATGAACTTTGTTTTACGTCTGTCAGTTACTGTGTTTTGTATACAGAATTTATTTTTATGTGAGTGATAACTTTAAAAATACTTAGATACTATGTAAATAAAAATAAATCAATTATTTGGACTAGGCATTTTTAACAGCTATGCCGGAATTGATAACATTTAACATGCGTACTTTTGAGTTTTGTATTAAGGAATGCGTTTTTCTTGGATTAATAATAATTATAATAATTAAAACATTTATTGGTTTCAACACACTTTACAAAATAAACTGAGTGTCAGTTTGTCGGCGGGAATAGCGCTCGATAAACATTTGGTATTTATACATTATAAAATATAAGCTAACAAAAGTTTTAATTAATTCCGCGGGTGAAACTGAGAACCAACTAGAAATGCTATAAATTGTATTTATTTCTTCCATCTTCATAAATACAAACTACATAGGTGGACTTATAGCCATTATCCATTTACAGGCATCCTTATATGCTTCTATACATCCGTATATGTGTAAGTGAGGAGAATGTACGAGTTATTTAATGATGTAAATGTAAGCAATGGAATAAACGAAATTATTTTATTATTTTAAGTTAAATTCCTGCTTCACATATGCCTTTATGTTTAACATAACATAACTTCACGCCTTTTATCCCCGAATGGGTAGGCAGAGGTGTATTACACACCCACACTTCGCTAGTTATGTTTCGGTCCCAATGTAATAGGAGCGGACCTATTGCCATCTACCAGGCATTTGTTAAGCGAGCGATAATTAACATTTTAATACACACATAACTTCGGAAAGTCAGAGGTGTGTGCCCGGGGTACCTGGAGATCGAGCCCAAGACCATCGTCTCGGCAGTCCGTTACGTACACCACTGGGCTATCGCCTTATATTTAATAAGTTGTAAAATGCGGTGCATTTATTTTCGCATGTGGTTAAATACCAACAAATGGCACAGGAAACGCATATCCGAAATTAAACCAATACAATTCAAATTATTAATTGCAGCAGCAAAATGGCTGGCAGCGGTTGGAGACGAAGAGCCAAAATTCGAGCGTGTGGTGTGCCATTGGAGAGGCTTTTATCTAACAGTTTGCAACGACAGGTTATTGATGATGATCGATTACAATTATGAGCTCATGGCACTGTACATTGGGCCTATGCGGCGGTGCAGCTATTTTAACGAGCAGTACTTAGCATAGTTCTTCTACAGAACATGCTGCATGAACTGAACTAACGACAGAACATGATGCTTAGAAACTAAATTTGAACTATCATTTAATAAATTGATAGCCAAACTGCGACTTTTTACTCTAAGTTATTACACAGTGAAGGCAAATATTTTGTCAGATGTCTATGCAAATTTATACCTATGTTTATATTACCTACAGAGTGATGTATACTTACTTATTTATAAGACAATAACCCTGAGTTCCTTACTGCAATCAAGCTCAAGATGAGCAGGAAATCTGGCGCTGAATTGTTGAGGCTGCTTGTATTAGTAATTCTTTACAAAAGTCTGCTACGGTGACCATCCCACTACTGTTTCGTATGAACGACACGACAACAAAGTTTATGAGTAAGGCTTGATGGATACATAGACATTTATTATTTAATATTTTATGACAGGCTATTGATGAAATACCGTCATATAGCTTACTAGAATACGCTTGCGGTTCAGCCCGCATGACTTATACACCTAATCCTTTCTCAGGAATTACACTATGTATTAGTGGAAAATGTACGAACATTCAGGAGTTTTTGAGTAATCGCGTTCATATAAACATACAGTAAGTGTAAATGTATAGATACATCAAAAAAGTACTAAAAGCCTAGACACCCACGCGCGAAACCTTTTTTTCTGTACTTTCATAATGTATATATATGCTAGCATAGAATAAGGTTTATACAGAAATAGATTAATTGGATGAATCAACTCGTGCCAAATAAGCTTTTACAGCAAGAACATTAAATGTCTCATTGGTGTTAAGTATATTTGACCCACCGTAAATATTTTCCACCCCTACCACACCTTATTACTGGGAATGATACTAAAAATATTATTACCTATAAAGTAATTGAGAATACTTTTCCAAAATGGTTATTACGGTTATGAAAGTTAGGCTTAGTACAATCAGTACCTACCTAATTGTGTAATAAATAAAGTGAATACTAATTCATTATGACTAAGTAAGTAAAGAACAACTAAGTACAATGAAATATGTTTTTATTTGTAGTATTTAATTGGTGGATTTAGATCAATAGTTTTAAGCTTTTGCAATTTGCATAGATAATTGTTATTACTTATTTTACCTTCTTCAGTTGAGTTATTATTGTTATTTAATAATCACAAGGAAACACTATTATTTGCCCCGACATTTCGGCGCGAGTTGAACCTGCTATAACTGGTAGTTCAGGTAACTAAATTTGAGAAAGTATAAATATCAAAATATGAATCGATAAAATCTACAAAGCTAAGCAATTTTTTTTATAGACTCGCTATTGTGGGATACAAGGGTGGGTCTATAAGAGGGTCCAAGAGGCAGGAAGAGGTCACATTACATACACATTTCGCCATGTTATGAATTTTTAGGATGCGAGCCTATTGCCGTTACCAGACCTTTTGCCAAAAATCTGAAAAAGCCAGTAACACTTCTGTCTGACCCGGAAATCGAACCTGGGACCTTCTTATCTGCAGACGTAAACATTATCCACTGGAACACGGAGGCAGTCCTATCCATTGCACCAAGGCCGCAGGGCAGTCATTCAAACCAAAACGTCAACTTATTTCAAAATACACACATACCCAACAGCGGATATCTGTGTTTAATGTTATCAATACGACACAGAGCACACATAATGAGGTGTAAATCTTAACACGTATACAGTGGATTGTTTCAGAGGCTGGGTCATCACTTATTCATACGCGCTAGTATGCAGTAGAACCTTTGTCTGTCGGTGAACGAGCGCTTTGTAAGCGAACACAATGTCGTAAGGCTCTTCTTGGTTTGTGTTGCTTCTGTGTGTGGTTTGGTAGTGGTGTAAGCGTAGATTTTGATAATACTACGAGTATTAGGATAGACCACGAGACATGCCAAATATTATCGTTTCCAGTAAAATACTTAGTTCAAGCCAAAGAGCGATGGTGTGTATATAAGCGTGATTACAGCGCTGATGATCTAGTAAAATTCTTAAAATCTATTGAACCTCTCTCATGGTCAGACCTATATATAATTCCAGATGTGAATGAGGCCTTCCAAAATTATCACGATACATTGTTATTATTTTTTTATCTCTGTTTTCCAATAAGTAAAGTAAAAATAAATATTAAGTCCAAAAACCATGCGTGGATTACTAAGGGCTTAAGAATATCATGTGCAAAAAAATCAAAGTTAAGATACTCATATAATAAGGCCGTCAGTCAATCTTATAAAAATAAATATAAGACATACAGTAAAGTCTTAAAAAAGTGTATCAGTAATGCTCAAAGGCTAGAAAAAATTAAATTACTAGAAAATTCAAAAAATATTTCTTGGAAAGTTATTGAAAATCAAGAATGTAGGATCTACAATAGTACACAGATCTCTAAATTAAAAAACAATGACGAAGTCATCACGGATCCTAGTGAAATTGCAAATAAATTCAACAACTTTTTTATAGCATTTACAAAAGATAAAGTTGCAACTAACAAAACTCCGAATTTAGTAACAAACCTTATAAAATCCATAAAAACCAGTATTTTTTTAACTCTTGTAACTCATGATGAAATATATAAAACTATTATGTCTTTAAGGAATACTAGTTCAGTAGGCTATGATAACATCCCAACAAAGATCCTAAAGCAATCTGCTAGCATCATAACACCCCCTCTATGTTATGTTATCAACATATCTTTGGCACAAGGAACATTTCCAGACAGACTTAAAATATCAGTAGTCAAACCTATCTTTAAAAAAGGTTCTGACACAGAGCCTAACAATTACAGACCCATAGCTCTAATTCCAGTCTTAGCTAAAATATTTGAAAAAATTATGCGCAAGCGCAAAATTATGCAAAATACAGAACAGAATGGTTTCCAAAAAGGTAAATCCACTACCCTAGCAAGTTTTAAATTAGTACCTAAGTAAAATATCGGAAAATTTAGACAATAAGATTAAAACCCTCGCAATATTCTTTGATATGAGCAAACCATTCGACTTTGTTAGCCATGACATATTATTTAAAAAAATTGAATTTTATGGCATTCGAGGTATAGCAAATGAATGGCTAAGGAGCTATCTTACCGATAGACAACAATATATAGAGATAAGAAATATCAATAATCAAAACCAAGAAATGGCTTTTAAATCTAATTTAGCTCCTAACACAGTCGGAGTGCCTCAAGGGAGTATTTTAGGACCGCTCCTGTTCTTGATTTATATCAATGATCTCCCTAACGTAACAAACCATTATTGTACCCTCTTCGCAGATGACATATCTTGAGTTATAACACAAAAACCATCTTAAAACATTAATCAATTCAACGACGAAATCAATGACTTTGTCAAGAACATCATCCGCTGGTTAAAAAACAATAATTTGGAAATAAATATAGAAAAAAACAAAATATATGCAGTTATTTCACAAACAGAAGAAAGAATCAAACTTATCTATTTCATACAACCATAAACCTTTAGTAGAGTCGGAATTGGTGACCTTCCTTGGAATGAGCCGTGACAACCAATTATCATGGAAATCACATATCGATAAAATATGCTCAAAAATTAATAAATATGTTTACGCACTTTGGCGTCTAAATAGAATCGCCAGTCAAAAAATAGCCATTCAGGCATATCACGGTTATGTAGCATCAAATATACGGTATGGTATTCTGTTATGGGGTGGTTCAGTTAATTTCAATAAAATATTTCTAGCACAAAAACAATGCATAAGAGTAATTTGTGATGTAGAACCCTCAACATCTTGCAAACCCCTTTTTAAAAGTTTAAGGTTACTGACTGCATCATCAATATTCATTTTTGAAACCTGTAACTTTGTAAAGAATCACCCAGAATTGTACAAAACTCTTAGGGATCATTGTAACTTTAACACTCGATATCCAACTAAACTAATCTTAACTAATATAAGTACCGAACAATACAAAAGAAACTGTTATCCTATGTCAATCAAAATATTTAATAATCTACCAAAAGATTTGAAATATCTACCTATGAGCATATTTCGTAAACAATTCTTTAATTGGCTAGTAGACAAGTGTTTCTACAGCACCCAAGAGTATTTTAACTATAAGGATTCGTAGTGTTATTAGATGTACCGTATTTGTTATGTATTCCGATGATGTAAATAATTAATTAGTACCTAATAAGGCATAACACTTTGTAAATATATATGCCAAAGAATATTAAATAATAAACGAAAAACAACTAAGTAGTACATACATACATAGTCCCATGCCTATAACCCCGAAGAGGTAGGCAGAGGTGTATTTCTACACCCACTTTTCGCCAGATATACTTTAGTCCCACGTAATAAGGGGCGAGCCTATTGCCCTACCGGGCACATTTCCAGACTCCGTGCTGCTACTGAGAATTTCGTGACAGAGAAACCCAGTAACACTGCCCGACCCAGGAATCGAACCCGGGACATTTATGCCGCGAGACCAATGAGGCAGTCGTATAGGCTTTGATGTCGAGTTTTCCGTCTCTACGCAAAGATGGTATTTGCATCGTGTTATCTCTTAGTCGCCTCTTACGACACCCACAGGAAGATAGGGGGTGGTGACGCTTGTATTCTATGCCGTCAACCACACAGCTTAACAACTAAGTAGTATGTTCTAATAATGTCATAATTTTTATTATTGTTAATACAATATTATAATAATTGCTGTATGTTATGTTGGTAAATATAATTATGTCTCACATGCCAGAAATGTTTAAAAAGAGCGTTTAATCCGTCGGAGGCGATTTTGCGGGTTTTTATTGTTCTATTATGTTACGGATAAATAACAATGAATGGAAAAGATATAGAAAATATGAAAGTTCAGTTCTTTATCAAGAGAGTGCTAAAGAAAAATATATGGGTTACTATAGTAAATATTTTAAAACGGATGAATTTAAAAAAGTCATTTTCGTAATTTCTGTAGTTTAGGCCAGCATTAATGGTCGCTAGTGCTATGAAAACTTATCGTTCTATAATTCTGTAAATGTAAAATAAAAAATGCTATACAAGCGAGTCCCTAAAAAAGAAATTGTACTTTCATTAGGCGGGTCCACACAGACCGAGCAGCCTCGCGAGGAAAATGCTTCACGAGGCTGCTCGGTCTGTGTGGACGTGGCTCGGTCGAGGAAAACACATGTGCCGCCGCGGCCGAGCTTAGCGTGCGTCCGAGCTACCGAATTAGACACGTCCACACAGAGCGCGCAGCCTCGCGAGGAATTGGCGCGCGAGGCTGCGCGCTCTGTGTGGACGTGCCGCGGCCGAGGCAAGCGCGTGTGCCGCCGCGGGCGAGCGACCGAGCGGCCGAGCCATCGAGTTTGGTTTTTTGTTTTGCCGCGGTCCGTACGCTGTTTCGTGCCTCGCTCGAACATAATAATCCTTACTAATTATATAAATTCGCAAGTGTGTTTGTATGTTGGACATTTTTTTTATAGACTCACGTCTGTATCCGCGTAAGGATAGGCAGAGTTATAATATTATTACATCCACATTTCACCATGAAATGTTTAGGTCCCACGTAATAGGGGACGAGCCTATTGCCGTTAACGGGCACATCAGCAGACTCCATGCTGCTTCTGAGAATTCGGGAAAACCCAGTAACACTTTTGCCCGACCCGGGAATCGAACCCGAGACCTCCGCTCAGCAGTCGCATACCCTATCCACTGGTCACTGAATGACGGAGGATACATTCATCATAACATTCTCATCTTTGACGCTATTTATTGTACGAATAATAATCCTTCAGTCTGTGCTTCGGTTACAGTCTTACAGTATCCTTGCCTACAGATATAATTCTTCTCTTCATTCTATATTTTTTTCCATGTCTACCTATTCCATCCTTTAGGTATAACAATAATCGACGACCGGTTGGCAAAGCGCGAGTGTAAGCGACTACAACGCCGAAGGTCGCGGGTTCGATTCCCGCTCATGTCAAACATTTGTGTGCATGAACATGAATGTTTGTCTTGGTCTGGTGTTTCTGTGTATATATTAACAAAAAAAGTAAGTATAAGTAAATATGTATATTTCGGCCCATTATTACCATTGTCTAGTACCCAAAGTAGGTACAGCAATTGGCGTCAGTCATGCAGCCGGCTAGTAAAAACACATGCCACAACCCTATTGCAGTATGACCATTTCCAAGTACTATATTTATAAACAAAATTTAAAAATAAGAGAGAGGAGAGACCAACAATCTCACATTGATACGTAGACCTGGCAAATGTACTATTTCACTCTAATTCACAAGTCGACAATTTGATACATGCGCAATACATAATAGTTTTCAACTATAGTCCGTTCACAGTTATTTTACCTCTAGCCGTTAGATTGGCCAACCTGGGCGTTGTGTTGCTATATTTGGTATATAATACTCCCATTTTAAATATACATTATTGCTAAAATGTACTTATTTTTTATTGCCTAAGCGATCGTATTAAATATTTGGAAGTAATGTTTGTAACAAAACCTCTTGATATTGGCATGGCTATATGCATGTACATTTATTTTCTTACGAAATAACTAATTTCCTATGAAGATAAGTAGTTATAATAAAAATGTTGTCTATTTAATATATAAAGGTAAACGCATCATAATTACGCCAACGTGAGGTTCTAATTATCAAATACAAAAACTGTACATTAAATTTTCATATTCATTTTGAATAAGAATGATGTGGGTGTCATAATACACCTCTGCCTACCCCTACATGGAAACAGGCGTGAGTCTATAAGAATGATCCATGTGGACTGCCAATGTTATGATGATTCGTAACTACTGTCATATTCTGTATCAGACTCAGAATTTAATTCTATTATGAACCTGTCCATTTCAGCATCCGTAGACCCATCTGTTTCACGAAGCTTGTCTTCAATGTGGCGCTCATGTTAGCATTGTTTTTGTCAGTCTTCTGCAGTGATAGATTGAAAAGCTTCTTCAGCTAAATTCACAATGTTGGTTGCCTCTTGTCCTACATTTTTGCTTGTGACTCGCCTTTTAATGAGACTCCACATAAGTTCAATTGCGTTTAGCTCGCAGTGGTATGGCGGTAATCTAACCACTTTGCGGCCACGAGCTTCAAGCATTTGAATTTTTGAAGCATTTCCACTAATATTGGGTAAAATGTTATGCACGGGTAACCCTATTTTACTTTCCTGTCATCACAGAGTACAATTCCAACATAAAGAAAATAAACACCGACATCTGTCAGAGGTAAAATAACTGTGAACGGACTGTATATTTTCATGTTCTGAATTCAAACTTTATGACAACTACAATTTTGTTTTTTCCTACGGTGCCGAGGCTGCCGCGCTCTAGGCCGCGTTCACATTTGTCTGATGTAATCTGTCGTGACGTCGTCTGTCGTGTCGCGACAGACAATGTCCCGTGGAGGGGTGTGGGGACGGTACAGCGCGAATTAAGAGATTGGACTCAGATTAATTGTAAAAAACATTTATTTAATTATAACAGTATATTTAAAATATAAAATAGTAATCGCTAATATTAGATCTACAAAGGTATTTATAATAAATTAATGCTAAGATGACAATAGGATTATCTAGATAATTTGGTGGGAAGAGATGTGCTGACGAAGCTAACATTGTTGGGTTCCGTACAGTTAACTCGTGCGACACGTCAGACTAATGTGGACGCGCCACTGTCTGTCGTAAAGCGTCAGACGCGCGTTTGCAATTGTGCGCAATGGACGACGAACTAATTGACTTCCTTTTTATAATATTATTCTTACACAGTACCTATAGATGAGCTAATTGAATACGAAATAATATAATCCTATGTAAATAATTTATGGATATAATTGGATATCTACTTAATCTGAATCGGATAATTCATCAAAAACATTGCGAAAGTGTGAACTCCACGAGAGTCAAGACAGAACTGATTTAAAATTGTGTCAGATCGCGACAGACGGCGACAGACGGATGTGAACGGTAAGTAATTACGACAGAGACCGTCACGAGAGATCACGTCAGATAAATGTGAATGCAGCTTTATTCTATGGCCTCGCTCGTTCGGGGACTGTTTCCTCGCGCGGCAAATGCCTCGCGAGGCTGCTCGCTCTATGTGGAGCCACCTATTCATAATTTTCAAGAAAATCGGAGATCAAAACAGTGCATTTTGCTTAATTTTAGCCCGTAAATTTGCATTTATATCTAAAAAACAACTGTGATTATTAAAAAGATATATACATATTTAGAAACCTTAAGATTCATTTTAAGTCATATAAAAAAATTGGAATCTAAACTTTTCGTTTGTAATTAATATGATTTTTTTAAACAGACCTATAAAACTCGAAGCGCGATGCTATGTCCGCCATTCAGCGCTGAGCACTCTCAGAGGACGGACCTGTGGCTCGCGTCCGCGTCCGCCATTTTACGTAAATATTGCATTCCAAAACGTTTATAGCGCGGCTAAAGCTTCTTGATCCTTATTTTTTTTCTCAACGTATTTTTTTTTATAAATATGAAAAGTTGATGTACTTAACTTTATTTATGTATTACGTATTAAACTAGTGTGTTAGTCAAGACATCTGGAGTCTAGTGGTTACTGGTTAGTATAGTAGCGCGGTCAACTAGGGGCTGGGCGAGACTGACAGAAACGGACCGTTAGATATAATACCTTGCTGCAAAAATCAAGTGGCAATATACAGTATAAACAGGTACAATAGTTAGACGCATTTGATCTTTGATGGGTGACCATGGGATAGGCTTGCAGAGCCTATATCGCAGGTTTATTTTCGTACAAACTACATAAGTTAAGGTAAAGTAATTGACATCACGGTCATAGTATGGATGGGTGACCGACCGATGAATTTACAGAGCCCATGTATGAAGTTCTTAATGGGGGCAAAATTATGGTTATTTTTAAGCTACGACGCGCCGCCGTTAGCATGATACCAATGTAATAGGTATTTACCTAAAACGTACTATGCAATGCAATTAAAAGCACGCTTGAATCGAATATTATCTTACAAACCGCCGCAGCTCAGCTGATCCCCACGAGCTCGCATTGCAGGTACCTAACACACACAAGCCCACCTACCTACTGCGCAGTCTTATTCTGCACCAGTTAACAGTTTATTTTGAGACTCAATTCTTCTAACTATATTTGTTCAAAATGCAGTTTCGATCTAACGTCAGTGTCATACTCATGTCACAAATGGTATTCTCCTAAATAAACTGATATTGGAATGTTATCCTGACTAGATCGTTAATTAAACAATGTCATCATCATCGTTCTAGCATACCGTGGATTCGAACCCGATACCTTCTGCATAGCAGTCCGTTGGTATCTCCAGTAGGCTATCGCTGCCTGTTGTTAATTAAACAATGTGTCAACGTCAGTGAGAACAATAGAAGTCAAATTATAGTTGGTGCCACGAGAAGATAGACTTTTTGTAAACAAACATTCAGAGCTTCACAACCTTTTTTCGAACAGTTGCGTTTTAGATTTTATGCTTTTGAATAGTCTTTTTTTTTCAATTCCTAATTATGCCACTATGTTTTTAAATTTATATTGTTAAATTTTACTGAAATAAAAATATTTCATTTTGTGTTTTAGTGGTCGAATGTTCATAAATTGGCCGATTTTTTTGTTGTTTTACACGTAAGAATCTGTAAATTAATGAAAAATAGAGTACCATGTATGTTAATTATAGAGTACATACATGTTACTTTATTATTGACACGATTTTTTTAAAAATCACTACGCATTAAATAATATTGCTCAAAGTAGCATATCTATTCTAAAATATTAAATTATTGACCAACAATGAATAATATAACAGATAACTAGCTAATACATTGCATAAACATTTCTAGGCATAGAGATTTTACGTTGTCTGTGAATGAAATCGTCAGAATGAACTTAAACAAAAACCATTAAATGCTACGGTAGTCTGAAAACGCAATTTCTTTTTTAGGTATAAATCATTTTCTGCCATCTGATATTCTGCACGCGCTTTTACGAGATGCCGGCAGCGAGAAGAGCGTTGCAATCCTATAAACTTGTATTTAACTTAACACCAACCCCTTCTTGATAACTAAATATTTAATTTTGTCCTCTGATAAAAAGATGTTAAGCCCAAGAATGTATCATTTCAATGAACTAACGCCAAATATTGACACTCTAGGCGTCAGTACCTCAAAACATTAAAAGATCCTGTTGACAGCGCATAATATCGATAAAAACCCGATCCACTGACATATTAGTTTCCAATGACACGTATCTATGTACCGTTGCGCTCATTGATTTGAAATTATTTGTTTTTGACAGAACTATCGCTAAGTCACTTAGTAAAAATTCTTTGTTTACAAAAAGTCTATGTTCTCGTGACACGGACTCTAGATGATAATGACATTTAAATTAGAAGAATACCAATTCTGAGTCAATTTAAAATCTCATTTCGTTCAAAATATAATTTCAATGTCATATAAAATACGAGAATTGGCCTTATCTACGTAAAATTTTATAATAAGAGGGATTTATATCATCGCACACTGTGTGAAATAATTTTAGGTGAATATGTATTGTATAATTACAATATTTTGTAAATACAAATCAACATATTGTATATTTTATTCTTTCTTTTAATTAATTAAGTATTTTCTTTTACCCGACTCTTTTAAACTCAAACTCAAATATGTTTATTTCCATAAAAATGTTTAAATTTTTTGGACACGTCAGAAAGTCATACAAATAAAAAAATAAAAAAGTAACTTTAAATGCATATTAACATAGTTGAGCATTGAAAAAAAATGCCTGTTCAGAAAGTAGAGCCTCGTGAGAAGAATCAGGCAAGAAACTCCGGGCCACTCTTTTCTACGTCTTGATTCTATACAATTTAAAAACTTAGTAACTACATTGAATTTTTCATAGGTATATGAGCTGGTGTGTCTATAATATTGTTGTCAATTAATAAGGCTTTTTTAATAATAATATAAAAGTACTAACTAGCATAATATAGACACAATAACTCACAATCACATGAAACTTAACACTAATCAAACATAAGTAGCCTGTGGGACCGAGCAAATTAATCCCAAGCATTTTTATCTTCAATATAATCTAGTACTGAATAGTACCCACTGAATAGCACCCTTTTTGACAAAGTTTACGTTTTATAATCTTTTTGAATTTATTGTAACTTAAATTGTGAATATTGCTTGGCACTTTATTGTAAAAGCGCACACATTGGCCTTGAAAAGATTTTTTTATTTTCTCTAGCCGGGTAGCCGGCACTACTAGCTTACTCTTATTTCTAGTATTCAAATTGTGGATATCACTTTTCTTTGAGTATAAGGCCTTGTTTTGGAATAAATATATCAGGTTGGAATAAATGTACTGGCTTGCAACTGTTAAAATGTTTATTTCCTTGAATTTATTCTTTAACGAAGCCCCATAATCCAAATTATAAATTGCTCGAATAGCTCTTTTCTGCAGAACAAAGATGGTCTGAATGTCGGCAGCATTTCCCTACAGGAGAATACCGTATGACATTATACTATGAAAATAGCTATGATATACAAGCCTGGCAGTGTCAATGTCAGTTAACTGGCGAATTTGCCTGACTGCGTATGCTGCAGAGCAGAGTCTATTCGACAATTTACTAATATGTGGTCCCCATTGCAGCTTAGAATCTAGTGTAATGCCTAAAAATTTGGTGTTATCCACAAGATCCAACACATCATCCTTAACCTTTACTGAGGTGTTCACTTGTCTGACGTTAGGCATCAAAAATCGAATACATTTAGTTTTAAGTCTATTTAAAAGCAGGTTGTTAACCTCAAACCAGCGAACCACCTTTGAGATAGCAATGGTTTGTTATTGTATTTAGTGTCATTCGTGGGTTTTCATGCATTAATAACAAAATAGATGTATATTTGAAATGTAACAATTATGTAGATGACAATTATACATTATTTCTATCATATAATAAAACTGCGCCAAATTATTATAAATAGTCGTTGTTATCCTGAGGAACATCATCCTACTAAACAAATATGTAATATCTATCTTTATTTGATACCTTTAAATGCATGTGCATTGAAAATAATTAATTTGAATACTTTCATATCATAATCGACGTATTACATAAACGAATACTGTTCATGTATGGCAAGAAGGATCAAGGTTATTATTCCACGCGACACCGTCGTAGTGCGCCGGGTCTCGCATGCGCGGTGCGCGGGCGACCGCGGTACTATAAAAACCTAAACTCGAGCCGCCGCTCGAGGCGTATACGCTCTTAATATGGGACTACTAGTTTAACATGTACCGTCAACCACACAGCTTAACAACTAAGTAGTATGTTCTAATAATGTCATAATATTTATTATTGTTAATACAATATTATAATATTTGTTGTATGTTATGTAGGTAAATATAATTATGTCTCACATGCCAGAAATGTTTAATATGGGACTACTAGTTTAACATGTACCCTACTATCTGTATACACCCATATTTTGTGAGCTAATAAATGGTTTAAATGGTTAAAATAATTAATTTACACCATCTTGTTTTAGTTTTATTTATTTATAATCTAAGAGTTAGAACAGTTATAACAAAACAGTACTAGGGATCCGGCATAATGAACAATTGAACAAAAAAGAATACAGTGTTGCCAATATAAATGTACACAATATATACCAACAAGGATAATTAATAAGGGTACCTTTTAATACTTGAAGAGAGCCTTTCTGACAAACCAGATGTAACGGAGAATAAAATCTCAAGCAAATGCCCTATAGGATGTGACAGAAAAAAGTAACACATTATGTACTAAGATCATCATAATCAGCCTTTTCTGTATACTGTCCCACTGCTGGTCACAAACCGCTTTTCATTATGAGAAGTAGGGAAGGCCATAGTCCACTACGCTGGCAAGTGATGGTTAGCAGACAAAGATAATTACTTACAAAGCTTTACTTACACTACTTACAACATAGAATAGACTGCCTCGTTAGTCTCGAGTCATAAATGTGCGCGTGGGATTGGGAGGTCTCAGGTTCGATTCCCGGGTCGGGGAAAGTGTTATTGGGTTTTTCCGTTAAGAAATTCTCAGTAGCAGCACGGAGTCTGGTAATGTGCCCGGTACGGCAATAGGCTCGCCCCCTATTACGTGGGACTTAGAAATTCATGGTGAAATGTGGGTGTAATATAACATCTCTGCCTATCCCTTCGGGGATACAGGCGTGAGACTTCTTCTTTCTCTTAGCGTTATCCCAGTTTCAATCTGGGGTCCGCTTACTAGTCTAACCGGATTTGGCTGAATATTAGCTTTTCCACAGAGCGACTGCCTGTCTGACCTCCGCAACCCGAAGGGATAGCGATATTCCATGGTTTAGACTAGTGTCAGTTAATTTAGAAGGTACTGACGCCCTGTAACGACTGTCAAAGATCTTCATGACAACCGGGACCGACGGCTTAACGTGCTCTCCGAGGCACGGGACAAGCGATAATTAACAATTCAATACGCACATAACTCCGAAAAGTCATTGGTGCGCGCCGTGGATTCGAACCCGATACCCTCTGCATGGCAGTCTGTTGGTATATCCACTCGGCTATCGCTGCCTTTACCTTACAGGCGTGAGACTATAAAAAAAAATACTTACAACATAAGCTGTTCACGATGGTGGTAGATGTATATTTGGTACAGATTTTTAATGACTTTTTCGTATTAATTTCTATAATTGGCACTTACAATCATTTACATAGATATTTATTTACTTTTGCGCTAGCTACATTTTCACACGCTGAGTAGGGTTATTTGGATTTGGATCTTTTAAGTCAAAAATCTTGGTATTCTTTGTTGTTTATACGTTGGCATAGAGTTAAAAAAATAATCAAAGTGGAGTATTTTTACTTTACCTATAAAAAGCTTCAATAGTTGGAGCTGTTCTGGTTTTGATCGTTACTCCCCACATCGGATCAAGGACAAAGCTAGTCTTAAAAATAAAACCTTAATCAATTGAAGAATCGTGACAGTGTCTTAGCTGTTCGATTTTTCTCCGCGGAAAGGAGCGAAGGAGCAACGAAGCGTGACTTTAAACGAAAAATATAAAGGAGCTAAGTAACATGACAGTAGCATGGCTCATTGAAGCACGTACATTTCTATTGAGAATATAATTTATCTTAAATTTTTACTAAGTATGATTGAGGCAGCCTTTGAAATCACTACGCCATCCGTGGACGCTATTTTATCAACTGTGTAGGCTTGCTTATTGCGAGCATATTATTTGTTTGAGTGAGCGACTTAAAGATGCAATATGAACATTTGCAACCCCACAAAAGTTCTTTTAATCATATTTTGTCTATCAGTTTCATTCACCACTAGTTATCATAAATGCATGTACTAATAGCTAACGTGCAAGTACCATTACAGAATAAATCGTAACTAAATCTAAAAAGATGAGCAATAGGGAAGTAGAAGAACTATGTTAAAGTTCATACTGAGAAACAGCTAAATGTATACTTTCAATTGGTAACCCAATGCAATTAAGATCAATAAACAAGTCTGATGAATGTATACAAATCTCGAAAATGCAATATCAATAATTTATTATTAAATTCAAGCATCCTATTTACTGCCAATAGCTGGAAAGTTAGTAGGAATACCAGAAACTAGAAGCCATTTATCTATTCCAATTTAATAATAAACCGCATCATTCACAGAACGCTTAACAAACTGGATTTTTAGAAACTCGATTCCAGTTTGTTCTCTGTAATATGACTTTCAAAAGCTTTTTATACACTATAGGTAGTTAATTATAACTTCAACAAATTTTAATTCACGACATCATGTTCGATGTATAGAATATTTTTACCCATTTTAAAATGGATAAACATATTCTGCGATCTACTACGGTTTCGAAGTAGTGTGAAAGCGATAGTTCATCCAATCTTCAAAATTCAGTGATTGGCTAAATATATGAATATGTTACGTGCGCTATTTTATCGTCATTTTATATTTAGAGTTTTTGCGATACTGTGAAGGCTCGAAAAAGCCTCTTAAGTTTATGCAAATATACATTTTTTACAGACATTTTAGCAGCTGCATAATAACTAGTTTTATCAATTCGATGTTTAGTTATTTTATTACAGATCTAGGAGTCCTTAAATTTTAGTACCTACCAAATATCATAAATATATAAAACTTTGTGTGGATGGATATGTTACGGGCAAAGTGACTAACCGGGCCGTATGAATAAGGCCCGAGTATTATGAATAGTTCCCAAGAGCATCGGACTATTTGATAAATTTTAGTATTTTAATTACTTAGACCGCGACCGGTCCATATTATAATGCCCGACAGCCCGTGGTCCATTAAAAAAATTAACGTAAACCCGTAAAGTTAGGTGAGACTGTAACTCAAGTAAGTAGGTTATGTAAGGATCTCTTGTGACCCTTAATCCAAAAATAGGAGCCCTGCGAGGCAGGGCTCCGTCAACTTAGTGTTTTTGTAAATCTTAGGATTTATTGGTAAATTTTACTGGTAAAAAAAACATTAAGACGACGGAGCCCTGCTTCGCAGGGCTCCTATTTTTAAGAGAACCTAACATAACCTACTTACTTGAGTTACAGTCTCACCTAACCTTCATTTCATTTGTTTTATTATTTTGCACAAAACGTCTTTGCCCTTATTCATACTGACCGTGAAAAGTGATTAGGCTTTGTGATTTTTATCAAAGTGCGCATGTGACATGGGCATTATGTATACAGGCCGGTCAATATTTATATTGACCAGATTTCTCAAGTTGCCCGTAACAGATAGATGTATGGATATTTGTTACCTTTTTCGCAAATATTTCTGAATAGATTTTGATAAAACTTTCATAAAATGTAGCTCTTAAAGTAGCACATATTTTGTCGCGATAACCAACATCCAGGCGGGCGAGAACGGAGCAAAGTGATGAGGTAAAAATGTCCTTAAGTTCAAGTTGAACTAACTAGACCCCAATATATATAGTATATATGTCAGTCGCAACCTTTTGTGCTTAGAAACGTCACAAAGTACGAAAATAAATGTAATCGCAGCTGTCCTAAAACGAGCTGTTAATTAGATAACAGGTAATAAATTATACCAGATAGAAGCATAATTACGAAAGGGTTCTCGCAATTCCAAAACGCGGTTGAATTTTGGTAGAAAATATATGGTGTGGTTAATTATAAAATCACAAAAATTATTTGTGTTGAAAATATTTAACGTATATTCTAAAGATACTAAAGAAAAGAGATAGGTACCTAATACATTTTTTAAACACATGCGGATCTCACAAACTGTGTACTTACCTAATCATTGCACAAAGCTTATGTCTATTAACTTAAACTATAGTTAACTTTAGCATCTGTTTATATACAATTCTTGCGTACGAACAATGTGTTCTTTTTCTCTCAACATAATACGTAATATAGTAATTTTACAGTACTTGGCTGTGCCAATGTCATTTGACTTTACTCAATTTCAGTTATCAAGTATAAAAGACTCTGGGCGCGAGAGGCACGATGTCAAACGGTCCTTCGTCTGTGGTCATAGTCTGCTCCACAGTTACATTTATTTGAACTTAGGTCAAAATAACCCAACCTTTAGAAAATATATTTTCACCTGTCAACCTAGATTCACAGGCTTTTGATTGCTTTCTTGGTTAGAAAAAGTTTTTTGTACCTGTGTCTCAAAGGCTTTCACGGAGGATGATTGATCTATGTATATTAGATATGTACTGTTTGATATTGAGCGATCATATGGTATCATAATTTTCATATTATGTAAACAAAATAAGAGTGCTTGTAACATTCGTTTATATTATTACTTTACATAATATATTAACTTATATTTTGATACTAAATGTGCTTGCGTTATTTATATTCATCAGCAATCTGCTGTAGTGTAAGGTGCTGGTAGATAAACACTACTCCATAGACACGCCTCAATGTGCAAAAAAAAAGTACCTGACTAATTCCTTTGGTCCTATGGTACAACTTTTATGAAAAAAATACATTAAACCAAGAAAAAAATCATACAAGGTTCAACTTGGTAGAGTACTCTGTGCTTCCCAACTATTAAAATTCTTGTTTACGTCATTTAAGATATTATGTTCCCAGTTTTAACTTTCTAGACTTAATAGTTTTGGGTAAACTGTCTAAGATCAATCATAGCCACCTATTTTACAAGTACAGCTCATGAACGAAGGGTGGTAAAGATTACCATAAATTCTACAAAACAGCAGGCAGTTTTCCCTAACCTACAGCTATAACCGTTAAAAACTTTCCTTTAAATGATTATAATAGTATATTATAACCAAAATTTATAGTTGTTACCAAATAGTACCGATTAACTTTAATGTTTCTCGTGTAACCAAAGGAAATCAAATAAGGTAAAACATATTCTAGCGTTATCCGAGTTAGAACGTGGGGTCCGCTTTCTAGTCTAACCGGATTTGACTGAATATTAGCTTTTCCACACAGCGACTGCATGTCTGCTCTCCGCAACCCAAAGAGATAGCTATAATCGATTTTAATCATTCGTGATATGTATACATTATACAATATTATTTATACCTTTAACTACGGAATTCAATATTCGAATTATAGATAGATCTGAAGATTTTAGATTCGTTTTTGACAGTTTTTGACATAAGCTCCATACACACTATGTCAAACACGAATCTAAAATCTACAGATCTATCTATAGTACAAATATTGAAAATGGCCGTAAATAAGTCAATTATCGCGTATGATATTATATTCCATGGTTTAGACTAGTGCCAGTTTATGTATGGGTATTGAGTCAGTATAGCGTCTGTCAAAGATCTTCATGAGAGCCAGGACTGACGGCTTAACGTGTTCTCCGAGGCACGGGGCAAGCGATAATTTACAATTCAATACGCAAATAACTCCGAAAAGTGATTGGTGGCGCCGTGGATTCGAACCCGACACCCTCTGCATGGATGTCTATTGGTATCTCCACTTGGCTATCGCTGCCTTTGTATAGCACAAGGCAATCGATATAAAATATATACAAAATAATACCTATCGACCAATGGGTACATAACCTATTGAGTGGCATGTCATTTCTAGTTCTCCTTATAAATTGTAAAGAATTTAGTGTCCAACAAGGTACATGTTTAGTCATTCTACATTATTTACCTATGTACCATGCAGAGGCATGGCAGTCTGTTTGTATCTACACTAGGCTATCGCTGCCTTCGCTTTATAAGGTAAAACACATAAAACATAAATTTAACGAGATGAGATTTTAGGCAATATTTTCCAGATTTTAAATCGTCAATTATATGAGATATGAAATTATAAATATACAATAACCTATCGGTGTTTGCTTATTTTTATGATATTCTTTGCAAAAACAGCTTTAAGCCTTATTAGTCTTTCACGGGTATACTTTGATTCGAAGTTCGAAAATATAGTGAGACGCAGTCTTTTAGGTTTTCAGTTATCAATTAATTATCGCAATACTTAGTAGATACGCACAAATATACTACCTATTTTAATTTTTTCTATCTTTTCTAACACAATAGCACTTCGTCAACTTTGATGTTTGTCTGCTTCACGCTGATTTGCAGTTCCATGTTTTGCAGGTTTTGAAGATTTTAAAACAAAAAGATGTATTGAAAGGCAATAATAGTATACCTCAGTACATATTAAATGCAATAGGCCATAGAGTATTGCAGATTATCTAGGATCGTGTTGTTGATATCCCTAATAAGAACGCGCCATATGAATAATAATAGATACCTGTACTACGTCTTTTTACAAACCGTAGCAGCTATATAATAGACTGTTCTTTATCCCGCGACCTCCTTGTTTTTCAGTTCAGTATTTCACTTTGTTTGGTTATAAAAAGAAACATGCCACGATTTCATATACGCAGAATACAAAATACGAAAAACTACAGATACAACGAACAACCTCCGTGCATCCGTGCTGCGACGACGTTCCGCTAACAAATCGAGTTGTGTGCAAATGCATCACATAAATGATTTTAAGACCCGGGCTACGTACAAAACGCCGGGGAAATGAGATTGCGACTAGTGCGCTCGGGGACGTACGGTTCGCAAAACAACTCACGATACGCACTTTGGGATAAATATGGAGGCAGAAAAATAAGTTTTTTTTAGAAAAATGAGGGGGCAATGTTTACCAGAGCGTAAAGAGTGATCATTATAAATAAATGGCGATTCGGACGATCATGACGACCCGGGGTCCTAGCAAGAGTAAACGACTGCTACGACGAAGATCGCAGGTTCGATTCCTGCTCATTTCAGACATTTGTGTGCCTGAATATGGATATTTGTCTTGGTCTGGATGTTATTATGTTTAATATGCATGTATTTACAAAAAAAGAAGTATTTACATACTAATATGTATTACTATATCAATCCATTGCCTAGTACCCATAGTACTAGCTCTGCTCAGTTTGGGACTAGATGGTGTTGTGTGCATGTTGTAGAATACATAATATACCTATGACGGCGGGTCCTCACGTCTGTCACCAGAATCATGGTTGTCTTCAATTTTATGTGGCCGCAGGCATTGAAATAATAATGCGACACGGTAGTTGATACGCCCCTTTACTAATTTTAAGCAAAAGTCAAACGAATACACAATTCAGTATCCCGATGTAAATGGATAGAAAACGCGGTGATCCCCTAAATGGCATGACTACCATTCCATTCGCCGCTTTCTTTCAAAGTGCCTTCACCGTCCGTCATTACACTTAACGTCATAATGTAAATTCCATAAAGTAAGGAAGTAATAGAGACCGCATTAAAATAGTAACCTTACCCAATATATTTACTTCGCTCTCACCTATGATTTTTTTCTCATGTAAGAGAAAGATAAATATACAAATGTCGTAAATTTTAACTAGACTAGTGATGTGCTTACTCAAAATGAATTTCGATAAAATATCGATAATGTTTGCAATAAATGCTTAGATTTGGTTTACACAGAATGAATATCAATTGAATGTTGATAAATCCTCAGATAAAGTAAAATATGTGAATAAATCCAGCTTATATTTAAACACTAGTAATTAAGTTACGATAAAAATATATTTTTAAATTACCTTTTTAAGGTGAATAAAGCAATTGATATTCATAATATCACTAATAATCACTACCTATATGCAATGATAGGGTCACGAGATCATTACCACGTAATCGTTTTTGAATACAAAACCACGATACGTATTTCAGACTTTTGGAAGTTATATGCTTATTTTTTAGAAAATTATCACGATCGTCAAGTGTTTGTCTAAAATCTTCCAAACTAAATTAGGCCTTCTCAAATTGAAGGGAGGCACGAGCCCAGTATGCTCAGTTACATAATTATATTAAATCACCAATCGAGAGCAGGCTGCAGTAATAAGTGAGTTAACTAATAGATTAGAAATAAAATTTAACTTCAGGGTCAATTTTAAATAAAATATTTCACACAATATAATGAATCACATTTATTTAAGGTAAAATAGAAAAAGTCACTGACAGAGTCATTAGCTTAGTTAGAAAGAAAACTCAAATCTTTACAAAATCATATTATATATATATATATATATATAGGTCAAATTAATAACGCCCTTATAGATGCGCCTAGGTGTAAAATAAGTGAGAAATAAAATAATTTAAAAGAATTAAACCAGGAGCCCGCTTGGAGAGTAAGATAGCAAATAAAATTGTGTGCGTACTTCTCACTGGCACCGAACTCAAAAAGTGTTGTTGTTAAAAATATTAGTTTTCTGCTGCCTAGTGCAAGCATCTTTAGATGTTGGTAAAGGCTCTTGGCGATTAGTCCATTTACTGACACAACTATCGGCACAATGATCGCCGAGTTCACATCCCACATTTCGACAATCTCATGAGCTAGGCCCAAATATTTGAACTTCTTCTCTTTTCCTGCTTTTACGAGATTGCTGTCATGCGATATGGTAATAACGTCTATCAATGCGAGTCGCTCTGCTCGGTCGATCACTACAATATCGCGCTTATTGGCTACAATAAACCTCTCTGTAATGATAGACCTATACCCAGGACAACAACGTACGACCATTTTTTCGAGAACTGGGTCGGGCACAATCTGTATCTGTACTACGGTGAACCAATGAGATTATATTTAAGGACTAGTTGCTGATGAATTATCTTGGCCACTTGATTGTGTCTGTGCAAATACTGGCCATTGGCAAAACTCGAACAACCGGACACTATATGTCTGAGAGATTCCCCGGGCTGGTGACATGCCCGCCATAAGTCAATCGCACCGTCCCTCAGTATATATTATCGGTAGTTGTTTGTCATGACATTTTCGTCCATGATTATGAAGACAAAACCTTTGGTTTCACCAAAGAGAATAATAGAAATAAGAGAATAGAATATGAATAAAAATTATTACACAAACATGCAGTACAGGTTTATGTAATTATTTTTATAAAAGTAAAAGACAGAGGAGGACTAGTCTCACCATCAAAATGTGTATTACATATTTTTAAAGTTACATTAAAGGTTGTATGTGAAGGCAGCGATAGCCTGTGTGCGATAGCCGAAAGTTTGTGATGATCGATGAAAACACTTTTCTTGAGATATATAATTGTTTGTAAATTGTCCGTGTGGTGACGGATTAAGAATACGGAATGTCACCACCCCATGTCATCCCGTGGGTGTCGTAAGAGCCGACAGAGGGAGCATATTATGCAGAAAACAGCGCTGTAAGAGAAGGAAAACTTGATACAAACCCTATACCAACCCGTTTGGCCAGCGTGATATAGTAGGCCAATTCCTCCAAAGGAGAGGCCTAGTCCAGCAGTGGACTGCTAAAGGCTGATGATGATATAATTGTATTCAAGTATACTTATTTTGCAAAGAAATATTGCAGTATAGTTTCTATATCACAATAGTGCAAAGGCTACCTTCTTCTTTGCAATAACTGTCACCCACATCGGCGAATACGTGGGCCGAAGCTAGTCTGTAAAATAAAAGTATCGATAAAGTTATAACGTCACTATGTTTATGCGTCACAATCTTTATACGAATAATTCAAAATGTCTATGAACGAAGTATCAAAGTTTCAAATGAAGTTCTATTAAATTTTGACGGGTAATGGGTCCCCACTACGGTGACCTATGTCAGACCTTTGAGTGATGGGATCCCTCCGTCTAGAACATAACTAGCTGAACCGGCGAACTTCGTATCGCCATATTTTTTTTTTTATATTTGCAATTTTTTTGTGAATCTAAACCAATTCCCCTTGTCAAGTCTCAAGTCCCCTTGAACACACACAAAAAAAATCATCAAAATCGGTCCAGTCGTTTAGGAGTAGTTCAGTGACATACACACACATACAAGAAATACATACATACATACACAAAGTCACGCCTTTTATCCCCGAAGGGGTAGGCAGAGGTGTATTTCTACACCCACCAGATATACCAGATATTTTCGCCAGATATACTTTAGTCCCACGTAATAAGGGGCGAGCTTATTGCCGTACCGGGCACATTTCCAGACTCCGTGCTGCTACTGAGAATTTCGTGACAGTAAAACCCAATAACACTGCCCGACCCAGGAACCGAACCCGGGACCTCCCGATCCCACGCGCACATTTATGCCGCGAGACCAACGAGGCAGTCGTATATAGAGTTTGATGTCGAGTTTTCCGTCTCTACGCAAAGATGGTATTTGCATCGTGTTATCCCTTAGTCGCCTCTTACGACACCCACGGGAAGATAGGGGGTGGTGACACTTGTATTCTATGCCGTCAACCACACGGCTATACACAAGAAATATATAATATAATATATATAGTCTAAGGTAAATCCAATCCTCACCTGTCAACCGCCTGTGTTGCCAATTTAAAATAATACTAGCACACTATTACGTGTTAGTCACGTCATCTATTCTAGATTTCACCCAGGTACTAAAGCTTACGTTTCCTCACTAACAATTAACCAAATCAACCTCTGTAAACGTATTTTATCTGTCCAACTGACACCTTGCTTCGACATATAAATATATTAGTAATTATTATCATGATCATAATTACATATAGGTATATAAAATTACTCGTCCAGGAATGCTTCAACGCAGAGCCGAACTAATGAAGCTAGAAACGTGAAATTTAGACAGTGGGTCCTTACGTAGGCACCCACTAAAGAAGAACACATCATTATCAAGAAACTAAACCTACATAATATCATTATGTATCTTTATAAAAAATCTAAGGATAATAATACAAATTATTCAATAGACAAATTTTGTCCTAATAGCCAAACTGTACGTGGCCAAAACAATAGAAAAAAGAATGGCCAAAACCATGGGCAGAAACTAGTTACGTATATACGTAGCAATTTTTCACCTATAAATACGATGCCAGTATCAATTTCAGTTCTCACAATTGGTTACCGAATGTCTGGGTCTTTTCCATAAAAGCCTAAAGTACGATCAGCAAGCGAATATTGAAATAAATATTTTATACGGAATAAGGATTTAATTTAACCTAAATTGGCTGTGGAGTTCTGGAGCCAATTTGAAACTAAGCGTTTTAGTACTTTGTTGAAAAGATTATAGACTTTCCTATACGCTAGTAGTTTGCCCGTATTGCACGGCGATGCGAAATACATTTACTATGCAATTTCTATCCGTCATTTTATATTTTTTTATATCTGTCTATAGGCATAGAGCATAGATATTTAATAAAAGAGGCACTCTGTAGACAAACTTTCTGTGACCAGTGTGACCCATATTGCCGCTTGGCTGCGTGGCAGTCGCGCTGTGACAGCTGACTCTACGAGTGCAAGAGAGACGAAAGTTTCTCCTGTGTCACTTAACTACGAGAGCAAGAAAGACGGAGAACGACGCCAGCGCCGCAAACGGCGCCAACTACGTACTACACTGACAACCGTCAATACGCCAACTTTAATCGGCACATGACATCCTTAAGAAATACGCTTCTATTATGTAAAATTTGTTTTCATTGCTATAGGTATATGAAATTTTTGTATTACTAACTGACGTATAGACAACGCAAAGCCGAAACTATTGTGCATATAAAGCTGAAATTTGATATGTATGTTTGTTTGGGAGCGTAGCGTGAGAGGGATTTCCCAAAATTTCCAAAGATCGGGTAAAAAAGGTGCGGGCATCCTCTAGATTTTTTATAAAGATACATAATTATATTATGTAGGTTTAGTTTCTTGATAATGATGTGTTCTTCTTTAGTGGGTGCCTACGTAAGGACCCACTGTCAAAATTTCACGTTTCTAGCTTCATTAGTTCGGCTCTGCGTTGAAGCAGTCCTGGACGTGTAGTTTTATATACCTATATGTAATTATGATGTTGATAATAATTACTAATATATTTATATGTTGAAGCAAGTTGTCAGTTGGACAGATAAAATACGTTTACAGAGGTTGATTTGGTTAATTGTTAGTGAGGAAACGTCAGGTTTAGTACCTGGGTGAAATCTAGAATAGATGACGTGACTAACACGTAATAGTGTGCTAGGATTATTTTAAATTGGCAACATAGGCGGTTGACAGGTTGACAGAAATTGCATAGTAAATGTATTTCGCACTGCTGTGCAATACGGGCAATCTACGAGCCAATTAGCAAAGTCTATAATCCTTTCAACAAAGTACTAAAACGCTTAGTTTCAAATTGGCTCCAGAACTCCACAGCCAATTTAGGTTAAATTAAATCCTTATTCCGTATAAAATATTTATTTCAATATTCGCTTGCTGATCGTACTTTAGGCTTTTATGAAAAGGCCCAGACATTCGGTAACCAATTCTGAGAACTGAAATTGATACTGGCATCGTATTTATAGGTGAAAAATTGCTGCGTATATACGTAACTAGTTTCTGCCCATGGTTTTGGCCATTCTTTTTTCTATTGTTTTGGCCACGTGCAGTTTGGTTATTAGGTCAAAATTTGTCTATTGAATAATTTGTATTATTATTACTGTAAATTTTGATCAAAACCCATTCAGTATTTTTTGCGTGAAAGACTAACAAACATCATACCATTCATCAATCCTAATACGTTTGTGTTTATAAAAGTAACTAAGCATAATTTAATTTTGTTCGATACTCTTGTTAATTGTCTCTCATTGATCATGTTGTGACGATAGAGCGCAACTATTTTGTTCAACGTTACACAGGCTACATTCGTATCTTTTTTAAATCTTAGCCATATAGTAATTTTGTTTTAAATAAGACGAGATTTGCATTCACCGTTTAAAAATATCGCTACATGCTATATATTATTGCATGTAAAACCTTTCATATAAATGAACAAAAATGGTATTTAGAGTCTTTTGTGCCACTTGCGTTATGAACAAAAGTACTTTTTCAAAATGTATCTGTCTTTGTCTCTACAAAACTTATCATTCAAATAAATCATATAGGAGGGAATGACATTCAAAATGTCCATAGAAGAGTAATATACAAACATTTCCGCCGCCTCCGGGTCTATGAAGACCCTTTTTATGCAAATTGTGAGTAAGATAGAGAAAATCTCACAAAAATAATGCAGTGTCTTTGCCAGTAATTGAAGATATATTTTTGAATCACGTATGACGTCGGATTATTTATACAAAAGATGGCATTATGCTGAGTTGGGAACCGATTCTGGCTATGTTAGATTAGTCTATACGTTTATACATAACTTTTTGTTTCATGCTTTTACCTATACGCAAGTAGAATAAATGAGTTTTCTTTATTTATTTCTTTATGATGCTCGTATATTTTCAAATAGACCAGAAGCAGAAATGTGCATACCTAAACTTTCATTTTGGAAACTCAGTTGCGGTGCTTCCTCTCTGAAATTTGGGGTTCTGCGAAAGGGGACTGTGTGGCTTGGCTCCAATGGAGGCATTGAGCCTACTCGTTTATACCTCTGCCCTATTCCTCTAACACCCATTGTCGAAGGTGGGTCAATTTATATACACTACCTACCTACCTACAACGAGTAAGAATACTCGTTGTAGGTAGGTAGATACATTGTACATACTTCTGCTAATGTGGAAGTATATTATATTCAAAATCTGCTATTTTACACCTACTAGTGTCTTTCATATTCGTTAGACATGCATAATAATGGAAGGAGCTACCAGTTTCAAGATGATAATGGCATCATACATAACTATCGGCTCAGTAATTCTTATTTGTGAGTTACGTACGCTCAAATTATAAATGCCAGAAAACAAAAAATGCTAAGAAAATATGGCTTGAACCTTGTTTTGTTTCGATAATAATAAGCGTAATAAACCTGCCAATTTCATAATACATAGGTTTCAGAATGAGCCAATAACAAAAAGCAATGTTCTTACTTACTCCAATTGTCATTCTACAGTCTACGATTATGATTATGATCTACGATTCACACATGATTCAAGATCCAAATACAATTTCTTTTCTAAAAAGAATCGCCAGTGAATAATGATAAGTAATTTTGCCTTTTAAAAACGTTAATGAACACGATAAATTTTATCGTCGTAGCATTATCCCAGTTGGAGCTAAGACTTTCAGTTGAGGAGCAAGAAATAATTTTAGGTGGCAAGTGGCATAATTATCTCATAGAGTCATCATAGAATAGTGATTATACATTTCCAAGGTCGATAAAATATTATTGGCAAATACAATATGGACATATCACTTTAGGCAGAAAACATTTTGGTTGACAAATTCTGATCGTTGTCCCAAATATCTGTAAAGAACTCATACAAAAGTGCAGTAAACACAGACCACCTACCCCACGAGACACGTAATCTTAACCAATTTCTAGGCAAACTATTCTGTCAAACTTTGAGGAATGAGACGTACGTGGGCGGCGCGGGTGACGTCACATACGATGGGTAATAGGGATGTAGGCATGTCGATATTGTTTATCGATAAATCACATTTGGTATGCCTACATTTAGTTGATTCCTATGGCCACCTTCCAGCTCCATCATCATACTCTGGTAATCATCTATCACCAAAGCACTCATCAAAACGAATCATACGAGCCCGAACTCGATGGGGCTGAGTTCCTATGGCCATCATCCAGCTCCATCGTCAGACCCTGGTTACCATATAGCACCAAACTATTCGTCAAGACGGCTCATACGAGCCCAAACTCGATGGGGTTGTGTCATTTTATTACCAAATTCCTATGGCCGCCTTCCAGCTCCATCATCAGACCCTGGTTACAATCTAGCACCAAAATACTCGCCAAGACGGATCAATCAAGCCCAAACTCGACACCGTTGTGTCGCTTAATTACTGAGCTCCTATGGCCACCTTCTAGCTTCATCATCAGATCCTGCTTACCATCTATCACCAAACTACTCATCAAGACAAATCAAACGAGCCCAAACTCTATGGGGCTATGTCGTTTAATTACTGAGTTCCTATAGTCATCTTCCAGCTCCATTATCAGACCCTGGTTATCACCTAGAACCGAAGTACTCGTCAAGATAAATGAAACAAGCCCAAAGTCGATGGGCTGTGTCGTTTAATTACCGAGCTCCTATCCCTTCCGGTTCCATCATCAGATCAGCTCCATGTCATAATAATTTTACATTGTCATCCGATTTACACATGCGTGTTAAATTTCAGCTCAATCGGTAATCGGGAAGTGCATCAAATTCAACTTGCAAGATTTGATTACTGACAAACAGGTGAAACTACCTAAATAAAAGCTTGTAATAATAAAATACCTAACAATTCTTTTTTGCATGCTGTATTTTTATTTACAGTCACCTGTCTAATTCATTAAATTTTTGATTTGAAATTAATTATTCAAATCAATAAAAACCTCAGTATTAGAAATCGATAAATATCGAACAATCGATAAGTTTTCTTCGCATCACTACTTACACGTGGCGTCTTATTGTAAGAGAGAAATAGTTTGTAATTATAGCGTGTTAGACAAGGACAACCACTGATTCAGTACTTATTAGCAACCATTATTACTAGAACTCTGGTCAGTATTGTTAAATAATTTTAAAATAAATGTTGTACTTTCCGGTGAAATGTGATATTATCTTTTTTGAAATTATTATTCTGACTGTTACTCCCACACAACTTTATAGCACAATTCGGCATTGTTTTCGTATATTATTATTTTGTTTTAATACAGTTTAAACGCAGTTTACGTATTTGTTTCCTGGTCGCTACTGAACGAGCGCGGGTTTGTGCTCAAAGATATAGGCGCATTTGCGCACATGCGCGACAGACAACGGTGCCTTTCTATTGCAAGTCTCGTGGGGTAGGTGGTCTGTGGCAGTAAACCTTCACAGAAATAGGTAAAATTTTAATTTTGTTCGAAGCTTGTATTTGGTGCAAATCATCTCTGGCACATCATTATTTTTACTATGTTACTGTAAAAATTAGAAAAGTATAGCTCATAATAAACTGAAAAACTGTAGGAATAAACTTGTTTTATAGGTTGCGGCATATGCACGCTAAACCCAGACTGAGTTTGTAAATTAATTCATCTTCCTTGTTTGCATTTTCAATTCGAAATTTAATTGCCTCATGTTGATGACGTTTTTACCCACATTGTTAGCACGTAATGAAATTTTGTTTTTGTGAGTATAGGTAGCACAACGGATTGTTCGAGAGGTAAAATGTAATAATTAATCAAACATGGCTTGAACAGCTAACGCATCTGCCATCTCGATCGAACTGTTTGTAGACAGAGAAGAGCCAAGTCACAGACCCGAGAGAATAGTGCGATCGCATGTCGGAAAACGATAAGAGTTTTGCAAAATTTTATTCTCGGATGTTTTTACAGTTCTGTAGCTTATTTCAACTTATAAATTTAACAAACCAATATACTAACTATAGAGGCAAGAGCACGGCAAGAGGCTATTATGAAATCGACACTTTAAATGTCATCCTTTTCATTTACGAAAATGCCTCTTTAAAACATTTTTATTATATACTTTACCTACCTACTTGCTGAAGATAGAAGGGAAGGGGAATATACTATAATATATTGGAATAAATAGTGGGCATTATGGTGTTGGCTTTATGAAGGGAAGAAAAAATGGAAAAACAATATTACTGAGTTAAGAGGCTAATCCGACCGAATAGCAGTTTTAAAATTTGAACTTTCTTCCAAAAAAAACCCTCACAGTTGTACAAGCTTACGCTCCAACAACTGCACATTCTGATATAGATGTGGAAGATTTCTATGAGCTACTTAATAAAGCCTGTGAGGAAAATATAGGATCAAGGCAACACTTAGACACGGGCAATGTTATAGGTATCCATGGATTAGGAATGCGAAACGAACGTGGAGTCCAATTGATGCAGTTTAGCGTTTGGACAAAATATGCATATTGCTAACACCTTCTTTCAAAATACTGTACAATGTAAATGTGGCGGCCTTATCGCTAAAAGCGATTTCTGCCAGGCAACCTAGGAAAGAAATGATAGTTGTAAGCGTACCAATTAATATGTAGGTATATATTATATTTAAATATAATTATATAAAGTTATATAATACTAAGATAAAATGCATACACATACATAAATACCTACACATGCAAAGATATACATACATAAATAATATTTAATTAAATGTTCTTCGATTCAAGGAATTATAGATCGTCATAACCCTACAATCATGTGGTGAATAAGGCCTTGTGCTATGGTTATTCTTGTCATATTGCCAAGAGTTTTTTCAGATCGTCGGCAATGCTAGTAGTAACATTTTAAATTTCCAATGAGTCGAAAGCTTACTTTTAATTAAAAACTAGATTTTCAGTTCTTAAAGTTGTTTATTTAATTGGAATATGTCATTCACTAACAATTTAATATAACTCTGTATATTTAGGCTTCGACAATTTTGGTTGATTTATAGATAACTGTTTATGAAGAAAATATCGATTTCTAAAAGTGAAAGGATGGAGGCATACACTGAACCGATACGCTGTGATTTTATGGTCATTTTCAGCTGTTCATGAAGGTTATAAAGTATAAAATGTGACCCCATATGCCGAGCTTGGTTTTTCTCTAGGCGCATGCAATTTTTAATTATTATTATTGCGTTGATAATTAGTGTTTTGAATAGGTGCTTTTATAATATTTGATACCTGGATTTCTATACAAACTTTTAAGACTTCTTTAAGACTTTTTTACTTTGAAGATTTTTTCACGTATTTTACAAATTATACTCTCATCATCGCGCTAGCGTTATCCCGGTTGCATCCAAGGCTCATATGCCTTGGAGCTCGAGGTCCGCTTACTGGTCTAACCAGATATGACAGAATATCAACTTTGCCCATAGAGCGACTGCCGTCTGACCTCCACAACACAAATGGTTAGCGATATTCCATTGTTTACACCAGTATCAGTTATTTGAGGGTACTGACTCCTTGAAAAGACTGTCAAATATCTTCATGACAGCCGGGACCGACAACTTAACGTGCTATCCGAGGCACGGGGCTAGCTATAATTAACAATTTAATACGCACTTAACTTCGAAAAGTCATTGGTGCGCGCCTTGGATTCGAATCCGATGCCTTCTGCATTGCAGTCCATTGGTATCTCCACTAGGCTATCGATGCCTTCATATTCTATATTCTCTTGCATAGTTAAATCTAAATCAGTTAAATTAAGACTTAGAACTGTACAGTAAACCGTGGACTCACAGACGGACGAACATGGTGAAGCCATGAGGATTCCTTGTAGTTTACCACAAAACCCTAAAAATCTAAACCTTTCGATTACTAAAACTATTAAAAGCGAATTCTTTAGAACTTTATTTTCTGATCTTATTTTATCAAAGTGCAATTCGTATTCTCATTCGCTGTTGCGGACAACTCATAGTACAGAATAAGTTTGTCGGTTACAAACTTTGACCCGCTGAGAAACGAGTCACAAATCGTCGATAGCCCAGTTTCGAGTCTCTCCGAACTAATGCGGCCACTTTATATTATTCTTTCGTCAAAGTCAATATCAAAGCGATAATAATTTAAAGAGCTTTATGACTAGAAATGCGATGTAAGAGCGATAATAGAAAAATGTATCCCAACTGCATGTCTATAAATGTTATTTGTACTTCTATTTAGTAATACGTAGTGTGGTGTTCTTCCAAATAAAGCAGTTTAGCCTTGCTGATTTCAGCATGAATTGGCCAGTTTAACCGGGAAAGTGCCTACTACGCACTCACAGAATAACGACGTAAAACATCTACACTTTTGCATTTCGTTTAGTAAGTGAGTGTGCCGGAGTACCCATCCTCACATCACAGCTCGATGACAATATGCAATCGATGTTGCTATGTCATATCGTCGCTGCGCGTACGAAACCGCGTAAGAGCAGTTTGTAAATACCGCGTAACAGCAAAACGCGCAAAATTGAAATATCGTGCCAGCCGATTCTAAACACCTATTAGCGTATATTAGACCTCACCCGATTTGAATTATCCAATGAGAAACTTCAGTTTTGCTATCGAAACATTACCGCGGAACTGTAGGAGCCCTGAAGTTGGAAGCAAGTGCGCGTATTTACCACGGCAGTGAGAGAAATGTAACGCGATTATATGTGTGCTCCCAAAAATAATTATTTTACCGTGATTAGCCACCATGTAAGTATGTTTAAATTGTTTATTATGTTTCGTTTGTAATGTGTTTATGCTTAAATATTTAAATAACATGTTATTCTGTTTTAATTTAAAGGTTCTGACTAATATAGCCCCTACCAAGTATCTACGCGGTCTTGGCATCGCTTGATTTATTTGTTTTATTTAGTTACGCGGTATTGCATTTTACTGAAACTAATAACTATTCATTTCTTATTTAAAGATAAATCCTTGCATTCTCAAGAAGTACTTGGAGAAAGGTGACACGCAGATGAAAGTTGACTCAGTCCACTCGGTGATTAAGAGGAAGTTGAAAAATCGAGAAATATTCTTACCCTCACAATACGCCACAATAACAAAGGAGGCCAGAAAAGTACCAAGTCCTTATGAAGTTATTACACCTGATTATAGGTTTTTTAAAGACTTTGGTCTTAGAGATTACCTGATTTATAAATCAATAAGACCTGGTCGAGGAGCGGATGATCATTGTGTTATTGATATAATGGCAATGAGATATAATCCAAATGGCACCATTGAATATAAACTCCACTTATCAGATGATTTTGCCCCATAGCCCAGAAGACCAAAGAAGATTACGTCTTTAATTAACAGTACGCCTTCGCTTTATGAATCCAGGCAACCAATTTCCTAAACAAAGTATGATCACCTACAGGAGCTAAAGAATGTCATACCTAAAGACTGCCACACTTTTTATGATAATTTACCTTTCATACACATACATATATACATAGCCTCACGCCTGTTTCACGGAGGGGTAGGCAGACTTCGGAACACCATTTGCAACGATCCTGACATATCTCTCTTGCTTCATTCAATCCCATCAAATATCTCATGCATGCTCTTCGGTTAAGGGTACTTCTTACCTGTTCTTTTTAGGATGTCTCCAATCTGGTCAGAGAACGTCCGTCTAGGTCTTCCCCTTCCTCCTGTCCCATTCACACTTGACTTATATAACTTCTTGGTCAGTCTTTCGTCATCCATCCTCTCCACGTGTCCAAACCATCTTAGTATACTTACCTTTCTCAATGGTTGTCACTACATCTTTTTTTACCCCACAACACTCTCTTATCACACAATTCTTTACTCTGTCGTTCAAAGACACTCCAAACATACTTCTCAATTCTCTCATTTCTACAGCGTTTATTCGATTTTCATGTCTATTCTGCCATGCCCAACTTTCACTACCATACATAAGTGTTGGTACTAAAACCCCTATATGCACAGCTAAACGTGCCTTTTTGGACACGTTTTGACTGTTCATAAATGCTTTCAAAGCTCCATTCACCCTATTACCTGCATTAACTCTTCTTTCAAACTCTTCTTCATTCTTACCATTACTAGTAAACAGCGTACCTAAATATACAAAATCATTCACTTGCTCCACTCGTTGTCCATCGATCATAATATTACTAGCCGTAACACATTCCTCCTTTTCAAAAACCATAACTTTCGACTTGCTCACATTCACTTTCATTCCTTTCCTCCCTAAAGCACCATGCATGATTGCTACCATCTCCTGCAACTCCTCCGCTGAGGACGCAAGTATTACCTGATCATCAGCATAAAGGAGGAATTTGACAAGTAATTCATTCATCCACAGTCTCTATTTTTCAAATCTTGCAAACAACTGTCCATGAAGAGGTTGAACAGCCACGGCGACGCTACACATCCATATCTAACACCTGTCTTGATGGTAAACCAATCCGTGTACGACCCATTTATCCTCACACAAGCTCTAGAATCTTTACCTTTCTTTTTCTATTATTTTTTAGTTATACATGATTATTTCGATCTCTTGCATAAGAAGTCTGAACTGTATACTGATTTCGATAATTAATACATAATATTTTTCATAGTTTATATATTTTAGATTTGTTTTTCTAATAATAAATACAACCCTTTACTAAATTGTTTTATTTCAAAACCGCGGACTTCTAATAAAAGAATACTACTATTTTGTAATTAGTTAAAACAAAACCGCGTAAGTAACTTTACACAAAATCTAAGCCAACTACGAGTACATTTACTATATTTACCAAAAAAGAAAGTTGTAAAGAGTTAGCTGTTAAGTTCAGTCAATAATAAGAATTGAAATCGCTGAGATATTAAGTTTTTTCTTCCTGCTGTAAAATCATCAAAAAGCAAATACGCGGTCTTTACAAGATGCACTTACGCGGTTTCGCACGCGCAGCGACGATATGGTATATTGCGCTACTATTTGAAAACGCTTGAAACTAAAATTGCATTAGTAAAAACCATTGCATTAGTGGGCGTTTCATACGTTGTCAAACCTGTCCACAAGACGTTGGTATGAACTTGATTGACGTTTGGTTTTGTTTTACGTTGACACTTAGCACGGATACCCGTCTGGTTTGTATTGTCGTATTGCAAATTGATCACCCTTTCTATGAATAACATGTTTTACTACTCTATGAAGCGATTACGAAACGGGATTGGGTCAGAAAAGCCCAAAGAGATTTTATAACCTTCCCTTAGATTGGGTCGGATTATACAAGGCGCAATGGGAGGAAGACTGGATGGCTCCTGTACTCAGTATTCTGAGTTTCTCCCGTCTTCATTGGTCGACATTCTTCTTCCCGTAAAGCGTCTTTGGTGGACATTCTCGGGTAGTTTTTAGTGGTACACATGTACTCCGGCTCTGATTTCCCGCAGAGCCGGAGATCCGCAGGGATTATTATTATTATTTAATACTTTATTGTACACTATAAACTATTATATCATCATCATCATCAACAGCCTTTAACAGTCCACTGCTGGACTAGGCCTCTCCTTTGAAAGGAGGAATTGGCCTACTATACCACGCTGGCCAAACGGGTTGGTATAGGGTTTGTATCAAGTTTTCCTTCTCTTACGGTGCTGTTCTATGCATAATATGCTCCCTCTGTCGGCTCTTACGACACCCATGGGATGATATGGGGTGGTGACAATCCGTATTCTTAATCCGTCACCACACGGACAGTTAATAACTATTATATAACTTAACTATTTTCCACCACGTAATAAAAAAAGTCAATGCTAATATTATTTGCTGTAGTAAATGTTCAAATTCGTATTTCCTACTAGAGAATACCCGCAGCTACGCACGCACATAATGTAAATACTCCTGAGGCCCTAGCCAAACGGCATTCGCTCTGATATCTACTTTCGATAACGCTTGGTTGCCATAGCAACATAAGGAAATTCTTCTACGTTGACCACGTGATGTAACGAAGTCTTATGTCATTTCCATACATTTTTGCACTT
Source organism: Euclidia mi (assembly GCA_944739405.2). Lineage (NCBI taxonomy): Eukaryota > Metazoa > Arthropoda > Insecta > Lepidoptera > Erebidae > Euclidia > Euclidia mi. The sequence continues at coordinate 74,787,005 of OX123184.2, read as the reverse complement.
TGCATTTGGCTAAGGGGGCTGATCTCATGAGCATTTTAGGAAATCCTTTCTTAGTGCACTCCAACGCGCCTAAATTTCAGCTTTTTGTGCCCTGAGGCTCAAGCACGAAATATTTACGAATTTGTTAAGTAAATGTATCGAGTCCTCGATGACAGAACTATAGCAACCAGCACCAACCAATTTTGACATCTATCGTTTACTCGATGACTTTACATTAGTAACGTAATAAAAAGGTACTCTGTGGTAACGTACATAGAGATGTGGCCATGTGAGCTACATGACCGCCTTATTGAATGAATGGTACGTGCCAAACTAGGTGAATAAAATTTATATTGTAAAAACCCTTTTGTAGGAAACAAAAAATTTTTTTATGGTTTCCGAATGTCCTTTCTTGTCATTGTCAGATGACGGACTTGTTTCATTAAATAAAAATCTAGTAAATCAAAATACGAGTAATTAAATCATTGGCAAATTGTTATATAAGAATAAAAGTCTGTTATGAGTGTATGTATGTTTTGGTTAAAACTGCGTAAATACTACAATATAAAGTGTTCAACGAGAAGTTTTTAATCTTAATATATAAAATCCTTGCGTTACTGACTGACTGACAGACACGCTACAGCCGAAATTATTGAGCGCAGGAAGCTGAAATTTGGCATGTATGTTCCTGGGGGACCGTAGGGATGCACTAAGAAGGGATTTCCCGAATTTCTCACGGGATCGGCCAAAACGGGTAAATTTAAAAACAATGCAGGCGTAGCTGCTGGCGTCCTCTAGTAATATAATATAAGTTAACAAGTTTCATTGTTATTGGATCACCTTTAATGTATGATGTCTAAAGAAGATTTCGGTTATTTGTATAGCTAAAAAGCATGAAGTTTTATACAGAAGCTAATAAAGTGAACCAGTGTTATGTACCTGACATTCAAAGCCTATTTTTATAAGAATATTTGGTTGAAAATAAAATAATGGTTATTGTTGTATTGGTGGTTTTCATTTATCACTAGGGCTTAATAACATTAATAGACAGCTATTTTATCACATGTCTTCTGACTAAAGCATTCGTTTTTATTGATATTCAGACAGTCATATCCGAGAGGGCTAGGTAAGACGCTGCGCGCTGATATGACTCACAAATTATTTACGGCAGATACTCGTCCATCACCTAAATTTTATTATTATACTCTCTGTACCCGCTTATTATGGTACCTACTTCAAAATAAGAGGGTTTTAAAATAATCTTACAAACCCAATTTTACCCCCTTGAAGATACAATATGAAAATCCCTCCTAAGTGTTATAAGATTAATCTGCGGTCCAAATTGTATGTAGAAACATCTTCAACAGTGTGATTATATGTCAGTCAGGATAAGTTATTTTATACTTGTAGAGTAGAGTACCTACTTAATTTTAGAGTAGAGTACGCAGGAGTGTTAAAAAAGTCTCTAAAGAACATCCTATGTTCATCGTAGAAAATTGATATAATGTCGATGTCGATTGGTACTTTGTTTTTTGCATATAGATAATTTTCTCTTATATTTTTACATGCTCGCAACCATTATGGTGTTATTTACTACAAATTTAAAGTGGCGAAATTTGCGTGTTTACTTCTTTATTGTGTCGATAATCATAGCCTACATTCAAAAGGAACACATCAAATATGAAACTACATAAATATTCATCGTAAAAAGGCTTAAAACGTATAAATATGATTTATATGTTTCGAATCTTTTCTCACCAACAAATTCTAGGTGAAAATTGTTTCGACAAAATTACATTAGATTGACATTAACTTTACTTTGCTTATGTCAAATCAGAGTTCGTGCTGCCGTTTTTTGCTTATTTGTTAGAAAGCTCGATACATTTGCCGCATTTCCCGCAGGATAGTCGTCGAAAGTAGTTTGTGCTGCCAATATTAGTTGCATCTTACTCACGATAGGGGAGCTGTACAATTGTCATACAAATTTTGACATTTACGATACGAATACTTTCTCGAGAGCTTTTCGTGCTTACTTTCGGCTGCATCTAGTCTGTTAGTCAGTCAGTTTTTCAAGAACTTTGTTTTTATATTCTAATTCCAATTCAATAGATTAGATCGAAACTTGAACGAAGTCAGTATTTCTAAGACATTTAAACTGAGTTTGACAGATCGTACTCCTCTCAATCTAATTAATTTCAATTCATCTCCTTAATAAATTAAAACTGCCTCCGTGGTCCAGTGGATAGCTTATGCGACTGCTGGTCAGAGGTCCCAGGTTCGATTCCCGGGCCGGGCAAAAGTGTAACTGGGTTTTTCCGAATTCTCAGTAGTAGCACGGAGTCTGGTGATGTGCCCAGTAACGGCAATAGGCTCGCCCCCTATTACGTGGGACCTAAAAATTCATGGCAAAATGTGGGTGTTAAATTTACACCTCTGCCTACCTCTGCTCGTATTTGTAAGTATATACTTCTCGCATTCTTGGTAACCTGGGTGGAACAAATCCCATTTTCTACATTTAATATCTAGGTAGAAATGTCCACGTATCTTGTAAGATACAATATGTCCGTGTAAAATTATGGCAATGTATATATCATCAACTTGAAGGAGGAGACAAGACGCGTCCTACTCGAAACACATTTCCCAGGCTGCGCCCTCACCCCGGTAATAACGTGGCACGATACACCAACAGTGGCGACCGAACACGAATGGAGACACGCAAACAATGTGGTCACAGAAGAAAAACTACGATGCGCCATCGATAGCTTCCATCCCTTCAAAGCAGCCGGACTGGACGGCATCTTCTCAGAGTTATTACAATGGGGAGGGGAAACTGTCCTTAAAAGACTCCTGGCAATCATGAGGGCTAGCCTGGCCTTCAGATATGTACCGAAGAGATGGAGAGAAGTCAAACTAATCTTCATACCAAAACCAGGCAAAACAGACAATACCAATGCAAAGTCCTTCAGACCAATACGCCTGACGTCCTTCATGCTTAAAGCATTGGAAAGGCTTTGCGAGAGGGAACTAAGAAGTGGGGCTCTTAAGCACCTACCCCTACATGCCAACCAACATGCATACAGCTCAGGGAAATCGACGGAATCAGCCTTACATCAGGTCGTGAACCAGATAGAAGCTGCTATACAACAAAAAAGCATCTGCCTGGGCACCTTTATCGACATAGAAGGAGCCTTCGACAAGACAAACTTCTCCAGCATAAGCAAAGCCCTAGCCAGGCATGGTGTGGATCAGATGCTCATACAGTGGATCCAAAACATGCTCAGCATAAGGGTAGTAAGGGTACTATCACCTCGGCACTCACGCTAGAATGCCACCAGAAACTAACAGAGGTAGGTAAACAAAACAAATTAACACTGCAATGGATCAAGGGCCACAGCGGCTCAAGAGGGAATGACGCAGCCGACGAACTTGCCAGAAGAGGGGCCACTTTAGAGGTGGTGGACCTGAGCCCATTATTCCCCTCCCTTCTGGTTTTTATCGCAACCTGGTAAGAAATAGGACCAGGACCCAACACAACCAGTCCTGGACTGGTATTGAAACATGTAGGCAGGCCAAGGAGGCTCTTCCCGCAGCAGACGGTAAGATAGCCAAATAAGTCCTCCGGCTGTCCAAACAACAACTGCGGACAGTCACGGCTGCCTACACAGGACACGGATTCTTTAATAAACACCTATTTACTATAGACAGCCCGCTGTGCAGAGCCTGTATGGCAGCAGACGAGACGGCAGCCCACCTGCTCCTCGACTGCCCTGAGGTCGCACAGTACAGGCAGCAGTACCTGACCAGATACAGCACCCTGAAGGAAGCAGTGGGCCACATCAAGAGTCTGCTGGCCTTCCTCGAAGAGCTGGGGTGGCTAGAATGACGACACCGTTCCCACCCGCACGCAAAATACGCGCCATGACGTGGAGTTGCGGAAACAGCCCGTGACATCAAGTATCAAGTATATCATCAACTTCATTAAGTCAGTTGGCAGTTTATTTGCACTATCAAAATCGCAGTGACTGTATGAGTATGCTCTTATGAATATATAAAGAAGGCACGTGTGACCTATTTGTATTTGCTTTCTATACGAAATACAAACGTCAGCTCTGACAATTGATTTTGCTTGTTGGATTTCATTCTGTTATTTACACCTAAGGGAAATATTTGAATATGTATGGCTAAAGTATTTCTATATACAAACCTTGCGATGACAATTTAATAGGTTCTATTTGATCAAATTACGTGTAAAACAGAGATGTAAGTAGTAAAGGTTTGCTGATTTCAGCATGAATGGGCCGGCTCGACCAGGGAAGTACTATCCTCTCACAAAACATCGACGTAAACTAACAGTACTTATACTGTTGTGTTTCGTTCGGTGAGTAAAGAATGAGCCGGAGGCCTCATCTAATTATCCTTCTCCCTCATCCCACTCCTCGTCCTATCCCTATTCCCAACCTAAAGGGTGATAACGCACTTGTGACTTTTGTGGTGTTGCTTGTGTCCATGGGCGACGGTAATCACTTACCATCAGGCGATCCTTGTACTCGTTTGCCGCTTATGACATAAAAAAAGAGATGGTTTTAATATTTGCAGGTAACATTAGAATTCATCTTTACGGTATTTTTATTAAAAATGCTGCTAGTAACTCAATATAAAGTAATCATTTCGCGCGCAGATAATTCGGTTGTAGAAGGTAGGACGAAGAAGCTTATTTTACCTACTTTTTACGTACTACTTTTTTTTGTATTATATTACGTTTGAAATTGTCTTTTCAATGAAGTAATAATAAACGATAATAAAATAGTTAATGTATAATAATATGAAAAAGCTGAAGAGTAACTTCTTTTGGTTGGACGCGCTAATCTCAGGAACTACTGGTCCAATTTTCAAAGAGCCACGATTGCAGATAAGTAAATAGCATTAATTACGTTTAACTGTACCTATTTAATAAAAATAGAAACTTAAATTAAATAACCGTAGCCTCAGCCAGTAGAATATAAAGTACGCTAATAATAATTATCAGTTGATAAAATATAACGTTTTTTATGTAATTTTCTCTCTCTCTATCTCTTTTTTATGGGAGGAAGGGGTTACAAAAAATATATTATTTAATTAAATACTTTTCCATTGACTAAATAAGGATTTTCTTGTCATATTTTATGATAATTCAATTAGTTGCCGTAAGCAAGTCTAAACATTGAATTGTCTTAAACAATTTTAGTTATTTTACTAATAGACTAGATCGAAACCACCCTTGGCTATTTTTAGAGAGTCTATTTAAACAATAATATACGTTAGTGTTGCTTTATTTTTGATGGGGGAGCATTGACGGCCATTATTAAAGAATTTCTGAAGAGTTATCATAATATTATATATGTTATTTAGATTTATTTTCATTTTTTTTTATATCCTTGCATGAAAGCATTGTGTGATCGACTAATCAAGTAGAGAGCGTGCCAATTTTTACCAATAGTAAGATGAATAAAAAGAAACCTTCAATACTCGTAATAAATAAGCAGTGATAGTCTAGTAGAAGCCGACGGACTGCTACGCAGAGGGTCTCGGGTTCGAATCCACGGGGCGCACCAATGACTTTTCGAAGTTATTTGCTTTGCATATACCAAGTATTAAATTAGTAATTATCGTATGCTAAGCGGTGAATGAAAATATCGTGAGGAAACCTGCATGTCCTAGAGTTCTTCATAATGTTCTCGAAAGACATGTGGATTCTGCCAACCTGCACTTGGCCAACGTGGTGAACTATGGTCTAACCCTTCTCATAGTGAGAAGAGACCCGTGCCCACAGTACGGACAGTTTATGTACAGGGTCGATGAGTACTTGTAATACTTGTAACAATTTTCACTAACAATAACATGTACTTACTTTTTGTTTTCAATTGTAAATGTCAATTATGTAATAATATCTTATTAGCTATTTTACATATCCACTGTAAAAGTTTTAAGTCATCAGCATCACTCATAGACTCACGCCTGTACCCCGAAGGAGTAGGTAAAGGTGTAATATTACACCCCCATTTCGCCAAGAATTTTTAGGTCCCTGTTGCCGTTAACGGGCACATCGCCAGACTCCGTAATGCTACTGAGAATTTGGAAAAACCCAGTAATACTATTGCCCGACCCGGGAATCAAATCCGTCCCGGATTTGATTCCGATCAGCAATCGCATACGCTATCCACTGGACAACGAACGCAATCAAGTTTTAAGTATCTGACTTAAGCATATTCTCACCTGTTTATAAGTTTTGTATCCCCAAAAGAAGGAGCGCGACGCATTTAATTATGTATATGAGATAGCAGAAAAACCATTGAAACACCATACATACTAGCTAGTATTTTTTCGGCAAATAAGTGCCAACTTGTGACCCGTGACGCATATAAAATTTTTAAATGTTTGCATATAGAATTGCCTTGGAAATATTAAAGCAATAAACACTTTGTCTGAGCAAAGACCTACACTTTATAAACGAGTCAATCCCAGCAAACTAATATTCCTATCTAGTAAATCTAAGAGATAAATCAGAATATTAGGGGGATATAACCCACAAGGTTAAACGAGGATTCAACCGTGTGGGATGACATTTACAAATACGGGAACTAAATCAAATCGGCCCAGATAATTCTCAATGTTCCTCCAAGAGATTAAAATCTGGTCCATGCTATAGCATTGACCAACGATTGCATTAGTCAAACTTTTATGAAGTAAAAATAATAAGGCCCATTCTCGTATTTTATCTGAGATATCAGCATTGTATTTTGAACGTAATGTGAACAAATTTCGAATTGACTCATAATCGGTATTTCGTTACCTATCTTATTTTTATTACCGTCTAATGTAACATATAGTTATATAGTTCGACGTTGACATATGTGTCAACAGTTTGTCACATTGCTCAATTAACGAACTAGTCATGATATCATTCAAATAATAATTCATTTAGCCCTCAGATGTATATTTAATTAGTTTATCAAATACTTTCTAAAGAAATGTTATCCTATTTTATTCTACATTGCTCGTCAAGTTATTTTTAGAATGTGGGTGCTAGATAGCTGAAGTATTTTCAAGGAATCTTGCTGAAAACTTTATACGAATACTAAGATCAAATGTCGTTTCTTTGTACTGAGGCATGGGAAAAGGTAGCTAGTCAAAGCTTTCCACTGGTAATTCTAACGTGTATGTATTTTTTATTATTTTGTTTGTATTTGTGTTCGAAATGAATACAGAATACCAATGATGCAACAAAATAATATTAGAAATTTTATTTATTTATTTATTTATTAAATACTTTATTGTACACAATAAAAAGGACATTTCATAATGAATCGTTTTACAAACACAGTACAATGGGCGGCCTTATCGCTAACAGCGATTTCTACCAGGCAACCTTTGGATGGAGATTATTGGTAGGAAAGAAATAGTAGTTGCAAGTGTACCAGTAAATTATGATTATACTTTAAATATGTTCATTGATATATAATAAATACTACAATAATATACCTACTCATACATAAATAACTATATACATACACATAGATAAATAATATATAATACATACTTATAATTATATATAAGGAGTGTTATAATGATAGGTAGTGATCCTTGGTATTTTGGTGGCAGTAGGAAGAAAATTCCTAAGTCTTCTTAACGAACCTGCCGAAGCAAACACCTTACGACTTACTTCTTGAACCTGCGAGCGCCAAGAAAAAGTGGAATCGATAGTTAAGCCCAGGTTCTTCACTTTATCCTGAATGGGAATAACAGTGCCATTGAAAACAATGTCAGGAATTTGTGACCAGTCGATCTTCGTTATCATTCTCGAACTACCAACAATGATAACCTGAGTTTTCGAGGGATTCACTTTAAGTCCATACGATTTACTCCAGCAGCTGATCTGTGCAAGATCACTGTTGATGGTATCTACAGAATGTGATAACCGTGCGAATGGCGACTGCGTGTAGATTTGAAGATCATCAGTATTGGAGACAACACGCAGCCCTGGGGCACGCCAACAGTAGTGTTACACCAAGACGAAAGTGAATTTTCAATGCGTAAACGTTGTCGGCGGCCACACAGGTAACTACGAAACCAATCAATCACCGTAGGAGATATGTTAAGAGAGCTAAGACGCCTACGTAGAATGTCAAAATCCACTGTATTGAAGGCGTTGCTAAAATCTAGCAGAGCAAGGATTGTGAGCTGTCCACTGTGTCTGTCGATTGTGAGCTGGGCAGGATTAAATCGAGGATTGGAAGGAGCATATTACGGCTGACACAGTCGCTACCAACTGCGTTGGAAATGATTGACATTATGTTCTTCTTAACATCACTATCGGTGAAATGATTAAAGACAAACGATGAATAACTAGGAGTTGGCAGGGATGAAAGATAATTTATAGTGCTTTCTTTAGTAGTCCTATCAATATTGGACAAGGCAGAGAAATGTTGATTAAGCATATCAAAATTGAAGTCATTGGGATTAACGTGTTGACGTGGTTTGCCAACCCCCAGGGTTTTAAGAAATTTCCAGACCTTCGCTGGATCTCCGTTCTTTACAGAATTATGGATGTGTTGGCTTTATTTTATCAATTTATTTATTTATAATTTTAATTAAGTTTACCAATAAATTATTATAACATGGACACATTTTTATAGAAATCTATGCGACTCCAGGAGGGTAGCGTGCAGTGGTTACTGGATGGCGAAAACAGGATAGTGGATATTGTCATGTACCATGGAGGGGCCTGTGTCCAGGCTGTAAGACTGTAATGGTGGTAAAAAAAAGGTGCTGGTGCTGTAGGAAGATGCTGGGCATTCCCTGGACAGCACACCGCACCAACGTATAGATCCTACAGGAGCTCAAGATCCAGACGAGTCTTTCCACCATCTGCCCGCGCAGGGTTCTTGAGTACTTTGGGCACTTTGCGAGGAAAGACAGTGATAATTTGGAAAAGTTAATAATCACTGGCAAATTGGAAGGAAAAAGACCTAGAGGCGGAAGCCCGATACGTTGGACACATCAGATCCGCAGCACTCTCAACACCACGGTACATGATGCTCTTCACTCGCCAGCAGATAGGACCAGATGGCGGCGAGTGGTCCGCAATAGACTGTTTCTACGAGGTGGTCACGACCCTCAGCACTGAAACCGACGCGAGAAGAAGAATTTTTCGTATTCAAGATACCCACATGAGGACTATAGCATGGACCGAGCTTTATAAACCAACATTAATAACGTTTCGTCAAGTGGCCTCGGAGTTTACCCGTTTCTTTAAAAATCACTCCAGTGCTCTCTCAATCTCTGTTCTGTGTTAAATATTCAATAAAATACTTATGCTTTAACCTCCTGGATGCCAGCGTCATACCTATATAACATCAATAATTAAAAAATCCCCATAAAGCTATCTGTAAATTATTGCTGGAACTAATCGTTTTATGGTAGTTGTGTAACCTTTGTAAAGTTGCAGCACTAATCTTAATACTGTTTTGTAAGTATTTTTGTTTGCTTAAACAGACTCCTAATATACCAAAAATATATGCTTATAATATGATATCGAATATTTTTTCTGGAATCCAGGAGGTTAAAATGGTTTACTAACTAGATTTACCTCTAAACTTTTCGCCTCTAAAGTGTTCTCAAAGGTTAAGTAAAGGCAAGGTATACAATACCTTGCTTTTACTTCACGCATAAAAGTTTGTTGAGAGATATTGGGCAGTTTAGATCAATTACGAGTATTAAGGAAAAATTAAGGACTTGGTTACTTGGAGGTTTGAGCAATCTATGATGAAAGCTTAGCAATTACTCTGTTTTTGATGTATGAAAAATTTAAACATGTTTATAAGAGTTTTACACGTGAATGAAATTTAAAAGGAATAACTTTACATGCCTTTTGGGGCAAGGCTATTCTTAATTCTTATTCTTGAGACCAGGCTTGGCTGTAGAGCATTTTAAAAGGAAAAGAGTGTAAAACTTGCCTTAAACTATAAATCCTTCGGAACAAAATTCTATTACTTTAGATGTGGCTTGTACTACCTGTGGTCATAGTATGGCCATGACCAGTTATTTATCCTGTGACGCGGATGATAATACAATACAATACAATACAATACAAATCATCTTTATTGTACACCAAAGTAATACAATTTACTATACTTATTTGTAAAAGTTAATGTACAAATGGCGGCCTTATCACTTATAAGCAATATCTTCCAGGCAACCTTTGGATGGACTAAAAAAGCAAGGAGCCTGGAAAGGGGCAGTTTGGCGATACTGATGATTTATTCAATTTTTTTAGGTACAGTAAACACGATAAAAGAAACAAATTAAGAAATAAAACGAATATTTACATACATAGTGCTAAAAATACACACATAAAATACTGAAAAATATACTACATAAACATACATAAATAATTATAAAATATATAATACATACATAGAAGTGTAGGAAATGGAAGATAGAACAAAGTATGAGTTTGACAATAGATAGAAAATATTAAATAGATAAATAGTAGTCTTTTAATAACTTAACTCTTTTAATAATAATACGTGCTATTTCCCCGAAACGTCACTCACGTGTGTGATGATGAGTCAACTCGAGGTGCCGCAGTTAGTGCAAATCGTTTGATTGTTTGTTTAGTTGAATGCGCTAATCTTAGGAACTACTGGGCCGATTTGAATATTGTTTTTTTGTGTGGGATAGCCTATTTATGGAGGAAGGCTGTAGGCAATATAACATTACGCTATGCGCCATTATAGTAGCAGGCGGGTGCGGCGCATTAGCCCTAAATAACGCGTGTGTTAACATGGTCACAGCTAGCGTTAGACATGAGATAAGTAGAAAACGCATCACCGGCCTGCAAGTTAGATCATAATCGGAAAAGCGCTGAATGAATATGATGATCGAGGATGGAGTCAAAAACGTTGGTGAAATTGAAGAAATTTATACACCTTCCTTTATTATTGAATAATTGCATTATGAGACAAGTTACATAATCTTAATATATAAAATCCTTGCGTTACTGACTGACTGACAGACAAGCTACAGCCAAAACTATTGGGCGCAGGAAGCTGAAATTTGGCATGTATGTTCCTTGGGGACCGTAGGGGTGCACTAAGAAGGGATTTCTCGAAATACCCACGGAGTCGGTCAAAACAGATAAATTTAAAAAAATGTGCAGGCGTAGCTGCTGACATCCTCTAGTTAGTACTAAAGATATTGTTATAAGTAAAAATTCAGTGACCCATTTCCGAGTACAATTTCTTCACTTTAATTAAATGTCGGCGACAAGTAAAACGTGAGGAAATAACTCAAGTAGCATAACGAAGAAACACATTAGTCATAACATTATTACTGTAGCTGTTCCTAGCTTATGGTACGGTTCCGAAAACGATACCAACATGGGGTATTTAAGGATAATTTGAGAGTTTATGGAGTTAGTTTTATTTTATTTTTTTATAACAACAAGCGGAAAACGAGCAGATGGATCGCCTGATGGTAAGCAATTACCGCCGCCCATGGCGAGTCCAAGTGTGTTGCCGCCCGTTAGGGTTGGCAAAAGGGATAGGATGAGGAGTAGGATGAGGGAGAAAAAATAGGGGATAGGGCCTCCGGCACTCTTACTCACCGGACGAAACGCAACAGTTTAGGTTTTGTTACTTTACATCGATTTTCTGTGAGAGGTTAGTACTTCCCCGATCGAGCCGGCCAATTTATGCTGAAATCAGCAAGGCTCTACTACCATGATAATATAAGAATACTATTATAAGAATAATCAAAAATTGTAATTAGCGATATAATAATTTATTCAAGTAACAAAATCAATCGCAAAGAATTACAAGTAGTTGTGCGTGCTTCTAGATTTAAGAAACGGGACGGGGTAAATTAGCGACTCTGTAAAAACTTTAATTACCTTTATTTCAAATATATATTTTATCGCGTTTACTACCACAGAAATCTTCCCAAGCTAAATAAAACAATGGTATCTGTACTATTCTCCCTTTCAAACCAATATTATAACGTCAAAGAGTCGTTCTGTCTTACACACCGTTAAACCGTTGAACCTATTTTTATGAAATTAGCGGGAAGTATTATGATTATGCATTGACTATTTAAAATCAGGCGGCATGGAGTCAATATGATAGATAGAAATACAAACAACAAAAGTACTAGAACCCGTGGGTTAACTACGATATTATTATATGGATTATTTTTTTCAAACATGCTCTGTGTCTGCAATAAATAGCTGACAACTTTTTTATACACGTAATTTGGGTAACGTCGATTTGTTATCGGATGTTTTTATCAAAAAGCCACGCGGTATCTTTCGGGTCATAGCTAGCTGTTAATTTTTATTTAATTTGAGAAGTGTATTCTTAATTTTCTAATGTAATCTGTGTAACCGTTTTCGGAAGCACATCTTAACCTAGCAAGCTGCAACAAAAGCCACATTTATACTATTCATACTAATTGTCTTTTAAGGTTTAATTAAAATATACGTTTTGTGCATGACGTCGCGTAGTTAAGAAGCCACCAAAGTTTCAACAACATTTTTTAGACAATTAGCCTAATCTAGCATTTCAATAGTGCTTAAGCGTAATGTTAACTTAACTGAGTTTTCCAGCTTAATAAACTGCAATATTTGGCTTAGCGGTATACGCTCCGTTCGCTTTTCAAGAAGTGGAGGAGCCACTTCACTTCGCACGGTCTTTAGCATCCCTGGTGGTTAGTCAATTGGCACGCATATCATCCTTTACGACGTCACGCCAGCATTTCTTTGGCCTTCCCCGTGTACCGAGGCCCGGCGGATGTTGCAAGACATACATGTGTTGTCCACGTTAGATACCTGTTGATGTAAGACGTGGCCGCAATAGACATGAAGACTAACCCGGGAGCTCCTAAATTTCTTGTTATAGCTATTTCATATGAATAAAAGATATCTCTGGTCTCCTCAGGCATAACTAGATTAAATTTGATTACTTTAAAACCTCGTCAACTCTTCAACGAAAACACAAAATCGCGGCGAATTTAGACTATTTTACAGCGAAGCGTGTAGTGCATGTTTTGGCTTTGTGTGTTTTATTTAATAATTTGAACCGGAGCAATTACACCAGACAGCAAAAAGCCATAATCTCGTAGCTCGTTGCTATTTGGAAAAGGCAACAAGAGTACAGTAAAAAATGAACTGCGCTTGTCTAATTGAATCAAAACTTATGTGCTCTTTATCAGTGAAATCTTTTGTTGTGATAAATCCCGAGGGTTTTGGGAGGCTTACGTTTGGATATTGGTCCCTCACACAAAAGGCTTTGAAAGAAGCTTTACCTAAAAATAACGAATGAATTACTGTACAGTCACGAGCATAAATATATTACTATGGGCAGATTAGCAAAAATATATGTCCCAAGAATGAGTTCAATAATATCTGTCTGCACGTACGCAGCAAAAATATCTGATATTATCAGGCAGTATAATAATAATAATAAGTGGCAACCCCAGCTGTTAACACCGGGTCTAAAATTTTGTTGTTTATATTTTTGATTTTTTATAATTTATCAAAGTTAATACATATATTATAAATCAATCCGAATTACAAGAAGATCAAAGAAATAAGTATCTAAATAAAAATATGTCTATTACACCACAAGCAAAAAATTTAGAAAAAATATATAGTTACGATGACATTAAAACTGTCAAAAGAAATAATAACAAGATAATATACAAATAAATAACGGAAAATGTTGACGAGAAATGGCAAGAAACAATTACGAGCACAAACAACAACCCCGGGCTCGTCGCTGAGCTCCGCCTCGCAGCCATCGAGGCCCGCGCCAACATCACCAGCGGCTGCAGTTGCGTCGAGCTCAAGCGACGAGTACTTCTCGCTGGCGTCGTCGCCGTCACCTGTGCGTCGGAGAGGCAGAGGCCGGCCACCAGCCTGCCTGGGACCACGAGACCCACCGGTCTCAAACAGGGTCCTCGCTGCTGGTGGTAATGTGCAGCGCATGCGATGGACAGAATCCATCAAGGAAAACGTCATGCGCGCATATTTTGGGGCTACAGAGGGGGGGACTAAACTCACTGCGTATCGCAGTCGCATGCTCCTTCTGTTTCAGGCTTTGGAACCTGGTATCAACGTTACCGCTCAACGATTGTCGGATCAGGTGCGAGTTATCCAGCGTAGTTATCAGCTGGATAACGTCGTACTTGATAGGCTACGCTCAGACTACTTACCTACGAGCCAGGCCGTTCACGTCCAACCCGCTAGTGCTCCCGTAAACACAGATACACCGCGGACGGGTAATAATGCCGATGTGGAGGTGGATGATATGGTTTGTATCGTAAGTATTCAGTACAATGAGGAGGTTATGGATGCTTTGAAATGTGCGATTGAGCAATATCGGTACATGTCACCAACAATTAGGCCGCGCCTGCCCCGGTTGCCAATGCATAGACGAAATATGGCACTGGTAGGTGCCCTTGATTCGCTATTAACTAGTTTTCTAGAAAATAGTGAAAATCTTGGTGATACGCACTCAATTCTGTACTGCGCCGCCGTAGCGGCATGTCGTATGGCAGGTGTCAAGTTTCAAGAACATGATACTGTCATGCGACAAAGATCTGCTGTCCCGGCGTGGCAGTGCAGAATTGATCGGCGTATTACTGAGACAAGGGCACTTATCGGTAAGCTAATCTACTTTAGGTCTGGGAATATACGTCCCAGGGTCATGCACTTTGTGCGCCGAGCCTTCTTGGGGACTGGCATCAGTCCTCATGAATATACATCTCGGATCTCAGAGCGCATTGACTTCCTAAAGCAGAAAGTCTATGCATGGGCAAATCGGATACGCAGATATAGAAAACGCGTGGACCGATATATGTTGAATCGTACATTTCAAAGGGACCAAAAGTGGGTTTATAGAAACTGGGACCGACCAGACCAAGATGTGGCTAATGGGCAGCTGCCGGATACAGACGCCACAAACCGGTTATGGCGTAACATATGGTCGGCGCCTAATGGTCACACTGAGGGTGGTTGGATTCGGGATGTTGAACGGACATGTGAACATATTCCAGAGATGGATAACGTAGTCATTTCAGGCGAAGATGTCACTAGTGCAGTCCGGTCGTTATCCAATTGGAAATCTCCAGGACCGGATGGACTGCACAATTACTGGCTGAAATGGCTACGTAGTTCACATGACCGATTAGCATACCAATTTCAATCAGCCATAGAATCTGGATCGATCCCAGATTTCATGACAACTGGAGTAACCCACTTGCTCCATAAGACAGGTAGTACCACAGAGCCCGGTAATTATAGGCCGATTACATGTTTGCCATCGGTCTATAAACTTCTTACGTCTATTCTGAGGGCTAAAATATTAAAACACATAGAGTTAAATTCCATTATGTCGCACACTCAGAATGGATGTAAGAAGGGGGCTCGTGGTACTAAGGAGCTCCTCCTTATAGATATGACCATTAGCCAACAAGTTCGTCGTAACCGAAAGGATCTGGCGGCATGTTGGATAGACTACAAGAAAGCGTATGATTCTGTGCCACATACATGGCTTTTGAGGGTGTTGGAGTTGTATAAAATAAATACAACTCTACGCACCTTCTTAAGGTCATGTATGGGGCAATGGAAAACGGTTCTTGGCTATCCAGGATGCCGACGGATCCAGGGAAATGGCGAACTTGTTAAAATTGAGCGGGGTATCTTCCAGGGCGATAGTCTGAGCCCGTTGTCGTTTTGCTTAGCGCTGAACCCTCTTAGTACATTACTAGAGGGTTCAGGGTTAGGTTATAGGCTACGCAGAGGTGGTCAGGTCATATCCCACTTGTTGTTCATGGATGACTTGAAGCTGTTTGCTCATACCAATTCACAGTTGATGGATTTACTAAAAATTACTGAAAGTTTTAGTAATTCTATCAAAATGGAATTTGGTGTGGATAAATGTGCAGTGATACATGTGAAACGAGGAAGGATGGTGGAATCTGAAGGGATTCAACTCTCAGATTCCATTAACCTCAGATCACTTCTGCGAACCAATACCTATAAATACTTGGGTATGTCACAGGCCTTATATATTAACGAGACAGAAATGAAGCAATCGTTGCAAGAACGTTTCTTTGGCCGCCTGACAAAAGTACAGAAAAGTCTTCTGTCAGGTGGCAATAAGGTTCGAGCTTGCAACGGTTGGGTCATGCCGGTTCTGATGTACTCCTTTGGCATACTCAAGTGGACTCAGACTGAGTTAGACGCCCTGGACAGAAAGGTGCGTACAATGCTGACAGCTTACCGGATGCATCATCCACGCTTGTCCGTAATGAGGTTGTATATTCCGCGGAAGTGTGGAGGTCGTGGCTTTTTAAATGTCAAATCTCTACACAACCGCGAAGTATGCAACCTTAGAGAATATTTTCTCAACGCGAACGTGGATGTGCATCGGGACGTTGTCGCAGTGGACGCCGGATTAACCCCGCTCAGCTTATCGAAGGACAACTGGCGCGGACCTGTAGTGCTTAGCACTGACGATCGCAAGTTTGTTTGGCAGAGCAAGGAGCTTCATGGCAGGTTCTACCGGGCTCTATATGGGCCGGAAGTAGACTTATTAGCCTCGGTGAACTGGCTACGCTTCGGTGACCTTTTTGGGGAAACCGAAGGGTTTGTCTGTGCAATTGCTGACGAAGTTATCAAGACGAATAACTACCGGAAATATATCCTGAGGGATGGCACTACTGATATTTGCCGTGCGTGACACCAGCCTGGTGAATCCCTCAGGCATATCATTTCCGGTTGTTCTCGTCTTGCTAACAGTGAGTACTTGCACAGGCATAACCAAGTAGCCAGGGTCATTCACCAACAACTTGCTCTGAAATACAGGCTTGTAGATGGTGAGGTGCCGTACTACAGGTATGTGGCGGAGCCTGTCCTGGATAATGGTCATATCACGTTGTACTGGGATCGATCTATCATCACAGAAGGGACTGTTGTTGCCAACAAACCTGATATTGTGTTGATAGACCGATCAGAGCGCCGCGCAATAATTGTTGATGTTGCCATCCCTCATGATGGCAATCTCGTGAAGGCTGAGAAGGACAAGCAGATAAAATATCTGGACTTGGCTCACGAGATTGTTGACATGTGGGATGTTGATTCAGCAATTATTGTGCCGATAATCGTTACAGTGAACGGTTTAATACCCAAGAGCCTCACCCAACATCTCAGGAGGCTCGCGTTGGAACCTTGGGTCAGGGGCCTGATACAGAAGGCAGTACTGCTGGACACGGCACGCATAGTGAGGAGGTTCCTTTCTCTTGAGCCCTAACCACCAGTAGCTTAGAGCCTGTTCCCGATACTGGTGGGTTTCCATAACATAGTTTTATATTTTTAAATGTATTTTTTTTATATTTAAAAATATATTTCCGTGTGGTGACGGATTAAGAATACGAAATGTCACCACCCCATATCATCTCATGGGTGTCGTAAGAGCCGACAGAGGGAGCATATTATGCAGAGAACAGCACTGTAAGAGAAGGAAAACTTGATACAAACCCTATACCAATCCGTTTGGCCAGCGTGGTATCGTAGGCCAATTCCTCCTTTCAAAGGAGAGGCCTAGTCCAGCAGTGGACTGATAAAGGCTGATGATGATGATGATGATTAATATGGTATGAGAGAAATATTAAATAAAGGTGATAATAATAATAATATATTGTTTATTTCTCTCAATAAGGCATGTAAGTAAGTACATCATATGTTTCTATAATAGGTACAGCGTTCACAAAACCTTAATGAGAGCTGGAGTTTGTAATAGGTTCGAAACCTGTGTGACAAATCTCCAGGCTCTCTCTTTTACAAAGGTACTTGACTAAAGCTTAAATAATGTACGTGAGATAAACAAATGTACCTATCAAGGAAAAATATTACAAACCAAATTTACAAAAAGTGTGTGTGTGAGTGTGTGTGTGTGTGTGAGTGTGTGTGCGCGCGCGCCTGTGTGTGTGTGTGTGTGTGATGTGTTTGGGTATGCCCGTGCCAGTTTATTTTAAAGTGCAGATAATCTCTTCGGTTTCGTTATAATCTAATCCTTTTAACCAGGTGCAGACTGCGTTTTTACACTCTACCTTTTTCATAGGGTATATATTAAAAATTCTGTTTAGTTTATAGTAAACATAGCTGCCAAGGAAGTAAAAACAACGCTGGGCTAGACTGGTTTTGACAGAGACGTAAGAGCAAACATTATGTTTGCTACGTACAGAGTTTATTCTGCTAGGGCCATACGGTGTTTGTGCGTGAGTTGTAAGAATAACGTTGAGAATAAATAGTTTTCGAACAGAGAGCACATTACACAATTCATAAAGATCAGTCGTAGGAAATCTGAATGGAAGTCTCCAACCAACCTTCAGAACAGCTCGTTGAGCACGCTCTAGTTTTAAGAGGTATGTTTTGTTTGCACCACCCCAGGTGACGATGCAATATTGTAAAATAGATTGGCAAAGGGCAAGATAGGTGATTCTGAGAATCTGAGCATCAACTACTTGGCTGAGGGCTTTGAACACAAAGATGAGTTTTCGCAGTCTGGGGGTTAGTACATCAATATGAGCGTGAAAGGAAAGATTATCGTCAATATGAACCCCCAGATATTTGACGCAGCTAGTTCGCGTCAGGGTAGGGCAGTTACATAAATGTGGAGGTGAGCTATTACAGAAGTGAGCAATTAAACAGTGTGGAAAAGAACCTACCTTATCAGTTGGCATAAGTGAGAAGGCAAGATAATTGGATTTACCAACATTGAGGGAGAGCTGATTTCTGACCAACCATTGTGTAATGACGTCTAGACTAGTCTGAGGACTAGCAAACGCAGATTCCCAAAAGTCTCCGTAAGAAATGAGGGCAGTATCGTCAGCATAAGTAAAGATGGTGGTATTGGATAGCTGCAACTGACACAGATCGTTTATAAATAATAAAAACAAGGTGGGGCCAAGAATACTGCCTTGTGGGACTCCGTTGATAACATGAAGCTCATCGCTGTAAAACTCACTAATTTTTACGTATTGTCTCCTGTTCGTGAGATAACTTTTGAAGAGGGAGAGTAGGATACTTCGGATTCCGATCTTTTCTAATTTAGCGGTAAGGATAGGGACTGAGATCATGTCGAAGACTTTAGACACATCTAGAGAAATACCCACAACCCTATGTTTCTTATCAAGTTTAGATATGACTTCATTGGTTAGGTCTAAAACTGCATTACTTGTGGACAAACCGGCACGAAAACCATACTGGCGTGGAGATAAAAAATTAGTATGTTCCAAAAATTTTACTAGCCTATTATTCATTAGCCGCTCCAGAAGTTTCGAGAGTGTGATAATGAAGTGGCATCAAAATTATGTGATGAAAATATCGGAGTATAAATATCTGATGTGCCAGGTGGCAAAATGTTATAATCTCTTGTGGAGAGCAAATATATGTAACGTTTTATATTTCTGTAAGTTGCATTGATTCCGCCCTAAAAACATAAATATTTCTAACCAACTAGGTGGCAATAATATCTGACATACAATTTATAAACAATAAAATATTTAATATTATGTATAGCGCCATATAAAATGGGCCAAAATGTTTTATTGTTATGTATTTTGCCGGGCAAAGAATATGAACAAAAACACGTTATAAATATTTTTTATTTCTATTTGCTTAATCAACCTTATAAAATAATGATTTTAAGCGAGTATTTATGTCACCGGATAATGAAAAGAACCGCAAATTTATACATTTCCTAAGAAATGTAAAAAAAATCGTAGGATTCTAAACGAGAGATAAATTGTATTATTTTACGCCCAACTTTTCGCAAATGACTTAACTTACGAATTCATGCGTAAAATAATAAGTAAACAATTACCAAACGCCATGTGCGCTCTGATTGGTTGAATAAGTCACGTGTTTTTTCCTTCCTCTCCACCGCCATTTTCGCCACTAACGAATAAACTGGAACTATAGCGATGTTTACGAGCCTAAGTTAACGGAACCCTGCTTCGCAAGGCTCCTATTTTTCTGTTCAAGGTCACAAGAAAACCTAACATAACCTAATAAGTTGAATTGATGCCGACCTTCATTATCACCGACCGACCAATCAGAGAGCAATATGTTCTTTGCCGTATTTTAAAGAAGCTTAAAATTAATGTGAAGCTTCTGTGATTGGTTGAACCGTTTAGAATATTACGAATAGATATCCGGTAGTTTATAAATTTAACACGAGACGTTGCAAATTGATAAATTTGCGAAAATATGGGCGTAAAATAATACAATTTATCTGCCGTTTAGAATTTCCTAGTAAATTTATAAACTTGCGGATCTTGTTATCTTACGGTGAAATCTAATTAAACATAATGAATTAAAATTGATTAAATCCACCATTTGCACCATCTCGTCCTGTAGCCTCTCTTGCATTGTAGAACTATATTAGCACACACTTGCGAGCATCGGAGTGGCTCTCAAATGTCAAAGGTGTGACAACGTAGAAACCCTGGATTACGAGGAGTGTGCGAATGGCCATGAGGCGCAGGGACCGAGCTTCCTGGTACTATAAGAAGGACCGCTGCGACAATACCTGGAATCAGATGGTACGCAACGCTAAACGCCAATACATTCTGCAAAACATTTCTTACTCATCCCCTGCCGATATCTGGAAGTTTCTTGGAACTTTAGGTATCGGCAAACAGCGACGTGTTAGCTGTCTTGGGACACTCAGTCTGGATGACATCAATACTCATTTCACAACCACCACCACATTGGATCACCAGACTGAGCGTCTCACAGTAAACTACTTAGCTTGTTTAACACGACCCAAAATAGATTATTTTCATTTTTCTCCACTAGCCCCGGATGAGATCAAGAAGATACTCCTCTCTATAAAGTCTAATGCAGTGGGATGCGACAACACTAGCCGTCGCATGATCACTACTATCCTAGACCAACTCCTTCTAGCCATCTCGCATATCATTAACTTTTCTCTTACTTCTGGCACCTCTCCAGCCCTGTGGCGTAAAGCTTATGTTATTCCTCTGCCCAAAATCCATAACCCTTCTCACCCGAATCACTTTCGTCCCATCTCTATTCTTTCATTCTTGTCCAAAGTCCTAGAGTCCTGTGTCCAGAGGCAATTGTCTAGATTTGTCTACACAAATAACTTATTAAGCCCCTACCAATCTGGTTTCAGGCCTGGACACAGTACTACAACCGCCCTCCTCAAAGTGACTGGCGATATTAGGGAAGGCATGGAGAACACCAAAGTCACTGTGTTGGCTTTGGTTGATTTTTCGAATGCCTTTAATACCGTCAGTCACGATGTCCTGCTATCCCTCCTTACCCATCTTATGATCTCATCCGAAGCTCTGGATTGGTTCTCAAGTTATCTTCGAGGACGCCAGCAGTGTGCCCGCCTCGACGAGTTATCATCGAAGTGGCGTGACAATGTCTCTGGTGTTCCTCAAGGCGGTATTCTTTCTCCTTTATTATTTTCTATGTTTATTAATCTCCTAACTCACAATCTTCAATGCGCTTATCATCTGTACGCCGATGACTTGCAGATATACTCTCAGGCATCTGTTGAGGATGTCTCAACAGCAATTCACGAGGTTAACAGGGATCTAAGCGCCATAAAGAACTGGTCACACAAGTTTGCTTTGTCCGTAAACCCCAGCAAATGCCAAGCAATCATAATTGGTAGTCAATGGGCTATTAAAAGATTAGACCTCTCAACTTTACCATCATTAGTCTATGACAGCAACATAATAGAAATGTGCCCAGATGTCAAAAACCAAGTCACTGCAACCAGCAAAAAGGTTACTGGTACTCTACGTGCTATCAATTGATTAATTCCTTCCACCCAAAACTAAGACAATGCTTGTGCAAACTTTGGTATTTCCCTTGATCGACTATGGTGATGTATGTTACTATGACCTAAATGCAGATCTTCTTAACAAACTTGACCGTCTTCTCAATAACTGCATTCGATTTATTTTCAATCTTCGCAAGTATGACTACGTGTCTACTTATCGTTCCCAGTTGAAGTGGCTTCCTATTCGTCAAAGACGCAGTCTGCGTGCTCTCACTACTCTCAATTCTATCCTGATGTCTCCTAATACTCCTGAATATTTAAGTTCTTACTTCCAGTACTTAAGCAGCAACCACAATAAGTATTGTTTTAAGAGAAGGGTAAAGCAGCTATTATTGGCTAAGTTAGCAGAACTAAGTTTATAATTATATATTTTATGTATTGGTATATATATATATATATTACTTGGGTATATATATGTATATATGCATCATTACTGTGATTTAATTGTATGTAATATGTGTCCATAATGTCTATTAAACATATATATATATATATATATATATATATATATATATATATATATATATATATATATATATATATATATATATATATATATATATATATATATATATAACTCAACCTTTTAGAATACACCTACTATTAATCTCTGCACCACTCTAAGGTAGACTGGCAGAAAATGTCTAAGGCATTTAGTTCACCTATATACGTTAAGTGTATAAAGCTAACAAATAAATAAATAAAAATCATAGGTTCCAGCCAGAGTTGGATCCTATTGTTGAAACATTGAACTCCACAGATTCACAAAGGATTCAGATCAAGGCTCTCTGAAGGGAAATTGATTAACGTTAAGGCCTCTCTTTGAATATTAACTTTTAAACCACTCACGAGTTATTCGAGAGCAATGAATGGAATATGTGCATCGAATAGTATCCATGTATGTCTTCATAAATGGATGCTGTTCGATAACTCATCGTTATCCAATGAAATCCAAAAAAATAAGTAAGGTCTGGGAGCCTGATATATTACTATAAAATCAATTGGGGATCGGGCAGTATTAAAAACAAATTGCAAATAATCATTTATCAAAAAGATTGTCTCAAATCACCACTATAAATATTCTTAAATTATAATTTTGCTCTTACAGCAAATTTAATATAAATAAAACCATAAAATAGTACAGCAGTTGATAAAATACAAAGCTAGCGTTTCGACGGGTGACAAAATGTTACTGATTTGACTAGGCAGTCCGATACCCTATTCCTAAACTATTACTCGGCAGCCGTAGATAAAACAGATCTACCCACTACAATAATAAATAATTTAATTCGGTCGTAGTATTGGATATGTCTAGACATAAATACAGGGTGCCACAAGACCCATCACCAAGCCAAAGTCTACTCGTTATGGACATGCCAAGTCATACAAAGCAAAAACAAAACCTGGCAAACGATATTTATTTTAAGGAGACACAATTTTTTATCCGCAATTAAAAGTGCGCGCGTGCAATTTTCGAAAACCCTACTTAACCATGGGTGTATAGGACATCTATAGGATAGGTTGGCGGGGTAAATGCATCGATTTTGTACCTAATTACAAAAATTTCAAAGTAACTTTGAGCCTCAATATCTCCTGAACCAGTAAGTAAGGTATGGTGCCGAAGAAAAAAAATGTTCATAGTGATATTGGTACAACATGGGATTTCAGTTTTCGTTAAGGGTCTTTTTACACCCTGTATAGTATAAAACGACAAACTATATTAAAACAATGTAAAATAACAATTAGTTTTTTAACTATTTCGTATTAATTTTAAATTAAATTGAAGATAATATAATGTCAGATATTATTGCCACCTAGTTGGTGTCACATATTTATGCTTTTAGGGCGGAATCAATGCAAATTACAGAAATATAAAACGTTACATATGTTTGCTCTCCACAAGAGATCATAACATTTTGCCACCTGGCACATCAGATATTTATGCTTCGACATTGTCATCACATAATTTTGATGCCACTTCATTATGCTGCCTGATAATATCAGATATTTTTCCTGCGTACGCACGCAGCAAAAATATCTGATATTATTAGACAGATATTATTGAACTCATTCTTGGGACAGATATTTTTGCTAATCTGCCCATAGTAATATATTTATGCTTGTGACTGTAGTTTCTTCCTGGTTGTTATTTAGCAGATATATAACTGTAATGAGTACTTAGAATTTTATACGAAGTAAAGTAAAAGAAAATGGCTGGATCAACTCACTATTAGATATTTATAAGCATACTTTTATGTCTAAAATTTTCTACCATCAATAAATATTACGAATTCTGCTGCTAACAGAAACTATTATATAGGATATGCTTCTCTACAAATAAATGGAAATGAAATGAAAATAGCGGGAATACAATAATCGTTATCGCATTTGTAGTAACCAGAAGTCCGCTAAACTGAACCTACAAATTCACAGATTACAATAAAACCCTACTAAGTGGATAATTGTACTTATTTTATATATTTTTATAGAGGATGCTCGCAGACACACCTGCACATTTTATTTCAATTGAACCTATTTCCGATACCCTTGGAATATCGGGAAATGAACGCCAAATTTCGATTTATTGCGTCTATTAGTTTTGGCTGTCTGTTTTCTGCCAGACAGTAGTGCGTAATTATTCGATGTGAACGGTTACTTTCATCGCTGCTCTCTTTGATTAATTTATCCTTAGATCTTATGCATAGATGATTATGTACCAAAATGTTTTAGAAGTATTATTTCCGTGCAAGACTTAATAAAGAAAGAAACTGTAGAGGATAAGTGATTTAGAAGCAAGACATGTGATAGTTCAAGATGATCCTATTTGTCCTTGTGTGTTGGAAGAATGGCTGCATAATATGTTCATTTGGTGTCTGCTTTGAATGACAATTATATTCTTTGAGGCGTAGACTAGTATGAAACATTTTTACAATTAAGTTTCATCAGCCAAGAAAATGTTAAAGGTTAAATTCATAAAATTTTATCAGGTATCTGTCATTATATTCCTCTTACAAGGCCTTATACTCATAGAAACGAAACTTTTTACGACGGTCAAGCATCAAGGTTGACAATGCCATAACATACTTTTATATAGGTACCCGTTAACATACCTTTTATAACAGTTTTGTTACTTTTTACCCCCATCAAAACTTTGCCTTTGAACAAGATCATAGAAAGGTGAAGACCGATAAAAATATCATACATATGGTTTGAAAACATTTCGCTACATTGAATAGAGTTTTATGAGTTGTGGTGACATTGGCTATAACATACGATATTGCTGCATCGTTAGTTATTTTTATAACCAGAGGTGTTTGGGTGCAGTAGTAAACTAAAGAAGCCTTAAATTGTCGCCGTGTCCTTCTGTTTTACAGTATAAAAATAATTGGCGATATGAGGAAGTATAAAATGAAAAACGATACATAGTCTAGTAGCAAACTATATACTTCGAACGTTTGCTACGCAGAGAATCTCGGCTTTCTAACCGAGGCGCACACCAGAAACTTTTCAAAAGTAAGTGCATCAAGTAAAATAATTACTAATCATAAGCTAACCGGTAAAGACAGACACCGTGGTGATTTACAAGTCTCAGATTCCGCCATAATAATCTCGTAAAATGTGTGACATCTGCAACAAGAACGTTAACCTAACCATTCTCATAGAGAGAAAAGCATGTGTGCACGGAGCACAGCAATTTAAGTTTAAGTATAAACAGATAAAAATTATTTAAAAAAAGTGAATTCTAGTACAGTGAAGCAGCGCAGCCACGACTGCCAAGAGTCGAACGACATGGGTAGATAGTCTTACAGAGGAAGCTTTGGTTAGCATGCGCTCGTAAAACATGGATTATCATATTTAAATATTGATTCCAAATTTTATGGCAACTGGAAACCGTTTAAATTCTTCCGAAAGCTTAAACAAATATGACCTGCGATAAATCCTATGCGAAATGTTAAATTTTTAAATACGTATTATTCGGAGTTTCAGGCAATTTCAGGGCTTAAAAGTAAAAAAATAAGAGACAGCTCGTTCACTCGCAATAAGACGCAAACATAGGGGTGTTTTAATTACCGTGGATCTGTCTGTGACATCGTCGCTCCAATCAAAAACTAATGGACTGATTGTGATGCAGTTTGATTTAAATCTGAGGAGAAAGACTCGAAAACGTTCTTAGCTATAAAATGATGATGAACGTCTTAACATTTTCTATTTGTTATAAATAATTATACTTGATCGTACCTATATATCAATTAAGCTTTCAACTTTTCTGTGTTATAGAAATCAATGCTTGATTTTATTTACTGTAAACCACTATTGTACAAAAATAGTTACACATGCAACTACTACGTCAAATCTTAGAGGAACATTGGCAAGGTAAGGAATCCAAATAATTGTATATTTTATTGGAAAGTGCACATAAAATGTTTTATGGTAAAAGCTTTCATACATTTTTTGTTTATCGGGTCCAAATGAGAATAAAATCACTCGATGTAAGATATTTTAATATGTCTGCGGTAAATGGATTGGTTTTGAGAAATTCATCGTTTTTCTATTTTTGTAAGTTCACTTGCAATAAAACGCAGAGAAGCATGTAGAATCCTGTTAAGTAATTGTCTGTGTCTTCGTAGCTCCAATTCAAAACGAATGGACTGATTGTGATACAGTTTGATTGAAATCTGAGGAGAAAGACTCGAACGTTCTTAGCTATAAATTTATGATGATCAACGCCAGGAGATACTTAACATTTTCAATTTGTAATAATTATACTTGATTGATATTTAAATCAATGCTTGATTTTATTTAATCAACATATTCTATTAAAGTAGGTAGACATAAAACTACCACCGACGTCAAATCTAATAGTAGTTTTTCCAAGGTAAGGAATCCATATTTATTGGAGAGTGCACATAAAATGTTTTATGGTAAAAGCTTTCATATATATTTTGTTTATCGGGTCCAAGTGAGAAAAAAATCACTCGATGTTAGATATTGTAATACTGCGGTAAATGGATTGGTTTTCAGAAATTCATCGGCTTTTCTATTTCTGTAAGTTGATTTTGATCTGCAAGATAAAAAGTATGCTGTAGTTGTAAATCTCCAAGTTATCGGACATATAGTCCACGTTGAGTCTTTAAAAAGTCTTGTCGGGTTGGAAAAACAAGACTTCTAATTTTATAAGAAGTGAATAATATTCTTTATTAGACTTCGCCTGCGGCTCCGCCTCGTGGATTTATTACTTAGCTCTTCTTCAGAAGAGTCTTTCACTCTGTGTATTGGTGTAAACTGCATGAAAATCCGTTTGGTACGGTTTAAGCTTATTGTGTTCATATAGTCAGACTGGACACGGCGGGGCTTCATTTTATAATATATTTGAAAATATTTCAAACCCGCTCTATAAATTAAATAACTTAGCAAATATATAACCGACGAACACAATATACACCCATGCTTGAAACAAAAACTTGAAGATCACACAAAGTGTTGTCTCGTGTTGAGATCGCACCCAAAATAGTCGATATAGGAGCGAGGCGGAAGCTTTTAAACCACTTCGCCTACGGTGCCGTCGAAACAAAATGGAACATATAAAAATACCTTTCGTTCAGGTACTGCCAATAGCAGTCATTATATTTTCAGTACACGTTTTATGTAGGTCGCCTTAAACACAGTGGCATTAAGTATGAACTCATTTGCTATTTAAAACAAAACAAAGAGGAAAATAAGATCTATTCAGAGAATAAGGCCCACATATACCTATGTACTACTCATTACTTATTAAGTTACCTTTCATACATACATAGACTCACGCATGTTTTCCGGAGCGGTAGGCAGAGAGTACGGAACGCCATATTTTGCAATGATCCTGACATATCTTGCTTCATTCACTCCCATCAGATTCCTCATGCTCTTCTGTTCAGGGTACTTCTAACCTGTCCTGTTCTTAGGATGTCTCCAATCTGGTCAGAGAACGTCCGCCTAGGTCTTTCCCTTCGTCCTGTCCCATTCACACTTGTTTGTATATCTGCTTGGTCAATCTTTCGTCATCCATCATCTCCACGTGTCCAAACCACCTTAGCATACCTTTCTCGATGCTTGTCACTACATCCTCTTTTACCCCACAACACTCTCTTATCATTTATTCTACTTTCATGACTCTTCTGCCATACCCAACTTTCACTACCATACATAAGCGTAGGTACTAACACCCCTCTATGCACAGTCAAACGAGCCTTTTTGGACACGTTTTGGCTATTCAGATGGCATTAGTCGTCAAGTTAACAAGCAGCTCCGCGCTTAAAAATCGTTTCAAAATAGAAAAAGTTAATCAAAAGTGTTAAATAATAACTTAAAAGGGACATAAGTACACAAGACAGTGATCAGTGACAATGTTAATTCTAAGAAATAATCAGACTATGCAAAGAAACGATGAAGTGTATATACAGTGAAATCAGTGCTGTGATTTTTACCTTTTTTTTTTTGGTGTCGGGTTGGAAAATCCTCATGGAGTCCCTTCGCCCTGGGGGGAAGGACGAAGGGGACTGTCAGACTCTTACTGACTAAAAGCCAACCCGTGCTCCTCATGTACCCATGTGTCGGAGGGTAGGGTTTCACCTGAGCATTCCTCGCTACCCCCCGACGGGTATTGGCCCGCCAGATGGTCAGGCGGGCCCCGAACGAAACCCCCTTGGCGGCGGATGAAGGTGTTGGGCTCCGCCGCCAAAACACCCAGCGGCCGCAGAGGATAGGGAGGATGGCAACGCAACACCGCATCTCCTCTTCCACTGCGGCCCCACCACGACGCAACGATGGTGCGCCCCGCATTTGGTCGCGGGAGATAGGGCGCACGGCAACGCAACACCGACACGCCTCTCCTCCCGCGACCGCACCCGACTGCGAGTGACAGACGGAACTGTCCCCCGCACCCGCACCTACGGACGCATCCTACGCAGGCCTCACGCAAGCCCACGTGGAGCGTCCCCTCCCGGGATCCCGCTTAGCTTCACCGTGGGAGAAAATCAAATCCACGGTTACTAAGCCCCCCACCACGACAAGGTGGAGATCCCACGGGAGGGGCTGTGATTTTTACCTAAATTTAAATATCTGTCCTGCAACAACATTGTTATTCTATTTAGATGCAACTAAAAACATAAGAATTAGTAATAATCATTGTGAAAAATAATACTAACATTTAAGAAACCTTGTCATTCGGCTTCATTAACATCTATTAGTAGATGTATAAAACAAACTCTTTCTGTAAGTGGTTTTAGATGTCACTAAATATACAGCTCATAGCACAAGACATGCAGCCACTTCAAAAGCTTTTGATGCGGGTGTTAATAATGAGACAATTAGAAAATCAGTAGGTTGGAGCAATAACTCAACAACATTTGCTAGATTTTATAAAAGGCCTATCAGAAGCGATCCAAACTATTTTGCTCAGGCAGTGTGTGGTATTAATGATGATAATAATTGTGATGTACTGTGAGTTCCAAAAATGAAAAGACTGATTCTGTATAAGAATTTAAATAAGTTTTAATTAACACTTAGAAGACAAATTTTATGTTAACTTATCGTAACATTCTTTAATTAATGTAAGGATGAATAAATCATTTGAATATGATATCACAACTTTCTTCTTTAAACATGTACATGTACAAAATTATGAGGTCGAGATTATGGAACATAATTATAAAGATTGGACTTACTTACCAAGTGACGTCCGATCCCCAATTATGTGAAGTAATCTCATCCTCATCCTATTCCCAACCCTACCCAGAAAATGTTTCAGATTTTAACCCTTCAAAAAAGTTGTGTTCTTTGAAACAATGACAGATGAGGAAGCGGCGCTAGTGAGGTTACCACGAAATAGAGATGAGTGCGTTTCGTTTTAAGAAAACATTCGTCTTTTAATATTGTGGCAACGCAGCATGCAAGAGTGCATACTACATGTACAAAATTATGAGGACGAGATTACTTCACATAATTGGGGATCGGACGTCACTTGGTAAGTTAGTCCAATCTTTATAATTAGTTATGACACAATTACTGTAGCTATTCTAAGTTTACGGTACGGTTCCGAAAGCGACACCAACATGGTATATATAAAGATAATTTGAGACTTTTGCATTATAAAAAGAATATAATTTATTCAAGTCACAAAATCAACTGAAAAAATACCAGTAGTTGTGCAATGCGCGCTTCTAGATTTATGAAACTGGGCGGGGTGAACATACTTTATGTTGCAACTCTGTAAAACTTAACTTACTTATTTTTCAAATATATATCTGGTCTACTTCCATAGCAATCTTACTAGGCTTACTAAGAAGTTACATCTGTAATTAAATTTCCTTCCTACCAAACTGATATTACAAATGCAAAAGTCGGTCTGTGTGTCACGCTTTCACCGCTAAATCAATGAACTTGTGAAATTAGCAACAAGTATGATATTGCAATGACGGCATGGGGTCAATATGTTAGCTAGAATAACAATAAAGAAGAAATATGAATGAAAACCTGTGGTTAAACATAGATTGCATTTTCTTTTATAAGGTAACGGAATGCAATAAATTCCTGACAGCTTTAAAAAAATACAATTTGTCCCACGCCGATTTATAATCTATTTTTATCGAAAATCAACACTGTCTTGGGCAAAAGTTAGTTGTTGATAATTATTGAATTTGAGAAATTAGCCAGTCGGTCACAAATGTGTAACCGTTTTCGGAAGCACACCTTAACTTAGCAAACTGCAACCAAAGACACATTTGTACTATTCATACTAATTGTCCTTTAAGGTTTAATTAAAATATTCGTTTTGCGCACGACGTCGCGTCGTTAAGAAGCGACTAAAGTTTCAGCAACTGTTTCTAGACAAGTAGCCTCGTAAGTAACTTAACTGAGATTTATAGTTTAATAACTTCATAAATCAACATTTGTCTTAGCGTTAAAAATATCTTATTTTAACTATTAAATACAAATATGAGATTGCTCTGGCCTCCTAAGGCATAACTTGATTAGATTTGATATCATTAACCTTTAAGTACCGACGTGTGGTCTGACAGACACTTACAGAGTTCGGAAGTTCGAGATTCATATGTTACTGAAGACTTAACCCGTTGCGCTTCTCTCTATCCCTACAGCAGACGCCCGGCAGCGTTTGTGGTGATTGGCTATGTTGGCGCGTGCGATTCCGGCGGGTTTTGATTTTTATAAGATCGCGGGTGGTCTGTCGGACCACTCGTCAGTACTTATGTAACTTTTATTCGATACGTATTATTATAGTTTATATGAATGTTATAAAAATGAATAATCCAAGTGATTCGGGCATAAAATAGAAAACCATAAATAAAATGTCAGTAAAAATTTCAAACAAGGCTTCAAAATAATGACCATGAAGAAATTTTAACGGAACGGCTAAATAGAAGCTCTGAGGCCGACCGTAACGATATCGACCCAAATTTTGTTGCCTTGCAGAGTAGCCATGATTCAGTATCTGAATAGGGGGCCATGATTCAGTATCTGAAGGGTCATACGGTGAAATTGTGCCTACAATGCGAAGTCTGCCAACCCGCACTTGGTCAGCGTGGTGGACTATGGCCTTACCCTTCTCATAGAGGGAAGAGGCCCGTGCCCAGCAGTGGGACAGTATATATACAAGGGAGATGATGATGATGCAAACCTATCTGCAAGGAGTGATTATAAGCTATGATAGTACATACAAATTGGTACCTCGTACATACAAATTGGTAACTCGCGATTTTCTAACAAAGGGCTGTTTATGTGCTAAATTGTATTTTTATGGTTTACGTAACTAATTACTAATCATTAATAAAAAAATATAGCAAAGAAAAAGTATTGCTTACTTGATAAATAATAATAATTAAAGTGAAAGTGTATTTTTCTCCCAGAGAGTTAGAGGCTATAATGTGAAACTTTCTAAATTTTTAATAAATATCATACATGCTATGTTTTCCTGTATAAGCACATTAGCTCGATATTTAAAAAATATATATGATCGGTTTTTTATAAAAATATGAATCAACATAGCGTTTTTAGTTATGAAAGCTATGGTGGTCTGCCAGACTTTGCGTCGGTACTTATGTAACTAAAATAATACGTCGATACTTAAAGGTTAAAACCTCGTCACCTCTTAAACGCCAACGCAAAATTGCGTAAACTTATGCTTTTTCTTTAACGAAGCGTGTGGTGCTGGTTTTGGCTGGTGTGTGTTTTATTTAATCATTTAAATCGACACAATAACGCCAAAACAGCGAAAAAAGACAAAATCTCGTAGCGTATTGCTATAAGGCCAGGCAACCAGAGTAAGTACAGATAGAAATAAACTGCGGTTGTCTAATTTAACTGACTTATGTGCTCTTTATCAGTGAAATCTTGGCTGTGATAAATCCTGTGGGTTTTGGAAGGCTTACGTTTGGATATCGGCCCATCACACAAAAGCCTTTGAAAGAAGCTTTACCTAAAAATAACGATTGAAATCCGGTAGTATCTTTCTGGTTGTAATATAGCAGGCTTACATCTGTGATGAGCAATTCGTATTTCATACGAAGTAAATCAAAAGAAAATGTTTGGATCAACTCACTATTAGATACTTTTATAACCAACATTTTCTACAATCAATAAACGATTTCTGCTGCTAACGGAAACTACTTAACAGAATTTTAAATGCTTCTCTGCGAATTATTGCAAATGAAATGATAATAAGGGGAAAACAATAATCGTTATCGCATTAGGAGTAAACAGAAATCCGCTGAACTGAAAGAATTCACAGATTCCACTCAAATCCGACTAAGTAGATAATAGTACTTATTAAACGGTTTTTTATTTATTTACTAGATGCCTGCCGCTACGCCCGCACATTTTATTTTAATTGAACCGTTTTTTCCGATCTCGTGGCAATATCAGGAAATCTTAATATACATGATAAATTGGCAGTTGTCTGGCAGTCAGTAAGTGCACAAGAATTTAATATATATACAGGTATATTCTGAGGTCTTATTGTTTGATGTGACCGGTTACATTTATCACTGCTCTCTCCGCTTGATCCTTAGGTCTTATGGACCATGATCATGTACCGAAACGTTTCAGAAGTATTTTTCCGTGCAAGACTTAATGGAGTTATGTATAGGATAAGTGAGTTAGAAGCAAGACAGTTAGTATATAGTTCAAGATGGATAACCCTTTTTGTTCTTGTGTGTTGGAGGATTGGCTGTATTTAATTTAGTGACTGCTTTGAATGTCAATAATATTCTCGGTGGCGCAGGTTAGTACTAAACCCCCCCTCGTAGGATCTCCACCTTGTCGTGGTGGGGGGGCTCAGTAACCGTGGATTGGGCATCCACGGTGAAGCTAAGAGAGATCCCAGGAGTGGACGCTCCGCGTGGGCTTAGAGGGGCCTGTGCAGGATGCGTCCAACGGTGCGGGTGCGGGGGACAGTTCTGTCTGTCCCTCGCAGTCGGGCGCGGTCGCGGAAGGAGAGGCGTGTCGGTGTTGCGTTTCCGCGCGCCCTATCTCCCGCGACCAAATGGGGGCGCACCATTCGATGCGTCGCGGTGGGGCCGCAGAGGAAGAAGAGATGCGGTGTTGCGTTGCCGTCCTCCCTATCCTCTGCGGCCGCTGGGTGTTTTGGCGGTGGAGCCCAACACCTTATTCCGCCGCCAAGGGGGTTTTGTTCAGGGCCCGCCTGACTATCTGGTGGGCCAATACCCGTCGGGGGGTAGCGACGAATGCTTATGCGAATCCCTACCCTCCGACACACGGGTACATGAGAAAGTCGAGGTGATTTTTAGTGTTTACCACATACTCCGGCTCTCATTTCCCCAAGAGTCGGAGATCCGAAGGGATTTTCCACCTCGTAAAAAAAAAGAAAAAAAAAAGGCTAGTACTAAGCATTTTTACGATTAAAATTTAATCAGCCAACAAAATATTTAAGGTTAAATTCATAAAATCTTACCAGGTTTGCGTTATTATATTATGCTTACAAGGCCTTAAAATCATAGAAACGAAACTTTTTACGACGGTCAAGCATCAAGGTTGACAATGCCATAACATGCTTTTATATACGCGTTAACATATCTTTTATAACAGTTTTGTTAGTTTTTTTACCCCCATTAAAACTTTGAACAAGATCATAGAAAGGTGAAGACCGATAAAAATATCATACATATGGTTTGAAAACATTTCGCTACATTGAATAGAGTTTTATGAGTTGTGGCACATACGATATTGCTGCATAGTTCGTTATTTTTATAACCAGAGGTTTTTAGGGTTTTAGTAGTAAACTAAAGAAGCCTTAAATTGTCACCGTGTCCGTCTGTTTTACTGTTTACAAATAATTGGCGATATGAGGCAGTGAAATGAAATGAAATGTATAACGTACAAACTTTGCAAGTACTTACGAAACGTCATTAAAAAAAATATATTTTATACAATTATTTTTGTGTGTCGAATTAGAACAGCTCAGTCCCAAGCGTTTTGGTCGTCTTTATATTCCGATATTTTATAATATGCTTTAGAACACAATTTCGCTTTTACAATAATTTTGAACTTATTTATAGATAGGTTTCTTATATTATAAGGGAGCTTGTTATAAAAGCGTATACATTGCCCCATAAAACAGCTACTTATTTTGTGAAGACGAGTGCTATGAACTACGAGATTATTCCTGTGTCTTGTATTTACAGAATGTATATCACATTTTTTACTAAATTTGTCAATATTTTTATGTACATATAACAGATTTTCATAAATATATTGTGATACAACAGTTAGAATGTTTATTTCTTTGAATTTTTCTCTTAGAGTAACTCTTGGACCGAGGTTATAAATTCCCCTTACAGCTCTTTTCTGCAGAACGAATATTGTATTTAGGTCTGCAGCATTCCCGCAGAGAAGGATCCCATACGACATTAAGCTATGAAAGTAACTGAAATAAACCCTAGCTGTTTCTAAATCTGTGAGGCGTCTAATTATCTTGACTGCATAAGCTGCAGAACTGAGTTTGCCCGATAGCCTTTCAATATGTGGACCCCATTGTAGTTTGGTGTCGAGCATAATACCTAAAAACATGGTTGTCTCGACGGGCTCAATCCTAAATTCATTAAGTTGCACATTGGTTTCCAATTGTTTAACATTAGGCATAGAAAATTTTAAAAGTTTAGTTTTCTTATTATTAAGTAATAGATTATTTACATTAAACCAATAAACAACTTTAGAGAGTGCATTGTATACTTCGTCAAAATTAATCTGTTGTCTTTTAATGTTAAAAATCAAAGATGTATCATCCGCGAACAACACAATCTCATGATTGTTCTTTACATAATTAGGTAAATCGTTAATATATATCAAGAATAGAAATGGACCGAGTATTGAGCCCTGCGGGACGCCCATTTTTAAAGCCGAACCTGGAGATGTCTTACCATTAACTTCGACCTTCTGGATTCTGTTGCCCAAATAAGAAGTCAGGAGATCGAGAGCTTTGTTCCTAATGCCATAGTGATATAATTTCCTAATAAGAGTATCATGATGTACACAATCAAAGGCTTTTGATAAGTCGCAAAATATACCTAACGCATCTTGCGACTTCTCCCAAGCCGCAAAAATACTTTTCAGTAACTCAACTGCTGCGTCAGTAGTTGAACAACCCCTCGTAAATCCGAACTGTTTCTTGTGAAGAAGATTATTTCTATTAAAATGATTAAGCAATTGACTAAGTATTAATTTTTCAAAAATTTTACTCAGTGTTGGCAATACAGAAATAGGTCGAAAATTTGAGGGGTCTGCTGTGTCACCAGATTTAAATAAGGGTGTAATTTTACTATATTTCATTAAATCAGGAAATGTTCCAGAAGCGACACAGCCATTGAACACTGTGGCTAGATGTGGAGCAATTAAAGTAATAATAGATGAAACAGTCTTAACTGACAATCCCCATAAATAGTCTTTTTCATATTAATAGTTTTAAATTGTTTAAGAACATCTTCAGTAATTACAGCAGTAAATTCAAAGGCTGTGTCACATTCTGGCACGCAGTCCTTAAGTAGCATTTCAGCAGACATGGAAGATGACTTGAGTGACGCTGTAGTTATAATGGGTATATTAGCAAAAAAAATTTCAAATTCTGTCGCTACTTCCAAGTCCTCTGCAATACTCACATTATTGATATTTAGTAGGTAGTCGCGACTGCGTGCTTTGGCTCTACCAGTTTCGTTATTGATGACATTCCAGGTAGCTTTTATGGTATTTTCAGCGCATTTTATTTTATTTTTCAAATAAATCGATTTTGCAGCAAAACAAGCTTGTCTGAATGTTTTTGAATATTTTTTTACATAATTAATAAAGGCTGGACTATTATTAAAAGTTTTTTCATTGTAAAGTTCATATAACCTAATCCGACTTTTATGATTGCCTTCAGTTGCCCAATCACTAAACGTCAGACGGTCAGTTACATTAATTTTTTTGTGTTTAAATACAGTAGAAAATTCATCATTAATCAATTTAAATAATGAATTATATAACCGATCCGGATGGTCATG
This sequence comes from Euclidia mi, assembly GCA_944739405.2. NCBI lineage: Eukaryota > Metazoa > Arthropoda > Insecta > Lepidoptera > Erebidae > Euclidia > Euclidia mi. The sequence goes on along the minus strand of OX123184.2, from coordinate 74,750,560 downwards.
AGTAGGCAACCAACGCATTTTACTAGTTAAATTATTTTTAAAAAGTTCCAATCGGTTCTCATTTATAGGTATATAATTTATAATTTTACTATGAGCCTTAGGGGTTTTTCTTGGACAACAGACTAACTGCCCACTGTGATCAGACTGTAGCATATTAATTAAGGATTTATGTAAAGGTTTAGTGTTAATAAATATATTATCAATACAGGTAGCACTTGTGGCAGTCACTCTAGTTGGTTCTAAAAAAGTATGACTTAAATTGTAAGATTTAAAAAGATTTAAGAAATTAATTGATAAAGAAGTTTTCTCTAAAATGTTAATATTAAAGTCACCACAAACAGCAACCGTTTTATGGCAATTATTAACTTTGCTTAGAGCGTCCTCCATAATTACTATAAAACTTTCAAAAGGCGCACATGGAGGTTTGTATACACTCATAACAATGAACTGCTCAAACTCGACACATGATATCTCTATAACTCGCTCAACAGAGAGGCTCACAATATCAGATCGTTCCTTAAATTTTAAAAGTTTATTTATTATAATTAACGAGCCACCTCGAATAAAGTTTTCTCTGCTGAATGAGCTTGCAACCTGGTGGTTATTGAAATTGAATAGGAACTGGTGGCTTTTTAGCCAATGTTCTGTAATACATAAAATGTCAATATTGTTACAGTTCATAAACAATTCCAATTCTAACTCCTTACTCATGAACCCTTGTATATTCTGATGCACCAGGTTAATACAATTCTTTAAATTATTTCTTTTACAATATGTGGTTGATGAAAGTGTGTTTTTCTTACTTATAGTAGGTGTGGTATTAAAAAAAGTAACTAATGTCTTATCAAAGTTATTGCCAGAGATTGACTCTATTGTCTCATTACTTAATTTAAAGAATTTGGAACGGATTCGAAGCTACTATTTAATGTCAAATTAGACTGCTCAATAAAAGCAGAGTTATTAGCCAAATTGTTGGCTGTGTTATTAATATAATATGCTAGCGTTGATGCTATTTGTCTTTGAGAATATTGAGATAGATAACAACTATCACATGTCAAATAAAAGTTTCTAATGAAAGCATTAGAGTCAATTATGTCAATAAAATCATTGTAAAATGTCAATGTATGTAATTTGCTGTTTAACTTATGTCTATAGTCATTTTCGGCCTGTGGCAACAACTTACTGTAGGGAAATGCAACTAAAATAATTTTTCTAACTTTTATGTATAATAATTGGTTGAAATATCTTTTTATAGTATTTAAATTTGCATTACCCCTAGTATAAAATGAAAAACGATAGTCTAGTAGCAAACTATAGACTTCGAACGTTTGCTACGCAGAGACTACTCGGCTTTCAAACCGAGGCGCACACCAGAAATATTTCAAAAGTAAGTGCATCAAGTAAAATAATTATTAATCATAAACTAACCGGTAAAGGAAGACATCGTGGCGATTTGCAAGTCTCAGATTCCTCCATAATGATCTCGTAAAATGTGTGACATCTGCAACTAGAACGTGAACTTAACCTTTCTCATAGAGAGAAAAGCACGTTTGCACGATGCAAAGCAATGACACAGTTTATAAACAGATTTAAATTATTTAAATAAGTTAATTCTAGGACAGTGAAGCAACACAGCCACAACTGCCAAGATTCGAACGACATGTCTAGATAGTCTTACTGAGGAAGTTTTGGTTAGCATGCGCTCGTAAAACCTGGATTATCATATTTAAATATCGATTCCAAATTTTATGGCAACTGGAAACCGTTTAAATTTTTCCGAACGCTAAAGAAAATATGACCTGCTATAAATCTTATGCAAATAGTTTAAGCTTTAAATACGTATTATTCGGGTTTTCAGGCAATTTCAGGGCTTAAAAGTAAAAAAATAAGAGACAGCTCGTTCACTCGCAATAAAACGCAAACATAGGGGTGTTTTAATTACCGTGGATCTGTCTGTGACATCGTAGCTCCAATCAAAAACTAATGGACTGATTGTGATGCAGTTTGATTTAAATCTGAGGAGAAAGACTCGAGAACGTTCTTAGCTATAAAATGATGATGAACGTCTTAACATTTTCTATTTGTTACAAATAATTATACTTGATCGTATATATCAATTAAGCTTTCAACTTTTCTGTATTATAGAAATCAATGCTTGATTTTATTTTCTGTAAACCACTATTGTATAAAAATAGTTACACATGCAACTACTACGTCAAATCTAATAGGAAAATTGCCAAGGTAAGGAATCCAAATAGTTGTATATTTTATTGGAAAGTGCACATAAAATGTTTTATGGTAAAAGCTTTCATACATTTTTTGTTTATCGGGTCCAAATGAGAATAAAATCACTCGATGTAAGATATTTTAATATGTCTGTGGTAAATGGATTGGTTTTGAGAAATTCATCGTTTTTCTATTTTTGTAAATTGATCTTAATCCGCAAGATGAAAGTCTTCAATAGATGGAGATCTCAATTTTATGGAAGATATTAAAATAGTTTGTAGTCCACGTTGAGTCTTTACAAAATCTTGTCGAGTTAGAAAAACAAGTTTTCTAATTTTATAAGCAGTGAATTATATTCTTTGCTTGACTTCGCCCGCGGCTATGCCCTCGTAAATTATTACTTAACTCTCAGAAACCACTCTGTGTATTGGTGTAAGCCGCATGAAAATCTTTTTGGTAGGTTTTAAGCTTATCGTGTGCATACAGACAGACGACACGGCGGGGCTTCAATTTATAATATATTTGAAAATCTTTCAAACCCGCTCTATAAATTAAATAACTTAGCAAATATACAACCGACGAACACAATATACACCCAAGCTTGAAACAATAATTTGTAGATCGCACAAAGTGTTTTCTCGTATTGAGATCGAACCCAAAATACTCGATGTAGCAGTGAGGCGGAAGCTTTTAACCCACTACGCCAACGGTGCCATCGAAACAAAATGGAACATATAAAAATACCTTCCGTTCAGGAACTGCCAAAAGCAGTCATTATATTTTCAGTACACGTATAATGTAGGTCGCCTTAACCACGGTGGCATTAAGTATGAAGTCATTTGCTATTTAAAACAAAACAAAGCGGGAAATAAGATCTATTCAGAGAATAAGGCACACATAAAATGTACTACTCATTACTTATTAAGTTACTTTTCAACCTTTGATAATCAAAGTAGGTATATTTTCTTCCCCTAAGTTCATAACTTCAACACGTTTATCAAAAATATTTTGTTAAATAAATAAAAACCTGTTTCAATTACTTATTAGATAAATAGTGACAGTAAATAAGTGGGTACAAAGTATGATAGAAAATGTTACATACTACTACCCGGAGCGGCGGTTGACCAAAACAAACAACAAGTTATTATTTTTGGGCAACAGTTCTTTTGGACTTTGTGGCTGGCTTTGCTGTTGTGTGTGGTTTTTCCACGCCATCCTTCTGCTCAATCCTGTGCAATTCGCCGAGATTGACCACCCGATGACGCGAACCATCAGACGCCAGTACGTGTATTATGCCTTCCTTGGTCAAACATTGAGACACACCAAATCTCTGACGCGCGGCCACTGTTACTCCGGTCGCCTGAAACTTTGTTTTTCCAAACCAAATACTATCTCGCATGGAGGAGCTGTTAAACTTAATAATTATGGGCCTGGGTTTGAGGTTACCTGATGTGCGTCCCATCCTATGGCAGCGCCGTACATCAGCAACAGATATGTCAGTCTTGAGGTGTTGCCTGATTACCTCCACCGCTACCTTGGTTGTGTCCTCCTTGCTGCCCTCAGGAATACCGTGGAGCAGCAACATTTTCCGTCTACTCCTCATTTCCATTGTGTCTACGGTGTGTGCAAGAAGCTCAATTTGGTGTTGAAATCCATTCAGAGCCCCCATAACGCATACGCGTACTCGGCGGTCAGTCCTGGCAATGATGGAGTGCTTTGAGATCTTGGCAGCTTCAAACTCTGACATCCGCTTGAAGAACATTTCCTTCAAATTGTTCATCGATTCTTGCAAGGATTGAGACATTGTTTTGAGATGTGAAGAAAATTTGAAATTTGTGTATTTAGGAGAGTGCTATCACTATACTGGCAGGTACTAATTGTATTTAATAATATATTATCATTTAAATAATTAAAACAATATATTTACTTATTAATTTAAATATTCAAATGTGGAGCTTTAAACTTTTGATGTTGATCCTACAACTACCCACATAGGTTTTATATGCCAGAAGTCACATTTTGTTGACGTGATAAACAATTTGGTTAGTTACCAGAGCGAGGCATGTAAATTGGTTTTTGTTGCGCCAACCAAATCTACATGATAACGTATATTTTTGTTGAGTAAACAAATGTGGGTGTAGATTGTACTACCTAATTGGAGTTGAAGTTATTATAGAAAAGATAAATATTTATTTATTTCCTAGTAAATTAATATATACTTACTTATCACAATACACTACTGGGTTATATGGCGTACTAAAACAAGATAAGGTACAATTAATAATTGTAAAAAAATATTTTTGTTGCCTATAGTTTGCAGTACCTACTTTTCCATTCGAGGAGAGTTTGTATCAACGGAGTTGGTAAATTTGCTTACTAGACGCCCACGTGTTTAAATTCGACCATAATATAATTTACTTTTAGGTTTAACTATTATTAAACTCTTCGACGCATATCTAATGAAAGTAGGCAATAACTGTCATGCAATTTCAGGAACGGAGATAAGTATTTTTTTTACTGAGTACCTATTTACAAAGAAATTTAAAATATAACAAACACAGCAATCGTATGAAAACTTGCGATTTCTCAGTGATATACAACAAAACTGACTGATGAAAATTATTATAATACACAAGTAACTCAACAAATACGTGCGCATTATTAAATTTTATACTTAAACACCGTCTAACCCTTTAGTCCCATTTTTGTACCTATGGCTATTTATTTAGCCACAATATTATGAAAAAATCCTCAGCCAAAGAATCCCTACAGCTGAATATAGGCCATCTCCAAGGCTCTGATAGAGATGGAGTGATCTTGAGCCACCCGCATCCATACGCTTCCCGCGATCCCACCAAGATCGTGGGTCCACCATGCAGGAGGTCTACCTCTTTTAACCTTTCTTCTACTCTTGGGATTTAAAGAAAATCTAAATTCTCGACTTGAGATAATCTGTAAGTAGGTATAGCAATATCACAGCCAATATCCTGCACGCCAATGGAAATGAAACCAAAAACTACCTAAAGAAAAAATTGCCAGTAAATTTCCCTTACTTTAGATAAAATGGTTCTAGCTTTAATGTTCATAGAATTTCCCAATCGACCTTTCAGAGAGGGTTTTGTCTAAAAAACGTTCCGCTGACGTCATCGTCATTATGTTGGCGCCTGTCTAAAAGTTCGTAACACACGAACTTGTCCATATTCATGAATGAATAGTTTGATCCACTTTATTCAGCACAATTAGGTGTTTTTGGTCTAATAATTTTTAAAAGATGGAAGTACTTAACTATTATTCATTGAGGCTTAGGTTACCAAATACGAAAATGGCGGCTGAAAGTGGAAATTGTAATTCTTGAACTTTCGGCATATTATTTTACGTACCTTGCAATGAATTGTTCGGTTCGATCGAGGAAGCACTATCCTCTCACGTAAAGTTTATTTTTAATATTTATTGTTATTAATATTTTATTGTCATGATGACTTTTGCTATGGGACTCCATGAACGCTTAAGATCAGGCGGCATGGAGTCATTTTGATAGGCAACAATAAAAAGAAAACAGAATTTAGGCGTAAAATAACCGCATTTATACTAAATATGTAAGTGAATTTTTTTAGGTGAGTAAAAGTGCTGGAATCCCTTTCTGTCTATGCCACTAATTCCATTGAGTTGTCCCATCAAGGGACAACTGAGACGATTACGTCCCAGTAGTTCTATGGGACAAGTGGAACTAATATTTTTATCCCAAAAGTTCTATTGCAGTGAATTGTTCTAAAAACAAATGAACATCGCTATCGGTAATATTTTAATAGAAACTAGCTTGACGGAGCCCTGCTTCGCAGGTCTCCTATTTTTGGATAAAGAGTCATAAGGATACTTAACATAGCCTATTAAGTTTCTCGAGTTAACGAGACTTTTTCATATGAACGATACGTCGGCCTTGCATACTTCGCTCCAGTGAACTTTCGAACTGGCGTACATCAAGATCCTGTGCTTTAGAACTAACATACGTCGACATTTCAAACTTCGACATTCAGTAGCCGAGTGATAACCTACGCTATGATGCGCACAGTGGTTATTATTTTCTTCACAAACAGCTTGTCACTAATAAACAAGATGAACAATGTTGACAAAAGCCTTGCGGAACTGCAGCATTAATGTTCTTGGTTTCAGTGCAGTAGATCTACGATGACTTTGACGCTACTACTCCTACTAGGTAAGTTGGTAAAAAGGTGCCTCGAATTATGATAGAAGCGATCATATGTACGGTGATGGCGGCAATAGAACTACTGGGACAACAATATGACAAAAAAAAATTTTCCACTTGTCCCATGGAACTACTGGGACGTAATCATCTCAGTTGCCCCATGATGGGACAACTCAATGAACTAGTGGGATAGACGTATACCTTTACCAATCCAAAGGGCGGTAACGCACTTGTGACTTCTCTGGTGTTGCGAGTGTTTATGGGTAATTGCTTACCATCAGGCAACCCGTCTCCTTGTTTGCGTCTTATTGAATAAAAAATACTCTTCATTAATTTCATAGTAAGTCACGGCATTGATAAACGCCAAACGACAAACCCAACAACGATCCGCCTGAATATCTTATCTTTGGCTATAGTCATCGAAAACGCCATAAGCTCGAATCCATGTAATTAGACCGTAACCCTTATCGTTTCGTACGGATTTGAATACTCAATGAATATTAGGTTTTATCTGATTCTTGATGACGAGTTCACCTGAGTGACGCAAAATTAAAGACGGCTGGCAAATCTAGAGAACAAAGGAATTTAATAATCTATGTTTTAAACAGAGTAGATAACATTATTTTTAATTATTCTGCCTACCCACATGGGCAACCATTATAAAACTCAGTTTTTGCCTCAATTGTAGACAAAATCTATACGTGTTAGGACTGGTTAAGAAAACAAAATGTCACTACCCCATTTTATTCCGTGGGTGAGTGGTAAGAACCGACTGAGCAAAATAACCGAAGCTTTTAGTATCTTTGAAAATAATAAAAAAACACGACATTAAACCAATTCCAAACTATCTAGCTATCATGGTATAGTATCCCAAATCCTCCTATTAACTAACGATGTTACTGTGGCCCAAATTAGAAGAGACCTGTGTCCAGCGGTAAACGTTGAAAGGCTGAATGACGATGATAGGCAAAAATCTTAGTTATTTTCATGTAGGAATCAAATCTGCCTCTGAAAAACGTTTATATCGCGCGAGCAATGTGTCCAAAAACTGTAATGTTTATAAGTTTATTCTACAAATAGGTAATTAGGTAACATTTCAATTCCAAACACTTTCGTTCATGTCCCACAACATATTATCTTTGTACAAATAAGCTTAGTGTCGACCGCTGGGCTGATGTGCCAACATTAAAACGATGACATTACAGTGGCAGACATTGTTGGTTTAATAGTCAGCCTAAACAGTTCCGAAATAATATTTGCATAATGTTGTGGTCCAATTTGGCAAATGTTTGATGTGTTTATGTCACTGTGCAGTAGTAGTTCTAAAGTATTAGTTGAGTAATGCTATATAATAATTAAGTAGACTCCAGCCAAGGCGCCACCCATACGGTAAAAAGTAGTCTTTGTCGTGCGGGTGCCCTCTATCTCCACTCACAAAAAACTTGTCATAATATTGCTCTGTTGCGACGTGAAAGAATGACAAATGAACAATCACTTGTACATCCATAATGATAGCATTAGTAGGTATCTACAATTTCATACGCTTAAAGTTGTTGTCGTAAAGAATTACTTATGGACCCACAAAAAAGCGAAACTACGGTAGCAAACGAATACTTTTTATTTTACCATTAGTGAGATAAAAATGTTTTTAGTCCAGTTGTCAATTTCGTGATGCTTATGTGATGTTGTCATATTAAAGTCAACCATATAAGTAAGCTTTATTACATATCAAGTAAATGTACTAACATACTTATACCAGAGTGCAATTTAATTTTTTGTTCGAAAATAAATCAGGTAAAAGTAGAGCGCTACGCAGTCGCCCTTTCACCCCTGTTATAAAGTGGACAGATAGTTGATTGCGACTTTTGGTTAGGTACTAAAATATAAAATAAATTACAAAGGTTTTGTAGTTTTGGTACTTATTTAAGAATATACTGAATACGAAAGCTTTGTTGATAGTGTCATCACTACGTCTCTCTTTTATCTGTTAGTAGGCAACAGACTGAGCATATTCAACCTACTAAATAAACCGCAGATAGACCAATGATAATAGCAACAGTATCCATCTGAAAATAATAACGTCCTCAAAAGTTCGTCACTTCTTCTTGTCTTTTGCAGCCAAGACTGCTCCATTTGTATCTTTTTAAAGTTGGCAACTCCACAAAAGTACTCACGCCGCGACAATCGCATAAACCATAAGGTAAGTTACATTGTCACTTCAAACGTTTCCAAGAAAACTATCTAGAAAGTTCTTACTAAGTGGTGAATTTACTTTGTACGTATTTTAGGAGTTTTTTTTCTTTTTTAAATATACTTTTGTCAGATTTAAGCCCCTTTTTGTCACTGTAGCAAACCCCCGTAGAGGGCTCCCTCCAACATCCAAAGAAAGTTATCTTTAAAGTTGAGTTGGATCCCAGTAGAAGTAGTATGTCCGGCCTAGGTACTAAAACCACGGCAATGTCTTCAAATTCCCTTAGCGGTAAGGTTACGTGAGTCTACCATAGTGGTACTGTTCATTTTGACTTCTTAAAAAGCAACTCACGCTCTAAATATAAATTCTGCGTCACGGGAACTAGTTAAAAATTCTGTCAACATACAAACGTTCGGTGCAGTTCTAAGCGGCAACTTAAATAAGACAAAATAAAAAGAAAATTGTAAGCAACACGAAATACTATTGCAATCCCAAATAAAACTATTACTGTAAGGATAAACTCATACCTCTGCGCACCTTTTCACAAAGCGCTTCTCAGGGGCTTACAGTCCCTCTGAAAACTTGCTTAGCGGAGATTGTTTCGTATTTCATTTTAATTGTTTCTGTGCCAACAAACGATTCAGAGAATATAATAACAAACTTAGAGGATATAAAGCCCTCTAAGTATGTTATCTTATGGTATCTTACTTGTTGACAAACTAATAGCTAAATTAAGAAATGATAACTAAACACTTTTAAGTTCATAATATTGTTATAGGCCTCCAACGTTCTTTTTATAAGCCTATTAATCTGTTTTTCGCCAGAATGCGCCATACTTGGAAAATTACTCGTTCAGGAGATATTGAAGGTAAAAGTGACTGTGCAATTTATTTAATCAGGTACAAAATTGATGCCATTACACTGCCATTTTTTTCTCTAGATGTCGTATGCACCTATGGATAAGCAGGTATTTCGAGAATTGCACCCGCGCACTTTTATTTAGAGTTTAAAAATGTAACAATATAAAAAAAAAATTTCGTTTCCCCAAGTATAAGTTTTCCTTAGTATGACTTGGCATGATGTCCAAAACGAGTAGACTTCGGCTTGGTGATGAGTCTTGTGACACCTGTTTATATGATTTTATCGGTTAGGAAGTAAGCTCTATACAAACATGTAATTGAACCCGTAAACCACAAAATTCAAATATTAAATTGACTATTATTACATAAATTGCATTTCTCCAGACTGGCATTTCAATACTAGTTTTGCCTTAGACCAAAGTCTGGCAATATCTTCCAATGGCAAAGCAATATTACCAATCAGCAAAGAAAGTCTGAGCGAGGTATCTTTGAGTCTAAGTTATGATATTATGTCATAGCATAACTATCGATAAGTGAGGCGGCGAATGTTTCATAAAATACAAGGAAAAAGTTTTGGGTTATGAACTGCGTAGGTAAAACCAAGATTAATAAAGTAAAGCTGGCGCGATACCAGTCTGCAAACTTATATACTAACACACGGTATGTGTCATAATACGGCGTGGCAGCCAGATTGTCGCCACATGACGTTCTTCAACAAAAAGTGGTACAGGTGGCGTCTTTTTTAATATCAAACTTTAAGTTCATATGAGCTTTAGACCTATTACATCACCGAAACTTTCTGAATGTTTCAGCGGTAAAAATGTGTTGTGGCATAAAACAAATTTATGAAATAGGTTTTCGGTAGGTTTATTCTAATTGCGACTAGGATTTAAATAAAATAAAAAGTAATAAATAAAGCGTAAAGCGGATGAGATCCTCGTTGCGCTGTTTCGAGACGTCTTTATTTGTAAAATAATTATCTCCTATTTATTGAAATTGAAATATTGCCAAGAATGAATATTATCAGCTTGATTGAGAAAATGGTAGAAAAACGATCGATCGAACAATTAGCATTAGGTACATATATATTTCAATATGAGGATAGAATCAGTATCTCGATGTAGCCGACTAGCACGTAATGTCGCCACGCTACATCTATCAAGACCTTTGTGTTTACCTATATCTATAGATAAAGTATTTCGTCACTCAGTTTCTCATTAGCTATAACGTTTACTATGTCAAAATTTACGGCAGGCTGTAACTGTGCGTTTTCCGGCAGGGTTTGTCATAAACGAGATAAGTATGGCTTTCATTGGAACGTTACGAATTATAGTCCCAAGTATTACAGACTTAACCCAATCGTAAAGTAGTCAGCTTATCTGTTATATTATACACGAAATTACAAAGGTTTGAAATATATATTTGAAGCAAATTATACAGGATTGATACGACGGTATGACTTAACTTTAAACCCCATATAGTACTTGACATATACGAGCTCTATACCAAATCTCAGTTTATTACAATGAAAATTGAGAATCTGTTTTCAAACAAATTAAATCAATTTAATACGCAAACGCCATGTATAATATTTACACTAACCTGGGATCACCATGAATGACAACGTTCTTTTCGTTCATTACGACTGTAGATACCTTCATAGTATATACCTACATATCTAGCGACGGCGGCACGGCACAGACGTAAGTAGGTACATCATTATGACAAAGCTTTTGTTTTTCTCATTCATCACACAACTAGGCCGTACGATATTGTTTTGTAGTTTTACAATGGACTCACTGGCGGCTATTAAGCTTTTTAATTGATTAAACGCTAAAATACTTCTAAATAAATACTATCACTAGCTTGAAATTATTTTCGTAAGTATCATATTATTATCACAAAATAAAACGAAACACAAACACTTATTTTAGTCATCCAAACATCGGTGCCCTGTCACACAAAGGAAAAATACTTTCACTTCACACCAGTTGCTTTTTGAACACTTAAAGGTATCCCGAATGGCGCGTGCGCACCGCGCAATAACCTCAACTAATTCCTCAGCCATATTTTTGGCAATCGCGTGTCGAGTATCACATTTATCAATGAAGAAGTCCATAACCAATGGATCAAGTTGCCATGGCAACGCAACATTGTGTACTAGCACAGTCTAATAATCCATACAGTCGTTCAACGAAAGCGTCTAGACAGGTCAAAGAAATATAACCTTAAGTCATAGAAGTAACACTAAATAACAACACCGGTTGCTATGATTGATATCTTCTTTCTAATGGCACATGCAGTATGATAGAAAGAGCTGTCGATAGGTTTAGCAGCACGCTCTTATAGCAGCCTCGTGGTAGCCAAACAGTAGACAAAACATAGAGTTAGGAAACCGAGTGTTGTTCGTAACAGTAATGATTTATCGATAAATATTTTTGGTCAAATGTCTAACTTTAGTATGTGTCGATATATTTAAGCCGTAGAAGTAAACAACAAAAATATTGAAATTGTAGTTTTTGCTGTCGACGCCGGACAGTGCTTTGCAAAGACTTGCCAAACAGACAGTACTAAAAAAATTCACGTGTTTAATTATAGTATCTTCTTGGGTTTACGCGAATGTCACACATTGAAATTAAACTACAGTTTACGGATTTTATCGCGATGTATTGGTTTCACTAAGTTATTACATTTGAAACTAATGATCTAGAAACTATATTTTTAATTTATTACTAGCCGACGTTTCGAATTCTTTACAGAATTCATGTTCACGGCAGACTGAGGTGATAATTGTCTTTATCTTGAATGTATAAGTTATCCCAAAGTACCCGAACATTTTTCATCTACTGGTGTTACTATTTATGCAGAATGAGCTCACAGTGTCCTTAGGTCTTCTGGTGACTTTGTCCTTCTTGAGTTTCATTAGCCTTATGACAGGGTCCCAAGCTGGAGGAACATTCCAACCATCTTCCCTATTGAAATTAGGGTGTTTTTTAATTTCAATAGCCTCTCGTATCATCCTTGGAAGAAAACGGTGTTCTTTTGCGAGTATCTGTGGTTCATCAAATCGCAGGTAGTGTTTGGGTCCTTGTTTCACATGTTCACACACAGCAGACTTTGTTGAGCGTTTATGTTTTATGTCAGCTATATGTTCTTTGAGTCGAATGCCTATGCTTCTCTTGGTTTGTCCAATGTATGAGAGCCCACATTCACAGTCAATTTTGTAGACATCGGCCTCTTGCAAGGGTAACTGACACTTGACAGATGGTAATAATTGACTGATCTTCGTTGGCGGCTTGTAGTAAGTTTTGATAGAAGCTCGCTTCAAGATGTAGCCAATTTTGTCGGTCACGCCCTTGATGTATGGGAGGACAGCAGGTTGTCTTTCTACTGTGGCTGGTTTTTCCTTCTTCTGGGATCTGTGACAGTGGCGCGGCGGTCGGAGCTTGTTGTCTTGCAGAACTTGCCTGACATGTTGAAGCTCAGCGTCCAGGTGTTTCTTGTCACAGATCCCGCGGGCTCTCTGAAACAGACATTCCCACAGTAGCTAACTGTTTAGGATGGTGGAGAGATTCACCGTTTAAGTACCTATTTGTATGGGTCTTTTTTCTATACACGGTATGGCTTAAGGAGTTGTTTGCCTCTAATTCCATTGTGAATTGTATTTGGTTATTAATAGAATTAAGATGGTTTAGGAAAGCATTAACACTATCTGTTGGTAAAATTGTGAAAGTGTCGTCTACATACCGCTTGTAGAACCTCGGTGTGATGGTGGCAGTCTGCAGGGCTCGCGCCTCGAAGTCCTCCATGAAGATGTCAGCGACAACAGGCGATACTGGAGAGCCCATTGCTACACCGTCTACTTGTATGTAGTATTTCTTGTCCCATAACAGATAGCCCGTTGTCAGGCAGTGTTTGAGTATTTCTGCATATTCCTCAGGCATGTTGTTTTCTGTCAGCTTCCTTCTAGTAATTTCTACACAGTCATGTACTGGTATGCACGTGAATAATGACTGTATATCAAAACTAACCATAGTTTCCTTGTCAGAGAGATGTAGGTGTTTGATTTCACTGACAAAATGGTAGGAATCTTTCACATGTGCTCTCGTATTGCCTCTGAGCGGTGTGAGAATCTTTGCCATGTGTTGAGCCAGTCTGTAAGTTGGTGCGCCTATCTGACTAACTATCGGGCGCAGAGGAGCGTTTTCCTTGTGTATTTTCGGTAGCCCATACATTTGAGGAGGTTTTACACACGATGGTATTAAATATTTCACGTCCAAATTAAGTTTTTCGGAGTATTTCTTAATATTGTTAAGAAATACTCCGAAATCGCGATAAAATCCGTAAACTGTAGTTTAATTTCAACGTGTTTAATTGTTCGTTTTAGCCATAAAATCTATTGACAAAAAGTATTGATAAACGGATCGTATTTAACTGTTAGTCAAAAATACTAATTTTCCACCAAAAATACTAATTGCACCACTAAGCTAAGTTGACGGAGCCCTGCTTCGAAGGGCTCCTATTTTTGGGAGCAGGGTCACAAGAGAACCTAACATAACCTATTAAGTTTTCTGAGTGGATAAGTTTCCCGAGCGGACGAAACTTTTCATATCAAATGATATTTTGTAAAAAGATCATATATTTGGTGTACAAATAGTATTTTTAGTGTGCAAGTCAGTATTTTAGTGAAATAATAAAGTTTTTTTGCGTAACTCACTTTAGTGTGTTACATAACATTTTTGATACGCTGTTAAAAATATTCCTTGATAAACTAATGAGCGATGCGTTGCGATGCGATGCTAAGAAACTGTCACTTAGATTATGTATTGTACGAATTATACCAGATTGGCTAATGCGGCAGACTTTGGCAATTTGTGTGCGTCGCATCATATCACGTTGCTTGCTATCGCTTACGTTGGACACTGCTCGATTTTTTTAGAGTTGTAGGTAAGCCGATTTGTGATCCGCCAGCACAAATGATTCGCCTTTATGTAAATATTCTAGTACAGCTGTGAACTACTTTGACAACCTAGTTGGCGAGAGTGCAACCGACTGCCACGCCGAAGCTTGCGGGTACGATTCAGTTTTACATTCATGTCCGATAGTTTGTTTCCGAATTTATCCCTCATTCAAAAAACATTGATATCTCCTTTCACTGTCAAATCCCAACACTCCTTAATGATGGGATTTGAAAGCACGGCTATTTAGATAATGCAGTCAAAGATATGAGTCTGTAAGGAGTCTATGCCTCTTTAAATGAGACGCGTAATTTGACGTTATGATTAACCAACTAAGTCCAACTGACATTACAAGTTGTACGTATGGTATAAGGAAATATGGCGAGCATGTTCTCTCTAGTCTAAACGTCCAACCTCTCTGAGACAGGTCAATCGTGCGGGGGGCAAGAGGTGAGACGCGGGAAGAGCGGTACCTAGTTACGTATGTCGCCTTAGTTCCTAACTAGGTACATGTTTTAGGGGGCTAGCGCGTGCTTGTATTTTGTTCGTTACTTACTTATTTGCTTATGAATATTAATTTAGGTGATGCATACGACTTGTGCTGTGAGACATTGCAATTCTTTATGCTGCTTAAAGATTTAAATAAATAAGTATTTAAAAAATCTGCGATTACTTACACCAAAAAATAAAATTTCATTATTTATAATTATTTATATTATTTTGAAATGTATGTACCTATAACCACTTAAAATTATGTGCACGTACCTACTAATCTACTAACATTTTACAATATCTCATGTCTGGCCAAATCACAGAATAAAGTAGTAATTACTGTACGTAAACAACATGGCAGACGTAAGAAAATATGCGTTGTAAGGAAATATTCGATTTAAGTGTGATTTTAATCTCATGCAATATGTACCTAGTATCTTCGTATTAGGTAAGTACCTATCACATATTATTATGTATCTTGGTAACGTCGCGTCCTAGGTCAAAAATAACCATATTTTTGGCCCCCCTTTATGAACCCGTCACATGTTCTCCGTAATCTCATAGCCCGGTCACCCATCCATAAAATGACCGTGATGTCCATGCTTTACCTTGACGTAGTTTGCACGAAAATAAATCTGCAAAATACTTCATATCGATAATATAGGCTCTGCAAGCTGATCCCATGGTTACCCATCCATGAAACGACCGCCATGTCAATCGCTTTATTTTAACTTGGTTTGTAAAATAAAGACCTAATGAAAAATGCTTCATATCCTTATCATTATCCCACAACACCTGCGATATGAAATAGGTGCTGACTGACACTGTATGCAAAGCTGTCACCGCACGAAAAAATCAAACTGTTTTATCATATAATTATTTATCGTTAATTATTGTAATATAATAAATAGGTGATTTACAGTCTAATATTCATGTAGCGTAGCAATTGTAATATTTTCTATAATAAATAGACGGTGCTTGAATAAGTAGGTATTGTTTACTTGTGACATCCTTAGCCTCCTTACCCTTGTCTAGACGTTGTCGGCTTTTTCTTCGAGATCAAAGGCGTCAAACTACTGTATGCCTTTATACTGTGGTACTAGTGACCTGTCGTTCTTTCTCTTACTATTATTGAATAAGAGTAAGATGGCATACAAGTGTGAATGTGTGCGACTTTTTAGTGAGATGTTATGCTTATTCGTCCTAATTAGCCTAATGAGTGAATTTGGCTAAATTTTAAGCAGATTATGTAATGTAAACACACAAATGCATATTTTTTTAGTGTTTTAAGGTGTATTATAATACTTTTATGAATAACTAGACGTCGCCAGCGGATTCGCCCGTATTCCTCTTAAATCATTCTATCTATTAAAAAAACCGCATTAAAAACCGTTGCGTAGTTTTTAAAAATTAAGCAAGTCTGTCTTCTGTCTGTCTGTCCCTATGTATATAGGGACAGACAGACAGAAGACAGACTTTTTTTATTCTACGTAGTGATTAGGACTCGGTGATGGGAGACTAATAAACCTTTAAACAAATGAAATGTACACTTTATTACTGCGATAATATATTATTATTTTGCATATTGTCTACAACAATTTTCTGCGTGATATTACAGAGCAAAACCAGGTTGTTACATTTTATACCAACAAATTTTGATGTAACAGTAGCGATTGTACTCTGTGCTCTTCCTTAAGGGAATTCGCTGTAAAATGACAAATGACAAAAACGCATTACGCTGAAATGGGAATAAACGACGTCTGTAAAAGTGAGAAAGGTCACTGTCCTCTTGAGACTGTAGGGTGTAATCTTAATATATAAAATCCTTGCGTTACTGACTGACTGACAGACACGCTACAGCCGAAACTTTTGGGAACAGGAAGCTGAAATTTGGCATGTATGTTCCTTGGGGACCGTAGGGGTGCACTAAAAAAAGGGATTTCCCGAAATTCCCACGGGATCGGCCAAAACGGGTAAATAAAAAAAATGCAGGCGTAGCTGCTGGCGTCCTCTAGTATCTCATAATTTCTTGCAGGAATTTTGAATATTGTTTTTTCATACGTATAACAAAGAATGTTCATTTTTGTATGTATGAACATGATATATTCTATCTGATTATTACGAAGATGACGTAGAATTTTATTTGATTTCTAGCGCCACAAGATGAATGTTCATGAATATAAAATATACGAATCTGAATGACGAATATAAATAACGTGAATGAAATATAATTCTGTGACTGCTGGAATATCTACGTAACTTGTATTTAATTAAAAGACGAGGTCATTTAAATAGAATAAAAATAGAATATTCGAGAGTATTGTTCTTACAAACAGCTAGTAGAAGCTAACTCGTCCACCCACACAATATTTTAACAAGAAGATGAAAATAATTATTCTATTATATTGAGGTAATATTGATGTTTAAATGAAACGGAATATAATTACGTACAGTATGTACTATGCGATTCATCAATATGCGAACCCTAAATAAGCTAATCTTCAGAAAAATATTGTATGTTATTTTTAAACGTTACAATAACGAACGAACGACCTATAATAGTTGAAATACTCCGAACTAGTTCAGTTGAGTACCTAAATAAAACATCATCATTATCGGCCTAGCGATGTCCTATACTACATCTAAGAGTTGAGAATTGAAGCCGCAATCTGATAACTAGTCAAAGCAGATTTGACAAAACTTTCACTATTCTTCAGAACACCCGTCGTCTGACCCTCGTAACTCCATAAGTATAGCAATATTTTATGGCATAGACCAAGAGACATTAAAAACATATTAAGTACTCAAATTCTCTGAAAATTTTACTACTAAACAAAAAAGATTATAACATATTAAAATTCACCGAAAAGATTTTACAAAATAATGATAATTCAATATTTAAGGTACTAAAGAGCTTTTTGGTATCAACTTGTTTATTTAATACGCAATCATTTATTGCATTACACAATATTTAATTAGTTGGTATATCATTCAATAACGAGATAATCATTAAAAATGTATTCCACTACACGTGGTATTATACTGATAGATAGCGTACTCTACGTAAAGCGTCTACAGCTGGGCATTTTTTCAATTTAATCCAGGCTTCGATGCTATGCACTGAAATTAATTCGGAAATGAAATTTCATTCACACGGACTACGTGCAGTGTTCACTTGTTCAGTCCACAGATTGTGATTTTTTATTGTTTGGACAGCAGAATGATTACATGCCTGTGTTATATTTGGTATAGTAGTCGTCTGAACTAGTTGATGTGGCGGACTAGACGACCATTAAAAGAGATGTAATTTTCGACACTAAAAGTGAACAATTAATACCTGTACAGCACAAAGCAAAAATAATAAACTTTTTTATTGTTTGATTTTTTAACTTTGTGAACTGTACTTACTAGGAAAATTGCGGTGACTAAGGGTAGAGACGGATATGTCGTTTACTACCCGACGATCCAAATTAGGTACTTGTTAAACTACTGCTATATCCATTCTTAAGTAAAAACGAGTATGTAATCAAACATACAAGCAAACCAAAAGCCAATGTTGTAAATTTCCTTTATGTTCAGATGTCTTCAAAATATGCAACGAAAATATCTTACGAAAGTTGCACCTCACCTTTTGAAATATTTCCTCATACGTCACAAATCGATTATGTTTCAACGAAGACGAAGTAACAGTTTCAGATAGTTATCTGTAAATGTGTGTGTGTAAGTCTCAGGTCTCTAGTTATATTAAGTGACAAGCTTGATTTGACTGAATCGCGACGCTCAAGCGGTCGCGAGGTTTGGAAGAGAGCCAACGCTACGTTCATTTATTTTTCGACGCGCCGTTTGAATACACCACCGACATTTCGTTCTAAGACACTCTCAAGGCTTTATGAATAGTGTGTATTCTAAAGGTATTGAATGATAAATTCAACCCTTTGACTTTATAGTTATGAAACAAGTTCAAATAGCAAGCGTACAAACTATCAATAATTCGTGAGGTTGCTTTTCATCTTGCCGTTTCTACCGAATAAGCTCAAATTGCATTTAACTAATAATATTTGTATAAAAAACAAAATATTGATTTTACTAAAATATAGACTGCCTCCGTGGTCTAGTGGATAGCGTATGCAACTGCTGATCGGAGGTCCTGGGTTCGATTCCCGGGTCGGGCAAAAGTTTTACTGGATTTTTCCGAATTCTCAGTAGCAGCACGGAGTCTGGTGATGTGCCCGGCAACGACAATAGGCTCGCCCCCTATAACGTGGGACCTAAAAATTCTTGGCGAAATGTGGGTGTAATACCTATTACGCCTCTGCAGTCTAAAAAAGAAAAAATAATAAGAAAAAAAAACAAAACGAAAATGAAAACATAAAAATCGGAACAAAAATGTGAACTAGGTATTTAGTTTCTTTTTAAAAAATAGAGAACCGCCTTCAAAAATCGACCCACAGAAAAGTACGAAATAATTTTTACATACGCTATATTAAACTATTAAATACTTAGGTTTTGAAGTCGGTGCCAAACCAAATCCCTCTAAAGCCAATTGTTTGGCGTCATCCTTTCCAAAACAGAGCAATCAATACATACATACTTACAGCCCAAAATAGCTAAGAAGTATAATTAATTATATAATTAAGCATTTATTTCATACTTTTCCTATATTTTATATATTTGTTTTTTTTTTTGAGTATATAGTTAGATAGGTCGTTTTTTAATTTTATTAATTCTGATATTTTTTTATATTTTTTTGAGGCTTTATTGATTCGATACATTCGTCGTATTATTTTCTCTGTTAGCCAGTATTCTATTTTGTTTTTGTTGGTTTGGCACCGACTTCAAAACCTAAGTATTTAATAATTTAATATAGCGTATGTAAAAATTATTTCGTACTTTTCTGTGGGTGGATTTTTGAAGGCGGTTCTCTATTTTTTAAAAAGAAACTAAATGCCTAGTTCACATTTTTGTTCCGATTTTTATGTTTTCATTTTCGTTTTGTTTTTTTTTCTTATTATTTTTATTTCATACTTTTTAGTGTTAGGTACTTCGTTCGTGTACTCCAGGTTTTGTGTTAATTACTCTTTTATTTATTTCATATCTACTTTTTAGTGATAGGTAGGTAGTCCATTTACTTTAAGTTTTGGAGTACTTAATAGTTTGTTTATAGCTAGATTCTTCAATTATTTTAGTGATAAGTTTTCTGCTAGTATCAGTCTTTAATCATGACTTTGACATAGGTACCCACTTTTATTCTGTGTGCCTATTGGGCTTAGGTAGAAAAACGAGGGATGCTTTAACAAAGAGTCGCGCAAGGGAGAATGAAACTCCCGATAAAAAAAAAACGACGACTTGATGCTGCAAGAGAGAGATGAGTTCAGGGAATCAGCCACATACGGATGGACGCCCTCCGCAAATGCTGTTCTGGCTGATCCAAACAAATGCGGCGGACTTGTTCAGACTATTAAATTGGCTGTGAGCTCTCGTATTATGCTCCGGAGAAATATGTCAATAACGGATGTCTTAGCGAACGGGGCAATGGGTGTTCTTAAAGGATATAAATGGCCGGCACTAAGAAGAGATCAACTTGAGCCAGGTGAACTGCCTGTTGCCATTTTGATATTATTTGATGATCCATCAATAGGAATGGGTCTTAAAGATGATGATGGATACATTTCTGTAGCTCCAGTGACAGCGACCTATCAAGGCAATCGCGGTTATGGTGATATCGAGAGGCGGATGTTGCCAGTCATAATGAGTTGGACTGTGACGGTACACAAGTTGCAAGGATGTAGGTACACTTAGTTCCGCGGTAATCGACCTAGGGCCTAAAATCTTTGCTATAAGCCAATGCTATTTTGCCTTGAGTCGGGTCAAATCCCTAGAAGGCATGGCTTGAAGTGATATTGACTCGAACAAATTACTCAATCATCCCCACGACAACAGAGTCTTATCCGAAATTACAAGAATGAGAAATATGCTCTCGCATTAGATTCTTTCACCGACTTCCTTTGTTTTTTGTTAATCTCAGAGACAGATACACGTACACACACACATAAACACACACACATACACTCGTACACACACGCACACACACACGTACACATACAAACACACACACATGCGCGCGCGTGCGCACACACGTACACACGTACAAATACATACAAACATACTAAGAACCAATATATACGGGTCAAACAGAGAACCTTCTTTTTTTGAAGTCGGTTAAAACACTAAAACTTTCTCCTAAGTTTAACAAATACTTTTTTCTGAAAACCGCATAACAATCTGTTCAGCCGATCTCGAGTTAATCGCGGGCAAACCAGTATATACGGGTCAAACAGAGAACCTTCTTTTTTTGAAGTCGGTTAAAACACTAAAACTTTCTCCTAAGTGTAACAAATACTTTTTTTCTAAAAACCGCATAAAAATCGCTTCAGCCAATCTCGAGTTTATCGCGGGCAAATTTACATATTTACGGGTCAAACTCAGAACCTTCTTCTTTTGAAGTCGGTTAAGGGCCTAAAACCTTCTCCTAAGTGTAACAAAAACTTTTCTGAAAACCGTATCAAAATCGGTTCAGCCAAACGCGAGATAATCGCGGACAAACATACATACATACATACATACATACATACATACAGGTCAAACTGAGAACCCCCTTTTTTTTGAAGTCGGTTAAAAAAAAAAATTAAAGGTAACTGAAAGTGCAGCAAACCAGTTTTTGAAATCCAAGTAATTATAATTGTGCAGACAAAAACTGTAGACACTTGCCAAGCAATACCCAAGAAACAGCTCTGCCTAGTACTCAATGAAACGTATAAAGCAGGTCTCAAATAATAGTCAATGCCGCTTATTGACTCATTTCCAACGACTGAACACTCTGAACAGTCACAGCTTTAAGTTCTTCGTGGCTAACTGAAGGGTACACCGCAATTAGAACTCTAAGATTAATCGTTAGTATTCAGAACGTCCCTTTTTGATAAATTTAGAATTCTTCTAAAGTATTCGTGAAGTAATTTGTAATCGGCTTAAGTTAAAGATCTTGTCATCATTGATAGCGCTCAATCTCTAGAACGCACATTTTTTTGGTGATTCACATATGGTTTTTCTTGCGTCCATTAAAATTTAAATTGTGCAAGTAGTCAAGAAGTAGCTTGGCTGACTTGAATATAAATGCTGCGTTCGGTTTTACTTTCGGTTTTATTATACGAGTAAAACTTGATAGAACCAACCTGAAAATGTAAAAAAAACTTCTTGTAACAAGACATATACCTAACATAATCATAAAAAATATATACGGTACATTTTGTAAATAAACTGGTACATTTTCATGTATGTACTAAAATATTTGCGATTAATGTTCTTATACCTACTTCAAGAAAATTGCATTTCACTTCGATAAAGAGTGTAAAGAAACTCATTTCACGGTAGACGGCAACTATAAAACTGAAATATTACAAAAAAAGAAAAATGGAAATTTAAGTGGAAATTTCCAAGAAAAACACTTGGAAAGTATCGTGGGAATAACAAAAGTAGGCATCAGTGTGGCGTAGCGCAAACATTCCGAAAACACTGCGGTAAACTCGAGTTAAAAGAATTCAGTAACTAAGGAAAATAAACATACGGTGATTTATTTACTTTTCAAACGTCTGTTTAACCCCGTTTATATCACACGTGGGTATTTTAAAAGTTTATTAAATAATGAAGACAGACAGTCCTGTGTTTTGTTGAAGTGTTTGATTAGTGTATGCTTTCGCACTAGGTAAACATGTTTTATATCCTGTAACGCGCAGGACTTTGACGAAATAAAACAATGGAAACAAAGAACACCCAGGCTCGAAATCACAACCTGTGGATCACACAAAGTATTTTCTCATGTGAAGATAGAATTCACGATACTTGTACCACTCGCACAGTTAAAATTAATAATAGTTTCATCATTTTCCAGGGCTTCTAGTATAGCCGTGGTGAGCCCTAAACTAAAGCAGTTTGGCTTTACTTTGGCCATAAATATCATCAATTATTTGGCAGTTGGTGCACGTATATTAGTTACTGATATTTTATGTATAGAATAGGTACCGATAGTTTATGCTTACCAAACAAAACATTGTCTTTTATTTTTACCAACACTTTCACAAGAAAAATAAGTTAACATACTATTCATGTCAAATAACCTATCGCACACGACTGCCCAAAAGGGATACATTTGTGATATTTTTAGGCCGGAGCCAATAAAACAGAGTTGATGAAAAAAATATTTTTGTAGACCAGTCCTTGAGTCCATCAGACGAGGAAAAATTTTCACCTACTTACTTATAACACGACGGCAACTGAGATATAGCTAGGACCTTGTTATAAGTTGCGGGCATAACTATTGATATACCAAAAATCAATCACCAAAATCAGGAAAATAAGTCAGAGGGAAAAGTGTTTCTAGCATTCTCATTTTGGTGGCAACCCTGCGCATCACTGAGCTAGTTTATTGTCAAAACTTTTTAATTATTTTACACTTAATTGTTAGTAGTTTACAAGAAATCCCCCGTGAAAGTGCGTATTACAAAACTCTTAATTAGTGACATTGTTTGTGGCCAGTTTAGTGGACTTTTGGTGAAGATATAAGCATAATAAGACATTGATTTTTATACCCTCAAGTGATAGAACTCAAATTGTGTCAATACTTATTTTCAAATACCGCCGTTTTGAGTGATATACTATCTTAAACATCACTTGTCAAAGTCATCCTCAAGCGACTGTCAATACAGTGTTGCCAGAAAATAATTCTGAATCGGTCGAAAATTTTTAGTGTCGGCATAGACAATGAGTATTGTACCCAAATATTGGGGCTTCTGCTCTCTTGGACCTAACGATGAGATATACAAGCTTTGTACTATTTGTAAGGGAGGTTTTCATTACGCGTGTCTGTTTCCGGACCAGAACAAAAGGGAACTTCTGGCTCTTAAAGCTTCCAATGATACTGATTGGGTATGCCCCCGATGCCAAGCAAAAGCGCCAAAGTCTGCCAAAAAAGACAGTACACCTGTTCGTAACCCAAACGTTACTGTTCGATCCACAAAAAGACAACCAATTTCACCTCCTTCCAGCAATGACAACCCTGCGGTTACTCGAGACGAAGTACGTAACCTTATGGAAGAAATGTTTGCAAAGTACTTAGGGGAACTAAAGCAAGAAGTTAATGCTACTATACGTAAGGTGATGGATACCGAGCTCAAGGCTATAACTGATGAAATTCAAGATTTGAAACGTTCTATGAATTTTATGAACCAGAATTTTGAAGATGCCATCAAGGAACTAAAAACTACACAGGAGCAAGTTAAGGGGCTGCAGAACCATTATTCAAAAATGCAAACCGACATAAAAGACCTGCAATCACGTATTAACTACTTGGAACAAAATGCACGCTCAAAAAATATTGAAATACAATGCGTCCCCGAAAACAAATCTGAAAACTTGATAACGTCACTAAAATCACTTGGGACAGCTGTCGAGTGCGAGGTTGAGGACGAGCATATTATGCGTATTACCAGGATCGCTAAAATCAACCAGGAAAGTACTCGACCACGCTCTATAGTTGTTGAGTTCGCCACCTCTATAACAAGAGACAACTTCCAGGCTGCAATTATGAATTACAACAAGAATAACACATCAAACAAGGTCAATAGTTCACATTTTGGTTGCAAGGATCCCAAGACACCTATATACATCACCGAACATTTATCTCCACAAAATAAAGCACTGCATGCGGCTGCCAGACAGATAGCCAAGGACAAGAAATATAAGTTCGTCTGGGTTCGAGGAGGGCGCATCTACATGCGCCAAGACATAGCTTGCAAGCCTATTCTCGTCAAAGACATGGGTACTTTAGCTAATATTAAATAGTCTTAGTTACCGTTCATATCGCACGTTTACTTGGATAGTTACTGCTTACAATTCAATTCACTAAATGTATATTACCAGAATACTCGTGGCTTAAGAACTAAGACGCATGCATTTTTTCGTAACTTGTCAATAAGTAGTTATGACATAATTGTTTTAACTGAGACATGGCTAAACATTAATATCTTAAGTTCGGAGATATTTGATGATCGTTATGATGTGTTTAGACGTGACAGGCAGACTACTGGCTTTCATGGACATAAGGAGGGCGGAGGCGTTTTAATAGCCGTTCAAAAACGTTTCGGTGCAACACGCATGTACAATTGGGAAAGTAAATGTGAGGATTTATGGGTCCTCATTAAATTGGCAGGAACTGGACCTATTAAAGAGTTAGCCATTTGTGCAGTTTACCTCCCCCCTCCTGTTTCCATGCAACTCATGGATTGTTTTATAACAAATTGTAATACACTATATGAATTTTATGAGGGATACACTTGCATGTTTGGAGACTACAATTTTAAGTAATATAGATTGGAATTTTGTAAATAATGAGCACATTTCGGCGCTAAGTAGAAAATTTATCGATTTTATTAATGTTATTAATTTGAGGCAGTGTAACTTTATTCCTAACAACAAGCAAAAAGTTCTCGATCTCGTATTCGTCGATGTACCAAGTTGTAAGGTAAGCGACTCTTGTGAAGTACTTTCATCGGTTGACCCTCTACATCCGCCGCTGGATATTGAATTGTCACTTATTGATCGGGTAACTGGTCTCAATCCAAACCTAAGTAATTGTAAATTAAATTTTCATCGCGCGGACTATAAGGAAATTAATAGGGAATTATCTGCTCTGGATTGGCACGACTTGTTTAGGCATTGTGTTGACGTGAACGACATGGTAGCATTATTTTATGGCGTTGTTAAAGAGATTGTTTATAAAAATGTTCCGTTCAGTAAGCATAGAACAGGAAAGTTCCCGGTATGGTTTAACAAACCACTTATAGCAATGTTAAGAGAAAAAAATAATTTACGCATTAGGTACAAAAAATATAGAAATCCATTGGACCGGATAAGTTTTTGCTTGCTCCGTGATAGATGTGAAAAGATCGCACAGGAAAGGTACAATGAATATGTTAGAGATATCGAACAAAAGATTTGTAGAAACCCAAAATTTTTTTGGTCCTATATAAAATCTAAGAGAGGAAGTAGCACTGCATATCCTAGTATAATGATGGACAATTCAAGCCAGGCGGGCGATGGTCCGGGCATATGCAATTTATTTGGTTCTAACTTTTCGAAGGTCTATAACGAGATTGACAACTTAGACAATACTAATTTAAATTCATCATACCTGGACGCCATAAATATCAGTAGTTCATGTTTTGCAAATCTAACTATAGACAAAAATTCAATACACAATAGACTCAAGAGTCTAGATGTTACTAAAGGAATGGGTCCAGATGGTATACCACCATTATTTTTAAGAAATTGTGCTGCCAACCTTGTATTACCTCTCTACTTTATTTACAACAAATCTTTGAGCTCTGGAATATTTCCGAAGGAATGGAAATTCGCAAAAGTTGTACCAATTTTTAAGTCAGGTGAAAAAAATCATGTCGGAAATTATAGACCAATTTCGCTTCTATCGACGGTAGCTAAGATTTTTGAATCTCTCGTCTGTCCCTTAATACAAAACCACTTCAAACCATATATTACTGAACATCAACATGGTTTCGTCAAAGCCAGATCGACCGTTACTAACTTGGTATCATTTACAGAAACACTTGCAGTTGCCATAGATCGTCATAAGCAAATCGATGTTATTTACTCAGACCTTAGTAAAGCTTTTGACAGAGTGTCTCATACAATACTGATCAAGAAACTCGAAATGTATGGTATATCGGGCAACCTATTAAATTGGATGAACTCGTACCTAAGCGAAAGATTCTTTTTTGTTGTCGTGAATGGTTATAGGTCAGAATTGTTCCAAATATTGTCAGGAGTCCCTCAAGGCTCGCATCTGGGACCTGTTTTGTTTAATGTCTTTATAAACGATGTTTCCAGTTGCTTTCAATATTCCAACGCATATTTATTCGCAGATGATCTCAAAATTTCCCGTGTAATAGAATCTGAATCTGATGTTTCATTACTACAACAAGACATGACCAAATTTAAGAATTGGTGTTTCTTGAATGGAATGAATTTAAACATCGACAAGTGTTACCACTTGACGTTCACCAGAAAATTATCTTACATTAACTCTACATATAATATTGATGGTCACCAGATAAAAAAATGGAACAGATCAGAGATCTCGGTGTAGTGCTGGATAGAAAACTTACCTACCTGCCTCATATTGAATCGATAATTAAAAAGGCTTCAAGTATGTTAGGATTTATGATTAGGAATGGCAAAATTTTCCGTGATTCGCATACTAAAATCATGCTGTATAATGCATTAGTTCACAGCCAGCTAGAGTACTGTCCTACTGTATGGAGACCGCACTATTCTGTACATGTCCTTAGATTAGAACGCATACAAAAAAGGTTTCTATGGCACCTATCTTACTCAGACAGATTGCCTAAGAAGTGGACATATACTGAAAGGCTTACTCATTTTAAAATGATTTCATTAGAAAAGCGTAGAACAATGATAGATCTATTATTTTTATATAAAATACTCCATAATCAAACTGACTGCCGCCAGATACTAGACAGCATAATGTTCAATGTCCCACGTCGTATACCACGTGCGCCAGCTCCTCTGTTAGTGCCCCCGTTTCGAAAGACAGTGCTAGGCTACAATTCAGCTATTCCAAGGATTAGTAGAGCTCTCAATAGATGTTCTGGATCGATCGATGTATTTGCCGTAGGTCTCAATAAATTTCGACAATACCTGATCGAAACAAATGTAAATTCTTTATAAGTTACCCTCAAATCTTCTTTTTTGTATATAATATTATTGCCTCAAACTCATAGATTTAGTATTTCCTAGCTCTTAAGAATCTAATCGCATGTGGTGTTTACCTTTAATTAGTTGTACAATTAAGTCAAGCTATATATGAATGTAAGATGTGATAAAATTATTGTAACAACTGTTGGTAAACCTAAATAATAAAATAAATAAAATAAATAAATTTTGTGGGCTCAGAAAGTTAGTGGCTATATGCGAAAAATATGCGAAAACACATGGCTTGCAATACAATGTGAAAAAGTCTGAAGTCATGGTGTTTGAGGCTGGGGGTAAAAGACCTCAAAATATTCCGTTTTTCAGACTAAAGAATCAAGTGCTAAAAATAGTATCTGAATTTAAATACCTTGGGCACATATTAACCCCCAACCTCACCGATGACTTTGACATTGAGCGAGAACGGAGAGCGTTGTCCATACGAGCTAACATGCTGGCCCGCAGGTTTGCGCGTTGTTCACTGAATGTAAAGCTCACGCTTTTTAGAGCATACTGTACAACTTTCTACACGTGCAGCCTTTGGGCTAGGTATACTCGTAAATCGTACAACACTCTCCGTGTTCAATATAATAATGCGTTTAGGGTGTTGGTGGGGCTGCCCCGCTTCTGTAGCGCATCGGGTATGTTCGCGGATGCAAAAGTGGCTTGCTTCTACGCAACCATGCGTAAGAGATGTGGATCCCTGGTGCGCAGGGTGTGGGCCAGCCCCAACAACATCCTAAGCATGATCGCCAGTAGACTCGATTGTACCTATGTGAATCGATGTTGTGCTGTCTCACATGGGATGTAAATGTATATGGGATGTACCTACTATTTTTTTGTCATGTTATTGTGTTTACTAACCATAGTTCGTAAGTACTTATTAATCGAATATGTTAAATGAGTCATAGTCACTTGAATAAATAAAATTTATTATTATTATTTCTATTTATTATTCAGTATTCACATAATCGAATTTTACATAATTAAACCTTAAATATATCAATAAATTTAACTATATAAAATGGGACCACGGAAACCCACCGGTGTCGGGTACAGGGAGCAAGCCACCGATGGTTAGGGCCTCAGAGAAAGGAACTTCCTCACAACGCGTGCCGTATCGAGAAGAACCGCCTTCTGAATCAAGGCCTTGATCCAGCTGCCCAGTCTGAGCCTCTTAAGATGTTGGTCGAGGCTCTTAGCGATCAATCCATTCACTGAAACGACAATCGGAACAATGATTGCTAAATCTACATCCCACATGTCGACAATCTCGTGAGCTAGATCTAAATATTTAATCTTTTTATCATTTTCCGCCTTCACGAGATTAGCGTCATGCGGTATGGTGATATCAACAATCATTGCGAGACGCTCTGCTCGGTCTATCACTACAATATCAGGCTTATTGGCTACAATAGTCCTGTCTGTAATGATAGACCGATCCCAGTACAACAGTGCACGACCATTTTCGAGAACTGGGTCGGGCACATATCTGTAGTACGGTACCTCAGAACCAATGAGTTTATATTTAAGGGCTAGTTGCTGATGGACAATCCTAGCCACTTGGTTATGTCTGTGCAAATACTGACCATTGGCAAGACTCGAACAACCGGACACAATATGCCTGAGAGATTCCCCGGGCTGGTGACACGCCCGACATATGTCAACAGTACCGTCCCTCAGGATATACTTGCGGTAGTTATTTGTCATGACAACTTCATCCATAATTGCACAGACAAAACCTTCGGTTTCTCCGAAAAGATCACCGAAGCGCAGCCAGGAAACGGATGCCTTAAAATCTATATCAGACCCGTGTAAGGCCTTATAGAAGCGTCCATGTAGCTCCTTGCCCTTCCATACTTCTCTCCGGTCCTCAATGCTAAGTACTGCAGGTTTGTGCCAGTTCTCTTTAGCCAAAGCGAGCGAGGTAAGTCCAGTATCCACTACAACTACATCCCGATGCATATCCACACTCATTTGCAGAAAATATTCTCTGAGGTTATACAGCTCGCGGTTATGGAGGGTCTTAAGACATAAAAATCCTCGACCACCACATTTCCGCGGGATGTATAGCCTCATTACCGACGAGCGTGGATGATGCATCCGAGATGCAGTCAGCATTGTACGGACTTTTCTGTCCAGGGCGTCAAGTTCAGTCTGAGTCCACCTGAGTATGCCGAAGGAATACATAAGGACTGGCATGGCCCATCCGTTGCAGGCTCGCACCTTGTTACCACCTGATAAAAGACTATTCAGTACTTTTTTCAGGCGGCCAAAGAAACGAGCCTGCAGCGACTGCTTCATGTCAGCCTCAGAGATATTCAAAGACTGCGACATACCCAGGTATTTGTAAGTTTCCGTTAGAGAGAGGGACCGAAGTTGTATGGAATCTGAGAGTTGTATCCCTGCAGATTCCATAATCTCACCTTTCTTAACAGGCATGACCGCACATTTGTCCACACCAAATTCCATCCTGATAGAATTACTAAAGGTTTCAGTTACCTTAAGTAATGCAGTCAGTTGGAGATTGTTGAGGGCAAATAATTTCAGGTCATCCATGAAAAGGAGGTGAGATATAACATGACCACCTCTCCTTAACCGATAGCCTAACCCTGAACCCTCTAATAAAGTACTTAGAGGGTTCAGTGCTAGGCAAAACCACAAAGGGCTCAGACTCGCCCTGGAATATACCTCGCTCGATCTTTATTGGAACACCGCAATCCAAACTCGATCGACATCCTGGATAGCGCAACACGGTCCTCCATCGCCCCATACATGACCTTAAGAAGGTGCATAGAGTTGTATTTACTTTATACAACTCCAGCACCCTCAAAAGCCAGGTATGTGGCACGGAGTCGTAAGCCTTTTTGTAATCTATCCAGCATGTAAGTAAGTAAGTAAGTAATCTCTTTATTGTCTCATCATAACAACGTACAATCGTCATGTTACATACGAGGGTAAGTAGATACATACATAGGTACAAATATAACCCGTTTATAGTAAGTTGGTAGGCACGTAGAAATAATACACCCAATAATAAGGGTAGGTACATAATAAATACTTCACAAACATTTTGTAGCAATACCCACATTATAAAAATATTACAGACTACAACTACGCCTATGGTATTAGACTGTGTATGAGACTGTGCTACAACTGTACGCCGCCGATGAGACAACGAGGCAGGCATTCAGCGTTGCGTCGTTCGCGACGTTAGCCGCGACACGACTTGCTGGTTTTCAATGCCTGCCCCAAGTGACGTAACGAACGTATCTAACATTACAATACAATTGAACCTAATATATAATAGTTTAATAACAAAAAATAAAAATAAAAATTGCCTATAACTCGATACACAGTAAACAAAATAATAGGTATTAAGATATTGTTTAGTACCTACTGGTTGTGCGTTTTAAAGTGCCAGTGATTTGTTTACAACTTTATCTGACCACTTAGTTACTTGTGTTGGCCGGTGGTGGCGCTGCGAGAGCGGCGCGCGTCAGCGAGCGTCACATAAACAAGTATTTCGCTCAGAGTGGTCACGTGATGTAAACATTGCCTATATCTTACATCAATCATATACCCATAGCTCGCTTGTTAAATTATTGTTTACACGGGTTTTGTGTGGATATGAAAACAAATGCACGCGCATCATCATTACAGGCAGGTAATTACATACAATATCATAATGTTTTAAAATAGGTATTAGATTATGATACAAATTATCAATCTGCTTTACATATAAATTCCGTGCACAAATGTCGATAGATTTTTTCGATTACGGCGTACCTGTTGGCTAATGGCCATGTCAATCAGAAGGAGTTCTTTAGTACCACGCGCCCCACTCCTACATCCATTTTGAGAAACTGATAAAATTGAATTATCAAATATATGTTTAGATAATTTTATTCTCAAAATGGATGTAAGAAGTTTATAAATTGTTGGCAGACAAGTAATCGGCCTATAATTCTTGGGGTCCGTGGTACCACCAGATTTATAGAGCAGGTGAGTGTGGCCGGATGTTAAAAAGTCTGGTAGCAAACCCGATTCCAATGATGATTGGAACTGAGACGCTAAGCAAGCATGTGAACTACGGAACCATTTAAGCCAAAAATTGTGCAGTCCGTCCGGTCCTGCTGGTTTCCAGTTTTGTAACGGACGGACTGCACTAGCTATATCGTCTTGTGTTATGTAAATTGGTTCCATAGTTGGGATTCGTTCACATACTCGCTCAACATCCCGGATTCAATCACCCTCCGCATGGCTGACTGGTGTCGTCCAAATGCTGCGCCAAAATGAATTAGTGGCATCATCGTCCGGTCGACACCCATCGCCCTCACCGGCCCTGGAATCAGGTTGCTCCCATCCTCTGTACACCCACCTCTCGTCTCTTTGGAATGTGCGATTCAGGCAATATCGATCCACTCTTTTTTTATATCGCCCGCGAAGGCTCGAGTCACAAAGCGCATCACTCTCGGTCGCGTATTGCCCATCCTGAAACAGGATAGCTTTCCAATGAGTGCCCTAGTCTCAGCGATACGACGCTCAATCCTGCACTGCCAAGCTGACACAGTAGTGGTTCGTCGAGGAGCGGTATTATTTTCAGACAGCTTAACTCCCGCTACCCGACATACAGCTACAGCCGCACAATACAGGATTGAATGTGTATCACCAAGATTTTCGCTATTATCAAAATAGTTTGATAATAACGAATCCAGGGCACTCATTAGCGCTATGTTTCTCTTTTGCATGGCCAACGAGGCAAACGAGGCCGAACATTTGGGTCCATGGATCGGTATTCCCCAATAGCACATTCCAAAGCACTTATTATTATTCCGTTTATTAAACATTTTTCTCATTGTCACATTTTATATACTTAATAAATATTGCAATTAAAAATAAATTTAATTATATAAAATGGGACCACGGAGACCCACCGGCATCGGGCACAGGGACCAAGCTACCGGTGGTTAGGGCTCCAGAGAAAGGAACCTCCGTACGATGCGTGTCGTGTCCAGCAATACTGCCTTCTGTATAGAGGACTTGATCCAGCCGTCTAACGAGAGCCTCTTGAGGTGGTGGTCGAGGCTCTTGGCAATAAGGCCATTTACGGTCACGACTATCGGTACAATGATCGCCGAGTCTACATCCCACATGTCGACAATCTCGTGAGCCAGGTCCAAATACTTCATTTGTTTATCCTTTTCGGCTTTCACGAGATTCTCGTCATGGGGTATGGTGACGTCGATGATCATTGCAAGGCGCTCTAATCGGTCTATCACCACTATGTCCGGCTTGTTAGCCACAATAGTTCTGTCAGTAATGATAGACCGATCCCAATACAGAGTAGCACGACCATTTTCAAGAACTGGGTCGGGCACATACCTGTAGTACGGTATTTCAGAGTCGACAAGTTGGTACTTTAAGGTTGGTACTTTTTTACTTTATTATTATTATTATTATCATAGTCACGTAGGTATGTTGACGTAAATCTTCATATAAATTTGACAGAGCAGTAAGTATATACTCATTAAGACTTGAACATTTAGGTATGTAGGTACGTCAAACATATATCATATCTATATGAAGCAAAAGTTATCTAATAACAGGCGCCATGTACCATAAACCCAACTAGTCAATTCGCAAATCGATTTATTCTTAACAAAAAAGAATATGTCACTATCTTGTCACCAAAACACCAACCAATGCAATCGGAGTAGAAGCTATCTACAATCGAACACTTGCTCTCACCACTTTAAGCCAATAATCTGATTCGTCTGATTGAATGATTCACTTGGACCCGTAGGGATCGGTTATTAGGTCATAAAATAAAACAACAGCCAATTGGTTTGTTCTTTGATCCGTAAGCATCATATTTGGAACCCGTTTGAGAAAAAGGAGCAGACCCAGAATCGAATTAGATCTACTGAAAATTTTGGTTTTTACCATCAGCTCTATAATATAATTATATACACTATCCCACGCCGAGCATAGGTTTCGTCTCTCTATCAGAAGCATAAAGCCATAGTTCACCACGCTGGCGCAACGCGTATTGGCAGATTTCACATGTCCTTAAGGAACATCATGAAAAACTCTCAGATGTGCAAGTTTCCTCAAAATGTTTTCCTTCATTGTTAAGCAACTAACAATGAAGGAAAACATTTTGAATAAATAACAATTTAGTTGGCACTTAACTTCGAAAAACCATTGATGAGCGCCGCGTATTCGTACCCGTGATCCTCTATGTTACAGTCAGTTTTATAGAAACTGACTGTAACCCATATCTATCTTCAGATATTCCTCTCATTCATGCAAAGATGTAAACTTATAAAGTGAATTTAAAAACCAGTAAACGCCACGATTAAGATGAAAAATATGATCTTCGATGATATACGAGCACTCTGGCTTATATATTTTTTTTATAGACTCACGCCTGTATCCCCGAAGGGGTAAGCAGAGGTGTAATATTACACCCACATTTCGCCATGAATTTTTAGGTCCCACGTAATAGGGGGCGAGACTATTGCCGTACCGGGCACATTACCAGACTGTATTACATTAGAAGTCTGTAGGCGCAAGGTCTGGTGAGTACGGCGGATGACGGAGAACTTCCAACCCCAGCTCATGTAGCTTGGAGACAGTCTGCTGTACAGTATGAGGTCGCGAGTTGTCGTGCAGGAGCAGTGGAGCCAAACGATTGACCAAAGCTGGTTGGAGATGTGCGAGCTTCTCCATCATTGTGTTCAGATCTTCACAGTACACATCTGCAGTAATGCTCGTCCAATTTGGTAAGAGGCTGTGATGAATTACACCGGCGTTAGACCACCAAACAGTGACCATCACTTTTCTAGGGGTAAGTTTTTGTTTAGGGCACTTTAGGGCATTGTTTGGGTGCTGAACCAGGATTCAGCCAACTTGCTGAGCGCTTACAACTGTCGAACAGGATCGATTTCTCGTCACAAGTAACAATGCGATTCAAAATTCCTTCATTTGTATGCCTGTTGAGCAATGCAAGGCACGTCTCGACGCGTACTTCGCTGGCGATCATTGAGTTTGTGGGGTACCCTTTTGTCAAGCTTTTTTACTTTGCCAATTTGACGCAAATGAACCAATATTGTTTTAATGCTAACGTCGAAGACTGCTGCTTGAGTATCATTAGCTTCCACAATCGCCTTTAATTCCTCATTGTCGACCAAAGGTTTTGGACGACCACGGAGTTCATTTTTCAAGTCAAAATTTCCAGAACGGAAGCGGGCAAACCAATAACGGGTGGTGCGTTCATTTGTAGTGTTTGCTCCGTAAACGTCGTTGATGTTGCGTGCCGCTTGTGCCGCTTTGCTGCCACGACGGTACTCATACTCCATAATTATTCGATTTTTTAACATATCCATGATGACGTAAAATCTTCGAATGCGATAAAAACGTAACACCAACTATTAAACAAATGACGATTTTAGAAAAAAGGATTCCATGTTTTTTAAATAAAATTAATTTGAAATTAGAAATATCAGCCAAAAATAAATATATTGATTTGAAATGGCCAGTACGGCAGAACGGCAATTTCATAGGTAAAGACCAATTATTTTACTTATATGTTTACGGCAGCTAAAATTTATTTACGTTCTGTATTACAAAACGCTGAATCCGCTCTGTGTTTGATACCCGGTCGTACTATAATCTCGTCACATTCCACCAGATAATATTGCGAAAACCTTCGCTTATAAAATCTACGATAAAGATCAACCGAATGAGATGGACATGAACAGAGTGAAAAAATCAGAAAAGTAAAAGCCTTAAAACGCATTTTAACTCAATCGAGCCATTTGCTGCCTCTAACGACTCAGTTACTTTCCTCAATTACAAAAAAATGGAGTAAACGACCGTCACATTTTGCAATAGTCCATGTCTCAATTTACTTAAACTTTATATATTTTTTTGCAATTGCGAGTAATTATTGTCACACCGATGAAGTTCAAAATTACCTTTTCGTGAAAATCGCCTTTTGATATGAGTGTACACACAGTGCCAAGTCAAGCTAAGTAGTTGCAGTATGACTTTGATACTTACGGATTTCGGACACTATACATAATATGTAAAAACGGTACAAAGGTAGTCTATAGGTAGCTTGGCAAGTAGTTGTATGTACAACTCTGGTGTTGGATTTACTAGGCAGACTGTATAGAGGGTATACTGCGGGCTGACTTTAAAGAACTTCAACATGGCCGAACATTTCTTACATCTACGACGAGAAACCCAACTGTCATTAAGTGATACTTATGTAGGAGTATCAATATGTGAGAAATGAGAGATAAAATTAAGATTCCAAAGAACTATCAATATATAATCAAGCCAACCAAGCCATTATAATCAGGGGACATGATTCTTTCAATATTTTATTAAAATGAAGGTGATTTTCTACCAGAGGGGCGAGACGAGGCGAGGCGAGGAGAGAATTGAAATCGCACTGACCCTTTTCCACTAAAAATAGCCATCGCGAGCTCGCGCGAGCTCGTGCGAGCTCGCGCGTGACCGCCGCGCCACCCATAGGCTTCATTAGATAAAGATATAGGTACAGTGATGTTTGAGTGTCGTTTCCACCACTCTGGTGATATATCACCTTTAAGGTGATTTTCCACCGAGTGGCGAGACGAGACTAGGCGAGAAGAGAATTGAAATCGTACTGACCCTTTTCCACTAAAAATAGCCATCGCGAGCTCGCACGAGCTCGCGCGAGCTCGTGCGAGCACGCGCGTGACCGCCGCGCCGCCCGTAGGCTTCATTAGATAAAGATATACTGGTACTGGTTAATTTATACTCTATGTTGGAAGCAATACGGTTCATTTTTACACAAACAAATTTTCAATTCACGCCTCGCATATTCTCGTCAATCCACCCTGTTTCCACCAAAGATGCGCTGGGAGAGAATTGAAAATTTGCCATACAAATTTCAATTCTCTCCTCGCCTCGCCTCGTCTCGCCACTCTGGTGGAAAATCAGCTTGAGAATCTTATACTGCGACGATTTTAAGAAAAAAGCATTTTAGCATTTTAAAAAAGCATTTTAAAAAAAATCAACTTATAGCAGATCCTAAACTAGCCCTACGTTGTACGTAACTCGACTTAACGTTGACAAACTAATAGCTAAATTAAGAAATGATAACTAAACACTTTTAAGTTCATAATATTGTTATAGGCCTCCAAGGTTCTTTTTATAAGCCTATTAATCTGTTTTTCGCCACAATGCGCCATACTTGGAAAATTACTCTTTCAGGAGAAGGTAAAAATGACTGTGCAATTTATCTAATTAGGTACAAAATTGATGCCATTACCCTGCCAATTTTTTCTCTAGATGTCGTATGCGCCTATGGATAAGCAGGTATTTCGAGAATTGCACCCTAAAAATGTGACAATATAAAAAAATATCGTTTCCCCAGTATAAGTTTTCCTTAGTATGACTTGGCATGATGTCCAGACTTCGGCTTGGTGATGAGTCTTGTGACACCTGTTTATATGAATTTATCGGTTAGGAAGTAAGCTCTATACAAACATGTAATTGAAACCGTAAACCACAAAATTCAAATATTAAATTGACTATTATTACATAAATTGCATTTCTTCAGACTGGCATTTCAATACTAGTTTTGCCTTAGAACAAAGTCTGGCTATATCTTCCAATGGCAAAGCAATATTACCAATCAGCAAAGAAAGTCTGAGCGAGGTATCTTTGAGTCTAAGTTCTGAAATTATGTCATAGCATAACAATCGATAAGTGAGGCGGCGAATGTTTCATAAAATACAAGGAAAAAGTTTAAGGTTATGAACTGCGTAGGTAAAACCAAGATTAATAAAGTAAAGCTGGCGCGATACCAGTCTGCAAACTTATGTACTAACACACGGTATGTGTCATAATACGGCGTGGCAGCCAGATTGTCGCCACATGACGTTCTTCAACAAAAAGTGGTACAGGTGACGCCACCTGTACAACTTTTTGTTGAAGAACGTTTTTAATATCAAACTTTAAGTTCATATGAGCTTTAGACCTATTTCATCACCGAAACTTTCTGAATGTTTCAGCGGTAAAAATGTGTTGTGGCATAAAACAAACTTATGAAATAGGTTTTCGGTATGTTTATTCTAAACGCGACTAGGATTTAAATAAAATAAAAAGTAATAAATAAAGCGTAAAGAGGATGAGATCCTCGTTGCGCTGTTTCGAGACGTCTTTATTTGTAAAATAATTATCTCCTATTTATTGAAATTGAAATATTGCCAAGAATGATTATTATCAGCTTGATTGAGGAAATGGTAGAAAAACCGATCGATCGAACAATCAGCATTAGGTACATATATATTTCAATATGAGGATAGAATCAGTATCTCGATCTAGCCGACTAGCACGTAATGTCGCCACGCTACATCTATCAAGACCCTTGTGTTTACCTATATCTATAGATAAAGTATTTTGTCACTCAGTTTCTCATTAACGTTTAATATGTCAAAATTTACGGCAGGCTGTAACTGTGCGTTTGCCGGCAGGGTTGGTCATAAACGAGATAAGCATGGCTTTCATTGGAACGTTACGAATTATAGTCCCAAAGTATTACAGACTTAACCCAATCGTAAAGTAGTTAGCTTTTCTGTTATATTATACACGAAATTACAAAGGTTTGAAATATATATTTGAAGCAAATTATACAGGATTGATACGACGGTATGACTTTACTTTAAACCCCATATAGTACTTGACATATACGAGCTCTATACCAAATTTCAGTTTATTACAATGAAAATTGAGAATGTGTTTTCAAACAAATTAAATCAATTTAATACGCAAACGCCATGTATAATATTTACACTAAACTGGGATCACCATGAATGACAACCTTCTTTTCGTTCATTACGACTGTAGATACCTACATAGTACATACCTACATATCTAGCGACGGCGGCACGGCACAGACGTAAGTAGTCACATCATTATGACAAAGCTTTTTTTTCTCATTCATCACACAACTAGGCCGTGCGATATTGTTTTGTAGTTTTACAATGGACTCACTGGCGGCTATTAAGCTTTTTAATTGATTAAACGCTACAATACTTCTAAATAAATACTATCACTAGCTTGAAATTATTTTCGTAAGTATCATATTATTATCACAAAATAAAACGAAACACAAACACTTCTTTTAGTCATCCAAACATCGGTGCCCTGTCACACAAAGGATAAACACTTTCACTTCACACCAGTTGCTTTTTGAACACTTAAAGGTATCCCGATTGCATTTTACAATAAGCAATGTTTAATTCCAATATGGCGCGTGCGCACCGCGCAATAAACTCAACTAATTCCTCCGCCATATTTTTCGCAATCGCGTGTCGAGTATCACATTTATCAATGAAGAAGTACGTAACCAATAGCTATCAAGTTGCCATGGCAACGCAACATTGTGTACTAGATACTGTGGTACTAGTGACCTGTCGTTCTTTCTCTTACTATTATTGAATAAGAGTAAGATGGCATACAAGTGTGAAAGTGTGCGACTTTTTAGTGAGATGTTATGCTTATTCGTCCTAATTGCGATAGCCTAATGAGTGAATTTGGCTAAATTTTAAGTAGATTATGTAATGTAAACACGCAAACGCATATTTTTTTAGTGTTTTAAGGTGTATTATAATACTTTTATGAATAACTAGACGTCGCCAGCGGCTTCGCCCGTATTCCTCTTAAATCATTCTATCTATTAAAAAACCGCATTAAAAACCGTTGCGTAGTTTTTAAAAATTAAGCATACATAGGGACAGACAGACAGAAGACAGACTTTTTTTTATTCTACGTAGTGATTAGGACTCGGTGATGGGAGACTAATAAACCTTTAAACGAATGAAATGTACACTTTATTACTGCGATAATATATTATTATTTTGCATATTGTCTACAACAATTTTCTGCGTG
Source organism: Euclidia mi (assembly GCA_944739405.2). NCBI lineage: Eukaryota > Metazoa > Arthropoda > Insecta > Lepidoptera > Erebidae > Euclidia > Euclidia mi. The sequence goes on along the minus strand of OX123184.2, from coordinate 74,710,840 downwards.
ATCTTACAGAGCAAAACCAGGTTGTTACATTTTATACCAACAAATTTTGATGTAACAGTAGCGATTGTACTCTGTGCTCTTCCTTAAGGGAATTTGCTGTAAAATGACAAATGACAAAAACGCATTACGCTGAAATGGGAATAAACGACGTCTGTAAAAGTGAGAAAGGTCACTGTCCTCTTGAGACTGTAGGGTGTAATATCTCATAATTTCTTGCAGGAATTTTGAATATTGTTTTTTCATACGTATAACAAAGAATGTTCATTTTTGTATGTATGAACATGATATATTCTATCTGATTATTACGAAGATGTCGTAGAATTTTAGTGCTTGGCCATAGTGGCGCGGGCAGCCTGCGCGCGGGACGCGCGCGGCGCCGCGTGCGTCTTCATGTGTCCGTAGTGGCGCGTTTGCGGGTGCGGTGTACAGTGTTTGTCAAATTTAGTATTGTGACGGATCGCGGCTAGATTACTATGAGTTTTCAGTTTGATGACGTTAACACTCACCATAGAAACACTCTGCCAATTGTTCGCCACATGCGCACCTAACTCATAACGAAGCTATAGCCGTGCGAATAATACAACCGCCTCACGGTCTGAGGCCGTGGGTTCAAATCACATTTATAACTGTTATGAGAATTTTGGGTTTTATGAAATTTGGATTTTTTTATGAATATTTGGCAAATATTTAAAAAAATATATTTTGAATAAAAATTGAAAATTCTATTAAACTTCAGGAACGAATGGAGGGATTAAAACAGGTATGTGGTAATGTAAATAAATAAAACAAATTAGAATTTATATAGATACTTTGCATTTTTAAGTTCATCATTATATAATACTAGCTTTTGCCCGCGGCTTCGCGCGCGTTGAAGCCGGGGTAACATAACTTTCGGTCCCAAGTTGTGTGAGACTCCTGATTAGTCTATAGAGTTTCTGAACTCTTTAGACTAATCAGGAGTCTCCGTATCAGTATCCATGATCGGTCAGTATCCATGATACTATCTACCATTATATACCTATACCGAATATATATCTTTAAACACTTTCGCATTTATAATAGCTAATTGGCTAGCATAGAAGCTGGCATTCACTCTGCGTGTTACGTACTCAGAAGTTTGAGAGACCTCGTTGACTTGGAGCAACTCAGGACCGTTTACTTCTCATTAGTTGAATCCAAATTAAGGTTTATTGTTCTTTTTTGGGGTGGCAGCTACCATTACAATATTCAGCGAGCCTTCATAGCCCAGAAGAGAGCTATAAGAACGATGGTTCGAATAGATCAGCTCGACATGCGCAAACCGTATTTTAAGGATCTCAGAATTTTGACGGTCCCTAGTTTGTATATAATGGTCCTACTTACCAAATTTGCCAAAGACATTTATGGCTATGAAACTAAAGAGGACAGACACAAGCGCGAACATACGAGAAGAAGGGATGATCCATGATAGCACCTGCTCTGAATGTTGTTAAACATAGCTCGCGGTACAACTCGGTCAGACTCTTTAACAGACTACCTATAGATATAAAGAGTTCTATTTACCAAAGAGATTTTGAAACCAAGCTTAAGGCATTTCTTATTAAAGAGTGTTTCTACTCCGTTGACGAATTTACGGAACATAATGATTTTATTTGAACTTCCTGATTTTGACTTTCTGACATTTTTGATTTTATATAATTTTTATTAATTTTTATTGACATTCATTGTATTACTTGTATGCCATGTATTGTGATTGATTTATTAATTGATTATTGTTGTATTTTTCATTTTTATTGCTTTATTACCACACAAGATATATCATTCAACACAATGTAAATTGTTTGTGAAATAAATAAATAAATAATATTAGTAGAGAAAATCGTTTCAGCCGTTTAAGCGTAGTCTATAATTATTAGTTTATATGCGCGAAAAATGTTATCACCGTGCACGATATGACAATATGTATGATGTGAAAGTACTTACAGATATACTATATATTATTATAGATAGCACATGCGCAGCACTCAACTTACAGCGCATGCGTTTTTACTTCCAAGAGGTAAATTTGTGCCGTAGGTACAAACATCTACCCTCCCTACATTATCTCCTAGTTTAATTTTTGCAACTTATACTTTAAAAATTTGAAATGAAATATTGCAGTATAGCTTATATATCACAATGCCACGTGGGGTACCATCTCACCCACATCGGCGAAGCCGTGGGTCGAAGCTAGTCTGTAAAATAAAAGTATCGATGAAATTATAACGTCACTACAAAAATCAATACAATCTTTATACTATGAACGAGATCTCAAAGTTTCAAATAAAGTAACATTTAATTTTGACGGGTAATGTATGGCCATGGTCATAAATGTAAGATTTTTTTAGTGATGATCTTGCGATCGAATCCATCCATCTATTAAGTTATATAAAACGTCACATCTAATTAATTATTTTAATGGACCATAGTTAAGATTTATCTCGTTTTCACTCGCGATAATTGAAGCATGCCATCTTCTGTGACGTCTCATTGTAATGTGTGATATCACAATATGGAGTTATCCATGAGTGCGTTAGTGTGTCATTTCTGAAAATTAACTGATACGTAAGTAACCTATCTTTAGAGATCCGTAGCCATAGTGGCTTAAAACTGAACCCCTGATAGATTCGCCATGTCTGTCTGTCTATCCGTTCCTATGTCACAGCCACTTTATTCCGAAACTAATAAGACTACAAATTTCAAAATTGGTAAGTAGATGTATTCTGTGAACCGCTTTACGATTTATATACCTTAAAAAAAAGAAACATCTGTCCTATACTAGCTGGGTGCCTATAAAGATTTTTAAATTTAAATTTTGCTTACCAAAACCATTGGTGCTCTATATCAATAAACAATATCGACATACAAACACTAAGGAAAGCAAAGTTATTTTTGCTCGCGAAAACTTGATAGTGATATTTGGCTAAGGGGCTATGTGATGCTTATGTTAATTGAATCCCTCTTCTACGTTAACCTTGATGAGCGAGTTCGACTCGCACTTGATTTAATAATTTATTACTCATAATATCATTGCTCATAAAAGTTTGAGATCCGCATGCTCCGCATTGTTTCCCGCTTGCCACCCGCGCATTCACTACGGACACTTGTATGAAAGTCCTATGGTTTGAGTTGCCCGCGTGCTTTCCGCGCTGCACAGTCCGCGCCGCTCGCCGCGCCCGCTCGTCCACTACGGACACTCCTATAGAGCTCCATATGTTTGAGTTTCCCGCGTCGCGCCCGCACCCGCGCCCGCCTTTCACTGTGGCCGAGCACTTAGTTGATTTTCTAGCGCCACAAGATGAATGTTTATGAATATAAAATATACGAATCTGAATGACGAATATAAATAACATGAATGAATTATAATTCTGTGACTGCTGGAATATCTACGTAACTTGTATTTAATTAAAAGACGAGGTCATTTAAATAGAATAAAAATAAAATATTCGAGAATAGTGTTCTTACAAATGGCTAGTAGAAGCTAACTCGTCCACCCACACAATATTTTAACAAGAAGATGAAAATAATTATTCTATTATATTGAGGTAATATTGATGTTTAAATGAAACGGAATATAATTACGTATCAGTATGTACTATGCGATTCATCAATATGCGAACCCTAAATAAGCTAATCTTCAGAAAAATATTGTATGTTATTTTTAAACGTTACAATAACGAACGAAAGACCTATAATAGTTGATATACTCCGAACTAGATCAGTTGAGTACCTAAATAAAACATCATCATTATCGGCCTAGCGATGTCCTATACTACATCTAAGAGTTGAGAATTGAAGCCGCAATCTGATAACTAGTCAAACCAGATTGGACAAAACTTTCACTATTCTTCAGAACACCCGTCGTCTGACCCTCGTAACTCCATAAGTATAGCGATATTTTATGGCATAGACCAAGAGACATTAAAAGCATATTAAGTACTCAAATTCTCCGAAAATTTTACTACTAAACAAAAAAGATTATAACATATTAAAATTCACCGAAAAGATTTTACAAAATAATGATAATTCTATATTTAAGGTACTAAAGAGCTTTTTGGTATCAACTTGTTTATTTAATACGCAATCATTTATTGCATTACAAAATATTTAATTAGTTGGTATATCATTCAATAACGAGATATTCATCAAAAATGTATTCCACTACACGTGGTATTATACTGATAGATAGCGTACTCTACGTAAAGCTTCTACAGCTGGGCATTTTTTCAATTTAATCCAGGCTTTGATGCTATGCACTGAAATTAATTCGGAAATGAAATTTCATTCACACGGACTACGTGCAGTGTTCACTTGTTCAGTCCACAGATTGTGATTTTTTATTGTTTGGACAGCAGAATGATTACATGCCTGTGTTATATTTGGTATAGTAGTCGTCTGAACTAGTTGATGTGGCGGACTAGACGACCATTAAAAGGGATGTAATTTTCGACACTAAAAGTGAACAATTAATACCTGTACAGCACAAAGCAAAAATAATAAACTTTTTTATTGTTTGATTTTTTAACTTTGTGAACTGTACTTACTAGGAAAATTGCGGTGACTAAGGGTAGAGACGGATATGTCGTTTACTACCCGACGATCCAAATTAGGTACTTGTTAAACTACTGCTATATCCATTCTTAAGTAAAAACGAGTATGTAATCAAACATACAAGCAAACCAAAAGCCAATGTTGTAAATTTCCTTTATGTTCAGATGTCTTCAAAATATGCAACGAAAATATCTTACGAAAGTTGCACCTCACCTTTTGAAATATTTCCTCATACGTCACAAATCGATTATGTTTCAACGAAGACGAAGTAACAGTTTCAGATAGTTATCTGTAAATGTGTGTGTGTAAGTCTCAGGTCTCTAGTTATATTAAGTGACAAGCTTGATTTGACTGAATCGCGACGCTCAAGCGGTCGCGAGGTTTGGAAGAGAGCCAACGCTACGTTCATTTATTTTTCGACGCGCCGTTTGAATACACCACCGACATTTCGTTCTAAGACACTCTCAAGGCTTTATGAATAGTGTGTATTCTAAAGGTATTGAATGATAAATTCAACCCTTTGACTTTATAGTTATGAAACAAGTTCAAATAGCAAGCGTACAAACTATCAATAATTCGTGAGGTTGCTTTTCATCTTGCCGTTTCTACCGAATAAGCTCAAATTGCATTTAACTAATAATATTTGTATAAAAAACAAAATATTGATTTTACTAAAATATAGACTGCCTCCGTGGTCTAGTGGATAGCGTATGCAACTGCTGATCGGAGGTCCTGGGTTCGATTCCCGGGTCGGGCAAAAGTTTTACTGGATTTTTCCGAATTCTCAGTAGCAGCACGGAGTCTGGTGATGTGCCCGGCAACGACAATAGGCTCGCCCCCTATAACGTGGGACCTAAAAATTCTTGGCGAAATGTGGGTGTAATACCTATTACGCCTCTGCAGTCTAAAAAAGAAAAAAAAATTAAAGGTAACTGAAAGTGCAGCAAACCAGTTTTTGAAATCCAAGTAATTATAATTGTGCAGACAAAAACTGTAGACACTTGCTAAGCAATACCTAAGAAACAGCTCTGCCTAGTACTCAATGAAACGTATAAAGCAGGTCTCAAATAATAGTCAATGCCGCTTATTGACTCATTTCCAACGACTGAACACTCTGAACAGTCACAGCTTTAAGTTCTTCGTGGCTAACTGAAGGGTACACCGCAATTAGAACTCTAAGATTAATCGTTAGTATTCAGAACGTCCCTTTTTGATCAATTTAGAATTCTTCTAAAGTATTCGTGAAGTAATTTGTAATCGGCTTAAGTTAAAGATCTTGTCATCATTGATAGCGCTCAATCTCTAGAACGCACATTTTTTTGGTGATTCACATATGGTTTTTCTTGCGTCCATTAAAATTTAAATTGTGCAAGTAGTCAAGAAGTAGCTTGGCTAACTTGAATATAAATGCTGCGTTCGGTTTTACTTTCGGTTTTATTATACGGGTAAAACTTGATAGAACCAACATGAAAATGTAAAAAAAAAACTTCTTGTAACAAGACATATACCTAACATAAACATAATCATAAAAAATATATACGGTACATTTTGTAAATAAACTGGTATATATTCATGTATGTACTAAAATATTTGCGATTAATGTTCTTATACCTACTTCAAGAAAATTGCATTTCACTTCGATAAAGAGTGTAATGAAACTTATTTCACGGTAGACGGCAACTATAAAACTGAAATATTACAAAAAAAAGAAAAATGGAAATTTAAGTGGAAATTTCCAAGAAAAACACTTGGAAAGTAGCGTGGGAATAACAAAAGTGCGGCGTAGCGCAAACATTCCGAAAACACTTCGTTAAACTCGAGTTTAGAAAAGAATTCAGTAACTAACGAAAATAAACATACGGTGATTTATTTACTTTTCAAACGTCTGTTTAACCCCGTTTATATCTAACGTGGGTATTTTAAAAGTTTATTAAATAATGAAGACAGACAGTCCTGTATTTTGTTGAAGTGTTTGATTAGTGTATACTTTCGCACTAGGTAAACATGTTTTATATCCTGTAACGCGCAGGACTTTGACGAAATAAATCAATGGAAACAAAGAACACCCAGGCTCGAAATTACAACCTGTGGATCACACAAAGTATTTTCTCATGTGAAGATAGAATTCACGATACTTGTACCACTCGTACAGTTAAAATTAATAATAGTTTCATAATTTTCCATGGCTTCTAGTATAGCCGTGGTGTGCCCTAAACTAAAGCAGTTTGGCTTTACTTTGGCCATAAATATCATCAATTATTTGGCAGTTGGTGCACGTATATTAGTTACTGATATTTTATGTATAGAATAGGTACCGATAGTTTATGCTTACCAAACAAAACATTGCCTTTTATTTTTACCAACACTTTCTCAAGAAAAATAAGTTAACATACTATTCATGTCAAATAACCAATCGCATACGACTGCCCAAAAGGGATACACTTGTGATATTTTTAGCCCGGAGCCAATAAAACGAACTTGAAAAAAATATTTTTGTAGACCAGTCCTGTAGACGTCCATCATACGAGGAAAAATGTTCACATACTTATAACACGACGGCAACTGAGACATAGCCAGGGCCTTGTTATAAGTTGCGAGCATAACTATTGATATACCAAAAATGAATCACCAAAATCCGGAAAATAAGTCAGAGGGAAAAGTGTTTTGTTTGTTTTTTTGGACTTCGTCCAGGCGTATTCTGTTACGAAACCGTAACAGAATACGCTGGAATATAGACGGTAGGTATATTGTATTATATTATATGTATGTAGGTATATAGACGTAAATCTTCATATAAATTCGACAGAGCAATAAGTATATATTCATTAAGACTTGAACACTTAGGTATGTAGGTACGTCACTAAATAAAACAACAGCCAATTGGTTTGTACTTTGATCCGTAAGCATCATATTTGGAACCTGTTTGAGAAAAAGGAGCAGACCCAGATACGAATTTGATCAACCAATTATTTACTGCAAATTTTTGTTTTTACCATCAGCTCTGTAATATAATTATATACACTGTCCCACGCTGAGCATAGGTTTCGTCTCTCTATCAGAAACATAAAGCCATAGTTCACCACGCTGGCACAACGCGTATTGGCAGATTTCACATGTCCTTAAGGGACATCATGGAAAACTGTCAGATGTGCAAGTTTCTTCAAAATGTTTTCCTTCATTGTTAAGCAACTAACAATGAAGGAAAACATTTTGAGTAACTAACAATTTAGTTCGCACTTAACTTCCAAAAACCTTTGATGAGCGCCGCATATTCGTACCCGTGACCCTCTACAGTCAGTTTCTATAACCCATATCTATCTTCAGATATTCCTCTCATTCAAGCAAACATGTAAACTAATAAAGTGAATTTAAAAACCAGTAAACGCCACAATTAAGATGAAATATATGATCTTAATTAAGCACTCTGGATTATATTTATACCAGTTATATTGCCTAAATATTAGGTCTTTACTTATGAAATTGCCGTTTTCCATGAAATAAATTAAGCGGTTTTTTTTCTATATTTTTTACTTCTATTTATCAAAATATTCACCAATGCAATCAATGCATCTTTGCCAATGCATTGGTAGCTTATTGATAGGCAATAAATTCTTCAAAGGCATTTTGTACTGCCTCTCGGGTATTGAATTTTTTCCCGCCAAGCAGTCCAGTTATAAAATTTCTGAAAAAAGTTGAAGTCTGTAGGCGCAAGGTTTGGTTAGTACGGCTGATAACGGAAAATTTCCAACCCCAGCTCTTGTATTCGGCTCCACTGCTCTTGTCGCGCGTTGTCGTGCAAGAGCAGTGGAGCCGAATGATTGACCAAAGCTGGTTAGAGACGAGCGAGCTTCTCCATCATTGTGTTCAGTTCTTCACAGTACACTTCTGCAGTAATGCTCGTCCTGTTTGGTATGAAGCTGTGATGAATTACTCCGGCGTTAGACCATCAAACAAGCCTAAGCAACTAAGGGGTAAGTTTTCATTTAGGGAATTGGTTGGGTGCTGAACCAGTGTTCAACCAACTTGCTGAGCGCTTTCGATTGTCGAACAGGATCCATTTCTCATCACAAGTAACAATTCGGTTCAAAATTTCTTCATTTGTATGCCTGTTAAGCAATGCAAGTCACGTCTTAAGGCGTACTACGCGCTGGCGATCATTGAGTTCGTAGGGTACCCATTTGTCAAGCTTTTTTACCTTGCCAATTTAACGCAAATGGACTAATTTATTGTTTTGATGCTAACGTCGAAAGCTGCTGCTAATTCAGCCGTAAATTGAGTATCATCAGCTTCCACAATCACCTTTAATTCGTCATTGTCGACCAAAGTTTTTGGACGACCACGTGGTTTATTTTTCTGGTCAAAATTTCCAGAATGGAAGCGGGCAACCAATAATGGGTGGAGCGTTCGTTTGTAGTGTTCGCTCCGTAAACGTCGTTGATGTTGCGTGCCGCTTGTGCATCTTTGCTGCCACGACGACGTGACGGTACTCATACTCCATAATTATTCGAATTTTTAACGTATCCATGATGACGAAAAATGTTCGAATGCGATGAAAACATAACACTAACTAAAAAGCAATGGTAAAGGATCACTATCTGTCATTATAACTTTTCTCATTCTACATTATTATGTTTGTTACGGCACATCACTAATTCAAGGGGCAACACTGGTGCGCAAGCGCCATCTTAAAGCAAGTCATTCCGCAAAATGAGGTCGTTGAGGTTAGTCATGTAATATTGTCTTTATATTTTTGCGACGTTATTTCGACAAGTTATTTCAAAATTAAGGAAATTTGTTAGTTCGTAACAAATTGGCGACCGTAGGACACGACATATTTGAAGATTTTCAAGAAAAGAAGAAATTGCAAATCATCGAAGGCGCCCCGGCCTTATTTTGCGGCATTGTGTAGCGTGACGGCCATCTTGTGACACCGAAAAGTTGCAAGTCACGCTACAGTAAACAAGAACCGAAGAGGAAGGCCAGGATCACTGCTTCGAGAGCCTGTTGTGACATCGTGCGCACCGTAGGACTCTTCGCAATATAGTTCGATGTCAGTATTAGGTATTGTTTTTTCTTGAGCGCGAGGTGGTCGTCGCGTAGTAGTTGTTGTATAGTGCTGTCTCTTTCTTGCGCTGTTGCTATGTCGTTGTAGTTGGTAGCGGACGGGCAAGTTATGGTTGCTATGCGACTGAGGGCGTCTGCGACGATATTTTGTTTACCGCTTACGTGCCTTATATCGGTGGAGAAAGCGAAAATTAATAATAATTGTCCCGTTCGCTTCGGTGTCTCGGTGGTGGAGTTGATCTTGCTCATTGCGAATGTTAGCGGCTTATGATCGGTGAATATAATGAGATGACGTCCTTCGAAAATTTTTCGGAAATGTTTGACGGCCATGTAGATAGCTAGTAATCCTCGATCGTAGGTAGAATACTTCAGTTGCGCGTCGTTGAATTTCTTAGAGAAGTATCCGAGCGGCTGCCATGTTTCGTTTGCGTATAGTTGAATTACGGCACCGGCTGATGTGTCCGATGCGTCACAGAATAGCGCGAGTGTTGCGTGGTGAGATGGATGAGCAAGTAAAGCTGCGGTGATGATGCTTGCTTTACATTGTTCATAGGCTTGCGTTGCTTCGCCGGACAATGTGATCGCAGTTTTGTCTCGTTTCTTCACGTTGTGAAGGTATGAATTCAATGGTGCTTGTAGTGAGGCGGCGTTGGGAATGTGATCGCGGTAGAAATTTAACATTCATAGGAATCTCCGTAGTTCTTCTATTGTCTTGGGTTTGGGGTAATCAGTGATAGCTTTGATCTTCTGTTCGGGAGTCTTGATACCGTCTTTTGATACATGATAACCGAGAAACTGAACTTCGGACTTGCCTAGGTTGCACTTAGCGGGGTTGATGGTGATTCCATGTTCTTCTAATCCCTTGAGGACGGTGTGGAGGTGTTCTCGATGCTGGGTCTCGTGTTCCGAAGCGATTAGTATATCATCTATGAATGGATATACAAAATCTAGTCCTCGCAGTACTTCGTGAATGTAACGTTGAAACGTTTGTCCTACGTTCTTCAAACCGGGACACATTCGCGGGAATTCAAGCGTAAGCTCAAGTGTTGGGTTTTATAAGTCTACTTGCAGTGGCATAAGTTGTCCACGTGCACGTCAGCTCGCTAAAGTGCGATTTATTTATGTGTTTTAGCTTTAAAGGTGTAATTTCATTCTGAAATACACTACCTTTCGCATTTTCACCCTATTTACGCAAGGTGTTCACGGCATTTCACGGCATAAATAACTGTTTCCGCTAGTGTTAGCTAAGCCTAGCCTACCTACAAAAGCCTAATTAGCATCTTAGTAAACTAAGAAAATCAGTCGTCTGTATCCAGGGACCGACGGAGTCAGCCGTGTTGCTGATGTCACAACAGGAAAAGGCGTAGTATTTAGAAGAGCAGTACACAAGATGTGCCCCTTACCGGCCATGGAAGGGCACGACACAGAATAACGTTTGTAAGCCATCCTTTCAACGCCCCGGAGGATGTTACGGCACATCACTAATTCAAGGGGCAACACTGGTGCGCAAGCGCCATCTTAAAGCAAGTAATTCCGCAAAATGAGGTCGTTGAGGTTAGTCATGTAATATTGTCTTTATATTTTTTCGACGTTAATTCGACAAGTTATTTCAAAATTAAGGAAAGTTGTTAGTTCGTAACAATGTATGTATTTATTTAAATATTGTAAACTTACTTGTATGTATATAATAATATTTTATATATTAATATTTAATATTATTTACATTATATATTATTTGTATATATTATATTATATTATATTAAAGTATTTATTTGTATGTATATATGTTACGAGTATTACACGAATTTATATATATAATATATTATTACAACTGTACACTTGCAACTACCATTTATTTCCGACCAATAATATCCATCCAAAGGTTGCCTGGTAGAGATCGCTGTCAGCGATAAGGCCGCCCTTTGTACTTACTTGTTCATAAAATTTCTACTAATGTATGTATAAGTATACAATAAAGTATAAATAAATAAATAAATAACTATTAAAAAAAAAACTTTTTTTAAAAGAATTCCATGTTTTTAAAATAAAATTAATTTGAAATTAGAAATATCAGCCAAAAGAAAATATTTTAATTTGAAATGGCCAGTACGGCAGAACGGCAATTTTATAAGTAAAGACCTATTATCCCTACTAATATTATAAATTCGTATTATCCCTACTAATATTATAAATTTGAAAGTATGTATTTATGTATGTATGTATGTTCCGTTTTCAACCTAAAACGGCTGAACCGATTTTTTTGAAATTTTATATAAAGATAGATTGGACCATGGAGACGGACATAGGCTAGCATAAAATGCAAAAAAATCTCTGGTAGGGACTGTATGGAGGGTAGAAATTAGTTCGGCGCAAATTTACCTCTTGGAAGTAAGAACGCATGCGCTGTAATAATTGAATGTGCCATAGTATATCACTGTTAGTACTGTCACATCATACATAATGTCATATTGTGCACGGTGCTTACATTGTTCGCATATATTATTAGAAACTAATCTGTATATATAAAATCCTTGCGTTACTGACTGACTGACAGACAAGCTACAGCTGAAACTACTCGGCGCAAGAAGCTGAAATTTGGCATGTATGTTCCTTGGGGACCGTAGGGATGCACTAAGACGGGATTTCCCGAAATTTCCACGGAATCGGGAAAAACGGGCAATAAGAAAATATGAACGTGCGAAGCCGCTGGCGTCGACTAGTAATTATATACTACGCTTAACCTTTAAGTACCGACGTGCACTTTTTGTAACGTTAGTAACGACGTGAGGTCTGACAGACCGCGGTAAAGATTCCGTATTTTTTTTAACAAAAGTGAATGTTTGATTAAATTTCTGTGCATTATGGTTAAAAAAAAAGAGTTGTAAGAAAAAATAAGTATAGAAAGAAACTCAAATTATTTTCATTTTGTAATATAAGGCGATAACAATATTTGGCCTGTATTTTGGAGAAAAATCCAGCTATTCGATATAAAAAATCAAAACAAAAAGAATACCGCTCACAGAAAAACAAAAATATATTTTTTTGTATCAAGACTATTATAACTTTTAGAAAAAATATATATCAAGTATATAAACCTTCAGAAAAAGAAAATGTCCACTGCCCAACTACACTTTAAATTTTTAGGTTAGTCAATTCACACTTGGTTATCGTACTGTAAAAACATTTTTTTTTGCACGAATAACATAGCATGTCTATTTTCTTTTGTTTTTGGGTAGATAAGTCAACTTTTTCAGCTTGATTTTTAGGTGTATCTGGCTTATCAGAACCAAATACTCGCCAAAGTCACAATCCCTCGCGAAAAACTTGGATTCGATTTATTTGGATATCTGGGATTTCTTTGAATACCATAAATCTGTCCCAGGACTACCTGAAGTCCCTGACGTGAAATTTAAATATTTTTGTAAAAATAACAATAAACTGTAAGAAAAACAAAACATAAAAAACTTACGTAAGTACCGACGTGCGGTCTAAGAGACCGCTTAGGAATTCCAAACAGTAATTACTCACCAAATGCGAACGTGACGATACCACTTTCTGCATCTACATCATCATGGATACTGTTCTTACAGCTACTTAAAAGCGGCGATTGATATTCCTCAGCGAAAGGGGTAAACTAACAAGTGAAGTACCTACCGGGGCCTCATAGACCGCACGTCGGTACTTAAAGGTTAAACGGCTGAAACGATTTTCTCAACTTATATTATAAATGCGAAAGTTTTCATAAATATACATATATTGGACATGTATTGGAACATGGTTTTGACATTTGTCTGTATGTAAGGTGATGTTATTATGTACGTTTCGGTAAATAATGTCATGGATACTGACCGAGTTACTTTGTACCCTATATTGTTTCTGGAGTGTTTAAGGACAGGTCTATAAATCCATCATTAGACCTGGCCTGTTATATGGCAGTGAGACGTGGCCTGTGCTTGAGTGACACAAGCAGAGTCTGCGTGTCACGGAGATGAACATGCGGCGCTGGATGTGTGGAGTCACGCGAAAGGACCGCATTAGGAACTCCTGCATCCGTGGTAGCCTTCATGTCCGTGACATTGCTGACAAACTACAAGAGTGTCGTCTACGCTGGTGCAGCCACGTCTCACGTTAACCGGCATCTTACGTGGGTAACAAATGTCTTGCCATGCTATCTCCGCCGGGCCCCGGTAAACGGGGTAGGCCAAAGAAATGCTGGCTTGACGTCGTAAGGGATGATATGCCTGCCAACCAACTAACCACTATGCTGGGATGCTGACGACCGTGCGAAGTGGAAGAGACACAGCCGGAAAGTGGACCCCGGGCTCCAAGGCGTGGGTTTTGGAGCGCAACCAGGACAGCGCTAGGATGATGATGATGATTGTTTCTGAAGTCTTCAGAGTAATCAGGAGTGTCTTCACGCAAATTGAGACTGAAAGTTTGTGTTACCCCGAATTTAACGCATGCGAAGCCGCGGGCAAAAACTAGTTTTACTTATCTGTTTACGGCAGCTAAAAGTTATTTACGTTCTGTTTTACAAAACGGTGACTCCGCTCTGTGTTTGATACCCGGTCGTACTATAATCTACTTAGGAGTCACATCCCACCAGATAATATTGCGAAAACCTTCGCTTATAAAATCTACGATTAATATCAACCGAATGAGGGGGACATGAACCGAATGAAAAAATCAGAAAAGTAAAAGCCTTAAAATGCATTTAAACTCAGCCGAGCCATTTGCTGCCCCTAACGACTCAGTTATTTTCCTCAATTAGGTACAAAAAATCTGGATTCAACGACCGTCACATTTTTGCAATAGTCCATTTCTCAATTTACTTAATCTTTATAATTTTTTAGCAATTGCGAGTAATTATTGTCACACCGATGAAGTTCAAAACTACCTTTTTGTGTAAATTGCCTTTTGGTGTGAGTGTACACACAGCGCCAAGTCAAGCTAAGTAGTTGCAGTATGATTTTGATACTTACGGATTTCGGACACTATACATAATATGTAAAAACGGTACAAAGGTAGTCTAGCTTGGTAAGTAGTTGTATGTACAACTCTGGTGTCGGATTTACTAGGCAGACTGTATAGAGGGTATACTGCGGGCTGACTTTAAAGAACTTCAACATGGCCGAACATTTCTTACATCTACGACGAGAAACCCAACTGTCATCAAGTGATACTTATGTAGGAGTATCAATATGTGAGGAATGAGAGATAAAATTAAGATTCCAAAGAACTATCAATATATAATCAAGCCAGCCAAGCCATTATAATCAGGACACATGAATTTTTCAATCTTATACTAATATATAAAGCTGAAGAGTTTGTTTGTTTGTTTGGTTGAACGCGCTAATCTCAGGAACTACTAGTCCGATTTGAAAAATTATTTCAGTGTTAAATAGCCCATTTATCGAGAAAGGCTATAGGTTATATAACATCACGCTATGAGCGACGGGAACGGAGTAGTAGCCTTAAATAACGCGGGTGTAACCGTGTTCTTCGTGTTAAGAATCTTATACGAGTGACAAACGGGGTGACGACAATTTAAATCATTTTAGCAGATACTAAACTTGTCCTACGTTGTGCGTATTATTTTGTTGCAAAAAAAGTATTAAGCCACGGACAACACTGGTTTGCAGAGCAGCTACAGAAAACTAAGATTTTGTAGATATTGAAGCAAAAATGTTTGCTAAAAACTTACGGTGTGTTCCTGGTTTGGTAAATATGTTAGCGTACGCGATTGGAAGGCATTGACCTCTTTCAGAACAAAATCGGTGAACTTTGTTCCTTCCGCTGGCAGCAGAGATAATCCTCGTTTTGAAGCGCTTAAAACTTTGTACTTAAGTCGAAGTGTTGTACCAATGTTTTAAACTAGGGAACTGTTACTGATGACACTTTGAGGAACATTTCAATAGGAGCATTTAAAATCAGTAGTCCATTAGTCGAATAAAAATTTGAGGGCTGACTATGGTTTTGTGGGTGTCGAATTCATATACAAACAAGTTTTCCTTGCTTTTAAATAGCCCTGTGCGCACCGTTTGACCTATAATAAATATCTAGAGAAGCAATAGCCAAATGTTCTCGTTGTAATAGGTGTATTCTTACGTACGTCTCAGCGGCATCCCTATATATCTCTTTTTTTATTTTGATTACTCCCCAGGGCATCGGCTGCCGCGAATATTGTCAAAAACTGAGTACGCAATAGACTGTTAACAGAAATAAGTTTTCGTAACATTTGTTTCGAAGAACTAAATTTATCATGTAATAGATTAGTTTTGTAAATGAATGCGGTTCACAGGGGTTTGTTTATCTTTTTGATTGAAGTCGATAACAGGCATACAATGTTTTGGTCGTTTATTTAGGCTTTCAGAAGCTTTGTACGCGATTAGTGTAAGGGTTTCAAACAGAGAAGTCTTATGCTATATTAATAATGGGTACGTTTGATATCTACCTGAAAACAGCTACTGAGAATAGCCACAAGGGGAAAGTCAAAGTCAGCATTTTCATTTGATACCAGAATATAGTATTCTGGTATTAAGTGAAAATGCTTATTACGTTTTCTCCAACCAGGGCTAACCTAGAGATAAAATATTTTAACAAAAAGCAAACCAATGTACACAAAAGCTACCTACATTACAACATATAGAATCTGTTCAAAAGTTCACAATTTTTGTTCCAAATAAAACCGTCAAAACTCAGTGCAGTAACATTAAAGCCTTAGCCTTCTATACAGTCACTATTTCTATATTTGATGCAAAAGTGTTATTAAAGTTTACATCAATCATGGTATCTATTCTTATAACATTTTGTACTTGCTTTATTAATCGAGTCTGCAACATAATCCCACTGGATTTTAACGAAACTTGCAAACGTATGTGGACGAGGCCTGAGATTAGTTTTGTACATTTTAGCTTGCCAAAGTCAGAGTATTGCTGAAGAAAAATTAACTTAAGAACAACAACTTAAAGATAATGCGTAAAAGGAGATGTACCATTTGACCATACATTATGGGCCTGGCACGGCCAAACACAACACCATGTGTGTTTTGAAGATAAATGACTACTCTATTAACCTGTATACTTTCTTTTTAAATAACTTTTGGTGGAAATAAGATACGAGATATTTGAAATGGAAATTATTCCGCAACTAAATATACCTCAAAATTGAATTTTAACATAAATATAATACCTAGATGTAAATAAAAGTATGTCTTTGCGTCTTAAAGAACAATAACTACATAAAGAGTGGCCAATAATAATGAATAATCACCTGTGTACTAGGGAACCTCGTACTATGTATACTCGTCCAAAAAAGCTAACCACAATCACAAACACCGCTGCATATTCTTAGCATGGGTAGAAGGTACTGATCATTATTATTGAATTTATATTCAATTACATTACATTAAAACCGTACGAAAACACCAATAAATCAGAGCAAAATATTTACGATACACAGTAGCAACACGAATGACATAACAGATAAAAAAAGTGTTGCAAATGGTTTGAAAAAATATTTCTACTATCGATTAAAAAACAAAACGATTTTTACTGATTAATAATTATGGAATGTATAATAAATTATATATTTCTTGATTCTTTTTACAAATATACTTATAAAGTAAATAAAATATGTATATTGAGTAATAAAAATATTATTTCCTTAAAACAATTTCTGCCTACCATACATCATTTTATTTTTAATGCTGGCAACATAAGACATTCATCCGCTATTACCATAGCTTATTCAAAATAATTAATCTTTAAAAACTAAATTCTTTCACCGATACTCTATCAAGAAACGAAAACGATGTAACATTTTTAAAAATTATATGTTTAATTTCAACGATTCACAACTTTCTGGCCGCTACAGGCCGTATTTGGTCTTTCTCCTTTAAATGTCTTTGTGATACAATATGTCTACCAAAATACAATAATTTAGATCATTATAAGAGTCGTAAATATACTTTCATTGTACTGGTTTTATTATATCACAACATGAGACGAAACATATAAAACGAACAGAATGAAAAACTTAAATGATATAAAGATTGTAATGGGAAATACATTTCTTGGCGAGCTTCTGATTACCCCATACACTTTATCTGTATGGGGTAATCAGAAGCTCGCCAAGAAATGTATTTCCCATTGTGTTGTATTGTATTTTACTTTAAAATACAATACAACACACAAAAGAGAGCTAAGAATAGTAGTGAACAAAAATAAGTTCAAGCAGCCGCACGTAATGTGCCACTCATGTTAGTGTCCCTTGAAACTCGGAGAAAGCAAGGAAATAAATAAAATATAATTGGTACCTACATGAGACACATGTGCGAGAGATTTTCAAATTTCAAGCTTGTTACGATTTACTCTTTCATTTGATAAATATGTGCTGTTATTATTTTAGATAAAGGCAAATTGTAAATTATTATCCTATATGTAAAGATTGCATCGCCTTTTGTACATTTAATTCTCTTTGCATATTCAAACATGTTGCAGAATCTTTTATAAAACTTTTGTCACGACGTCTATTTTGTGTGTCAATGTGCTATGTAAGTACACAGTATAATCGCTTTGAACTTCATTTCAGAAATAGTGAAATCATTTGTGTAGTTATTTCCCATATTTTTTTTAACAATCAGTCAATTTCTTTTTTACTTTCCTATTCACAGACAGTATTCGAGTAACGTCCCAATACTTAGCAGTTAACAGAACTTATTAAAACACCTACACAGTATCCAAAATTAATCGGAAATTAACAGTGTAACTTAATAAGGGATATATTCAATGGAGTATTCTACATCTATTACGGTCGCACGTGCGAGGCAAAGACGTGACATCGCATACAAATAGATAAATGTTTTATTTATAAGGAAATCTTTTAGTTCAGTGTTGTGGTAGGTACGACCAATTGTTTACTGGGACAATTGCATTGAATGAAATTAGATATTTGCTTCAAACTTTCACGTTTCGACTGCACTTAGGTAACTGTAGTTACTTTTACGTTTGTATGGCACAATTTCTAATCAATACACATTTTTGTATATTATGTTAAGATATATATCTTAATATTCTTGCCCACAGTCATCGTGGAGGCGTCAAAAATCATCAAAGGCTCATATCCAATTAGGGAGTTATTTTAGCCGCAGTTGTTTTAATAAAATTGACTTTTCCTATAAGGAAGCTAAGGTCATTCTTATACTCAAATATATGAGGCACCTAGGTACACTCTCTAGAGATAAAAAACAATACATACATAAGTATAAAATAAATTCATATAAAGATTATTCATAAAAATACTTAAGTAAATATTCGGTAAGATTTCTTATCTACTTATCTTGACACAGATCATAAGCAATTCATGACTCTTTTTAAGATCTTGTAAGAGCATATTAGCACAACGTTCTTACAAAAAACTGTGTGCTTAGGTATGTAAAACAACATTAATTATAAAGTTAGTAAACTTTGCTTCGTATATATATGCATCTTAATATCTTAATCTCTTCACCACGAAGCCTGTCTTAACTTGACGGAACTTGGAACTTTCGAACCTTTATTAAACTTAAACTTTTGCGCAAAATTATAAAGATGTTAGCTCATTTGTACATCATCGGCCCTGTTTATAAACTGTCCTACTTCTGGACACGGGCCTCTACTCATTATTAGAAGGGTAAGGCCAAAGTGCACCAGTGGCCAAGTGCGGGTTGACAGACTTCACATGACTTTAGAGAATATTATGGAGAACTCTCAGACATGCAGGTTTCCTCACAATGTTTTTCTTCACCGTTTAGCAAGCGATAATGAACAATTTAATACGCACATAACTTCGAAAAGTCATTTTTGCGCGCCGTGGATTCGAATCCGAGACCCTCTGCGTAGCAGTCCACTGATCTCTCCATTAGGCTGAGCACAATTGTACTAGCTTAGATACCTACTTACGGTTTGGTTTTATTTTACATAATCCCGTACTTTAAAACATGTGAGAATGTTTCATGACGAATATGGCGCGACTTTGTTAATAGCGCAATGGTTTAAAAGGTCACGTTGCCGTATAAAACTACCCAGGATGTTTGGATGAAACTTTATACGTTCTGAAATGTTACCACCGGTTATGGCTGTAATTTATGTCTACTTATAGCTATGTGGATTATTAAATACGTGTAGATCTGCCTACCGTTACACCATCAACAGCATTTGATTAAACGTTTTTCCGGTGGCAATGTGATATATTTCTAAAAAAAGGTTCAAAAAATATAAATTGGTTGTGTGTGTTGAATATGTGAACGGCTTGTTAAGGATTATTAACTAACGGGTAATGGTCAATTAACTGTGACATACAATTGCAAGCGATAAAATGAATATTGTGTTCAAGTCTATAATCCGTAGGTCACTAGGTAAGGGCTCTACGCAACCTTACATATTGCGTGGATCGATATGCACTTGGCCGATATTTTAAATTATTTTAAGGACTGAGAAAAATCGATCGAAAATAGCAGATAGCAGATTACGAAATATAGCAAGAGCAATGCCTGCTTTTTTATTTCGTTCGGCTACCTGCAGCTATGCCGAAGTAAATTTGTAATTTTATTTATTTTTCACCACTGCGCTACGATATTAAACACCTCACGCTAGATGATATAGAAAAGAATAGAATTTATATTGCTAACGTATTTTCAGATCACTAAATAAGCCTTGTTAGTATTCAAATAAGGTCGACAGTTTAATGCAGATGCAAATTTATAAAGCGAAAAAAGACATATTAGGTACAACATATTAAAAACTTTATTTCTCTATATTTTACCAGTAGAAAGAAAACGAGGTAGAAAAGTTGAATGTTTTTCTGTATTGCGATTTCACGAAAAATCCTGGACGACTCTTTTACGTTTTTCAAGTTATATTATTTTAGATAGACTGTTTACACTTTACTGTGCGCCATATATAAATTTATGTTAAAAACACAGCAAGTGGCATCACAAAAAGCGATTTCTTTCAAGCAATCTTCTTGTAAGTTTGTAACTTGTTACTACATGTAGATGAGATTTTTATAGGCTTCAAATCTGATGGCATAGGTACTAAACCTAGGTGTTATTCTTAAAACGAAATTGAATAAAAATATTAATTACCAAAACTTCATTTGGCTTTTTCAATATTAATGAACACAAAACGACGATTAACACATAAGATGACAAAATGCAGCAACATGTTTACAAGACGATTAACTTCTAGTTTGTATGATATCAATATTTTAATAATATCTATCGTGAATACGCATAAAAATGTATTTAAAAGTACAAAGTATATTCAATATTATCAATAGTTGACAGTACTTAACATAGTTTTAAAAAATGCTAGTTTTTCTGTTGTACCACCTAACTAAAAATTTATAAAATTTATACTGTACGTCTGTAGCGTTATAATATGCGTTGAATCTATCTCCAACTTAATAATTTAATTGTTATCTCGGTATAGTCGTAGTTTAAACGTTCTATTTATAGAAGTAGTACGGTATGAATGCACAATTGAGTTCAGAAATTGTAGTCACAAGTCAAAACAGCGTTGTATGTCGCAGTAAAGAACTGAGTACAAATAATTGGGCAGACCTGACTTGCTTTGTAACGCTTTCCATGCATTGGAATTGCACGCTCCATCTCTGCAGAGACACATAATGTTGCCTACCGTAGAACTGAAGATTATATTTTTGCAAGATGTAAAACTTACAAGGTTGTATGTAAATGAAAAGACGTGGTATTTCTTTGGAAGGAGGGAACATTCTCTGACCAAGCTAGGTTAAATGACGATGTTGCTGAAAAATTGTAACAATTAAAAAAAATCCAATGGTCCATTTCAGGATCTTTAGTCGTGTCTTCGTAGTTGTTCCTGTTTATACTGTCCCATATTGTCAGTATTTGTGTCTTCGTCATTGTGCTGTACTGCTATTTAACTGTATAAATATGTAGCTACCGCTGCATGTATTCGCTTGCATCACTAAATCCCCAAAATGAACCCTACATAAACCAAATCCTCAGAAAATCAAAGTAAATTCAAAGGATATTTCGAGATGTCTAAGAGTTTTAGTATAACAAGTCTGGACAAGACTCCGCAACCCACAGCGTCTACACTTTGGAACCGACGAACACTTTTACAAGTTACGACAAATGTTTCTGACCACAAGTAAGGTTAGTTTGAAAACTCTATAATACGGATACCCGAAAATTTTCAATTTCCACTAAGCGCAAGAACAAACATTACTAACAAAGTTTCTATTAGCTCCTAATTAGTTCTCTAACTTGTTTATTGCCTGCACGATGTAAGTAACAATTATGGTATTTTTTTGTTGACGTGTGAAATTTACCATTCATATACTGAGAAGATCCCTGTGTGGCTAATGCTAATAGCTGATCCCGGCAGTGGATATATACAGAGGTAATGTCATTATTATGTGTGAAGTAAATCGTTTTATTGAAAGTATGATAAGTTTTCTAATGACCAAACTAAAGCTAAACACTATAGAACAAATGTAAACTTCACGTGACAACATGACTGTTACTAACTTCATCAGATACATTATTATTCAAAGTAAGTATGTAACTTAATTCATACTGACACCATAGTGAGATAGCGTGATTGAGTAAATGCTTTAGATTTTTTCACCGTAAAGTCGCATATAGTTGAATAAATATAATTAATTGATGGACGATATATGATGAATGGCTGAAAGAGCAGCCATTTTTATAACAAATATAATGTAATCATATTTACAACCGTATTACCAGCCACCTACCTACTATCCATTAGCAATGCGGACATATTGTAATTTTTTATTCTGGTAATAAAGGATTTTTAATTTTGATTGACGGATTTCTAATGCTTATTATAATTTATATTCTCGTGTGTTTTGACATAAAGACAATTCTCATTATTTATCACTACATAGTATAAAACAAAGTCTGTCTTCTGTCTGTCTGTCCCTATGTATGCTTAAATCTTTAAAACTTCGTAAAGGATTTTAATGCGTTGTTTTTTATAAATAGATTGATTCAAGAGGAAGGTTTATATGTATAAAACATATATGGCGGTAGGAAGTTCGCCGGGTCAGCTAGTAATTTAATAAGAAAGCATGAGTGTTTTAAGAGTAAGTTCTCAATTTACATTTCTTTCACCATAATTAAAATCATAACTCAATCACGTTATTTATTAAGGTTGCAAGTAGACACTATTTCTTTTATACCGCTAATGAAAGCGCATAGCACAATAGCATATTAAATTGTGGCAACTTGCTGTGGTATTTTAATAAATTGTATAAAGGCATAACAAAACTTGTGTATAAATTTCAGGTATTTGAGTATCGTAACAAGCAAGCTTAATTTAAAAATATCATTAAAATTTAAGAAGAGATGTCTAGACAATATCAAGTGTTGTTTCACAGACGATGGAATCGTCAAATACAAATTTAATGTACACCTTAACTTTTGCATAACATAGTGACTCAACACCTACACGCTTTTGATAGAAACAAGAAGTCAATTTTCTCAGTTCTATTTCAATACCAATCAATTATCTTTTTTCTGGCTTATTGCTTTTGTATGTTAGGCTACCTGACACGTGGCGAGACACCTGCAAAATAATGCGTAACAATGCTTTGGTGTGGGGCGCAACCTGCTTAGACAACCTCGTGCCATCACATGTTCCAAACACGGGAGGCCATGCTGGCGCTGCTGCTGCAACTGCGGAAACCCTCAAACGACTCAAATACAGTAATTTAGTAAGTAATAAGGTGTTTGAGCCGTTTGGCTTGGAAACGATAGGTTCATGAGGTCCAGGTTTTCACAAACAATCCACGGTAAGCTAACCATTTCCAACTTACCCAAGTACTATTTTAATACATATTAACTCTCACTTGATTTGTACCACATTTCCATCAGTTTACTTAGGACAGGAAGCAAGCTAGCCTCGGTAACATAAGGAGCTGTTATTTGATTTACCCCTTTTCCGTATCAACAGAATGTCGTAGCTCTACACGTAAGGAGATCTGCAAATATTATTGCTGTAATATTTTATACGGCGTGTTCTCACAAGTCACGTTCTGCCTTTGTACAGATACCGTGTGATGACAGATTGAAAATGCCATATGTCACTACCCCGTTTGATTCCTTGCGTGTCGTAATAGCCGACTAGAATACACGAAGCAAAAAGCATCTTTAGAACGAAACGTAAAAGTCGACATCAATGCTGAGCCAGCATGGTATAGTAGGCTAAATCCTCGTATTGACTGACAATGTTATCGTGACGCAAATTAAGCAATGGACTGCAAAAGGTTGTATGATGTTGATTTGGTGATGCATGCCGCTCCTTATCTGTGGCGAATATAGAGCGAAATGTTATACGGCCTATAAAAGGAAGATTTAAATCGAATCATTAGTTCCTGAAAGTAGCTCTTTAATCAAATTGAAACTACATAAATTTGAAGTACATCCGTGAACATGGCACTTGCAACAGTGCCGAAATATCGGTTACTATAAACAAAGCTACCTGGTATATATCCCGAAAGACAATTTAAAATAAGCATATATTTAAAGTTATAGAGATGTGCGTCTGTCTATGTACCTAATAATTTACCAAAGAACAAATACCATTTAGGTACCTAAAACTGTGCCTCGTTCACTTATTTGAAAAATAGATTGTTACGCTGATTGCATATGCACTTAATTAAATCTTGACAATGAGAATTCAAGTGTGTGAATTTGAGATGTTAAATACGCAATAAAACGTTCACCAATAATTTACCGTATAATTTGTTTTAACACTTATGTCAATTTGCTGTCATAAATGACACGAACCAAAAAAATATTATTCAAGCTAATACTGCTAGTCTACAACAGATACTGAAAACGATTTTAAAATCAATGACAATTTAACTCTATTCTATCTTGGTTGGTATTGATTTTCTTGCTCTCTAAATGTCACCTCAAAAGAACAGCAATATACCTCTTTTGTTAGTTAATACGCGCTCAGCGGGATGGCATATTTCATTTTTCTGATATCTGTTATCGGTTAGACTGATAGTGGGCGTTTCTATTTCTGTAGACTCTATTTCTATTCTTAAGATATCACAGAACGCCGGGAAAACATATAATTCAATTAAAATGATTAAGTGCAGTCGGTTCCAATATTTGATCTATCCATAGATTTGGCTACTCGAGATAGATATTTGATATTATTATGTATGTAGCTTATGTCAATTAATTGTAATGTGTAGTGTTATTGGCCAACAGCCGTTCTAATTAATAAATTAATGTCAATTATGTGTCTCTAGTAGTAGCCAAAGTCATTTGATACCAGCTGTAAGCCAATCGCAGCCAGAGGTGAGAACAACAATTATTTAAAATAAATTGATTTGTTTATCTATTCGCAGAATGGTTAATCTCAAGCCATATGGTTCAGCTGTGTTATAATTGATAAATTTTGGTAAAAAAATATACATAGATACATACATACATAGACTCACGCCTGTTTTCCCGAAGGGGTAGGCAGAGGCATATTAAACGCCCACTTTTATTAAAAAAAAAAAACAGTTTATATAAAGCATGCCGTCAGAGCAGCAGTCAGTGATGTCAAAGTCTGGTGTTTTGCGCACGTGCAGCATATATTTGGATTATTTGTGTATTTTACATAAATTTATTGATATAATATACACATGGTACGATGCGCATAGGCTGTCTTAATGGACCTTTTTGGCAATGTCGTTATACTGTCGTTTAAAAATGGTACAAAATCGAATAAAATCTTTTAAAACATTAAAAGCTTGTTATTAAATTTACTGTAACCACAATAACTCTGAGAATTTCAACGAAATACAATCATCTTTTTCACGAATTTGTAGGCAAATTTTTTATGATAATAATCGGAAATCATGTAATTTGCTGGACGATTATGTATATAATTTTCTAAAGAGTCTCAGTTACAAAGGGCACAAAATATCGACTTTAATATTTTAAAATATGTATAGAAATAAAAATATGTTCTGGGTCTTAGCAGCTACCTATAGCCGATGATTTTTTTTAAATACAGGTAAGTAATCAATTGACTCATTATGAATGTAGTTCTTCCGTTTAATTTTATAAAATAGTTCTTGTGCTGGTTGGCAGTTGTTTTGGCCGGGTCCTACACAGGATTGGTTAAAAGAACTGGCTGTTATCTTCACGATTGCTCATCCTCCTAGCGTTACCCCAGTTTCGACCTGGGTTCCGCTTACTAATCTAACCGGATTTGGCTGAATATTAGCTTTTCCACAGAGTGACTGCCTGTCTAAACTCCGCAACCCGAAGGGATAGCCATATACCATGGTTTAGACTAGTGTCAGTTTATTTAGAAGGTACTGACGCCCTATAACGACTGTCAAAGATCTTCATGACAACCGGGACCGACGGCTTAACGTGCTCTCCGAGGCACAGGGCAAGCGATAATTTATAATTCAATACGCACATAACTCCGAAAAGTAATTGGTGCGCGCCGTAGATTCGAACCGGATACCCTCTGCATGGCAGTCTGTTGGTATCTCCACTAGGCTATCGCTGCCTCCACTCTCACGATTGCTGTTACATGCTAAAGACATGGCGCTGCATGTCCAGGCGAAGTAAAGAAAGAAGACTGCGAGCACCAGATATCAATGAAAACCATCCAAGGTGGTCTGAATAAGGTCAATCTAAATTGTGCACCTATCGATTTTCATCAATAGTAAGATTACCGAGAAAGATTTAGGTTTATGAACTTAACCGTTCTCAGGAATTATTCGTTGACGCCGGTGGATCTGCAGGATTTGAGAAATAAGTCAATGCTCTGTATAAACCTTGTGTAAGTCGTAACATTGAGTTCGTGGCACTCCACTCGTATTTCATCAGATTCGTTCAAGTTGAATAGTTAGAAGTTTAATTAATCAGATAAATGTGTATACATGGCCACTTAACAGATAGACAAACAAAATATTTCACTATCACACTAATATTCTTGATAATAGGAGATACTTATGACAAGCGGGAATAATTAAAATACGTCTGATTCAATGCGATGCAACAATTTTAACACTTTTGTTATTTAGTGGATAATTATTGGCAGTATTTCCTTCTTTTTGCATGTTGTCACCGTGATGTATTGCCCCAAGATTCTCATTTTAATTTAAAATTGTTACCTTTCAAGTATTATTATATCAGGTGAACGTAGAAGCTTCATATTGATGTATAAGAGACTATAATAATATGTCCAAATAAGATTAAATAGTAAATTGACGATAATAATACTACAAATCCGTTAGTTTCAGGCAGAATACAAAGTGGTATTGTACGGAAAACTCATTTTTAATTCATATTCTGTATCTTTTTAACACAGGTAAACCGAGGATGACTTTGGCAAAAATAAAATGAATTTAATCAGCAAAGAGATACTTAAGTATCTTATCACGTTACATCAATCCTAAAGCACTCTCAACGCCAAATAAGTATACCTACTCATAAATCCATGCACGTTTACAAGTGCGATTTCTTATCTGCACTTGAAATTATATTAAAATTTGTAATTCAATATTTATGCAAGCTCTATCTATTTTACATTGAAAATGGCAACTCGTTATAATGTTGTATAATGTCAACAGTTTATGATATAATGTGATAAGGATGTAATGAAATCAATAATTATTATTTACACGGCTCAATGTTCCGAATGAAATATTTTATTCAAGTCAACTACGCAATTTAGATTTATTGGTTTGACTGCATACCAGAAGGCCAATTCATGTATTTTATATGACATTGAAATTATACCTATTTTGAACGAAATGAGATTAGATTTTGAATTGACTCAGAATCGGAATTCTGCTAATTTAATGTCATTATCGTATAATTTGAGTTCTATAGTTCGAGATATGTCTGGATCGTTGCAAATGGCGTTCCGTAGTCTCTGCTTACCCCTCCGGGAAACAGGCGTGAGTCTATGTATGTATGTATGTACAGTTCGACGTTGACACATTGTTCAATATACGATCTAGTGACGTTAACATTCCAATAATAGTATTCAAATATCAGTTAATTTAGGAGAATACAATTTTTAACCTATGTGCGTATGACACTGACATTAGATCGAAACTGCATTATGAATAAATATATTTAGGAGAATTTTATTGGGCTTCAGATGGTGTTATGGCATAAGTGGTCATCTCGCCTCTACCAGCGGGTTTGACAATACCTAGTATAATCCATTGTTGTTTTGGGTCTAGTTGTCCTTTGTAATGTGGTTGTCTCTTTTTATTACATTTCTTTTTGCATTGATCAAATGTTTTTATCCTATGTATGTACCTACATCAGTTACAATTATAGTATCTGGCTCAAAAAGAAAATCAGTATGTTTACGTGAAATTAAATTGGTGTAGTGATACTCACCACTATCTCGAAGATTACACAAGAGTTCAATGAAAATATATTAAAGTTTGCACCATAGGAATCTTATATAGCGCACCGACATAAAATGTAGCGAAAAATGCTCTGAGTAAAATTATATTTTCTCATGTATTGTTAGAATTTCACCTGAGGGCCCTGGGTCGTGAAATTCCAAGCGAATCCACTTAACGTTGCAAGCGGCTGATACAAACATATAATTTTATTTTTAAAAAGGTACTTACTAGTGCTGGCTGTCGTTGCAAATTTCTTTCAAATTATTTATGCTGTTAGCAGTGCTACTGCGCTGATGTTTTGTCACTTTGTAGTTTAGGTCTACTTTTGATGGAACTCGTTAAAAAGAACACGTGCTGAAATATAAGGATTTAATTCAAACGATATTGGACATAAAGATAGGCATAGGAGAATAGTTCTGCGTTACCATGTAATTATTATTTAAGGCGATTTGGTTTGTTTGTGCCGATTTTAAGGACTCAGCTAAGCTGACCCGGAACACGATATATAATTGCAAGTGTATTTTTACTGTAAATACTTTTCTATAAACGACTGAAGACACATCATCAAATTTTTGTGTCAAATCAATCTGACAAGCGGTATGTGGTGTATGTACTTGTTCAGCCAGTAGTCTGAGTACTGAGTAATATAATATAAACTTTATTAAGATTAGGAATTACAGAGCTTTCATTGCGATGAAAGCTCTGTAATTCCCAATCTTAATAAAGTTTTGTAATTTCTTTGCAAAACAGTTCCCTTATCGCATTCGAAGACAATCATAATTATATTATAAACTGACCCAAGAATAACCAGGACGTTTAGTCCACAACTGCATCCGGTGCAATCAATCTACTAAGATTATAGAACTAGTAGTTGTTGTCATTTTGTTGACCCTGTATGAGTTATCCTGTAACATAATGATTCGATTTTATTCGTTTCTATATCAAAAAATATCTTTAAGGAACCGTGTTTTTTCCATAGACTTGCCTATTCTAAGAACTACTAAACACACATCGTAAAAATACGCGGTCATATTGACGTTAGCTTTAAAAAATGCGTCTACAGCTTTTTACAGTGGACTTTTTGACTTAAACACTCACAGTAACACTTTGAGTCAAGGGTAGGATTTGGTCTATTATAATGTGCTGGCTACACGGGTTAGTACAGCAATTAGTTTCGTAAAATAATCCTTAATTGTCTATTTCGACACCTACGGAATGAAATGAGGTAGTGTCATTTTGTATTCTTAATCCATCACCACATGGATATAATTAGTTCTTGCATTAAGATATCAAACATTTATTATGTGAAAATCACGTAAAACTTTTATTTTACTTTTGTTTTAAAACAACACACGCACTAGGTCTAAATCCTGTGTCGCGGCTACTTTACAAACATACAATTAACGGACACAATGAAGACCCAGACTCGATACAACTAATTATGAATCACTCAAAGTGTTGTCGTGTGGGGATCGAACCTACAACACTCGGCGTAGTGTCAAGCAGCGAGGTGGCTGCTTTAACCACTACGCCCACCGTGCAGACAACTAAACCGTTGTTCTTTTTCGCATAAAGGAAGGTCAAAACAATGAACACATTTGCGAATTTATAACATTATTAACAAGTTACGGAATAAAACATCACAAGCTTTAACGAAAAAAAACGCTCCCTGTTCTAAAAGAGCTTGATGATAGAAAAATGATCATTTACGCGCGCCAAGGATGACGTAAGTAGCTGTCAAACTGATATTTTGCATGCCAGTAGCAAAACATATGCCGTATGGTTGACGGCGTAGAATACAAGTGTCACCACCCCCTATCTTCCCGTGGGCGTCGTAAGAGGCGACTAAGGGATAACACGATGCAAATACCTACCATCTTTGCGTAGAGACGGAAAACTCGACATCAAACCCTATACGACTGCCTCGTTGGTCTCGCGGCATAAATGTGCGCTTGGGATCGGTAGGTCCCGGGTTCGATTCCTGGGTCGGGCAGTGTTATTGGGTTTTTCAGTCACGAAATTCTCAGTAGCCGCACGGAGTCTGGAAATGTGCCCGGTACGGCAATAGGCTCGCCCCTTATTACGTGGGACTAAAGTATATCTGGCGAAAAGTGGGTGTAGAAATACACCTCTGCCTATCCCTTCGGGGATAAAAGGCGTGACGTTATGTATGTATGTGTATGTAGCAAAACATATGTTACTGAAATTTTGGAGCATGCGCCTTCTTTGGCATTTAAAAATCCAATTTTGTCATATTACGTACAGCTTTGAAAACATAATACATATGTGCTTCCCTATTCCTGCCGCCACTACAATAAAAATTTACTTGAAGTAAACTTGTATGTGTAAACCAGAGTTACCACTTACCATCAGGTGGGCCACTAGCTCGATTGTCTCTTGCTACTAATGAAAAGAGGTCCTCGGTCTACATTGGGTATAACCTACATCTGTAGCAACGCCTGGCACGTGAAATAACTACTCCAGAACCCTCCTGTCTCAAAAACAGTATTTATTCAATCATTTAATTTTTGTCAACAAAATATGCTTTTTTTAAATCCGAAACAATGATTGGTTTCCTCTATGTATGTCTGTTTGATTATTAGTTCAGGTATTACAAACATCTGTGAATTGAAATAACTACAGAATTTATAAAAGATCTTTAGACATTGATACAAGATTCACAAGAGTCAGATAAAAAAATAAATAAAACCCTAGACACAGCTTAACTGCCTGTTGAATGGCTACGCCATGCCTCAGAGCGCTCAGTAAAATGATAATCTCATATGTATTGCCGAAACTAGAAAAAAGAAATTTTGCACACAGGTCCTTTGCAACGTAGGCGCTTATAAAGGTGAGATTGCCTAGTTTCCATTTCGAAGGAGTTACATGAAGGTTTTTAATTTTTTATGAAGGGATTCAGTAGGCGCCCATGGAAGTAGAAGTAATGAAACTGACTGATGACGTGCCTAATTTTTATTGTACACTGTTTACGTTGCAATATTTTTTTTAATTATTTTTTTACAAAAGTTTGTGGTGCAACGATAACTACTTCTACACTTACAGCGATCATGTTCTCACGCAGCCAAGATCTTGAGTACAAGTTTTATAAACTAGAAAGTTGACAACAAAATTAAAAATTGCGAGACTTTGTAGGCCTTTCTTATAAATATGATAGCGCAGTCTTTAAAAAAAAAAGATAAACTGCTCTCTTTGGAAAGTCATTATCACCATCTCAGGGTTATCCCAGATATATTAAAGAGCTTCGCCTTTTAGCTAGATACAAACAGGTTGTGTTAAATATTACTGCTAAGCGCCGGATGACTTACACCTCCACAACCCAAAAGGATAGCCATAGTTATGCTAAACCCAGTACGAGACTATGACTCCCCATAACGATTGTCAATCACAGATCTCTAGGACTAGCGTGCAATGGCAAATCAGAAGGTAACCAATGCGCTTGACCTGTTTTATACTCAGATATATAATATTAATACAAGCACACACATTGAATCTCAGGTAAAACTTTTTGATGTATCTAAGAATGCTTTGCCAACGAACTTTAGCACCTCATAATTATTTTTACCGATTGAACAAAATATGTTTACCTCACATTCATATATCTACGCCATAACAATTAATAATTATTACAATTATGATTGATATATTTTAACCTGATATTCTATATCGCAGGCATAATTAATGATCAAACATAATAGAAATCTTCAGATCAAAATGATCACGTCTTAATTAGAGGTATATTTGGTTATTAATGCCTTTGAGGCATTTACGAAGCTTGAAACATGATATTTTGATTTGATTAATAATTTCAGCTATGATTTGGTATCATAAGCAATTAACCTCTCGAGGTACGTCTTCTCGCAAATGTCACCTATTTATGTTCAATGTGGTAACTTAATACTAATTAGCCATTATACTGATTTTCACTTTTAATATATAAAAAATATTTTTTATTTAATTACGCTGTCTCTCACTCCTGTTTGAATTTACGCGTAGGCCTTAGATTGGATTTCACTACACTTCAAAAATTTCTTATCGGTGTATTCTAAAATAAATCATTCTAAAATAACTCTCTTATAATAATCATTAATACATGTATGTTAATAGTTTCCTTACAAAAAACACTTTAAACTTTGCTCTGCATTGAAACCAAATACTAACGATCTAACAATTGACCGCAAACATTAACATAACCTTTACAATATAAACCATAAAAATAAATAAAGAGACCGCTAAGTCACCCTTCTTAAAAAGCTTTACGTACATTTAGGTTTACATTTATACTTAGCATCGTCTCAGGCGCTTTTCAGAGTGATAGTGATGACCAGATCGTAAAAGGATTCAATGTGTGAAATCTTTTGAACGTGAGACATTATTAAACAGATGGTTGTAAAAATAAATGCTAAGTCCAATGATAAATGTGTCAAAGCTAGATAAGGTTAAGTTAACAATTCAATACTGACGTAACTCCGAAAAGTTACTGGTGGGCGCCGTGGCATACCCTCTCCATGGCAGTCTGTTGGTATCTCCACTGGGCTATCGCTGCCTTTTTTTTTCAGTAACTAAATATTGCTATTTTATTACCACCTAGCTGAGATAGCGGTTAAACCCACAATATATGGGGTTACTGCTACGCACCCGTAGCTCAAAGCGTGATTTTAGATAGCCTTTGTTGAAAAATGTTCTATCTAACACTGATATTTTTTTATTATTCCAAACGGTCAAGAGGTGCCTGAGATTAACGTGTTCAATTAAACAAAATCTACAGCCTTGTAATATTAGGTATAGATACAAGTAAAACAGGCTAACATTAAAATACATTAATGGGAAGCTTGAGAGATCGCCTGGGTATACCCATATAACTGAGCGGTAAAGGAAATCTTGTGCGAGAGTTATAGCACCCTTCGGATACTACTGTCTTACCTCTACCCATTGTCTAAGAACAAAAGCCTTATAAATCGGTTTATGGAAGATGGCTCAATGATTCACGTGTTCGACTTTATCAGATAACAATTCGTGAATGATTGAGTTGCAATAAAGAATTTTGTCTATTATACATTTTGATTAAATTTATTTTAGGACTAGATCTGTTATAATTATATAGTTGATTTATTTGCATTAAAAATGCTATTGTACACCAAAATTATTTTTTAACAGAGCAGCGTCGCAGGTGGTCAGACTAAAAATAAAAAAAAATGTAGAGCCTTACTCTTAGACTTTGACTATTTCAAATAATTTATAATGAATACTGTAATAAGTATTAGTATGAACTTTTACAAAACTTTAATACAATAAGTAGGTACATGTTCAAACACATACTACAAAAAATCACAAAAAATCTTCGCTAACACAAACAGTAGTGCTGTTAATCTCTATTTTAATTACAAATATTAATAAAACTTCACGTACCTACTTGCAAAGTTGAAGTTACTTTCAAAATAATGTAAATTTTTTATCGGAGCGCTGAATACGTAAATAAACATCTCGGTGTATCCAATAAAATTATCATAATTGAGTATTCCTGAATCCTCGGCAGGTTTAACTTGCTCGAAATCGGCGAAACGATCCCTTGTCGAACGCAACAGCTTGCAGTTATTAACTTTGTATATTATTAACTCTCTTATAATAATCATTAATACATGTATATTAATGGTTTCCTTACAAAAAACACTTTAAACTTTGCTCTGCATTGAAACCAAATACTAACGATCTAACAATTGACCGCAAACATTAACATAACCTTTACAATATAAACCATAAAAATAAATAAAGAGACCGCTAAGTCACGCTTCTTAAAAAGCTTTACGTACATTTAGGTTTACATTTATACTTAGCATCGTCTCAGGCGCTTTTCAGAGTGATAGTGATGGCCAGATCGTAAAAGCAGTTTGATTCAATGTGTGAAATCGTTTGAACGTGAGACATTATTAAACAGATGGTTGTAAAAATAAATGCTAAGTCCAATGATAAATGTGTCAAAGCTAGATAAGGTTAAGTAATATGGACAGAATCTAGAGACACTGCATTTTCAGTAGCTAAATCATCATCATCCTCCTAGAGTTATACCAGTTTCAACCTGGGGTCCGCTTACTAGTCTAACCGGATTTAGCTGAAAATTAGCTTTTTCACAGAGCGACTGCCTGTCTGACCTCCGCAACCCAAAGGGATAGCGATATGCCATGGTTTAGACTAGTGTCAGTTTATTTAGAAGGTACTGACACCCTATAATGACTGTCAAAGATCTTCATGACACACGTGACCGACGGCTTAACGACCGAGGAATGGACAAGCGATAATTAACAATTCAACACTCACATAACTCCGAAAAGTCAGTGGTGCGCGCCGTGGATTCGAACCCGATACCCTCTCCATGGCAGACTGTTGGTATCTCCACTGGGCTATCGCTGCCTTTGGGTTTTGTTTTCTGTAACTAATTATTGCTATTTTATTACCTTCTAGCTGAGATAGAGGTTAGACCCACAATATTTGGTGTTACTACTCCGCACCCGTGGCCCAAAACCTGATATTATATTATAACCCATAGCCTTTCTTGATAAATGTTCTATCTTAAACTGTTTTTTTATTATTATTCGAAACGGACAAGTGGTGCCTGAGATTAACGAGTTCAACCAAACAAACTCTTCAGCCTTATAATATTAAGTATAGATAAAAGTAAAACAGGCCAACATTAAAATAGCTTATTGAAAAGCTTGAGAGATCGCATGGGTATACCCATATTTGGTTGAGTGGTAAGGGAAATCTTGTGCGAGAATTATAGCACTCTTCGGATACTACTGTCTTACCTCTAAGGTACCCATCGTCTGAGAACAAAAGACTTATAAATCGTTTTATGGAAGATGGCTCAATGATTCACGTGTTCGACTTTATCAGTTAACAATTAGTGAATGATTGAGTTGCAATAAAGAATTTTGTCTGTTATACATTTTGATCAAATTTATTTTAGGATCTCTTACAAATATTCCATTAAAAATACTACACCAAAATTCACTTTTAACAGAGCAACTTCGCAGGTGGTCAGAGAAAATTTAAAAAAAATGTAGCGCCTTACTCTTAGACTTTGACTTTTTCAAATAATTTATAATGGATACTATAATGAGTATTAGTTCATGGAGAAAAACAAAGACATTACACTCATCTTATATCGTCATATCGTCGACAGCCAAAACACTTAATATCACTGATATGAAATAAATGAAGGAAAAACCAATTACATGCGAATACTACAACATAGCGGCAATGTTATAGATGTATCAGCAACCAATAGGATAAAGAGTTTTTTTTAAGTTGACAAGTGAACTATGATTTGGTCAAGGATAAAAATGAGATACTACATTCAACAAATCATGAAAACATTAATATTCTGCAAACATCATGTGTTCACGAGGCACCTCCACTTAAAATGTCACATATCAAGATGAGAATTTGACAAATATTCATAACATAATTATATTTAATCTTAATATATAAATCCTTGCGTTACTGACTGACTGACAGACACGCTACAGCCGAAACTACTGGTCATAAGAAGATGAAATTTAGCATGTATGTTTCTTGGCCACCGTAGGGGTGCACTAAGACGGGATTTTCCGAAATACCCACGGGATCGGGCAAAACGGGAAATTCGAAAATATGTGCGTGCGAAGCCGCTGGCGTCGACTAGTACAGTTATAAAAAGAAAATAAACTTTATTTAAAACTAATTCTGACGTGATAGCTTCATGAGCATGCAGAGAGCATCATGAGAAAGTAGTTAAAAGGATTCTATTTCATCAAAAGTATTCTCATAAAATAAAAGGGAACTTTGAATAATGATTAATGAAAGCCTTATTTTCTGAAGAAGTCTGTGATAACGTAAGAAGGCAGATGTTTATATTATTATATAGGTATGTATAGTTATGAAACCTGTGAAACTCAAACATTTTTCTATATTCATTTTGATTTGAAGTTTAGTGTAATTGAAATCATCGAAGATTGGATTACGAGTAGGATTAATTCGAGATTGTTTTGATGTACTATATGGCCTTTCACGGTTTACATAAGTAGGTATAGGTAAGTATTATATCTAATCTGAACTGGGGCGTGTAATTCTCGGCTGGTTAAAACTTTTGAAGCTCACGGGATAATTTTAAAGCTTGAACAGACCAGTGTATTATATATTTCGTGTACTTTCTCGAAATACACTGATTCACTATTTAAGACCCTCACAAGGTTTTTAAGCAGTGTGGGGACAAACTGTGCTGTGATTAGCAGTTACAGTCACGTCATCTTCATAGTAAAGCAAAAAATTTACATCTAGTCATTGGTGCGCGCCGTGGAATCGAAGCTGAGGCCCTCTGCATAGCAGTTAGTCTGTCTTTCCACTAGGCCCTTCCATGGGTGATTGATTAATTAAAAATGAACGTGAATTACCTTCTTTTTGGCGAGATGTTTCGGCGTGGGTTGGACTAGTCGTGATCATGGGATGATTTTTCATCTTGACTAGCCTCCAATGTTGGTAAATTTGCCTTTTTTTTATTTTTTTTCTCATGCGGATTATTCTCGGTCCGTAACGTAACGTAAATCCGGGGATGATATGCTGAAATGTCGTTGCAGGCTTGTTTACTTCTCTAGATGCACATATAAACGTTTAAACTTACCTACTTAAAGATAGATACATAGAATATTCTTTATTGTATACCAGATGCAAGATTACATAGCCAAATTCACATATATACAATTAGCCTTATCGCTAAAAGCACAATTTATAATAAAAATATTCAATTATCAAAAGCCTATGTAATCTTTATTGTATAGCTGTGTCAACAAAATAAATTTAGCGATCAGCTTCGAGTGGACGGTCCAATAATACAAATGCAAATTACCGGCTGCGTCAATTGCGCCGGTGTCAATATTGGATCGGTGTACCGCCCCCGCAGTATCCAGTTACTAAACACTGAGCCAGGCTTTCGTAGCGACGTGTGTTGTGCGTTCTAATGAGATTGGTTGCTGGGGTATATATTTATTACCTAGAGATATAGGTTTGTGGCGAATTGTAATAAAAAGGTATATGCCCCTGTTTAGTGTTGCCCAAATGCAAGAACAAGACGAGACTTAGCCAGTCTTGGTCTTGGTCTTGCGCCAATACACCTGGTCTTGGTCTTGGTCTTGGTATTGCGCTCCCAGTCTTGGTCTTGGTCTTGCAGCAAGAGTCTTGCAAGTCTTGCAATTACCTATCAGTCTATTACTATTTATTAAAGTTTTTAAATCTTAGAAAAACGTATTAGAATTGGAACATTGTGAGCTTGAATTAACACAGCAATAGTAAAGATCAAGCAGATTAATAAATAACTGAAGATTTGATAAGAAATTCGAAAAATCAACTGACCTATATGTCGTTTTCCATGGAAGTAACTGTTTCTTAATAAACATTTATGATTTATAAGCTTACATTTGCTAAAACATGTAAAAAAAAAACAAATTAATTACAATAACTTGACTGTATTTTAAAGAACAATATCTGTCTAGAAAGAGATTGAACCCTCAACTTATATGAAATTTAATAAAAGAGTTTTACGATTTATCATTTATTTCAATAAAAAATAAAATACAACACAAATCAAACATAACAGTACACAACAGCTTTATCATTAGGTTATGTTACTTTATATCAATTCTTTTGACCAAGAATTAATACAAAGTAATGCGCATAGGTCCAGTTTTTCATATTCTTTGATACAGTTTTTTGCGTCTCATAGAATTCTTAAGCGTACCTATACACCGAACTGTTACACCTAACTACTCCGTGAAATAGCGCTAAGTCCTAGCTGCAAGACGCAAGAGTCTTGCAGGCTTAGTCTTGTTCTTGCTCAAGTCTTGCACGATCAGTCTTGGTCTTGGTCTTGCTAAAAATACGCGGTCTTGTTCTTGGTCTTGGTCTTGCAAAAACGCAAGAACAAGACCAAGACTGCAAGACCAAGACTGAATTTGGGCAACACTACCCCTGTTTAAGACAGTGTCATCTATGTGGAAATACCAACAGACAGCCATGCAAACGGTTTTCATCACACAGCGCTTTACACCTCAATTTTCGAAGCTATGCGCGAAAAGCATGTTAAACCGTCGGTTCCGGCTGTCACGAAGATCTTTGATGGTCGTTACACGGAGTCAAACTCTTGAACATACAAGGTACTACTCTAGGTGGATTGGTCCAAGCCACGGAAGATTGCTGTCCCTTGGGGTTGCGGCGGTCAGACGACAGTCGCTCTGTGAATAAGCTAATATTCTGTCAAATCTAATTATACTAGTAAGTGGGCTCCAAGGCGAGAGTCTTTCAACAAGAACGACGCCAGTATGACAATGTTTCTAAAATAATCTTTCAGCAACGACCAAGCCTAAGATTGTCGGTTCATGAATGGTTAAGTCCGAAATTGTAGCATAAATTATAGGTTTGGTTATATTTTTTTAGTTTCTAGTGATCCTAAATATTGAGGTACATGACTATAGAAGTATCATTCTTATGGAATACGTATAATAATAGTCATCACGGAGTTGCTACTGTAATATCATTCGCTAGATAATATTACCTACTTCTGCTTACAGAAAGCTCCACAGGCAAGCTTCTCCGTTTTTGTATTTAGTACAAAAACCAACCTCACTCAAGGTCTATAATTAATTGGTAAGTTCAAACTTCTACCGATAGGAGACCAAGAAAAAAAAATTGAATGATAAGGACTGAAATTTCTTTCCATATTACTTGTTATAGACACATTGGACACCCCATGTCTTCTGTTCTATACCTACCCTTGACTATGGTTCTATAAAGAAATGCATCCACATTTTACCATCATACAACAAAAATACATACAGTTACGTAATTGTATAAAACTGACAGTCTACAAAATTAAGACCCGTTCCCAAAGTCATAACCCTGTCAAACTAATAATTACAATGTCAGGTATATCGGACGAGCAAACCTTACCCAACGAAAGGATATAGGCCAATTTACTTGACCAAGATTGTTGTACTCAAACCCACGTAGCTATACAGCCGCAGGTTCTAGTTAAGCAGGTAGTACTTACGTTTTGATACATACTCGCTTAAGTTTTCCTAGAATTTGTATAACATCCGCCTGAGAGCCGGACCGATGTAAACCAGGCTTGTATCTAATTCACGGCTTGTTGTACCCTCGTCAGCTAGTAAGAACCTGAAAGGCACTGTTTTACTGCGTTTAGCTATTTAAATTAAAATATAAAATAGTAGTAGTAAATAGTTTAGATTCTTTAGACTATGTTTTACGTCGTTGTGTATGGTTTGTTGTAATTTGTGTGTGTTAATAAGTGCCTGTAATTAATACGACCCTAATCATAGAGACTAACAGAGTATAATGGTTTTGGGTTCAAACCACTGCGTGCACCATTGACTTTTCGAAGTTAAGTGCGCATAAAATTGTTGATTAATGCCTGTTAAACTGTTAAATAGTGAAGGAAAACATAGTGATATAAATATAATTATCAATGTGCAAGTGTGTTTCCTTTTTTATTTTTCTATCAGAACGTAATGTGATTTTGTGTGTGAAGAGTGGAGACTGACGATCGACACTTACGTGAGGAAGCTGCGAGCAAAGTCTACTGTAGGTAATAATAACTCGTATTTCAATGATACGACATCTATAGTTGGTGCCACGAGAAGATAGAATATTTGTAAACACTCTAACAGGGCTTCACAACCTTTGTTTCAAAAAATTGTGTTTTAGATTTTATGCTTTAGTGAACTTTCATAATTTTTGAACGGTATTTTTTTTCAATGCTCATTTATGCTTCTAAGCCTTTCAATTTATATTTTTAATATCATATTGTTGTCTACGACTTTCCGAATGTTCAAAAAACATATATTTTTACGAAAATAAACATATTGGAATTTGTGGTGTCGAATTTTCTGGAAGACTTTTCATGTATGTTCCATTTTTTTTGTTTTTTTATACATAAATTGAAGATTAGTTATTCAGTAAACGCATGTCAACAATAGAGTACCATGTATGTATGTCAATGATATAGTACAAACATGGTACTCTATTATTGCCTTGATTTTTTTAATCATAGGCAATAATTATTAATTTTTACGGTAGTAGAGTCTTGCTGATTTCTGCATGAATGGGCCGGCTTGACCGGGTAAGTACTACCCTCTCACAGAAAATCGACGTAAAGTAACAGTACCTAAACTGTTGCGTTTGGTTCGGTGAGTGAGAGTGCCGGAGGCCCTATCCCCTATTCCTATTCCCTCATTCCACTCCTCATCCTATCCCTTTGCCTAACCCCAAAGAGCGGCAACGCACTTGTGACTCCTGTGGTGTTACTTGTGTCCATGGGCGGCGGTAATTACTTACAATCAGGCGTTCCGTCTGCTCGTTTGCCGCCTATTAGTATAAAAAAAAATAATAATAATTTGCTAAAAATAGCTAAGCTATCCTAAAATATTAAGAAATTGACCACAAATGAATATTGTTACAGACAACTAGCTAGTACATCGCATTATAATTTCTAAGCATGGAGATTTTACGTTGTGTATGAATGAAAACGTCAGAATGAACTTAAACAAAATCCATTAAAAAGTTACGGTAAAATAACATTTGGGGTAACCTTCGTCAGAAGGCGCTATTTATTTTTATTAGGTGTAAAGATTCTTCTGTGCTACTAATAGTTTGCCATCTGTAATTCTGCACCCGCTCTTCCAAGATGCCGGCCGCAGAACGGGCGTTGCGACACCATAAACTTGCATTTAACTTTAAACTTCCCCCTTCTTGACATCGAAAAAAAATTTTTTATCCTCTGATAAATGCCCGCTAAGCCAAAGAATGTAACAGTTTAACGGATTAAAGCAAAATGTTGACGCTCCAGGCATCTGACATCTTCCAGTACCACAAAACACACACGATAGCGCATATACTCGTATCGATAAATACCCGATCAATTGTCATATGATTTTCCAATGACACATATCAATGTACCGTTGCGCTCATTGGATTTGACATTATTTGTTTTTGAACTGAACTGTCGTTAAGTTACTTAGTAGCATTTCTTTGTTTACAAAACGTCTTTGTTTACATGGCACGGACTATAATAGTATGTATAGACAGATAGATATTATTTAGGCAGACCTGCTTACGATAGTCATATTTGTCACTATAATTTATATAAAAATAGTAATTATTTCATAACAATGTACAAAAAAAGAAGAAGAATGTACATATTATTGAGGTATATGTATGAGTGTGCGTCATAATACCATCCATACGTTCGGCCAATCAGAGAAGGCCAACGTCCGCGCTCGTGAGTTTTGCCCATATTTGGTAATGCGCCGACACCAACTCTGATGAAGGGCCTGGTATATAAATGGCCCGACAGTAAGGCCGGCACCGCTACTGATTGTTACCGTGCCTAACTTTGTGCTACATCTAGGTTGTATGTGTATCCTGGTCGCAGATGTGGGTAAGTTACTACATTTACTGCGTTAGCGTACTGCCCATCTCTCTACCTGCTGGCTGAGGTCGGCTGACGCCGCCTGCCTGACTCTAAGGGCTGCAGTCTCCCACGCTGTTCCCTCCGGTAGTGTGCAGGGCGTGGGTTCCAGGTCTACCTTAAAGCTCCAGGCTACGCTACCCTAGACCGCTATACTTCCCTGCATCGTCTTCGGCGTCACCTCTGCCGAAGAGTCTGGCCCTGCCCTGCTCAACGCTCTCACACCGCCGGGGCTTGCCAGCTGAACCAACAGTCTGCGAGGATCTGCCCGCTACGCGCAGCCCTTCGAGCAGC
Source organism: Euclidia mi (assembly GCA_944739405.2). NCBI lineage: Eukaryota > Metazoa > Arthropoda > Insecta > Lepidoptera > Erebidae > Euclidia > Euclidia mi. The sequence continues at coordinate 74,668,941 of OX123184.2, read as the reverse complement.
CTGCCCTGCACACTACCGGAGGGAACAGCGTGGGAGACTACAGCCCTTAGGCAATAATATTATCGCCGCCGCGCCAATGCTTTATTTTGAAGTTAAAGACATGTGCCAATTTAAAGTTAAAGACAGTTACAATCATGTGCCAGCCCCTGAGGTTCAAGTTGGGCTGGAACGCCAGCGGTGACAAGAGCCCGACGGAGTATGTCATTGAGATTTCCGTGTCGTGATATACGATCTGCGCTCCTGCTGCATGATAAGCCATAGTCACCAAGGCTGTTGACAGCCTCCCTACAGCAACAGCGATGTGGAGAAACACATGACGCACCTAAACGGAGGCAAGCAGCGATGCGGCAAGTCGTATCGTCCAACATGGTACCAATTTTGGACAAGGCAGTGCCTGAAGCTAGAGCCCGATTCCCATTCTTCCACAGCCAGCAAACGGGCACGCTCTGCAGCATTGGACGATGTACGTAGGAGTGTTTTTTCGTACCACGCCGCTCACCCGTCGAGTACGGACGTGCGGCGCTGCGACGCGTGTATTAAATTATTATTATTTAATCAATGCAATTAGCAGCTATACGTCGCCCGATACTATAGCTATGAGCTGTTCACAGCAACTCATAGCCGACGAGTTGTTGGCATTCATTCAGCATGCCATCGACACCATGGACGAGGTCAGCATTGTGCAGATTTGCAAGTCCAACTTCAAAGAAGAAGACGTTTGTGGTAGCAAGAAGCTACTATATCAGACCCTGGACAAGTTAAACGAGATGCCGTATTGGCGAAGGGATGGCACCGAGAAGAGTATACAGGACATCATCTCTTTATTGAAGGTGACTGACCCTGACAACGTGCCTACTTTTGTGGCGAAGGATCGACACAAGCTGCCGCCGGTCACATTCGACCACGTCGACGTAACCAGGTTGCTGAAGGATATCACATCCCTGAAATCTAGCCTGGCCGAGGCAGTCCAAGTTGGAGACGTCGGACAGCACTATAAGTGAGCTACGTGCAGAAGTAGTGTCATTACGCAACGCTATTTCAACAAGTAGGTCGTCAGTCGTGTCCAACGTAAACACACGACGCGGGGCTCAAGACACATCCATCAGCAGTTTTGAGTCAGCGAATTTGCTTTTGTCGCCTATCGTCGCGTATCGCGTAATGCAAGCGGTGAGACGCGTAATGTTGCTGAGCTCGGGTCATCGACACCGGTCAAGGTTTTGCCGAGTGTTGATGCATCGACTCCTAAGCGCGCTTATGCCAATGTTGTTGCCAAAAGCAGAACGCAATACAATAGGCCGGATGAAAAAGGGGGTAAACAGAAGCGTTGTGGACCCCCTCATAACGAGGTCGTGGAGCTATGTGCCCCAAAACAGAAGACATGCGACGAGGATGGTTTCGTAAAGGTGGAGAAAAAGAAGAAGAAACCAACTTGTCGTAACCTTTGTGGTACCGGGTTAATGGGACCGAACATGCTGCTGCGTCCCGCCGTACCAACCACGCAGTTGTTCGTGTCTAGGCTGCATCACTCTACAAAGGACGAGCAGGTCGTAGAATACCTACGCCTGAAGACCAAGTGGACTTTGAGAGTCGAGAGATTGGATTCAAGTTCTATGTGGTGCAGGTGCCGACTCAACATCTCGAGACTTTCCTCAAGGAAGACTTTTGGCCGAAGGGTGTCGTGTATCGGCGTTTTCATGGGAGGTTACGCAATACCATTCAGTGTAACACGAAGCCATGAACTGTTTGTTTTGTAAATTGTATTGTAATAGTATGTATGTTAGTCTGTAAGGTATATGTCTGTATGGGTTTTATTACCTGAAATAAATAAATATTATTATTATTATCTCCTTTATTTAATATTTTTCTAATTAAAATTACATTTTTAAATATATAATTAAAAAAAAAACACAACTAAAAATATAAAATTAACCGTGGGGTCTCACCAGCATCGGGCACAGGGTCCAAGCTGCCGGTAGTTAGGGCTCCAGAGACAGGAACTTACTCACAATATATGCCGTGTCCAGAAGTACTGCCTTCTGCATCAGGCCCTTGACCCAAGCACCCAACGCGAGCCTCTTAAGGTGACGGCCGAGGTTCTTGGCTATTAGACCATTAACGGTCACGACTATCGGCACAATATTGCTGAGTTCACATCCCACATGTCGAAAATCTCGTGAGCCAAGTCCAGATATTTAATCTGTTTTTCCTTTTCGGCTTTCACGAGATTCTCGTCATGAGGGATAGTGACATCAACAATTATTGCGTGGCGCTCTGATCGATCTATCAACACGATATCAGGATTGTTGGCTACAACAGTCCTGTCCGTGATGATAGATCGATCCCAGTACAATGTGACATGGCCATTTTCGAGAACTGGTTCTGCTACATACCTGTAGTACGGTACCTCGATGTCTACAAGTTTGTACTTCAGAGCAAGTTGCTGGTGAATAATTCTAACTACTTGGTTATGTCTGTGCAAGTACTCGCCGTTAGCAAGACGTGAACAACCGGAAACAATATGCCTGAGGGATTCACCAGGTTGGTGATAGGCACGGCAAAAATCGGTAGTGCCATCCCTCAGGATATATTTCCGGTAGTTATTCGTCTTGATAACTTCGTCAGCAATTGCACAAACAAACCCTTCAGTTTCCCCAAAGAGGTCACCGAAGCGTAGCCAGTTCACCGAGGCTAATAGGTCTACATCGGGTCCGATTTTGAGCCACTGAAGGCCTTGCACCCCGGGAAATTCGTTTGATGACCGGACTTCAATTTTTTTAATTACTCGAATATTGCCAAAAGGAATTTCATTTGGGACTGTTTGCACATTTTGTGTAATGTAGTGTGTTGATATATTGGGGCCAGAAAGTATATTCTGGTTTTTGTGTATTTTACCAAAATGTACTTTTAGGCCCCGCTTACCTTTAAAGAAACGTGCCTAGGAACAAATGGGGCAGCGCACCCGAGTAGTCGATGTGCCAGGTTGACTGGCACCTATTTCCTCACCACTTTTGCCACCGTTAATCGACATGATTGGTTAATACTTATTGTAAACACTAAAACTTATATACAATAAAAATACAATAACAATAATATTACAAACGTGACGTGACGTATGACGTATGGCGTATGGCGTTTGACATGAATTGTTTTTCTTTTCCGTGGCGGCAGGTCGTGGCCGTAGTGTATAAGCGGAAGCCGGCATTGAGGCCCACCGCCGAATCAGCCTCTCACACCAACCACCTCAACTGCTTCTCAAAAAATATTCCAACGCCATCGCGCCAGTTTATTTGTATAATGTGGCACTCTTTAGTGCACTGTGTAATTACTGTTATTGCGACAAGCAAAGCGGCAAAAAATGACATAAAAATATTTTGCTTTGTTTTAATATTTTTTACGCATTTATACATAGGTTTATAGAATTTTTAAATTAATTGCAAATATAATTATACTGACAGCTGTCAACTCTTTTTATTTTTTTGTTTATCATTATTACTTTAGAGTCATTTTTTGTTTCCAAGTACGAAAGCCCTATAAAGTTGTGAAAGACACGCTGTTTAGAGTCCGGGCTAACATTGGGTAAGTTTGCAGTGGAAGCAATTAATTCATCCAGTCTTAGCCCAGGGCAAAGCTTTAAACACATATTACTGCGTTGCACAGTGATGAATTGAAATCCAAATTACATGCAAATTACAATATTGATTTACTCACCAAATCTTCACTGATGCTCCTGATGATACTCTTGAGTGGACCTATAAGATTAACTCATAATTTTGGCCAAAATAACAAGAAAATCCTTATGAATACCACTACTCGAGGTCCAGATCGGCGTCCTTCTTCAGACCACAATGCACGTTGGCGGATTCACCAAAGTTTTACAATGTTCCTTATAAGGTTACTTATAATTTTATCTTTTCTCACTTCGCGAAGCTACTAGGACAAGCTTTCCAAAAGGCGAACAATTTATTTCAATTACAAAACCACGCGAGAGAGACAAAACGGCGCGAGCCCAAATCCAAACGGGTATTAATTTACTTTTGTCAATCGCTCACAGCCTCCTCGGACAACTTCATATAGCGACGGTTGCGAGGTTGTTAATTACTATAATTAACTCAAAAACTCAAAATTACAAAACCCTGCGTGCTTACAAGATACGGCGTGGTCAAGACAACTTTTTATACCGGGAAACGGACGATGAACCCAAGTAAATGAATGACAGTTTATAGTGTGACCATAGTCAAAATTTACAATAGACTAAACTAAACGTTACTAAATCGATATAATCGACTTGACTTATCATAAAAACTATTTCAAACATCCACCCGCCCCGGACCGGCCTACCGGTCCGCTAATCGATTGGTAGACGTGACAATGTTGCAACCGCTCTCCTCAGAATCGAACCGTCCACCAAGACCTCAGCAAATCTGGGAACTCCATCAGCCCCAGTTACCAAACGAAGAATGCGCCCCCTGCGCCATCTGAGTGGCGGAAGGTTAGCCTCCTTGATCAAAACGAGGTCTCCAATCTTGGGTGGATCGGTCTTGTCGGTCCACTTAACGCGTTGCTGGAGTATGTGCAAATATTCCAAATTCCAGCGTTTCCAAAAGCTCTGAGTAATCTGGCGTACCAATTCAAAACGCGAGAGACGACCAGGTCTCGTATCAATATAGGGGTACTCAGGCAAAGCGACAAGTGGGCAACCAATCAAAAAATGGCCCGGCGTAAGGGCCTCCAAATCATTCGGATCTGAGGAGATCGGGCACAACGCCCGAGAGTTCAAAACGGCCTCAATCTTACAAAACACAGTTGCGAGTTCATCAAATGTAAGGACAGATTCACCGATTGTCCTGCGCAAGTGTGTTTTGGCCGATTTTACAGCGGCCTCAAAAATACCACCCTAGTGTGGACAATTTGGTGGGGAAAACAACAAATTTATCCCACGTCGCGCAGGCCTATTGCCTATATCAGCCTTGTTGGTTTCTAGGAAATTAACAACGTCATTCAAATAATTATAAGTACCCTTGAAGTTAGTGCCGCAATCAGAACGGATCAAGGAGGGCAGCCCTCTGCGGAATACAAATCTGTCAAATGTGGCTACAAACGCCTCGGTCGTAAGCGAGGAGACCAGTTCCAAATGAACGGCCTTTGTGGAGAAGCAAGCAAAAACGCACAAGTAGGCCTAAACAGTCTTGCTGTTTCGAAGTGTCGACGTTTTTACCAAAAAGGGACCTGCGAAGTCCGTGCCAACACCGTCAAACGTCCTGCTCTCAGTTACGCGATCTGCCGGTAAGTCTCCCATCAAGGGCTGCATGGTAGAAGACTTGAGCTTATAGCAAGGGATGCAGCGAAAGACTACACTCCGAATAATTCTTCGGGCAGATAAGATCCAAAACTCGCGTTGCAAAATGACCAAGAGCGCATTACAACCAGCATGCGAATTTTTAAGGTGACGGTCAGTTACCAACAAGCGTACCAAATGACCGTCCTTGGGTAACAAAAGGGGGTGACGTGCCCCGTAAGGGAGGTTGGCGTTCTTGAGACGCCCGCCAACGCGCAAGAGACCCGTTTAGTCCAAATAGGGGTTCAATTTAGATATTGTTCCCGACAATTTTGATTTCCCTGACTTAAGGATAGCAATCTCCTTCTCAAAATGCACCAATTGCACAGAACGAACCCAAAAGGTGAGGGATTCCTGTCGTTCCTGTGGTGAGATAAACGGTGTCAGTCGTTTCTGTTGTGGGTGCCTAAAGTTCATCCAAGCAGTAACACCTAACAACTTGTCAAGGGAGCTGTAGCGATTCAACAAGAAATCGGGGTCGAAGGCGCATTCCACCTTCTCAAGAGCGAGTGTTCGTAGACCCGGCAAATTGGAAGTATTCAAAACTGGCGTTCGAGGCCAATCAATTTTTGGTCGAATCAACCATTCCAGACCCCACCACAGTGAATGACCTATCAAACTAGGGGTCAAGCATCCGCGCGAGGCACAATCAGCGGGGTTGAGCTCACCTGGCACGTGTCTCCAAACAAGCTTGACTTCGGATTTTTGGATTTGGGAAACGCGATTAGCGACAAATACCTCCAAAGTGTGGACAGACGCCTTCAACCAACAAAGAACAATTTGGCTGTCTGTCCAGGCGTAGGTCCCATTAATACAAATGGTTTTACTCAAAGTACTAGACACGTGGTTCAATAAGCGTACGAGTAGGGCTGCTCCCGAGAGCTCCAATTTCGGGATGGTCAAAGATGTACGAAGGGGTACAACTTTGCTCTTTGCCATGATCAGGACAACCCTCACCTGACCTGAGGCACTAACTGTGCGCAAGTACACCACGGCCGCGTGACCACGTTCCGAGGCATTACAAAACAAAAGAGGTCCATTCCTCAACAAGAGTACCGCGTAGAGGTTCGTCCCAGGTCAATCTTGCTATCCAAAGCTTCTGCAAGAAGCATTTTGCCCAAAATATGACAGGACAAATCCAACCGTTTGGGTCAAAGGTTTTGGCGACAGTAGACAACACGAGACGTTTAGTCCAAGAACAAGGCAATTTGAAGTCTACGTTATACGTAAAGATGTCTTGGACTGGTCTGTACTGAACGCCGAGAACAGCTATCATGGCAGGGTTGTCAAAAATCTCAAATAGATGTGGATCTTGCTGATGATCCTCGGGTAACCCTTCCAAAAGCGCTGGTGAGTTGGAAATCCATTTGCGCAACTCATAACCAGCGGAGGCCAAAATACCTATCAATTCGTCCCGCAAGAGGATCGCCTCGTCCGCTGTGGAGGCGCCCGAGCAAATGTCATCGACGTAAATATCGTCTTTCAAGATGGCGGAGGCTCGTGGGAAACGTAAGCCTTCGCGGTCTGCGAGCTCCCAAAGAGAACGTATTGCCAAGTAGGGGCTCGACCTTAACCCGTACGTATTGGTATTGAGCTCGTAGACGACCATGGGATCGCGAGGATTCTCTCTCCAAAGGACCAGCTGGAAACGACGGTCATCAGGGTGGATAATCGTCTGCCTAAACATCATTTTTATATCGGCTACAAAGACAACCTGATGTCGTCGGAAGCTGGTGATGACGTCACAAAGGTCCTTGACCAACTTGGGACCAGAATGCAAGCACTGGTTCAAAGATACGCCCGTAGAAGTCTGCGCAGAACCATCAAACACTGTGCGCAGCTTGCCAGTCGATGGCTTCAATACCGCATGATGCGGGAGAAAGTAGTGCTCCACCGAACGCCAATCCAAATTTGACACGGACATGTGTCCCTATTGTTCATATTCTCTCATGAACTCAATGTACTTCTGTCTGAGCTCCGGATCACGACCAATGCGACGCTCCATAGCTAACAATCTCTTTTCGGCTAAAGGTCGTGACTCACCAAGCGGAGGCCGAACAGACAGAATGGGTAGCCTCGTAATAATCCGACCAGAACGGAGTCGACCAGTGTTGTTCTGGAAGAACAGCTCGCACTCCTCATGTTCTGGATTCAAACGGCCAGCTTGAGGGGGCTCCTCTACCTCCCAAAAGCTCTGAACCGCATCAGAGAGAGCGGAGCCTACAGCTACGGAGGCTGCGTCACCTATTCCCCGTATACAATTCGGAAAAGAGCCCATATTTAATTTAACCTGCCCTACCAAATAAGTGGAAACAATGCAACCTTGTGAACCTGTGTCCAATATAGCACGGACAACAACAGAGGTCCCCGTGGGTCCCCAGACCCTAACAGCAACCGTTGGTAGGATAACGGTCTCAATGGGGGTGGTTGGCGTTATAGGGCAGGAGTTAATTACCTATTGTTGCCTGGGCGGCGACCGTTGGCCAGGACCAGGCAAGTCAAAGCGAGGGTGCGGCTTGAAGTCCTCAAAAACATTTTTTTAATTTTACGTTTCAATTTATTTACTATAAAGTGGTATAATAGGTCAAATCCTATTAACGACTCACTAAGTTATTGTATTTTTTATAGTCTCATGCCTGTATCCCCGAAGGAGTAGGCAGAGGTGTGTAATTTTACACCCACATTTCGCCATGAATTTTCAGATCCCACGTCATATGTTGCGATCCTATTGCCGTTACCGGGCACATCATCAGACTCCGTACTGCTACTGAGAATTCAGAATAACTTAGTAACACTTTTGCCCGACCTGGAAACCCGGGACCTCCGATGAGCAGACGCATACGCCCTCCTCTGGACCACGGAGGTAGTCAAAGTTATTGTAATGCAAAAAATGAGAGCTCTCAGTCCAGCAGTAGATTGCGAAAAAGCTGTATGATGATGACGATGAAGTTACGCGGCAGGACCGCATTAGGAACTCTCGCATCCCAGGTAGCCTTCATTTTCGTGACATTGCTGACAAGCTGCAAGAGTGTTGGCTACGCTGGTGTGGTCACGTCTTACGACAACCGGCATATGACGTGGGTAACAAATGTCTTGCCAGGCTACCTCCGCCGGGCCCCGGTAAACGGGGAAGGCCAAAGAAATGCTGGCTTGACGTCGTAAGGGATGATATGCGTGCCAATCAACTAACTACCAGGGATGCAGAAGACCGTGCGAAGTGGAGGAGACACAGCCGAAAAGCGGACCCTGGGCTCCAAGGCGTAGGTTTAGGAACGCACTCGGGACAACGCTAGGATGACGATGATGATGATGACGATGAAGTAAGTAACATTGTGCATAAAACTTCTGCAATAAAAGCCTTATAAAGCTAAAAAAAATCCTCAATGAATATATTACAACAATGACTAGATATTCATTTTGGAATAAAATATTAGAATGTCTCAATTCTTTTGAGACCTTTGGATTTCATTTTTATAGAGCGGCTGGGAGAAATCTTAGACCAATAATGAATATTGTGGAAAGATTCTCGGTATCAAATTTACCAATCACTTAGTGAGGCAGCTCCCTAAGAGATTGATAAATTTTATTCGAAATTGAAAAAAATCTAGAAAATGTTATATTATAAAATAAAAATATTATTGTTTCTTATGTACTTAAGTATATCAAAAGTTCTTATAAACCAAAGTCAAGTACTTAAGTGTTCACCAGACATGAAAGTCATTGTCTTTACAATTTAACATGTGAACGTTCAACTACGCCAATTTTGCCCACACATGTCGAGAGGATATCTAGATACAATATCATTGCTTAGACACCTAAGAAATGCTATTGACCAAATCCTGTCTATGTTTTGACAATAAAACAATAAATGCTACATCCAATAGTGATAAATATAGTATAATAACACACACACAGTTTTCGAAAAATATTCGCATTAAAATTCGTGATTTTTATGTCCAGACATGTCTCGTCGGTTGTTTCAGTTAGAACAATATTTTGTGTAGTTTGTTTCTGATAAAAACAATGATTGGATGATAATGTAACAAAATATTCTGGTTGAATACAGTTTGTGAATTTTTTTTGCCTTTTTTTTTCAAGGGAACAAATAACGGCGATCGGTTAGGGATGTTTGTAGCAGATGTTCAGGGATTGGAAAAATTAATGTTGGTTTTTCAACAAGGTGAAGCACGACTATCATCATAAGCATCCCATGGGTGTCGTAAGAGCCGACAGAGGGAGCATATTATGCAGAAAACAGCGCTGTAAGAGAAGGAAAACTTGCCACAAACCCTACACCAACCCGTTTGGTCAGCGTGGTATAGTAGGCCAATTCCTCTTTTCAAAGGAGAGGCCTAGTCCAGCTGTGGACTGTTAAAGGCTGGTGATGATGATGATGATAATGAAGCACGATTTAACACCATGCTGTTTTTTTGAAATTTAAAAGACGTATATCGTTATTCATAGGGCACCTGACAGGGATTGGAGGAGGAAAGCAGAAGACCGAGCTCATTGGTGTGCTTTAGGTGGGGCCTCCGTTCAGCAGTGGGCTGATACAGGCTGATGACGTTGATGACATCGCTATGCATGCCCTCTTACTGACTATTACGAGACTTGTGTATTCATTTTAGGAAGTGATAGATAATATTTCCTCATAAATCGGCCTGAAAGCTGGATTGCGAATACGAGTCAAGGTGCAAGGTGCTTGGATTGGAATACGAGTCAAGGTGCAATTTTTTTGCAGTTAAGTATATTATTAGTAAAACAACTGTCTACAATCTTCAAGAAACAATAAGGACAATTAAATTTACCGCTAACCAGTAGAAAAGTTCTCGCTTCGAAGTTCTTCATCCACAAAGTTGGGTAAAGATTGACGGATGAGAAGGTATTTCTGAAAATTTTGATTCGTTTTCTTAGTAGTCTATGCTTGTAGATATTCTCACCGCAAGTAAGACTCAATTCGAAAATTAATTATCATTAAAAGAAATCGAGTTAATCTTTAACCATTTTGTTCCCACATTTTTGTTTCTTTACATTATTAAAACAATATTTCGTTGAATTACTTCGAGAACCTATGTATGCGATATTCCGATGTCTAACACTCATCGTCCCAGCTTTATCTCGGTGGTTTTCAAGACTTTAACCTTGGAACACGAGATCTACTCTCCTTTCTGGTTCAGATCTGGCAGCATATAAGCTTTTTCATAAGTATAACACTAATGTAAGTAAGGCACAGTATAACAGCACGGCAACGGCGCGGCCACAGCGCAGCCGCAGCACGGGACTGTTTCCAATCTTGCCATTGGCTTTATATGTTGACATTATGAAATATATTTTATGACATACGATTTCATGGTCAAACTTAAATGACAAGTAAATCGCCGAGGGATAGATGCACCGTTGACATGCTTGGAAAATGTGTCTTGACCTTTGTTTTAGTGAAGGAGTACTCACACACTTTCACATTTAATGTTATATTACATCATCAAAAGAGTAATTACAGTTTATGAAAAACAAAAGTCAAAGCATATAGCGTTCATACTTCCTTATAGTTATTATATATTACTATTCCTTATACTTATTACAACAAATAATAAACAACAAATATCGCAAAAACACAGAAATAAGACAGTACATTTTAAAATTACTGCAAGAAAATATGTCTTCAGTTCAATGGCGTGAGGGAGAGCACACACTTTGAACATGGTTTTACGGTTAATAACTTCGTGGTAAGCTTGTAGACAAAAGTATCAAAATAAGTATTAACGCTGCTAATACCAAATTGGCGATGAACCCTATTCTTAAACATACCCAAGAATGGTTAAGACTTTGTTTTTTAATTCTACCTTAGCTACGAAACTGCTACGTGTGCCCCGAACTGCTATGTAGCAAATGCTACGTGGCGTAGCAAACATTCCATTATGTTTTTATGAGCCTTGTTACCCGATAAAGGATTATACTAAGCGAACATATAGTTCGCTACTAGTACAAATAATGGTTTTCTTTAAGTACGTACATTTACTGTCATCCCAACGTTAAACTCCATTAAAAAATTGTTGTGGTGCTGTCGTTACTGTGCAAGTACTAAGCATTAAGTTTATGTCTCGTTCGATTTAACAAGGAACCTTCGCTTTATGTTCAAAGATGTTCTATTAATTTACTAAGTATTTGAAAGGTTTAGTAATGCGTCAAAGTTTACTGCAGGCTTGACGATAAATAGCTTATTATAGAAGTTGAACCGAAAAAAAGATGACAGAGTCAAAAAACAATGGTGTGGTGACTAATTTTTGAGATTTTGATTAGCTTAGCTACGGTAATTGAAAATTAGGTTATGGATATTTTTGTTCTGTTTCATTAATTAATTCGTATTTTAAAATGAAACCTACACTTATTCACTATAACAGATGTTAGAAACAAATTAAACTCTTATCTGGTACGTCAATCCAATCTCCAATACTCGGTAAATAAGATCACTAAAGAGGTAATTGTTTAGTACTATGTTAATTATAATATATACTTTTCATTTTATTTGAATTATTCGACAGCACGTAGTGGTTGGAGCCGCCTCGCCTGTGCACACGTCGATACAGCGCTATGCGTGATTCACAAATTGTTGTTTTGAATCTAAGTGTATTTTGTGTTCGATAAACGGACGGAGGGCAGGCACCATTATCTATATACAAAAACCTACATAGACGAGATACACTGTATGAAGATACGTAGTAAAACCATTATGTTATTTTTTTGTGTATTGATACTTTTGATGTTACGTAGAGTACTCAACTTCTTTTGGTTGACGAAGATATCTATACCTATATACATATCTATACCTATATATTTTAGGGTGTTCGAGAACTGATTGCATATCTTCTTTGATTCTTAGAAGTTAAGCCGTCTGATTACATGCTTATTTTTTCAAGATTATCAAGTTTAGACATAAAAATAGTAAACGAAAAGTACTGATAGTCGAGAAAATCTATAATGTTTTATTATACGCACTATCTAATTAAGATTCAAAGAATCATTTTTATTTTTATTTACTTCGATTTCCTGAGGAGGTTTACTTATAAGTCCTCTCTTTAACTGCATGGTGTACTCTCAAGACGTTGGCAAATTAGAATCCGGTAGTTGGTAAACATAATGCTATTATTATAACGACTTATATTTCATAAAGGTAAATTAACTTAAAAATATATTTCAAATCTATAAACAAATAATTAAACCGTGTTTTTATTACAATTGTACTCAGTTGGTTTTTTCTTTTGAAACCAGCTTTCCTTATATGTACCTTGTATTCCTAGGAATTTTCAAATTTTGTTCCTTGTTGATATGCTGTTATATCTCTATAGTGACATAGTATCGAGCTTATTGCGATCCACCTTTGATAATATCGCCATACGGCTGACTTAGGTCGTTCCCAGGAATTTGGACAAGCGTGTTGAATATGTTTTATTTTGTTTGTGTATTGGCTGTTGGAATAATGTGTGTATTGTAGTTATATGCAGTATAAAATACATCATTCTATTAAAAAGGAATTACTCAATTATTTCAGATATGTTATTAGTTTGTGTAAATAGTGTATAGGATCGTATCGGTGGATCTAAAAGGAGAGTTAATTCGTTTCTTTTGTGAAGTAGTAGTAGTAAGTATTTTATTGAACGTGTAAAAAATACAACTGTCTGGCGAAAGCATCGCACTTGTACGAATATGTTTCCGCATCTTGATCAGGGTTCACCGAAAGATGAAATGATGCGGACGGCTCAAGAGCAGCCTATGTGGAGAGCCTTGGAGGGGCAGTGGACGTTTATAGGCCAAAATGATGATCTTGTTTAAAGAACTCTATCAACTGAAGTTTCTGAAATATCTATGACAAAGCTTATTCCTAGTTTTAGAAAGATCCATAAATAAACATTATTGTTATGGACTTATGAAATAAACATATCTGTATAAAAGTAATTATATCATACGATGATCAACCAGACCCGTGATATGAATCAATGCAATACAAACCAACTTCATCGCATCTTTTACAGCCAAGAAGCAACAACCAACATATTAAAAATATATTTGTACCTCTAATTTAAAAACCTTTTAGCTCAGTTTTCCAGGCCAGCAAAAAAACTCAACAGCTGTGTAATATTAGTACAGACAACTCCAAATTCAAGCCATATATTTACTAGCAAACAGAAATCAAAGTAAAAAGATAGATACAGATGTTTACTCTCAATGTTTTCGTAATTTATTAAACCTGCGATTAACGGAGTTGACGTAAATCAGTGCCTTCGCAATTTATGACCTAACCAACTGTTGCTGAACTTCGCAGTCGAAATGCCTACACACAAAATGGCACATCGACCAATTTATAGTCTCGTAAATTTAGCTATAAATTGTCTTAGACTTAGTTTGTAGGTAATTGTGCTTTTGACAGGCTGTGGCCTAGTGGAAAGCGTATGGCTCTGTTGATCGGGTTGATCCCAGGTTCAATCCCCGAGTCGGACAAAAATGTAACAGAGGGTTTAACAATTCTCAGTTGCAGCATGGTGCCTGGCAATGTGCCCGGTAACGGCAAGAGGCTCGCCCCCTATTAAGTGGGACCTATAAATTCATAACAAAGTGAAATGTGGGTGTAATATTACACCTCTGCCTACCCCTCCGGAGATACCGGCGTGAGACTATAATAACCATAACAAAATGATGAAAGCCTGTAGGAGCTCGGTGACATACGTGTGTGTCTACAGTGATATATGTGCTTCTATCATAAAAGCTTATTGTGTGGATAGATTCATAACTCCATTAAAGCGCTTAAGTGCTCTGCATTTCGTTAAATCCACTGCACGTTTTTCCATTAATGTATTCAATCCGCACAATTTTATGAATAGAATTATATCAATCGAATTCGTGTAAGGATTTTTACAAAAATATTGTCATTTAGTGTCTTTTCCAATTGACATGCAGTTAAGTATTGTCTACCGACATTAAAGTGTGGCTTTGCCACCCATATATGTAGCTCCATACATACGTAGCTCCATACATAATAATGTTTACTGATAACTCTCATTTGGATTGGTTGATTTCAATATTTCTGCAGAAACTACATATCGACGGTTGAAAGGCTGATTGGTCCAAGCGACATTTTTTGCGATATTGAGTTATATACATATTCGGAATCAGCAAAATTTTCTCCGTCGTTTGAGTTAGGTTTCAATTTTTTTACTACTTTTATGGCGCTTAGCACATACAGCAAAATGGACCTCATTTCTAAGCTCATTGAT